>CAXKWD010000004.1:98447945-100847945 GCA_964059195.1 Ectobius pallidus
TCTTGGTGTTATAAAAATGCGATTGAAATTCATAGCAGGTTGTGTAGTGTTTATGGTGAAGACGTTATGTCAAGGCCAATGGTTTCTCGTTGGCACCCATCATTCATTGAAGGGAGAACAACATTACATGATGAACAACGAAGCGGCTGCCCTTCCACTTCCCTCGCCCCGACTGTTGTTGAAGATGTCCGAAAAGTCATTGAAACGGATCGGTGCCTAAGGCTTGATGACATCCGTTCCCAACTTGACACAACGTCTTCACCATAAACACTACACAACTTGCAATGAATTTCACTCGCAATCTTATCTTTCGCTGTCAAAAAAAGAATTACACCACGCACTTTGCAATCGGCGGTAGGAGCAAGCGGCATCTCCATAGTGACTGGAGCCTGACTGCTGGACCAATGAACACATACACAGGAATTTTACAGTACTGCCACTACACCCAGACGCAAATTCCCTGCAACTCTCAACTTTTCCCGCCTACCACATGGATAAAACAAAATAGTGTAACTTACTTTTGAGACAACCCTCGTATCACACTACAATTTCCTCACAAATAACTTTTTTAACTTACCTTTGCAGTAGTCTTTCTTCTTCTGCATTCAAGTTGGGAGTGGTTGGACGAGACGGTCGCTGAGCTCTCAAGGCTTCCCAAATATCCACCTGTAAATTAATAATCCAATTTTATTCAAAGCAAGCTCCCAAATTTGATATTTGAAATGGAAATATTCTGCTCTTCAGTAACCAATACCCTCAAGAAAAAGTCTTCTAGTAGTGAACATTACACACTTTGCTATACAGTTTCTACAGTAAGACACGAATGCATAATGAGTAATCACTCTGATAATGAGGATCAAAATTATATGATGTCACTTCAGTACAGCAAAACCTCTCAAGATGATACTACAACGAAATTTACTAGAATACGCTGTTACCAATTGCATGATGCTACATCAGTTAATGTAATTACTTTCTGTGCTCTTTCAAATTTATCAGAAAATTTGTTGCTAAGTTTTGACTCCTTGAATATAAATGGCAGAGTGAATCGCATACTGCACTGCATTAAAAATAAAAGCAATAAAGAAATGTAGCCTACAAACAGTGAAACAGGTGTAGATAATGCACTAATAGCAGCAGTTATAAGTGTCCTTATATGTACATGGAGCAAATATCTGAACAGGTTTGAACAGAAATCTATTAATGATATAACAAAATATGCCCTTCACACCTTCTGCAAAATGGTAGTATATAATATGTCATTCACATCTTCCACAAAATGGTAGAATAGTACATTATGCAACGAGCCTATAATGGCATTTATTAAGATATGAGTATATTGCTTTGCTCGTTTCATAATTTTCATACGAGTATTTTGAGTCCCATTATAGGCAGGTTGCATTCGACTATTTTTGTTTGACCATAGTTAATTGTTCAAGTTTTGAAATTTTCGATTCATTCAAAAAACCGAGATGGCTACCCTCTGCAATCAGCTGTTCTCGTAGTAATTGTCTTCTGCAACAGATGGCAGCTGAAGGCATCCAGTCAAATTGACGAATAGATTTTATTTTAAATGCAGGTTTTTTATTATGCAGTTCCATTTACTACTCTCAAGGTTTCAAGAATATTCCGTGATCGATAACTGATTCCACACCAATGTTATAATGAAAATCTGTATCTTAATGGATATCATTATGATACTGGTTACATGTAATAAGCATATTATAGTAGGTCGAACAAAATAGTTTTCAGATCAATGAATTACTGGTGGAACTCTACTCTAATAGCATTACGAAAACGAGTCTTAGTCTGCTGCAGAAGAATCAAGATGCAAGAATGTAATATTAAGATAGGCTCCAAGAAGTTAAAAAAATACATGAAAGCAATATTTCAAGCAAATGCAATTTTTGGCAGGAGCTATGTTCTTTGCAAAACTAAAGACATCCATGGGAAATAGTAGTGTTTTGCAAATTTTTTTTTTTCTCACAGCATACCACAAATTATCTAAGTCTCAACACAGCACATCAAAATGTTAATCTCCCAAAAATGTACATCATGACACTATTAACATAAATACATAATGTAATGAACCCAATTATTATTACTGTTATTTGTTGTTGTCAACTTATGCAATTAGTAAGAATTAATTTATAAACATTAACTTACTGCAGAAATTACATTTTTCATTATTGCTTAAATACTTTCAATATTATACTGGCACCTACTTAGCTATACATAAGTGCCTGACCTTTGAAAGAATTGTTCACAATGCAAGTCTCATTTCTCATCAACAGATCTGACTCTTTTCTTCTTCAATGTTTTAATTCCAGTTAAAAGTTGAGAAGCCAAGTTCGCACTGCTACGTGACCAAAATTGGAAATATCATACTGTAATTTCTGGAGATAGCTGGATAGCACTCCTTAGTGCTAACCAAAATGTATCCAAGATGAGGTGCAAATACTCTTGAAAGAAATAAAGTGACATATATACATACCACTGTTGTCTCGAGAATTGCACTGCCTGTCCTATACGGCTATTTTGCGTACATGGCGACATTAGAGATGGCAGCACCTACCACACCTTGCTGCAATAGCCTATACATTACCGTACATTGCTTCTATGCTCTGTGTTGCCCTCTGAAGTATAAACTCGGAAACTGAAATATGCTGGAATTTCATGCTATCTGGGTGTGAACTGTGTCGCCTCTACTGGAGAAATTAGGCATTTTAACAATACTCTGAACTCCATGTTAAAATAAAGCATAGGACAGGCAGTGTAATTCTCGAGACGGTGCTGATATATACCAACTTATTTCAAATAAAGTCTAACAATAAGTGGGAGGATCATAACTGAAAAAAACAGAAGAAATACCAAAATAACACAACAAAATAACAAAAGACAATGCTAACAAGTTTTGCTAATCTGGTGAAATGCAAGTGAGGGGAAGGCCATTCACAGATGAGAGTTGAATTCAGAGAGAATTCAGAGAATATCCTGCCAGTCTTGACATTCAAAGCATACTACGATTTGACTCCCTTAAAGAATGGATTGCAAATGGAACATCTCCCATTCAAATGACAATATTATGATAATACGCTAGTAAGCATCTATCTGAGTATGGTCAGGTAGAAAAAATGTTACTGTATTACTATTATACCCTTAATTTCTAGTTCTTAGACAGTAGCAAGATGTTAAAAGTAATGACATTTTCGAAAGACTTGTTAACTTCTGATATTAAATTATCAGCTGTTCATTTCTTGTTGTAACTGTACATTCTTTTGCTTGTTGCTTCTTTTTATTGCACAATCAATGTTAGACCAATTGCACAAGCAAGCCTGAATTAGCACTTCAGTATTTTTCTGCCAACTTGGCCAATTTTTACAAAATAATGTTGTTTTAAAGACTGTTTTAAATAGGGAAAGTGTGGTATCACTCCAGTCTTGCATTCTTAAAATATTTTAATATCTCACATACCTCATCCTTCTCACTTCCTGCTTCGATAAGACTCTGCTGAATTGCAAACTGGAGCAGTTCATCCTCTTCCTCTATACTGAACTGTCGTCGAACTTCTGCTCCTGTAATATAAAAATAAAATAAACAATAATTTTCTCATTATCTGGGTAAGAGTGTGCAAAATGCCTTAGCAGGAAAAATACACAATAGTTAATAGTTAATGAACAATGGTAACCATAAGGCTTAAAATACACTTTTTTTCTTTATTTTAAATACCACAAAATCTCAGCAATTTATAAATATATGGCTTATAGTGGTAATTGCTTATGATTGTTAAACATGAAAGACAATAGGGCATAAATCAAATGTAAGTCGCCCCTTATGCTCCGCTCACTGCGTTGCTATGGCGACCACCTCGACACTCCCGACCGTACCAAATACCAGCTACCAACCCTTGTACCAAAATGACAACCCGCTAGCTCACTCGGCACTCCCGACCATACCACAATCACCTCTGCATAAGTCTAAATAATGCATAATGCTAACCACATAGTTTAGTGCGCGAAGCGGAAGCGGTAGCCGTAGCGAAGCGCCCTTGAATTTTCAAATAATGCACGATACACTGTTTGTAGGTTTCGAAAATGTGGCACATTATATCTCCCAGAGATTTGTCAGCCTGTCACCTTTTGTTTAGCGGTATGACGTCACACCACCAACGTCCAATCACGAGTTTCTTCGTAATATGAGGACAGAAGAATTCGCTAGATCGTGGTATAAAAGAAAGTGCATCGCGAGAGTGCGGTGGGCGGCAACATTCATCCCAAGGTGCGAATTAAATTTGTTTTTTGCCGACAATAGATCAAACTATGAACTTGGAATCTTGTAAGTTGTTTTATGTTCAATTTCATGCACTTTGGTTTTTCACACTTCAGATATACAACATCTCCACCGCCATTTAAAATATGAAGCACTGAGAATAGGAAAAGCTTAAGCCACACACATGAAAAATAAAAAATAAATTTCACATTACTCAAAGTCTACAGTAGCTAATACGAAAATAAATTGACGATCACTCAACAGATGACAATACAATAACAATGACAGTTCTTATACTAATTTCTTCTCTGCATTTCTTTGAGAGAGAAAGACCAAATTCACAACAAAATTGCTGATATTTAAACAATGAACTATGCAAATCCTTCAATTTATGAAACAAATCTGACGATTTTTCACCTGTGAATCTTTGTAACCTCAACTGATAGTCTTCTCCAGCAATTAGAAATGAACATAGTACCAGCATAGTATTATTTCTCAGTGTCAGGATATGAAATGAGGTAATATTGTGCTTGGATGTGGGTAGCCATAAAAAATTGTTATGACTTCATCCACCACTCTGTAGTGATTAAGTATCTCAGAATAATCTAGTCTGCATCATATTTGGTCCTACTGTGCAGGTCTTTCTACCCCCTTGCTTGTCCAGAAGGAAGCTCAGAGAAGACTTGTGAGTTTTTTATGTAAATGTGTGTGTGATGAAAGGTTCCTCGTCCTGCGGAGAGTAAGCTATCGAGAATATCGGCTGAAAGCTTCTACAGCTTGGCAGTAATGTGAGTTAAGATTTAAATATTGTTCTCTTATCTGTTCATGGTATTCCGTGTATGCATATACATGTATCATGTATATGTCATGGTTGAATGCCATGCCTAGACTAGACTGATTTAAGTCAAGGGTGACCAACTTCTTTACTTATGAAGGGCCAATATATATGTGTGTTGATGTCATGGGCCGCATATTTCTTTTATGCATTAAAATTATTAAAAATTACAATTATTATTTACTAAAATGCAGTACACATTAATGAAAAAAATTTTCTGGTGCAGTAAAATTATTATTTATTAATATTAAGAACACATTAATGAGAGCACTTTTTGGGATGCAGTAAAATTATTTGTTAAAATGAAGTACACATTAATGAGAGCGCTGTTGACGTTCCTAGGAAGTAACAAGTCTACCAAAATCGTTTTCCAAAGATGTTGATATTTTAAACAAGTCCTGAAGACAGACATCGGTAATTACACTTAAAAATGTTGTATTTACATACATACTTCACTAAATTTTACCTAATTTTCTCAGGACAGATATGTTTCATCCACCCTTGTGGATATCCTCAGCTGATTTCTACTTTCTGGAGTTGTGTTGCCATCTGTTGGAGGAAGGATGTATCTAGTGATGAGGCTGTCTTCTGCTGGGATTTCAAAATTCATAACTGTTTCCTTGTTCTTTTGGATGAATAATTTTTCCCAAACTGTTAAATCTGCCTGTCTCCTTACTTGTTTCAAAAGTTTAGCTTCATTATCTATTTTGTGGCCCTCTTCCCAATAATGAGCTGCTACAGCTGACTTTTCTATTTGTTGGTACTTTATGTTTCTAAAATGTTCCTTCACTCTAATTCCAATGTTTCTTCTTGTTTGGCCAATATAAATCTTATTACAATCCTGGCAATTAATCTGGTATATTCCTGATTTTTTGTTCTGGGGCTCTTTATCTTTATGGTCTGACTTAATTAGAGATTTGATGTTGAATCTGTTTTTCGGGGCTAATGTTATGTTTGCTTCTTTGAAAACTTTTTGAAATCTATTATTTGCCCAAGGGTGATAAGTTATTGTCCTATACCCTGTTTTTTCTTTTTCATTTTCCAAAGTGCTGATCATTATTGGGAAGAGGGCCACAAAATAGATAATGAAGCTAAACTTTTGAAACAAGTAAGGAGACAGGCAGATTTAACAGTTTGGGAAAAATTATTCATCCAAAAGAACAAGGAAACAGTTATGGATTTTGAAATCCCAGCAGAAGACAGCCTCATCACTAGATACATCCTTCCTCCAACAGATGGCAACACAACTCCAGAAAGTAGAAATCAGCTGAGGATATCCACAAGGGTGGATGAAACAGATCTGTCCTGAGAAAATTAGGTAAAATTTAGTGAAGTATGTATGTATATACAACATTTTTAAGTGTAATTGAATATCACTTCACTGTGTAATTCCCAGAAATAGTTACTTAAGACATCGGTAAGTCTGTTTCATTGTGAAATTTAACTGCCTTCATAATGGAAAATGTGGATTCTCATAAGTGAGTGCTTCCAAATATGGAAGCAATTCTTCAAAACTATTCATAACATCAAACTACAAATAAAACTATAAATATTTCAAATTTTATTAATTGGCTTTTTCGCAGGCTGCACAGAACGAGGTCTACAAGAGATTATGTGAGAATATTTCAAGAGAAAATGTATGTTAACAGAAACAATAATCAGTGAAAGCATGAACTGGCTACATATTAACAGTAACTTAGAATGAATGATTCAGTTTAAGACATGCATTACAATTAAAATAAGTTTGTGATTAATACAAATTTACGGACAAGTTATTTTCTTTTCCGTACAATTTATAAGCAGCTCTTCATAATGGCAAACTGATATAATATTTGGGATTAAGATTCCATGCACATCCAAAGTCACCTATTAACAAGATCGAATTCAATTGTGAAGGTGTCCTTGCTTGGTTGATCCATCTGTTTACGACTCACAGTGATCTGATTTTTTTACTTCCTCTGCCCAAATCATAAGTACTATAGGTAGAGAAAGTATTGTTTTCGACCCCAAAATCTGAAGTTCAATTTTTAGCATAAATGTATGTTCTGAGGCTCCCTGAATCCAAAAATACTATTTTCAGAAATATGTCTGTGTGTATGTGTCTGTGAACAGCCTAGCTCCAGAACAGAAAATTGTATGAAAAAGTTTTGTATTTGGGTAAGGCTCCTTCTGAGGATGTGACACGAAGATTGGCGACAATTTTCTTTTATTTCTAAGGCGATTTTACATTAAGAAAATTTAATTTTCTCAAAAACAACCCAAACGATTTTGTTTAAATTTTGTACATGGGGTGCTTATACCAAGAGCTAAAACTTTTATTTGAACCATTTTTTTCAAAAAAATTCCTTTAAGTAATTATAAGCCACCCACTGTTTGTAGAAACCCAGTCTTTCCTGGGGAACAATAAAGCTTTGCAACAGGAACAAACAACTGAATACCCGCTCTTTGCAATATGGCTTCTTATTCTATATCAGAATGAGAAGTGAGAAAAATGCATTGGCCATGCTTCAAGTAAAGAAAATTATGTGAACGCATTAATCAGATTTCATTTGGGTATGAATCCGTCGGGGATGCCATATGATGTAATAACAGCATTCTCTTCATTTTTACAACCAATTTAAATGAAGATGTCACACATAATATATTATACTAAGAGGCAAACTTTTATTTGGGCAGAGGAAGTTATGATAGTTTCACAGCAATTTCTTTTTTTACATAGGTGGACAGAAAGTGATCATGAATGCATGCCTAAACGGAAAAACAATTAATGATTTGGACAACTCACGATGCGGGGGTTTTCTGGATTAGGGAACTCAAATCAGAGGTATTTTTTTTCCTCCAGGCAGCACATTTTGATTGTGAAATGCATCTCAAAGCCGGGTTTTTATTTTTTAAGTTATCAATCATTTTAATTGTTTATGCATGATTTGGATAAGGTTCATGAATTGGTTTAATTATTTATATTTATTACGTAAAACAATATAGGCCTAATTAAGAATAAAATCATGTAATTCATACAATTTATACAAAAAGATGTCAGTATTAATAAATATGTTTTAATTATTTTTCAGTTAAATAAAATATTTAAATAAAAAATCTACTAGTTAAGTAAATAATCGCGGGAGAAGTCGTGGCCATCTGCTAGTATTTAAACATAATATAATACTGGTAATGTACAACTAATATTATCAAAAGTTGGTAATTTGTATATTGTACCTTACTTAGTTGATTTACTGTCTTAATAAAAAAATATATTTCGTTAATCTTTATCAAGATGCCAGCCTGTATTTTCTGGAAGATTGTGATCCCACAAATACCCTTTTCCATGATAGCCTAGTCAAATGTTACATCGGAACTTACATTAAATGGAGTATTAATGATTTTTGGAGGGGAGTTGAGGACCATTACTGGGATCACAATTCCAGATTTGCAACCCTCAGAAACCTGTGCTTGCTGAATGGCAGTCAAAATAAACCGGTTTTTTCGGACTTTTTTTGGTTTTTTGACAATATCTCCTAAACTATGCGTTTGTTGGAAAGAATCTTTTCTTAGCTTTTTTAAAGTAAATTAAATTTTCTAAAATATGAGATCAAAATCGTTTTTGTAAGTTATATAGTTACTAAGACACGGCTTTTCAAAGATTGGCTTTTTTTTTTTCAAAAAGTTAAAATTTTAAGTTTTCTTCGTTTTTCGAACTGAATACCGGCAAAATGACATGTCCTAGAGAAAAGTCAAGAGAACAAAAGTTGTAGATAATTTAATAAGCTTTAATCTGAGCTACAGCTGGTTCTTGTAGCTCAGATAGTCTCGTAATAAGTGACAAAAACCGAAAAGATGAAAAAATGAATTTTTGGATGAAAGTTGAGTAACATCGTTTCCTCCATCAACACATTAATTTTTTTGGTAACATGTTGGCGGATAATGTCTTATAACTGTGTATAGAAACTATTTGTGTGTATATGTGTCTATGGGAGATGGATTTTGCCAGAAAAAAATATTGTAAAAATACTGTACTTACCTAATTTTGTATATGATGCAGGAGGAATAAAACAACTGTCGTCTACAACACAAGTAACTCTATCATCTTCTGTTATCCTTGTTACTCCTGGTATTTCTTCATCCAAACCAAAAATGTTACCGAATGTTATTCTTGCATTTAATACATGGAACAAGGGGATTTCTGAAAAAGAATAAGCATTTATGATGAACCAGGTTATTTATTTACTGAAATTTTGACTTCACTGTTAAATTATGATTACTCTAGTACTCCGGAGATTTAATGTAAATCTCTTCAGTGAAGTAAGACTGAAAACCTGTCAATCACTTGCTTTTTGGAAATATGGGGAGGAAAAACATAGTTATTTTAAAAACACAGACTTATCCATCATAGTTTTAAAGAATTAAGATAGGAAAATGAATATATGAAATCTAACGCAAAGCATTTCTTTTAACTTTAATTAACAATTTACTACTTTCTTACTAATCAAACTGCCCCTCCTGGAGGTTGCCCTTCAGGACACTAAATATAAATATAAATATAATTACAATGAACAATACCATCTAATAAATTTTTATGCAATTTAAATTGTTTCCTAAAGGTTTTTAAGAAGTTCAGAACTTCCATGTGAGATCCAATCATAAGGTCTCCGTTCCACATAATATGAACATATTGCCAATGTTTTTCAAAGCCACCCCTACCAATGACAACTAGATTACAAACACTGACTGCTAAACATCGACTTTAGACAGTGTCTTACTAACAACAAACATAGTTTTTGCATCACAGAAGCCATAACTTAACAGTAAATATTGAATAAATATTATATCTGTAACTGGCCCTTAGATTTCATGAGGCCTTGAGAAGTATATTTTAAAAATACCGGTATTGTAACTAGCCTTTCAAGAAGTGTCTTGCAATCATTAAGAAAATATTAAAAATATTAAAACAATTTTTTTCTGAAAATGAAAGTAAATTCTAATTTCAGTCTGAACACATAAAGCAAAATTTACTGCATGTTTTATGTGAGTTATATTCCAATTTTAGGATCGTTATCCGAGTTTTTTTTTTATTCACTGTGCATAACTTAAGTTTATAACTATTTATGTCACGCTGTCCATGTGGCAGTCCTTTATTTATTGAGGAAGTTTTGTAAATTAAAATAGAAAGTCATGACTTGAAGTTTTCCTGGTATCAAGTCTGAATATATTGATCTTTGGTTATAAGCCAGGTGAGAAGTACTAAACTCTCATATGTTTCATAGGACCATATTTCCTCCATCCTCAGGAATACTCAAGTCACTGAAATCACTGCAGGAGTGAGGTCCTCTGGAATGTTGGAGAATTCAAAACTTCTCATCTGAGAGCAATATTTTAAAGAATAGATATTTGTTTTTTTTTTACATAATCATTGCATGGCAACCTGTCAGTCTGCGAAAGAGTGTGAAGGGCCTCCAAGTGGAGGTTTCACTATTGAGAACTAATTTTAGTTATGCTTATTTTCCTTTAGAGGATTGAGTGACAGATAGAAAGTGCATTGCCTCGACGACCATCTAGAGAAACTAAGGTATTACTTGCAAATGAAAGAGCCAGGGAATTTGTCCAGAGGCTTTAATATAGGCTTGGAATTCTTTAACATGCCATAAATCTATGACATGGGACCCACGGTTTTAGTCCCTCTTGGAAGACTTAACGACCAGGACTTTTAAGTCCTAAAATTCATCGATCACGGCCAGGTTAGAACCTGTTACCTTTGGATCCAGAGGTAGGCATGCTAAATCTGTACTACTGCAGCTGACACAATCATTATTGGGCTCATAAATGTTTATTTTCATTACACAAACTTCTTTGTATTGGAATTCTGATTTAAAATTGAATTGCTCTCCTCAATATTCCAGTAAGAATTAATATCATATTAAATATTAATAAGAGTGTGAAAAATAATATCAAATGGAAATAGATTTTTACTAAGAGAACTTAAATGAATAAGTACCCAATACTAATGCAGTTAAAAAAGAAACAACAAATAGAAGGAAGAGAAAGTATCTTACCTATTTTGATGGGAAAACCTGCTGGAAGTTGCATCTGAATAAAGTCTTTCAATTTGGCAAAGTGGGAACTAGATATTGCCATTAAATCTACAATAGGCATTATTTGTTCTTGTAAACTTAGTGGATAGTTTTCACTCAGCCAAAGTGTAGCCTAAAAGCAGAGAGTATTAACTTATTATTTAGTAGTACTTATACATAATATGCATGATAATTCATGAGTTTTGTATGTAACCTTCTATGAAAAAGAGTTCATATCAACATGTGTCACATTCATAATGAATGAACAGGGACATCTGAGGTTTCTTCCGAAAGATGAGATTCTTTTGAACCCTGCATAATCTTTTCTGACATACTGCTACAACTCCAAAGCAGCATCCTTTATCTAGGAAAACAGATATAAGCTGCAAGCACCCTTCATGTAATTCATTGCATTCCAGCAGAGGGGCATTTCATTGAAAATGACCATTAAACAAAGTGTTTTGAAACAATGTAGTCAGCTGTATCACACTCATTCATGATGAAATTATTCCTTAACTTGAATCACTATTTTTCAAAATGAAAGATCTAAAAAAGGCAATTAAAAATGATTATTACATATCCATTGAAATATGACACATGTTACCATAAGTTTTTTCATGGAAATAGTATCAGTTATGTTTCCTATAGATAACTAATTTACATAATCATTCTTCATTTATATGGCTCACTCTGTACGAAAGAAAATTTGGTGGGGCTTTAGCAGGACCTGCCTTTGTGAGTAATGAATGATAGTGAGGCAATGTTGCCCAATTCAGGTAACTCCATGCCTAGCAGAAGCATCATGTTGTGCAATTTTAATTGCATGCTAAGAAAATATCACAAACCAAATGTTAAGTGTACCATGAGAAAGAAGAAATGTTAATAAAGCTAGCTGTACAAAAACCCTGTTTTTACGACATGTAATTGTTTAGCTATGAGGTTTGGAATGGTAAGTAAGGCTGTTGAGCAATCATGTGCCTCCCAGGAGTAGCTTCAGGAAATGTACTCTTTCTTTCTTTCTTCCTTCTGACAAGTGCAGCAGCAGAGCACAAAGAATCAGCATAGGATTGGCACACACCATTTTCCTTCATAAAGTGAGAGCCATATAGAATTACCGTATTTTACGGACCAAAAGACACACTATATTACCTTGAAAACAGGGCCTTATAAGTTGGGTGCGTATAATAGTCCGAAGTACACTATAAAAATTAAAATTATGATAAATATTGCCAGAATACCATAGTTATACAAAAGGTGTTGTAAACGATAAGACAATATTACTAATTTTAGCACAGACTGTACATCACTGCAATTGTCACAATCGTAAAATGAGGGTAGCTGGAAGCCAGGTATACAATGCGAATAAAGGAATGTTAAGTTCTTTTATACAAAAGGAGTGTCTTCCGCTGGTTGTTTAAATGAATGCAACAGCCTTATCCCATTACACTTACCATATGCTGAATTGAAGTTAGAGGGTGTAAAAGTATTTTCAATCTTTCATGAGAAATCAGTTGAGGAGTTAAAATTTACGTGATGCCACCTGTTCAGAAGAGATTTTCGTACAATGCAGATTTTAAGTTAGAAGTAATTTACACTGTTTCCATTGTTTATGCAATGAAGTATATTATTTCCTTTAAAATGTTTCATTTAGGATCACATTAAATTTCTTTTCCTTTAAATTTCCATCCTAAAATTAAGGTGTGTCCTATGGTCCAGAGCGTCTTATGGTCCGTAAAATACGGTATAATGTTATGTCTGTAGCACAAAATAATTTAAGAATTATGACTCCAGTTCACTAATATGAAATTTAGTATTTCTTTATGCTTGCAACAAACGGTGAAGGTAAATCATTCAAAATATGAATAAATAGAAATAAAGCACCCATCAGATGTTATACTTTCTCAATCCAATTGAGCTTATCTAGAGTCAGGTGAAGGGTTACATTGCCAGGGACAACACCACATATAAACTTGCTGACGTTAGGCAGCTTGTTTACAAAGCATTCGGAGAAATTACAGCTGATAAGTGGTGCAACTGTATTTCTCATGGGATGTAGGAAGAGGAAAAGATGTGGGACTTAGAAGGAATGATGGACAATGTGGTGGATCGAGTTCCAATTAATTTAGCTGAAAAGACTGAGTCATCCGATTCACAGGGTGTCCACCAAGTAATGCTGAAGAAATTCCCGACCTATTCCCTGATTTTCATTGATAATTTCAGAAATTCCCGACCAAAATATGAAGCACTTTCTAATAACTGTGTAAGAAAAGTTAAAGGATTATACATACTTTAAATAAGAAAAACTTTTAGTAACAAAAGTAAATGCAAACAATAATTACTTAGGCTATAAGAGATACAAAAGTTAGGAACAGAAAAATAAATTAAATATACCTTCATATAGGCCTATTATTGTCTAGAAGTCTTTTTGATCCCACTTATTTTTTCTCCAGCAACTTAATTTGTTCATTTAGAGCAGCTGCAGCTTTTTCCGACTCTAAGAGTAGTTTTCTTTTCTTCTCTTCTAGTTCTCTGGCCAGAAAATTTGCTTTCCTTTTTTTCTTCTTCTGTATGTTTCAAATTTTTACTTTGAACTTCTTCTTTGTATCTTGCATTGGCATTTCTCATAGAGAGCCTTTTCCCGGATTCCCAGATTTTCCCGACCAGTGGACACCCTGATTCATCTATAATTTATTACATCTGTAGCTCTTCACTGTATAGACAGACATTGTCAATATTATTTAGGACAAATAAGGTTACAATGACTGCAGTAATCACTTATGTAATAGAATTTGAAGATTCAGATCTGAATGGAATTGAGCCACTTCCTGCTTCAGATTGATGCCATTACTACTTTTTTATGTAAGTTATTCACATTATATTACAGTAACTATAAAATTACCGTTGCATGTTATGAAATATTACCGTCTCAATCCCAGGACAGTCCAGGTTCTTCCATGCTGATAACAATTGAATTGTAATATATATCCATAACAAAAATTTGACTTATTCTTGTAAGTAAAGTATCCAGCACAGCCAACATTCTAAGCTGGAATGAACGTGCCACAACCCCCCTCTTAAGAATTAGGTATGACCTGCCGAATGTGCATTTATCTATTTATTTACTGTATATATGCTGTACAACACATATGTGAGGACAAGAAATTCGTGTGCTAGAAAAAGACAAAAATTTTGTCAAAAGTAACAAGTAACCTATAGCTCTCATAGTGTTGGTGCGGATCCAAACTGAAATCAATGATAATAAACACATTAAAAAATAAAACGCCTCTGAAGATGGAGGTCAACATTGCAAAATGAGAATAATTTTGTTATACTCGTTATTATCTTCTTGTTAACTATCTATGACTAACTTAAATACTAATTAGGTCTAATTTTGAACAGATGTTGCAATTTTTTCAAAATAACTATCACATTTTTCAACAATAATGCATGTTATTAAAAAATACGAGGGTCATTCAATAATTAAAGAGACAAAATGGTCTGGGGAAAAGACGGTTGGTAGTACAAGTTTGATACATTTAGGATTTTAAGTTGGCATCACTGGGGTGAGTTCTAATCACTTGATGGATCAACATTGCTCAGTTTATACCTCAAAATTAAGTTTATCGATGTTGGGTCTTCTTGAAAATTCCATATTGGTTGAACAATGTTCTGTGATTCGTTTTTTGATTGCTGAAGGTGATAAACCAGCTAATATACCTAGGTATACTCTAGAATGGCTAAGTGTATAGTGAAAGTTGTATGAACCGTGGACATTTTTACAAGTGGGTAGAACAGTTCAAAAGTGGTCGAGAATCAGTGACTGACGAACACTGTTCTGGCCGGCTTGTTGAAGTTGCGATTTACCACCCTCTGATTTCCATTTGTTTGGTCCACTGAAGGAGGCATTACGTGGGAAGAAGTTCCAGGATAACGAGGATGTCAAGACAGTTGTGGGAAATTGGCTCCGACACCAAGACAAAGAGTTCTTTGCAGCCGGTATAAAAAAGCTAGTAACCCGTTGGGACAAGCGCATAAATGTTGATGGGGATTATGTTGGAAAGTAGGAAAAGTCTTGTTTTGTACAAATGAACGGTTCTTCTCCAGGTCAGTTTGTCTCTTTAATTATCGAATGGCCCTTGTAATTTTAAAAATAAATACAATACTATTGAGAACACTGGAATATACAAAATTCCCATTCTATTTGAAAACATTGCTTTCCACAGCCGGTAAATCTCCACGTGGTATTGTCACAAGCTCAGCGGAGTGTTACATTAGGGTTAGTTTATATCTCCTTTAAACTTAAAGTGAAAACAGAATAACCGCTTGTATTAAAACCTACATTATATATTTTTGTATAGATTGTCTGAGGGTAGTTATAAGCTAGATATACTTCTACAAACTTGACTTTTAATTAGAATTAATAATGAGATGGATAGTACACTGACTCCACTAAAACTGCCACTAACCTGGACTGCAGTTTCGTTTAGGCATCCCTAAACATCAACTAGATTCCAAATACTTCCTGATTATTAGAATTGGCTTAATTCTTGCCTTACAAACAATAATGTCTTTGTATGATTTTAGAAAACTGGATGATCTCTCCTTCAGTGTGATTGCTTATTCTATATCACAAATGGAAGGGTAGAGAAAGTCATGTGATTGTTGCAAATAGGATTTTTTTTTTAAAAAATCTGAATTCAGATACTACTGGAGGCAGACCACACTCAAGTTCTAAAAAATGTGCTCTATGAGATTCACTACGCCAACCTCCACATAATGGATGACCCATGAGGAGATGTGTTGAAATCTGAGGTCTGAACAGGCTAATAGCCTGTACAAAGTTTTGCACTATTTATTTCAGAGAGACTAAATAAAACAAGTAACTTTACCTTAAATTTTTGTATTTTTGTATTGATTTCTTTTGGACGGCCTATATCTCTTCCTTGAAGGTCCACTTCACTATCAAAATATTCCTCAGGTGTAATATTACATGGATTACCTATGTGACAATATTCTTCCTGAAATGAAACAATAAATATTAGAATGAGTTTTAGGGTAATAATAATAATAGAAATTACATAATCTGTCCAATTAGATGTTCTGCAGGGAACCAAACAGTTCTATATAAGACATTTGAACATGAAACTATGAACACTTTAAGCAAAACCTCCGGGTTCTTTTGGGTTACTCTGACAAGCTATTCTCATGTGATGACCCAACAATTCGCTTCTGCTACTGGGTTCAAGGTTATAGCAATCGGATTCCCTTTAGCTTGAAGGGGTCACAAATAAACTTCAGATTCTCCTAAAGCTTAGGATGAACTGATTTGTGTGCAACAGAGATTCACACGAAACACTTTTCTAGCATATCAGAATCGATGCAGACCTCCACCGATGCTCCTGTATGACCGAAGTCAAGGCATCCCAGGAGTGCGGGTTCGGTCACACCTCACTTTTCTTCCCACAGCAATCCACAAAAGGGTGGATTTAGTCAAATCTCAGAGAATTATGCAGATATTAAGATTCCTTGATCTGTGATTTCAATAGATTGAAATTAATCAGGCAAAGCATTGGTTGCCGTGCTTGCTCTGATATTCGCCACTGGCTAATTCATGAACATTGTTAAATTCCTACTGACTGAACCCATGTAGAACATCTGGTATGCGAGTGGCAAGAACAAACATTAGGATAAGATGATAATGATATATCCTATGAAACTATCATATTAATCCAAGAAATCAACTATACAGTAAGAATTTAACGTAACAGCCAGTACTGATGGACAGAAACTCAAATTCCTAGTTGGGATTGAACTAAAACGTTCACGTTACTGACTACACATAGCCAACCTAAATCAAACCCAATACTCCTAATTCTAAGTTGGGTAAAACTACACCGCAGCTAGTTATTTTTTAATAAAAGATGAGAAAATTTATGTTTGGAGGCTGCCAACTTTTGAATGTGTTATAATGTTATACCCTGCTTCATGATGAAAACATGTTAATTTCCAATATGCAGCTTTAATGAATGAATGAATGAATGAATGAACCACATGTGTCCCATTCAGGGCTAGGGCCTCCCTCTGATGAGGGGTAGCTCGGTTAGAGTCTCATATGGTGAGCTGGTCCATATGAGCTTGGTAAACACTTCACTTTCACTAAACTTCTTCCAGCAACTCGGTGTGTAGGCTTCTCCAGACATCTCTATTCTTTGCTACGCTGGACCAGTGTACCCCGGCATGCCTTCTGAAGAAATTTACCCACCTCGTTCTTGGTCTTCCTCTCTCCCTTTTGCCGATCCTAGGTTCCCATACAGTAGAGATGTTTCCCCATCTGGTACCTGGAAGTCTCGCTACATGACCACCCCACTTCCACTTCAGGCTGCATGCGCGCTGGGCCACGTCGGTTAGTCCTGACATCTTTCTCAGTCTTTCTGTTGAAATTCTGTCTCTGAGGGATATCCCCATTATCCTCCGTTCCATCTTCCGTTGGCATCCATACAGAAGTGAAGGGAAGATGCAGGATTCTAGTGCCGCTAATTTTAGTCTTTTGTTTAATGATCTGTCCATCAGGATGAATTTCATCCCCAGAAAGCTCTCCATGCTGAGGAGATTCTCCTCTTTATTTCTTTCCCCATATGGTTTTGGAATGATACAACTTGCCCCAAGTAAATGTACTCTGACACATATTTTAGATCTGATCCGTTAATCTTGATGAGTGTTGGTTGTCTGTTTGTCATGACTTGTGTCTTCTCCATGTTCATGTGTAGTCCGGACATTCTACTGCGGTCACTGAGCTCCTGTAACATTTCTTGAAGGCTTTCTGCCGTTCTGGCAAATAAGACTATATCATCAGCGAATCGTAAGTTGGTGAGTCTGTAGCCATTCATTACAATTCCAAATTTGCTTCCCCATTTTATCTTACGAAATATTTCTTCCAACACGCTGGTGAAGAGTTTAGGGGATATTGGGTCACCTTGTCTTACACCTCTGTTTAGTTTGAAAGGTTCCCCTTTTCTTTCTGTCATCACTGTAGCATGTGAGTCCTCGTATAATTTAGCTATTAGTCTTATGTACTTATGTTCCACTCCATGTTTAGTCAGTGCCTGGAATATATTTGGGTGTTCCACAGAGTCGAAGGCTTTTTTGTAGTCGACAAAGGCAATGTATAGCGGTAGGTTAAATTCGTCCGTTTTTTCCATGACCTGTGTGATTGTTACTGAAGATATATTTTTGTATTGGGGCCCACACAAAGCTCTCAGCATTTAGTGTTGCATCAATTCTCTTGAAAGTTGAGCATTATGTCGTCTCTGTCATGTGTCCACTGACCATTCTTTCTTCAATTTGGAAAAGAACCATAGGCGTACCCAGGGGGGGTTTTGGGGGTTTGAACCCCCCCCCCCCATTGATTAAAAAAAGGAAAATTGTATAATTTTTTTAAGTCTGCCCATAAATTACTTAATATAAGTATAAAGCGTGGGAAGCTTAAAACTCGTTATTTTGCGTCTTAATTTTTAAAATTTTCCAGGGGAGGACCCCCGAAAGCGTAAAAATCGTTATTTTGCATCTTAATTTTTAAATTTTCTGGGGGAGGACCCCCGGACCCCCCTCTCCCTGGGGGGTATTCCATACCCCCCAGACCCCGCGGATGTTATAACCCCCCCATACGGTCGGTCTGGTTACGCCTATGAAAAGAACAGATGATTCTAATGTGAAAAGAAAAATGCTAAGTCAATATGGCCTTCAAATGCTGATCAAGAATATGAGTCATTGTGTTGAAAAATCATTGTCGTCAGAAAGAAACTGAACACAGACAAAAAAAAAAAAAAAGCCATGTCAAAAATAGAAAAACTGCAGTGTAAAAACTGTCAAATTTATTTGCTTAAGTCACTCTGAGAATGTAAAGAAAGTAATCTGTCATAATTATGAGGGCTCAGAGCTATAAGTGTAAAACTACCAAAACTCATTTGCTTAAGTCACTCCTAGATTTTTAACAATATTATGGTTCTTAATGACAGCAGAGACCTGGACTATTTAACAATTCTTTATTTTACGATTATTACCAAATTTTTAATGTTAAAATTCAATAAATCAATTTACAATATTATTTATTACAGTATTTTACACGGGGTACAACTGGACCCTCGTTGATTATTTATGTAGTTTCCATACCATAGCATGAACAAGGTTAAAGATAAAAAATACTGAATTCTTGCACTATTCACCTGAACTTTACAAGGCTTATAAATAGTGAATTGGTGGCATTCAGTGCTGATTTTCAGGTGAAACGCTGCAGTATGCATTCTGTTCAACATGAATACCAACCTTATAATTCATGAGCTATAAATGTAAAATAAAACTAATATGAAAAACAATAAAATATTCAAAGTAATTTTACTGTAACAATTGAATTTACATCTTTTATGTCAGTTTCTCCTGTAATCTTTTTTATATCCTTTGTTGCCATCTTGCCAAAATGATATTTTCAAAATCATGTTTCATGGTATCTATCTCAGCCTTCATATTATTGTGTTACATGTTTATCCAGGTTCATTTAAATTTCATGAATCATAAAGAATACGAAAATAACACACTTAATTAAACTGGCGGTGATGCAAATAGTTGACGGATGATGAGAGCGAAACTGTAATGTTTGGTGATGGAAATAAATAAGTTACTAAATTCTATAATATATTACGAGGGATTTTTCACAGTGAAGTGGTACTATAAATAATGTAGTATATGGTCGGTTGTTTAAACTCAAACTTCACTTACTTGTTTCTTTTCAAGAATCATGATTTCAATCAGCCTCCTGATCATCCTCAGCTTGTATCCGACTGTTTTGAATTTCAGTTGTTTGTCCTTGTGACGCTAGAGCGGGTTGTGTGTTCGGTGACTTCTGTGGCGGGTAGAAATTTTGAATGAGGCTACTCTCTATATATGTGTCGAAATTCATCAATTTGTTTTTGTGTTTTTGAATGAAGATGTTCTCTCATGCTGTGAGTTCTGTTGGTCGCTGGATACTTTTTAGTAATTTTGTTTGTTGACTTATGTTGTGGCCATCATTCCAAAAGTGTTGTGCTGCTACAGCTGATTTGTCATACTGTTGGTATTTTATGTGTCTGAAGTGAGGACTAGGAAAAAAGAACACTTCAGACACATAAAATACCAACACACCACTTTTGAAATGATGGTCACAACATAAGTCAACAAACAAAATTACTAAAAAGTATCCAGCGACCAACAGAACTCACAGCATGGGAGAACATCTTCATTCAAAAACACAAAAACAAATTGATGAATTTTGACACGTATATAGAGAGTAGCCTCATTCAAAATTTCTACCCGCCACAGAAGTCACCGAACACACAACCCGCTCTAGCGTCACAAGGACAAACAACTGAAATTCAAAACAGTCGGACACAAGCTGAGGATGATCAGGAGGCTGATTGAAATCATGATTCTTGAAAAGAAACAAGTAAGTGAAGTTTGAGTTTAAACAACCGACCATATACTACATTATTTATACTAAATTCTAATTTTGAACTACTCTGAACAGTACTTATAAAACGGTTAATGACCACAATGATTGTTACTCATTCGACCAAGCAGAAGGTATATGTAAGAGTGAGTGGTTTGTAAGAATGAGTGGCTAATTGTCAAAAATAAGAAATTAGTGTGCAAAAAGTTGCACAGATATTAGAACTAGTAAGTGAACAAAATATGAATAAATCACAAGATTACTGCGGTCAACAATCTATTTCTTTGACGAATAAATGACCTTAAAATCGGCCTTATGGAGGATCACTTACTAAAACTGGCTGTAACGGAAATAATGGTAGTATGTCAAGTCTGGAATACTGAATGTAGAAACCTCAGCCTCAATAGACTTATTCCATTCTTCATATTAACTACAGAAGGCCTTGATAACAATTCAGTCCAGCGTTTGCTTTAGATGTACAAATTTAATAGCAAAAATGTTAAATTATGTTAATACAGGTATGTTAAACAGATTAATTTTAAAACATTAACTAATAGTAGGCATACAAGAAGTGAGTACACTTTCAGTCTCTCTAAATTTAACAAAAAAAAAAGTATGTTAAATTATGTCTACATTAATTCTAAAATATTAGCTCAATAGTAGGCTGTAACATATGAGAAGTGAATATACATTGTGCCTCTACAAATTTAACAGAAAAAAAGGTACGGTATGTTAAATCATAGCTATGCTAATAATAAAATATCAACTAAATAACAGGCTTCGGCATATGAGAAGCAATTTTACATATCACCTTGTCTATTATTGCAAATAGAAAAAAACAATTGTAACATACAGAATGCACTAGAATTAGGCAGCACATACAAAAAGTATACATAGCATACGGTTGTGTCCCCTTTACAGCCTACCCAACTTTTCCCGCTTTGGACAAACAGATCATCACCAGGTTGCTAACAAAATAATGGCCTCCGCAAGTGACTTCCCTTTCTTCTCACTGAGAGTACCACTTGATTTGTTTATAGAAAATCATAACTGGTGACAACAAAGAAGAACCAAACAGAAGTGTTCCACATTACTTACGTTATTTGTTTCTGGCAATGCTTGTTTTTCTTCTACTTCTGCAATACCGAGGAATGACTGAAGTGGAGTTTTTGGTGCCTTTGCTTTTACTTTATCTGTCTCAGTTAGATGTTCAGTCCTAGTTTTAGTTACTAATTCAACATTACTCGCTCCAAATACTTTACACTCATATCCATTTACAGGTTCACATTTATCTGATCGCCAACCCCATATTCCAGATTTGTTCCTTCAATAAGAAAAAAACATGTTTTTAATATACATATAAGGAAATTAGTCCATATTTTTACTAAACATAACAGTAAAAAATACAGTAGAAGCCCAATACATTGTGGTTGTTCGACAAGCTTTATCTCTTCATTATAATTTTACTGTGATATATAGAAATGTGACCATAGAAATGATTAAAATCCGCTGTGGATGGGGAGGAGGGAAACAATCATACACTAATAAATTACAATACCACATGATAATAAAAAATGCATTACTTCAAAAATTACTCAATGGTTACACCAGTTCCAGTCCTATAACTGATCTCAATTTACATTACACTATACACTAACATTTTGCATTGTCCGCTTCTGCAACATTTTGTATTCAGAGCTCGTGACTCAGAACGTACGATTAAAACTTAAATCATATTTCAACTTACCTAAGTTTTAATGATTTTTGGTCGGTGCAGATTTTTTAAGTCCTATAGCAGTACATATTGTTTCTATGTCCTGTCGCTTCTGCAAAATCCTGTGGTCAGTGTCAATTAGCAGATGTGGTGAGAGCAAGTCGTAATGGTAAAACTGCACTACAAAAGGACACTTTGCACAATTTTTAATATTTTAGCTTAAATTTATGAAGTAAAAGTTTTATTTAAAAAACACAGTACTTTTAATGGGAGACATACTTTTCTCTCCGTTAAACCTGAACCAGCAGTATTTTGAACTGCACTAATTTAGGCTTCTACTGTTTTCCATAAATCTGGAGAATAATGAAGTATCAATAAGTAGAATAAAATAGTCTATTTTATATTATCGATTGAGTTCAATGGAATATAACATGTATTTTAATATCAATTAGTAGGTTGTACATGAACACTATACCTTTGCTATTACCTACTCAGAAAATGCATTTTAACGAAGTTCATAGATGGATGAGTTGACAGAAAATACTCAAGCATCACTCTATACATGTTGTTGTTTACTAATGCTCAGGAACTTGGATTTCCTCCATTCTCCTTCGGGCGTTCCAATAGTAATGTGTGAGCTGGGTTGGTAGATCAGCATCAATCTTCTTGATTGCCGGGCAAGTCAGTAGGTGTTCTCCATTCATTATTGAAGCTGGATCGTTGCACAGGGTACATTGTGGTGAAGGATAGATGTTGATTCTATGAAGATGTGAAGCTAAGCAGTCATGACCTGTAGTTATGCGGAAAAGAGCAACTGTTTGTCTTCTGGGTAGATCAGGGATGGCTGATTTATTCCTCAGTAAGGAATTCCATGACTTCTTGTGGCTGTCTTTTTCATTTTTCTCTTTACATATTTGATTAATCTTATATTGGGTCCAGATCTTAGCATTGTTAAAAGTTATGCTACAATATGGAGTCTGTTTAATGTTTGTTCCTTTCTTTGCAAGGAAGTCAGCAGCTTCA
Source organism: Ectobius pallidus (assembly GCA_964059195.1). Taxonomy (NCBI): domain Eukaryota; kingdom Metazoa; phylum Arthropoda; class Insecta; order Blattodea; family Ectobiidae; genus Ectobius; species Ectobius pallidus. The sequence continues at coordinate 98,471,330 of CAXKWD010000004.1, forward strand.
TTTCCCATAATTTGACAGTGGGCAGGTATCCATTGAAATGCAATGTCTTTTTTGAGACTTTGAAGTATTCTTGTTGTTGTATGTATTTCTCTTACTTTTTTGCTTTCTGGGTATGGTGATGCAATTGCTTGCAATGCAGTTTTTGAGTCCGTGAGGATTACCACTTTGTTAAATTTAGTTATATGGTTTAAAAGTTGCTGGAGAGCTGTGCTTATTGCTTGTACCTCTCCATCATAGTGTGTTGACAAGGGTCCGAGTGATATGTAGAATTTGAAAAAGTCACTATAGATTCCTGCGCCGGCATTGCTGTGTTTGTCCAGTAACGACCCATCTGTATATATATGTACCCATTCTGGATTTGGGTAGCGTGTATGTATAGTTTCTAGAGCTAACAGTTTCAGTGTATTTAAGTTCATATCCTGTTTAGCAGCAATGTGTTCTATTAGGTTGTCTTCACATTTGATATCTGGTAGTAAGAAGGGATGAGCAGGGTGTAGAAGATTCTCTATATTATCAGAAGTATCCAATTTGTATTTTATCTTTAATTTTCTGATTTCCTGAAGGAATCCAGACTGGGTTTTCAGTTTACGGTCTTCATGCTTGTACGATCTCCAGTAATCCTCATTAGGAAGTCTCCGCAATTTCTCATAAAGGGTAATACTCTGTTTTTCTATCTGTACTTGTAGAGGGATGTTGTTTGTTACTATCTGCATTGCTGTGATGGGCGTGGACCTCACTCCGCCTGTTATTAGTCTTAGGGCTTGGTTTTGAACCCTTTCTAACTGTGTCATTTTCTCTGGTGTTGCAGTTATAAGTGATTCACTACCATACAAAAGAGTTGGTTTTATATATGTCTTGTAAGTCGTATTCAGTGTTTTCATGGATGATCCCCATTTACTTCCAGCCAATCTTTTTAACACGGTTAACCTCTGCTGAGCCTTCTCTGTTGTATGTTTAACATGTTCTCGCCAAGAGAGCTTGGAATCCATAGTTACGCCTAAGTAAGTATAGGCTTCAGTTTTTTCAATTTTATCATTATTAATTTTAATCTGAATTTCAGGTTCAGTATGGCAAAGTGTAAAGACCTGGTATTTTGTCTTAGACATATTGATTTTCATTTCATTTTCTGAGCACCAATTGGAGAGTTCAGCTAAGGCAGCATTCATTTTGAGAGATAGATCATTGTTTCTCTTATGTGGTGCTGATGTCCAAATTATTAGATCATCAGCAAATAGTGCACACTTAATATTGCTGATTTTGGTTAGTTTTGGTGGTAGATCATTTATCATTATATTGAAAAGAGTAGGGCTGGAAATCGATCCTTGTGGAAGTCCTATGTGTGTCTGTCTATAGTTTGAGAGACAATTTTGAAATTTCGTGGCACAAAATCTTTGTATTAAAAAGTTATAAAACCATTTCAGTAAGTTATTGTGTATTCCAAGGTCAACCATTTTCTCCAATAATTTCAATCTAGGTACACTATCATAAGCTCCTTTAAAATCAACAAAGACAGCTAGTACTGTTTGTTTCTTATCCAAACAGTCTTTGATTTCTTGGCTTACTCGAACAACTTGTTGAGAGGTAGAGTGATTTTTACGAAATCCTGCTTGTTCTTGCTTTAGTAGATTTTTAGTTTCTAGGTACCATGTTAATCGATTACATACCATTCTTTCCATTAATTTTGCCAGAATGCTAGTAAGTGAAATAGGACGATAGCTTCCCATGTCCTCAGGTGGTTTATTTGGTTTAAGAATAGGTACTATAATGGCTTTTCGCCATAATGCTGGTATTGATGTTTCCCATATATAGTTGAAGATCTCTAGGCATGTTTTAAGCGTCCGAGGACCAAAGTGTTTGATCATTTCCCCTGATATTCCATCTGGACCTGGGGTTTTCCCTATTTTAAGCTGAGACACTGCTCGCTTTATCTCTTTGATATTAAATTCTGCCTCAAATATATCTTCTGAGTGAGTTTTGAACTTATTCTTGATATGACATTTACTATTCTTATTTGTATGTTCTTTTGATTTCAAGGTTGCATTGAATGTTTTATTGAATGCGTTTGCTATTTTTGTGTCCTCTGTAAGTGTTTTTCCTCTGCATATAATAGGCTCTTTTCTGTATTCTGTCCTATTGTCATTTAATAAACTGATATATCTGTGGACCTTTGCGCTATCTTTCCTGTAGTCAATATTTTCCAAGAACTTTTCAAATGCCTCCTTTTTTGCAGTGTTTATTTCTTTTCTAAGTGTTGCAGCAACTTTCCTCCATTCCTGGATGTCCTTAGTGTCTTTGGTGGTCTCAGCTTTCAACCTTGCTTTTTTACGCTGATTTTTCAGTGTGTCAAGGTTCTTATTCCAGAAAGGCTTGTATTTAATTGTCTTACCTCTGGGAATATAGTGTTTTGCTGCTGTCAGAACATTTTGACAAAACTTTTTAACCATGTTATCTGGAGACTTATATTCTTCAGTTGTAAAGGAAACAGATTTTGTTTCAATTTCCTCAGTGAATTTATTCCACTTGGCCTTTTTGTAATTCCATGAAATCTGTGCCATGGGTTTATTATTTGCCAATTTCTTCTGTGTAACGATTGTTGTTATAATTGGCCTATGACCACAGCCCGGATCATCTACTATTATACGACTTGATCTGTCTATTATGTCTGTTGATAATAATGTAAGATCTGGGTTAGTTAGTGATCCGTTGTAATGGAGAAATGTCGGGGTATCATGAGTACTGTATTTCAGGTCAATATTATGTGAATGTATGAAGTCCAAGACTGTTCTGCCTGCTGGATTAATATCATTGTAACCCCATTCCAGGGCATGTGCATTGAAGTCTCCAACAACCACTGTTTTTGGGTTAACTGTTACGTGGTCCAAATCTGGGTTGTTACCTGGTGCATTATAAATACTGAAAATTGTAAAGTGCCGATCATTTTTCCATAAATCAAGCTTAACGATTTCTGATTTGTCTCCATTTGACATTTCTTTTATTATTTTAAATTTATGAGTTATTGACTTGTGTGTTGCAGTTAGGATACCACTTGCAATCTGTCTGGACTTTGGAAGTATATTTATGTGGTAGTCCTTTAGGTGATAGTATTTAATATTTTCTAGGGATATATTAGATTCTTGGATGGCTAGAACATCTATCTCATTGTCATGTAGGAGTTTTAATATTTCCATTTTCTTTGCCTGTGTAAATCCACCAGCATTCCATTGTAGAATTTTTAATTGATTTTCTCCTAAAGTAGTCCCCACCCGGAGATCCGATTGGGGGACTATTTTGCCTCCGGAATACTTTACTTTAGGACGTCCCATTGAGCTCATACGTAGGCCATTCAGCATTACCCAGGGTGCACCGCGAGGAGGCGGCCTACACTACACTCTATACATACTATGGCACAATATACCCTATAGCAGTGGTTTTCAACCTTTTTTCACTTGCGACCACATGACTTGTAATTAAGTTTCCAAGTACCAATCCCCCCTCCCCCCAAAAATTAAATTAACAGTAATTATAATACAGACATACATTGAATTAGTGAGACAATGCTTGCACTTGTACACACGTGCACTTTCAGGGTGTTCACAAAAATTTTGACATAAATTTCCCTGACTCTCCATGACCAGAAACTCACATTTCCTTGACCACAATAATCAATGTTTTCAATGTTCTTTGTAAACAAAAAGAATCCAGCCCCCCTCCATCCCCATATCAAAAATCTGATGTGAAAGTTACATAACTTCCTCTGCCCAAATAAAAGTTAGAAGTATTCACAAATCCTTGTACAGAACCGCAAAAGACAATTTTACGCCAATTATTCTATAAATACCTTATAGCCACTTCTTTGAATATTGCGACTAAAAACGCAGGCTATGGAAAAACAAAAAAAGAAGAAAAACAAGTGACTGCAAACGTTTCTTGAACCTTCTGCCGTAAAGAATCATTTCCAAAATTTATCGAATATTCCCCTCAGATATGTTTTATTAACTGTAAGCATGGCCAACAATACATCTTTCTCACTTCACTTACTTATATAGAATAAGAGGCCGTGAATGTCCGCATATTGAGTTGTTCACCAGGCAAGGCAAGAGTTTCTACAATCAAGCTTAGGCCTACAGCCACCCTTCAGAGAATTTAAAAAAAAAAGTTTCAAATAAAAATTTTAGCTCTTGGTATAAGCACTCCATATACAAAATTTAAAGGAAATCGTTAGAGCCGTTTTTGAGAAAATCGCAAAAAACAAAATTTTCTTCATATAAAGTCCCCTTAAATTTAAGAGGTTGTCACCAATCTTCGTGTCACAGCCTCAGCAGGCACCTAACCCAAATACAAAATTTTGTTTTGGTACAATTTTCCGTTACAAGAGGCCGTATTGCAAAGAGCGCATATTCACAGTGGGTGGCTTATAACTACCCTTCAGAGAATTTGTTCGAAAAAATGTTTCAAATAAAAGTTTTACCTCTTGGTTTAAGCAACCCATGTGCAAAATTTAAAAAAAATCGTTGAGCCGTTTTCGAGAAAATCGCAAAAAGCGAAACTTTCTTCATGTAAAGTCCCCTTAAAATTAAGAGAAACTTGTCGCCACTCTTGGGCACACATCTTCAGAAGGTACTTGACCCAAATACGAAATTTTGTTTTCACACGATTTTCCATTTTGGAGCTAGCGTGTTCACAGACAGACAGACAGACAGACACAGACATGTTTCCAAAAATACTATTCAGGGGGCCTTGAAACGTGTATATACGCTAAAATCTCAACTTCGAATTTTGGGGTCGAAAACAATACTTCCTCTACCTATAGTACCTATGGTACGGGCAGAGGAAGTAAAAATGAAAAGTGAATAGGTATATTACTGAAAAGAAAATTGCTTACACAATCTGGGTTACAGCAGACTGGAGCAAAACATGCCCATCACATTCCGCTCACTGGAGCTAGTTATTTTCCCTGACTATATATATATATTTTTAACAAATTTCCCTGACTTTTCCTTATATTTTACAAAATTCACTGACTTTCCCAGACTGATTTCAAATTCCTTGACTTTCACTGACTTTCACTGACTTTCCAGAATGTGGACACCCTGACTTTCAATTCGAAGCTCCATGACCCATCTGAAAATGTTGGTGGGTCGTAATCCGCAGACCCACCAGTTGAAGAACTCTGTTCTGTGCTCTAAAAAATAAAATTAACTAACACTAAACTAAACTCTGATGATGTTATATCACATGGAAGGATAAGGCCTACTATCTGAATGCTGCATCATCTACTTCTGTCCTGTAACTTCATTGATAGATGGCAGTTTTAGGGTATGTGGCCAGAATATTGACTCCTATGGCTTTCAGCGATGTTTTATTGGCCAGAACTACTATCTCTTTATCAAGCAGCTCTTCAATTGTCCTCATGAAGTTGAGTGCACCACATTCCAGACCTCCCTACTTCGGAAAAATCTGACAAGGAAATAGAGATTGAACTTAGGCTTTTAAATTCTTTAGTCAACAATGTTATTACTGAACTATGAACAAGGTCAACAAAATTAACTAGAAGGGTCTATTCTTAAAAGACAGATCATTAATGACTGTCAAATCAATCTTTAAAAATGGAAGATTCTGTCACCCTCTTGTGGGGGACAAAATTTATATTTTGTGGCGTGGGGGGGGGGGGGATATTAAAATCAGTTTCTTAAACTTTCGAGAGCCTGTGTTCAGACATTCTGTACATACATAAGTTAAAAGTAAGTGATTTTATTTGTGTGGAATAGCTTGAATTAAAAATTACTGGGAACATATGAAATATATATAATACAATATTGCCATTGAAGTTCATAAACATTCTCAACCACCAGGCAAAGGAAGATACAAAGCATTTAGTGTTCACATAATAATTTTGTTTTAAGCATGAGACAAGGGTAGCTTGATTTAGATATTTAACCGTTTGAGCTTCATTTTATTTATAAAGATATTTAATTGTTAAAAGCACCAACATTAATAAAGAAATTACACTGAATTCCACAAAGAACAGAAATATGGTGAATTACCATAAAAACGTGTCTCGTTCAGCAACTACACTAACAGACAACAAGCAGAAATAAAAATTTAATGACAGATACTTCCCACCAAAAAAAAAAAAAAAAAAGAAGTTAGAATCAAGGAAAAAGTCTTATTTCATCTTCCTAATATTATATTTTGAGAAAATTCCTCATAAGCCAAGAATCAAACCCCTGATTTCTGCTTTATGTGAAGATGTGCTGGGCTGGCCAGAAACTATCCAAAATTAGATTATATTTAATCACTAAAATGAATTTTTTATTTCTAATGTGAACTCTAAATGATTGTTCACAGATTCACCAGTTATGAGGCTAATAATAAGAATGCTATTATACTCAAGAAATCTGCTCAACTTTTTCCTTGGGGTGGAGAAAAATAATCAATTACAACTACAAACCAGTTAAACACGTGTGAACCACTCTTGCATCTCTATATATATAAAAGGCTTTGTCCTGACTGACTGAATGACAGGAATCAACGTACAGCCTAAACTATAACAGATAGAGACTTCGAATTTTGACAGTACCTTCGTTTCATAATGTAGGTGCTCACTAAGAAAGGATTTTGAAAAATTCTTATTTTAACTGCCAAAAATTAAATGTTCTTGAAAATACTTAACCCCTTTTTACACAGAATTATCCAAACAAATTCACAGAACATATTGTTGCCAGTTGTATCAGGTGGGTTTGGATTAAATGAAATGGATGTTTGACAAATTAGAGAAGGTATCATTATAATTCATATTATCTGTATTAATAAAAGGAATTGTCCTCGATGTCCAGCGAAATCTACTGAACGCAGAGATCTGAAATTTTAAACATAAGTGGGCTGAAGGGTCGGAAAATGCACCTCCAAGCCGGAATTTTAATTTTAGTTTTCGTTCGTGAGTTATGAGTGAAAAACAAGCAAAAAACGTGCATTTTGTGCGTTTTCAAAACATAAGTTTTCAGTTATACATTTCAATGTCAAATCAATTACAGCTGGCTTTGGCTATTTTTGTCATACCTTGAAAATAAAACTTTCGCGATCGCTTGAATGTTGTGAGACCTAAATATGGTCAAACGTTGTTTTATTTGGACGAATCTCACTATACAGAGGTTTTCTGGGCCAAGAAACTCAAATCTGAGGTCGCTTTTACCAGGCGATGCTATCTAATCGTGGTATGTAGTCCACGTGATTTAGGTGTTAATAAATATAATGATTTAACTATTATGCTCTTAATTTTTAATTTTTGAAATAATTATCACGGGCAAAGCCGCGGGCACATGCTAGTCTCTAATAAGCAAGGGACATTGAGTAAAATTATTCCCTTCATATTAAACACAATATTGTGTAGAGTAATTTGCTAGTCGTTCACCTGTGGAATAGCTTGTTCCAGTGTAATGTAGTGGACAGTTTAGAAGGTGCTCTTATAAAAATTTAGTTTTTGCTCGTCAGAATTCTTAATATGTTTTGAGCCGGGATTCCCTTCCACAATACTATTTTACTTTGAGTAAATAAAATAAATACCTTTCAAAACTAATTTTGTCAGTATCAACGTAAGTAGTAACTATGGGCGTGGTAAGACGAGTTGAAATGGCCTCGTCGCTTGGCTGTAGAAATTGTAAATCCTCTGCCGAAATCATGTGCATCTGTTCTACGTATACTTGCTGTGTCTCATGATCCACCTCCATCATGACGGCTGAATCACCTGCACAATACATGAACATGTATCTAAGTTGTTTGCAACTCTTGATACACAGGTGCTGTCAGTTCCTATATCAAAGAGTAATGATATTACTAACTTACTTTTATCCATGAAACGTTCTAATATTTACACCAGAAATTACCTGGCTTGTTAATACTTTAATGCTGACCTCTTGGTTATTTGGAACTAGACAGCATGTCACTAAACTATTCTCATGGACACATGAAACATTTTATCACTTCTAATTTTAAAAAATCACAGGTATTTATGCCATTCTTTTAGCATCGTATACAGAAGGTTAATCTACATCCGCTGCTATGGATTAACTGCAAATATGCAACATGAAGAAACTATTAAAAAAAATTACACCAGTATTTAATTTTCATAGTATACACACTATACTATAAAATATAGCGCCATCAAAAACTCTCTCCACAGCTCTGGTTATGTTTGGCAATTACCCTCTTTTCAGAATCGTAGCAAGCACTGCCTTCTAGACTGTATTACTCGTGTATACACTGCCTGTCCTACACGGCTAATTTTGCGTATGCAGAGACATTACAGATGGCAGCACCTACCACACCCAGCTGCAATACCCTTTACATTAACATATGCTCTGTGTTGCCCTCTGAAGTCTAAACTCGGAAACTGAAGTATGCTGGAATTTCATGCAATCTGGGTATGAACTGTGTTGCCTCTACTGGAGAAATTAGGTAACTGAGAAATACTCTGAACTCCATGTTAAATAAAGTATAGGACAGGCAGTGTAATTCTCGAGACGGCGGTGGTAGCAAGTATACTAGAGTAGGCCATAGTAGTATTGATGTTCGCCTGTTTGCTATTGTTAATTAGTCAAAAACTGGAATGAGTAAATACAATGAATATTAAATTACAGTTTTCAAATATAAAATAAAGATAAACATTTTGGAAATTGTCTGTAAATAGGCGAGTTTATTTTATTATTTCATAAATGATTGTAGCAGAACATTATAACCATATGCAAGTGCTGCCACTGAATTCCATTTCTTAGCAGATTCTTGCCTGCACAAGTGCTGCAAAGCGACTTCTTGATGGCACTGTAAATTGAATGAAATTTATTTACAGGACAGAGCCAACGTGAGATTTATATCACCAATGCTTCTCTTCAACAAATTCTACTAAAGCTAAAAAAATTCTACATGATTATTTTACTGCTAAAACTTACATCTCTTTAAATCAAGCTTAAAGGTTTTGCTTTGTGCTTACACTAACTACAAATGTTTGTCTGTTATGATTATTTAATGACAGTTGTGTACTTCTACTTAGGCCGGAAATTAGTGTGAGTGTGCTGGGAGTTCTTTTACATGCCTGTAAATTTACAGGCATTAGACTGCCACATTTACACATCCATAAAGGTCATGTGGATCGAACCTATGAACTTGAACAAAATGACAATGCCCTGCTGACTGTTCTACCCAGGCCAACTACTAAAAATACAGTGGAACAATAAATATAAGAGTGGAACAATAAGAGCGTGTTTAAATTAATTTATTAGTATGCTGTGGACCAAAACAGTAATGACAAAATGTTGTAAGAAAATTTGTCCTGAGCCAATCATTTCAGTAATTTCCCAACCTTACACTTTTATATGTAAGTAATGCATTATGTAATGCGCGCATGTAGATGTCTTGTACAAATGGTATTTATATATTATATCACTTCCACTGGGTTTCTAGCTCATTTGCATCATAATATTTAAAAATAAATAAATAAATGAGAAGCATTTAATTTTCCACACTCATACAAACCAAAACAATCCCTAGGTTAATATCCTCTCAATTTTACTTTTCATCTCATAATACAAATACTACAGTTAAGGGACGTTTTAAGTTCGATTCAGAAATTTTATATAAAATTTTCAGCATTAATTAGGGTTCCCACAGTTTGGGAGTGAAAACCAGAACATTATTCACTATTAAATAGTGAGAGTTATTTTAAATAGGAAAATGGCTCCAATATTTTCGTTAAAATTCTGTATATTAACTGCATAGGCCTATACAATATCCTAGATCATTCATTTAAATTATGTTTTGTAGAAATTACGTGAGTCTTCTACAAACATGGTCTTTAAACTGCTGCCATGCCAGAATAGTCCAGGCAACGAATGAAAAATAGAAAAAAAAAATCGTGTAGTTTTGAAATTTTCTAGAGATGTCGGAGGGAGTGTCCGGAATAACATACTAAAAGTCCCCGAAGTTGGGGGGTGAGCGGGGGGCAGGGGGGCCCGCAGAAGGTCCCATTTTTAGGTTTTTCGCTTATATCTAAACAATGGTGCATCGTAGAGGAAAAATTGCTGTATACAAAATTAAATCTGATAAAATTTCCTACAAGTTTGATCCTACACATTTCTTCCTATTTCCTATAGATTTCAAGATATCCGCCAACGAAAATAACAAATTTTCGTAAAAAGCTCTTTCGCCTCGCGCTTTTCGACACATTTTGTCTTCTAGCGCTTCATCCCTTAGGTATACAGCAATGTTCTCATGAAAGAAGTTGTAGGGAAATAAATTCACTTTAAAGTGAGTAGTCATTTGTTATTTTGTCTTCAAATGTTCAAAAGTTATAACAACTTAAGTTTCGGTCAAATTTTGAGATTTCGAAAGAAAACCGTACATCGCACTTTCTCTATATTTAGGGGTTATATCTTTGTATATAAACTGTATATTGTGTATTTACATCATGAAACAAGTGGAAAAATATCACACAACTATTTAAGTTGAATTTATTAAAAATCGATCACGGTACAAGCACAGGACATGTAATGGAAAATACATTATATTCCAGGGAAGAAAGGAAAAATAAGGACAAAAAAAAATCATGTAGTTTTGAAATTTGGCATATATGTGGGGGAAAGTGTCCTAACCAACATAGTAAAAGTCCCCATTGATAGGGGGTGAGCGGGGGATGGGAGGCACTTTTGAATGTCATTTCTCGCAGTTTTCCCTAAACACACAAAAGCTATGGGTTCTAGCAAAAAACAGTTTATGCACAAAATTAAACTACATAAAGTTCTTGTAAAATTTATCTGAATGATATTTTTTGGATTTAATAGTTCAGGAAATAGAAGGATATCAAGTATGACATAGTTCTGGAAATTCTGTTTTACGTACACCTATATATTATATTTTTTAACGAAAATGAAAGCAGATGATAATTAAATTAGCATGATGCCAAGCAAGTAAAGTAGTTCTTAGATTAATATTCGTACTAAAGGTAAACATAAAAAATAAAACTCATTATTATTATTATTATTATTATAAAGCTTACAAAAATCTCATGGTATGAGTGTACGTTCTAAGAAATATAAACCAGGCCTATTATCCATTAAATATTTCTTATAAAATATCATTTGGAAAAATTGTAAAGAGTTAGATATATTTATTAATTATAAGACCTAGTAGGCCTACATAGTACTTTAAATAAATGTTTAGTTGTCTATTTTTTTCAGTCGCCAGTACTGGAATCCTAGTACATCGTATGATAAGTTAGGGTTATATTGTTCTATCTACCGAACATTCAAATATTTGTATACAAATATACAACATTAATTAAAGAGTTTCTGAAGAACTTATTTTGCTTGGACGTCATCAATTTTAAACTTTTCTTCTTCTTCTAATGGTATACTTGTTGATATACTCTTCTACCATGACAGGTTCCACAAACGGATGAGCATTTAATACCAGCTTTTCTGCATCCATGTCTTCCACCACACCGAGTTGCACAGTGACGAAATATGATGTGCAAATATTCTCAGAAGCCACATAGACAAGTAAACATTTATATAAAGTAATAGGTAAGCCTACTATTCTTACAATATCTAATAAATATATCTAATTCCTTACCATCTTTCAAAATACTGGTAATTTTTTCAATAAAACATAAAACGGCTAAGCTTTACAACAATAATAATAATAATAATAATAATGATAATAATAATAACGATAATGAGTTTTATGTATAACGTTAACCATTAGTAAGTATATTTTTCTAAGAACTAGTTTGCTTGCTTGGCATCATAATAATTTAATTATCATCTGATTTCATTTTCGTTAAAAAAATAATATATAGGTGTATGCAAAACAGAATTTCCAGAACTTTGTCATACTTCATATCCTTCTATTTCCTGAACTATTAAGTCCACAAAAATATCATTCAGATCAGTTTTATAAGAACTTCTATGTAGTTTAATTTTGTGCATAAACTGTTTTTTGCTAGAACCCATAGCTTTTGTGTGTTTAGGGAAAACTGCGAGAAATGACATTCAAAAGTGCCCCCCACCCCCCGCTCACCCCCTATCAATGGGGACTTTTACTATGTTGGTTAGGACACTTTCCCCCACATATATGCCAAATTTCAAAACTACATGATTTTTTTTGTCCTTATTTTTCCTATCTTGCCTGGAATATAATGTATTTTCCATTACTTGTCTTGTGCTTGTACCGTGATTGATTTTTAATAAATTCAACTTTAATGGTTGTGTGATATTTCTCCACTTGTTTCATGATGTAAATACTCAATATACAGTTTATATACAAAGATATAACCCCTAAATATAGAGAAAGTGTGATGTACGGTTTTCTTTCGAAATCTCGAAATTTGACCGAAACTTAAATTGTTATAACTTTTGAACATTTGAAGACAAAATAACAAATGACTACTCACTTTAAAGTGAATTTATTTCCCTACAACTTCTTTCATGAGAACATTGCTGTATACCTAAGGGATGAAGCGCTAGAAGACAAAGTGTGTCGAAAAGCACGAGGCGAAAGAGATTTTTTCGAAGATTTGTTATTTTCGTTGGCGGATATCTCGAAACTTATTGGAAATAGGAAGAAATCTGTATGATCAAACTTGTAAGAAATTTTATCAGCTTTAATTTTGTATATAGCAATTTTTCCTCTACGATGCACCATTGTTTAGATATAAGCGAAAAACCTAAAAATGGGACCTTCTGCGGGCCCTCCTGCCCCCTGCTCATCCCCCACCTTCGGGGAATTTTAGTATGTTGTTCAGGACACTCCCTCCGACATCTCTGCAAAATTTCAAAACTACACGATTTTTTTTTTCTATTCGGTGTTTTTCGACGTTTATTGACTGGACTAGAATGGTACTTTCTGAGATTGTGTGGTGGATGGGAAAATGACTGTCTGTACATCTGTCTGTACGAGTGATAACTCAAACACGCTTTATTGGATTTTCATGAAACTTGGTATAAGCATTTATAATGTCCATGGGAAGCAGCCTATGTATTTTGGACCAAATCAGTTGACGGGTACTGGATTAATGCCCAATTTAGTGGCTATTTTATGGTACAAGACTGAATTTATAAAATGGAAATCAGTTCTCATAACAACATATTGTTTTACAGTGTTTATATACAGCTCTGGAATTTGCAATACAGTTAGTTTTGACAAATAACACTATCCACATATTCCTTCACATATGCTTATCAAAATGAGACCTTTATTCTTCCGTAAGCCCTGCTTAATGAATCAAACTCGGAAATCAATTACAAAAATAACTTATTTTCTGCATATCATAATTGCAATTATCACTGATTAAACAAAAGCATTTTGGCACTTTGTTTCATCGGTTTACCGATTTTAATCCACATGGGAAATGTGAAGCGAGAGAATCACATTGTCTATGCTTAAGGCATGGATAAAATTTTGTAAGTTTATCACATCTGATTTTTATTAATGATCTCCCAACCCTATTATTCTGTTACCAATTGCTTTCTCAGCCAGTATGTTACTGCAAATTCTCTAATTCCAACTTCAATACTAAGAGTCCAAAAATGCAAACATGCTACATCTCTTGGCCTAACTAGGGAACTAAAGATACAGATTCATAATATTTCTTATTCAACTCACACTTTTTAAAGAATGGAGGAAAATCAACTCTAGGTCAGTTTTTCTAAAACTAAAAGTCAACACAGCAGTAATTTATCTCATAAATCTCATAGATTTCTTTAATTCATGGAATTTTTATATTTAATTCATGGAATGGTTGCAATAAACACTGTTCATACTGAAGAATAGTGTGTTTTGTTCAATTCCTGTTTCTTTATAGACGGTTTTTATTTCTTTAGCGTAGTGGTTGAGGCACTGCGCTACAAACCAGAAGGTCGCGGGTTCGATCCCTGATGAGGTCGCTGGAGTTTATCAATTGGCTAATCCTTCTGGTGGCACTTTGGCCCTGGGGTCGACTCAGCCTATAATAGAAATGAGTACCAGGAGCCATCCTGGGGCTGAAGGCAGCCTGTGCATAAGGCTGACAACCTTACCACATTCACATTCCCAATGCCTAAAATCTGGGAGCCTCAACCTCCTGGAACCCTCTGGGCCTACATGGTCTATATAGGGAACACTTTACTTTTTACATGCTCTTTAATGCAGGCGCTTCTCGGACTGTTGACACACCATCGGCCTAGGCCACTAAAGTTGCTATGTTAACCTCTAGCGGACGTGGTTTCAACTATGGCACCTAGATGTCTCTATAGTGTCTTCCAGTATAAGTTCAATTTTAAATGTTAAGGGGTTTTATTGTTCATCGTCTATTAACAAGCACAGTAAAATAAATTCAATAATAATAACTTTTTATATTTATTATGACTGTGGGTAGATGCAAATGCCATAGATAGTCCCCGAGACCTCTAGTGCTAATTGAAAGAAATGAGTTCAATAATGTCAGAATCAACATTATTATCTTAACAATGTCTTTAAAAGTCTATTTAAGGAAAAGAAACAATCCACAGCAAGCCAAGTTTATAAACATGCACTTCTGATACAAGCGCCATTATCTTTGCTTTCTTTATGCAGAATCATTGAAAATTAGTGAAAAATTGAGCTCACTGTAAAATCAGAGAACTTATACTAAAAACTATTGTGTGCACCACGTATGCAAAACATCATGTATTTCAGACTTGGCTACGCCTCGTCAGAAATACTAGATATGTCCACTAAAGCCTTGTTTTGCTTATTTGTTACATAAATAACTATTACAAATATTGAGGTGAGTAAGTTTTTCATTATGTTACTTATGAAGGGGCATGCAGAAAAATTCTGAATGAGTAATACAATAATTTTGTATAGGTGCTGCATAGACTGAGAATCCTTATTACAATTGTTTTTGCTTGTCTGGTCAGGAATCAATTTATTTCTGATTGATCCCAGAAGAATGGCTTCAAGATTCACAAATGGGCTTTGGGGTGAAAAAAGTTTCCATTGGCACAACTCAACATGAACTTTACTTTACTTTGCTCTACTGGGAAAGCGGAGGAGCAGATTCAACTACAGACAATGATGAGCAAAAAAGCTTAAGAAGGAATGTTGCCAGGGTCACTTTTATCACCTGTCCCAGCTGGTGGTAGTGTGAAAACATAGCTCCTATCACAACGTAGCACTGTTGGAGCTGTGATAGCTGTTAAAATTGAGACACACAACGAAACCACACATTAGTGAAGCCAAGTTCATTAACATAGTACTCTTTGCACTTCTCAGAACTCTTGCTGATGTGAAATTCAAAGGAGAAATGAATTCAACATTGACAGCATATTAAGTGGAGAGGGCAACATTAAGAAGGATATTGAAAAAAAAATGTTTGAATGTATACAAACATTAACATTCAACAATTGAGATCATAATTTATAAACAAGCCCACAAACTTATTCACATATCCATAATCATCTCATCTGAATGGGATGTGAAGCTGGTGAATAGTTAATATATAGATATGTATTCAAGAATCTACATCCCCTTTTTAACGGGATAGTCCATATTTTTAGATTCTGGTCCCGCTGTTCCGATAAAACCTTAACAGGATGTTTTTTGTCCCTTTTTATAGATTATGCTTAAATTCATAGCATGACTTCATTATTGTACGTATGGATACATTATATTTTGAAGTTGAAAATACTATGTCTATTATCCACCTTTCTGAATAAGTACAAATGTTATGAACGAGTTGTAGCACTGCTACATGAAGTGTGTATGCTGATGCCAGTCTGTGTGTATTGTACCAGTAATAATAATAGTAAAGATATTCAAGCTATATAATTATATAGTAAGCAGTGATATTTCATCCTAGTTTTTTATCATGCTGGAAAGAAGTATAGTTTCACTCAGGATTTAAAAGAATATCCCTTCTTGAGAGAAGAAGCAACAACAAACAAGTTAATATGTAAATGTGTCACTGAGTTTTTCAATTGAACACTGAGGCCATTCAGAAATAAAATAGCATTTGAACAAGCAAAATATTTTCTTGTATTGACTTTTATGAGAGAATACTGAAAGAAGAAGGGCATAAGTCTTCACATACATATAATTAATGATAATTCTCTTACTGTGTAATCATAAACACTTTTATCCTGCATTTAACTTACGCTCAAAATAATTATAGAATAATCATAATACCTTATTAAAGTTATACAGTGTGTTTCACGTACGAGTTGGCCAATCATGCGGGTTTATGCATTACAGCAGCCACAGCTTTAATTCCCAAGCGATCGGGTGAAATATCTATGCAAATAAAGCTGCTAACGGTGTAATTATTTAGGTTCACACAATTACAGTTAAAATTACAATGAAAATAACCATATCCTCATCACAAGAGATGTTGGAAATGTCCTCCTCTTGCATCCACACACACTGGCACCTTTTCAGTTTCCAAGATAAAGTTAATTTTTCTTGGGATATTGTCTTTAAGTTTTTATTTTGTATGGGGGTTTGATCTATATATTTTATTTTTTGTAAGTTCCCTATTAATAACAGTCACATACTGTTAGAAGAACTTAAAGACAATATCACAAGAGAAATTAAATCTATCTCCGAAGCTGAACTTACACACGTAAAAGAAAATTTCCTAGAAAGGTGCCAGTGTTGTGTGGATGCAAGAGGTGGACATTTCTAACATGTATTGTGTTGAGGTACGTGGTCATTTTCATTGTAATTTTAACTGTAATTGTGAGAACCTGAATCATTACTTCATTAGCGGCTTTATTTGTGAAGATATATCACCCGATCGCTTGGGAGTTAGAGCTGTGGCCGCTGCGATGCAGAAACCTGCATTATTGGTCAACTCGTACGTGAAACACACTGTATGTAGATTGTGCTCAGTTTTTGTTCCTAAGTGCTGAAATATTCAAAGTGTCTTTCAGCCTATGTTAAACATTACATGACGGGGGAAAAATTCATCTGACACTGAGATTCGAACCTGCGACCTTCACCTTTCCACGCCAATACTCTACCAAATGAGCTAGCAAGAGTTTTACTCACAGCAGCAGATTGAACCCCTCTTCTCAGATTACTCTTTTAAGAGAGGGATTATATCTAGTGCTGTGAGTCAATTCTGGCCAGCTCAGTGGGTAAAGCATCGACATGGAAAGCCCAAGGTAACAGGCTTGAATCCCTAAAATATTCTCAGGTGGACAGTTGTGCTTTTTACCGTTTTACTTTTAATATAACTATAAACTGATGGATTAATTAAAGGATTAATAGGTCCAGCACATTATAGCACTCCCTTCATTATCTCAATATCAACTTTCTCAGCAAATTTCTTAATGCTAAAACTCCATTCCGACAGTAACAACAATATATATATGTTCGAATAACCCAAACATCACTAATACTAATAAATTTTGTGTAAAATTTGTTATAGGTTATAAACATAATCAAGAAGTGAAATCCACTTGCTTGTTAATTTCCCCTGACAGTGCAATTTTGGACCAGATTAAAAAAAAAAAATCAATTTTAACTTTTTTAGTTAATTTGACTAGCTGTGAAATTTGATACTACACTCTTTCACTTATAATGATAAACACACAACACACAATTCACGTCAAAGAGTAAAAATGTTACACAATATAAGCTATACATACTCTGTCCTTTAAATACATAACTCCTGTTCCCTCGTTGCCAATTCGTCTGGTCAAAACCTAGAAGTGTAGTGTCAATACGAACATTGGATCCTTGTTTGTACACTTTGTACGTATCACTTGGACACATTCTGGATACCAAGGGAACTGAAATAGAACATTTACAATCTACTGTAAATGAATAATAGCGGAATGGACTAAACATACAATTAAGTTCTAACTGCTGTAGCCATTTCTGAGGAGTCTGCCATGTGTTGAGGGGAAAAAGGGAGACACGGTAAACAGGTTCAGCAGCAAGCAGATTAACTGCTAAGACCAGTAAGGAAAACATAGTTCTTGAGATACACTTGTGTTTAGAGCAGTGATTTTCAACCCATGGCCTGGGTCCGCATGGGGCCCATGGTTTAATTTTTGGAAGCCTGCAAAGAAATGCTAATTTTAACTACAATACCAATATTGACAATTTAGTGATAAAGAAAGAGTGTTAGGTCTCACAATAAATTCAAGATTGTTACTGTGCTTATGTAAAGTGGAGACAAAATACAAAACACACACATTTATAATGTTAAGTAATCAAGATATTGTAATATAATTTATATATTTGTGTTACGTAAGTATCATGTTATTAATAGTCAGTAAATCAATGCAATTGATCAGGGATTGCTAGTCTTTCACCAAAAGGAAAATAGCCCTTTAGTTAATAAAGGTTGAAGACTACTGGTTTTGAGGATGTTATGGAAAAAGAATGATAATTTAAAATTTTATATAAATGTCAACAACAGCAGAGATTCTCATTCTTCTGATGAATAGTGGGAATAAATAGCAGGTAAGAAATGTTTTTTGCAAGGTCAGTACTATTCACTGTCTCAGAGCTGTCCCATCCTCCAGCTAAGTTTACGTTTCATCAGGTGGCTACAGTTATCAGAACTAGTTTCATGGAATACTCTTTGTTATGGTTATTTAATAATGGTTATGTACTACTGGCCTATCTTATTTATACCACAACCAACCTGGTATGATAACCCTTGGAAGTAACAAATATCATTAAAAATAAAGTAATGTAACTTAATTCATGCCATTTATGTAAAAGTTATGTCATACCTAATAAATATAAAGTTTTAATTATTTTTATGTTAAATTGATTTTAAAATAAACAACTGAATTATTGATCACGGGCAAAGCTGCAGGCATCTGCTGGTACGTATAATAAAAGAAACATTAATAACTGCAAACGTGTAAGTTCAGTTGAGAAATGGTTGGGACCATGCATTGCAAATCCATACGACAGGCTAGTGTGCACTTAAAACATCTCACCAACAACAGTGCACATCGTACTCCACAAAAGAGCGGGATTATGAGCCTACTAGATCAAACTTCACCTGAATGTTACGCAGAATGTTAAGCAGGTTCAAAAAAGCTTTGCAGAAAAAATGTTGGCACAAATGGATGATGATACATTTATAGATGAGGTATGCTTTTCAGATGAGGCAACCTTCCATGTGAGTGAAAAAGTCGACCAACTGTCATATCGGGGTTCCGAAAAAATCACGTTATGTTACAGAATACAAATGGGATTTTCCGAAATGTGGGATATTTTTTTGCAGAGAAGACAGTCACTGGAAACACATACCTGGATATGTTGCAGATGTAAGCTGTGCCTAAACAATTTTCCAGCTCCTCCTCACTTTGCCAACGAAGATTACACATTCTTAGAAGACCACTTCCCTGCAGATGGATTGGAAGAGGATCACCTTACATCGCAGGGCCTCCCAGATCACCCGACCTAACTCCATCTGGTTTTTCCCTCTAGTGGTTCATTAAGGACCAGGTGTACAGGACACCTGTATGTGATTTGGTAGACCTAAGGGATAGAATTTATGTTGCAGTTGGTAATGTCACATCAGAGATGCTTCATACCTCACAGGTGGAAGTAGACTATCGGTTGGACATTTTATGTGCCACAGAAGTCATGTGGAGGTTTATTAGATATAAATAAAAATCTCCAGTAATGAAAATATGGAGGCTTTCACGGCTGGTGTCATAAGATTTGAAAACTTCCGGGCTGTTAGGCCATGGTCCAAGGTTGCTGGGACCTGAAATTTCGCCCGCTGCTATGGCAGGCATCCACAGAGGCTGCTCAAGCGTCGACTGGAGCGATGTTTTCTTTTAAGCTCGTGCTGTAGACTGTGTTCTGATGCTATTGGGCACTGGTATTTATACCCTGGTTCTGGAGACGGGGGTGGTTGCCAGCGCAGTCTGTCTTGGGCGGCAGTAATGCTATCTCCCATAATATTGGGTGCCAAAACTTGCTGATCCTTAGGCCTTCCTCCTTTCTATTAAAGTTGTTATGGTGTTTAAAGATTTCAATACACTCTCTGTTTAGTCTCGGGTATTACTGTATGTTAGTAGAAAGGACTTGTGTTTCACTGTACATGATGTCATGGTTTCCCTCCTCAAAAAGAGCATGCTTTGCTATGGCTGATTTTTCTGGCTGGTAGAGTTGGCAATGTCTTTTAAGTTCCTTGATGCGAGTTGAAATGTTGCATTTTGTAGTGCCGATGTATACTTTTCCACAGCTGCAGGGAATTTTCTAAACTCCTGTGGATGTGAGGGGGTCCCGAATGTCCTTTGGTGATTTGAGAAACTGTTCCAATTTTTTGGTAGGTAAATGGTTCCAATATTGTGGGTTTTTAGCAGCCTACCGATGCGGTCAGTCGCGCCTTTAATGTATGAGAGGTAGGCCATTCCCACTAACTTTTTAGACTCAGCCTGTGGACGACCATTATTTCTTGGTCGCACAGCTTGTTGGATCTCCTGTTCTTTATATCCATTGGCCTGCAAGGTGTTGTATAGGTGTTTCATTTCGTCCTGCAGGTGTGCTGGCCCTGAAATGGACTGTGCGCAGTCAACCAAGGTTTTCATCATAGCCCTCTTCTGTCTGGGGAGGGGATTAGAATTCTTGTTAAGGTATCTGTCGGCATGGGTTGATTTTCTATAAACCATATGATAAGAGTATCCCCTGTCCTTATCACAAGGACATCAAGAAATGCCAGCTATTTTTTCTTCTCAGTTTCCATCCCCATATTGGGGTTGATGTTGTTGATGTGTTTCAAGAAATTCAGTTTTGATGTGGTGTCTCTCTTCACCAAGGTTCCCGTAAATACGGCATTAGAATATATATCTGATCTATTTCCCGATGAAATCATTTCTCTTTTCCGCCATTGCCTTACAACTCCCTACTTCCAGTGGAAAAATAAATTCTATGAACAATAAAATGGTGTTGCCATGGGAAATCCACTAAGCCCAGTAGTCACCAACTTCTACATGGAGAAGTTCGAAAGGTTGATGTATGATGTATGATGTAGATATCTTGTACTGATGATCCTGTGTTGAGCGGGGCTCAAGGATATAGGTTGGCTCTCGAATCTGCGCCTTTGAAACCAGGACCACCTGGTTACGGTATGTTGATGATACTTTTGTTATCTGGAGCTATGGTGATGAGGAACTGCAGAATTTCTTGAAACACATCAACAACATCAACCCCAATATACAGTTCACGATGGAAACCGAGAAGAAAAAACAGCAGGCATTCCTTGACGTCCTTGTGATAAGTACAGGCGATACTCTTGATCATATGGTGTTTAGAAAATCAACACAGATACCTTACCAAGAATTTTAATCACCACCCCAGACAGAAGAGGGCTATGATGAAAACCTTGGTTGACTGCGCATGGTCCATTTCAGGGTCAGCACACCTGCAGGACGAAATGAAACACCTATACAACACCTTGCAGGCCAATGGTTATAAAGAATAGGAGATCCAACAAGCCATGTGACCAAGAAATAATGGTTGTCCACAGGCTGAGTCTACAAAGTTAGTGGGAATGGCCTACCTCTCATACATTAAAGGCATGACTGATCACATAGGTAGACTGCTAAAAACTCACAATATTGGAACCATTTACAAACCTACCAAAAAATTGGAACAGTTTCTCAAATCACCAAAGGACATTCGGGACACCCTCACATCCGCAGGAGTTTAGAGAATTCCCTGCAGCTATGGAAAAGTATACATCGGCACTACAAAACGCAACATTTCAACTAGCATCAAGGAACTTAAAAGACATTGCCAACTCTACCAGCCAGAAAAATCAGCCATGCTCTTTTTGAGGAGGGAAACCACGACATCATGTACAGTGAAACACAAGTCCTTTCCATTAACGTACAGTATTACCCGAGACTAAACAGAGAGTCTTATTGAAATCTTTAAACACCATAATAACTTTAATAGAAAGAAGGAAGGCCTAAGGATCAGTAAGTGTTGGCACCCGATATTATGGGAAGTAGAAGTACTGCTGCCCAAAATGGACCGTGCTGGCAACCACCACCCACTTCAGAACCAGGGTATAAATACCGGTGCCCAACAGCATCAGAACGCAGTCTGCAGTACGAGCTCATAACTACACAATATTGGAACCATTTACAAACCTACCAAAAAATTGGAACCTCAGAAGATATCGCTCCAGTTGACACTTGAGCAGCCTCTGAGGATGCCTGCCATAACAGCGGGCAAAACGTCAGGTCCCAGCAACCTTGGACCATGGCCTAACAGCCCGGAAGTTTTCAAATCTTATCCCCAGTAATGTTTCTTCAGTTTAAGGTTTTTCACCAGTAAATTTTCTATCAGTTCAGATGTTTTCAATGTTTCTTTTGTCATACATATAATCTGAACATCCAATATCTCTTGTAGTCAGGCATCTAGTATGCGTACTTTTTCCAGAAATTTAGGCAGTAATGGGTACACTGTTTTCCAAGAAGAGAGCATTGCAAGATATGTAAAGAAAATTAATAAAATAAATAATAAAGGAAAACATTCTCATCACCTCAAGTAAAAAGCTGGAATCTCTAATAAGAGATCACAAAAAGAAATTAATTTCACTTGTAATTAGTCACGTGCTCTCTAATACTGGAGTGATAAAGTTTGCCAATAGAGAAGAAACAACCACCAGTGTATCTTTTATTTTAATTTATTAGTGTTTTTCCAATGAGTTTCAACAGAACAGCTTAATAATAGTCATTTACGATAGTTATATAGAACTTAACATATAGCACAAAGTTAAGCCTTAGAATGGTTGAACATTATACAATGTTTTCATGATCGTAAATTTTAAAAGGAAAATAATTTCAGTTCGCTTGTGCTTAGAATAGTATCAAAAAACATTTTGGTAATTTTGTATACAGCGAAATTCAGCCACTTTTGGTTAGCAACAAATCATTGAAACACTTGAACATAGCAGAAACAACAACGTGCAAAGATTTATCTATTTGTAAAGAAATATTCATCTCTCTTGAAGTTATAGAAAAGGCAATAAGGAACTAATATTGACAAATCCTTCACTATGATAAGAAATTGCAGACTTTGAACAAACTGGGGGAAATTAAGGTCGTAAGTGAAGTTTTAAGTGAAACTAAATATTGTGTTGACTTCTGTTTGTGTTTTGTCAAATTGCCAGTATCTAGTTTATGGACAAAATTTTTAATGCCAAAATAATTATTTGTGTTATTTTGATTAGTAAATGATTGAGTTACACCATAATAGTATAATAGAAGTAGTAGGAATAATAGTATTTGTAGAGTAAGAAACCGAAGAGAACGACAGCAATATCTAAGGACATCCTCTATAAATCTCTATAACATGCTTGAACCTTTTTCTTTACCCTCAGCCCGTAAATTGGAACTTTACATAGATGGAGATAGTTCTGTTAAACAATGCTTACGATCAAAAATAACGTAGAAAATATTATGTCTATTAATAGAGTAGGAAATAATGATACGTATTATTTCTGAGCAAAAATACTAATACTAACTCCAATTTTCTAAGCTTAAGAGCCCTGAAATTGCCCTATTATAAACATATTTCTGCACCATACTGTATATCAGGGGTGCACAACCTTAATTAGACCAAGGGCCATTCTATTATTAAAAAATTTCACAGAGGGCCACAGTGTACCATCATCCAATCCTCCATTCTAGGCCTGATTATACCTTACTTCTGAATGAGGACTTATCATTATTTAATGTAATAGTATCATATTCAATAAAACAACAATAGTAATAACATGCATTTTACTGGCATGCCTACTAATTAATTACTAGTCATAACACAAATGTTATTCACCTTTTAATGAGAAACTTGACACTGCTTCAGTATTGTCAACTTTTCAATATTAGGTCCAATGTTTGATATTGCAATACGCATACTCGCTTCCAAATGTGCATCTGTAAGTCTGGATTGTGTTTTGTATTTCAATTGTTTCATAATCGAAAATGACTGTTCACAAACGTACGTGCTACCAAATAAATTTCCCATTTTCATTGCATGGCCATACAGATTGTGCATTTCTTTAGGTAAGTACAGCTTGTAGAAATCAAGGAGTGATACATCATCAAATTTTGCTTTCAATTCTGTGTTACTCTGGTTATCAATTAATTCCATCTGAAAAATTTCAGGCACTATCTTAATATCAACATGAAAGAGTAGTGAAAATAATTCAAATGATTTTCCAAACTTCCGAACATCCTGAAAACGGGTGTTGCATTCTTCTGTGAGATTTTTCAAGAGGTCAACGTATTTCCCAAAATTAGATATGTTCGTAGATTCCATCATTTTTCTCATTGTCGGAAAATTAACAAATACTCCACTTCTTAATTGTGTCTGCCAAACTTCAAGTTTTCTTTCAAAAGATTTGATTAAATTAAACAGATGATGGATCATGTGGTTTTTGCCTTGCATTTTGGTATTTAGTTCATTAAGGTGCTGAACCATATCAACCAGAAATGCCAAATCAGAAATCCAATCACTGCTGTCCAGTTCGTCCACCTTAAAGTTTTGATTTGTCAAAAACAAACTAATTTTTTCCCGAAGTTCATACACTCGTTTCAACATGTTACCTGTACTTAGCCATCGAACTTGTGTGAAATATGAGACATCGTCATAATCTGCTTCCGAGTCAGCTAAAAATTCTTTGAATTTACGATGATTCAGTCCCCTTGACCGAATGTAGTTCACCAACTTGATCACTGGTTTGATTACATGCTCCATTTGAATTGATTTTGCACAAAGATGTTCCTGATGTAATATGCAGTGACATGCAATAATCTCGTTATCAAAATCAGCACAGTCTTTTTTCACAAAGGACAAAAATCCGTTGCTTTTCCCAATCTTAGATGGAGCTCCATCTGTTGAAATGCCAATCAACTTATCTAACCTCAGTTCAAATTTATTCAATGCCTCCATGACCTTTCGATAAATATCGATCCCTTTAGTTGTGTCCTTCATTGGGATAAGAGCCAAGATTTCTTCTGTTACATTAAAACTGCTGTCAATGCCACGAATAAATATGCAGAGCTGGGCTGTGTTGGAAACATCCGTGCTCTCGTCAATAGCTACTGAACACTACTTAAATTCAGAACATCTCTTCTTTAGATTTTCCTCAATATCAGCTGCCATGTCTTCAACTCTTCTGCTTATTGTCATACGATTGAGACTTACTTTAGCAACCAAGGATTTTTTATCAGGAAATAATATGTCCGCAACCCTGTCCAAACATTCTTTCACCAATTCACCAACTTTGAATGGCTTCATTCTCTTTGTCAATATTTCGGAAACAACATAACTTGCCTTCAGAGCTAGTTCTGAATCATCATTAACTTTCTTAAAAAGAATTTGTTGAGAGGTTAGGGCTCTTTTTAAATCACGCACTTTGTCTTTTCTCATTTGCCCACTGTATTGATCATATTTGTTTCCATGTTTTGTATCATTATGTCTTTTAATGTTGTACTCTTTCAGAACATTAATACTTTCCTTACAAATTAAACATATTGCTTTGCCTCCATATTCACAAGAAAAATACAAGTCTGTCCACCTCTCCTGAAAGCACCGATGTTCGTCCATAATCTTCCGCTTTTGATTTGATGCCATATCTACTATATTACATCTTTCACTTCAAATACTTATTACAATCAAATACTATAGAGGACAATACAGGACACTTTGTGATATATCGAGGGACAATATCTTGAGCACCATCTAGCGGCCCAACCTGCTACTACTGATACAGATGCAGTAACTAGATACAAAGATATCAACCAATTTCTATTCGAGGAGCCGAAATAGCCAACCTCGGCATGTTATGTATAAGTGATATGATTTTTCTATCTATCTATGGTACAGGAAAAAATGCTGGTTTGGAAATAAATAACCTAAAAATTAAAACAAAAAAGCAGCATTGAAAAAAAGAGAAAGTTATTGTTGTTTGCAACCGCTAAGTTGAAATATCTGTGTTTTCATTGATATTTTGATAACTATTTCAGAAGTTCTGTGTTTTGTTTGCTCATTATTATTCTTATAATTACTTAAACAGTGATTTGGTCCTTAGTGTTTGGTGAAACAATAAAACATTGCAGTTTATATGTGTTTTGAATGTTTTAATTTGCCCCCAAGTTTGCAGGTTGTGCCACCAGGTGTGCTGCAAAATCTATTGCCAAAGCAGTAAGTGTCCGGTATTGTCCTCTATAGTATTTGTTACAATAAACTACATCGAAATTCCAGACAACTGAAGCTAACAACACTACAAGCTGGAAGAACAAACGATCAACTCGTTGAATCGCGCCAGTTCATTCGTTAAATCACATTGCAGATCTAATAGGCCGTGAATACTGTGACCACCACGGCGCGGCGGCTGGCTTGATTCAAAACTGTGCTGACTTCAGATCAACACGGCACTGATAGTGACGTGTTTAGTGTGTTAAAGAACTAGTCCGTTAATGGATATTTTGAAACCAAATCATAATTACTCTTACATTTAACTTTAACGGGCCACAATATATATTCTGGCGGGCCGCAGGTTGTGCACAACTGCTGTATATCATCTCTTGTCACTTTAACTCTCAACTGGATATCAACAGAATTATCCAAGCATCAGAACATTCCAACATATGTTTTAGAATACTTTCAATGTACACCATATGTGTGTATGTGTGAGTGTTAAAATATTTACCAAACTAGCATTAAAAAGTAGTAATTTAATTTCACTCACCCCAACTTGTAAATTCCCACTTCATTTCCACGTAAAAATCAGGAGCCTAAAAGGAAAAGGAGAAACAAATTGTTATAACTTTTAGTTCATGAATTAGTGACCAATCTAGTATAATAATGTCTGGAATTTCAACCAATCTCTGGTGTCTACAGTCATCACTAGATTAGGATTTTAGGTAAAATCCAATTTTAATCCTTAAAACATAAATACACAAAAACTTGTAGAGTAGATCTCCAAGTATCCGGATAGCTTTGAGGCCATATTAAAGCGTTTTTGCAGCAGCGAGCACTGAGAAACCCTCTTTCAGGACAGATTATTTGTGAAAAAATTAAACTTTTAGCCCACAAAATCGACAATTTGTCAGCAAGACTACCAACTCTGACTGATACGTCCAATATGTATGACACTTTATGTAAGCACAGAATTGTAAAATTTAGTTTGTTAAAAGAAATTGCCTATTTTTCATGATTTATCCAATTACCCGGATATTTGATTTTCCAGATCGGGTACGGTCCCAATTAATCCAGATAACTAGAGTTCTACTGTATATACGCATTTCATAAGTGACTATGCCTGAAACTGATGCTTTTATAGGACCTAAAGCAGTATAATATTTTGATGCCTATTTTTTACTTTTTAAGTTCTAAACAAGTTATTTTTTCTACAGTTTTGTTATAAATAAATACAACTTCTTTTCAGTTCATATTGAATTTTTAACTGTTACTCTGCAATACATGCCATACTTAATGGTATGTCAAAGGGCAGCAATGTCTTGTCCTCATGAAAATAAATCCTTGGACTTTGAGGGGAAATTAATTATTTTGTTTCAAACTTCGTTATCCAGTAATAAAAAAAAGTTCAGTTCTTTGATTGACTGAGAGGGATGAATAAGTTAACGAGCTTAGCTTCTACATATCGGTAAAACCAAAATTGCTAGGGGGGAGCTGAGCTCACTTTCGTTGTTCTGTGGCTGTGTTGACTTAGGTATATAATGTGAAATTTCGAAAATAAAGGGTTACCTATTGTGAAACCAATTATGGACAGGAATTGGAAGAAATTAATTAATGTTGTTTATAGGCATAGAAATAATGAACTTTGTCTTCTAAATTGTATACACTGAAATTCTGATGTAAAATAGAGTGCTACATATCAGTGATAGTAATATGGGCCCGAGCAATAGGCCTGTGTACTTCTGTATTCTGTATGTCCGTGTTATTTGATCATGATCATTGATGAATGGGCATATTTATAAATATAACTCTGTATTTTAAGTGAGATATTTTAGAAAACTAGCTACTAAATGGATTAAACGATTTTATAATAGAGCCTATTTTCTGATTTTTAGAGCCTATTTTAGGCACCTAAAATTGCATTTCAGCAACCTAAAGTTTTGAAGTCTAGTCCATTTTCTTTTTATCAGTTTCAGTTTATCGCACCTTTGTATATTTTTTATATCAATTGTAGCTCTTTAAGTTAAAATATTCAGGCTTGTCTTAGTCTTCTAGTAGAGTGGCGGGTCATGGATCCAACATTTACATGTAATGTGAAATATCGATACTTACGGTTTTTACTTTTACAAAGTCTTTCTCTTAACTATTAAGACAAATATTTAATAATTTTGTGAAATTCATCATATCTTTTTTAATTCGTCAGGAGCTCTTCAAAGGTATCTTTCTCTATCAAAGAAATACTAATGAATAGTTTGTAGTATCAAACTAAATTATGTTCACAATAAGCTCCATGAAATATTTAATATCATTTGGTCCACATTTAGAAATGTAGGTATTACGAAGCCAGTTTAATTAAAATGTTTGTCATGTCATGTATGTATCAAATATTTATTTGTTTGACCATATTAAAATACACTTATAACATGTGACGTAACAGCATCATAATGACATCCATTATAATACTGAATTTCATTATAACACTGTTGTCCAACTATCGATTAATATCATACTCAGAACAATCTTGAAGTTTTAAAATAAAATCAATTCTACAGGATATAATATTGAGTTTGGTCTAGCACGTATACTTCACTTTTGGTATAAATACCTGAACTAGTTTTGAAGACCATCATCATTCATAATCATCAGAGTCACCAACTCTGTGTTACAGACTGAAGCATACGTGCTAGACCAAACTCAATATTATATCCTGTATAATATAGCTTCACTGTGTTAACTTGCAATATACTTTTGGCAATCAATTCTGTTCATGTTAATTTTAATATTACACTAAATTGAGTTAATTTCATGTGTTTTAATGCACTGTGCTTTGAGGTTAAAACACCAAGAGAAGTCCTAAGCTCCCTCCATGCTGTCATTTGCCATCTATCGCAAAAGACAAGCACTTACTAAATGCTGATTGCCGAGACAGAGAGAGTTGTATGTTTGATGAATTATAAGGTATTCTAAAAACTCAACACCTAGATATTTAAGGACGAACAAATACAGTCGTATGCAACTTGCCTATAACAGTAATTAAAATACTCGTATGAAATTGTGAAGCTTGCTATGCTAGAAACTGTTATATATTTTATGAATTACAAGATATTCCAAAGCTCAAAACTTAGGCATTTAATTATGGTCAAACAAAAACAGTTGCATGCAATTTGCCTATAATGGTAATTAAGATACTCATATGAAAACTGTGAAACTGCTGTGCTTATTCCATAAACACATGTACTGCATTGAGAATGGTGCTGGATTTCTATGCTCAAGGTTGCGGGTTCAATGCATACAGGTTGTTAAACTGATGGTATTAATTAAACATTTTATATTATTATATGAAATTAAGGAATTAGACTTCAAGCTTGTTATCCACAGATAAATACATATTCAAGTTGCAAAGGGTTAAATATAAATTAGGGTTTAAATATTTACCTCTTTCAGCTTCTGTAGAAGCTCTGGAATACCTCCAACTCTGCTTGAATATCTTTGGTAGTCCCTTCTTTCCAGTACCAACTGTAATAATTCTGGATCCCCTGTTGCAACAGCTTCCTGAACAACTAAAATATATAAACAAAAAATAAATAAATAAAAAATTAAACAAACAAACTAATACAGGACCACGAAATACTTTACTATACAAGAAAAGCAAGTAAGATCACCTAAGAATATGGTAACATTTTATAACCTCTCCACCAGCAAAATTTTGCATGAATTTATAAAAATATAAATAAAACTTTTGTTTCAAAATAATGAAGAAGTTTTGTTACAAAATATGCCACAAAAATAATTTTCATTTTATATTAGGCCTATTTGAACTAAGTTTCAACACATACATTATAGCTAGAATTTCAACACTTGTTTCGCACCAACACATAATCAAACAATAAAACTATTTAGTAGTTTAAGTATTAATAGTTTTGGAGCAAGTATTTATTCACTAAACAATTCACGATTTGACTTGCTGCTTCCCAATAATATATACTATTATACAAAAGTACAATTCCAGGCTACCAGCATCTCTATCTCGCTCCCCGCAACTCCCTCTATCTTATAATAGACCATCCCGTCTTGCTTAAAATGTGACTTGGCAAGTTTGCAACTTTATGCCTACTCCTAATCTGAAAATTAATATAACTGTCATTACAATAAAATAAAGCAATTCAAGCAATTATATTAAGCCCCCCCCCCCCCCAGTTTTACGGCTTTGTTTTAATTAATAACGATTTCAAATATTGGAGTCACATTATCCAGTCAAATATTATACTGAGCAATATGTTAACCTGCAGCTTGTTCTGAAATACTATATCAAGGCTTGCTGAAACCATTTCTTGAATTATGACCGTAATTTCTCTATGCATCAATAATATTTGTACACATTCAGTTCCCAATCTATCAGTTCCAATAATTTCATGAACAACTCCATGAGTCAGTTACAAGGGAGTGGGAAACGATAACAATGCATCTGCCTCACTGATGTTATTTCAAATTTGGTCAACAATTAAATTTCACTATCAAAAGGTTTATATTACACAATATCTGATGGTAATCATTTATCTTTTGAAGTGAACATGTTAGTGCGAGATTATTAGCCAAAGTTTTCTAATTTAACACTCTTCCCAGGTAATGTATATAATTTATAATGAGGTGTTTTGAAAGTGGTTAGGCTAACAAGTAAGCATAAGAAAGCCAAAGAATGAGAAGAAAATTCTTAGACTAATTAATCACTTCAACTATACTGTCAACAAAAAGAATAATACTGCACATGATAATATATTGGTAAAACACATTCCTGTGTCTTCAACTTCAAGTTCAGAGAAAAATAATTCACAGAAGCAAGCAGAAGAAACAAACCATATGAGGAGGTACGTTTCAAACCGTATTAAATCCACCCATGGACGAAAATGAGTTTTATATGATTTTGTATAGTTCCGACTTCCGAGTATGCTTATCATCCTGTTAAGTCTGTTTTCATCTAACTTAATTAAATCCCCTTCAAAATAATGCATAAAACTAAGTGTTCTTACATCCCTTAGTTTACATTTAAACAGTTTTTCTTCTCTCCTGAAAAATTTACAAAAGTGGACTTAATATGGTTTGAAACATACCTCCTCATATGCTAAAACATAAAGATTTAATAACACAGTGAAAAAGGTATTCAAGATCAGATGACAGAATGTGCTTCATGCGCTACGTACCATTATTTCAGAAAATAGTCACTATACAATATCAGACCCAGACTTTGGCCACATACTGATGACATCTTACGAGATTAATGGGTAGGAAAAAGACCTTCTGATTGTCAAAATAAAGAAATTAATTTTGATAAATCAACCACTATATATAAAACTAAGGATAATTTTAAAGAAAGATTCCTTTTTCAACCAATGCTCTTGTGAAGATTGCCAAACAAACATCATATAAAGAGACTGGCTCATTTATTCACCTGCGAAAGGAAAGTTAATGGTTTTTCATGTAAATTATTTTCTAGCTCCAAATCTCCATTTAGCAGAGATGTTGCAAGGTAGCTTATTGTAATTGCTATAAACCACTTGGCAAACAGATACACAGTTGGTCACTTAACTTAATAATGAGTGACAATGCTACAAACAGGGGTTGAGAAGAATTACTGCGGTAATTACAATTTTAGCACAGAGATGACACCCTTTAAGAAGTTCTGATCAAAGAATTGGTTCAGTAAAAAGTGGAAATTACTAGGGTATTTAGAATTTATAAGTCAGTTTGATCCATTCTTACACGAATACAAAAAAAATATGGCATGCAGGGAAAGGAATTCCATCAGCCACCATTTGTGAAGAGTTAATATATACCTAGGTATACATGGGGACTAAAGTCCTTTCAGTAATCATCATTAGACATCACATCTTTCTCCATGGAAAAATCATCACATCTATCCTCCATTGAAAAACTGAATTGAAAAATAGGCATATACAGAAAGAGGAAAGATACAATAAACACTGCAGATGCATCAGGCTGTATTACCCACACTAGCCAGCACTGTCGACACTGGCTACAAGATCCAATTAGATCAGGCTAAGATCCTGTGGAGGTAGAGATACCACTGGGGCTGTATTGTAGCAGAGGCTACTTCAATAGAGTCTACAGACAGCCAGACTTAACAGCCAATATTAGCCTCTCTCACTTCCAGGTATGGCATTGGCTGTGAAAAGGACCATTTACACATCACATCAATATTATTATTAAATTCAATCTTTCTTTCCCAACCAATGAGAGCTCTCCATCTATTTGTTCCACTTCCTGGTTTTTCTACTGGCCCCATACTCCACCTAATATTTCTTTGTCTTTCCTATGTAATACACACTTCTTCCCAATTAGCTTACTTCTCGCAGGTGATGTCACTGGAGCAAGTTGCTGAAAGCTTGGAATCAATCTACTGGAATCAATAAACCGGAATTACTGAAAAACCTATATCATCCAACCGAATTAACTGTATGGGAAAAAATTTTCATACAGAAACATAGGAATAACCTCCAAAATTTCGACATACCAGGGGAGAATGAGTTGGGACTGATTGGAAAATTCGTGAAACCTCAGCAGCGTCATCAGGTGGTACAGGATGGAAGTTCGGCAGTGGGCGGAGTCTGACGATGGGAGGAAAGGTCCTCTTGAAAGCCGGCTAACTAGTAAGTTAGTTATTTTAATGAAGTAGCGAGTGTTTTTGTGATAATGTGTCTTAAATCCACCTACTCACCTGATTGAAAGACCAAGAATCCATTAATCATTCTCAACAATGGGAAAGCCTCAAGACACACATTAAAAGCAAAAGTTAAGCTGTTCAAGATCACTATACCAAGAGTCTATTCTGATATCGATCACTTTTACCAAATCCAGACATTGATAATATGAAATTTCACATCTGCTGTTTGAAGTGAGGAGGGTTGAAAGACTGAACTACAAACCAGAAGGTCGTGGGTATGATCCCCAACGAGGTTGTTGAGATTTTTCAATAGGCATAATCCTTCCGGTGCCACTTTGGCCTTGTTGTCAATTCAGTCCTTACAGAAATGAGTACTAAGAGCAATCCTAGGGGTAAAGACAGCCAGTGAAAAAGGCTGACAACCTTACCATCATCATGTGCCAAATGTTTAAAACCTCAATCTCCTAGAACCCTTATGGCATTCAGAGCTTGTATAGGGACCACTGTACTTTTTTGGTTGAAGTCAGCAGGTGCATTCAAGAAATGGCTTCTTTTTTCTTGTACCAAATGTTACGAAAATCACTAAAATGGATTACTTACATTCTTGTAAGCTCTTGAAATATTTAATCCTTAAAAGCAGGGTTGTCTTTAAAGCAAGAATTGAACACACTGTTTTTATGGTAATTATGCAGGAAATGCATTATTATTCCTGAAAAACAGGCAGTTTTAAAAAAGCAGAAACATGTTTTACTGCATTTATGTTAGGCAATAATAAAAGTATCTTATATAAAATACCTGTCCATCCTTCCCTGTTCTCAGTATTGACATTAGTAGCATGTTGTAGAAGAATTCTCGCAGATTCCAAATGACCAAGGGTAACCGCTAACATGAGTGGAGTCCGGCCGCGGGCATCCCTTTTCTCTTTGTTGTGCTGAAATGAATGGGGAAAAAATTTGTTAGGTAAATGTATTCACTAACATACTATATCCCAAAATTCAATCAGTATTTTTAAAGACGACTTACAAGTTGTGTTACCTATGTAAACTCTCATGGATTTTATCAACAAACTCCAACGGACACTGGCACTAAGATCTGTACTAATCTTGGCTATCTTGTGATTTTTACATATAGCACATATGACATCAGTCGCTTAAACCCTTTGCACCTCCCTTATAAGAGGAAAAGTGATACGTTGTGTTTTATACAGAATAAAAATAAATATGGATAAAATAGTGAACAGGCAAATACCAAGAACAGTAATGAGTACATTAAAGCACTTAGCACTGTTATCTCATGCAGGACATTAAAGGTATCCTCCCTGTGTCTGGTTTGTAACACATTACAGGAGCATTACAGCCCTGTAGAAGTAGGGGAAGGAGAAATTCGGGTGGTATCAGACACCTTAGGTTTTTACGACATGACTTTTTTTTAAATAAAAAAATTAGTTCACTTTATAGGTATCTTAACTCTTATACCAAAATATTTCTTTGAATATATTTAACAAAAAACTAAAAAATAAAATCAGCATAAGAAAACTAAAAGTTGGTCCCTTTTTTTTGTACATTTGAAAAATGGAGGATGGTATTAGATAGTAACTCTTTTCAACAACAAAAATTATCTCCATGTTAATAGTACAAAGTCTTTCTGTTTTACCTTTTTACACAAATATCACACTTGTAAAGTAAATGTTTCTCTCCAGATTTGTGCACTTCTCGTATCAAATTTGAACCAAGGACCTTCCATCAGAATGAAATTCCAAACCCACAGCTTATAGTGTGAAGTACAGAGTTTCTGTTAGTGATTTTAGAATGCAACACAACTCACCCTTCTTCTTGTTACTGCTTCGTGAAATTATCTTTCTGCAGCTGATATACATATAAAAGAACAAAAATACTACTACCCGCGCGCGATTTCTTGAGCGCTCGGCTCCCTAGTCCTCATTCGGTAGGTTTCGTTCAACTTCGTAGGTTAAGCTGACAACATTGAAACACGAAGTACGCTATACACCCTGACATCTAGTGGCTTCAATACTAAGCTTTCATTCTGTCTCAGGATTCTTATTTATTTATTGACATTATCTCTTCTGACGCATGGAGTTATGAGGAAAAATACAATCTTTCGAACTGCTGATTTCACAAACACTTCATTGTACATCCAACACTTTCCTCACCTCTTTAAGAATTCCGTATGTGCTAATTTCTGACGATCCCGTGAACTCTGATGTCAATTTCATGGACAGAAAGTTGAGCGAACTTTTCACAATTTGTATTAAATACGTTTAAAATTAGGCCTATAGCTTTCTCCACTTTTAGATGCCTTACCTCTCTTACGTTTTACAACACGAAATGGTGAAGCATGTTCTGCTAAGACTCTTCTTTATGCTTAAAATTAGTCATCCAGTGTATAAATATTGAGCCTATATTATGCATAATATTCTTATTTGATGTCTTGTTTGATCACCAAAGGCTTATGACGTGTAATTAATTGTTACGCAATACCGTCACCACGTTATATTATTAGACTGTATTAAAATCGTTGTATATTAAAGTCACTACATAAAATACCATACGCACGATTCTGCTGAAACGTTATTTCTTTGGTTGACAACACTGCAGAAAGACTGTCGGAATAGCTATGTTTTGTTCCCCACGACCCTCACTTCCCCGTAAATCCAGCGCCCAAGAAGTGGCGTGCGGGTAGTACCACTCACAAACAACACAGCCTCTCGACTCAATAAAATGTTCACCCTCTTCAGACATTTAGCCACTGCTGTCAACCACAAAAATATTAGCCACAAAAATTATATTAGGCTCGTCTGATACCACCCCATGTCTACTATGATTTGGAACCAAACGAAATGTTTCCCTTCTGTTCATGGCTTAAACAAGGGAGTGTCTTACTTAAGAGAGTGATGTGGTCTGCCTCCAGTAATATCAGATGATATTATAACATACCTAAGGTTCTCCCTCCATGGTCAAAACTGCCACATTTTACAAAGGGATTTGCTGCCATTTGAACTTCAAGATCCTGGAAACATCGTCCTGCCTCCACTGAACTAAATCTACCATATTGCACAGTGGATCAGTTAGGTAAAACTTTGGACAAAAGCCTAAAATTTGAAATTCTTATACATTTTTAAATCTGGTTCTTTACTTCACCTAAGACCTTGTAGATTAAAATTTTACTGTCCACTGGTCTATTTGCAATGAAATTCAGTATGGCAGTTTTCATGCGGACATAATTCCAAGTAACGAACTCTGTGGTGTTTGTGTTGTATTCTACTCTAAGTTATGAAATCTCTGTACTATAATACAGTATTCAATTCACAGGTATTTAAGTTTACACTACATTAAAATAATGCAAATTTTGCAATGTATATTCCCTAGAAGAAATATTTATACCTAGTTTAAATGCTGTTTTACTTAATATTATCTCAAATTAAAGTAAAGATAAATTACAATAATACAGTAGTAATGATTGTACATCAAATGAAAGTGTGTTGTTTTGTGATATTGATCATATAAGATATTTGTGGCCTTTTGATCTTCTAAGAAACAATAATGTATGATAATCAACTTTTTAAGGTTTTTTAGTGGATGACTCTTTGATTCATTTTGAGGACTATTTTTAACCATCCAATGTGGGTAAAGAAAAAACAGGATATATACATGCCAACAGTTTTCTTTTTCCAAATAAAATACAATTAAGAATATCACTGTCACTGGCTTACTCATAAGAGCAAAAGGGACTGTTCCACTATCTTTTGCTGAGTGGAGGGAAAAGTATAATCCAGTTATGGAGTTGAAAGATGAAACTGCCAGTGGAAACAGGGGAAAAATGCTTCCTCTAGTTAACATGAAAACAAGAATTTATTTTATAAAGTAAATTTTAATAATAAGGAATACAACATTTTATAATTTTAAAACTTTCATTTGCAGGAAGCAAATTCTGTCCATAAAACTCGCCACAGTGTGAAAGTAAGGAACGTAGATTGTGGCTGGCATTAGCCCCATCCAGAGTTGCGAGGGCGACGAAATGAGTGGTTTGTGTATCTTTGCAAAATATCCTAATGAGGGACAGGTCTCTTTAAATTTTCAGATGCTGTGAAGCCTAGCTAAACCATGCATGAAAATGTGAATGCATTGGAAAAGCTGTTTTTCGATAAAATAATATAGAAACATATGTGCTCTATCCTGTGTTGTAAAACCATAATGGTATTTTAACATATGTCAAAGTACCAGGTTTGCCCTAAATGTAATAAATAAATCATGTATAGATGTGTGCTATGTGCAAAAGGGAAGCAATCTCCTTATTGTTTGTTCGCTGCTGACATCACCTTAACGAGCTGTGTGAGTGAGGGAACATGGGCTGCCTGCAGTATCATGTTGTTGCGATTTCTACTGTCCTTGTCTAACCATTTACAAAATTCTTATGAAAATATGATGAACCCGTTCTCACCCTATATAGGCCTGGTCAAGACAAGTGTTTCACATACCAATTGAGTACAGATCTTAATTAAATGCAATGTTTGAAAATATAATTGAGAATCCAAATGACTGGGATAATGAAACATATATTGCTGCTCAAAGATATGTTTCTGTTCTGAAAGATTTCAACATCAATTTTTTACTTTATGTATTCAAAACCTTGTTTATAGTAACCACTGTCATTTTCAAAATGCTGCAAACAAAGTCAAACATTTGACATCTCATTTTGTTTTCATCAAGTGACAAAGCAAAAGAAAATACAGCCAGGAGAAGAGGGGACTTTGAGAAAATATTTTCAGATACGTCTTCTAACAAAGAAATAGCTGAATATCAGATCAAATGATCATGGCTGGATAATGTAGATGTTCAAAAATGCTTCAGAAAAGTAGCCTATATTATGAAATTGTGGATAATGTAGTAGCCTAAGTCAAACTGAAATACGGTTTCAGTATAATGTATGGTGAGCAATGGAAGTCATTCTCAAAGTGCAGTTGTAATTAGCAGTTGGTAGTCGAGAAATTCATCTTCGAATACTGACTGCAAGTTACATATTATCACTGTTATGCCAGACCCACTAATGTGCAAAAATTAAAAATCACGAATAGGTCACATTTGTTATTGTAGCATAAAAAATAAACCAGAACTAGTACTTTAATCAATTTTATGGAACTAACTATTACTCACCAAGGAAAGAAAATACAACGTTCGTGGTTCCTACAGAACAAAGATTAATGTAAACAGATGCCAGCAATGCCCTAAAGTCAAAATCTGAATTTTTCCACATTCGTGGTTTTGGCATCACAGTGACGATATTATGAGATTGAGTATCATTTACTAGTGCAATTAAATAGATTAGCTTACTACGAAATAGCATGATCTGTTTATTACATATATGTATTATAAATCAATTCCTCCACACTTTTATTAATGTATAATGTTTCTCTAACCTCAATGTTGACTGCATGTTGCGGGTGCTCGAGTACTGCTCCCAAGTGGATGATTGCAACTGCCAACTACCAACCGTTGGTAGAACCTGATCTGAACCTGTGATCAACGACTGCATTTATTTAGATTATAAGGTAATGAATTCAAGGCTATCTGAACCTGTGATCAATGACCGCATTTATTTAGGATATAAGGTAATGAATTCAAGGCTATCTGAACCTGCAGTTGTCAAAATTGTAATTATTAAGTGCCAGTATGGTACTTTATGAGATGTGTGGGGGATGGGAAAATGTCTGTCTGTCCGTCAGTCTGTGTGTCTGTACACGTGATAACTCAAATAGGCTTTATTGGATTTTAATGAAACCTGGTACACACGGTTATAATGTCCATGGGAAGAAGCCTATTGATATTAGACCAAATCGGTTGACCGGTACAGGAGTAAAACCCAATTTAGTGTCTATTTTAAAGGTGCGATAACTCAAATATGCTTTATCGGATTTTCATGAAACTCAGTATAGGCATTTATAATGTCAATGGGAAGACGTCTATTGATATTGGACTAAATCGGTTGGTCGATACCAGAATAATGCCCAATTTAGTACCTTTTTATGGTAATATAAAACAAAAGGCCCAATAACTCAAATACGCTTTATTGGATTTTCATGAAACTTGGCATACACATTTATAACGTCCATGGCAAGAAGCCTGTTTATTTTGGACCAAATTGGTTGACCGGTACTAGAGTAACGACTAATTAAAAGTAACATTTTTTAAAAAAATGATGTCTATACTACAATGCCGCATTTTTAATCACTGAGGGCTTTATCTGCTATGCAGTCAAATGTTTGTTTACTTCATTGATCTAGCTGAAATTGAGTACTACATGAATACTGTTATACACAGAAGGTATGTTACTGTGAAATAATTAGTGGAGTTCTTTGCCACTGAATTTTGTGAAATGTTGGCATATTTTAAGAATTTCAAGTTGTAATACATTTAGCTTTGACAAATAACACTATTCCTTCACATATTATTATCAAACCAGACTGTTAAACTGAGCGAGATTGCCGAAATTGTAACGTCTTGGACTCATATTCTGGAGGTCTCAGGTTCAAATCCCGGAGCAGGCCAAGTTGACAAGGATTTTTATTTTTTATTTTTATGCGAGTGCACGATTGTCAAGATATCACAAACAGGGCCGTAGCTAGGCGGTGGCTAGGTGGGCGACCACCAAGGGCGCAGGGTCGAAGGGCGCAAAATTAACCATGAAAAATCCCGCTTTTTTTAGGCTGCTGGTGCAATTTATCAAGCAATATAAATTCCACGTTAGTGGAAGAAATCTTTCAGGTTATTAAAAATTAATGCACGTGAACTATCTATACCTATAGTATTATGCCGATTGTCTACAAGCAAAAAGCAGTTATGCAACGTCCTTTAATTAACACGATTCATATTGACAGAGTAAAACATAAATCATGAACAGTATGGAAAGATATAACGACAATGAAAATTAATATGTACGTTATTATTGTGATGAAAGTGGTTCAACTCAATCCCTTTCCAACTGATTGTCGTCCTCAGTGCTGCTACTGTCGGCAGGATTGATTACAACAATGGCATCGCTCATACTGTTACATGCTACATGCAAAAATGACTGACCAACTATATTATTACAACAGAAAAAGCCGAATGTGCAGATCTCAATTCCTTTTGTTATTACTATTTTATTATAAATTAAGTGTGAACTAAAATTTCTTATTTTAAAAATGTTTAGTCTTTAAATCACACAATGTATTAATGTACATTAAAATTAATTTCTGTAACTTTACATTGAATAATGTGTTGTGATCCGCGGCCGATGCACGCTCTGCTAGCTGGTAGTACACATGCTGTTTGTTTTGATCAAGTTCCCTTCTAAGGCCGGCGCTGATATTATAGTCGCTGCTATTATTTTTAATTATATTATACTGTATTGTTATTAGGGCCCGGATTCTGATGACCGAAAATTGTTTGAAAAATTACCTATAAAATGACCCCAAAATTTAAAGAAAATGACTTAATAATTATAAAAAATGACCTAAAAACTGATATTTTATTTATAAAAAATTATTATTGTACACACAAAATTATAGAATAATTTGTACATAATTGTTAAAACCTTAAATTGAGAGAGGATGTTGTAGGTCTAAAAAACTTTGATTTTTGCTATGAATATTCTTTCCTTACAGAAATTTATACTGGTACTGGCGAGTCAAACTTCAGTCAGCATTTCCTTTTGCGGTCTGCCGGATTATATTGTTTATTGAGGGTAAACAGTAGTTTGCACTCTCAAATACAAGCAGGTGGCAGACTCTGGTTCCAAGTCAATCTAATAACAACAGTAATGTAATACAACATTTTGGCGTTCCTTTGATTCTCGTTTCCGACTGAGACTTGACAACACTTAAACATAGAGTGTGTTCTTCTTGCATTAAACAAACACTTCAAAGACAGCACCGCTGGGGACGAAATAAATGCCCTAAAAATATAAAATTGCATACAATGTCAAAAAATGACCTAATAAAAATGCATTTCTATAATCTAGAGGCCATGATTATGATTTATCTAAAAATTGGCAATGTCTATGCAGCATCAATAAAAAAGATGACATGTCATTAGAATCCGGGCTCTGATTATTATTGTATTTTTTAACTAAGCGATTTTTAAATTAAACAGTGAAACAATATTAATGTTTGTGTTGTTTCGTCTCTTGTTGATGTTGGCGTTGCTTCTGTTGTATAGGTAAGAATGATTTCAGTAAAAAAATGTGCCAACTAAAACTACCATGACCATCATAGCTTAGTCTACATTATTAGTTTTGATCCATTAGGCAGTGGTTTTTTAAAGAATTGGGACCAAAAAAATCCTCCTGCAAGCGAATTTAAGAAAATCACAGAAATTTAAAAAAATTGTTCATTTGGAGGGCGCAGATTTGTCAAATTCGCCAAGGGCGCAGAAGGACCTTGCTACGGCCCTGATCACAAATAAGCTTATGTAGTTCTGCTGATGCTGGACGATTTTAATCTGATTAAAAAAACTTATTTTCTGCATATCATAATTGCAATTGTAATTGATTCAACAAAAGCATTCTGGCACTTTGTTATATCAGTTTACCTGATTTCATTTACATTGCAAAAATGAATGAGTATGCAAAGAGATAGCTTGATTTCTTTAGGCATTTGTTTTAAAGGCTCATCTTAGGCACTGACAAGAGTAAACAGCCAAATGCAAATTTATGCACTATTACAGAAAATGTATATCTTTTTATGGACTGTTCATCATTGCCCTCAGCAGGTACTGTTTCCACATTTTATGTATTTACAAGCAACAAATTAGAATATACAGTTCCAGAAAAATAAATAAAATCATTGAAAAGAACTGCTGGTGGTAGCAAAATTTCTACCCTATAAAGTAGTCTACTTAAAATAAACAGGTTACATATATGCAAAAATCAATATTTCAATTGCCAGTAATGCCTTTTAACAGCATAGAGTAGCAATATTCTATGTTCAAATCATACCATGCATACAAATCAATTCGTTTGCTGGAAAGACCGCTATAAGGTTTCTTTGCAGCACTTCACAGAATAGGAAGTACTTAAATGGCTTCTAATCCAACTTAGCAACATTGAATCATGAAACAGGAATAAGATATTCAAACAACTTTTGTGAAAGTGAAGTATTTTAAGAAGACATTTTAAACACATATGGGAAAAGCTTACCAGTAAAAAGAGTAAACAGAAGTATTATTATAAAAGGTTGAGATATCACAAGAAAAGTACAAGTAACTGACAATACTAGCACCTGTACTACCATGTATACATTAAAAGTTATCATTACAAAATTTTAAAATAAAATTGTATTGAACAAATCTGATGTGAAACTCACATTTAACTTCTTCCGAACAAACAAAAGTTTGCCTCTTACTATAATATAGCCTATTTCTGTATAACAATCTCTTCATTAAATTGGTTATAAAAATGAAGAAAATGTCGTTACCACAATGTATCGCATCCCCCAAGGATACATAACCCAAATAAAATCTGATTAATGCACTCAAGTAACTTTCTTATTCTACGCATGGCCAATATAATCCAGTCAATAAAGGTAAAAAAAAAAGGGGGGGGGAAAAATTGTGTAGTTTTGAAATTTGGCAGAGTTGTTGAGGACTGTCCTGAACAACATACTAAAAGTCCCAGGGTGGGGGGTGAGCATGGGGAAAGAGGGCCCGAAGAAGGTACCGTACCTTTTATTGGTTTTTCGATTATATCTCCACAACAGTGCACTGTAGAGAAAAAGTTACTCTATTCAAAATTCAAGCTGATAAAATTTCCTACAAGTTTGACCCTGAACATTTTTTCAATTCCCAATAGCTTTTGAGATATCCCTCAGTGAAAATAGCAATTAAAAAAAAAAAAGAAAACGCTCTTTTGCCTCATGCTTTTCGATACTTTGCCTTCTAGTGCTTCAGCCCTTAGGTTTACAGCAATGCTCTCATAAAGGAAGTTGTAGGGCAATAAATTTCCTTTAAAATGAGTAAGTTAGTCATTTGTTATTTTTTCTTCAAATGTTCAAATAGGCCTATTATAGCAATTTTAAGTTCCGGACAAATGTCAAGATTTTGAAAGAAAACTGTACATCACACATTCTCTTTATTTGGGGGATATATTTTTGTATATACACTGTACCGGTATACTGTGTATTTAGGCCTACACCGTGAAACATGCGGAGAAGGCAATTATACTCGTATAATACACAACCATTTATTAAAGTTGCATTTATTAAAACTCTAATTACAGTACAAGTACTGTACATGAAAGGAAAAATACATTAGGCCTACAGTCCAGGCAAAAGAAAAATAGGATAAAAATCATGTAGTTTTGAAATTTGGCAGAGATGTGTGGAAGAGAGACCTGAACAGCATATTAAAAGTCACCATGGCTGGGAGCATG
Source organism: Ectobius pallidus (assembly GCA_964059195.1). Classification (NCBI taxonomy): domain Eukaryota; kingdom Metazoa; phylum Arthropoda; class Insecta; order Blattodea; family Ectobiidae; genus Ectobius; species Ectobius pallidus. Next base: position 98,514,633 of record CAXKWD010000004.1, read on the forward strand.
TTAAATTTCTTCTCAGTTTTCCTAAGTATCTAAAGATTTCCAATAGAGTTTTCAGAGTACAAAAAAGAGTAATACGAATAATCTGTAATATTCCAAGATTCGAAAGCTGTAAACAACATTTCTAAAAGTTAAGCATTATGATGTTACCATGTATGTAGGCTACATATTCTATGTTATTTTGTACGTAAAATCGTTCATTAATAAATTCAAAACAAATTCAGTAATACATTCTCATAATACAAGAGGAAAATCGAATTTAGCCTTAATCAGTCACAATACAAAATTATTTGAAAATTCTCTCACACATAATGGAATACAACTCTTCAATAAATTACCAATCAAAATTAAAGAAATTGAAAATTTTACCAAATTCAAGACTCAATTATCTGTTTTCCTATGTAATGAATCATACTATTCTGTAGATGAATATTTGTGTTAGATGGGTAAATTGTATGTGTAGTTATTATATTCATGTATTAATTATCATTAAGTTAAATTATTCTATTAGAATTGTATAACGTATCCTATATCATGTATTGATATAATGGATGAATAAAAGAATTTAATTCAATTGAATTGACCTTTGTGGTGTGAAGCGATAATGGCTTTGAAAAGAGTCATTTTGGTTCAAGTGGATGCCTCGTTTTATAGTAATTAGAGCAAGGGTTATTTTCGTATGATAGTAATTAGTGCATATGGTTTGGTACATAGGTTATTTTCATAAAATGGGGATACCTCATATTGTAGTACTGTAGCCTAATTAGAGCATAAGCTTAGATACAAGGGTTATTTCCATATTTTAGTAATTAGTAATTAGTAATTAGCCTATGGTAGTAGATGTAGATGTAGATATCTCGTCCTGTAGATCCTGTGTTGAGCGGGGCTCAAGGATATAGAACACGTCAGATCAAAAAATACATGCATGTTATAACAATAATATAGGTCTACAGAAACTGCAAGCTGCCAAATTTATCCAAGCTGGAAATATTCCTCCAAATTGTAGAAGGTGTGAGTTATTAAAAATTCCTTGACAGCTGTTTTGAAAGGTTTGATCTTTCTTTGAATACATAATAATTTAATGTTGTTTGGAAGCTTGTTATATATCTGTACTGCAGAATAATACGCACCCTTCTGAAAGAGTTTTAACGAGTTATTTGGTCTGTGTAGATCATTCATGTTTCTGGTAGTACGTCCATGTACACTAAAATTAGTTTGAAATTTATCAATATTAATCACTACAAAACACATAACAGAGTATATATACTCCCCTGTAAGAGTGAGGACTCTTAATTTTTCAAACAGCGGTTTACAAGATTCCCTTTTTTTCTTTCCACATATTATTCTTATTGCCCGCTTTTGAAATCTAAATATTTTCTCCCTATGGGTAGAGTTGCCCCAGAAAATTATCCCGTACCTCATTACCGAGTGAAAATATGCAAAATATACCATAAGTAATGCATCCTGTTTTAATATATTATTCAAAATTCTTAAAGCAAAGCATGCTGAACTCAGTTTTGGACTTATCATTTCTATGTGTGTTTTCCAGTCAAGATTTTGGTCAATTTGCAGTCCTAAAAATTTTACATTGCTAATTTCTTGTATGATTTGTGTTCCATAATTAATTTCAAGATTTGAGATACATCTGTTTTTTGTCCTAAATTGTATAAAATGGGTGTTATCAATATTAAGTGTCATTTTATTAGCTAGAAACCATGTGTTTAACTCGTGAAAAGCCTTTGTGGCTATTCTTGATAAATGTTCTTGTGACGTTCCTGTTACAAGTACACTAGTATCATCTGCGAAGAGCAATACCTTTGATTCGTCACTTAAGTTATAGGGCAAGTCATTAATGAAAATTAAAAAGAGCAAAGGTCCCAGTATTGATCCCTGAGGTACCCCATTCTTAACAATCCCTAGGTTAGATTCATTTCCATTTATTATTACCTTTAGAGTTCTATCAGAAAGATATGATTTGAACCACTTAAGTGTTAAATTATCGAACCCATAATGATCCAATTTTTGAAGTAATATTTCATGATTTATACAGTCAAATGCTTTAGCTAAGTCGCAGAAAATTCCCAGAGCATATTTCTTTTTATCTAACGCTTCCAATATTTCTGTAGTAAGTTGAAATGTAGCATTCTCAGTGGACATGCCACTTCTAAATCCAAACTGAGATGAAGTAAGAATGTCATTCAAATTAAGATAGTGTATTATGCGGTTGTACATGACTTTTTCAAAAACTTTTGAAAATGAGGTTAAGAGTGATATAGGTCTGTAATTTGATGGTAGATTTTTGTCACCTTTTTTAAAGAGGGGCTTAACAATAGCATGCTTAAGTCTTTCTGGAAATATTCCATTTTCTAATGAACAATTGCATATGTGACTAAGAGGTTTACTGAGTTCCGATGAGCAGCTTTTTAATAACTTATTACTTATCTCATCCCATCCAGACGAGCTTTTACTTTTGAGAGACTTGATTATATTTTCAATTTCTATGTGGGAAGTCAGGTTCAATTGAAATCTATGGTTCCAAACTGTAGATTTTGTTAGTAGGTCTACTGCCTTAATGTTAATATTATTTATAGGAATACATTTCTCTGCAATATTTATAAAGTGACTATTAAAAGCATTTGTAATGTCTGATAAATTGTCTAGTTTTATGTTTTGGTATATTAATGATGTACAATCATTGTTTCCCTTTGTTCTTAGTGCCACATAGGCTTATGCTTTGGTACAAGGGTCTTGCTCATAGGCGGAGAATATAAAAGTGAACTGCAATGCCGGCACGCAAAGGCTGGAAGCTAGGGAAGCAGGCTGTCGCCACAGCAACGTTCAGACAGGGTGGGCGAAACTTAAGTGGCGACCTGTTCTTCCATTTTTCCGAACAACTGAACTTAAAATTTGGCCATTTTTCATGTTCCTAAAAACCAAATATGGTAATCTTGTATTTCACAGATACAGAGCCAGCCATATGGAAGTCAGCTAGTGATAACTCTAGATTAGTGGCAGGTAGGTTCTATGTCAGTGACAATTATTTTCTAGGTTAGTATTAGATTAGATTATATTAGTTTAGCTAGTGATAACATTATATTTCCATGTCTTACAAGTGATAATGTCTAAAACATTAGCTTCACAGTGCAGTTAACACTATTAACTTAACTCAGGGTCTGAACATGACTCAAGAAATATTTATTTTTCTTACCGGTACCGTACACAGAAAAATATTTACATCGCATTGCCATCTTATCTGGAGCCACGAAGTTTAAGATTATCCAAAAATCACAAAGCATGGAGCTATATAATCCCCTAAACGAACATAACTGTTTAAAACACTGAATACAGCTCAGTTTAAGCATAATTTTACCTTAAGCTACCATAAATACTGGGTCTGAAAATGATAAATATGGTACACATTTCGGTTTCCCTAAACATTGTGGCAGCTTTAATTACGACCATGACATAAGAATTTATAATTATAATATACTAGATAATATACCTTATATATGTTCAATACAATTTTATATCAATTTAAATGCATAAAATAATACTAGAAACATTCAAAGATTATAAATAAATATACTACTGACAGACAATATCACTGGGCATAATATCAGCTAATAAAGAGAGTTCAAAATATCATATACTAGGACATTATCATCATATTGAATGTTAATCTTTTCACACAGATCTAGTGATCAATTTATTAATATTAATATCTTGTCATTTAGTATAATATACTAACCACTTTCTTTGACAACTCCTTATCCAATTCCTTATATTCATTGTTCCACACCAACCAATGCAGGGGATATTCACTCTTGATAACGTCTATGGAAGGCATTGCAGCATACACGAAAATTTATACTTAGTTTACAAATTAATTTGGCACCAGGATTTAATTCTTCTAGCCATCAAAAGAAATCGTCCTGCTCCTGCATTCTCCAGACCAGCCAACGAGATTGGAGACGAAGAAGGGGGTGGGGCGTATGCTTGTAGACTGGAGAAAGGTTTCCGTAAAAACGATCTCTATGAATTGCAAAGATCAGGTGAACTCAAAATACGTGATAATGAACAGATGATTGTGATCATTAAACGATTTAACTATAGTTTTTGCTAGTAATTTAAACTACTTATGTTCGTACATTATATTGTACGCTGTTAGAATTTGAACTACATTAACATCACACAGATCTCTCACTGCGTTTCGACTGTGTTATGTTGATACTTCCATTATCTGGCCATAGGGGCGCTTGAGTGCACCACCGTAGTCAAAAGAGGAGTGTTTTAAATTATTCACCGCCAAATTCGAATGTATTAAATTCACACGCAAGGCATGCTTTGCTATTTTCTCTGTCCTAGGGTAAATTTTGGTATTTTATCGTCTCTGATATTAGCACTTCTATCACAAGTCTTTCTCTGATTAAGCAACAAATTACAATTCTCTCTCCTCTGATTCCACCTCTTAAGGTTCATGTCCACTTGAGAGCTGAGAGTGCGAGAAACTCTTGAGAGTTGCATTTCGGTATGTGGACACGCATCTGAGAGCACTGTCTGAGAGGTAGTGGAGAGTGGCATTCTGAGAGTCAACTCGCAGGTGGACACGCCTTTGTAATCAACCTCCGAGAGAAGCTCGCACTATAAGAATCTGTTTCGTATAGCTGAGAGTGGATATTGTTACGCCCACCAAGCTATATGATAAAACTGATGTAAAGAAATTTCATAATTGTCGATTTTAGGGCCTATACATAATATGTAATATTTAATTTAATATATCTGTACAATTTTATATATTTACTAGCTGAAAAGGCCCGGCGTCGCCCGGGCTTTGTATTTTGTAATTTGAAATTAACTTATGGAGGACTTTCGATGTTGAAACTCTAGGTCCTGATATAATAATGTATGTAGAATTCGAAATGAGGAAGAACAACATATGGCACTCAGACTATTCCCTCAGAAAACGCTAGATATAGCTTTTTATGGCTCATAGAGGATGTCGAATGCTGCATTCCGTTGCTTCTACACATCATGCCTGGGAGGGGTTGAAATAAGAAGAAACATAAATTACATAAGATTGTATTGACTTGACGGAAAATTTTATTTCTCATTCTCATGTTACCATACAACCGTTTCGGGCATGAAATAAAATAGAAATGCAGTATCACTTTCATACTTTCCTCCCCTAAAACCCGGGACATAATATACTGCGAGTATAGGACTCAAAATGTTCCATCCCATGCTTAGGGCCTATGATAAATCTCAACTAATACAAAGCCTACAGCTATGGATAACTGACTATTTACCGACTTCTGATATAGCATACTCACACACTTAAGTTGCTCCTGCAATACGACCTCTTATTCTACATCAAAATGTGAAGTGAGAAAATATTTCTTATGTCGAGGGTAGAGAAAGTTATGTGACTGCATCACACTGTGCTTTATTTTCGTGTAATTCATTTTTCAGTAATTATTTTCGCCAATATATTACATGGAATCATAATTCGTTAAAGTCCAGCATTAGGCTATATAGTTGCCAAGGCCCTATGTAATCACAGTAAACAATTCACTGTTGTCATGTGAACTGAACAGCATTTCATTGTTTTCAGTATAATATTCTCAGAAATTATATAATTTTCAAGGGAAGGAGTATTTTGTTTGAATTTTAATGTTGACCGCTATACTTCCCGGGCTTAACTGGGTATGTGTGCAAAATTCCGTGTAAATTGGTAAAGAAATGTAGATTTGTATAAGGAACAAACATACCCACAAACACACATTCGACTTTATATATTAGATACAGTACTTATAAAATATCAGACTACATACAATTCCACATATTCTGCAAATCGGAGTATAGAAACACGCCACCTGTAGCCTAATCAGTCTTGGTGATTGTCTTTTGCGTATAAAAGTAGAGACAGACACACGAAATAGTGACACACAAAATGCTTTGCTGTAGTGGTTAAGGACCAACCAACAAGGAGCATTTGTTGGCTCTTGGTCTTCGTGGACGCAGAGGTTAAATATAGACCTATCCGTCCATGTAGATGCGTGGAGTTTAGATTCACAGTTTGATAGGATCACTCCACTCGATTTGACATGCTATAAATTAAAAATCACACGATTAATGCCTCTAAAGCACAGAGTCACAATTGGTTTATATTTAACAAGAATCTAATATCAGATTTCAATGTCTTTCTAGTTAATTTGTGGGCCTATCGAGTTCACTAATACTTCATGATGTTCTGACGATATCCTGACAATGTTAGATTGTCAAATCATTCTAAACGCGTAATAATTAAATGAATGGATTAACTTAAAAGCAATCAGCAAGTCCTCATAGAATGCTTACATTAGTATTAAGAACGAATAGTACATTGTTGTGCGTCCATCTTGTCCATAAATGCAAGACGAAAACTCACGCGATATTTGTTTCAAGTGGACACGGTTTTGAGAGTAATGTCGCAAGTTTTATTCTCAGCTACTCTCAGGATTGGACTAGCACTCTCTAGTGGACGCACCACCTGAGATTACTCTCAAGAGTTTCTCGCACTCTCAGCTCTCATGTGGACACGAGCCTTTAGAACACTTCATATAATATGGAACGCTTACACAACTTTCTCTATCCTATGAGAGATTTTGCTATTTTCTCAGGGTGGAAAAAGTCATGTGAGTGTTCCTAGAGCTTGAAAAGCATGTTATTTTGGTTTATTAAGACCTTTAAGCCCTAAATAACACATGTTCTGAGACTGTTGATTTTACTGTAACAGTGAGTACTTATCTATCTATCTATCTATCTATCTATATTAATACAAGGAAGTGTCTGTCCTCCGTCTGTCTGTCTGTCCGCGATGCCCAGCGAAATCTACTGAACGCAGAGATCTGAAATTTTAAACATAGATGGACTAAAGGGTCGGAAAGTGCACCTCGAAGCCGGAATTTTTATTTTAGATTTCCTTCGAGAGTTATGAGTGAAAAACGGGCAGAAAACGTGTATTTTTTGCGTTTTCGAAGCATGAGTTTTCAGTAATACAAATCAATTACACTAGGCTTTGGCTATTTTTGTCATACCTTCGACATAAAAGCATCGCGATCTCTTGAATGTTGTAGCTCACGCTGGTCGATTCATTTGTTTTTAATGGTAAGGCATGCAAACATAATATGAAATTTTCAACCTACACCGAAGAGGATTATTATTATTATTATTATTATTATTATTATTATAGGGATAATCAATATTAGCCTAAATATGGTCAAACGTTCGATTTGGACGAAACTCACTATACAGGGGTTTTCTGGGCCAAGGAACTCGAATCTGAGGTCGCTTTTACCAGGTGACGCTATCTAATCGTGATAAGTAGTCCACATGATTTAGGTGTTAATATAATGATTTAACTATTATGCTCTTAATTTTTAATTTTTGAAATAATTATCGTGGGCGAAGCCGCGGGCACATGCTATCTTAAAATAATAAAAGGACGTGTTTGTCTGTCTGTCCACGATGCCCAGCGAAATCTACTGAACGCAGAGATCTGAAATTTTAAAGATAGATGGACTGAAAGGTGGGCGAATGCACCTCGAAGCCGGATTTTTAATTTTAGCTTTCGTTCGCGAGTTGTGAGTGAAAAACTGGCAGAAAACGTGATTTTAGCGCTGTTGAAGCATCAGATTTCAGTAATACATTTCAATGTCAAATCAATTGCAGTTGGCTTTGGCTATTTTTGTCATACCGTGGTAATAAAAGCATTGCGATCGCTAGAATGTTGTAAGCCCACGCTGGTCGATTCATTTGTTTAGAATGTCAAGGCCCGTAGACACATGAAATTTTCAACCTACACGGAAGAGGGATAATCAGCATAGACCTAAATATGGTTAAACATCATTCGATTTGGACGAAACTCACTATACAGGGATTTTCTGGGCCAAGGAACTCGAATCTGAGATCGCTTTTACCAGGCGACGCTATCTAATCGTGACATGTAGTCCACGTGATTTAGGTGTTAATAAATATAATGATTTAACTATTATGCTCTTAATTTTTAATTCTTGAAATAATTATCGCAGGCGATCGCTTCATTTTGTAAGTCCATCCTGGACGATTCATTTGTTTAGAATATCAAGGCCGGAAGACATATGAAATTTTCAACCTACACGGAAGAGGGATAATCAATATAGGCCTAAATATGGTCAAACATTGTTCGATTTGGACGAAACTCACTGTATAGGAATATTCTGGGCCAAGGAACTCGAATCCAAGGTCGCTTTTACCAGGCGACGCTATCTAATCGTGGTATGTAGTCCACGTGATTTAGGTGTTAATAAATATAATGATTTAACTATTATGCTCTTAATTTTTAATTTTTGAAATAATTATCGCGGGCGAAGCCGCGGGCACATGCTAGTTACAAATAAATTCAAAGCTAAGTAAAACAATTAACATCTAATTGATTTCATTGTTCTTCAAAATTTATTATTTAAAGTTTTGTTTATGACATTTCAATCTAATTTATAACATAATGCATATATAAATTAGATTAAAACTCCTGTATTCACATTTGGCAATCACAGTTAGGGGTCCCATTTAAACCTTTAGCACAGAGAATCTAGCTATGCCACTGAGGATCTGCCTCCAAATCACAGATCCAAGAGAATCCAAGAGAATCCAAACTCTACAGAACAGGGTTTACGACTTAAATCAGATGCACCTCAGTATGTCCGCAAAGGTAACTACACACAAAGTTGCATTTATCCACAATAGAACCTGCCACCCAGTCCTGCTACAAATGACTTACAAACTCAATTACTAACCATTGAAATGAATTAGTGAATGAGATCCCCTAACATCTACCATCTGATCGCAACCTATGACTGATAAGAAAACATCATAGTGATTTGTTCAATCCAGCCTAATAACTACTTTGATACAGAACAATCACTGGATTGCAACCTTTACATCTTCCACAATGTATAATAACAGAGTATTTGTTTCTATGAGCAGAATTGTAATATGCTATTTGTATAATAAAATTTCCTTATATTAAAAAAAAAAAACCTAAAAATATATATTTATGCAAAATAAAAGCATGTTCATTTCAAACCAATTGCTGTGAAACCAGGGTTTGAACCTGGGGCGTTCATCTATATAATAATGAATGGAAACATGAATATCCCCATTTTATATGGTAGTGTTTCATATACAACAGGAATCTGTACACAAATTGTTACAAAGTAGTAGACTATACCTCACAATATATAAGATGTCCTTCAGTGTGGTCGATCGTTAGAGATAATCATAGGAGAAAGATTCCATCTGCCAATGTGTCACAAAATCTCTAGCTCAGTTGGTAGAATATTGTCCTAAAACCGCTGAAGACCCCATGATCAAGTCCGTATTATAATAATAATCTGTGGAAACATGAATACATTTCCATTTTCTGCTACAGCTGGTTCACATGGCTCAGATAATGGAAGTTCTACTGCAAAAATAATTATTAAGTTTTATTAGCATATTGCAATAGATATGTTATACAGTAGAATCATGTAAACTCAGCAACCATGCCAGGAGTATCAAACAATTATTTGGCAAGAAATCACGTAAATTATTAAGTGCCAGAATGGTACTTTCTAAGATTTTATGATGGATGGGGAAAGTGTCTGTCTGTATGCGCGATAACTCGGATACGCTTTATCAGACTTAGTATACACACTTATAACATCCTTGGGACAAAGTCTATTGATCTTGGACCAAATCGGTTGACTGGTACCGGAGTAATACCCAATTATGGGCCAAATTTGTGAAAATATTATTCATAAAATGAAATTCTCTTCCCATGATAACAATATTGATTGCAGTGTTCATATACGGCTTTGGAAGTTGCAATACACTGGGCTTTGAGAAATTACACTACACACATATTCCTTCACATAAACTTATCAAACTTTAGACTTTTGTTTTTCTGTAAGTCCTGCTTAATGAATTGAAGAGCGTTTTTTCAAAAGCCGATATCTACATGGATGGCTCAGTGCCAGAGGTGACTAAGTGCCATCAAGAAAAGTGCTAATATTTGTGTGTATTGACCAGCAAAGATCGTATTCTAAGCCAAACATGACAAACAGCCTTGCTGTATCGGTTACAGACACAGTAATGGCTGCTAGTCATGTTTGGCGTAGATAAAATACGATCTTTGCTGGTCAATACACACAAATATTAGCACTTTTCTTGATGGCACTTAGTCACCTTTGGCACTGAGCCATCCATGTAGATATCGGCTTTTGAAAAAACGCTCTTCAATTGTTCTGGAGCTTAACTCTGAGAATGATTACAAAAATAACTTCTTTTCTGCATATCATAATTGCAATTGTCACTGATTCTACAAAAGCATGACATATATAGAAAAGAATACATGACTTCATCTAGGAGTTATGAATATAAAATACAAGTTTTCAGGTATTCGCCTATTAACTCCATCTGGCACTACGTTAAATTAGTTTACCTGATTTTATTTTGTTGTAATTTATTGTCACATATAATTTTTGTTTTGTAGAAGAGTAACTATATCCGTATTAACATGTTTTATGATGATTTTAACGAGGGTTTATTATATTTGAGGTCAATAAATACATTTTTAAATTTTAGCAATAACATTTTTTTAATTATTAAGATCTTATTCTCGGTAACTTGGTATTTCGGAAACTCTGCATCCCTTTGGTTCATATCAGGCCGAGTTTGTGAGAATCTACTGTATATACTGGCTACATATATAAAATGTGTTAGTGTGGCTTTCCTGGTTAAAAAAAACAACTGTAACAAATGGTCACATTCTACTCTCATTTCATTCAAAGACGTGGAAAAACTTTATGATAAAGTCATAAATATATGTTGAAGTGAACATGCACAGGATTGGAAAGACCAAATTACATTAAACAAGTAATCTCCACTTCTAAAAAAAGCAAACGTTCTTGAACCTCTAATGACAAAACATGCAAACAAACATTTGCTGGCACAATAACCTTGAACCCAAATACTCTGTCTGGGACTACTGACCTGGTACATCTGGGATCACTGAAATAATACCCAGACACTTCAGAAAAAATGGATGGTCCTTGAGAGTTGTGGGTAATACAGATAGAGCCTTAGGATCTTCAGCAGTTACAGAACTCTGTAGTTTCTTGCTTCTTGGAAATTTCTATCCTGGAAAAAGACTAGGAATTTTCTTCTTCCATGATACTTGAACCTGCTCTTGTTAGTTTTCATACACTGCTATGATAAAAAAATTCATTAATTTTTACCTATTATTTCAAACACTCAAACCTCAAACCATGGTGAAGCACATAGCTATTCAAGTAAGATTTGCAAGACGTTCAGCATAAGCGAGGATGCTACTGTAACATGAAGGTTGGAGGGATCATGCAGTGGCATTATTAGAACACAAACCTCATTCCAATTCCACAAAAATAGACAACCGATACAGATGTTTATAAGAAAATAACCACAATGGTGGTCATCTCCCACGTATACGAAAAAGTAAGGATACTGGGATTGCAGCAAAATAGGCAGGCTTTAACCAATTTTGAACCAGTTTCATGCTATTGTTTGGATATTCTTATCTGGGCTCTATTGTATTCTTTCCCTGAAAGCCCACAGATGAGCAAATCTTGTAGTTAGTTGGGGGCTGCAATCGTCATATCTCTTAATAAGAGAGTATAGAGAAATTTATAAATATATACATAAATTAATATATAAACTAAAACTGTTAAACAATTTATACAAAAGAAATTTAAATGGGGGAGTTAAAAAAGCTGCATTTTACAAATACATTTATAATTATTTTAGTATTTTAGAAATAAGTGGAAGAAATTAAGCTGAAACAAATGGAAGGCAAATACTATAAGATTTTAAATTATTAATATTAAGTATTTTTTTAATTTTCAAAGTTTCATACCATAATTTAAATTATATAATTGCCCAGCAGTAGTCCTGCATTTTGTTTCCGCAAAATGAAACAGTGTTTCTTCTTTATTTTGATAATGCTTAAAGGAAATAAATTTTGATTGGATTTTATGGTAATAAGATAATAATGCAATCTTATAAAGCTGAAGAGGTGCATTGCATCGCGGAAGATGGCAGTAATCGAAGAGCCGACATAATAGCCATCAATAGAACTGTAAAACGAGGGTTAATTTTGGATCCTACAGTTCGCTTAGAAGAGGATAGAGAACAAGCTAAGCGTGTGAGTGCGGAAAAGGAGGCCATATACCAACCATGCATCCCTCACCTTAGTGAGAGCTATAACTTACCTGTCAATGCATGGGAGGTGAAGGGTCTGCTTTTCGGAGCACGCGGTGCAAGTTTCACCTTTGTTAATTCATTTCTTCAGTCTCTCAATATTTCTAAAGACACTGTTGTTAAAATATGTATTAGGGTTTTAGAAGATTCGCTATTTTTATTGCACAATCATTTATATGGTACTTAGAATTCTTATGTTCCGTTTCAATTCAATTCATGTTACTATGTAATGTATGATTCTTTTTCTTTGTTTATTCTGGATCTGTATGGTCACCTGGATTGCCAGGCAGATGACTTGAATAAAGTATTTCTCTCTCACTATGGAGAAATGTAGAGCAAGAAGGTGTTATCAAGGTGATCACTAATACAATTTAATAATTATGAAAAAATAGGTATAGTTCAACAAATTACATTATTGATATGTTGATCTGCTGGAATTGTATCCCACCTTATTTTAAATGCGTGTAAACTTATAGGCATGGGATTGTCACTTTTACACACAAGTAATTGCCACAGACCTGGGCTAGAACTTAGAACTTTGGAACATAAAGCCAATACCTTATTGACTGACACAGGCTAACAATTTGCACTTTACTAATGATATTTCCAGTAAAAGTAGGCTACATACACTTAAATTTCTCACAATATTATGAAAATCACAACATTCCATTAGGCCACTTAAATCTACAAATGCAACTACATTACCCAAATTCTATGCACTAAAAACAATCTATTAATGGAAATACTACAGGAGCTGATGTTGACATAATGGATAGTGTACTAGGTATCTAAAAGAAAAGTCACTTCTGGATAAAATACAGTTTTAATGCTAATACATTTGACTGGAATGTCCACATGTTATCACAGAATATTATAAAAAATAGCAACTCTACTGATGGAAGACTATTTCCTATGTTAAGACAGAACAGAATGCATATTATTGCAGGAAATGAATTGTTCACTTACTTGGTATTTCAGAGGCACTCATAGGCTCTTATGCAGATATGACAGATCTGAAGCTTTATAAAATATGTTAAAGCATATCCAATATGCTGTTATTCATCCAATATACACATACAACTTTATGCTTTCAGTAATACTTAGTTTATGTAAATATAAATCCTTGGCTTTGTTAAATATATATTTATGTGCAGATGGGAATCATTAAACAAAAGTGTGATAAACACCACAAAAATACTGAGACAAATGGAGCCAACTCATAAATGAATAATGTCATAATATGTTTCAGAGCCTTCATTTTATGCACTGTATAAAATATTCTTATAACTATTATAAGAAATATATTTTCACAATAACATAATATTTTGCCTAATAATTTTAATGTGAATCACACAAGGCAAATAAAAACATAATATTAATATGAAATTTGATATGAATCTAACAAATAACGTCATAATAAATACTGATGATGGTTTCACAGGTTATAAGCCGAGTAAAAGGATATATTGCATCCAAGCTTTCGGTCGCTGACATCTCTGCAGCCTATCTCAGGGAAATGAGGAAAGCCGCAGAGATGGCAGCGACCGAAAGCTTGGATGCAAAATATCCTTTTACTCAGCTTATAGCCTGTGAAACCATCATTAGTAATCAACGCCAAGAAAGCCTCAAGTCTTACGTCATAATAAATGTTTTTTGAGCGAACATTACATCAGTCATAAATTAAAAGAACATCATTTAAAGATTTTACATATTATGTCTTCCTATTTAGACTAGATTTAGTAAAGAAGACAATGACAATAAAAATAATGAATAAGAGATTCTGAAGACTGATTTCAATAAAATCATCCAGTCAAGACATGTAATATATCATAGGAATTTCCTGGCATTGCTCATGTAGAAAATTATCTCGGGATTCTAGTCGGGTTAGGAAGTTGCTTCCACAGTTTGCCTCTGAAACATTAAGTAACTTCTCATTCTGGCTAGAATCCAAGGAAAATGCCCTACAATGGTGGCATGTCACTATAACATTATGTAAGCACAACTTTAACATTATGCTCCAATTACAATGAAAATGTTAACATTAACACAAGCTACAAACATTATATGAACATAAGATACGCTATAACATTCATAATAAAAACAAGTGATTGTGCATTGTTTTAAAATATGCAAATATAAGAATAGAATCTTAAAAAAGAGGGAAATAAATGTGCAGACATAGACTAACTTCACATTTCATTTCACATGCAATATTCTTCCTTACATTATCTTTAACAAGGATGATATCTCTGTGGACACATATTTCTTATAGAAATGGACCAGAAGTTACTAGATGCATTTAAGAATTACAAATTAAAATACAGGAAAGATGTAGCACACATAGGAAGATATAGGAGAGTACAAACCAGAAGGTCACAGGTTCGATCCCTGATGAGGTCACTGGGATTTTTCCAACTGGCCTAATCTTCTGGTGGTACTATGGCCCTGGGGTCGACTCAGCTTCTAGCAGAAATGAGTATGAGGAGCAATCCTAGGGTTAAAGGTGGCTGGTGCATAAGGCTGACAACCTTACCACCATCACATGCCTAATGTCTAAAATCTGGAAGCCTCAACCTTCTGGAACCCTTAGGGCCTCCATGGCCTGTATGGGGAATACATTACTTTTTACTTTACTTAGCACCATATATGGGCAGAAGAATAGCTACTTCTGTAAATATTACAGTGGACAAAGTTTCTGATTCTTAATGCATTATATTAAAAATCGAACATAAACTTGGATTGGAAAGAAGCCTGAAAAAAAAAAAGCCAGTGTCTTTATAATTCTAGTGTCAGTAGTACAAAATACAGTGAAACATCCTAATAACTCACATGAGTGGAGAAAATATAAATGTTCCTTTTAAGAAGTGTTCATTATTTAGAAATAAGTTTGCAAATCTCTAAAATTCCTGTAAGGGAAAATATTTATGCTTCATAGACATAATGCCGCATGTGATGAGAGAATATTCTCGAACACAACAGCCTTATCAATCAAGTTCCTTATGAGTGTTCAACAATTGTTTGGTTCATCACCATGCAAGTTCAATGCAAGACATGTACAAATTCAATAATCCCCATGTAACAAGTAGCTTTCCTTGTGAAATGGTATTGATATGTTATAGGTACGTTATAATCGGGAAGACGTTTCTCGTCTGTAGCATATAAAGAAGACATGTGACTACACTTCATCAGTGCCATCTATGGAGTGTATGGACAATCCACAGTCTAGTTCCAGTATTGAATTAAATTGATTTCAGAAAGCTGTAATCATGGGCAAAATTAAGAGCACAAACTAGGCAGAACTAATGTTGTTAACAACTGTAAAAGGTGCTAACAAGGTTTCCTAACAAACTGCCTTAAACATGGATGCATAATCTCAAAATTGAAATACCTGCTAAGCATTCTGCTATTACAGATCCTGGCCATCTTAATTATTTACATAAAGTCAAGGCTGTCAAGCCGTATAAAGTGTGTGTAACTTGGCAATACTGAGTTGCACATATTCATCATTTATGCATGGATTATTTATTGGTAAAATTTTGCCCACGGCTGTTTACATTCTTGGTATAAATTTTACACAAGGATTATTACTACCCGCGCGCGATTTCTTGAGCGCTCGGCTCCCTAGTCCTTATTCGGTATGTTTCGCTCAACTTCGTAAGTTAAGCTGACAACATTGAAACACGAAGTACGCTATACACCCCGACATCTAGTGGCTTCAATACTAAGCTTTCATTCTGTCTCAGGATTCTTATTTATTTATTGACATTATCTTTTCTGACGCATCGAGTTATGGGGGAAAATACAATCTTTCGAACTGCTGATTTCACAAACACTTCATTGTACATCCAACACTTTCCTCACCTCTTTAAGAATTCCGTATGTGCTAATTTCTGACGATCCCGTGAACTCTGATGTCAATTTCATGGACTGAAAGTTGAGCGAACTTTTCACAATTTGTATTAAATACGTTTAAAATTAGGCCTATAGCTTTCTCCACTTTTAGATGCCTTACCTCTCTTACGTTTTAAAACACGAAATGGTGAAGCATGTTCTGCTAAGACTCTTCTTTATGCTTAAAATTAGTCATCCAGTGTAAAAATATTGAGCCTATATTATGCATAATATTCTTATTTGATGACTTATTTGATAACCAAAGGATTATGACGTGTAATTAATTGTTACGCAATACCGTCACCACGTTATATTATTGGACTGTATTAAAATCGTTGTATATTAAAGTCACTACATAAAATACCATACGCGCGATTCTGCTGAAACGTTATTTCTTTGGTTGACAACACTGCAGAAAGACTGGCGGAATAGCTATGTTTTGTTCCCCCCGACCCTCACTTCCCCGTAAATCCAGCGCTCAAGAAGTGGCGCGCGGGTAGTAGTAAGACTGTAAAACCTTTTGGACAAGTTTCAGTTGATAATTTAATAATGAGTCGGGATTTCACTTAAAACAGCTTAATGGTCATTAACTGAGGACGGGAGAGTAATGTCTTGCTGAAACTAGTCCGAAAAAGCAATTTTAAGTGAGTGTTACAAATACAGACTCATTATTATATTATCAATAATAACTTCACTTTCCTCAACTTCCAATATAAATTAATATACTTTCAGTTGTTACTTGAACTGACCCTCACAGAGACTGAGACTGAAGCATGGGGAACAGCAAGACTAACATTGTTTCAGAAGGATGCATACAAGAATTACGGCATTTTTTTTTTCGATTTTTCTATCAGCCATCTATGATCATAGTGACCTTATAATACAAATTGTCTCTATGCCCTGTATGTGTTACCTTCATTGAACACTGAGAGATAACAATCACATAACCATAATTGATTGCTGCTTGCCGCTGCACAGATATGTCTTAAAAATTAAATTTTTAGATTGTCGACATCACTAATTGAGAAGCAACTTCCCCATATATATATATATATATATATAACTGATCAGAAGTGACATGAATCATGACATGTACAAGAATGCTGCTTTGAAGCCACTCCACAAGCTTGTATTACTACCGCACACCTTCAAACCAAGCTTCTTGTCTTGCCTTCCCAATTTATACTCATGTATTACTAGCAGGAAATTAAATATTTCCATGATATAAAGGTGTCTACTATTAAGAGGTATCTGTTAGGAGAAATTAAACTATAATTAAGTTTTTGTAAAACCATTACATTGCTCACTCAAGAGATGCTGATTAGAAATGCACTATGCAGTCATGCACCAAAAAAATTATACAAGCACAACATAGAATCAAAAAGTTGAAAGAAACCTCTTCAGCAAGACTATTACAAGAATCTACCACAACATAATTGTTTGTATTCTTAAAAGTAGTTATCCGCACATGAAAGATTAGAATTTACAAACATTGCATTTCTGTTCACATTTGTGTTTATGTTTTTCATTGGAATAATTAACTAAATAACATGATTAGAAATTCTTTTTATGCTTAAGTTGTATTTGTGAATACATTTTGCTATGAATGGGGCTTAAGGATACATACGTTGGTGGATGAGCTGATTCTACTTAAAGACAATGCATTCTTTTTTAAAGCACTGCTGCAGAGCTTTATGGTCGCCACGGAGGTGGTGAAGCGAAATCAGAATCATTTTATGGGTTTTGCTGCATAGACTGTCATGGCTGTTCTTTTCTACATTCTAGTTTGCTGCAACGAAACTAAAGCGCTTTATGGGTTCACTTTAAAAAAGAATGTAAGAGAGTGTCCCATTTATCTGACTCCTTATAACAACTTTATACTTGAACCTAAATAAGGACGTTTATACAACTGAGAAGGAATATAATACTGATCAGTAGACAGTTTTGTATTTTGTTGTATATTAAGAAGGTACAAGTGTTTGCATGCCTTTTAAATGGCATTATGTATTTATTATTCTAATTCTTTTACACTTATTAAGATATAATATCAGTTCATATATTATGATTAAGATATATGATACCTGATATAATAAAAATCTTTGACAGTTAATTTAAGATGATAAGGGACTGTCCATTGAAGAGTCCATCCGTATAATGTATGCAGCTGAAAAATTAAAATAAGACCTACATAAAAATGTAGAAAATCACGTCATAATAGAATGGTACTTTATTGAACTTATAAACAGAAAATAGTAAACAATGTTAGTACTAGTATATTGTTAATAAATAATGCTCTATCAGCAATGCATCAGTATTATTTCCCTTTCCTGTTGTATAACTTCCAAAGAAAAGCTCAAATACATTTCAAACTTACAAAGTTATTGTAGATGGTAAGGTATATGGGATATCCAGTGTTTGTGTATTTACGTATGTTTTTGTTGGGTTCAAGAATCTTCACCCTTAGGTGAGATGCAAAATATTCTATAAAAAAGGAATATTTTTCTGACAAGACAAACACATATTGGATGGATCTCTTTCCCTTCCTTGAAAAACTCACAATAACATATTGCTCCAATTTAAGAAGGCCTGTACCTGAGCACTAACACGCAAAATGATGGGCAAGAATAAATTACAGCAAAGAGTTCAGACTAGATAGGCTGTTCACTACTTTAAGCCAACATAAACTAGACAGACAACAATCTTCTTATAGAAAAATTAAAATCCCCTACCTCAGTCGGCAATCAAACCCTGGTTTTTCATTAAACCTCAATGAAAACATTTACTTAGAATTAAATTAGGTTTACAATCAATCTCTCTTTAAACTCATTCAGATATGACACAGGCTTCTCTTCTACTCTCTTTGGTGTCATTCACTTAGTTTTCCTTCTTATGAGATCATACTTTTTTGTAGATAAGATAAACTTAACATGGAAGATTGACAAACTAAACCCATTAGTATATTTTATGCTTTATTTTTCCACACTAATTACAAATTATTGTATTCTCCTATAGTCCGAACAAACTTCCGCCTACTCTTTAAACGTATACATTTTCAGATCAGTCTGTACTCCTTCAAAGCATGCACAGCAGTGCAGAGAAACTGAAAATCTCTCCTCACTAATGGAGGGGGGAAGTGAATTGATTGACACAAAATAGTGCAAACCCAGAAGGTAATGAACATGCCTGAAAATGCTATGGACATGCCAAAGGTGCCACAAAAGAAGGAAAAGTTGCTTAAAATGACTCCAAGGACACTGAAAGAAACAAGAGGCATATATAATGTTTGAATGTGACAGAAGACAACCAATAATACAAAGAAACTAAGGGGGAGGGGGAGGCCTAGAAGACTGATTTCATGTGACTGAAAGAATGGCAAAGATGTTCAAAGATTTCTAAAGGATGTCAATGTTGCCTCAAGGTTTGGTTTTGGTTTTATGGTTAGTTCACAACAGGGGTGTACTGCAACTTGGGTCTGTGATTGTTGCTGGTGTGCTAGAATTCCACATGCCTGAAAATCTACAGACCTGGGCTAGGATTGAACTTGCGATCTTGGGTACAGAAAGCCAGCGTCACAATAGACTGCACCCAGGCTGACATGCTTCAAGGTATTTGAAGAGCTCAAAGATGTCTGTGTGTGTAGAAGGAACATCAGGAAGATCAAGAAGACATTTTTAAAATAATACTGAATTACACATATTCAAGGTGAGCTGCAGGATTCCAAACAGAGCAAACACGTTCTTTTTCTGGCTAAATACAAAAACCATCAATGACAAGATATATTGAAAATGGTTGTTCTCATGATGGAGCTACAGTATGTCTGTGAATAAGTCTTACAAATAGAATGTATTTCCCACATATGTTTTCTCTGTCTGGTTCGTTAGGAACTGTTTAATGTTTGTTTCTGTATAATGGAGTTGGAAGCATGCTTATTGCACAGCACATCTGTGCTGGATTGCAAGAATACTCTTCTATAAGTAGAGGCACCTATTTTTCACTAAGTGCAAAATGCAAACAAAAAAATTTCACATTTTGGCCTAAAATGCCAAAATTACTGACCTTTCAGCAAAATCATAAAACAATTGACAAAGTTATGTGACATGTTAGATGAATGGTCCTAAGAAAAATGGGCTTTACCTTTTTTTATTTAAAATCCAGTGGATGTCAGACTTTCAAAGATTGCCATCCAGGAACTGTTGGACCAAGTTTTTTTTGGCTTAACATGTTAGATGAATGGTCCTAAGCTTTCCACTGTGTATAGTCTTTAGAAAAATGGGCTATACCTTTTTTCTTAAGAAAGTTATGTGAATTACATTGAAGCAGCAATTGGCAGCAACTGCGAATCGATCATGAAAGGGGAAATGTGACATTAAAAATTGAAATTGATGTTTCAATTGATTTCATGACCTATTGATACACACTGAAAAGAAGAGTTAATTTGCAATTTTTGCAAGTCTCTTCATTTAAAATCCAGCGACTTTTCAAGTTGTGGATCTATTCTATGGTCTCCGACAAACATAATTATAGATATATAAGCTTTCATGAACCACAGATTATTGTCTCTGTTGGACATTACATGAGAATATTATAGGAGAAAAATTCCTCCGACACTGGGACTTGAACCCAGGACCTTTGGCTATTTGCGCCAATGCTCTACCAACTGAGCTAAGCCGGAGTTCAATTCACAGCGCCAGATGGAACCTCTCTCCTAGTCCCAGTGTCGAAGGAATTTTCCCCCTATAATATTCTCAAACATAATTATATTTTCCCCTTCAATTTATTTTGACACGGTTTAATGATACTTTAGGGTGTTGTTACATATATAACACAGTTACTACTCTAGCATGGTAAGATTTCACATTGCACAAGTTTGACTTGTTTTCT
Source organism: Ectobius pallidus (assembly GCA_964059195.1). Lineage (NCBI taxonomy): Eukaryota > Metazoa > Arthropoda > Insecta > Blattodea > Ectobiidae > Ectobius > Ectobius pallidus. The sequence continues at coordinate 98,535,693 of CAXKWD010000004.1, forward strand.
GCACTACTCAACTAAGAATAATAGTTGGAGAATTGCACTACTGATGTAATCATTTTCTTTTTGTTTTCTCGTGGCTCGGCATGGCACAATAGAAAGCATGAGGAAAGATGACATTGAGCTGGCTGCTGAATCTGGCAGTTTTTTTAAACAGATTATATAAGTGATAACTTACGCTTGTGGTATTCCTGTAAAGTAATATGATTTTGTGAGTAATATATACACAGGCACTGCCTACATGGTTGTGTATGCAAGGTGTTCTGAAAATGGCTCCAATACTTGAGAGGAAGTAGTATGCACCAAAACAAGAAAGGAAAGTCCTACAAACATATGTCCTACAAACGTCGGTCCTAAAATTAATATTTTCTGAGAAATCAGTAAACATTTACTAACCTAGTCAAAGCAAGGGCTCTTTGGCATGGAAGAAGTAAACGTCCCACAGACTTGGGTACGAGTAATACTGTTCTGTGTAGTATTCACTGCACAATAAATGCTCAATATGACCTTCATTCCTTGCAATGCATCCTTCTGCCCTATGTCTGAGGGAATCATGCGATTCTTTGGAACACTCCTGGGCCTTGACAGTTCCTTGCAATGCATCCTTCGGCTCTATGTCTGAGGGAATCATGCAATTCTTTGAAACACTCCTGGGCCTTGCCAGATCATTCTTTTTGGTTATGGGGACATTTAAAGGCCATGGTGTAGGCAGCCCCAACAATGATGTACACACACTATGAGAACATGTCTTCTTCACTGCCTGTCAGCAGATCCCAAGGGGTGTTTCATAGAATATGAGAGTCCTTCAGTTGTATGGTGGAAGGATGTACTGCAATGAATGGAGGTCATACAGAGTGAATACTGCACAGTACAATATTTCCCACGTTTGTAGGATGTTTATTTCTTGTCTGCGTTTTCAGTAACTTATTGCCAAAGTGCTCACAATAGAAGATATGCTTCTCTGACAGAGATGGTAAACATTTGTTGATTTCTCAAATGACAATTTTAAGACCCATGTTTATAGGATTTTTCTTTCTCATTTTGACGCATACTGTCTGTCTGTTTTCCTATTGCCCTCAGTGGTAGGGCGTAGGACCTCTCAATGGAGGTTCCTGTTACCTAGGTGAATTTTTTTATGCTTATTTTCCGAGAGAGGGCACAGTGACAGGCTGATGCATACTACCTCCTCTCTAATTATTGGATTTTTTCCCATCGGAACACTCTGTATATAGTTTTATTCTTTTATCCATATCTGGTTAGAAGCCCAGGAAAATATTCTATATAACCTTCCTGCAAAGCTAATCAAATTTTATAAATATTTAGAGGATCATTAGAATTCAAAGAACCTATAAATGCGTTCTTGCAATCCAGCACTAATACTTGTATCATCAATTCCATTCAGTAAGTATGAAGAAGGAAAACAAGTTATTGCACAATATAATCTTTGTAACCTCTTATAGCTTTGAGCTGCTTTTTGAGCTGCTTCACTAGATCCAAGGGCTGTACAAGAATGGAAATTTCTTTTCCTACAGCATTTAAACGATCCCTGACTTCTCCATCTTTGAAGAAAAGATTGAGAGGACGTCCATTAATCTCGGTTATAAACCAATTGGTGAGTGATAGGCCATCACAGGTTTGTGCTCGTGGGGAAAGACCATGGCGTGCAGCAAGACCACCAAGCACTACCTCACGTATTTCTGCAGTGTTCCCCTCCTGCACTATGCCAAGGCTCTGTCCTTCAGCTTCCCGCCGAATTGCATACACTCTTCCAAAAGGAAGACGTCGTATTATTAATTCAACCTATCATGGAATAAGAATGTGTTAGAAAAGTTTCTTTGAGTCATCTCATCATATTTGGTTTTCAGCCTTCTGATGCAGATGAGAATTTAACATGTTTTGAGACCAATCTGGTCTGACCTTCCAATACCTTCCAATTTATTTCGAAGATAAAATATATTCTCTTCTAATACTACTGGATGATAATTGCAAAATTGGTATGGAAAGAGTAGAGTAACATTTTGTAACATGGATAGTATGATAGTCTGAGCGCTGATGCATAGATGCCATTACTCAATCATAATATTATGTTTTTGCACTTTGTACGATGAAATCACATTAAAACATATCATTTCAAGTATATTAATCAATTTTTGCAATTCTATATCATTCAAATATATAAGTTAGATCTTCTTACATCAACTTTCAAATTAATATTTCTTAATTATTCCTTAATTTTAAGACTTAACATATAATTTACAATATTCATACCTACAAGTGAGAGAAGAATAGGTATAGAAACTAATATTGGGAAGAACACAGTGAAGTCATCATATTATATATTATTAAGGCTATATTTCACACTTGAACTTCACTATTAAATATTTACCTAGGACTACGTAGTTTCAGTCACCCTTGTGACTATCCTCAGCTACATCTGAATTTTTGCTGGTAGCACTGTTCCCTTGTACTACCAATCCTGACTGCTGGATGTCATCTCTTGGTGGTTGGATGTACCTTTTGATTAAGTTGTCTTCTGCTGGTATCTCGAAATTTAGTAATTTGTGTTTATTTTTTTGAATAAAATTTTTTTCCCAGACTGTTAATTCTTGGGGTGTTTCTATTGGCTTTAGAAGCTTTACAGTTTGTTCTATTTCACGATCATCTTCCCAAAAATGAGCAGCTATTGCCGATTTATCTGTCTGTGCATATTTAATGTTTTTGAAATGTTCTTTGTATCTGGCTTCAATATCTCTTTTTGTTTGTCCAATATAAACCTTATCACAATCTTTACACTCTATTTCATAAATGCCTGATTTTTTGTTGTTTGGTTCTCTGTCCTTGTGGTTATGTTTTAGTAGGTTTTTTACATTGGATTTGTTCTGGGGGGCCAAAGTAATGTTAAAATTGGAGAATACTTTCTGGAATCTTTTTTGTGCCCATGGATGGAAAGTGAATTTTCTGTATTTGATTTTACTGTTTTCATTCACATTTTTTAATGTGATCTGTTGTTGTATATCTTTTTTCCTTCCAAAATTTGTCATCTTTTTGTCAATGAGGCATTTCCTAAAACCATTCTTATTAGCAGTTTTTACTATGTGGTTGTATTCCTTAGTGTATTCTTCTTGGCTTAGAGGAACATTCACCAGTCTGTGGGCTAAGCTATTGATCACTGCATATTTGTGTTGAACTGGATTGTGGCTGTCTGCTTTTATATAGTTGTCTGTATGGGTTTCTTTCCTGTATATGCCAAATTCAATGCTATCAGATCTATGGTAAATGTTCAAATCCAAAAAAGGCAGGCAGTTATTAGCTTCTACTTCCATGGTGAATTGAATATTTTTATCTTGTAGATTTAGTAGCTTTAGAGCATCTTGATTTAGTTTTTCTGGCACTATGGAAATGATGTCATCTACATATCTGTGCCACAATTTAAATGTTAGCGGAAAGGCTTCTGTGATTCTTACTTCGAAATGACTCATATATAAATTCGCCATAAATGGGGAGAGAGGATTTCCCATAGCTAGACCTGAATTTTGCTTGTAAAATTTACCTCTAAATGTGAAAAAGGACTATTTTATGCACAATTTTGTAAGGCTCATGTATTCATCTACTTCCTCTTGTCCTAAACCAGTAGATAGTAGCCATTTTTCCAGAACTGGTAACAATTTCTCTCTAGGTATGCTTGGGAATAGTGAACATACATCAAAGGATACTAATGTATCTCCATTAGTTAATTTTATGTCTTTTAGTTTTTCAACCAATTCTAAAGAGTTCTGAATGCTAAGACTTTCAAATTGTGGTAATTCCTGAAATTTATTCACTAGCCATTTGGCTATGTTATAGGTTGGAGCTCCAATATTGCTTATGATGGGCCTCATTTTGTTGTCCGGTTTATGGATTTTTGGTAATCCATATATTTTTGGTGTGGTGGGGTTGTTTGCTTTTACTTTAAATTTGTCTTGTTTTGTAATTATTTTATGGGTTTTCTCAAGTGTATTGTTTACTTCTTTGATGCAAGTTTTGATTGGGTCTATTTTGACCTCTTGGAATGAGTCAGTTGCTAGTAAGTGATTCATCCTTCTATTATATTCCTCTGTATCCATAACTACCAACTTATTGCCTTTATCTGCTTTTAGATATACCACATCTTTTGAATTGAGGGATTTGGTAATCTTGTGGTATAATTTAGGCCTACTGTTGTAGCTGTCTTCTTTAATTTTGTCCAAAAATTTTCCACACTGATTTCTGATTACACATTTCTCCTCATCTTTTAGGCCCTGGACGGCAATTTCTATGTCTGCTACATATTGTTCTAAATCTGTACAATAGCCTACACATGTTTTCAATCCTTTATTCAGGAATTCTGTTTCTTCTAAAGTTAGGGTGTGGCTTGACAAATTAATGACATTGCTGTTACTTTGTGTTGGTGCATCTGTAGGCTTAACCTCAAAGTTTTCTGGTTTTTGTTTTTTGCATAACCACTCAAATTTCTTCTCTAGATTCTGGTACTTTTGTTTCAACTGATAATTTAGATAGTTAAAAAAGTTTTCCTTCAAGTTTTGCCAAATTTCATATGAAAATTTCAATTTCAATGTGAATGAAAACAGTGAAATCAATTACAGAAAATTCACTTTCCATCCATGGGCACAAAAAAGATTCCAGAAAGTATTCTCCAATTTTAACATTACTTTGGCCCCCCAGAACAAATCCAATGTAAAAAAACCTACTAAAACATAACCACAAGGACAGAGAACCAAACAACAAAAAATCAGGTATTTATGAAATAGAGTGTAAAGATTGTGATAAGGTTTATATTGGACAAACAAAAAGAGATATTGAAACCAGATACAAAGAACATTTCAGAAACATTAAATATGCACAGACAGATAAATCGGCAATAGCTGCTCATTTTTGGGAAGATGATCGTGAAATAAAACAAACTGTAAAGCTTCTAAAGCCAATAGAAACACCCCAAGAATTAACAGTCTGGGAAAAAAAATTTATTCAAAAAAATAAACACAAATTACTAAATTTCGAGATACCAGAAGGTACATCCAACCACCAAGAGATGGCATCCAGCAGTCAGGATTGGTAGTACAAGGGAACAGTGCTACCAGCAAAAATGCAGATGTAGCTGAGGATAGTCACAAGGGTGACTGAAACTAGGTAAAGGAAGGTCCTAGGTAAATATTTAATAGTGAAGTTCAAGTGTGAAATATAGCCTTAATAATATTGAAGAATAGGTAGCTTATTTACATATTTAAGGGAATTAATGAACAAACTGTAATAATTAAATTCATTTGGAATGGGAAGACAACAATGAAGTGGAATAATATTAATACATAATATCTTGAAAATATTATGTATTATGCAGTAATAAACTTGTAAAGAGGAAAAAATTACGATTTTTTAACAGGATTCACAATAACATTTCATCTCAACAGAAGGAGAATATTTTCCAGCAAGAACAAATTAGTAATTACATGAAAAATAACTGCAATTAAATTGATGGAAAATGATAAACTTACATATAGACAGTGGGCTCCTCGGATAATTTTCTGGGCATCTGTAGCACTTTGTACCAGGATACCTGCAACGCTGAGCAACTGATCTCCAATATGCAATGCATTGTACAGCATGGGGCATTCTTTCTGTTTCCATCCTGCAACCCTAAAATATTTTCTTCACTTACATTTATGCTTTACCTTCATATACTGTAATCTTTCTGATATGATTTAATAATATAAGATACTATAATAATTAGAACATCCCATACTCTAAAACAGCTAAAAAAAGTAATATATATACAGAAGAACTCCAATTATCTGGATTAATTAGAACTGCACCCGGATAATTGGATAAATTATAAAAAAGGTACATAAAAAAAACAACAAGAACAACAACAACTAAATTTTTGTATAATCTAATATTAATTTAATGACAACAAAACAATGTTGTTTACATTTTGTCAATTTTGTCTGCTAAAAAATTTGCCTTTTTGCAAATAATCGGCCCTGAAAGAAGATTTTCCAATGTTTGATGCTGCAAAAACCACTTGAATACTGCCTCAAAGGTATCCGGATAGTTAGAGTTCTACAGTGAGTCCCACGCAAGAGTTAGCCAATGACGCGGGTTTCTGTGTCGCTGCGGACACAGCTCCAACTCCCGGGCGAAATATCAATGCTAATAAAGCCGCGATCGGTGTAATGATTCAGGTTCTCACATTTACAGTTAAAATTACAATGAAAATAACCACATACCTCATCACAAGAGATGTTAAAAATGTTCTCCTCTTGAATACGCACAACACTGGCACCTTTTTAGAGAATTTTCTTTCACGTGCATAAGTTCAGCTTCCGAGATAGAGTTAATTTCTCTTGTGATACTGTCTTTAAGTTCTTTTAACAATAGCCTATACTATTTTCACTTTAAGGTCAAAGTAGATGTAAACAAACTCTAAAGTACCACTCCGCCGAGCATGTGACAAACCATGTGGAGTTTTACCCGCCACGGAATGAGGATTTGTGTGTATTCCAGTGTTCTCAATAGTACTTTTAAAATATTTTTTATGACATGCACCATTGTTGGAAAATGTGATATTTATTTTGAAAAGATCGATACATCTGTACAAAATTAGGCTTAATATTAGTATTTAAGAAAGTCATAGACAGTTAACAAGAAGATATTAACGAGTATAAAAAATTACTCTCAGTTTGCAATGTTGGCTGCCCACTTCAGAGGCGTTTCCTTGTTGAATTCATTAATTTCTGTTTGTAACCGCCCCAATCCTATCAGAGCTGTAAGTTACATTTAACTTTTGACGAAATTTCTAGCCCACGACTTTGTTGTCCTCACGTACGTGTTGTAAAACCGATATAAATAAATAAATGAACGCATATTCAGCAGGTCTTACCAAGTTATTGGGAAGGGACTGTGGCAAGTTCATTCCAAGATGGCGTACTTGAGCATTCACACAGCTGTCGTAAACGCCTACAATTTACATCTGTTGTAACGGTTTAATTAGTTCACTTAGTTATTATGCGTCATGAAAACCTGATCAAATTAATTTTGTTTCATATACAGATCTGCTTCAGAAACGTGTTTTTAAATTTCTCTGCACGAAAATAGCTACAAAAAGGTACGGTTCGAACCGAACTATTTTATTAAGAGCAAGAGTATGCATACAAAGCAGCAAAAGTTACAGTTCGTCCACTAGCCAATGAGGCGCTATCTTGTCACGTGGCTTTGTTTACATCTACTTTGAACTTAAAGTGAAATTAGTATATGTGACTATTATTTATGGGGAACTTGAAAAATAAATTGCATAGGTCAATTCCCCACACATTAGAACATTAGAAGAGAAATTAACTCTGTCTCGGAAGCTGAACTTATGCGCGTGAAATAACATTTTCTAAAAAAGGCGCCAGTGTTGCACGTATGCAAGAGGAAAACATTTCTAACATCTCTTGTGATGAGGTACGTGGTTATTTTTATTGTAATTTTAACTGTAAATCCGAATTTCTAAAAATCCCTTTCCTTGTAGATACTGCCCCTTTTTTTTTTATGTTTCAGGTAACTCACAACTGGTTCTCGAGATGTTGACGTGCACCGCCAAGTTTGACAGGATGGTTCAATAGTACCTAGGACTAAACCCATAATTAATAAAGCGTGATAATAATTCAATTAAATTGTAAATCCAATATTATAGCATTAATTTGTATACAACTCATCATTAACATTAGCTTTGTATTTTTATCTTGTATTGAATTTAATGTGTAAATATGTATTATATGTAATGAATTGTAAATATTTGGACGTGTCCTATAACATGTACACGTTTAGACAGACTAAATAAATTCTAATTCTAATTCTAGTTGTTCTGTGTTTACTCTAGTCATAACTCCATGCTGAAAATACTGTCTATGCAATGCTACTTACCATACAGCACCAAAAGCATCCACTAGAGCAATTGAGCCAGTACAGTCCTTTCTACGCACTGTTAGTCGAACACCGCCTGGATGTAGCATTTCTCTGCGCAGCTGAAGCACCTGCTGTTCTCTGAGGGTAAGGCGACCTGTACCAACCACCTCAACTACTGGTGTTGCTTGCTGGAAAATAAAAAGTATTAATTGCCATACATTCTTTACAGAAATCTCGTCATTATTAAAACTCCGGCACTACATCCCTGAAGCGACTAGGCCTACCACCCGACAGCTGCAGATGGCAGGACTGGGGGGCATGTGGTAAGCATGCAGACACCCACAGCCATTAATGGTGGTTTCCATGACCGGAGCCACTACTTCTCTATTAAGTAGCTCCTCAATTTGAATCACAAGGCTGAGTGCACCCCGTTCCAGACCTCCCTACCTCAGGAAAATCCAAGGAGGTACCAGAGATTGAACCCAGGCCAACAGATCTGTAGTCAGCGATGGTAACCCCAAGACCATGCCGGCGGTCCTCACCATTATTACAACTGCAAAATACATAATAGGCCTAATACACAAAACTCACAGCAAAATAATGGGGTATTCTAGATTACAAATAGTTTTCTCTGTTGATGTGAACAGATCCTCTATGAAATATTGTGCACAGAGAAAAGGCTCACTCAAATGGACCTACTATGAAGTGTTTTTAGTAAAAGTCATTGTGAGATGTGACTCAGAAAACAATGTTCATTCTACACATGTTCCCTATAACTGTTGGCAGATGGCAGGGTTGGCGGCAAGTGGTCAGCATGCCGACAACCACAGCTGTTATTGATAGCATTCATAATCGGTGTTGCTACTTCTATATAAAGTAGCTCCTCATATGGCGTCATGAGGCTGAGTGCACCTCGTTCCAGACCTCCCTCAATGTGAAAAATTCAAGGAAGTACCAGAGACTGAACCCAGACATGTGGATTAAGTCAGCAACGATAACCACTAGAACACACAGGCGGTCTATAACAGTCAATCGAACTAAACAATTACGATGATTTGAGAATCTTCCACTGGTATTAATCCAAATACAAGCATCTCCAAAATAGAATGCCATCAGCACGGAAATAATTATTTAACTTGTCCTACTAGTCTAATTACATAATTAGAAAACACCAACAATAAAATTAGAATCTTAAGAGCATTATCACATGAAAGTTCATCCTTCAAAGCTCCTAAGAACAGGGAGTGAACTGGAAAGATGAAGTCAGACTGAAAACTTCAATGCCATAGCTGGGATTTGAACCAGGATCTTCAGCTCTCCGTGCCATTGCTCTTACCAACTGAGCTTCCATGGTAACATGCCGGTACAACATTAAATTCTCCAATTGATTCACATATCCCAGTATGCACCACCAGACGTCCTCAATATGAGATACTAACCCAGTGGCGACTTACAACCTGTAAGTGATTTAAGAAAACGTTTTGTGGTGGGAATTATCCTCAGCATTGGGGCAAAGGAATTATTCAGCCAATTTATAAGGGGAATGGACTAAAAAGAATTCCGAACAATTATAGGGGAGTCACTCTGTTGCCAATTATGGAGAAAATATATTGCAGAATACTATATAGCAGAATAAAGGACTGGGTAACGGATTTAGTAAAATTTCAAAATTTCAATTTGGCTTTAGAGAAGGACATAGTGCCATAGATGGAGTATTTATTCTGGACACATTACGTGGGAGACAAATATCATTAAAACGTGGAAAACTGCATTGTGCTTTTGTAGATCTGAAGAAGGCGTTTGACTCAATTAATTGTGAGGCATTATGGCATAAATTGTGGGTGAAAGGGATGTCGGGGAAGATTGTTGTAGTATTGCAGGCAATTTATAAAAATGTGGAATTTTGTGTAAAGTATGACAGTACAAGGGTATCGAAGAGTTTTGTCAGCGAGATGGGGGTGAGGCAGGGTTGTATTTTGTCTCCTTTATTATTTAATATGTTTATAGACGATATTGTTGATATAATGGGACAGATACATATGGGGAATGTACACGTTCCTGTGCTTTTATACGCAGATGACATGGTGTTATGTTCAACGACTGTTAACGGACTACAACTGGGATTAGACAGGCTTCAAACTTAATGTGAGGAATGGTCACTTACCGTTAATACAAAAAAGACTAAGACTTTGACCTTTAAGAACTTTTGGTATGATGTTTCAGGGATCCTAATCCGCAGCTGATTTTTGAGCTATAGCTGTGCTTCGCATGTTTGGGAAAATAGTCATGAAATTTATAAAGAAGCAAAATTATTAAAATCAAGCAACAAAGAAAAATATTTGGAAACATGGGAGAAAATTAATATTAAAAGATTTGAAAAAATCAATGATGAATTCTGATATATTGGAAGAACACTACCTGAACAAGAAGTTCATAAAAGTCCACCTAGTATGGTTCAGGATCTTCCTGAGAAGGATTTAGCAGTTGACAATGTTTTAAAAAGTAGGGATGAGGATCCCTGAAAGATGTCATAACAAAATAGTGGTAAGTGAAGCAACCAAGTTGTACAAGTCAACTTATATAACAGACAAAATTTTTTGTAGTAGCTTCACTGTGTAAGTTCCACAATATTAGAATTTGGTTAACAGTTACAAATGTGTACAGTCGGTCAAATAAAAAACGTCGGGACTCGTATGCTGTTAAAATTAAAGTTTTGACGCATTAGTTCATAAGTTTCCTATAAAAAACACAAAATACAGGTCATTTTCGGAACATATGAGGCCATGCGGCAGGAGGGAAAATATGAACAAGGAGGGAAAAAATGAAAATCGCGGAAAGCGCAACACACGATATTCAACTTAATGCATTGTCATAATTCATTTTGCTTTGTGTCATCGCCACATACAAATGCTAACGTGAGAGAAAGTGTAGTTAGGGCTGTAATTGACCTGCATTTTTCAGTCTCTGAAGCAGCGAGAAGGTTCCATATTTATGAAAGAGCAGCTCAGAGGAGGGAACTTGACTATAATGCGACCGGAAGTTTTCATAGCAAACGTTGATCTGGCCGGACGCGTATTTCGATGCTAAGATTGGTTGCAGAAGTTGAGCGTAAGTTATTGATTTTGCACTAGAAGTACCGGTATTATAAAATAAAATCTAAAAAAAAATGCTCCTTGAATAAACATATTCCTCGCGAATCTATTAATTATTAATATTATAAAAATTTGCAACCAAGAATATGGCGGATTTGAGGCATATAGCCACAGCCTTCTATACATGTTTGTTTTGGAACAAAACTGACTAAATAATCAAGAAAATACATGGATAGACAAGAGGCGTGTGTGAACCTAACCTTAAGTCTTCCTGTACATGCGCATATGCTCGTTCGTGATACTTAATCAAATACCGCCCGACGTTTTTTATTTGACCGACTGTACATATCACGGTTCATAACCTAGAAAAACTGAAAGATTAACTTCTTACCTGTATTTGTCTGTACGGATGTGGTGCAGGCTGTAACCACCTCTCAGCTTCAGGTCTTGCTGTAGTTGCACGACTTCGAGGTGCATGGCTCAATCCAGACGGTGAAGGAGTGGCTTCAGAATTGGAAGAACTTCTTCGCCTCCTGGGTACTGCACCAGGTTCTGTTTCAGCTGCCGTAACCTCACTAGATGTTCTAGGAGTATCATTACCATTAGTACTGGATTCTACAGGCCGAGTTCTAGCTGCATCATTTACACTCACATTGGAGTCTAGTGATCGAGTTCTAGATGAATCATTTCCACTAGAACTAGAATTTAGTGATCGAGTTCTAGAAGAATTATTTCCACCAGAAGTAGAATCTAGTGATCGAGGGGAATGTGCCAAATTCGGAAGAAATACACACTCGTAATAGCTGCTGCCAGGCTCAGGAAATTCAACTTGTTCTGATGTTCGTGACCGTGGCGGTGTTTGTGGAGGAGTGTAATATGCTTCATTGTTTTCTCCATTTTCCCTGAAATCTTGATTTTCATTAGGCAAAGCATCCTCAATGAAATTGAAATTGAACACACCCTCATAATCAAGTGGAGCTGCAGAGTGAGGCACTTCTATTACTGTCACATTCTCATCTCGATTTACAAAGATGGGTGATTCAGGAACTGACGTAGTACGATTTAGTGCTTGGTGTGCTCTGAAATCAAATGATCAGCGAAAGATCAGTAAATGTAATTTTAAATAAATAAGCTGTAGGCTTACTTTTAAAATATGAGTTGAAGAGTATATAACCAACTTCTTAATTATTATAACAAAAAATTAAGATTAACATGTCTTACCTAGAACCGCTTCAAGATTTAGGCCTACAAGATTGGCTTTCTCAGATTCTCTTCTGGCAAATTTATGGTGACCAATGCAGTACAACAAAATGTGGTGGAATTTCAACCAACTGCAAGCGTTTATTGTCATAATTTTATCATTTTACTTTTATCGCTTTCTTTTTATCACACCTAGCCTATATTCACTTGTTTTTTAGAATAACAAACACTGTTCAAACACCAGTTGCTGTGTTCAGTTATTAATAGCATAAATTTTGTGTTTGATCAAAGAAGCTATAGGTACAAAGATGTTTCAGTATTCAGTGTTCAGTGTTCATGAATCTAAAAAACAAATGAATATAAGTGTGATAAAATTATAAAATTATGACAGGCACTTGCCATTGGTTAAAATTCCATATATTTTTATACTGGATTGGTCACTGATTCATGAACTGAATAGTTACCAAAAATGTGCACTAAGGAATTTACCAGGAGAGAAACTGACAGTCTTGTAAATCTTTAAGCGGTTCTAGACATGTGTTAGTCTTAATTCTTTGTTATAATAATTAAGAAGTATGTTATATACCGTATTCATCTGCATAATAGATACACTTTTTCCCCAGATTTTTATAACAAAGAACTAGGGTGTATCCTTCATGTGAGGAAAAAATTTTAGTGAAAAAAAAAAGTATTTAAAAGATGCGCCCGCTAATGATCGATGACATATGTATTGATATATTGGCTGCAACTAATAAATTGATTGTGTTGCACATATGGCATAACAGTTGCATAACAGCCATTCCACGGAAAGTGTGCCTGAAGTGTCCAGGCCGTAACAACCTTTTATTATTAATTTAAAATATAATGTCTTCACTGAAAAATTATGAAATCAATTTTGAGAATTAGTTCTTCAGTAGACTAGTACTGAAAATTAATTTCATAATTTATCAATGATGACATATATTTTTAATTAATATTAATAATTATAATAATTATTATATTATTTAATATTAATATTAAATTAATATTAATATAATAATATTTAATTAATATTAATAATAAATTAATATTAACAATAAATTAATATTAATGTAACACATACCTGGTATATATTGGAGGTTCAGACTGAGTGATATACAACGAAGTGCTTGATGTTCTGACTTGCAAACTGACACTGTCATTGGAAGTGTGTTGTAAGGCTGGTGAAATATTTTCATCAGAAGAAGAGTTTGCACTAGAACTGTCATCTGTAAGAAAGCACAATGAATGCTAGTTACTGGCAGGGTTGACTGGTTTAAACCAAATGCTTTTTTGTTAAAAAAACACTATGGTTTTTTATTTTGATTCTTGAGGCTCGATGCTTCCTGATTGGTTGACCCTAGAAAATTTTAGATGTCTCCTAATTGGCTGACTCTCCCACATCCACGGGTATAAATACCAGCACCTTCTGTACACTCGACTCTTTAGTCTCTCTGAAGATGGAGGAAGCATGTTCCTCTGAAACTTCAAAGGTCTTCCAATCACTCACCTGGCTAGCAATCCGAGAACATTACAGTTAACAATTTTTACGCAACTGGCCCTAAATGTTGTTCTCTGGGGCACAAATAACATAGTATTACTCAATTAGTTAACAAGCAACAATACAAAAGCAAATTTTGTTAACAAATTACCTGAGGGACTTGAGCTCTCTGACTGGAGAGGTTCCACTCCAGGAACCGAGACTGATGGGCCAGCAGGTGGTGGTGGTAGTGGGGAATTGGGATCGCGTGTTGGAGCTAATGGCAAGCGTGGCTCAGGCATTCTTGAGTATATATTCTCTCTCGGGGACAACACTTTCAATTCCCTTAGCTTAGATCTTATTGTGTCCACCCATTCCATCATAAGTTCCCTGTGAACAGCAAAAATATATAATATGTGCAGTTATTACTGGAGCATAGTGATTGACAACACAAGAGATGAAAAGAAACTTCCACCGTATGTATACCTGTTACTACTTGCTTAGCTAGAAAATGGGGATACTAATATTTATTATACTAAGAAAAGGTTACAGGAGAAATCTACCGCTTCTGATGCTGATTTTTTCCTAGTAGACATCTTAAAACACCATAAAACATAATTAGTAGATGTGTGTGAACAAACACGGACGAGGCTGCTGAAAAGTATGTTTTAGTAACATTATAGTTTACATTCAATAAAAAGAATATTAAATAATAATAAAAATAGGCATATTCTCCATTCCCATCTTGTCAACATTATTTAGTTCAAATGTCTCTTTTCAGTTCCCATCACGACAAGATTATTTTGTTCCTATAATTTCCATATGAAATTCACCAAATAAACAAGCTGCATTTATATGAAATTCATTAAATAGACAAGCTGCGTTTATAAAAACCCTTCAGCACAGTCATTTCCTCAAGGCTTATTCCTTTCAGTTATATTTCACTGTTGCCTTTGATTAAACTACTTACAAACCATCACCTTTATTTGTGTGCTGGGTGGTTTATATGCCACAAGCTGAGGTATACCTAATGGGCAGATGGTTTACAATGTGCCTATTTCATAAAAAAGTATTCAATTATAAGAAGTCAAGTATATGCTTGATGGATCTGATGGTTACATGTTAACCAGTCGTGTGACCTAATCAGCTTGATCAGATAAGAACAAAGCACCACCGTGCACCTAGCATGCATACGTGTAAATCTCTCAAAATATACTAGAAGACAGTGGCATGTGCGATAAGCTATTTACGTATGCACAAAAGCCTTGCACATCTCATGAACAGTGGCATATGTTACCTTTTCACAAAATGGTTCTGATCAATCAGGTGATGTGCTCCAGTTTTAAAAAACTGATGGTGATGCTTCACACACCTAATATGATATAACAATATAAGATTTTGCAAAAGGAAATCCTCCAACTAGGGTTGCCAACTATCCCGTATTTCCTGGGAAATTCTGTATTTTCATTTAATTTTGACGAAAATCCTGGGTCCTGTATTTTTCAAGATATATCCCATATTTCCAGAATTCCATAATTTATACAGAAACAGGTATAATCTGATGACAAATACCAGCAAGCCAGCAAGAATTTAAAAGATAATAGGTTTAAATCACTATATTCTCTCAAGTGTTAAACCCCAGTCCTGACATTTCTTTTTTGTACATTTGTATTGGTAGAAATGTTTGTATTGCTAACATACGAGTGATATATATATATATTTTTTTAATAGAGAATATTAATACAGTACCATAAGTGACTATTCGTTATGCTATACGAGTAGTAAACTTTGGGTCCCTTATTTTTGGCATTTATCCCTTATTTTAAGTTATGTTATAAACTATTATCCCTTATTTCCACTTTGAAGTGTTGGCAACCGTACCTCCAACACTGACCTCTTAGCTTAAACCAAACTCTGTAAATTCTCTTGCTACTGCTTCTGCATTGATTCAGTTAGAATAAACTGAGATAAAGTATTTTAATCAACCTGCATTGAGAAACATAATGAAGGGCAATATCATTATGTAAATATTTAGAAAATATTCACAAGATGTTGAAAGAGGAAAACTCCTTGAAACCATGTTCTACATAGGTCTAATCTAAACCCAATTTTATGAATATAGTGGGAATAGTGACTGTTTTATAAATTTTACTAACTCCTGTCTCAGATGAATTTCGTTATATGTAACAGTTTTTAAGCAGGGTGCACTTTCTACTTTATTATTAAACAGCACATCTGCTCAACAATCAACTATTAAAATCAAAAGCTTGCCGAGTATCAAACAGTAGGGTAAACCAGTAAGAAAATATTGTCGATGAAAACCATGCAAACAGGTGAGGTTAGCATGTAAAATTTTAGGTGGTGGAGTGGGTAGTAGGGATGGGATATCAATATCAATGTTATCAAAATATCGATATATATATTTTTTTAATCCAATATTTTGACATTAATATTTCAGTTCCGATAACATTGTGATGCCCTTCGATAATATTCATTTTCTCAATTAAAGAATGAAAGAAAAAAAATCTGATGTGAAATTCACTGCCCAAATAAGAGTTAGTCTTTCAGAATAATATAATTATGTGTGACATTCTCTTCACGTCAATTGGCTGTAAAAATGAAGAGAATGTAGTTACCACATCACATCCCCAAAGGATACATAACCCAAATAAAATCTGATTAATGCACTCTCGTAACTTTCTTGACTTTAAGCATGGCCAATACATCTTTCTCACTTCACATTCTGATATAGAACAAGATGCCATAATGCAAGGAGCACATAGCCTATTCAGAGTCCCACGGGTGGCTTATAACTACCCTTCAGAGAATTTTTTCAGAAAACAAAAATGTTTCAAATAAAAGTTTTGGCTTATAGCATAAGTATCCAATGTGAAACAATTTAAACAAAATCGTAAGAGTTGTTTTTGAGACAATCGTGACAAATTTTTTTTCATGTCAAGTCTCCTTGGAAATAAGAGAATGTCATCACCAATCTTTGAGTCACATCCCCAGAAGGTACCTAACCCAAATATAAAATTTTGTTTTCGTACGATTTCCGTTACAAGAGGCTGTATTACAAAGAATGTATATTTAGAGTGGATGACTTATAACTACCCTTCAGAGAATTCTTTTCGAAAAAATGTTTCAAATAAAAGTTTTAGTTCTTAGTATAAGCAACCCATGTGCAAAATTTAAACAAAATCATTTTAGAAAAATATATCGAAAAATGAAAATTACTTCATCTAAAAGTACCCTGAAAAACAAGAGAAACTTGTCAATCTTCGTGTCACATCCTCAGAAGGTATCTGACCCAAATAGGCCTACAAATTTTTTTCATACTGTTTTCCATTGTGGAGATAGGCTATTCATAGACACACATCCACAGACATATTTTCAAAAATATTTTTGAATTCAAGCTACCTCGAAATGTGTATTTATGTTAAAAACTAAACTTGGAGTTTGGGGGTTGAAAACAATGCTTCCTCTACCTATAGGACCTATGGTACGGGCCAGTGGCGCCAACTTTTGAAAAACTTTGGGTGGGCTCAAAAACTTTTTTTTAGTTTTGAGTTTTAGGTAACTACTAACACAAATTTTAAAAAATAAATACAACCACACATTAACTCGCCATTATGTAGCACGTCGTCTGGAAATTCTAGAAGGGTAAAAATATATTTCTGCGGTGGCTGTGGAAACTGCATAGACACAGTAAGACGTAAAAAATTGTAAGAATTGAGGAACAATTTCAAGCGGTATTAAGTGAATTGGATGAAGAGGAAATCGTTCTATGTATGTCAACAATACCTGATTTTAGTTTTATAGCAATTCAACAACGAAAATATTTTTATTAATAGCGGTTAATAATTTTGATAATAAAATATGACAATTTATTGGGTGGGCTTGAGCCCCACGGGCCCATATAAGTTGGCGCCACTGGTATGGGCAGAGGAAGTAATAAAATGGATGAGAGAGGCAATATCAAGTTAAAAATGAATACCGGTAAAATTAAAACATAGGTATAAAATATTGATTTGATGGCTATCAATATTTAATTACACTTAATTTCTGCTCGTCAATTTGAGTTTTGCTGCCATAAGGGTATTGTTGTAGTATACAGATACAACATTAGGTTTGTTCCTAGAGCACTCAGAAACCAAGAACACAGAGTTCACACTTGCACAACAAAACTGTCAATGTGTGTGCATGAAGTACAGCAAACTCCCGATTATCGTGGGCAGCTTATCCGGTTTGCGGATTATCTGTGCACAAAAATTTGTACTTCCCGCACTTAATTTAGAATAATCTGCACTTCATTTTGAATTTCCTGCAGTCAATTTCATATTTCCGGCACTTTATTTCGAATTACCTGCACATTATTTCAAATTTCCAACATTTTACTTTGATTTAAACTAAACTAAACTCCGTGGCGCTACATCCCTAGAGGGACAAGGCCTACCACCCGACTGCTGCATCATCTAACATAGGCAGATGGCAGGATTGAGGGTATGTGGTCAGCAGGCCGACACCCACTGCTGTTAATGGTGGTTTCCATGACCGGAGCTGTTACTTCTCTATCAAGTAGCTCCTCAATTTTAATCACGAGGCTGAGTGCACCCCCACCAGACCTTCCTACCTCACAAAAATCCGAGTAGGTACCGGGGATTGAACCTGGGCTGACGGATCTGTAGTCAGCAACGCTAACAACAAGACCATGCCGAGGGCCTTATTTTGAATTACCCACTCATAATTCCCAGCACTTAATTTCGACATATGCACAATATGACGACAAAGTGAGGGGAAATTCAAAATCTTGCACCAGGTTAATTCTAACATTTGGATTATCAGCATTTTTCAATTATTTGTGCATGTTCCAATTAACACGGATAATGGGGAGTTTGCTGTATGTGTGAACAGTACCTGATTGCTTTAGAAACAAAGCTATTATGTTAGTAAAACTGTCAACCGATATTCATATCGATATCAATATTTTGCTTCCGATATCCTATCCCTATTGGGTAGCTATTGACCATTCATCTTAATACTGAACCAAAAGTAAACATAAACAAATATATCTGTCTCACTCTTAGATAAGACATTAGTGATGTGCCAAGAGTGAGACAGAAATACCTGTTTCTGTTTGCTTTAGAATCCATTCTAAGAACAAACAATGCAAACATGCAAATAAACAGAAGAAACATGCGCAATCTTTATCTTTACAAGGCTGAGCTGAAGAATCAACGTGTTAAAATCATTTCAATATATATATAGTGTATAACATTAACACTAATGTGAGCCACACTTAACACTCTACATGACAGCCTTATTCCTAGCTCTGTCAATTAAGGAAAAAGGATACCGGTAAACAGTGAGGGAAGTGAGACGGTATGCATCGGTATGGAATACCATCACTGGTTTTAATGATCCAATGGCATACCGGCACTGGTTTCAATGGAGAAATAGAATACAGTCACTTAATATAAATTGTTAATGTTCCTTTGAGTCGTAACATAATAATGATTATTAACCAACTCGTATGCTTTCATTGGTAGCTATTGTCACTATAACTTGTGATTGTCTTTGTTGGCATCTTAATGACTACACAACTATATTCTATGTTTTAAAAAAATATTTCTCGGTAACAAAATGTTGTGACTTTTATATTGTTTAAATAGGTCTTAAATAACTTACTTTTAAAATATCTTTATTGAAGTAAATAAACTAAACTCAATGGCTCTACATCCCTGGCCTACCACCCGACTGCTGCTCATCTACCATAGAGGGCAGGATTGGGGGCATGTGGTCAGCATGCAGACACCCACTGCTGTTACTGATGGTTTCCATGATGTGAAATAAATAAAGGTCTGTCAATGGACAGTAGGCTACATGATGTTCTAGTCTTGTGTTGTGCTCCTGCTTGGCAATCATCTATAAAGCAGGGTTGGTTACTCATGAAGGAAGTTAATTAAAAACACCACCAAGTGGTAGGGAAAAATTTTGGGATAGCATACTGTCTCTGGAGTTTTCTCACTTCCTTCACATTAATGATTGGACATTAAAGGTGTGACGTCACACCTGCAGAACACATAGAATTCTGGGAAACAGGTTCACAAACACAACCAACCTTGCGAGAGAGATACAATATGGCACATTTACAAAATGGGAAAATTCAGAATGCCCTACTAAATTAATATAACTGATCATAACCTAACAGAACCTGTCACTAATACTAATACCACTGTTCCTAACCTAATTGCCACTAAACTAGAATTTCGGGAGGATTCAGAATGCCCTACTACATTAATATCACTGTTCATAACTTAACAGAACCTGTCACTAATACTAATACCACCATTCCTAACCTAACTGCCACTAAACTAGAATTTCGAGAGGATTCAGAATGCCCTACTAAATTAATATCACTATTCATAACCTAACAGAACCTATCACTAACACTAATATCACCGTTCCTAACTGCCACATGTTGGTCAACCTGCTTTGCTGAAAACAAAAAAAAAAACATCACCATCCATGGAAGTTTGGTCACATTGTGAGAAGGGTCCACCTACATTGCAACTTGCCCTCTTATAATGATTATTATCCTATATCCACATGAAACTGGATAACGAAACAGCATAAAATGCTACTTACCATGATGGAGCTGTGAATCGAACCACTTCAGTGCTAAGAGTAACGACAAACTCATACTCCTCTTCCTGAGCACATATGGTGGGAGATACATGTAAGCAATTGCTGAGTGAGACTGACCACTCTGGCTTATGCATCACGGCAACTTTCTGATCTAAATAAACTTCCAGGAATGCTTCTGCATCATCATGTACACAGAATACAACCCACACTCGCTCTCCTTTCTGAAAATACAAGTGCAATCTTATGTTAATTCAAAGAACTCAAAGTTGGCTATTACGGGGTCATTCAGAAAGTAAGTTCCCATCACCAATAAAGAAAACAAAAGCAACAACAAGCAAAAAATATTTACTGCAATATTTACAGAGATTCACTGGCTACTTCTCTACATAGTTGCCACCATTATTGAGGCATTTATCGTACTAATTTGTACATTTGTATGACCGTGTCATAGGACACTGCCACCAATGTCTGGAGCAATGAAATTAATGCTGTCTGTACCTCAGCATCGTTGTGGAAATGTTTTCCTGCCAGAAAGCGCTTCACAAGACGGAAGTCACTTGCTGACAAGAAGCATTATGCTTTTGCATGACAATGCACGGCCCCATACAGCCAACACCACACAAAATCATTGCTTCAGTTTGGATGGGAGGTCTTCGACCATCCACCCTACAGCCCCAACCTCAGGCTGAGTGACTTCCATCTCCTAATCTTAATGTAACCAGGAACCTTAACCACGAGCGATTGCTGAGAAGTGAAGTGAAAATTCATCTATTTAAGTTTAGAAAGCTTTAACACAAGAGAAATAACTCCCGCTTTTGTGCAAGAGTTGTTTTTTTTATAATTATGAAATATGATGTTGGTTTTGAAAAGAACTGTTTTGATGCAAGGGTCATTTTCGTTGCATTAATTAAGTCATCTTGCAGGTGGCATACCATTCATATCTAAAACTCTTTGCTGGACAATAACATAATACAACCTCTTACTTCTTCTTTCCCTGCTTTGGTCCCAATACCTGTAAAAATATTTCAGTATGATGCATAAGCCTATGTGGCTTCATCCTGAAATATTTATTAATGCTGTAGGCCTACTTTTGATATGGTGCAAGGTCATTTCCGTAATGCTGTGATTTTGTACATTTTTATGGATATAGGCTATGATGAAGGAAACAATAGTGAGCTGCAGTGCTGGCACTGCGCAGGTTCATAGTCAGGATAGGGGAAGTAGGTGGCAGCATAGCATTGGCTCGGAAGCTAGGGGAAGAGAGCCGTTGGGAGAAGGTGGGTGGAACTTCGCTAGTGAACGACCTAAATTTGACTTTCAGAAAAATATTCCTCTCTTGTCTATGATGGTGACGAATGTGATCCTACCTTCAGATAGTGGTATTAGGGAGTACAAATTCTGGGAAAAATGGAACTTTATGCCCCATGCGAGTCCCTCATTCCAACTCTCTAACTCCCTTCCCTAGGGGCAGCATTTGAACTACTAGCAGCGACGGTGGCGACATCTCTTAAAGAACTGATGAAAGAAAAAAAAAAATTATTTCTTCTTTATTCTCTTCTTCTCTTCCTTTCCCGTCTCCTTCCTCTCACCTCCTCTTCACCCTACCTACCTATTTGAGACCTATTCCTAATAGTAAATTTTGGATCAGTCGGGATTCGAAACTCGGGACCCCTAGCATTATATTTAGGAGTCTTAACCATTACGCTATGAGTGAATGTTGAGCAGTGAAGGAAGCTTTCGTATATTTGAGTTATGATAGGGAGGATTTCATGAGTTTTAACGCAAGAATCGGTTTTTATAATTTTGAGATATTTTGTTAGTTATGAAAAGAGTAGTGTTGGTGCAAGGGAATTTTCCTGCATCAATTAAGCCACATTTTATGTTATAATATAGCATTTTTTATAATTGTGAAATACCGTATTATATAGGGTCTTTATTATAAGTTGAGACGGGGCGACCGGTGTTTTCACTCTCCGCTACGGAGTCCGCATTAGCCGCTGGTGGCGCTCGCGCGGCTTCCCTGCTTAAAGTGTAGGCTATATATAAAGTATTACATATCTTACCTTATAACATATGTTGGAAGTGTCGTCCTTCCTGTGTTATACAGGCATTGTATCTGGAAACCACATTCTTAAAGATAAGGTTTATCGAATAAATCCTCACACATTGGAGGAGCTGAAAGAAAACATTACGAATGAAATTAGGGGCATTACAGTGGAAGAACTCACTTGCGTCAGCCAGAATGTGGTTTCCAGATACAATGCCTGTATAACACAGGAAGGACGACACTTCCAACATATGTTATAAGGTAAGATATGTAATACTTTATATAGCCTACACTTTAAGCAGGGAAGCCACACGCGCGCTACCCATGGCTAATGCGGACTCCGTAGCGGAGAGTGAAAACACTGGTCGCCCCGTCTCAACTTATAATAAAGACCCTGTATATGGTGCAAGGATATTTTTGCATTGTGAAATAGCCTATTTTGTTGCAAGGGTCGTTTTCATAATTGTGAAATATTATGTGGAGGTGCAAGGGGCTTTCTTTATTGTGAATTTTTAGGTGACATATCAATTGCAATTATGCATTACTGGCGGCTACAGGCATGACGGCATGCGCTTGGGGGCAAGCGGCACGCAGGAAGCAGCCAGGCGAGTGGAAGGGGAGCTGCATGGGGCGCATCGTTCCATTATGCCAAATTCTGTAGTACAAACAGAAGATTGTACAAGTATGATGAGATAACTATATTCAAAGATTACCTCTGAAATATACTTGTTATAAATGGTGTAGACCTAAGCCTAAAGCATAAGGCCTACTAGTAGGGCCTACTTACTTTTGGGAAAGCTCCTGTTGTCCTTTTCTCGAGTAAAGGTAGTCTTTTCAGCCAGGCATTTTTATGAATTTCACGGAATAGAACCGTGCCACTGGCAGTTGATGTTGAAGATGTGACTTCATTTCTACTGGTGGAGTTTGTCTCACCTATGAAACATTAATATTACACTGTTATGTGCTATTAAGATTACAATATATTGAAAGAACCTGAATGTTCTAATTAACTCACCTTGTGCTGTGTGCTGGGACTGATCCATTTGCTCTTTGCTGCACGGTCACGTTTCATTATTTAGGCTGAAATAAAGTCCAAATGAAGCTTACTAGTCCTTTTTCCATTTTACTGTAATAACACAACTCACTTCACAAGCAAGGCAACTGGAAGGCTAATAATTGTGTAAATTTCAGTGAAATCTACTACGGTACGTCTATTTTTCATGTATGGCTCTTCAGACAGTATTGTATAATATGGAACAATTACGTAAATAAGATCATCAAACTATGCATAACTTTCATCATAGAACCAGAAATGTCATTTCACCTGTCAACCTATCGTGAACGAACAGTATCTCAACAATTGAAGGTCATCTAGCATGCAGAGTACTGCACCAATTAAGTTAGAAATTCTCTAACTTTCTACATGGAAAATGTGGCGTAATCTCCACAGAGCTGCATAAAAAAGAAGTTAACAACTACATAATACTTACTTCTTACAACAACCATCTCTTATACCACGCCATAGCCACAGGAAAATAATTGCGATGTTTGTGCTTCCATCTGGTGTTAGTTCTGTGAGTTATAACGGTAAATTATTCCAGGGCGCCTTCTTTATAGCGGGTAAATTCGTGATCAAATTGGGGGGGGGGGGGATTGTGATGTTTGGGCCGCTAGGTGCAGTCTTAACTTTAGCCTAATATTATTATTAATTTTTTTTATAATACCTTAACACTTTGTTAACGCAATCAAGAATGGACACCCATACATACAGCCAGGGCCGTATTTCTAAATAGGCTAAGTAGGCTGCAGCCTAGAGCGGCAAATTTTTAGGGGCGGCAGTTTGGCAAATTATTCAAAAGTTAAAATGAAGTTTTTCATACGTTAATAATATTTTCCGTACGAATTTAAGAATACATGTAACTTTAAAATATGTTTTAGTCCTTCTATATAGCCTACTTTCTAAAACTATGACATAGGCCTAATACAAATTCAATCTCGTGTAATTTCATTTCACCGTGTAGGACAACTTAATTCAAATTGAACACAGTTCTTCAATTACGCAAAAGATAGTCATTAGCATTAAAATATAAAAATAATCTATGTTCAAAATAGTGATCACTGAACTCCAAGAACAAATTAATTAATTAATTTCGAAACCCATTTCATTTTTAACGAATCTTAAAAGAAATAAAAAAAATACAAGTAGATAACTAATTTGACTATATAATTTATTATGTAAACCATTAAAATTGTAGTTTTATCTAAACTAAATGAACTTTGTGTTTAAAAAAAATGAAATCACCAATGAACGCTATCCTTTTGTTGTATAAAACAAATGTATTAAGCAAATATGAACTATAGAGGGGGCGGCAAATGGACTTTAGCCTATAGGCGGCATACTCTTAAACCCGGCCCTGCATACAGCTCTATTAATTATTATCTTATTATTAAATAATAATATTATTATTATTATGAATATTATTATTACTATTATAAATTACTAAAATCTTATCTTGTGTATGATACCAATACCTTGCACCTGATCTTCCAATGAAAGAAATTATTAAAAAAGTACCAAAGCTCAAACTTAATCTTGTGAATTAAACAATTCACACTTTGATTTAAGGAAACTCACTTATAAAATCTTTCTTCTTGATTTTCTGGCTTCAGATTGCTGAATGAGACTTTCTAAGTTAATATCTTACAGGGCATCAACATATTTGCTGTGAAGGATGCCATCTGATGTTTAATTTTTAAGAGCGGTTTTTATTCCTTTTAAAACACTGAATGATCACTCTATCCTGGCATTCGATGGTAGAATACTCGCTCTTTCTCAAAGCAATGTATATATTTTGTAAAAGAACTGTTAAATGCAATGATGGGAAAAGTACAAAAAGAAAATAATTGGGCTGAATTACAATTACAGTTACTTTACAAAATGGCAAGGCCATGAACTTTTGGGCCATTCAGTGGTAAAGCTGCTTGGGACATCAGCAAATTTCATATTAATCATAATAACAACAACAACAACAACAACAACAACAACAACAATAATAATAATAATATAATAATAATAATAATAATAATAATAATAATAATAATAATAATAATAATAATTCTTTGTGGAGGGAAAGTGTCCAGCATCATCACATTTAAAATATTATTTACACTTTAGGCATATTACATTCTACAATAATTAGTTAAAAATTACAATATTTAAAATAATTAAAAACTAATTATAAAATTACAGTTTAATATAATAATTATTAAATTGTATTATAGTTCATTATAAAGTTACATTATTAAACTTTTTTTTGAACACTATAAACACATTTTATAATTCTAAAACTTCATTAATAAAAGTTTCAAAACCTATAGACACACCTTTGTATTAGATTTTTAAGTGCAAAGTTAAAATTTCCATTCTGTTTCTTTTTTATTTCTATTGGTATCTTATTGTACAGTGACATTCCCACTTAACTGATCTGTGTATGTTGAATTTTTACTAATTGTCACTCTGTGGTAGTCAGTTTCACCCCTTGTGCAGTGAGAATGTATGTCTTTATTTACTGGAGGCTGTGTTTTTTATCCCTAACATATAGTATCACTTTATATACGTACAAGCTAACTACTGTCAAGATTCTTTTGATTATAAATAATTCTTTACATGATTGTCTATTGCTAATCCCATATATACATCTCAGGCTCCTTTTTTGCAAACTAGTATTTTATTCATATTAGTTATTCCCGTTGCAACCCATACTTCTATACAATATTCTGTGTGTGGTTCAGTCCTGGATTTGTCAATAGGCCATATAGGGCGGCAGATTTCAGAGAGCGCTCGCTTTGGTAAGCTGTTAAGTTTGTGCGCGATTATAAACGTTAATCAGGTCAAGTGTAGATAGATAGTTTTCTATCTATTAAAATATGTTAAATCTCATTTTGTATGACCCAAAACTCATTCCTATCCTATGTTAGTTGGGTATGTTTATGTTACTGCGTGGCCGGTGAGGGTGGCAGTTGAGTCGCGGCCGGGCGATGTAACCAGTGAGGGAAGTGAGGTGGTATGCGCCGGTATGGAATACCGTCACTGGTTTTAAAGGTTCAATGGCATACCATCACTGGTTTCAATGGTGAAATAGCATACCGTCACTGAAAATCAATGGCTATTTAATACAAACTGTTAATGTTCCTTTGAGTCGTAATATAATAATTAACGTTCATGATTATTCACCAACTCGTATGCTTTAATCAGTAGCCATTGTCACTATAACCTGTGATGGTCTTTGTTGCCATCTTAACGACTACACCACTACACTCAAAATTTTGTTTGAAAAAAATTTATCGGTAACAAAATGTTGTGACTTTTATATTGTTTAAATAGGTCTTAAATACTTTTAAAATGCCTTTATTGAAGTAAATGAACTAAACTCAATGGCTCTACATCTCTGGCTGTGGTAGGCTCATCTACCATAGATGGCAGGATTGGGGGCATGTGGTCAGCATGCCGACACCCACTGCTGTTATTGATGGTTTCCGTGATTGAAATAAATAAAGGCCTGTCAATCAACAGTACATTATGTTCTAGTCTTGTGTTGTGCTCCTACTTGGCAGGGTTGGTTACTCATGAAGGAAGTTAATTAAAAACATCAACTGGATATAACATATCCTGCTTACCACATAATTATTATATTGTAAAGGAGGGAGTGTGCATTTTTAAATTGAGGTATGTTAGGGAAAAACTTTGAGGTAGCATACCGCCTCTGGATTTTTCTCACTTCCTTCACTGGATGTAACAAACACCCCCTGCCCTTATGAGTGTATGCACCAAGCCACACGCGTCAGCCGCACAGTAACATAAACATACCTAACTAACATAGTATAGTATAGGAATGAATATTGGGCCTTACAAAATGAGATTTAGCATATTTTAATAGATAGAAGATAGGAGAAACCTATCCCACAAAATGAAGCAAAAGGAATTCGCCTCAAATTGAAAAAACTTGAAACTGCATTTATGGTCGTGTTTTGAAACACTATTTTGGAAAGGCAAAGTGAGTGCTCAGATCCAGAGCTCATCTGTAGATGTACTGACAGTATCTGATCTTTATGGATCTCTTCTCGAGTTTATAATAGATGAGCGAGAAAACTTTGATTATTTCAAAGAAAAGGCAATTGAAATGAGTGCACTTAAGCAATATCAGGGTGACCTTAAGAGACACCCTAAAGAAGAAGATTTACAGACAAACAATCAAATTTGGAAATTGAAAGAACTTTCAAAGATTCTTTCAGAGTAAACGCCTTTTTGGTCATCCTGGATAAACTGAAAGCTGAATTATAGAGAAGGCATAATGCATATGTAAACTTCAAAGAAAAATTTTCAGTTTTGACAACAATGGGTGAACTTTCAACATCAACTCAAAGAGTCACAGAAAAAGCTCAGTCTCTCATGCAATATTATTCCAATGATTTAGAGGACGATTTGGTTCAAGAATGTATTCATTTTTGCAGTCACATTTCCTCTAGTAGGCTAATAATACTGCAGAGAAACCTGAATCAACATCATTACTCAATATCTCTATGTTTTTGAGGAACCAGTCTCTATGCAACTTTTACCCAAACTTGGATGTAGCTCTCTGCATCACGCTTTGCATTCCAGTCACAAATTGTTCCAAAGAAAGGAGTGTTTCTTGTTTAAAAGTGTAAAGAATTATCAAAGGTCTTCATTGTCTCAAAAAGCTAAACTCTTTGTCTCTTCTATACATAGAGGCAGAGATAATTAACTCCATCAACTATGACGATATTTTAGATGATTTTGCCAAAAAAATCCCATAAGAAATTGTAAATCTTGTTTTTACTTTTACTTAATCTTTAATTATATTTATTGTAATACTTAAACCCCAACGAGCAAAGCTCACCTTAAGGGGCTATATACAAAATGACACTC
The DNA here is from genome assembly GCA_964059195.1 of Ectobius pallidus. Classification (NCBI taxonomy): domain Eukaryota; kingdom Metazoa; phylum Arthropoda; class Insecta; order Blattodea; family Ectobiidae; genus Ectobius; species Ectobius pallidus. The sequence goes on from CAXKWD010000004.1 coordinate 98,564,039, forward strand.
AATAATATACAAAATGACATTCAATACATACAAAATGACATTCAATACATACAAAATGACATTCAATACATACAAAATAACATTCAATTGTACATAAATTGCAAATACAAGAGGTACATTATATACAAGAGTTACATAAGGGAAATATCCTACAAATATAGATATATAGTGACTATTTTTTTTACTTTATTACTATTAATTTCTATACCGTATATATTTACTATTTATTACTATATATATATTACTCTATAGTGTCTATTTATTACTATGTTATATTACTATATCAAAGAACTTAATTAATCTTTGAATTTAAAGAAAGTTTTATTTGTAATTTAAATTTGTTATAATTTATTATATTCTTTTGTTCTTGTGGTAATTCATTATACATTTTGATCAAATAATATTTTAATCCTTTTGTCCCATATTTTACAGTTGAAGAATGTGTGAGGTATATGTTCTGATTTTGCCATGTTTCATAGTTATGGATGTCTTTGTTATATTCTATTGGAAAATTATTGTGGATGTTACCATGTACTACTCTATGCATATATGTAATGGCATTTACTTTAACTAAGGTGTCAAATGGAAAGATTTTCGATTGGTAATAAAGAATGTGAGTTGGTGTCAAATAATGTGCACCTAGTAAAACTCTGATTGCTCTATTCTGAAGTACTCTTAATGGTTGTAGTTCAGCTTTATGAAAACGTCCCCAGATAAATAACATGTATGTCATGTGAGACTGTATCAGTGAGTAATATAAGGATCTCAAACCAGAAGTTGTCAATATTCCCCTTATTCGCCTACATGCCCCTATAACTGGAGAAATTTTGTTACATATATTGTTGATGTGTCCTTTCCAAGTTAAATGTTGGTCTATAGTTAGGCCTAAAAATTTAGTAACCGTTACTCGCTTTATGAACTTATTGTCATTTATTAACTGTTTAGAAATGGCTAAGTGTGTTTTTGGCTTATGGAAGACCATATATACTGTCTTTTGGGTGTTAAATGATAGTTTATTTTGACCTAACCATTTTGCTAGGATTTTGAGATCTTCATGCATGTGTATGATAATAATCCATCAACTGTATCACTAACATAAAAGATACTAGTATCATCAGCAAAAAGTGAAGGTATGCCATGTAAAGGTAAGGTCTGAATATCATTTACATATATTAGGAAAAGGATGGGACCTAATATCGAGCCCTGTGGGACCCCGCAAATTATTATTTGGGAATTGCTGTCCAATCCATTTACTGAAGTATATTGTGTGCGTTCTTTTAGGTAACTTTTGAACCAGTCTAACACTGTTCCTCTTATTCCAAGACATTCAAGTTTTTTCAAAAGTAGTTCATGATCTACAGTATCAAATGCCTTCTTTAAGTCAATAAATAGTCCTGAAGAAAATTTGTTACTATCCATTGCATCCTCAATTTGGGCTATTATATCTACTGCAGCACATAAGGTTGATGAAGTTTTCCGAAACCCATATTGGTTTTTATACAGAATTTTGTTCTTTTCTAGAAAATTATTTAATCTTGCCTTCATGCATTTCTCTAAGATTTTTGATAGGGCTGGTAAAATTGAGATTGGACGGTAATTTCCTGGATCTGAACTGTCTCCACCTTTAAAGATGGGAACAACCCTGGCGATTTTGCATTTTTTTGGAACAACTCCCTTCAGGAAGGAATAGTTAATGAGTTCTGAAATGGCATATTTTAGTGATTTTGTTTTCTTTAGAAATTTGTTTGTTATTCCATCCTTTGTTGCATTTCTTTTGTTTTTTAGACTTTCAATATGCTTTTCAACCTCATGTGGTGTGACAGGTGTTAAATACAATGAATTTCTTACACCTATGTCAATAGTTTGTTGGTTAGTATCCATATTCTTTATTACTGAAGCTTGCGCAAGTTTTGGGCCTACATTTACAAAATAACTATTAAGCTCTTCGGGAATGTCAGTGTTGTTTATCTCTATCCCATTTAACATTAATTTATCTATATTTCCATGGTTTATATATCCATTAGTTATTGAATTCTTTAGGATGCCTTTTATTTTTTTCCAGAACAAAGAGATATTTCCAGATGCAGATTGTAACATATTTTCATAATACTTTGTTTTTAAATTTCTCTTCTCTGTGGTAATAGTTTTTCTTAATTTATTAAATTCATATAAAATGGATTCGTTTTGAGGAAATCTTTTCTTGTATGCATGTAAAATATCTCTTCTTTGGATCAATAGAAGCAGATTGTCATTAATCCAAGGTGCATTAGATTTATATCTTGTTTTGTGTATTTGCTTTTTATGGTAATTTCTTGAAAATTGTTTAATTCCTCGTTCTATTTAATCTAGTAACTTATCATAGCAAAAATCAATGTCTCCTTCTGGAAGAAATAATTCATCCGTAAAATATTGATTAAGTTTATTATAATCTATTGTTGTTATAGGGCTGTTTACATTTCTGTCCATTGAATTATTATTGATATTATTTTTATTTGCATTTTGATTATTATTGTTGACCTTGTTTTTGTGGCAAGTAATTTCGATTTTCAGAATTAAGATATTGTGATCACTTATGGCTGACTTAATATTATTTACATTGTATTTGTAACCATGCTGGTTGACAAGAAAATGATCTATTAATGTGTTGGAATTTTTTGAAAGTCTTGTAGGATATTTAACGTTACAGCATAATAGTCCATAGGACTCATAAAGTAATTTATAATCTCTTTTATGTGGAGTTTTGTTGTCCAGAATATTTATATTGAAATCCCCAGCCACAACTAATGCATCCTCACATAAAATATAATATTTTCTCAAAAGACTGCAAAAAAAATAGGCGTATTGTTTACATTTGCATTGTAGGTACCAACAATGGTGAGTTTTACATTGTTTTGATTAATTTGTATTGCTAATATATTATGATCATCAGTTTCAATTGTACTAACAAATTTTGATTTCCAATTATTACGTACAAATATTGCTATCCCCCCACCAACTTTAGTTGGCCTATGAGAATGATATGCTGTAAAGTTATTTAAATTATAATATTTACTCTCTGAACAAGATAGCCATGACTCAGTAAGGATGAGAACATCCAATGTATCAAGATCAGAAACTAAAATTTCAATTTCTTCTAGCTTATTTCGTAGACTTCGAACATTTAAGCATAGAATATGAAGAGAATGATATAATATACTAAGAGACAAAACTTTTATTTGGGCAGAGAAAGTTGTGTGCTTCACAGAAGATTTTTTAAAGGTGTAACATATATAATGGGTTCAGTCACATTAATAATGTTGCTGACTTACCTCTAGTGCAAAATCCTGTTATCTTTACTTACGTGTTAGAGGTATGAAGAGAGGGTAGATCATATAAAGCATTGCACCATTTTTACATTTATTCCAAAAGTGTACAGTAATATAATATACAACTTTACATATTGGAAATAATTACCGGTATTACATTTATATGTTTCTTGTATTACCATACTTACTGATCACCTCATGTATGGAAATACAAAGGTTTTCTTTTAAAGGGTACTTTCCTGGGTAGGATGCAAGAAATTCATTTTACCTTTCTGGGATGTTGTTCACTTTTAGGAACTCAGTTTCATACTGATTTTTAAAAATTTATTTTCAATACCTTCTTAACCCATTGGAGATGCGTTTAAAGAGGCAAGTCCATGCACTGGAAACCCATTTAAATGTCTTCAGCTCTGGTAGTTTTGCCTACATGTTTTAACTTACAATATGTATCAAGCGTTGTATAATCTATATCTGACATTTTACATGTAGTTTTGCCACCACTGGAATGAGTAAGCTAATAAATAAAATGAAAATGCTGCGCACTATTATGTCATCATTGTTTATCACCTTCATCACTAGAATAATCGCTCCATGATAATTCACTACATAGAACATAACTTAGTACTTGTTCTATTTTATCATTAGGAATGTGTTTATTCCTGTTTGAAGACATGTTTCACATGAACTGAGCATCTGCTAAGGAAATACACAATAACATCTAACACAGCACGAGTCCAGCTCGTGGTGGAGCTGTTTGGGCTTCCTACCTGCCCACGAGGCAGACTCATTAAAAGTCTCCAATGGGTTAATTTCAAAGCTACCAAACAACAACGTTTAAAATTCAAAAGCAACGAAATATATGCATCTTATAAACGTGGAAAGGTCAGATAACACAACATGACTCCATTTCAGGAAATATGGAAGTAATAAAGATGTTAAAACATTAAACATAAGCATTCTTTGTTCAACTTGGGATGCCCAACTTCTCACAGATCTTTACAATAAAAATACCGCATGCAACAATGAAAAGCCCAAATACCTAAATATTTTTGAGGTGGTAAGTTATTTTTCCTTATAATAAGTGATAGTAGGCTGGTATATGGAAATCTTTTCATCATTTACATCCAGAGTTCGAATTAACAAAGGGGATGGGGGGGGGGGGATTCGCCCGTTCATCAAAAAATTTTCCTGGCTCGTCAAATAAAATTCCTTGTCAGGGATATATTTTTTACATTTTATAAACTTAAGTTTAAAATTCCAATGAAATTACTGGAAACATGAACTTACGTTTCTTCATAAAGCCATTTTTTAATGTAATGGTCTCCAGCACAATGCGTAACAACAAAATTTATCTAACAAGCAAGTACACAGTGTAACATAAGCACGACAATGAACATAAGGTTTATATTAAGACTTCATGTTGGTTTCTTTTTTCTGGCAAAAATATGGTTAAAGAATTTTGCTATGACAATTAGTGCAGTAATGATTGGTGTTCCGTGGTAGTCTATTGAGTATGTATTTTACAGAGAGTGGATGTTCTAGTTAATAAGACTGATAAATTTGGACTCACATTTAATTCCCCCCTTTGTCAAAATGTTTGATTCAAACTCTGTTTACATCCCTTAGTTGGGCTGAGTTGGTTTCAAATCAGATTGTAGGATCCAGGATGTAGCCAGTTCTTGAGTCATTTTTGAAGACAATGAAATTTAATGCCATGTGCTCCCCTGTGTAGCAATTCCTGTATCTTCCTCATGGATCATGTAGTCAACCTTTCTGTGAGAATCAGCTAACATGTGTCGTAGCCTATTGTGCGGCTGTGTATATTTCTCAGAACCTTGCCATGCTGATAGAAGTCTAGGAAATGAAAAAGTGTTTTAAACTCACTGGGGCAACGCCGAAAGTGCAACCATTCTGACTTCTCCTGAGCACATGTAGTACTTTTAGCCACATTACATGTCATCTTAATTCCATCTTTCTATCCAGAGTTAGATATCCATCGTGGTGCCAAAGCCAATTGTTTGCAAACAAATATCCTATCAATTCTTTTATTATCTGCCGCTTACTCCAGGTCCTGCTTTCTTTAATCTTGGATGTGATACAAAAAACCAAGAATACAAAATCATTTCACCTATGTACTTTTCTAGTCCATTTTGCTAATGCATCATAACATGCTGACAATAACTGATACCAACACTTACTAATATTCTTCACAATTCTCCTTATTTTATATCCTGGAAACCTTAAAAAAGGGCAAAATAATATGGTACTCATAAGGTAAATCCACATTGTTTGTGTATTATTTTTCTGTACGACTATACTTTTAAGCATAAGTGCTGGTCTGTAATAATAAAGTAAAAAAATAATGATTTATGTATAGCGTAGAGCTTTATCACTGGTACTCACTACTAAATTGCGGTATTTTGTTACCTGTAAAAAAATAAGTAAAAATTAAAATCACCAAAACTATGGATCTCATTTCTATAAACAATTCTACCTCTTTTTGTGAATATAATTCTCCAAAGCAACTCTTGAATGGTCAATTCATTTATTAGGAGTAATTTGGTGTTCGGCTTACCTCAAGGTTGGCCCAAGACAGATCTTAACAAATAAATACAAGGGTACTGGAATACATGTGCCATAAATTATATACATCATTATAACAACAAACATTAATACTTGTATAGTTTACATACAAGCAACATGGAACACAATATGAAAGCATCTTTTCAGTTTTGGATGCAAATCATTAGATTTTGCTTTAAGCCAGTAAAGATTTAAGATATTAAGTTTGCCCTAAAAATGCAATTTTATATTTTACTTAATTTTTTATATCTTTGCTCGATGACCTGCTCAAACAGTTAACCTGGAATTTGGTATTCTGCCATCTTTTTGTCACAAATATGAGCAAAAAATTTATTATATTAAAAAAAATGCTATCTTAAAATTTACAAATTTTGAAATGTTTCTTATTGTAATAGAAAATCATAGCTTATTGATTTTGTATTTTTCTACAACAATTTTCATTCCAATAATAGTATGAGGTGTTTCAATACAATTTTTAATTTTAAAATAAATAGAGTGGGGAGGATATTTTGCAAATTAAAATAAAAAAAATCCATTAGTTTAAGTTATTCTCATGCACAATAAGAATTTTAAAATCTCAAAAAGAGCTTCTAAAATAAAACTTATTGTAAATGTTGAGAAATTTAGCAGAATTGTTTGGGGAATTGTTACTATGCTCTATGCTCAATGCTCAACTCTGTAACATTTCCTTCGAGAGAATCATAGGACCCTCCTATGCAACCAGAAACTTCCTGAATAGACAATATTTTGTTATATGCCAAATTTTACTTCAATTCAAAGTTGACAGCTGAGAAAATGCAACTAGAACTTTACTTTACACAGGTGTAAGACATATGTTCCCCCATCAGTAAATTGCATTGCATTTAATCAGCAGGTAACTTGTAGAGTGCTATCTTCTACATGCAATGCAGAAGCTTCACCAGAAAACTTTTTCTCTAAAGATACTGTTTTCCTTATATTACAGATTTGTACATAGATTTTTGGTAGAATCACTGGTACAGCATAAAGGACTGTATGTGGAATTCACTCACCGGTATCCATACAAATATCAGTATTTTCAGTTAAATATAAGAATTCATTCCTTTGAGTTGTGAACTTCTTGAAGACATGTAAACGTTTCTCACTTTGTACAAATTTAGATTTAATTATTAAAAGAAAACCTCTCTGATATTCTGCTATGTCTCCATATGAGGGGGTTTTTCAATTGTGTTGTAATTCTTGTCACTGATGATGCAGATCTCCTTAGGATGAGGAACATCACTGAGGCTGAAATCTGGAAGCTTTCTCTTATACAGCATCCGAGCTAGGATCCCTAGGACAACCATTTCTCCTAGCATAGCTGAATTATAGATCACTAGAAAGAAAAGAAAAGAATTATTGCTTGGATATGTAATATCTGAACCTGTGCAAGTGTGTAAATGAATAATATTATTGAGTTTATGAAGTCTTTAAAAATGAAAATGATGGGGGGAAGAAAAAAAAAACTGACAAAATAAATGACTAACAAAATACTCAGATAGCCTAAACAAAATTAGTAAAAGTACAATGATCCCTATACAAGCCATGGAGGCCCAGAGGGTTCAAGGAGGTTGAGGCTCCCAGATTTTGGACATTCGGCACATGAAGGTGGTAAGCTTGTCAGCCTAATGCACTGGCCCCCTTTAGCCCCAGGATTGCTCCTGGTACTCATTTCTGTTAGATGCTGAGTCAACCCCAGGGCCATAGTCACCAGAAGGTTTAAGCCAATTGAAAAACTCCAAAGACCTCATCGGGAATTGAACCCGCGACCTTCTGGATTATAGCACAGTGCCTCAACCACTATGCTACGGCATACCCCAAACAAAATTAGGACCAGTAGTTAATTTTCAGAGGTAGGTCTATCAGTGCTGAAGTTGGAACAAACAGGAACAGACAGGAACAGTGCTCCGGCAAAGTAAAAATCTACTTTTCATGGCTCCATCATAAATGCGGGGGAAAAAGGTACATATACTTGTCAATGATTACATATTTGCTTATATTTTGTCAATGATTTTTAAATATGGAACCATTATTAGGGTCAAGATCTCCTGTTCTTGTTGTAACAGTTGTCTTACCAGCACAATTGCTGTAGATTCAATGAGTATGTGACCAAGTTGGTTGCATTGGTTGTTATTGTAATGTAATTTCTGTGTGATTCATTTAAAAAGTTAATTTGACTACAATGTTTGGTATCACAAAATTAAAAATAAATAAATATCTGCATATAAATTTACGCATTCCCCCTATAAAAATTCCAACTTCAGCACTGAGGCCTATATATTCAGAATGGGAGTTTTGGCATCATCATACCAAGCTCAAACTGGGGTAGGCCTACACTTCCTAGACAGGACAAATTTTACAATGTTAGTAAAATAGAGCCACATTGACTTAGAATTTGAGTTAAAATGCAGAAACTTCATTTTGTCAATACAAAATGTTAAAACCCAAATACGCATCAACCAACGTGTTGTCTTACTTAGTGAATAATTTAACATTTATGTACACATTATGTAGTTTTGTAACACAAACTATACTGTACCAACATTATGAATCTAGCAGGAATTGCTTGTAGCTAATGTACTGGTAGACCTATCTACACTGACAGGCAAAAAAAAACCGATCAAGTAAAGAAATGTTAAAAAATTAAATTTAAATAAAAATAATGTAGTAGGCCTAGTGCTAGAAATAAAATTACTGCAATTTATATGTTTTTAAGATTAAAATTTAATGACACATTTCAGACTTAATTCCCCATGTTGCCTTTTGCACCATGGTGTACGGTGAGCCTAAGGTTGCAGCGGCTTAACGGATGCTTTGTCCATCATCAATTAGAGCAACAGCTTTGGCAACGTCTTCGGGATTGAGAGGCATAATTTTAATTAAACTTACTGACAGAATTACTTCGATGCGAAAGGAGACAGTTTCCTTTCAGTTTGGAAGGAAATGACGCAATACAACAATGAAATACCTTGCAATATGTATGACATGCTAGTGCACATAATCAGATCGGAAACGCCCTTTTGTGATGTTTTTTTGTTTTGTTGGGTGATAAAGTGAAGATATGAAGAAAGCAGACATGCTGTATCTATAGCTAATGGTCCAATAAAAATATTAATTCATCCTCACCAACAACAATATATAAACATCCAATCAAAATTATGTTTAATCTTAAACTTACAACAAATTTTACAGTGATCTATTTTTTTTTGCCTGTCAGTGTAGTTAGTTTCCACTTAAGTATTATCACAGCACGATTTTCAACTGGGAAATACATCAAATTATTAAGTAAGTGCAAAACCAATGTGATATAAACATGCATACTTACAGTTAGCATAGACAGCAGGAGTGATTGGAGGTTCACATCGGATGAGGCCGCACCAAACAACAATGCGAGCGATGAGAGCCTGGAACTTTGCCAGCAGCAGGACTACCTGTAGCACCATGAATTTAGCCTGCAACTGATGACCCTTGAGCACTTCCGCTAACATCTTGATTGTCATACTCATGCCCCATACTCCAAACAGAATAGACAGGATGACAACTGGCTGCAGGTACATATAGTTTACCTCGTACAAGCTCTCTTCCTCGGCCCACATGACTAACAGCACCATATACACTAGCCCCTGCACAATAGGCAGCTGTAGAATCAGCAAGCGAAGATGCCTCACATTTGTCCTGCACAAAATGCAACCATCAGCCCATTTCCCATTTCAAAACTGTAGAATAAAAGGGCAGCCACCTGTGTAAACATACGAGAGAATTTCTAGTGAATTTAGGAGTTGCAAGAAAACAAACCTAGTATAGAAATTGCATAATATTTTAAAGGATATTTCATGATCCCAAGCAGTTCATTGGATCAGCATATTATTAATATGCTGGCAACTATAAATCTCTGTTATTGGCTGACCATTTATTTTACAGTCTTCACAATCATCATTTTTTAAACTGTATCACACATTACTTTTTGTTTGTTGCTATAATGAAAAATTTCTTTAACAAAATATCTCTGTAACTCTTCATGGTAATTCATCCATTTCAGTGCCTCAACTAATATACTTTCCATCATCTCCTGATTGTGAGTCTGTGATGATATTATCTTGGCCAACACTTTTAAACTTCTGCATTTTTTATTATTTTAATAAAATACTTTTTTTAAAAGTATGGCTTAATTTGTCAGAAATCTCTTTGGTTTAATCTTTAGAAGAAAATTTGTCTTAAACCAGGTATTTCAGCCTGGAAATTCTCTAAAATGTATGGATAACCACTGAGCTATTCTCAGAAAGTAGTCAAGCTTGTTCATAATTTTCGCTAAAACCATTTTGATCTGCATTAAAAAATAAATTACTGTAATGGTAATTTATTATCATGATTTTTAAGAGTAGCCTACTACTAATTTAATACTAATTGCATCACTTTATAAACAAAGTTTTCAATACTGTATAATGGACAACAACAAAATTGTCCATTAGTGTCAAAAATATAAATCCAATTAAGAAATTAAAAGCAACTGTATGCTAATATCAAATGGAAAATAGTTACTATTTAGTAGAGGAACATATACATTACCAAGAAAATTGACTAAATTGCTAGTAACGTTACCTTTGTATACTTTCAAACCACATGTCAAGATGTTTTAAGTTATATTTGTACCATTTGGTCCTACTTACTGTTACTTACTGTTAGGTTAAGTTTAGACTTCAGGCAACTTGACAGGGGCAAATCAAATTTCAGAGGGGGCCATCAGGTTAAGCATGTTTTTTTTTGTTTCTTTCTTTCTTTCTTTTTTTTTTTTAAATACCGGTATATCACCATCCCAAAACAAAATGAACTGAATCGTAAGTGAAGGGATAAACACTCCACCAGATAAAATAATTTATTAACAGAGATTGAAATTAAGATATTGAAAATTACAACAAATTATCTACTTTTAAAAGAAGTGTAGAAGGATTAAACATTTATTTACCAGTGGAAATTTTGAATAGACAAGCATAACAGGCGTATGTATAAGCTAACTTTCTTGATTTTCATAACTTTAATACAAACTCTTCCACATCAGGGGTCTTTGATAAGTCTTTGTTAAGTGTGTTGTTGTTAAGGCTTAAAAGAACAAACTCTGCCTTCCTTTCATGTGATGTGAAAGTCTTTGTGGTCGAAATGTGGATGTTAAATGTGGAAAAGATCTCTCTACTGTGGCATTATTAGCTAGAACAGTCACTACCACATGAACTAACAACCTAAATGCTCCTGCACATTTATTCAATGTTTTACAAAACTCCAGTTAAAGGGTAAAGATTGTTTGTTTGGGATTGAGAGAATGAGATTTGTGACCGACTGGAATTCAGCTCCAACACTTTCCAATTGCTTTTGGTTTTCACTGTCTTTTTTTCAGTATTTAGCATTTTAAATGAAAAGTCTAGAGGGGACAATACAACATTTTTTGGGGGGCTCTAGCCCACCCATGGCTATGAGCCTGCCAGTTTATACCAAATGTAAATGTTATATCGTCGTTGACACTGCAATATGTCGTATGTAAAAAAATTGCCATTTTAATTTTAGTGCTTTTGTGATCCAAATGATCAGATCTACCTTCTTACAAGAAGGTAGGTCTGATCATTTTGATCACAAAAGCACTAAAATTAAAATTACAAGAAGATAAGTCTGATCATTTTGATCACAAAAGCACTAAAATCAAAATGGCTATTTTTTTACAAACGACGTATTGCAGTATCAACGAAGATATGACAATAAAGGAAATGTTGTTGTTGTTATTATTATTATTATTATTATTATTATTATTATTATTAACTACCGGTATTATTATAGTTAGTTAATTATAGTAACAAGATGGTCACCTATATTTCAATGACAAAATTTATAGTATAACTTTATAAAAGAAAAAGAATTTAACAGCAATAGTGATTTTTGCTTAAGCCATGTTTGCATTTTAGCGATGGGGGTGTACTACAGGTGTGCTGGAATTTCTTGATCTGATTTCAAATTTCCCCCAGAATTTATAATCACGTCAGTGAGAAAATATTGTATTAACTTCCTCATGTTGTGATAGGGTGTGCATATGATGTTTATATAAAAATGGAACTTTAAAAAAAGGCGAAATACCAGGAACAATTAAGGAAAAAAAGAGGACAAAAATGTAATCCAAAATATTTAGTGAACATTAACTTTAACTTTGTCTCATGCACACAAATTATTTAAATGTCCTAAATTCTTCAATTTCTTCTGCAGACTGGTATAGGTAATTTATTCTACAGAAATAGATGCCTCATTTTCACTGTACTTTTCACTTTTATGTATTTTATCATGAAGTGCATTTTCTTCAGATACTGTCATAAAAGTCAGTACTTGCTCATAAGCTTTGCTCGCTACATCCTTTTGCAGTTCATCATGTTCTTTAATGCATAATACAGATTGACGAAGGCCTGACGTAACAGCGCAGATAAAATTGGGATAATGAACACGTCCAGACTTGAGCTCCAAGCAATGTATTGAACTGTCATAAGGAAGGTATTCATATTACCGACTTTCAAGACATCGACAAATGAGATCTTGGCGGACACGCCAAGTTAGAAAATGAAATACAGTATTGCATTTGAAAATAAAATTACATGAAGATCAGAAAATAAGCTGAGTGCTGCAGCACTGTAGCACATTAAAAGAAATCGCCTCTGGACAAATGGACACCTTATGTTATAATTTAAAAATATGTAGAGTAGATTCCTGCTAATCTGGATCCCTCTTGTCTGGAATCCAGTTAATCCAGATGGATCTTTTGTATTGAACAATCAATTTTGAATTTTAATCACAAAGATGTTTTGTTTTGTTAATTCTATATCAGTCGGTTAAAAATGTGGGCAGCATTAAAACTAAACTTAAGATTTAGGAAAAGTTATATGCCTATTTTTGAAAAGAAAGAAAAAAAAAATAAAAACATTGATTTTAATAGTTTTACCTATCTGAAACTTGTAATGCAGTACGGTATGTGCATTTTAAGGCAAATTAAGTTTAATCTGGAGTGTCAGTGATCCATACAGGGTCCAGTCCGGATTAGTGGGATTTGACTGTAATTATACAATATTTACCCAGAAAGTAAATGTTAACTTACAGGAAATTGATAACTGAAGCAAATTTTACAACACAACTCTCTTTTCTTTTAATAAATTACCCAATTCAGAACATCCTTACTTGTCTACTTTCATGTGAGGCAGGAAGAAACAACATGGGTAGCAACAGCAAGGTCCCACTCGAGGATTCAGAGAGTTGGGTTTCACCCGACGAATGAGTTCTGCCTCGCCACCGCAGTATGCAACAAGCAGACAGAAGAGCTGGTAGAGAGCTGCCATGAAGACTCCTTGTGTGACGGCCTCAGCTAGAAGTTGAGCTCTAGGCACCACTATGGCACAGTATGTTGCCAGTGCTACCACTGGGTAAACACTCAGCACAAAGGCAGAGTGTGTTTTGACTAGAGGAGGTGCATTCTTCATTATGTGCCTAAGTGTATCAGTGTACATGAGCATGATGAGCACGACTGATGCACCCCCCACTGTAAAGAGGGTCACACCCAGCACATTGATTGCTGAAAAATAAAATAACATAAATAAGCCATGATATACTGTATTTTCCGGTGTATAAGACGCGTCCAAAAAAATTAACACAATTTTCAGGAAAAATACTGTTTTGTTCAACCATACTATAATACGCTTATTACGTGTGATGTAACGGTATCATAATTTTCTAACGCTCGAAGCCATATGCTTGAAGGTGAAACATTTTGTTAGGGGCTCAAATTAAACTTGGCAGGGGGGGGGGCAAACCTTTCTCCGTTACGCCACTATTGGATATAACTTATATACACTCACATACATTTCTACTCTCACAATATTAGAAAACGTAACCTACAGGCTGAGAAAACATTGTTTTGAGAGCACACTTTCATCCAAATCTTTTAATATTGAACTCAGTACTGTAATACAGTAAAATATTGATATTGTTACATTCTTAAGTTACTAATTTTTAGGGCAACCTTCGTAAGGCGTATTGACATGTTACGTAACAATATAAAGGTCTATATAAGTAGGCCTTAAGGGTATTGTGCAATGTCATGCTCTAGTATGTGTGATATATTGTTAAAAACTAGATATAATTTATACACTGTTCGTGATGCGAACATGTGTTTAGCAAGAGAAAGTATTCCCCCGGGTAAGGAGTACAACAGCCGATAATTTGGTAGTGGACGATATCTTTCCCCTTTTCCTGTATCTTCAGAATTTTGCGAAGATATTAAACAGATATGTAAAATGATTCCAAATACACAAGTTTCCTCCTGGAATCAAAAACTTTATTTCGGAATAGAAGATAAAATCTCATAAAAACAAACCCAAAAGTTGTACGAATTTCCATCAATACCTTAATATATTAAAATACAAATAACATAATACCATGATGTTAGTTGTAAAAAGTATGTGAACATGAAGAGACTAGCTCAAGATTGGAAAAACTGAAGCATTGTACCAAACTGATGTCTATAAAAAAAAAGTATCATATTATGATCAATATGGGCCTGGAGCACTGGATTATCCGGCAATTGAAATTATTATTTCTGCAGAGTCCCAGATGAGAATAAAATGTAAGGAATTACCTGTCAACTAAAGAAAAACAGATTTTGTTCTAGGAAAAACAATATATCTTCGCGTATTTTTCCACGAATAATTTTGTCTTCTTGTTTATACGTTTTTATTGTAAAGTGAATAAACAATCAAACTATTCTGATCCATAAGGCATATTTTTATATACATTGAAGCATCGGGGAAAAAGAAAACCTTCTCGAAGAACTGTGCACGGAGGTAATAGTTTAACTTAACTTACCCTGACTCAACTATTCACCAATCTAATCTAATCTAAACGAATAACGAGCTTCAAAAAATGGAGGACTTGTATGAACTAAACAGTAAATAGTTTCGACTTCCATTGTAGATAAACCAGAAAAAATCAATTCTTTTGTAATGAAATAAATATATAAAGACTAATCTATGTCATATTACAGATATAAAATACTAATAATAAAATCGAAAGACTTCGGGGATTTATTTAGATAGTCCAGTATATTAACAATAGTGCATTTCAATAAAAGAAAGGTTTTGATAACTTTACTAATTTTTTACGTTTCTCCTTCCATCAGACTACGTGGGCAGATAAGCAAACTAAGCTTTGGTACTTTCTAAGATTGTTTGGTGGACAGGAAAATGTCTGTCCGCCTATCTGTCTGTCCGTACGCGCAATAGCTCGAATACGGTTTACCATATTTTCATGAAACTTAGTATTAGGAACTTATTACGTCCATAGGATGAAGCCTTAATGATTTTGGACCAAATAGGTTGACTTGTACCGGAGTAACGCCCAATTAATGGTTTAAAATAGCAAATCCTATACTACAAAGCTGCGTGGCTAGCTCACTCATTGACGTAATTGTTTGCCCATTTCCAGATGATAAAGAAACTTGAAATTTGGCATATTTACAGCTTATATCTTGTAACCGATCCGATTGTAATCTTGTAAGATCCAATTTTTAATTATTACCTCCGAAAAACATTCAAAAAGGAGGACGCAACTTTAAGGTCTGAGGAGCTTATAGTAGCTAAACGGATTTAAAAAAAAGAAAAAGATTACTCCAGCAGAACGGATTTTAAGAGATCTACAAGTTTAATCCTATCGTATGTCGTATGTCGTATCTCCATCGATTATACCTTAGACTGAGCTAGATTTTTTTAAAAGTAAATTTTGTATATTTTCCTCACATTATCTAATTTTTGACACACTTATTGGACAGGTAGAATCGTAAAATTTGGCAGGAATAATGGCACATATAAAAGCCATAAGCGTGCAAAAATTGGCATTTCTAGCTGCCCCATAAGTAGGCTATGGAAAAACTGACTGGATAGCTGTGACGTCATTCACATCTATGACAGTCTAATCATCCACTTATTAACATTGATGTTTACTCACTTCCAGATGAGCTAGGAACTTTAAATTTGGCAGACTTATAGTTTTTAACGTATAACCGATGGGGGAATTCCAAAAAGTTCAAATTTTTAATTGTTCCCATCCAAAATAAACTTTGAAATGTTTTTCAATTTTTTGACTGTGTATTTGTACGGCTTCAGATGTTTTGACAAAAATAAAGAAATAGACCTATTGCTGACGTGAGGAATTTATTATAAATTCGTTCTGTTAATATTCTAGTTATTCCAATTATACCTACACATATGCTTATAAAAACTTTCTCAAGAAGCCGTGGTCTAAAACTCAATTCAATATTCAATTAGAATTAGATATTCAATTAGAATTTGAATAGATGGCTTATTAACTCCATCTGGGGCACTTAGTTATATCAGTTCACCTGATTTTATTGTAATAAAGTAACTATCGTGTACGCCAGAAAACTCGTATTTAAATAAGATAATTATATTGTTAGGCTATAAAGGGAAACATAATGTAAATTAATTCATTGAACTAGACATGTTATAAGTAAACCATAAAATAGTATGGTACTTGTATAAAATATGTGGATAGGCCTACATATGAAAATCTTAGTGTTGTTAAATGAACATTTGTTTTCCGAAGAGATCACATGAGTGTTAAAAATATATTTTGTAAAATTCTTGTACTATGGCTCATTGAACACAGTATTGCGAAGTTTGCTGGAGAAAGTATGGAAGTTTATGTATCCTGAGCTGTAAATATTGGAGATACGAAAATATGTTTGTACGAAGTCGCTAATATTATGAAAATCCGGGATAAGATTAAGTCTTTTATCTTCGTGGTATGTAGATTTTAATCTTGCGCATAGTTAAATAGTCATAATGACAATAGTCATAATAATAATATTTTTAGCTAAACAAGATTTTTATCTTCCTAACTTATAACAATAAGAATAAAATGTTTATGTAAATTTAACATATCCATTGGGTCCAAGGCCCCATTTCAAGTACTCTGCATCCTGGACATAGCTTTGTATAACAGCCCCTTTATTATTTTTTTACTTTTACCACTTACCCACCCAGCCTCACCCAAACGTTATTGTACTGGTTTTACTCAAGTATCAACCAATCGCATTCCGATAGCATTTTATTATTGCGAGTAATCCAATAATTTCCTAGGCTCCACAACAAAAATAAAGAAAATTGCTTGAAATAAAAGTAATTATTTTTTGGCGAAAAATGCACGATTGCAATTGTAATTTCATTTACAAAAATTGCCTAAAACTAAAAATATATGTAACATCTAGTAATGCCAATCTTTTAAATTTTACAAAAATATTTGGTAATTTTAAAGCACGCTGGCTACGGATCAGCAAGCCCGGGTTCGATTCCCGGTACCTCCTAGGATTTTTCTGAGGTAGGGAGGTCTGGAACGGGGTGCACTCAGCCTCGTGAGGAGCTATTTGATTAAGAAGTAGCGGCTTCGCTCACGGAAACCATCATTTCCGGCCGTGGGTGTCGGCAAGCTGACCACATGCCCCCAATCCTGCCATCTGCTCTGGAGGTGAAGCAGTGGTCGGATGGTAGGCCAAGTCCTTCAAGGGATGTAGCGCCACAGAGTTTTTTTAAATTTTAAAGAATATGCAAATATATTTAGTTAGGCTATGTTCATAAAAATATTCTGAGGAAACAATAATTCAAATCCTTCACACTGCATGTAATAGGCCTATCAGTTTGCATCGGATGGCTGTTACGCGATCGTTGTAAAATCGCAGACCAAAAAGTCTTGAGATACAATATTTTGTTATATAATACCACTTTTAATATTATAAAAAAAATCCCTCTTAAATATACTGCAAAAGAAAGTTCTGCGTGCTATGTTGAAAGTAAATCCACGAACATCATGTAAAACCCTTTTTATAAAACTTAATATTTTGACAGCACCTTCCCTTTTTATATATAAATCAATTATGAATCTTGTAAATAACAGAAACTTGGTGCCCATAAACTCAGACATTAATGAACATGACACTAGGCAAAAGAGTGAATTTAGGACTGAGGCACTTAATCTGAACCCCACAGAGAATATCCAATATACCAAGGGGTAAAAAATATTTAATAAACTTCCGGCAGAGCTTGTCTCCTGTATATCAAATCCGGAAGTATTTAAAACAAAGCTGAAGGAACGGCTACTAAAAGAAGCTTATTACAGCACAATATAAAACAGTATTTAGATGGAAAAATGTAAGAGGATTTTGATTTAGGATGTTTGTATTATGATTTATGTATCAAATAATTTTATATAAGTATATAAGTATATATGTATTTATAGTGTATAACGTATCTGACAACATGCATATGTTCAAAAAGATGAAAATGAATGAATGAATGAAAGATTTTCTTCCCTGGGAAAATACCCAGTCTGCCCATTTATAAACCAGGCCCTGAGTGGGTTGGAAATAATTATTCCTGGCAGGGATATGCCATGCGTATCCAGAGGCTGGGATCGTTCAAGCCAGTGGGAGAGGGACAAATTGCACACTGATTTAAGGTAATAGTAGTGGAAGTAGATGTTTTCATCGTCTGTACGACTCCAGCTTACCAATGACACTCATTACACGAGTCTGCCCAGACCTGTCATATTTGTTGACTTTATATACCGGCGTGATGTGGTGTTTTCGGTCATAACCTGTCTCCAATGTCAACTGAAATAAATTTCTCCTACTGCTCAGAGTTATAGTAGGCTTATTTCTAAATGATCATAAAAATATAATATTTGCATTTTCGATCCGTTTGATAACGTACCTTGGGTTCCTAGCATGTCTTCTCATGGCGATGAACTGGCCTCCTTCACTTTAGTTTGCAGACTACCTTCCCATCTAGAATAATGCGGCTTGATATTACGTGAAAGGCTACAGGCGATTGCCATAATGCATGGTTTGTTGCAGATTATACGCTTCCTACATTTCGCAATAATAACTTTTCGCTAAATACGTCCCTTTGACAACCGGGTCATGGATGAGACCTTCACAGGAGTAGATGCTCTTCAGCTACTTCATACATGGTTAAAATCCGAACACTGATCGAATAATGAATAGTTCCCAAACCCAGGACCGCGAGGTTTCCAATCTGGTCCATTATGCAATTGTTTCTTACCTCTTCCTTGTCATTATGCAATTGAACGTCAGTAACCCTGTTTACCTGAATGACGTCACATCACTCACTTTCTAATTCCAAGAAATTAGGTTCAAGAGATGTGAATCTTAACTTGTTTTACCATATAAATAAAAAAAGTATTGTTATGTTTACAAAACTATTACATGAACAATAAAACTGCTGCCAAGTTCACCAGAATGGCATATTGTAATTTTTCCTCCCTAATAATTTGCAATTCACTATATGTATGCAATTTTGTGTTTGAGCGCAACGAAGGGCTTACAGTTATTGCCGTTTCCTGCGGATTTATAAGGGCTCATTTGTCCAGGATTTTAGTCCATTCTGTTAAAACTTTTAATGATAATGATCAGCGAATTGTCTACGGAAGGAACAGGAAGTAGAGGAAGGACAAATACCCTTATCAGAGAGTGGGTTTTTGAACTAGGCTATGGTAAATCTACAATTCCTTTTCAGAAGGTAGCATGTTTTTACTTTTTAGAACCGAAAAATATCACGCTTCGGCGAGTTTAAACCAGGGAACTTGGATGTAATGGCAAGCAGGCTAATTCTTCGACCTTGAACATTAAGTCATAATTGCTTTACTTCACACAGTTCCCAGTCACTACTAAGAATGAATGAAAAAAAAAATCCTTTAACCCTTGTGCAAGGAAATTATGCCGTTAGCCTGTCTGGGGAATTAACTGGGCCTACAGTGATCTATTACTTTGCATATAGGCCTACGTTTCGTTTGCATCCACGAGACGGCATCCCGCACGGCAAACATGAAGTTACCGTCCACGGTGCCGAAAACGTATACATTGAAATGAATAAAATTAGTAAATGAGGTTCTGAAGTACCAATTACTTGTCCAAGAAAGATCAATACATTGGGACAAGACAATGAAGAATATAAAAACAGACGGCTGCCTCTGGATGTATGCGGACAAGATTTCGAAACACTGCTAGATAGGAAAGAAACATTACTTATACTTACGTATGTACTTAAGTTATGGAAAGAAACGACACTGGGATGTACTTCCCATAAAACGTTATCATAAAAGCAGAATTTTTATTTTATTTTAGATGATGTCGTATTGTCGTACCCGTGAAAATGGGAAATTCATGATAAGAAAATCTTGACAACTATCAAAAAGGTACATCCAGGAGGATTATATATATATAAAATATTGAAGGTAGAGATCAAAACAAAAATACGTAG
The DNA here is from genome assembly GCA_964059195.1 of Ectobius pallidus. Classification (NCBI taxonomy): domain Eukaryota; kingdom Metazoa; phylum Arthropoda; class Insecta; order Blattodea; family Ectobiidae; genus Ectobius; species Ectobius pallidus. The sequence goes on from CAXKWD010000004.1 coordinate 98,584,311, forward strand.
GAACACCAATATTAAAAACGTTTGTTAACGAACAAAGAATTTATCAATGTATATCTTACAGCAATAAGCATCCATTTCAACTAATCTGCAACTCATGCTAGACTAGAATCAACAGACACTATGCACTATTTCCTATCGGGCTGAGGGATTAAGGTTACTAAATGTTAGTAACAATCGTAGCTTATTTGAGGAATACAAAACACTACTTACTCGATCTCACAGAAAAGTTATATAGGACAAGCAGTGCATAACCCCGACTGCACGTGCGAAAAATAGTTGAATTCCGTCCAGTCAGTCTGGAGTAATCAGTCAACACACATTTTAAAATACACGATATATGGATCAAACTGAGATCCTCCTCTTTCTTTTAAACTGGTTAAAATGGATCTAACAGAACACATTGTTTCGTTTTTCTTTCTTCAATTTAAGGAAGAAAACATATAACCATGTAATAAGTGTTTCGGATATGTACACAAAGGAGTGTTGATGACCTCGTACTCCAATTTCAGGAGACCTCTTACTGATGATCTCCAGCATGTCGTAACATCAAGGCCGTCATTGACCGTCTTCATAACACGTGGGCAGTGTTTTCACTTTCCACGGTAAACTAGTAGAGTAGGTACAACTTCAGAGAGTTCACAGTTCATCTATTTCAAAGACAAAAGCATCTCACAGTGTTAGTACTATATTAGTTGTACTTCAAATGCTCAGAGCGATGAATTAGTGTACTGTTTCACTGACTATAAGAATAACAAGGCTGAAGTGACAGTGTTAGCTAATGAGATCAAGAGAAACTAAAACAAAAATTTACAACTTAATAGCTGTAAAACATAATAATTGGTTTCGAAAGTTGGACATTAGGATAAAAAAGTGTTATAGTACCAGCTGCCGAAATTAGGATTTAGTAATACTGTAGCTAATTTCGGCAAGATCCGTCCAAGTATTCGATACCTACAAAGAGTAAAACAGAACGGATAATTGGTACCATCAGCTCACTGACCTTCATCTTGTGCACATGCCTTTCGAAACTTTGGTATCATGTTCATCTCTGTCTACATGGCAAGATGCTTTGAAGATCATATAAATATATCGAGAGGCATATGCACAAAATAAAGGTTGTTGAGCTTATGGTATCAATAAAAATTATCAATTCTATTAATTTTATTTAGCTCAACGGTACAACATCATATATTTTAAAACCTAGAAAGAGGTCATTTTGATACAACTTTTGTCTAAAAATCCTTAAAATATCATAAGTGAGCTAAACCACGATGAGTGCTAACCAAGATGGCCCGCAGAACACTATCTCAGTGGCAGCAAACAAGGCAAAAAATATTCTTCTTTAATATTGACGCAAAATATTGCTAAATTAATAATTAATACTGTATGAAATTAAAATCTCAGGGGCAGCAACTGGTTTCCTTGCAGTCCCTTGGTGATAACTGTGTAATACTTCAAAATTTATATAATATGACTGTATTACTACTGCATTGTATGACTATGATACTTTTGTATCATAGACTGCGTTAAACTATAATTTAGTTAAATTGGAATGTACTTTACAATTGGTCTATTTATAACTACGAGTAATGAGTGAGAAAGATTGTTACTTAGTTAATAATTATTATGGTGTCCATGTTGAAAGTAGCGTGTTCTGGACACTTCATTGGCCTTGTATTTTATAAGAAAGTTCCTATACACACTAAAGCAATGAACAATTAAATTTATATGAAAGTAATTCTTAAAAAAGGTCTCTGTATGTTCGTAATGGATAATGAAATAAACTTATCTACCTATCATATAAAGAGGCATTAAAAGTCAGAGAAATTCGTCGTTAGTCTTCGTGTCACATCCCCACAGGATACCTAACCCAAATCCAGCGTCTGTAGAATGACTAATATTGTTCGATCTCTCTTGTGTATTATGAACTTTCTTTCTCAAGCTAGGATGTTCACAGACAAACAGATATGTTTTAGAAAATAGCATTTTTGGATCCAGGGTACCGTGAAATGTGTAATTCTGTTAAATACTCGACAGCGAATTTCGGACTCAAACATGATACGGACAGAGGAAGTAAAAACAATCCTGGGCGGGAAACGGGAATCAAACTTGGGTTTCTGCTTAGTACGCTCACCTCCCCAAGAACTTAACCAGTGCCATCCCGTTTTTCAGAAAGTCACCTCATCAGTGATCTTGTTTTGTGCTCCCATAAAAATTACTTTTCCGAAATGTTCTACTTTCTCTACTCGTACTATAGGTAGAGGAAATTCGAAGTCGCGTTTTCAATATAAATACAAGTTTAAAGTCCCCTGAATCCAAAAATGCTTTTTTAAATCTTTTATATTTTTAACACGTCTCTCTGCGACTGTGAGTAGCATACGGTCGAGAACAAAAAAAAATTATAAAAACATAATTTTATATTTTGGTTAGGTAGGCCTACCATCTGGAGATATGAGCTACGACTTTCTCTGACTTTTAATGCCACTTTACACGAAGAACATTTCGTTCTTCGCGATTTTCTTGAAAACAGCTCTAACGATTTTGTTCAAATTTTGTACAGAGTTGCTTATAAACTACTAACTGTAAGAGCTGAAAACTTTTATTTGAAACATTTTTTCGCAAAAATTCTCTGAAGGGTAGTTTTAAGCAAGGCACCGTTCATAGAAACTAGGACGTGTCTGGTGAACGATATACCTTTGCAACAAGCCGAAACAACTGAATAGGCACTCCTTGCAACACGGCCTCATATTCTATACCAGAATGTGAGATAAGAAATGCGTATCACCCATGCTTAGGGTAAATAATGTTATTTGAGTTCATTAAATCAGATTTTATTTGGGTTGTGCATACATCGGGCACACGAAGCATAGCAACGATATTTTTACAGGCACTTTCCATGAAGAGAATTTCGTAAGGTACTCATTTCAAACACAAACTTAGGTTTTAAGTCTTGTGAATAATGTGACTTTGAATAACAACTAAATGCGCACTACTGCAATACATCCGTGTACTGTGCACTGAAGCATATTAAGGGTAGAAGAAGTTACGTGTTTCATATTAGATTTTTTATTTGTAGGCCTATTCATGTCATAACTGCTTATGTAATGATTTTCATGCAGAATTAGGATAATGATACTATATTTCTAATTAGTTACACTTTCAGGTAACTGATTCATAATTGAACCTCTGAGAACGAAACTTCCGTCCCCCCCCCCCTTATGAAATTTTCTTGGAAAATTCAGAATGAGGTTGGAGCTGAAGGTAAGAACAGATCGAGGATGTGGACAACCGATTAGTCGAATATTGCAGTAACAACTGAAGACAGGAAGAAATGTGTGGAATGCATTGTAAATACGGATGTTTATGAAAGCACTTTGTGAATCAGTCTTCAGGAAGAAGTGAAACGCACAACACGTAGTTAATAGTTAAGATTGTTTAAGCAACAGTTCTTTCATGTCGCGAAAAGGATAATTCCTTGGAGAAACTCAGTGTAATATAATTCTACAATGTTACACCTTTTAAGCTAATTAGATTGATTGTCAGTATGTTAACTTCTGCATAATAGTTTATTGGTCAAGAAAACAATTTCTAGACCTTCTTTCAAACTTTAACAAATTGATTCATATCTGGGACGCTCTCTCTAAACACCATCGTTATTCAAAAGCTCCGTTCAATATTGTGCAGGAAACAAGCATTAGACTGTAACAAATAATTAATGTTAACACACTTAACATATTTACTATAAGTTATAGGCTGGAGTACCAATAAAACATATAACCCGGAGTCAATTTTCTTGTAAGTTTAGACTATTTAGGCTATATACGAAAATTTGGACTTTGCATTAAACTGGATAAAAGCGAACGTAGCACTCCCGACAAAAAATTCGAAAGAGTATTCGTAAAAATGTTTCAATGCTACATTAAACCACTTCTTTACTCCTTTCTTCTTTCAAGTGAAGTTTTTTTATAGGCTGGAGGTCGGTGTCCCGGTTTTTTCTGAAGTGAAGTAAGGTGCATAAATTCGTGAGTTCAACTGAAGAGCTGCTGGTAAAGAAATAATGGCTCAGGTCCAGAAAAATATCAATAACTGTGAAGGAAACCAGCTTTCAATCCTGCAACCTGATAATGGAGTCGAAAGGCTGAGATAATTGAAGCAGTGTTCGGATGGGAAGCCTTGCATGTGATGTAGCACCATGGGGTTTAGTTTAGTCTTCTCCTCCAAACAAACTAGTACAACTTAAAAAAACAATAATCCCAATTCAAAAGAAATCATTCCCTCCAAATAAGGTATTACTATTCAAATAAATAATGGCAAAAATAATCTGAAAACAGGAGAAAAATAGTAAGAAAGATAATTCGATATTAAAGGATACGTCTGCTCCCTAGTAAATAACTTAATAGCATCACTAAAAGGTTGAAAAATACCAACAAAACCAACCCTATTTGGACCTTTACGAAAATGGATATACCCCAAAACTTTACGTTCCAACAACGTTAAAAAAGCTACACCCACCATCACACAAATTAATAAAATAATACCAACAATTAACAAATTTAATACCTCAATTAACAATACTATTTATAGATATAAGTTTTTCAATCGCACCAAAACATAAATTAAGCATGAGCACTTCTTGACCACAATTTGAACAGTAGACCCTACTTAAGAACGGAGAGACTAAACAAAATGAACCCTAAGTAGGTGACTTGAAAATACGCATTTCTGTCCAAACATCGGATTTAAAAGCTCTCATAGATAGCAAATTCCTTTTAATATTACGGAAAGTAACGTAAACACTGAATCGTTTATACTAAGTAGTAAATTGTTTAAAAAGATATTTTACCGGAACAACCGAATAATTATAAGTGGATGTCTTAGGAAAAAAAAATCATGTCGGCGGGATTAGAACCCGCGATTGTTGGCTTTACGTGGTGATGGTCTAGCAACTGTGCTAGCTAGAGTTCGTTCCACGGCGCCAGATGGAATCTCTCTCCTATGTTTACCCTTAATGGTCGATCTCACTGAAAGACATTTGTATATGTCTATTGTGAGACTAATTTAGTGATAATCCTTCAGAATAGGAGAAATATTCCATCTGATGCCTTGAATCGAACTCTGGCTAGTTCAGTTGGTAGAGCATTCTTATTTATTGTTCAACAGAAACAATATTTTGTGATTTCTTGTACATATCTAAAAGCCAATATTGTAGCTTAATGTAGCCTGCTTATCATATATCACGGACAGGAAATCCCCTTAGGCCTACTTTGAACCAGCTGTCCGTGTATCCCGCAACATGTCGGAATTACATACATTAATATATGTATGCAAGACATGTGTCTTTTTATATTCCTTGGAATGGAAGGAAAACATCACGAAGTCAATGAAAAAGAACTAACTAGCCGACAGTAGACATGTTCAAAGTTTCAATTAAAATTTTGTTGATAAAAGGAAAAAATATAATTTTGACGACAATCATCATGAGTTTCTAAGAAATCTGGCGAAATAAAAATTACAAAATTGCGATCGATGATCAGCGCCGACTATGGGGGGGGGGCAAGATATTTTCTGCCCCAACATTTAATTTTTATCACATAAAACCTATGTATGACTACTAAAAATCCAATTCTTGTCCCCTCCAACAATTTTGCCAATTTTGCGATCGAATGTTACTGAATCTTATTATAAGAAAACAAAGTTGAATTTAGAATCTAAAAGCTATCCAGTACTGGCTATGAAACAGTTTTATGAGAAACGTATCAATGAATTTCACAACTTTAACAATTACAATTTATTAGTATATTCGTCAGATAATATATGTAGCACACAGTAATGGATCTAATGTTACTGTTGTGCAATTAAGGCAATTTACCTGGCTAAATAGCCTTTCTTGAAGAAGGATGATATTGCAAGGAACGTTAAATTTTTGTTTTTTAGTATGTGAATCCTAACTTACACAGTTTATGCCCGTAAGTTTTTGGTATTATATTCAAAACAAATTTAGTTGTTGACAATAATAATACATTACCCAACATATAGATTTCACTCCACTCATAATCACAATGTCAATTCATTTCTTAGAGAAGGAGAGAGAGAGAGAGAGAGAGAGAGAGAGAGAGAGAGACAGACAGACAGACAGACAGACAGGCAGAGAGAGAGAGACAGACAGACAGACAGGCAGAGAGAGAGAGAGAGACAGACAGACAGACAGACAGACAGAGAGAGAGAGAGAGAGAGAGAGAGAGAGAGAGAGAGAGAGAGAGAACAAGAAATAAATAAAATGTCCAATACTTAATAGATCCAAGAAATGACATGCGTGTTGATGTGATCGTGATGGAATGCTCGCCTCCTATTGTGGCGACTCAAGAGGATTCACTGTCGATCCGGGATAAAGTTTCTGACGGACAGCAGATGATTCAAAGCAGTTTTCTCAAGATCATCCCCTTTTTAATGATTGAAAGTAAAGAAAGGACCAACGAGCAATGCTTACTTTTAGAACTGTCTACATTTGGACATGTATTCTTGTACAAATCATTTGTAAATCTAGAGAAAAAATACATAATATATATAAAACAAACAAGTTGTGAGAATTAGTTAACGAAAATAGAACACAATTACTTAGATAGTTATGAAAGATTAATAGTGATCAATATATAGCAACAGATAAACTCTTTGTTTTTAAATGGAACAAATTATCATTACTAGAAATTTAAACAGTTTTATTTGTGATATTTGGAATTTAATATGTTTAGTTCTTGTGGTAGTTCATTATGTTTTGACTAAGTAAAATTGTAAGCCCTTTGTCTCATAGGAAACTTATAGAATGTGCAAGGTATAAGTTCTGCTTTTTATTTGTTCCAAATTTATGTACAGTGTTGGTTGTATTCTAGATTGGAAGGCTGCTGTGGATGTCACCATGTGTTGCGCTGTACTTTGTTGGATTTTTTTTTTATGGATGTTAGTTGGTGCCAAATAATGTGCTCTCAATAACCTTCGGGTTCCATAAAATATATAATATTCCTTTAACTTGCTGAGGAATTGTCTATTGCCATTGAGTGAGTAAGTAAGTAAGTAAGTAAGTAAGTAAGTAAGTAAGTAAATAAATAACTATATACCATGGAAGTTTAATGGCAACTGTAAACCCTTGAATAATAAAATTAACTTCGATACCCTATTAGATATTGTTTCTTTACAAACTAGAAATGTTAAAATATAAGCGATATCTGTAGGGGTTTAGAGGAAAGGATCCGAGTAAGTTCTTGGGTAACTGAATGGTCACAACTAATAAAAAATCTGGTTCGAGTCCTGGGAAGGATATTTTTTTTTCTAAAGACTGAAATGTAAAGTTTTTCAATTAGAATTAAGTGCGAATAATATTAATAATGAAAGTAATAAAAACATAATATTAATAAGGTATATTATACTTTGCTACATTCTAACCTCCAAAGATTTTAATTGGCCCCTTGGAATGAATTGGTCCCACCCACCGCTCCCTAAATGGTGCACTTTCTTGTGTACCACGATCTAGCGAATTCTCCGCCATTTTCTGTCCTCTTATTACGAAGAAACTCGTGATTGGACGTTGGAGGTGTGACGTCATACCGCTAGACTAGCGATTATTGTGGGTGAACAGGCTGACAAACCTCTCGGGAGATGTATTATGGCACATTTTCGAAACCTACAAACAGTGTATCGTACATTATTCGAAAATGCAAGTATGAGACTGATATCCGTCAATTTGTAAATTACTATAGATAAAGTGGAACAAAACTAGAAACTAAGCCATATTTAAATATAATATTGTATTAATTAACAACATAAGGATTACACCAAAACATGTAGTATTACTATTGTAATGGAACATGTTGATGTTATACATTTAAGAAAAAAAGGCGCTTCGTTATGGCTGCCGCCTCCGCTTCGCGCCTTAACTATGTGATTAGTGTTATGCATTATTTAGGCTATCTTTGAACAACTTACCTTAATGCAGAGGTGGGTACAAGGCATTTTCGACAATATACAAGAAGGATAGTTGGTCACCCTGCTTCGCTCAGAAACAAAAAACATCACACAGGAGTGGGCGGAGCTTAAGGGGCGACCTGTTTTTGGATTTAGCCTACTAATTTTCATACTGTTGAGTTTTAGTAAGTATTTTACCTATCATATAAATATTAAAACTTTATATTTTATAGTCTGACAGAACGTTTCGATTCTAACTTATATCTAGAATCTAGATCCAAAGCCCCATAGGCGAGCCATTCAATGAAATGTTCGTTACAACGAAACAAATGATAAATGATATCGATTATGGTCATCTTTGGAATTACAATTAATGCTAAATCTACAGTACACTTCAATATGAATAGACTATGGGTGGAGTGAATAAAAATTGAGTAGTTACTACTAGTAATAAGTACTAGTAGTAGTAATTACTTTCAGTAGTTACTTACAAGTACCAGCTTTCACTTAATTTTGAGTGAATAACCTTATACTAGTACTTATAAGTTAATACTGGATGAACATTAGTAGTTACTATCTGCTTAGCTATGCAAAGTACATGTAGTAGGCCGTGATTACTTAAAGTAGGCCATGATATCTATATAATAAGAGGGCATGCAGAGATCTTAAATGTTTAACATAGATGGACTAAAGGAAGTCTGAATTCAATTAAAGCCGGATTTTGAATTTTTTGCTTTTGTTCGCGAATTATGAGCTTTCCCCCCCCCCCCAAAAGAACTGTCAGAAAGCAATTTTTTCCACTATTGCAGCATCAGATTTTAGTAATAGGCTACTTTTCAATTGTAAAATTAGTAAGTACTCTTCCTCTTTTGCCATAGCAACTGGGGAAGAAGAGCATTGCGGAAATAATTTTTTTCAACTAAACACATGGAGATGTCGATTGCTTTTATTTTGTTAGCCTGCTCTACTTGATTTATTTGTTTATAACATTACAGCCCAAAAGAGATCTGAAATTTTTAACTTAGGTGGACGGAAGAGAGATCATGAATGTAGGTCTGAATGGGAAACATTGCTCGATTTGGACGAAACTCACTGTGCAGGGGAGGGGGTTGAGCCTGGAGCTCGCATCTGAGATCATTTCTTTCCCTACGGTGTACTCTAATCGTAGAATGCACCCCAAAGCTGGATGTTTTTAAAATTATTAATCTTTTAATTGTTTATGAACGATTTGCATTTAAGTGGAAGGTTCATAATTCTGTGGTTCATTTTAATCACTTCACTTTCAATCTGTATGCCCACATGGCAGCACATGATTCATTTAGTAGTTTTAATTATTTATTTACTATGTCTGACAATACAGTTACAATAAAATTAGACAATTAATGCAACTTATTAAAAAATGGTGTAAGTTTTAACAGATGAAGTTTTAATTTTTGGCAAGTTAGTACTTTGCGACTCACCCTGCTCTCCTTTCCACTCGCCTGCCTTGTCACCTAATATTTCACAAAAAATAAAATACCCTTGCACCTCCACATAATATTTCATAATTATAAAAACGACCCTTGCAACAAAATAGGCTATTTCGGATTGAGAGTAGGGGTGGGGGACTCGGGTGAGTCGCAATGTACCATTTTCCCTAATTTTTTTCCTATTAAGTGTAGGCCTATTGATAAAAAATCTAGGGATTATATTAATAAATATGGGGAAGTCACAGACACCTGCTAGTTTAAAATAAAACAAAATAAAATATATAATTTAGGCTAACCTCAATACTATATAACCTCAATACTACATAAGAATGGCCATGCTCCTTAAATAAAAACAACAAAAGAAAATTGTGAAATTGTTTAGGTAATAATACACAGAAAAAAATTTGAATCGTACAATGAATTCTGACTCTGATAGCCTGGATCACTTAAAAATGAAAAAATTATAACTTCTGCCTGTTTGCTGCCTGTTTCATCCATGAAATGTGAAGAATGCCACTTCATATTTTCCCTTCTGTATCTAGATAAATTGTGATAATCATGTTCTTAAGCCTCCATTTGCTCTCAGTACACTTTTTGCTTCATAATTCTTGTAAAACAAGCATTTCAGATAAGGCATTGCCATCTTAAGCAAGGTCTGTACCACACTTGAAAATTTCACAGTATTTACTGGTATTGATAAGTAAATACTTGTTATTATTCACATATTTTGCAGTAGGTACTATTTGATCTAGTATGTACTGATTACTAACAAGCAACAGTATTTACTGAAATATTTTATTCACTAAAATGCTAGTATTTACTTAAAATTTTGCAGTAAAAGCATTTACTGAGTTTTATTCACTCCACCCTATATTTCATCTTAAACACTCCTTACTTATTTATGGGCCAGTATTAATGTCTTCGCTGACGGATTGTTTACTGCTTGAAGGTTGTTGCGGTGTAGGCCTACTCCTGTTCGGCCTTGCAAAAACTATAACCTACACGTCAGTGAATAATATACACATTTCAAGGCAGATAGGGAAACGTTCAGATGGCCTGACATTAATTCCGTGGTCTCGAGGAAGATTTCTTCTGTGGGATGCCACTTGTGTGGACACCCTGGCTTCAAGCCATTTACCTAGCACATCAAAATTCGCAGGTTCAGCAGCATCGTCTGCAGTAAACATCAAAAGAAATAAGTACCGAGAAATGAGTTTATTGCTTTCGCGGTTGAGACCATGGGACCTTGGTGCGCTGAGGCTAAGTCAATGATCTCATATATAGGCTCAAAACGGCGATTCTCGAACAACGGCTTTCCTGAGATAGAAAATAAGTATTGCTAATCAAAGGGGAAATGTCACCTGCGTTATGGATACTTTCCGTAAAAATCTTGCACTTGAGGACATTTTTTTTACTTTGTTTAATGTCATAAGATGTATATGGATGTCTATTTTTTTGTGTTTGTGAAGAAATAGAAAAGAACATTAATAAATTAGACTACATTTGCACAATAAAAAAAAAAGCCAGTGCATTCTGTGAAATCAGTATATATATTTTTAAGAACTTCTTATGTGATTATAAATAACTATATAGGCCTAAGGGCCTACTTAATTACTTAGCTAAATTAAATTTTTTGGCCTTTGTGAAAAAGGAGAAGTGCGAAATTTTCACATGGGTTTACTAGTAATAAAATAATGCAAAATATTTTAGTATTACTTACATTAATTAGAATAGCATATCGGTAAGACAATTTAACTTATTCAGCACATTCATAACAAAATAAAATTGAAGAAACGATTGGTTGAAGCAGACGAAAAGGAAATATAAAATAACAAAACGTAAAACTTGGATATAGACAATATTTAAAGAGACATATAATTTAGCTTAGGTAGAATACTTTAAATACTATTTATCTATTTTATCATATTATGTGTATGTGGCTAATTCATATTACGTGTTACTTTTATAGGCTTACTTGCATAAGATATAGACCTACTAGTGTTTTCAACATGAGGATGGTGAGCATATAGTTATTAATCCGGCTAAGTACATCGACTTTTCGGACGTCAAAACCTGCAACTTGACCACCTTCGGAGAGGAAGATGTCTTCTTTCTGTGTTTACATTTATAACTTGTTAAAGAATCTCAAACTTCAACTCGGTCTTTCTTTTCCTGGGTCTATATGTAATATTTCTGAATTTCCCTTAAGGGGAGGAATTGTAGAAACATCTGGTTAGAGAGGCGTCATTAGAGGCCTGCGAGAATCTGCATTCAATAAAAGAATACTAAAAATAATAGGAAATATCTATAATTAAAATTTAACATAGGCCGAAAACATTTTCTCTTGAATTGTCAAATTTAAAGTAATGATAAAAAACATAGGCTCATTACTGTGTCAGTAATATACTAATATTTATCTACTACTCTCCCGGGAGATGCTGACTAAAATGAATGTAGGACTTATTCCTCTTTACCTCCATTATACCATTAATGGTTAGGACAATAAAATATTTTATCACTGTATCTACATAATTATTGTCTAGTGGCTTAGATCAGCATAATAATAAATTATCAGGGTAAGGAATTATATGTAATAAATGGCAAAATATGTACATACATATGGGCTAAAAATTCTCAAAATATGGAGTAAAATAAGGATTAATGTGTTTTTAAATAGTGAAAAATAATATAAAGAACTTCTCATATTATCAACGTTCCATACCGTAGTTACAAAATGAGTATAATTAAAGATTTATTGCTTAAACATGAAAGCCACAGAAATGAATAGATTACATACCACACAACAATTTCAAAAAATAAAAGTTTAACCTTCTTAGCCTACATAAATAATTGATATTTTTAGCAGTTGCTACAATCTAAGGGGCATATTTAAATGAGAATTATCTATTCTGAAGTGGGTTAAACTGAAATGATATCTATTGTCTCTGAAAATTGCCTTGTACTCAGTAAAACTCCGCTCAACCACATAAGAAATACACTGAACATTCTAAACTTTGCAACATTTTCAGGAGCTAAATCCAGGTCTAGTTCTAAATCTGATTTTCAACATTTCATAGAAATTGAGAAATTGAACTTTAAAATACAGATGGTAGGGAAATAAAATTTATAGGATTATTGACAATATCTTTGAAATTTAAAATGAAACACTAAATTATTTAAAGATACGCTAATTTTTCTGAAATATGTAAAAATATGTACCATACCTTGAAATATGGACAAATATGTAAAATCAAGTTGGTATTAAACCATTCCAAATATTCCAAATCGTAAACATATATCGACATTTTAACTTTAACAAATATGTATTTAAAAGAAATCCTACGCCTGATTATTATCAAAGCATAACTACATTTAAATTCATTATTAATCTTAAGGCAGGCGATTTTTAAAACTTTATAATTTTGTGAGCATAAAGATTAAAATACTGTACATTTAATTATATAACTATCGTACAGAATTGCGAAAAGTCTACGAAATTTACTGCAAGTTCTGTTTGCTATTACGGCCTCTTAGACAGGGTGGCACACACATGGAATTCCATTCTGTGCTCACCCACTTATAGGGTGGCCACTTCCAAACTTTGAAAATGGAGGGCAGGGTTACATAAATTAGAGAATATGTGGCGAGAACCTACCTTAAGAAGTTAAGAATTAAATTTAGATTCCATAATTTTCCAAAAATATACTTATTTACTAACATAAAGATTTTCTTTATACAATTTTTATTAACATTTTTACGTAGCTCATGACATGTAAATATTTCATAAATCAACCAATTCAAAATCTGTTTTTTCAGTGTATGTAAGGCACCTGAAGAAACAAATCCTGAAAATTTCAGGATTTTAGGCTAAGTAGATCTTCCCAAAAAAATAAACAAATAACACTGATAGAATTACAGTACAATCTATCTACTCTTATACAATTCAACGGCCCTAAATAGCGTGCTTGCTCGCCCGCTTCGTGAGACATCGGGTATACTCGGCGATGTTCGTCTCTCGCAGTCTAAACTTTCATGACGACTACAAAATTAGGAAGGAAAACCGTTTCTTTATTATTTAAGGCCTAAGTGAAATGAACACAATGAACAAATATTCTAATTTTATTTTTACTTACAATTTTCATAGCTCTGAACCACAAACATTTTTAATAATCTACCAGTGTAATTTTCTTAAAAATCCTGGAGTCAATGAATAATGGCGGGCGAAGCCGGGGGCAACAGCTGTAAAATATTGATGGTTTTATCTCTTGAAATATCGCTGATAATAATAATCCAAACAAACCATTCCTTCCCTTGAAACATTATATAATTTCTGAAAATTACACTGAATTGATAAAATAAAATTCACATCATATTCATGTCAATAAACAGCTGAGAAACAATACGTATTATGTGTTCACAGGTTCTTTGGAACTGCATAATCGATTCTGATATAGTTTTCCCAGGGGGCGCTTTCATGTCGTGGAATGTACTCTAAAGCAGGAATTTTAGTTGTTTCATTTATTATTAATGGCTTAGTTTATGAATGATTCGCGTGCAAGTGTTAATAAATATAATGCTTTAATAATTATTATGCTCTTAATTTTTAATTTTTAAAAGAATTATCGTGGCGAAGCCGCGGGCTCCTCCTAGTTATGTACAATACATCATTTTGAAGAGGAAAGTCTAGAGAATAAAATACAACAATTACAAAATCTTAATTTTCGTCCAAAAATCAATTGAGCTTCAAAGTTTAAAATCTCCGCTGCATAGTTTGGATCTTCTCAGAAAAAAAAAAAAAAAAAAACAGCATGGATAGAATTGTAGTGCAATTTTGTATAATTTTAAAGAGGAAAGTCTAGAGGATAAAATACAACAATAAAAAGGAAATCACAATTTTCATCAAAAAATCAATTTAATTTACCCTTAAGCAACTCCATTGGAATGATAAATATTTCACACTGGCCGTGTGTAGGCTAAGGTGTATTTAAGTTTTTTTTTTCCTTTTTTTGCAAATTTGTTGAATTTCGACCCATAGAAACCCATTAAGCACAAAAATATAAATACAACTGTCCTAATTTGATCTTAGGTCCGAGGAGGATATAATATCATTTAAGATTTACGAAAAGAGTGGCAAAAACAACGGTGGAACTAATACTGAGCGTATTTACTTGAATCTTTGCACTGCGCAAGCAGTAGCGTACTGTTGCTACCGTCTGTCTGTCACATCATTCACTTTCTCCTTCCTCAAGCTTTCACTCGCCAGACTTTTTTTACGCGCATCTGCTGAATGGCGGAAGGAGGAGTTTTCTCTTTTTTACATTACGTAATGCAGTTCAAGCTTACTTCACTGAAATACATCCTTCTTGCTCTTATCGCCTGTTTCTTGCGCACTAATCCAACGCGTCACACAGCGGCGGTCGCAGAGGGGGGATCGAGGCAATATACCCCCCCCCCGAAATAAAATAAATAAATAAATAAAAGAGTAAAAAAGAATAGGCTGCAAATGCGAATCGGTACAACAAATTTTACATACCTATTTATATCTGTGTTCTGTAGTAAATAAATTGCTTATTTCTCATGAATTGAAAAGAAAGCATAATGGACTCTTGAATACAGAAAATATTAATCCTTAGTCAACTTGTTCAATTCGAATTTCTACAATCGTTGCTCTTAGATCCATTCTAACATTATCATCTCATTTTCGTCTTGGATCTGCTGAATGTCATTTTCCTTCTGGTCTTCTCATTAAAATTTGATAAATGCCCCTCTCCAATCCCATTCGAGTTTCATATACAGTTCGTATTAACCACCTGCATTTAATTAATCTTACGATTTTTGGAGAGCGATACAGACTGTAAATTTTATTGTTTTTCAGCATTCTCCACTCCCCTGACCCAAATATTTTCCTTAAAACTTTGTTTTCAAATCGTTTCAACTTGTGTACCTCTTGTAATGGTAATTGGACATGTATCTCATTCAAACAAAACTACTAGTAACATTAGAGTTTTGTAAACAAAATAACGTTTTTAGTTTTAATTTTATTTCTATCTCCTCAAATCCCTCTCCGAAAGAAAATTCTGCGTCTGCCACTGGCGTCACACATTAAACACTAGCATTCGCACTTATTCTTTGGTCAGAGTCTTTTGAGATAGAATGCGTAGATATTTTCCCTCTAGAACCGGCCCTAAAATAAACAAATAGTATCAGAATCTTCGGTGGCATTTACATATTGAGAAAGTCAGAAAGAAATTAAATAAATATATATAAATTCTAAAATAGACAGCACACGTTATGGATAAAGACATCCTCAAACAATTATATTTCGCATTCATTCACTCACATATAAAATATGGGGTAATTCTGTGGGGCTCGACTGCCAAAATGAAAATACTAAGATTATTTAGACTTAAAATAAAACACTTAGGGTTAAAGAGAAAATACCACAAATAAAATCTTGCAGAGATATATTTTTAAAAAATTGAATATAATCATATTGCCCTGCTTAAACTTATCTATGAAAATATTAAATTTGTGATAATAAATTATAAAGAGGATGCAAATCAAAACATGCATCATCATTATAGAGAAATAATAAAAACTATTTTAAGAAATAGTTGAGAGGTTCTTTAGGCAACATGTATAGAAATTACTGCAAAGGATCTATACAATCACTTACTTGATACACTAAAAAATATAACAAATAATAAGTTGAAGATAAGAAGGATAAAATCTTTTCTAGTAGAAAATGTCTTTTATACAATAGACGAATTAAAAAAAAGTATAACACACAGAGAGGACTAAACTATAAGATAGGTATATTCAGAAAATTATACCAATTTATTAATGTTTATTATAAGTATAGACTATAGCCTAGAAATCAAGTAGTACGTTTGTGTAACTAAAATTGTTTATTTTGTTCAATTTATATACTTGACAAAGCCTTGTAATCTTTTACATTTGGCTAATAAATCTTGAATCTTGAAATCTGTCTCACTCTTACGTAGATACGAGTAATGTGCTAGAGTTATACGGACTTAATTGTCTAGGGCCGGTTCTAGGGCGGACAATATCTACTCATTCCACCGTCTCAAAAGACTCTGACCAAATTGTACACAATAAGCAGAGGGGGATTCATGAAGTTTAGGTCACTAGGCCTAGTGGTCATTTCTTCTTGTTTCTTGCTTTCAATTGCTGAACCATCAGCTCAATGCCGGGGCCATCTCCGAGATAACACAACATCACACACACATTCACTCTGAACAAGACGAGGATGGGATGATAATGACGGCCAGATGATATCCGGGGACATCAAAGACCTAAAGTTACCCGACATTTGTCTCACAGGTGAGGAAAAATCCCGCCAAGGTATACTATCCCTACCAGGATTCGAATCAGAGTCCGCTGCGTGAGAGGAGCGAATGCATCCCCTGCACCACATCGGTAATCCTGATACTGTATAAGAATTTAAACAATTAAGCGATTATGGTATGCTACAATAATTCGGAAAGGGAAGGTCTTAATTTATTCGTTCGGGACCCAAACCAGAGTGTAGTATACAAGGGTGTTCTGTTACAGTGTTTAACTGTCTTAAAACCGCTTACATCAGTCAGAAGAATGTCATGTGACGTAAGAATTCCTTTCTCCGAAACAGCTTGGAAACAAATTGACAATTCTCACGGAATTAAATTCTTTCCTAACGAAGCTACCGTAATTAGCATTATCATAAGCGGAAGAAAAGAAAAACAGAAAGGTATGTATAGGCATAGGCGTAACCAGGCCGACCATATGGGGGGGGTTATAACATCCGCGGGGTCTGGAATACCCCCCAGGAAGAGGGGGGCCCGGAGTCCTCCCCCGGAAAATTTTAAAAATTAAGATGCAAAATAACGAATTTTTATGTTCCGGGGGTCCCCCGGAAAATTTTAAAAATTAAGATGCAAAATAACGAGTTTTAAGCTTCCGGGGGTTATTCCCCGGAAAATTTTAAAAATTAAGATGCAAAATAACGAGTTTTAAGCTTCCGGGGGTCCTCCTCCGGAAAATTTTAAAAATTAAGACGCAAAATAACGAGTTTTAAGCTTCCCACGCTTTATACTTGTATTAAGTAATTTATCGGCAGACTTAGAAAAATTATACAATTTTCCTTTTTTTATCAATGGGGGGGGGGTTCAAACCCCCAAAACCCCCCCCCCCCTCGGTACGCCTATGTGTATAGGCCTATATTCGTGTCATCCGAACAGCTTCCAGGTGGGAATTATTAATTATTCCAATGAAGAAGTAGCGTCGTGGTCGAGGCGCTGCGCTACAAACCGGAAGGTCGATTCCCAATGAGGTCGTTGGAGTTTTTCAATTCGCCTAATCCTTCTGGTGGCACTATGGCCCTGGGGTCGACTCAGCCTTTAACAGAAATGAATACCAGGATCAATTCTGTGGGTAAAGGCGGCCGGTACATAAGGCTGACAACCTTACCACCTTCACGTGCCGAATGTCTAAAAAATCTGGGAGCTTGAAGCTCCTGGAACCCTCTGGGCCTCCAAGGCCTGTATAGGGATCACTTTACCTATTACCAATGAATAAGTAATTTTTACGGTAGATCTATTGCTCTCTTGTAAAATGCTTAATAGTAAATAATAAATTGAAATTGGAATGCCGCTAATCGATGGCCATACTTGTTAACGTAGCAGGAATCTGCAGAAAGACAGGACCCTCCCAGAAGAATAGTGGTGAGATGGAACAATGCCTGCTATTTTTATTCGCTCAGAAAAAATACTACAAAGGACCCAATGATCTCAAGATTGAGCGATCTATGGAGAAATGTTAAGGTTTCTATAGTTGGTATAAGACATTTCTATATGAATATTCAGTAACGTGTAGGCTACTGCTACTGCGGAGCTTCTTTCTACAATCAAAATCACTATTAAATTTTGTTATGTCGATGGTCAAGTAATGCAAAATATTGGTTAAAATGTAACTATTTTTCAAGTTTGCATCTATACCAATCAGAACTTTAAAAACATAAGCTTTATACACATTATAGGCCTAGTATTTTCTTCATTTTCTGTAAATTTGAGGGAGGGTGAGGAATTTGAAAATACGGGAGATGGGGCATAAGTCGTGGTAACAATTTTTTCTCAAAGTAAAAGAGTGGTACTGAAAGATATTGTACGTCATTGGAGAACGTGGCAACTAATATGTGGACACTCATTTGATGCCAGTGTGATACACGGTTTTACGCACAGAGGCGATGGTAATCTAATTGTGGGTTAGTCACCTGCAGAATACAGATGACTAAATGTGAACAGCGTTCTTACGTCAAAATAGCAGTTCTGCGACATAGAAATTTCCGATAATTCCACAAGAAGCTAGAGGAAGATCTCGGAAATAATGTCTTTCAGTACCGAAGTTTGAGGGTTTATAGGGTGGGGTTGTGTGATTTCATGCTTCTAACTACCACTATAAATTTGAGTGGCACGATTCCGTCGTTCTTGGATGTTTTTGTGCAGGGATCGGAATATGACGACCTAAAAATACTTTTAAAAATGAGTATAAAATGACTGCAAAAATAAATTAAAAAACACCTAAAACTAAAAAAAAAAAAATACACAAAAATGTGTATGAAAATACTAGTTTATTAATCATATTTGTGTCTATTCTACATTTATGTTGTGGTCACAATTATAGGCTTGTAATTACTTAATTGGTACATTCGGTTAAATGCAAACAGCAAACACCGTCTTTCTGTACTCAAATTATACTAATTATAACAAGATCTATTTATTTATGCTTATTTAGAGTTCCAATAATATTCTATGCAAGCAAATTGCATAAAAATCTCTATATAGCCTAATGCAAGAAACAAATAACACTGAGAAAATAATGACTTTATAATTAAAAATTGCCTAAAGTATGAAATGTGGAATAAAGAACGTAAAACGGCAAAAAAATGCCATATTCTAAAAAATACCTAAAAATAAAAAAATGGGGAAAATGACCAAAAATAACCTTAAAAATTACCAATTTTATAATTTAGAAGTCAAGATCAGAATATCTGCACTAGTGGGCAACGTCCATGATGTACCAGTTAAAAGATGACGTGCCATCAAAATCCGGGCCCTGTTTATGAGTATCTTCTCCCTACCATATGCTGCATCTAGTACACATAATGTACATTATATACATAGTAGCTTACATTCCTTTTCTATTTGTATATCTAAAAATTTCAAAATGGTTCCACATTAAATTACAACAAAAGGGTTGCCATGACTTATGCCCCACACGGGTACGTAATGACAGTCGTTTTCTAAAAATTCTCATTCTGGATCTCAAAAAGTGCATGCAATATGAAGATGATACTTATTATTCTATATCATTTGTTAAGGTTAATAGCCTACCTGTACAACATTGGTAAACATTGTACCTACGTAAACGTTGGTTTAGGCTGAAGTTAGCAAACTCACCTGCCCTTCTAATGTGCTGTAAAAACACATAATTTAGAACCCCACACGCAAGAATATGTACCTAACAGAGAAAGAGTTCAAGAGTTACGTAAACGGACATTTACACATGAGTTAATACATTCTCTTTTCCATTCATTCTATCTTTCAGGTTTAAACCGTCAACAATTATTATATAATGGAATGATTAAATGAACTGATATAATGCGTAATCTACTCCAAACTCCTTGAAAACAGTGTAGCGAGCGAAGAATTTGTAAACGTTTCGAAATTTTAACCCGTAAGAAAAACATGGGAACTAATGAAATATTTTCGAAAACATGTTTTTGCTAAGCTATATTGCGATTTGGTCTGACCTTAGAACGACTGGCCTATAATAATTTGTTGTAAAATTCCTTTCATTAAATTTGAGAACTCGGAAGTTATTTCCATTTTGTTATTGCGTTTTCTATTTGTTGTTCGATTATACTATGATACGCATATTACATGTGATGTAACAGTATCATAATGATATCCATTTCGTTACAGATTTTCATTATAATCATTATAATTAACATTCAGTTTTATAAGAATATAATTATAAATTTACCAGTTAATTATTTCTGCTTGATTTTTGAGTTTACATTAAAAGTACGGTATACGGCAAAATAAAATATACCTTATCGTATTGTAATTGTCCACGAAGGGAATGAAAAGTTAAAATGTCATTATAAATAAACAATTGCAGCAAACTTTATATCATCTGGCCGCCATTATCATCTTCATCCCATCCTCGCCTCGTTTGGTGTGAGTGTGTGTGTGAATGGTGTGACTCGTCCTACGCGTTCGTGTTGTCTCGTAGGTGGCCCCGGCATTGGGCTGATCACTCATTCGGGAGACCCCCTATGTCCTTGTCTGGTCAAAAAAGTATGTATGTGATCTATAGATAATCCCTCTCTCGACAGGTCGCGGCCCTGTAAGGCCCGGGCGGCTTGGGTCGCTTAAATGTCCCTACAAGGGAGAGGTGAAACTAAGGGAAAGAAAGAAAGAAAGAAAGAAAGAAAGAAAGAAAGAAAGAAAGAAAGAAAGAAAGAAAGAAAGAAGATTTACCAGTTTAGCTGCAATTTCCTATTGTTACAGGAGCTTTAAAATTAACCACATGCCGCATTTATATAGAAAATTAACCGTAAAGTTAAAAATATAGTCTACACACGGCCAGTGTGACATAATTATCATTCCACTGTAACCTCCTAGTGGTTTGCTATGAAGCCCGGGTTGTTACCTCGTATTGAGAACGCCTGGTGGTATAGCGGGACATGTGAGTCAGTTGGAGAATTTATTGTTTTACCGGCATGTTGCCATGTAGTTCAATAGTAAAGAGGCGGCACTGAGTGCCGAAGATCCTGGTTCAAATCCCGGCTATGGCATTGAATTTTTCACTCTGATCTACCTTTCCACACTCGGCCAGTGTGAAAGAATTATCATTCCATTATGAACATAAAACATCGAAAACTTGAGCACGTCATTGAGCTTTCACAACGAAAATTTAAACGTTGGTAACAACCAACCACAAATGAGAACGTGAGCAGCTGATAAAATGGCTGCCTCAGACGAAAGAGAAGTCGTTTCCATGTGACCATTAAACACGTGTATAGAAATTGAAATCATACCCGGGGTGCGCGGGCAAAGAGAGTTAAGTCCATTTTCTTGTTACTGAGAATTAGAGTGACTTAACACACTATACCAGCCCAACATAGCTTTAGAGATGGATAAACCCATGAGGCACACATTCATAACTACCGTACAATTTTGAATATGACTTACTGGACTTAATACAAATGTAGAGA
Organism: Ectobius pallidus; assembly: GCA_964059195.1. Lineage (NCBI taxonomy): Eukaryota > Metazoa > Arthropoda > Insecta > Blattodea > Ectobiidae > Ectobius > Ectobius pallidus. The sequence continues at coordinate 98,606,016 of CAXKWD010000004.1, forward strand.
ACATTTTTATCTATAACTCTATGGACATTGAATATCCAGAATTGGATAAAACCGTATTTCTCCCGAAGGTATATTAGGATTAGAGATAATATAATACATTTTCAAATATTTACAATATATGTCTAGAATTCTAATCTGAGCACAAGCTGCAAAGAAAAAGTCTATGTATAATATAAAGAAATGATCATTAACAAAATGGAGACAAAAATTTTCAAATATGAAATAAGCGGGTCGAACCCTTTTGCGTCCCAAAGCGAGTAGTCGCTTCGTCAAAACAACCCTCGTGCGTCCGGTGCAATTTGACGTAAACAACCCTCGTGCGTCCCGTCTTGAACAAGATCGATACATCTATCTGACGAAGCTTTGAGAATATACAAGCAGAAACATAATATATTCACACACGCTCAACAACCGTTGTCAATGCCAAGAAAAATGAAAAATAGGCCTTCTTGGTAGAAAAAATGGTTGAATATAGAACTGAAGCAGACTGGAATATGTGCGAACAGTATCATTTAAGTTCTTACCAACCACAAGAAAGTAAACTGGTAGCCAAAAGACAAAGAGTAACTTCATTCTCCACTTCAGTTTTAATATTGACAGCAGTGGCGTAGCGTACTATAAATAATTAGGGAAGCTGATTGCATACATATGGAAAAGCAAAGACCAGATTAAAATCCTTTCCTTAATTTTTGAAGGTCAGCTCTATTCTACTGTTTCTCCCGATAAATAATTCTATGACGTCATCTTCGAATGTGTGTCTGCTCCTCAATCCATTCAGCAGAGCCTTCTCTATGTTTAACAATGCGAGTGCCGCTAATCTTTTCTGAGTTTGAGAATTTCTCAGGTAATTTTTAATCTTTTTTAACGCAGAGAAAGACCTTCCACTTGTTGTACTTGTAGCTGGAATTGTTAAGATTAGACTGCACAGTTTGTATGTTTGAGGAAAAACTGCTCTTAAGTCGAGGGTCCGGATATATTCATGAAGATCATAAACAGTTTCCTTCGCCATATCAGATTCACAATAAACAACAGAAAGTTCACTCCTCAATACAGCAATGTCGAAATGCATTCCATAATTTTCTTGTAAGCATTCTAGTGTATATTCTGGAAACTGAGCTTGAAAATTCTGAAACTGCTTACTGTCAAGGAGACTTAAAAATTTCAGCTGGGGACCTCTGCAAACCTGGTTGAAATATTCAGAGATACCACATCAATTACTTCGTAAAAAAAGTATTTTGTATGAAGATTTCTTATCTTCACCAGGAATTGAATCTATGCGAATTCTTTTAGATTTTTGGGAGCAATCCTGTTCAGACAGAATCAATATTCTCACGAAGTTTCTGCAAATGACGTTTAAAGTCTTCAATCTTTCGCATACAGAAAGAAATATCATTTAGTTTTGTCTGAGGTACTTTGAATAGTGAATCAGAAAATGGAAATATTAAGGAAAATATTTCTAAAAAGAAATTGAAATCGAATCCCTTTATAGTCGTCAGCAGACCTTGGGCAGAAACAATGGTTTCTGAATCCTATTCACTCTTATTTTCAACAATGCCGTCAAACAGCTGTTCAATATGGGATCTGTTTTAATGAATCATTTCTACTAAACGACTATGTGTAGGAGCAAACGCAGGAAACATTTTGTATAGACGTTCATTTAGGGCAAAAGACTTCGATCGAATGCAGACTAAATTTCTTTGTTAATATGTCTTCAATTACACAATACACAATAACAAGAATCACTGCTGTCACCCATGATGATAAAGAGAGCCGCCCACACCGCACCTTGCCACAACACCACATGCGGACCTACCCTAACGCATGCTGCGCTAATGCGGTGGAATACAACACTGCAACCGCTTCCAAATCTACCAATTTTAGTGGCGGGAAAACTACAAAGCTTGCATTTCCGTACAGCCTAGAAGACTGCTGTTCAAAAGCAGCTTCCTAACTTGGGCTGCCGCATGAAACTGTGCAATAAGACTGCTGCATCTCATGTTGTCTCATTTACGGAACACATGATCAGATGAAAAGAATGTACTTCATCTACGAATTCAATGTCTTGCATTTACAGACTATTACACGATAAACATTAATTTAATTTTTGCCTACAATCTTGGGGAAGCACTGCTTCCCTAGCTTCTTAAGTAGCTACGCCCCTGATTGACAGTAATACAAGGATTAATATTTTTGGAGTGTGTAGTAGTTCGCCTCATTGCGGTGCACCCTGGGTAATGCTAATTGGTACCAATTGTACCAATTGTTAATTTTACCTGTATTCCATGGGACGCATTTTGGTCCTTGCTCTAGAGAAACCCGGGACGCAAACGGGTCAATGGATCTGAGGATCTATGGACGCAAAAGTCCTAGTTTAGTGGCTTTGGGACGCAAAAGTCCAGATCCCAAATAAGCATTAACAACAGAAAAATAATATAGGTCTCCATTATAAATACAAATTGAACAGTATATAATGAGTTGCATTTACTACTTTAGTACATTTCTTGGGAAATTATTGTCCATATTTATTTGGTTTCAATTCCGCATCCTTTTATAAGGGTTACTTTTATCATTCAGACAGAAATATAATTACGAGTTTCTCATCCATAGACGCCATCTCAACTACCTCTACGACCGTCTCTGTTACATGGAGTTTAATTGAGCAGAGGGCTCTGATTTGTTGTTTCGTTATTTTTTGCACAAACTTAACGTGAAAGCTTTGAGTCTGGAAGATTCTAAGTAATGTTTAATTTTACGATTTTTTTAATAGACGGGCACGTCCCATTACAATAAATGTAATACTACATGCTTTTCTCTTTATTATAAACCCTTATTACGATCTAACTGTTTTTTTCTCTCTTTTTTTACTATGGCTTTTAGCTTATTATGTCAGTCTAGGTGGTTTAATCTCTACTTTTTGAGTAACAATTTGTCTAATCCACATCTGTTTTTCCTTATATTCTCTCTAGATTTATGACATTTAGGAAGTCTATGAAATTTTTCGTATATTCAAGCATTAGTTTAGTTTCTGTATAAGTCCATTTTCCTTTTTTGTTTAGCATATCACTTATAAATTTTGCTCTCTCAGTTTCTAGTTTTGAACACTCAAATAGAATGTGGTCCACTGTTTGCACTTCGGCTCCACACGAGCAGGAAGGATTGTCTTTTATTTTGAACCTGTAATAATAACAACTAATTTTACGATGTGTTTAAAGTTTACGTGATACATTGTGAATGGTCCCATAAAAAACATGGCCCCAAATTTTTAATTTTCGTTACGTTTAAGGTTATTTTTTATTATAAATGACCCATTGCATTATATCATTTGAGGGAGAGGCGATGGTAAAGCACCCTTTTTGAAATTACAGTTCAGTAAAAAAAAAAAAAATTAATATAAGACACATTAATATTAACCACATTTCACACTTTCCCCTTTGTAATGATTTATATGCTCTTCTTTCCTTTTTCTGAATGGTACTAGTATCATTATATTTTATTGTATTTTTAGTTTAAATTGATTGCATTGTACAGTCTGTATTCATTACATGTTATTTGTATTTTTATTTTTATTTTTAACTGATGTAATTTAAAAGGAACTAATCCCAAACACGAGCTTTGCTCCTTTGGGGTAACTAATGTAACTCTTTTTGTAATAATTTAAAAGTGTAAATAAATAAAAATTTAAAAAAAGTACTAAAGTATATCTGTCTCACTCCAAGGATAGAGAAGCATGATGTACTGCAGCTAGATAGAGACAAATGTAAGGTTTTTGTTTACATTGGGATCGGTTCTCAGAGCGAACAAACTTGACGAAGCCATAACAAGTCATTAACATTATCGGCAAAGTGCTTGTTGTACGTTGTCTATTATGTAACATTTCCTTGACGAAGAAAGGATATTAAGTAATTTAAAGCCACTTTCTATCTAAATTGAAACATTCGTTAACTATTTCCGGGCATGTACAGTCTGTAGGAATCATATAGCTAGTGATGATCAATCGCTGTCTGGAACGAACCAATTGTAATGAAACAGCTATATATTAGTTTTTCTGTTAAAAATTATTATCTAGTAGTTTGCTCATGTCCATTTTGATTTTTCTAGGCTACCTCAATTATGGTGACAGATAATGAAAAACTTGCAGATGTAAAACTTGAGAACATTTTTATCCAATACATTTCTGTATAAAATTAACAGTTTTGGAGACAGAAAAGAAATGAGTAGCATATGACTTCAATGGGAGAACTTATGCAGGCAAGAATAACACTATTTATTTGGATTTGTACTCACAGCAGCAGGAAAATCGTGATTAAATCTTGTGACGTCATACAATGAAACAAATCTGAGTGAAGTGGTAAAGGCAAGAAATCGGCCAAATTGACTTTTAGTGATTTCAACATTCGCAGAGGTAAAAAACGTAGGATTACATGTAAACCTATAATAATCTTTTAAAACAGAATATTCGTCATGACGAATAGAGGACTAACCTAATACTACAATAAAAGCAGATACTCATGAATGAATTAGGTTTCAGTATTAAATAGGTCCTTAAAATATATTCACCTAATACATAATTGTTAATATGAGCTTAAGTGATAAATAGACTTTATTTAATTTGTACCATCTTGCATAATTTATTTTCTTAACCTCGGAAATCTGAGCGGATAGTCTGACCAAGAAATTATTTACTCAGTTAATATGTGCCATGGCGTAATAGTATATATAGTTCCGTAAGCGGTGCTTACGGATCGAGGAAAGAATTTGAAAAAACGAGGCGCTTGCGCCGGGTTTTTTAAATTCCCGAGATCCATTATGCGCTTACGGAACGAGTATTACATGCTATTTTTTGCACGATGATTATTTATATCAATGTAATTATATTAATTGAGATATTAGCTGAAAATATTATGTATATACAATATTGAAGATAGATGTTATATTTCAAAAAATGATTCGCATGAGTTGGTTGTTATGGGGACTGAATATTTGTCCTGTTAAAGTCGCCACAAACTGGGGGGCCTTGGTTCCGGTCTTCGATAAAAGCTTGTATTGTGATGGTTTTACTTACGGCACGTGTGCTTTTTGAAATTTTTACAGCACTGAGATTTCTTTTGTTTTCATATCAACCAGATTGCGTATGGGAATGTCAAGTTACGATCCACGGCAACAATATTCGTAAGTACCACTAATTAGTTACATCGTTCAAAAAATATTTAATATTATATCTATAATTCGATAAGATCCATCAATCTGTTTAAGCCTGAAGAATGTGTATTACTCTTTGAAATGTAAATTTGTTTCACCAACCTAAAAATTCAATTACATAAATCTTCACAAATCCTAAAGGCTATGCGAAAAAGTTGTGCAACATGTTTTGCGCGATTTATTTGTTTTAGTTGCACAAAAACACAGACACATACACGCATATGTCTACAGTTACACAGGTTGAGAAGATTCGAACCCTAAAGTCAGAATTATCTTGAAGGTTATTATTCTGTGGAATCACTTTAGATTTCTAGTCTTTTCATGTATCCGACTAAAGAGTTATACGGATAATTTTTGTGGAAACTTATTAGTGTATTACACTAACACAACTAGAAATTCATTAGGAGAGCTCACATGTTAAAACTTAAGAAGCTGTTAAGAATTCGATCTGGTTTGAAACTGAAGATATTAACGGACTGTTAATGCTTAAGTTGATTAGAGTTTAAGACAGCCCGCGTAACTTTAGAATGTCAAATCCAGATCATGAGAGGAATCTAATCCAAAGCTGTGGATCTAGCCAACTCATTAAGCATGGGACAGCCTTGACTAATATTAACACATCACGAGTGGGGAAGACTGTAGCACTACCGTCCGGTGAAGGGCTATCGAACTTCTACTTTCCATTAATGTGAGTGAACCCGTACTGTATGTTAGGTCAAGGATCCATGCGGCATGCAGTGAGTACAGTATGCCATAAGGCATCCGGTTATGGGGCAATAGCTCAGGGTCAATAAAGGTGTTCCTACGTCTGAAGAAACCCATGAGAATTTCAGCGGGGGAAAAACGTCGAGATAATTGTGTAGACCTGTTTCGCCAATTACTAAAGTAAACTAAACTCCGTGGCGCTACATCCCTAGAGGGACAAGGCCTACCACATGACCGCTGCGTCATCTACCATAGGCAGATGGCGGGATTGGGGGGGCATGTGGTCAGCAGACCGACACCCACGGCCGTTGATGGTGGTTTCCATGACCGGAGCCGCTACTTCTCTATCAAGTAGCTCCTCAATTTGAATTACGAGGCTGAATGCACCCCTACCAGACCTCCCAACCTCATAAATATCCGGATAATTCGATAAATGATAAAAGAAGGCAATTTCTAAAATTATACAGTACTTTAATTAGGCCTACACAAAGTGTTGCACCTTGAGCATATCGGTCAGAATCAGTTGTTTTGCTGACAAACTGTCGATTTTGTCGGCTAAAGTTTTCGCTTTTGCGCAAATATAATCGACCCTGAAAGGCGGTTTCTCAATGCTCGCTGCTGCAAAAACCACTTGAAGATTGTCACAAATCGATCCGGATAATTGGCGATACGGATAGTTGGAGTTCGGATAATTGGCGATACGGATAGTTGGAGTTCGGATAATTGGCGATCCGGATAGTTGGAGTTCGGATAATTGGATATATGTGTGTAGAACACTATTCAGAACGAACATAAAACCATAAACCACTTCAAATTAGATTTACTGTCATTCAGGTTAAGTAAATGTATAGAAAGTCAATTAACTTACATAAATACTGTAATTTAACTTTTTTAATAAGTTGCCCAATTCTGTCATGGAAGCATCTATTGACAAGTTAAACTCAGTCCTAAAAAGTTAACTTATATCAAAAGCATTCTATGATGTAGATGTTTTTCTCAACATTGAATGTTGTAATGTACATTTTTAATTAAGAAAAATTATTTTTATAAACCCGGAGGCGTGATTCACTTCATAATTATTTATATATAATTAACATTTTGTTTAATTTTACTTTTAGTTTTAAGTGTATTTGACGTAGTCTATAAACTGAAAACTTGTAATACTTGATGACGAATTAAAATAATGAATGCTGAATATTGTTTAGATTTAAATGTAAAGCTTTTGGCTGCAGAAAGAACTCTTTTCAGTTCTTACAAAAAATGTAAGAACACAAGGATAGAATATGAAATGTACTGAAGGACTCTGGTATTGTTGGCTAACGAAATGAAAAAAGGTTTATTCGTTCTTAATTTTCGAAACAGTTTACCAGGAAACGAGAAAAAATTGCAGTTATTTTAAGGCCACGGGGTTCCTTTTCAGTAAAATGTGTTTTAGTGTAATTAGATTTAGCTCATAATATTCCCAATACGGGCAAGGGCCTCCTTACATAATAAGGGCGGCTGGCTAAAGAAAATGTCTGCAGCTAGCCTATCCTGAGATAATGTCCGAGTTGTGATTTCACCAGAAAGAGGGATACCTAATAGTTTCACTACAAGAATTAAAATTTAAATATGTATACAATGTAATGGTTCAAACCAATGGGGAGAAATCCCCCCATCCCCCCTCAAATAGCACACTGTCCTGAGACGTTGATCACAAACTCTCCAGAACATACAGTGTAAAAAGGATCTTTTTTCGCCGTTTTTTAACACAATTTGTTTCCAGAACTTCCGAAAAAGAGGTAAGTAATGAGCTATTCGCTTTTTGAACACAAGGAGATTAAAAGGCAAATTTAGGTAAAGTGATCCCTGTATGGACCATGGAGACCCTTAGGAAATCCGGGAGGTTGAGGCTGCCAGATTGAGACATCGATACAGGAAGGTGGTAAGGTTGTCAGCCATATGCACCGGCCGCTTTTTACCCCCAGGAATACTCCTGGTACTCATTTCTGTTAGAGACTGAGTCGACCCCAAGGGCCATCCATAGTTTCATCTGAAGGATTAGGCCAATGGAAAAATCCCACAGATCTTATCGGGAATCAAAGCCGCGACCTCCCAGTTTGTAGCCCAGTGCCTCAACCAATACGCCACGGTGTACCATACAGGAGATTACATTCGCCATATTTTCATGACGATTTTTCTGAAGACTAGATGGACTTACAGCTTTGTCATTTTACATAGTTGATAACGGCAAGTTAAAAATCTTTAATTAGGTTGATTTGCCCTTTCCACATAACACAGACGATTTAAACTCATCCTCCCATCGTGGTTTCTGCCTCCCAGGTCTGGGCTTCACACTCCGAGTTCATTTGTGTCAATAACACTAGTTTATATTCTTTGGATAAATTCGTTTTTATTGTTATTGCATTCACATCGTTGGCATCTAGGAACAGATCATAGGAACACTTAATCCTGTCTGCTAGTACTGGCCTTACTTTGATTAATATTAATAAACTTTACGCCTTGTATTTGCCTGGATAATCGATTCAATAAATTGAGAGGTAACGTGCGAGTTTCATGTCATTTATATTCCAAACAACAACGATAGCAATAAAGCGCAATGAGAGTATTACGCGACTTTCTCCGTACGGTCATTAAATCAGTACTGTGTAAGCCGTGCCTTGAATTTAAATAAATAATTGTCAAAATAACTCTCGCTATAATAAAAGCAGTACCGTGATACCATGTCCTTAATTAACATATGGATTCTAGAAAGGGTATCATCTCAATGCAATATAAATATTGGCTATACAGACCTACGACGTGCTTCGGTTATTCAGTGAAGTTATTTTAACGTAGCACTCAAAACAAAATCAGTTGTTATCTCTCAATATTTCTAATGACACTGTTGTTAAAATATGTATTAGGGTTTTAGAAGATTCGTTATTTTTATTGCACAATCATTTATATAGTAGGCTATTTAGAGTTCTTATGTTCCGTTTCAATTCAATTCAAGTTGTTATATAATGTATGATCCTTTTTCTTTGTTTGTTCTGGATCTGAATGGTCACCTGGATTGGCAGGCAGATGACTTGAATAAAGTATTTCTCTCTTTTCCACTATTTTCTTATTCCAAATTATGTTGGAAAATATTACTGCAATAGCTGGAAGCTATATCATGTCTTGCTGCACGTACAATGAATCATGAAATCGATTTACGGGATGTTATCAGAAATAATACAAAAATAAATATCCTCTTTTAAGATAAGTCACTGGCTTGTTTATTCATTCCCACTTCCATTGTTCACTTTCCCACTAATGTCTGCAGAATTTATTTCTTTACAGAAGTTATATTGCGCAAATGAGTTGGATAAGCCAAGGGTAATAGGTTTTACTTATTTCCACATTAGTACTTGTGTACAAACATGCGAGGAGGAAGTGTCACGAGGATCATAATTATGTAGAAAGAAAAAGCTAGTAACAAAACAAATACATCATAGTTATTGTAGTACAGACTATCTTATTGTCTTTGTAAGAATAGAAAAAAAACTGGTCCAATTTTACTGTCGGAAGGAAGTTTGATTTATTTTAGTTTTTAGGATTGTAAGGAAAACAATTATTACAAACTAAACTCCGTGGCGCTACATCCTGAAGGGACAAGGCCTACCACCCGACGCTGCGTCATGTACCATAGGCAGATGACAGGATTGGGGAGCATGTGGTCAACAAGCCGACACCCACGGCCGTCAATGGTTTCCGTGACCGGAGCCACTACTTCTCTATCAAGTAGCTCTTCAGTTTGGGTCACGAGGCTGAGTACACCCCGTTCCAAAATTCCCTACCTCAGAAAAATCCGAGGTACCGGAGACCGAATCCAGATCTGCGGATTCCTAGTCAGCAACGCTAACCGCTAGACCACGCAGGCGGTCCTACATATAATACTCTGATACTTTTCCCCCGATAAGTTAGTATATGGATAATGGCTAGCCAAGTTCCCTAACAAGACAGAAGATCCCATTATTGTGGTGGTACAACTACTCAAGCTGCATTACAGAATCAGGGATTTAAGCTTAACATAGAACTAGAACTACGGTTGTGTTCCTTTATGCTACTCTTAAATGGATATGTAAGAGGTGACACTAGTGCTCATCCATCCAAGTTCTGATCTATTGTTGCTTAACCCCATTTGGAAGCGATGTCACTATTGGTCCATAGAGAACTCTTAAATTTTATTTTTAAAATCCAAATAGTCTTTTATTTAAAGAAATAGACCTGTTCAGAAGAGTGTTTGTAAATAAGCTATCGCCTTATGCACTTCAATATAAAATTCATTTCCTCGTGGTATCAAAGTGCAGTTCGTGGTTGAAATGCTGAAGGTTTGCCAAAGAAAACGGGTGTATATGAAAAACAAGTGAAAATAAGATTGAGGAAATTGCTGTGTCACGACTTTTGTAAATTATTTTAATTAGTTTCCAGCATTCCAAGACGAAGGTATTGCTACCTTACAACAGCTCAGTCCATTTATATTTCAAAAACCCGAAAGCAAAATGTTGAAATAGGACATGCAAAATGGTAACACTCATTACAAAGTCAATACGTTCCACAAACTTCAAAAACTCATATACAATCACAAAACGAGAAAACTCATGATTCCTAAGCGGTTTCGGAAACTACAACTCAGTGGTGTGATGCCATGGAAAACCAGTCGTCCAGAAAAAAATGAAGTTGAATTTTCAATCTGGGATCCCTGTCGAGGAGTCAAAACGACAATTTTTTTGAGAATAACCCAAGTAACAAAAGTAACATGTGAACAAAAATTCTACATTTCATGTAAAATAATATTCTAATTATTCTTGTGTCTTTGCTTACATACAATTTTTCGAGGTGACGAATTTATATGCCAGTAGTAGTAAAAAAGATTAAAAAGATTAAAAAGCTTAATTATCTTCAGTAAAACATCTAATTGATAATTTTTTCATGACAGTTATTCTTTCTTATAACTACGTAGAGAAACACACTATGTAAATCATAGTGGTAGAGTCATTTAGTAATTTATTTGTTTCTAACATGCACCAGTATCAAACTAAGTACTAAATTGTGTAATTTCTTTTTTTATTCGCTATGTATAAGCTATGTCGCCATAAAACTGCCAGGCACTTATCTAGCGGGGACATGAATCATAGGTTCCTCTAATTATGCTGCTACATTTCTATAATTAGTGACTCATGTACAATATTAATTAACTTGTTGCCTTTGAGGGAGTTGAAGAAATTATTTTTGTGAGTTCTCCTTATTCCCTGATTAATCATAAACTTAAGAAAAGTAATTTAACCTAAGTATATAAATATAACTTGGGATCACTTGAAAGTGAATATTATGTTTTAATTACAGTTGTACATATATATGTATATATATATATATATATATATATATATATATACATACATACATATTGTCTGACTGTAAGCTGAAGGCCGAGCTGGTGGCATAGTGGGGGAAAGACATAGACAGTAAATGCAAGCTCATGGTTAAGTAGTGGGGGAACGCTAGCTCGGCCTTCAGCTTGCAGTCAGACAGTACATGTATATATAAATATATGTATATATAAATATATGTATATATAAATATATGTATATATAAATATATGTATATATAAATATATGTATATATAAATATATGTATATATAAATATATGTATATATAAATATATATACGTATATATATATATATATATATATATATATATATATATATATATATATATATATATATTACTAGAGTGAGAATTAGAAAAATTGTGTGATATACTTACTTAACGGTAGTTTTCTCTGTATTAATTTCCAATCCAACTTTCCTGCAGTCATCGAAATGACTTTCTGCATTTCTCTCGATTGTGTTTATGTCATCGCCCAACAAACAAACGTCATCTGCATAAGCTAAAATGGGGAGACTGCCATTTAATTCTAGGCCTATCTTGTTTTCCTGAACTTTCCTAGTGGCATATTCCAAAGCGAAATTAAAAAATAAAGGCGATAGTGCATCTCCTTACTTCAAGCAGCTTTTAGTGGCAAACCTATCTGACATAAATTTCCCTACCCTGACTCTGATATAGGTTTCATTTAGAAACGTTTTGATCAGCCTAAGATATATGATGCGGAGGTAAAATAGTCCCTCGTTCGGATTTCCGGGCAGAGGTTAATTGATTCTTGATTATGGATAATAAATTCTAATAAATAATTTTTTGTTTTTAATAGTAGTATTGGGGGAAGAATTATGGTTATAATAATTGTTTTGGTTGATATAGTGAATATTTCGTTGGAGGCTAGGCTAGTTACATATATGAACAGGATTAATATACCTCCCAAGAAGATTAAAAATAGAGTCTCAGGGAGTCTAAAAATGGTAGGTACTATAGATTTGGAACGTGGAATGTTAGGAGCTTGTATAGGCCTGCGGAGCTTAAACCAGTAACTAGAGAATTATGCCGGTTGTCGACCAAGAGCTAAGCTAACTTAGCTCACATACAGTCAGGGATTTCATATATAGTTGTACCGGATTTCATATGTAGTTTGTCGGCACAACTACATATGAAATCCCGCACTGTATGTAAGCTAAGCTAAACTAACTTAGCTTAGCTCTTGGTCGACAACCGGCATTAGGGAAATACAGGTTAGAAGTAGTAGCGGCATAGGAAGTTAGAGGGAAGGTTAAAGGATCAATACAATGTGGCACACAAGCATTTAAAATATGTTATACAAGCTGTGCAGATTTTGAAACCTGGAAATTATCTACACTGTTAACATAATTATTTACTGATTATCCACATAAACTCTAATTTACTAGTGAAGTGAATCTACGCATTACAACTTTTGTACTACTAAGTACGCCAATGAATTGACTTAGTTCTGGTTAGTGAAATAAATCAGCGCTTTGGGCCATCGCTCATCTTCAGTGTCTATTACCTTTTAAATTGACTTCACACCGTCTGACATTTACTCATATCAATATACTATATCATATATAACATTTTATAAATCTTACCTTTCACTCTTTTAATACTTCAAAAGTTTTTTTTTTTTTTACATATATTGTAGAACTACCTAATATTATCAAGCTTTTAACCACTTATTTTTGGTGACATGATTTGTCAATACTTGCTCATATATTGTTATTACGTTATTTAATCACAGGCCTATGAAAATCTGCCAAACTTGTATTATATATGCTATTATAAATGCTTGTATACCACACAGCCCGGGCGGCTTGGGTTGCTTGAATGTCCCTACAAAAGGGAGAGGTGAACCTAAGGTGAAGAAAGAAAGAAAGAAAGAAAGAAAGAAAGAAAGAAAGAAAGAAAGAAAGAAAGAAAGAAAGAAAGAAAGAAAGAAAGGAAGAAAGAAAGAAAGAAAAAGAAAGAAAGAAAGAAAGCATACCACACACCATTTATAATTCCCACTCTAGTTATTTGTATGTATGTACAACTATAAGAAAAACATTTATCTTCACTAACAAATAAACCCAAGTTGTATTTTTATACTTAGATTAAAATACTTTATCCCAAGTTTGTAATTAAGGGAATAAGGAGAACTCACAAAAATAATATTCTGTAGAGTAATCTGTAGTTTACTGTACTTTATAAGACAAAAATAAACTTACGATGTAATGAGACTGTTCAAATAATTATTCAAGAAGCAGTTGGAGTACTACATTGTATGCTTAGGGATGACGATCTAAAAAAAAATCACGTAGTTACCTTTATAATAATCCTGCATGGACGGCACAAAGTCAACTTGACATATCGCGGAAGCATTGGCGACGACTGGTGGCGTCATGTTAGTGACGACCTTCCCCAGCGTCCCAACGTGTCTCGCCGTCACCACCACGACGTCGGCGGCGCCCTCGGAGTAAGTGCCTTCCTCCATGATCACCGGAGTAAGCTCACTATTCACTAACTACAGACTGCACATCATGGTATTTTCTTGCTGTTCACTTTGTCTGCTGCAGTCACTCTGCTCCACACTTTCAAAAAACAAATTTCTCCAGCAGTCACTCGCTAGTTCTTGTAGTGGGGAGGGTGGGAGACGTTAGCATTCCACTCGTATACTTACCAGACACTTCAGGTGCTCTTGCACAAAGCAACCTCAATCCATTGTGGACCTGGTAACAGTTCGATTTGTTTACATAATGTTACGACCATTCTGATATTGCTAGTGACGTATTGAGAATTTGTAGTCCCTTGAAAATTGTTCAGTTATTTTGTATGTCACTATTTCAAGCATTGCATGTTATAATTTTAAATGTAATGCACGGATATAACTCACAAAAAATAAGAGCCATCCTTCACAGTTTTCAGAAACTTCGTTTTTAAAGGACAGAGCTCATCGAACACTTCTCGACGTTGTTGTTGTTATTGCTTTCTTTACTTCAGTGGAGAGTATAGCCAATGAAGTCATTCTCAAGTGTAACATGGCACTTCATAGATATGCTTCAATGAGCTTTTTTAAATCTTATTTTTAATTATAAAAAAAATAATAAATAAAAATAATAATAAATGTTTAAAAATACACACTTATAATCTCAACGTTTGTAAACTGGTCTATACTTTTAAATTGACCGATCTGGACATGAATTGAAATATTTATTTTTATTTTTGAAATTTATCTTATGTCACAAGATTGAAAAAAAAACTCGTAGGTGTGAACTATGAAGGAAAGTTGAAAACGATATTACATTAATAATGATTCTTATTCTTTTAATAATATCCCAATAATAACCTAAACTTGATCCAAGATGTGAACAGGGCAAAAGTAAACAACCGTTTTTGAGACTGTGTAGTCGATTATATACAGTAAAGCCGATTTAACTTTCTTTTTTATGTTAAGCGCCAAGGGTCTCGGGTTCGATTCCTAATGTATTTAAAAAAATATATTTACAATGTATATCTTCTCGTCGCTGGACAAAACTTTTCCTCGCACCTTTCTTTATTGGTGACGTAAATTCTGAAGGCCCTGGATCGCAATTTTTCTTCTATAATACAAATTATTAGATGTTATGTCTGTTACTTTTACTTACAATATGTAGTGTACTGCATCACACATTATATAAATGAAAAGTACAATGAATGAATTAATTATGTTATAAAATAAACCTTGTATGTAGTAACTTATGTCACTTTTTTTCCAAAATTAAAAAATATGCAAAGGCAACAATAAAAACAAATTGAATCTTGTTTGCTAGATATATGTTGTAAAACATGTAAGCCTATGATATAAATACGAAAGCAAGCAACTCACTTGAAAAAAAATTACGTTTTCACAATTATATAGATATAAATAATTTTACGATGTGTGCGGAATGGAAGTAAACATCTGACTGATTGTGAGTTTGTCGCACTATCGTGAAGTATGCGCTGATCCGATTAACCAATGAAACGGTATGACACAGTTAGTCAAGGCAACTCTGTTGTTTACTTTCGCTCCGTACACATCTTGAATCAAGTATAATAATAGTAACACTAATAATTATAAACTAAAACTCCGTGGCGCTACATCCCATGTGGGACTAAGATACCTGCCGACCGCTGCACCAGTAGATGGCAGGATTGGGGTCACGTGGTTAACATGCCGATTCCCAAGGTTGTTATTGATAGCTTACTTGATTGGAACAGCTACTTCATTATCAAGTAACTTCTCAGTTGGTGTCAATGGGCTGAGTACATCCCGTTCCAGACCTTCCTGTCTCAGAAAAGTCCAAGGTATAGGGGATCGAACCCAGTCCTGTAGATTCGCAGCCAGCAACGTTAGTCGCTAGACCACGCAGGTGGTCAACACTAATAATAATAATAATAATAATAATAATAATAATAATAATAATAATAATAATAATAATAGTTTTATTCTCATATCCAGCTAAATATAGTTTCGCCTATACCGGTAGTACTATTTTCAGAATATTAAAAATAAAATATTGTTGAATTACGAACCTATCTTTCGTATTTAGAGTGCTTATATTATTGTAAACAAATACGTTTCCCATCTCAAAATATTAGTGTAACTAAGGGATCACTTACAGGTCCCGATTTACAAATGGGCATTTTCCCAGGACGGAAAACATAGAAAGTGTGGCAAATTTTTAGGGGTATTTAAAAAAAATAATATTAACAAATTTGTGTTACATAACAAAATATTGTGTCTCAAGAGAAAAGAAAGGGGAAATACTTAATTACTTAAGTGCTTCAAAAAAAAAAAATGTATACACACTTTGAAGTGTCATGGAAAATTTATTTTCCGTTCTACACGGTCAAATTTCTGGAAACGGAAAGCTTAAAGTCCAATTTGAAAAATAAATGATTCTCTGATGAAAATGGATTGATGTTCAAAAGTTCAAAATTGTGGCCTTCAGCATCAATACATTTCTGAGTACGAGTCACCACTGATCCCGTACATCGTACCAAAGTGTCCAATGAGAATTCTGCGAACACCGCTTGACTCTCCTTCCAAAGGTGTGTCTAGGTTACGTGATTTATGTTTGTACACATCTTTTACTGTGCCCCATAAGAAGAAATCCAGAGGCGTAAGGTCTGGAGAGGGTTCAGGAAATTCGATTTGCCCCTGCGTCCTATCCACTGCCTTTTCAAATTTCGATCCAGGTATGCTCGTACGTCAATATGAAAGTGCGGCAGGGTGCCATCTTGTTGGTAATAAAACCGTATAATGCACAATTGGCAAGGAATATGGAATCAGCAGGCATTGTTAGGTACTTTTCATTGTACGATGATTATTGGCATGATTGTTGAAACTATTGTGCTGCCACCTGTTGAAGAAATATAACGTAACCTTCTCCCAGAAATTTAACCTTGTAGAACGGGAAATAAATTTTCTATGGCAGTTCAAAGTGTGTATACATTTTTTTGAAGCACTCTGTATGTGTATATATATATACACACACACACACACACACACACACACACACACACACACACACACACACACACACACACACACACACACACACACACACACACACACACACACACACACACACACACACACACACACACACACACACACACACACACACACACACACACACACACACACACACACACACACACACACACACACACACACACACACACACACACACACACACACACACACACACACACACACACACACACACACACACACACACACACACACACACACACACACACACACACACACACACACACACACACACACACACACACACACACACACACACACACACACACACACACACACACACACACACACACACACACACACACACACACACACACACACACACACACACACACACACACACACACACACACACACACACACACACACACACACACACACACACACACACACACACACACACACACACACACACACACACACACACACACACACACACACACACACACACACACACACACACACACACACACACACACACACACACACACACACACACACACACACACACACACACACACACACACACACACACACACACACACATATATATATATATATAGATAGTGATTGGATTCCTCGCGATAATAAAATGCCATCGGAATACTATTGGCTGATTCTTGGTTAAAACCCAACTTTACACTAAAACAATAACTTTGGGGTGGAGGAAAAAGGAAAAGGGCGATTATACAAAGCTTTGCCTAGGGTGAAAAGTACCTGAAATCGGAGCCTGAAGTTTTAATCAGTACCAGAGGAATATCAGCAGTACAATTTGAAGTAAGTGGATATCCAGTTTGCGAAATCTAGGGCGGTTGGGGAAACTTCCATGTCGATTTTATCCCAAGATCCTACATTCTTTAATTACACAGATATATAAAATAAGAAAAAATAGTTACATGGATAAGTAACCTATATATTTGTCTTAAGTTTGATTCCATTCATAAATTGTATTGAGGATTTATAGGCCTACATATTTTTTCCTCAACCTAAATTTTTAGCATTAGATTATGTAGGAAAACATGTAACATCATTGGATCATATTTATGAAATACCTCACAATAAACATATACCCTACCACAATTATAGGCTATGCAGAATTAAAATCGATCTGAATACGTCTTCCATATCGAGAACGTCATATAAACGCGGAATCAGTCCAGAATCACCATCTTCTAGAATGATCATCTGGAAATGGAGGAACGGATCATATTGAGTTGGAAGTCAATTCCATTTAAATCCTGGCGAATTCATTCTCGATGCACACGCACTCTAGATCCATAATATTGACATTTTCTACATGAAAATATATTTATTTAAATTACAGCAATGAAGCTGGCAAGAGAAAATTCATTATAAGACAACCATGGAATTATTTACACTTTTTCTACTGGCTGTATGGCAAAATGGACTGAAATATCCAATAGAATGCTAGCTGGCGACTTAAAAATGAACGAACAGGTACGGTTATACTGGAACCGGGGACAATTGACAAGAGGGTTTTAGGAAATAAACTATAAAACAAAAACAATTGAGAGGCGTCTAGTGAGAAAGGAAGCTATATTATTTCTGAAATAGAATGAGTTTTCTAAAACAGTGTACGCAGTACGCATTGTGTCATTACCTGTGTTGTAGTACTATAAAAACTGTTAAGAATAGACGGTGGGAGCCACACGCTTCTAGTAAAAAAAATAATGGCATAATTAGCAGATGACAATTATTATTGTAGGCAGGAATGTTAGTGGCATAGGTCCCTCTCTCACTGTTCAACTTTCACATATCGCTTTACTAGATCTAATCATTTCTCAACTAACACAGTATATGAAGGAAAGATAGCTACACTTTTTTTTTCTTTCGTAAACTTCAATACTCACCCCAACATTAAATTTATAGCAATGTCTTTTAAATTTATTATTAAAATTTTGGAAGCTACATGGTAGAAAATATATGAAATATCTTTGAAATCTTAATATACGTCTTAATGGGACACTACAAACCATACCAAATTAAGTTTATTTTCAGCTGTGTTTATACTCCTTTTAGCTACGAAGCCATGTCAGGAGTTCAGGATCCGTGTCTATCCAGAAGGATAGGCCATGGGACTATTAATGGCCATTTGTTTCTATTGTTGGTGTATTTTATGGAGTAAATTTCAACTGATATTAATTGAAATGGATATGATGGATGTCAAATAGGGCGGCCACGGAATTTGAACCTGAGACCTCCCGAATGCAAATTAAGTCCTTGTATAGGTTAATAATAATATTATTATTATAGGATTAATAATAATAATAATAGTAATAATAATAATAATAGTAGTAATAGTAATAATAATAATAATAATAATAATAATAATAATAATAATAATAATAATAATAATAATAATAATAATAATAATAATAATAAGAGACATGGTTGCTTAATCTTCGGGAAAAAAACATAATCTGAGAGTGTTAAGAAAACCGGATGCTTAAGAAAATATTTGGGCCTAAGAGAGATGAAAATGAGGACTGGAGAAAACTGCATAACGATGAATTTTATAACCTGTACTCGTCACTGGACATAGTAAGGGTAATTAAATCACGGAGGATGAAATTGGCTGAAATGGGCATGGGGAGGAAAGACATATCTAAAAAATATTGACTGGGAGACTCGAAGGTAAAATACTACTTGGAAGACCTAAACGTAGGTGGGAGGACAATATTAGGATATATTTAAGGGAAGTATGATTTGCGAGGGATGGGTTGGATGGAATTAGCACAGAATAGGGTTCAATGGAGGGCAAGGTAAACGCGGCAATGAATCTCCGGGTTCCATCAAATAGATAATATTCCTTTAGCTTGCTTAGGAATGCCATTGAGTAAGTAAGTAATAATAATAATAACTATTAATGATGCTAATAGGAAAATTATTTGAATTTCATTACATATTGGTTTAAGAAACTGACGAATATTAATTTAGTTGGACTATACAGATGTGTACGAATATTTTAAAATGAAACCGTTTTAAACCTATGTCATTAACCTGGGTTTGGTTTGGTAGAAAAGTTTCTCTTGAGCAGTCACCCTTACATCCGAATAATTGCTCAATGCGAGACATGAACCATTACGGTGATATTTACCATGTTTTAAGGATAAATTAATTACTGTGATTATTATACAGATGATTTCAAAATAGCAGATATTAGGTAAGCACATTCTTGTTCAAAACTAAGAATATTCATTACGAAATTTTTAATGGGATGCTGAGGAATGGGGTGCACCATAGATGAGTTAAAAACTCGTACAAACGTGCCTTGAAAGCGACGTGCAAATTTCAGTTTGTTTCATACACAGCACCTGCTCATTTAGCCATAATAGCCTTGAAAATATTAATCTCTTTCGCTATGACTTAACTGTCTATAAAGAGCTTATTGTCTATGACAACACTAACAAAATAATAATACCAGGAATGCTCTGGTGTTTAAGGCAGACAACATTTTCAGATGCCAATTGTATAAAATGTCAAGAGTCTTGACTTTCAGGACATATTACTTATGGAGTACTTTTCTATAGCCTATATATATATGGGATGGGTACTCGATACTTTCGATACCTCGATACTCTCGATACTTGCATGGTATCGGCATCGAGTGATACTTCAGAAAACTCGCTCGGTACTTTTTCGATACTTTGGTAATTCTGCAATTTAAGGAAATGCGGTATCTCTTTCTGCTTTTAGTAGTTTACTAAATATAGTAAATACTTCTATTTCTCCTTGAAATGGAGAAATCCACTCTGTGACTTTTGTCTAGTCATAAATAGACTTTCCTATTTTTAAAATTTAAAAATTTAAAATAAAAGAAAAAACACTTGTAAGTGGACTGTTTCAAAAACTAATTTTAGCTTTAATGTAGAGTTTAAAAATAATTATAGGCTACTGATGATATTAAATTTTCTCTCATTAAATATGCATACTTAATTAATTTAGTTGGTATTACACAGTTCTCTCAACTTTTAATTTTTAATGTACCTATGTATTGAAACTGGAAATGTTGACGGTATCGAGTATCGAAGAAAAATCATGTATCGGTATCGAGTAAATCTGCTATCGACTAGAGGTGTACAAATCTCGATTTTAGCTTGCCCATACCCGCTTGAACGCCAGGCAAGCAAGTTGCCATCGTCAGGGTACGAACAAGACGCAGCTTGGTTGGTCCCCTTCCTGGTAGCTACGCTGTTGAGCCAGGTAGTAGGGTACCTTATGTAAGGAAATCACATCCCGTGGGCTCCTTCGTGAAGAAAGCAACACACCTATATTTTCAGTTTCTATGAAGTCTAAGGATACCCAAACCACTTGATGCTACTCTGGGGGTCGCGTCTGAGTCGCGTGATGACGTCATCAAAATGGCGGACGTTGCGTTTCACAGAAATGACCATAAAGTGAAAACTATTTGAGATAGAGTCTTGCGAAAAACGGTTTTGAAATCATAATAAAATGCTCTATATTATTGTTTCTTACACGTATGGAGCTAAGACGGCATATTCTACCGAAAAATTACACTTTTTGTTGGAAAATTGAAAAAAATGGTCCTGTAGAATGTGTTCTCTTGAAATTTCAATAGAAGATGATGCCGTGTCATAAATTACATTCAAACAAATGTTTTGAAGAGTTTAATAATGATTCTATTCCCGTTTACCAGAAGTTTCCAATGTCAATAGTTTTAATTCTGTGGTAGTTTTTGTAAAACAAACAGCAATCTCCAAACGTCAATATGCTCTTTCCTGAAGAAGGCAACACACCTAGATTTTAAGTTTCTATTAAGTCTAAGGATACCCGAATAACTTGATGCTACTCTGGGGGTCGCATCAGAGTCACGTGATGACGTCATCAAAATGGCGGACTTCAATAACGTTTCACAGAAACAAATATAAACCGAAAAGTATTTGTGATGGTTAACCAGTTCAGGCTCATTTTAGACCATTTTAGGCTCAGAATAGGCTCAATTTTGTTCAGAAAGGAATTTGATATGAGATCTGGGCATCATATTATTGCGTAATCATTGTTGGTTTCTGCATGGCATGTCAATTCTTCTCTGTGATTGACTATTTACTCATGTATTAGGGAAGGGTTTGATAAAAAGGTAACAAAACACTGTCTAAATTGTTACTAGGAAGGGTGTATAATTAACTTGTCGTCAAGCTTCCAAGAGGGTACGAATTCCTGTGAGAGGTGCCATTATGGAACTGAAGGAGGACAGAAATCTTTTCTCAATAATGTTGATTGTTGCAAAATCAAAACCGGAGTTTGATCTGCGAAACGCAGTGAGCAATTACTAGCTGTGAGTTCTTCCTCGGTCATTGTTTTCCTCAGATGGGTCTATCTTGCACAGCAACGACAAGAGCAAACTATTAGGGATACTTGAGGCTTTACCATCAAAGTTTCCAATTTACACACTACCCACAAGTACAGTGCAGCCTCTAACCGGGCGTTGCAGTGTTACCGCCGAACTACAAGACCCGGAGAGCCCAGTGTCAAGTTTATTAGCGTAGCCAACAACCGGATTTCGTTAGTGTTGCACTTGTTGACGGAATGGCAGAGCTACATGCACTCGATAAGCCACCAACAATCAAGAACCCTTCAGAACTTGCCGATCGTTTCATAAGTAGTTTAAACCAAAAATACGGATCATACGATGAACTTCATTTGGTATTTGACACATACATAAATGACTCTCTAAAAGGACCACAAGAGAACTTCGTCAGGGTCATACTGTGCCAATCCATTATCACATTGAAGCAAAAGCAGGAATACTAACTATGGCAACGAAGAAGCTTCTCTCACACGAGAAAACGAAAGATGAACTTTCAATGTTCGTTTGAGAGTCTATTCTATAAAATGCTGCAGCCACCAACAGCAACCACCAACAGCAACAAGTTGCACGAGGGACACACATGGATGCCGGTTTCCTTAGCAATAGGCTACTCCCGAAGAAGCTGACTGAAAAATAATATTGCATGCTATCCATGCGGCAAATGCTGGTGCTACAGAGCTGAAAATCTACTCTCCTGATACTGATGTCTTTATTTTGGCACTAAATAAATATCCAATACTACCAAAAGACACACGTGTCGTAACTGGCCACGCTAGTAAAAGGAGAAGTGTTTCCCTGTCACCAATCTATGAGGAACTAGGACGACTGCGGTCCGACTCACTTCTAGATTTCCATGTACTATCAGGAGCAAATATTACTGGTTCCTTCTCTAGAAAAGGGAAAATATCCTTCTGGTACGCCTTCCTAGCTGCTGACGATGTTCTCATTGATCTGGAAAATCTGGGAAAGACGGAAACTGTGGATAAGGAAACGTCGGCCGCTGTTGAAAGGTTCATATGTCAAGTGTATGTTCCCAAAACAGATATAAAGGAAGTTGGTGAACTGAGGTGGTGGTTTTTTACCCGGAAGCAATTTGGGACCGAGTTCATTCCTCCCACACAAACATCACTTGAACCAGCTATACTTCGGGCACATCTGCAAGCAATGGAATGGAATAGATGTGATATACCGGATCCGAATTTGCCCCGCCAGCAGATTTTGGTTGGACTCAAGAGAACAGTCGATGGGTCCCAATCATGAGCACCAACCCACCTGCACCTTCATATGTGCTCGAACTAATCAAATGTGCATGTCGATATGTAATAGCTGCAGATGTGTTTGGATAAAATTGCCCTGTTCTGAAATGTGTGCATGTGAGGGCGATCCAGAGAAGTGTGAAAAAGGTTCGGACAAGTATGAAGAGGCGAAGATCGATAGTGATGATGATAGTGACTGATGAGGATGAACTCCTTTTTTAATAGGGGCAATGAGCAGAAAGTTATTCTGTTGAATACTGCAAGGCACCCTAATATTTAATTTCTTACAAGTTTGTGGAAATTTACGTTTATTAAGAAAATCACAGAAAACAGAAATACACTCCGAGCAGTCTACGGATAGGCTAAGTGTTACCAGTTTAATTGTATTCTTTCCGTTTCATGTGTGTAATCATAATTCAAGATTTTAAAGTGTAGCATGCAGAAACACAACAACAGCAACATTTATTAAGTTATTATTACATTAGCAGTTTATTCCGATTAAAAATAAAAATTCCGCAAGTCCATCACAAATACTTTTCGGTTTATATTCATTTCTGTGAAACGTTATTGAAGTCCGCCATTTTGATGACGTCATCACGTGACTCGGACGCGACTCCCAGAGTAGCATCAAGTTATTCGGGTATCCTTAGACTTAATAGAAACTGAAAATCTAGGTGTGTTGTTGCCTTCTTCAGGAAAGAGCATATTGACGTTTGGAGATTGCTGTTTGTTTTACAAAAACTACCACAGAATTAAAACTATTGACATTGGAAACTTCTGGTAAACGGGAATAGAATCATTATTAAACTCTTCAAAAAAATTTGTTTGCATGTAATTTATGGCACGGCATCATCTTCTATTGAAATTTCAAGAGAACACATTCTACAGGACCATTTTTTTTCAATTTTCCAACAAAAAGTATAATTTTTCGGTAGAATATGCCGTCTTAGCTCCATACGTGTAAGAAACAATAATGTAGAGCATTTTATTTTGATTTCAAAACCGTTTTTTGCAAGCCTCTATCTCTAATAGTTTTCACTTTATGGTCATTTCTGTGAAACGCAACGTCCGCCATTTTGATGACGTCATCACGCGACTCAGACGCGACCCCCAGAGTAGCATCAAGTGGTTCGGGTATCCTTAGACTTCATAGAAACTGAAAATATAGGTGTGTTGCTTTCTTCACGAAGGAGCCCACGGGATGACATAAGGTACCCTACTAAGGCGCCGGGCATGAAGTGTGTGTGCGCAAGACGCAGCGTGGTCGCTAGCTGGCAGGTCGCATGTTATGGATTAAGTTTCGGAATTATCTCCATTTTATTTTTATTTCTTTGTTATTATATTCTCATTCATAAGGTTTTGAAGACACAGAAGACAATAGGAATGAGTTTATGAATTCAAAATCATTACAGGAAGCTAAATCACATGTCACATTAGTTAAATATGTCACAAGAGTATTTCACTGTCTCACAGAGTTTCTAAATTGAATATGTATTTTATAGTAAATTTAATGCTCCACAGCTTTTGTTCTAA
Organism: Ectobius pallidus; assembly: GCA_964059195.1. Taxonomy (NCBI): domain Eukaryota; kingdom Metazoa; phylum Arthropoda; class Insecta; order Blattodea; family Ectobiidae; genus Ectobius; species Ectobius pallidus. The sequence goes on from CAXKWD010000004.1 coordinate 98,631,044, forward strand.
AAGTTTTTGTTGTAAACCCAATACTTTAGGTGCTAGGACAGAAAGTTCGCCAAAAAAATGGAGTAAAAACTTTTTTCGGCAAAAAAATAGTTTTTGTGGCAGGGAATATTTTTTTAATCGGTTTGAGATGGAGAACCAATGTATGGTTAGAAACATTATTATTATTATTATTATTATTATTATTATTATTATTATTGTTGTTGTTGTTGTTGTTGTTTTCTTGAGTTGGTGCGACCGTTGTATTCAATCTTCAGAGCACAAGAAGACAATAAAACGAACACACTTAACACGAAAATTAACATAATATAAAATTATTAGGTTACTATAAATTATACAAAAATACTGAATATAAACAAGTCAGAAACTGTAACCATGACTGATCTCTACAACCCCTTCATTGAGTAGTAATAGTATTTATTTTGGTGGTCTGAGCTTATTACAAAGGATGTATCTTATAAACAGTACATTGTTTGTGGAGCGATTGCAAAATGCACACGTGGAACGCCTGAATCTAGACTACACGCTAGCGGCCGGTCGCATGAAAAAAGAGGGCTAGCATTCTACCAGCAAACTGCGGCCTGACCAGATGGCTGGCAAGAGACCATCCAAGCGGCGTCTTGTTCACTCTCGTAAGAAGACATGACTTCATTCTTCCTGCTGCCTGCGGCATGCGACCATCCCGGTTCCGTCTTGCGCGTACCCATAGCTAGCAAGCAGGCAGGTTTCTTTAAGCTTGCATGGGTCAGGTAAAACCTGACTTACGCAAGCCAGAATAAGTTTGCGACATTCCTATCAGCTAAACAACTGTAGTTGCTAAGTGTAGGTAATACTTTCTTGCTTTTCTACATGCTGGTAGAAGAAATTCACCATGCAGATAAATAAAAGGTGGATAAAGTATTAAAAATCGTTTTAGCGTCTTAACACAATTATTATTTTTATTATTAGGTAGATTTCGAAGAAAAATCTACCTAATGACTTTCAAAAAATTCGTTCATATCTTTACGTTTCATGCCTCCCTGTTAAAAAAAAATTGTGATATTTATATTTATATACAGTATAATATGTATATGTATATATATATATATATATATATATATATATATATATATATATCTTTACACGCTAGCGGCCATAATTGTGAAGATATTTGAATCAAATTTTATTATGTTATTTCTAGGCCCAACAGTTCAGACAAGTTCGTTAATGAGTAAAATTGGCGCAAGAGGGTGGTCGGGGGAGGGGGTTGAAATTTTAAAACATTTATATCTCGGCCCCTATGAAGTATAGAGGGAAACTTTGATTGAATAAATTAGAGTACTCCTTATGTAGTTCACAGTGACACCAACGATTCGGGGGTTTTGGGAGTACGAGTGGGGGTAGGGGTATGGGGATGGAAATTCGAAATTTTCGAAACTACGTCTTGTGGAGTATCGTTGAAAAGCTCTTGATGAGTACTCTACAAATCAATAACTAGTTTCTTGATAGTTCTCATATAAGGCGAGATTTGAATGTTTGAAAAAATTCTCTTTCCTCTTTTTTGCAGTTATTATTGCGGGTTTGTCATGCCAAGGCTAAAGAAGAAGAGTGCTACGCAGCGACAGTAAATTAAAACAAAAACACTTCGAAATCTACCTCAGCCTGTAGGCTTGCCTAAAGGGATTTTTGTTATTGTTATTAATGATTTTATGATGTTTTCTCGAAAATGTTTGAAAATTTTTCCCATGCCGGGCTAGTACCTTTATTCATTGATAATTCAAACTCTCTACATTTTAGTTTCTCCTCGGCTTCCTTCAGGGTAAAATTCTCTAAATACATCTGAAGTTCCTCAACTACGTAACTGCACGACTTACCAGTGCACTGATATACCCAGTTTCATATTCTTTCCGCCAGGCCTTGCAGTTTCCTTAGGTCCTGTGAAACCCACCAAGTTATGAAGAGCTTGTGACACATAGCGACAGTAGGCTATTTCTTATCGTCGTTGTAATCTGGCTTGCTTTCTAGTCAAGCAAGTTAAAAGCTGTGGCTGGTTGCAGAATTTCAAAGGAGCAAGCAAGCTAAAATCAGAATATGTACACCTCTAGTATCGACCCACCCCTAATATATATATATATATATGTAGGATATATATAGGATATATATAATATGTATACATGTAATATGTGTATATATTATGTATATATATATATATATAATATATGTAAAATATATATTTCATCAACAACATCGTCAACATCTCCATAGGTGAAACAAATTAAGTTTTAAAAGATTACTGCTATATCTATAGTGCCTAATCCTTCTGGTGGCACCATAGTCCTGTGGCGACTCAGTCTCTAACAGAAATGCGTACCATAAGCGAAGATGGGGGTGAAGGTGGCCGGCGCGTAAGGCTGACAACCTTACCACATTCAGGTTCCGAATGTCTAAAAATTTGGAAGCCACAACAATCTCCTGAAACCCCAAGCGCCTCCACGGCCTGTATAGGGACTAGAGAGTTGCAGAACGGGGTTCATAACCGGTTTGTTCTCGACCGGTCGAAGGGCGCTAACCAAGGGTTCGACCGAACCGTCCGGTTAGTATTTTAAGAATCTTGGTTTACCCCTGCTGGCCGTGCGGTATATCAGCTCGAGGAACTGTACAAACATTTTCCTGGCATAGGCTACTTACTAAAACAGAATTATACTTTTTTTCCAACTTATAAGAATAACTTAAAATAAGAAGAATACAAGAATACAAATTCAATTTAAATACAAGAATGTACTATAATTGATTATATTTAAAAACTTTGTGTTGTCTTATACTTTGAACATTAGAAAATTAATACATATCCAATTACATTGCTGGAAAGTAACCAACAAACATTGCTGGTGCAGGAAGCGAAATACCTACTTACAAGGACTCCACGAGTTCAGAGTCCATGTTAAATCTTAGGTCTTAGTCCATTTAATACCAGCTGTTGTAGTCGTCAACCCACATTAGTGGGATTTTCTCTATCCTCTAAAAAACACCAACACCATTAATAAAATTGCTCAAAGTCCAGATGTGTAGTGGCCCTAGGTCTGTAAGAGAGAGAGAATAAATTGTATTTCCTATGCTAAATTTCGTTGCTGTTAACGATGCTGATATCGAATGACCATAGGAATTAATGTTGTTTACCTTTATATATAAAGCCTGGCTTTTCTGTTCCCAAGTTTGCAGTTTCGGTCACAGCCCAGGATAATGGAATTTGTGTGCGTCAACTGTCCCATGTCTGTATTTTTACAGGCATGTAAAAGGACTCACGCGGGACCAAATCCAAATCCCTGTTCACTGGCGACAGTTACAGGCCTAAGTACCAAGGGGGGGCTATGAATATTTGATAAAAATTTGATCAAAGAAGAATAAATCCTTGTTTTACATACAGCACGTTGAAAGTTGAACCTTAGGGACAGGGGGAATAAAAATTTCTTTAATGAAAAGCTGGCCAAATTTTGATGAAAACAAAATCAATTCCTGATTTAAATAAAGCATGTTGAAAGTTGAACCTTATGGACAGGATGATTAAATGTCTTTAACGAAAAGCTGATCAAAATTTGATCAAACAGAATCAATCTCTGTTTTAAATGCAGCACGTTGAAAGTTGGACCTTATGGACAGGGGGATTAAAATTTTTTTAAAATGAAAAGCTGACCAAAATTTTATCATGCAGAATCAACGTTTGTTTTCTTTTTTAAAACGCATTTTATCAAAGATCCACAAGTGTTCCCCTTTAGGCCTACTGCTTACCAGCACTCAACCGCCGTTAAATAAAATAAAACGAACAATATAATAACCAGAGTATTGGCGATTCCCCTTTCGTAGAAGTCTCCTGATAGTACACGGATATACACGAATAGAACTGACCGGATCAGTCAAACATTTTTCCCAAACTGTCAAGCTATGCAATTCCTTTGACTTACGAGTGCTGAATGCTGCCTATAACGCACGGCGACTGCTCGTGATAGCCAAGTTCATTTTCATAACTGGTTTGTGTAAGACTCTGATAGGGACCACTTTACTTTTTGAATAGTCATGCCACTGGACTGCGAAAATTTTGCGCCCTCAATTATTACACTTAAATGCCTTACATGTACAGTATTGCGCATTGCGAAAGTACTACAATCTTTTGGATGTAAGGTGGAAACTTCACGCACTATTGAGTTTTACCATTCTCCTTTTGAATGGGTCATACCGATTCTATTCTTCAACCTAAAAACCCCAATAATACACATCCTAACAGATATATATGAGAAATTTTTTATTTATTTTTAATTCAGATGACAATTCATCTTGGTAGGATAGTCATATAACCCTTTGTATTTTTCTCAGCGAGTTTCTCTGTGTGAGTTATTTTATTTGTATTATTCTTAGGAGGCCTACACTATATACATATTTAGGACTTCTACCCCTGTTCCTGTGATAAATTTCAATGTATTATGCCCTATAACAATAAACTCAATAGTTTAATACGATTTTCTTGAGGTATTTCTATTTGTATTATTCTTACAAGTATTGTCATATGTAGGACCCCTGCCTCTGTTCTTGATATGAATAAATTTTGTTTTATTATTATATATTAATGAACGAAGTGGGGCACTCTAATACTTCTTCCTGAGACATTTAACAGTTTATTATTAAAGCCCGGAGGAGTGTGCATTTTCCCGTAAGTTTAATGTGCATGAACTCTTTGTTGTTGTCTCCACATGTAAACAGCTGCAGGAAAGTACAGTCTGATGATAAGAACTTCAGAATATTTACATTTCAGAATATTTATATTTACTGAAATTCTGTTTTAATATATTTATATAATTTCAAACCTTATCTTAAATGTTACCTACCACCTCCATATCATTATGGGTGCATAAAGCTGGACTACAGTGTACATTGGTAAATTATCAAAACAATATTCGAGATGTTTACCACTCAAACAGTTTAACAATAAGAGAGTCTTGTTTTTTCTTTTCCTTGTTTTCGGGTTTTCCCCTTTTTTTCTGTTCTTTCCTTGTTTTCCGTGTTTTCTTTATAACACAACACTCGAACCCACAATCTCCTTACCCACGGCTCCAAGGCTACCGCGGCTAAGGAGACCGGCCTTGTTCGTAGATAATTTTCTATTATCTTGATGCCTTGGATAGTTTTAAACCATCTTTCCTCTGCTACAGGTAGAGGAAGTATTCTTTTCGAGCCCGAAATTCGAAGTTGAGTTTTTAACATAAATACACGTTTGAAGTCCCCTCAATCAAAAATACTATTTTCGGAAACATGTCTGTGTCTTCTGGAGCTAGTAAAATAGTAAAATATGAAAATAGTATGAAAACAAAATTTTGTATTTGGGTTAGGTATCTTCTGGGGATGTGACACGAAGCTAGGCGACGACTTTGTCTTATTTTTAAGGGGACTTTATATGGAAAAAATTTCGTTTTTCGCTATTTTCTCGAAAACTTCTCTAAATATTTTCTTTAATTTTTTTCATGGGATGCTTATAACAATAGCTGTTTATTTGAAATTTTTTCTAAAAAATTCTATGAAGGGTAGTTATAAGCCACCCGTGTTTGTAGAAACTCAGTTTTTCCTGTTGAACAATAAAGGTATGCACACGATCAAACAACTGAATACGCGCCCTTTGCAATATGACCTTTTATTCTATATCACAATGTGAAATGAAAAAGATGCATTGGTCATGCTTTGAGTAAAGAAAGTTACGTAAGTGAATTTGGGTTATGTATCCTTCGGGGATGCGATACAAAGTAATAACTACATTCTCTTCATTTTTACAACCAATTTATATGAAGATAATGTCATAAACACTATATTATACTAAGAGGCAAACTTTTATTTGAGCAGAGGAAGTTACGTGAGTTTCACATCAGATTATTTTTTATAGATTGATAGCCGTATTACCAAAATACTGAATTGTTTACCAAGTGTAAATTTTCAAAAGGTTGGGTCGTTGTAAGTGATTTTACAATTATTCCGTCAGATGAATTTTAATGTAAAGCTTTAATAAGTTCCCTTGCAGATTAAAATATATACAGGGTGTTAATGAATAACACAGAAATATTTTACCTGTGTATAGAGGGGACATAGACAAGCAACTTTTATTAGGAGATTTTTGCTCTATGGATTCAATTCTTCCTGTTATAACATAAAATCTCCCAAGGATATGCACGCCACTGACTTCTAATACTTGAAATGATGGGAAACAAAGGAACAGTGAATATTGTGTAGTGGTCGGGAAAATTGTAAAACATGACGATCGATATCTTACAACTCTGAGGGAAAAAAGACAAACAAAACATTTTTGTTAGGTCTGGAATTAGGAATAAAAACCTAATGCAGTGGCGGGCAATCATGTGATTAGTCAGTAAATTTTGCAGATTATGAAAATTCTAAATTATGGTATAGCTGTTGATGAATTATTAAGAAACAGGTTTTTATCGATCATTAGGAAGGTATGAAGTCAATTTAATGACAATTTTAACCCTATTTCGCTCAATTATTGAGTTATGAGCACCAAATTTTAAGGACTTTAATGCCCTGTAGCATACGCATTTTACGTCATAGAGCAAAAATGTCCCAATAGAAGTTGCTTGTCTATGTCCCCTCTATACACAGGTAAAATATTTCGGTGTTATTCATTAACACCCTGTATATATGTATCTGCCATACTTGTAATATTATTTAGTTTTTAATTCTTTGTTTTCGTCATTTTAAACGCTTGCGCTCAAAATAACACTACAAATGCACGTGCGTTCAACACGACAGAAACAATAACATGAAGTCCTGGCTTCGTTTCTCCGTTGTAGTCCAAAGTGACGCTGAGTTAGGTTTGTACATTCGCGTGACCAACTTTGAAGCTAAAATTAATGTTAAAACTACATAAAACTTTAATGTGAGTAACGTATATTTAATTTTAAACACCCTTACTCATGTGCCAGTATCAATGTATTCACTAATGGACTGTTCACAACTTGAAGGTGGATTCATTGCACTCCTGTCTTAATCTTTAGGATCGTGCTAAAGTAATAACCTGCATGTCAGTGAATCATATACAAATACCATTAATTGCCAGTGCATTCTGTGAAATCGGCATATTATATTTTTAAGCACTTCTTTCGTTATTATAAACGAATGTATAAGTGATCAGGCCTAGATAAATTCCAGTTTTCTGGTAATTGTAAAAAGAAAGAAAGAAGAAAAAAGTGTGAAAGCTTTCCGCTCAAGCATATGGTTCAGTAGCATGACTTCGACCGCAGGAAATATCAAATTTGAGAGGCTGACAGGACCTCGGAGGTATTAAAATTTGTCTTTATTATTATTACCGGTAGGTGGTATTATTATTAGTAGAAGTAGAAATAGAAGTAGTAGTAGTAGTAGATTTAGTGTAGGAAATTAGGAAATAATTTCCTAGACAGCTTACCTCCAAAATCTGGTACAGGCAAACTGTAATATGTAGAATCTTTAAGAGTCATTGGAAGCGGCGAAAACGTATTATATATATATATACACATACACACACACATACGCTAAAAGCTTATACAGGGTGTTTCAAAAATACTTTTACAAACATCGGGCATGGGTTCCTTACACAAAAAGAAGGAAAAAAGTTCATACGAACATAGGTCCATAATCCTTTGTTTTCTCGTTAGAAACTGCCCAACACATTGGTACACTCATAACACGTCAACACACAAAACTCGTAACATATGCTCGAAATGTCCTCTTCTTGCTTCTAGACATGCATGCACTCGTCGAATTATGGACTGTCGCACCCTTTCAAATAATCCAAGATGGTGTCGAATGGTTTCGCAGGCTTCCATGACACGTCGATGAAAAGTTTCTTCATCCGGGATGTCTCCTCACCTTGTGCATGCACGTCTAGAAGCAAGAGGAAGACATTTCGAGTATTTGTTATGAGTTTTGTATGTTGACGTGTTATGAGTGTACCAGTGTGTTGAACAGTACCTAACGAGAAAACAAAGGATTATGGGATCAATGTTCATATGAACTTTTTTCCTTCTTTGGAACCCATGCCCGAAGTTTGTAAAAGTATTTTTGAAACACCCTATATACTTATACAATCTACCTCTAGCTCTGTTTAACTAACTATAATGGTGCGTTCATAATGGTATTTTGTCTAGTATTAGGGAAAGGTATCGAACTTGATAACAAACAGTACAAGCTTTCTGTCTGCTTTTTTGATACACCTGACAATTTTAGTCTCGTGTCTGGCTTTACTTGTATTATTATCCACAAGAGAAAATATCTTTCAACCAAGCGAACTTATTTTCTCTTACTGTTTTGCCAGCATCCCTCCCCCATTATGACAACCTACTTACATTCCTTTTTTTTTTTTCCAGGTCTCCATTTTGGGCCTTCTAGGACCCCGAGCCCCCCGAATCGAGGGGTCTGCGAGGCCTTTAGTTACGCCAGTGAATTATACTTAATATGAATAAATTTGTCTAATAACTTTCGAACATGTGACCGGCTCATACTAGCGTGCTTTAAGCTGTTATGTAAAAGAATTTACTTGCGCGGTAATGATTATATTACAGCCCACTATTTATTTCTAATTGGAATCACTGTGACAAAATTTCCCGCTTGGTCGAACGATTTCAGTTCAATAAACTTCGTCCTGATTTCTCCAAATTTGTGTCGTATGAAAGTTCATTCATAGGTAGTACTTGTCTGTCGTAGAGCACTGACTTTTAAAAGGGAAGGGGAAGGCAATTACAAGCACCTCTCCAGAGTATTTCTCTGCGGTCACGTTAGTTTACGAGATTAGTAAAATGTACACATGTTCAAGATAAATAAAGAACTTTTGATAAATTTCATATTTTTTCCTACGAGTGATATAATTATGTTGTATAGTGTGTAAAATAATTCCAGGTAAATCCATATCAAATCAATCAATGATGATGCTGACAATTTTATTTTATTTTTAATCTGTGTTTGTACTATATTCAGAGAGTTGAAAACAGGTATTCATTAATTTACAATTTCTTTTTGAGCGTCCATTTTGTATTGGTGCGTCAGCCTATTTTGCATTTTACAGAGGTTTGCGTTAAACTCTGTAGCTTCTTTCTTTTTTAAGATATTTGGTTCAAACAAAACCCATGTTAAAGAGCATAAAATATATAATATTTTCTTTCTAGTTTACATAGGCCTAATTAACTGTAAATAATCGGAACAAATAGGTATATGTTGATTTTTTCAAAATTAAAACCTACTCTTTTAAAATTAAAAACATAAATTTTTAATTTGGATATAGTATTTATAGTACTCTACTTCCCTAAAAAGTTTCAGACCTGAGAGTTACATCCTTGTTTTAATGGGTCTTGAAATATTGTGATTTTTCTAAAATCAGGTATTTTCAAACTGAAATATCTCAAAAGGAACAAACTTCAAAATACAACACTTTTAGAAAACATTCTTTCATTGTGTTGTAATAAGTGGTTAAAATTTCATCACTGAGACATTATTGGTTTTTTAGGTAGACATTTTTAAACACAACTAAAATTTCAGGAAGTGCTAATAAGTGCTGATATTACATTGTTTGTAGTAAAAATCTAAATAATACATAAGTGATGCTAAGCAATTTTTGTTGGAAACACAGATAAAAAATAATAAATTTTGTCAGCAAGCTTTTCAAATTAAGTTGGTTGATTTGGTATGGATTGACCCTTCCACCTATTCCCTCGAATTTTGGTTTTATAAAATTTGCTTCTTATATTATCAGCTTAATAGCCTTTTACCTCTAAAATCTATAGTCGTCAATGTTATAAAACATTAAAATATCGTAGGCTCAAAATTCTGTGGAATGGACGATATTTCGGCTTTTATTCCGTCATCTTCAGGTCCTTTTTATTTTTTCAGATAATCTTCTCTCACTTGATGGGATACATCATTCTAGTACTCAAGAGGTGAGATTGTTTTTCATCCTTCACAGGTAGGGTAAATGAAATCATGAATGAATTGATACATAATATCGCAATTACAGAAGAAGGCATTGGGAGACCGGTTGAACGAGTTAAGTTGCATAACTTGCTTCCTGAGTGGAGTTGAAGAAAGTGACAGGAAGTGGGCCGCAATAATTTCCTTAAGCTTTGAATCGCGTCTAGATATTGAAATATTGCAATTTTTGTGAGTGGGAAAAAGTGAAATTCTTATCACATTGGGCAGGAAGCTAATCCTCCAAAATTGTGCCATCACAGTGCATTATATAATGAATATAAATTACCAGACTCTACTATTAGTTATCTACCAGTTTTTCTCAACTTTTTCAAAATGGGAAGCAGTTTTTATTTATTTAATCTATGTTTTCGATAGCAATACATTTTAAGTTATTTACAAGTTGAGTGATACAAATAGCCTCTAAGTATATTAAATACCCCATTGAAGTTAATATATTTTTTGACAGAGTTTCATTTAAAAATCCTTAAATGTTGTGATCAAACAGTTTATTATTTTCGATTTTATAATATAAAGGATTGTTACATTTCTGCCTATTATTTGGAAAATAATTTTCAAATAGTGTCTTCATGAAAGTTCTGAGGCTTTAAAAGTGTTTTATATCAAAATATCATCATATCTGATAGTCATATATATATATATATATATATATATATATATACATATATATATATATATATATATGACTATCAGATATATATATATGACCGCCGGCGTGGTCTTGTGGTTAGCGTATCTGACTACGGATCCGTCGGCCCGGGTTCGATCCCCGGTACCTCCTCGGATTTTTCTGAGGTAGGGAGGTCTGGTAGGGGTGCACTCAGCCTCGTGATTCAAATTGAGGAGCTACTTGATAGAGAATTTATAATATGGAAACCATTAACGGCCGTGGGTGACCACATGCCCCCAATCCTGCCTATGGGTAGATGACGCAGCGGTCGGGTGTTAGGCCTTGTCCCTTCGGGGATGTCGCGCCACGGAGTTTAGTTTTATATATATATATATATATATATATATATATATATATGCGTGTGTTTAAAAATTAAAGCTGTCTAAAAAAAGTAAGTCCTGTATTATTTAGGCCATATAATTTCAATTTTTCAATTATATAATCATGTGAGATACTATCAAAAGCTTTGGTTAGATCTACTAGAGCAGTACACAGAATTATTTATTTTCGAAGGAAAATAATCTTTTATTTATCAAATTCTCAATAGCCTGAATAGTAGACCTACCTGGTAAAAAGCCAAACTGTGGAGGATTAATGAACTTGTTCCTATCAAAGTATATATAAATCTGTCTTTTTACTACTACTTCAATTATTTTACCTAAAATTGGGACAAGTGAAATAGGTCTATAGTTGGCTGGATCATCTTTGTTATTCTTTGAATAATGGAATAGTTTTTTATATTTCAAGTATTTTTGGAAAGATACCTAATTGAAACACATTGTTTATTATACAAGCAAAAGGTATAGCAATTACATCAATAATCTTCTTTACAATATAATTTGAAAAACCAAGATAATCTTCACTTTTTGAGCCATTGAAATTATTTACTATGTTAATTATTTCTTGAGGAGAGATTTGTGTAAAATTAAACTTTGCCCTAGGGTAATTCTGAGGAGGGCCAAGAAATAAATCACATGCATTTGGCCTACTTGAACTTTGAGTTTTATTAACTAGAACACCGTTTAAAAAATAGTCATTGAACTCGTCTGGAGAAATTTTAGGTAATTCTGTATTTTTGGTTTTGGAGCCTTTTTCATTTTTTATTATTGTCCAGGCTGCTTTGCATCTATTGCTAGAGTTTGAAATGTATGCAACATTGTATCTAATTTTGGCTAGTCTGATATCTTTTCCATACAGGCTTATCTGAGCAAACAATTTGCTATTTTCATTAAATTCAGAGGCTATGTCCCTAAGTGTTAAACTTTAGGGACTTAGGCTATTTTGGACTTCTCACATTTCGATTGAGTAGACTTGTATTTAAGTTTAAAAGGACAAGTCATATTAAAATGAAGGCTTAGCTTATTTAAAAAATATACACACATATCATCCACATTTAGGTTTTCTGGATATATTTTATCCCAGTTCTTAAACAGAAGTTGATGTCTGAAGTCACTAATGGTTTTCTGGATTATTATTTTGTGTTTATACATATGTTTTGTATGTTTATCCTGCCTACTGGGAGTATTTGAATACATGTTGCTTGTTTTTATTTTTTACGAGTAACCACGACATATCATGGTCGGACATACACGTTTTTACATTATCATTACAGGCATGACATTATCAATACAGGCATTTTTCCTAGTATTTTCAGAAAAGAGAAGATAAGCATTGTATGACCTTAACAAATTTACAAGAGTATGGATAATCGGCAGTGATTTCTTAATATCTAAATTAAAATCTGCTACAATGAAGAATTTGTACTTCTTATCTACAAGCTATTCTAAAAAAGTTCTGAACTATTTATAACATTTAAATTGTTAACTTGAGTAGTATATACTGATATTACAACCATATTACTCTGGAAGTCTAATTGCACATAGCCTACCTCAAAGTCAGTATCAATACCAAAGTTTTGAACATCAACTTTCTCAAAGGAAATATTTTTCTTTTAAGAGAATCATAGACCCACCATAGCCTAATTCAGCAGATGATGTTCTACAATATGCTGAACAATATGCTACAATATTCAATAGGCTTCTTCCCATGGACGTCATAAATCCGTATACCAAGTTTCATGAAAATCTGATAAGGCGTATTTAAGTTATAGCGTCTTTCTGATATATTATCATTAAAATAGGCTCTAAATTGCGCATTTCTCCGGTACCGGTAAACCGATTTGGTCTAATATCAATAGGGTTCTTCCCATGGACGTTATAAATGCGTATTCCAAGGTTCATGAAAATCCGATAAAGCGTATTTGAGTTATCGCGCGTGCAGACACACGGACAGACAGACAGACAGACGGACGGACAGACATTTCCCCGTCCTCCACACAATCTCATAAAGTACCATACTGGCACTTAATAAATGTTATGTTTCAAATCATAGGTCAGTGATAAGTTACAAATCATAGGTCAATGTTAAGTTACAAATCATAGGTCAGTGTTAAGTTATAAATCATAGGTCAGTGTTAAGTTATAAATTATGGTTCAGTGCTAAGTTACAAATCATAGGTCAGTGTTAAGTTATAAATCATGGTTCAATGTTAAGTTTACGATCAAAATTTCAGTTTTTGCGTCGAACATGACATAACGACTTTATTATTCAGGTAAATTTATGCCACATTGAATCCACATTAAATCCACATACATTCACCATTAATCCACATGAATCTACATTGGATCCACTAGATTTACTAGATCGGCAAGACGTACGCTTGCTAATTTTCTAGTATGTCATATAATACGTAAACCCGCAATAAGCCTACCTAAATTTTAATATAATTATTAGGTCCACGTTGTTTATGACCCAAAAAAGTAAGAAATATTCAAGACAATGTGACGTTGAAATAGCGAAATAAGACTAAAAAATACCATCATGACCCAACATATAATAATGACTTACACAAAAATGTCAATACTATACTATTTTAACAGTTTCGTGGCATTGTCAAATAACATCGCAATTGTTGAATGATTTACTGCACCAAGGAGTTGTAAATCCAGTAAATGCATATTACAAGGACGGTCAGAAAAGAGCGTGACAATAATCATTTACAACGGTGGCAATTAAACATCCACAAGGGACCTCTCACAAACATCCGACGTTTGATCAATGGATATCCAAATCTTACCGCTCCTTAAACTAATTTTAATTTGTTCCAATGCACTTCGATAAAAAGAATGTAAATCATTTGTTGATGTGTCTGAAATGGTACGTCGAGTTTCATGACGCTTTTAATCTAACATTATTTACTTTATTGAAAGAGATGTTAGCAGATAACTCCACCTTACAGAGGTCTTCCGAAAAGTAGACGACTTAGAAGACTGCGCCGTTTTAGCGGGTAACTAATAACTATACCCGAGACGAGCTAAGAAGAAAACCTGAAGTAAACAAAAACCAGTATGTCTGTTTCTCTCTTAAGTCATACGAGTAATGTGTTAGAGTGAGACAGGTGTACCAGTTTTTGTTTATTTCAGGTTTCCTTCTTAGAATGGCCAGATTTTAGGCAGCATTCCTTTGGCAGTGAGAGTAAATATCTGGAATTCTTTTTAGGTATTAGTAGTTTTCAGAATATACACTAAATTATAGCAAAAATCAACCTTTTAACTCTCATATTCACAAATGTAAACGAATTATGAACTTAAATCGTAAAAACATGCAGACTATGATCAAACCTACAAAAATGACCGAAATATGCAAATATATGACCTTTTAAATATATGTAAAAGTAATCAGGAACGTTCAGTCGTTGTTGAAATCAATGGCATAACGAAATAAAAGTCAGAAATAAAATAATTATGACATGTCATAAACATCCGTATTCTAATAACACTGGGCAACATCATTATGGGGATCTGCATAAAATAGGCGTTTTTAAGTAATTTATTAGAGTTGTTTACGAATATGGTTTCAGATTTCAGTTTTTTAAATATAATTACATAATTTTGCTTCTTTTAAAATTCGCACGTATCAAATCAATGTTCAGCGGTCGATATAATGAGCCATCAGGCCTATACTACATGGAGCCAGAATTCCTATACCTAACCCACAAGTGACCGTACAATCATCATCGACGTCATTGCCATCAGTAGACCTGGGATTTTAAGGCAAATGCCTATTTTGTTCCTTATGAAATAACATGAACATTTTTAAGTATGTTGACGTTTCATGACAAATCACTTACATTTATAGAGTTTTATAGTGCCCTAAAATGCCTATTTGTCCCTTTACAGCCTATTTTACTATTTTAGTACCTAAAATGCCTATTTTGTACATTTAGAATAAAATTCAAACTTCTGTAATTCTTACAGTCTTATAATGGACATCCCTCAATGAAAAGCAGAACAGCAGAGGTGGGCTTTCCACAGGAACTTGATTATTCCAAACAATAAGTCGCTAAAGGAATGCTGACTGACGAGGGAGGGGGAGGATTAAGGAGGAAGGTGTCAAGTCACCGGTGAAAAAACATCTGTTTAAGTGAATATAGTTCGTGATGCCTAACTTTGCAGTTAATTCTGTTAAGAATAGGTATACTACGTTTCTTGCAGTAAAAAAAAAAAAGACCATGTTACAGTTTAAGTGTATATCGTAATATTTTAAGGTCTGTTTTCTATCTATATACACATATTTTAAGTGCCTATTTTATCTTTTAAAAGCCTATTTACTTGTTTTAAAAGCCTATTTTAGGTGCCTAAAACTAATTTTTTAGAGCCTAAATTCCCAGGTCTAGTCATCAGATTTTGTAAGCTGCGATGAACAAGAGAGCTGAAGTCAGAGTTGTTTACCCAAAGTAAGAGATCGGGGTCTCTCGAAGGAGTTTGTCACTTTTAAAGGAGAAAAGTCTGGTCCATTGTTGGGGATATAACATTCTCCTGCTATCGAACAAGGGAAGAAGAGTTTCGTGAGTACTTCACTGGAGATTGTTTACCTAATGACATTGAAAGTGTAGTATCAAACTATAGGATAACATACAACAAGAATGAATGGAGGTTGTTTACTTACGAAACCCCCCAAATATCAAAGCTGTACATGACCAATTACCATTTCTATACCAGTAGGGTATTCTTAAATCTTGAAGGTAAACTACGAAACCCTTGCAATGGTATTAACGGGAAATAAATATTCAAAGAACGATTGGGTAGTATGTGGTGTTATAGGAATACTTCTTAGACAACATTCAGGTTTCACCACATGGTGAATTTTTAAATATATCTGTCAGAAATTCTCCTTTCTGTCTGGAAGAAGGAATCTTTGTGGGATCACATATTAGAAACCTTACGATTTGAGGATTTGATGACTTGTGAGGAAAGACTAGCTAGGAGAGGATTAAAGTATGTGATAAACTGTTTTTGGGGAACAGGAAGCACCCAGTTTACAATAAATTCGTGTAAGATATATTGATGGCTATGAATAATTTAGGTGTTAATACATAAAGTTGCATTTCCTTCATCGCCATCTCGACTTTTCCCCTGAAAACTTAGGAGGCAATACTGAGGAACATTTACAAGAGAGCAGTTCCACTATGACATGAAAGAGAAAGGCCTTATCAGGGTAGATGAAATTCTGTGATGTTAGGTGACTGTTGCTGGTCTATGAAGAGGGACAATCTGGATCTCACTTCTGCAGCAAAAGAAAGCGATTTTAAGTCATTAAATGTGTATTCTGGACTTGCCATGTGTCGAATTCAATTTTGTACGTTGACAAAGAAAGTAAGCCTACTTTAATTGGTTAAAAATCCTGGGCACGTCCTCCGGGAGAGACTTTAAGCTGGGGGGCCCGTGTCATAGATTTACGGCACGTAAAAGAACTACAAGCCTAAATTAGAGCCTCTGGACAAAATTTCTCGACCCTTTCACGTCCAAGTAATACCTTAGTTCCGGAGGAGATTAAGGGGCGATGGGCTTACCACCCGTCCCTCTGCCCTCTCTCGGAAAATAAGCGTAACAAAATTCCTATAGGTAACAGAAACTTCCAGTGCTGTAAAAATGACTAAAAGCACACGTGCCGTAAGTAAATCCATCATAATACAAGCCTTTATCGAAGACCAGAACCAAGACCCCCCCAGTTTGTGGCGACTTTAACAGGACAAATATTCGGTCCCCATTCTCGGAAATTGAAAAAACTCGGCGCAAGTGCCTCGTTTTTTCAAACTCAAACTAGTATCGCAATATACTATTACGTGATACATAAAATCTGAAATCAGATTCGTAAACAGGGGGCAAAATCACCCATCAGAACTAAAAGCCTAAGATTTTTTTTAACTCAGTGTAAATATTGTTGTTGATCGTTCAAAACAAAACGTGAGAAACACGCGAGGGAACGGTTGACAGTGATGTAAGTTACTACTATTCATATTATCAGCCTTGTTGAAAATAATGTCATGATTACGCGCAGGTACATATCCTGTAGAGACGGGGAAAGGAAAAGGTTTTAACAATGTATGTAGTACTATCGGAGGGAGGGATGAGTTAAATATATAAACTGGTCACCAGATTGAGGAATTCCGGTGGTTCACCTTGAAAATTCTAATGTGACAGTAATGATGCAAAATTATGTTCTGCATGTGCTAAGAAAACTACCACATGAATATCAATATGCATCCTTTTATACAATTATGATTGCATTATGAATAATCATTTTCAGATTATAGTACTATGGAACGAGTCAATTCCGACAGTGTCATTCCCGACAGAGCTAATATTCCCTTTACAACTTGCACCATTTGCGGCAGTTCCGAGGTTTATTTATATCAGGGGAAGTCAACTACATGTACGTCTTGTGATGACGTTTGTGGAGCAAGTGCATGCGGATCCCTTGTGTGTGACGTCAGCAAGAGCGCACGGTAGTAGGGGTGTTTAGAGTACGCTAGAGCTAGGTACTAGAGGACCTATTCACTTTAGCTCTGTGGGTAGAACACCTTCTGGTTGGAAATACGGAACATTTTTAAAGTTAATGCAAGTACGCGATCATAATAGTGTTCTCTCTGCAGAACATGTGTTAGTTCTGCAAAACATTCTTCCTCAGTTCGAATCGAGGTTTCAGGATGTGGAAAACTTTTCTCCAATGCTACCCCATATTCAGTTAATGTCAAAGACGTTCCTTGCCGGTATCAGTTAGAACCGCTAAACTTTCAATGCGACGATCTGTTAAAGGAAAATACGAACGTAAAGTGGTCTTGGGTAACTTTTACAGAAATTTCTCTGAAACCAGATTCCCGAGACTTGCCGACCGAATATTATGTAATTTTGGATCGACATATGTGGCCGAACATTTTTTTTTCACTAATGAAATGTTCAAAGCTCAAATCAAGAAGTACATTGTCAAATCACAACCTAAATGTAGTCTTCGATTAAATATTGCTCAAACATTACGTCCCAACATTGATAAACTTGTTAAAGAAAAAAGAGACAGGAAAGTCAGAAAATTGTTACTGTAATCTTGTATCATCTAAGGTGCAGACGAGCTTGTATGGTAATTCATTCATTCATTTTTTTATCAATTTTACTGTAGTGAATTATGTTAGTTCAAATGATAGTAATGTCTATTTTTGTCAAAGGAAATTGTTCTTACAAAATATAAAAATAGAATTATTTATAATATGTTCAACTACTGTGCTGTAATTAACCGATAAACTATCAAGAAAATCGATTGATGTTTCATTAACTCGGAAACACGTATTACGTAAGTTCTAACCCCCTAAATTTCCGCTGCCCGCAATACTAATGCCCCTCTCTTCCCCCCTGTTCACTGATGCCCCCATTTCACATACTCCTCGCAGAGGTATAACGCGAGCAGTCAGAGCAGAAAGCAGTGACGCCACAGAGCAACCTTCTGTCTTCCCCTGATTTATTAGTCCAGTCGATATCACTTTTTACCTGGAAAATATTCCGAAGTTAATGAAATTTTTACAGGTTATTTGGGGGTACTCTAGGATGTTTATCCTAAGTTTTCGACCTCGAGGACCCTGTGCTAACTTGAGGGGAGATCAAAAACCTCAAAATTTTTGGACTTTTTCTTTTTTAGCTTTTATATCGTAAACTAAGCACATTGTGTGCACCATAGTACGATACAAAGTTGTAGAGCATTAAATTTTCTAAAATTTGGTTGATAAAACGAATTTTTAGACCCAATATTAACCGAGATACGTCCGATGAAACTTGGACAAAGTTTCTCGAAATGCAAAAAAATATCCGAAAAACGAAGGTTTTGGCGCCATAACTATTTATTACCATCATTTCCATGTTAATTATGTTAATCACTCATTAATATCAACATCTTGGAATACCTATGACCCCCTTCCTCCACCCCTCTTCCCATCCCTCCCCCTCCCCCAAACGTGAAGATGCCTCATTTTAATGTAAGAAATGTATTTTAAGAAACCTTCTCACACCAAAAACCCTTTCGTTGTACACACAATGTGATGTGACCGGAGGGGGGGATCCGCTGACCTAGAGCCTATTGTGATTTGCAGTTATTTACATATTTTGGTGCCTGGTCATCACCCTACTGTGAATTCCTGTTAACCCACAATCTTGAACCTCAATAAACGTAGATCAGGTGGTTTAAAATAAATACTTAGTAATCAAGAATTAAAGTTTATAGAAGTATAGAATTTATTTACAAAAAATTATAATTTAGAGCATAATTATAAATAATTAAGATAATTGCAGGTGTTATAACCAACGTAGAAATAATTTCAAATAATTAGTACACAGCGTATCAGGCTACGAAAACCTTGGAGCGCTTGGGGGCTGCCGGACCTTCCTCGCCGTCGTCGTCTTCATTGTCGGGGTCCATGGACACGTCAGTGGGATCCTCACTCTCGTCATCGGTGTCAGGCTGAGGGGAGTTTTAGCATGCTGTTCCCACGCAGTGCTTGCATACTGCACTCAATTAATACACGTGCATTATATGTTGTTACAAGAATGAATACCAATAAGATATCGTGTGGCAGGTTTTAAGAATGAAAATGTACTTTTACAGCATCACTCAGTATTGATAAAGTGCATAAAAATACCCACCTCGTTTGGTAACCTTCCATCCCCATACGGAAGGCAACTTCTGATTTCTCCCTTGGCTTCCCATCCACGCCTGGACTAGCAAGTACATCCTGGTGGCATCTCTGGTTGGTGGCAGTCTGGCAAGTTGACATTTCGGCTTTGCCATAACTGTGGAAAAAAATGCGGTACCTCAGGTCTTCGAGGTTGTCAAGTTCGATGGTCCCTCCATACAGTTTCACAAGAAATTTCTCTCCAACATCAGCGATTTGAGTTGGAGTTGCGTCGGGGTCTTTAAAAATCGCCAACATCTCTGAAAGGCTAGAGTCCTTGCTATACATCTGCATCAACTTCTTCTTTCCAATACCAAAGGGTGCTGAGGTGGTCTCACATGCAGGAAAAGAATATCCTGTGGTTCGTACTTGAACGAGTGGGATCAATACAGCACAGTTCGGATATTACCCTTTCCACTCTTCTGGAAATAGACGTTCTTTTTGGAAGAACCCAAAGCAGTGAGTAGCACCAGAAGATATATGTCGTAACCTGTTATGATGACACTATCATATTTGTCAGCAGCTAAGCTAAGACAGCAGTATCCACAGTCATTACATCGGCGTCTTCTACTGCCTGCTTCACGTGGATCCCCTTGGCTTCCATTTCACTCTTCAATATGCTTATGAAGTTCATCTTGTTGGTATCATTGGAAAGAAATTTCGCCTGCGAAATCGTGCTAATCAAAGTTGTCTTGGAAAAGACAAACTTTGTTGAGGAGTGCGGCAAAGAACGCCGATAACGTTCAGCTGCTTCGGTGCTTTGGTATAGTCCAGTTATTCATTGCATGGCCAGGCGGCTTCCTTTCGTTAGGAGGAAAAGTTTGCCGACAGCTCAACCCATGTTCTTTGTTTTTACCGCACCAATCAGCTAGTTACCCCAGCCAATCAAAATCTAAGAATGTCCTGTGGCGATTTTGACAGCTACTCGTCTACTCCGCGTGGAGTGAAATGCATAGTTGCAAGATCAAGTTACAGTAAATAGTAACACGTGTGAATTGAATAAAGCGAAGGAAGAACTGAGGTCAGCGATAACAATGAGAGAATATTGCAACGTTGCTTTTGTTTTGGAAAGCGGAAGCCCAAGACCGATTTAGTCAGATCAGTTAACATAAAGAAACACCGAAACCTTTGAAGCCGACTGGCCATCCAATGAGTAACTGCACAATAGTTTATCCCAACAGGATAACTATCAAAAACCACTATGATATTGCTACCGAAGTGCCTATGGACGCAATCCACATAGTTTTGGCAGACTACCTTAAATGTGGCTTCACTTGACTTGGTACATACAACCCTATGCAACAGAAACCCACCATCAATGACATTGCATTTTCTGGCGCCAAAATCTACGTCTTCACCCACGATAGGAAGGAATGCATCATACAGCATTGGCAATAGGCCCCCCTCCGGTGACATCACATTGTGTGTACAACGAAAGGGTTTTTGGTGTGAGAAGGTTTCTTAAAATACATTTCTTACATTAAATTGAGGCATCTTCACGTTTGGGGGAGGGGAGGGGTGGGAAGAGGGGGTGGAGGAAGGGGGTCATAGATATTCCAAGATGTTGATATTAATGAGTGATTAACATAATTAACATGGAAATGATGGTCATAAATAGTTATAGCGCCAAAACCTTGGTTTTTCGGATATTTTTTACAATTCGAGAAACTTTGTCTAAGTTTCACTGGCCATATCTCGGTTAATATTGGGTCTACAAGATCGTTTAATCAACCAAAATTTAGCAAATTTAATGTTCTACAACTTTGTATTTTACTATGGAGCACAAAATATGCTTAGTTTACGAAATATAAGCGAAAAACTGAAAAAAGTCCAAAAATTTTCAGGTTTTTGACCTCCCCCCAAGTTAGCACAGGGTCCTCGAGGTCGAAAACTTAGGATAGATATCCTAGAGTACCCCCAAATAACCTGTAAAAATTCCATTAACTTCGGAATATTTTCCAGCAAACCCCCCTATTTTTCATTATATCGACTGGACTATATATACTTCTCTATTAACCAGTGCACTCTGCGTAAGGCGCAACACTTAGATTTAGTTTGGTCTTACGAGGACCCAGCGATTCGACTTCACATCCGTATGTGTGCATCATTGGCGTTCTTACAGCCTGAACAAGTTAAATTGGTGGTTATATGATGGACGATTCAATTAAAGATCAGAAGTAACAGAATTCAACGACTATTTTGTGAATCAGTAGCTTGACTAATACAAATTATCCATCAGTATGTGGAACTGTTAGAAATTAGCAAAGAACCAATAATATTTAGTAAGATAAATACGCACAAGTTGTGGATAAGTTCTGAATTTATCACACGGTGTAAACTTTCACACTACAATCACTTTAGGCCTATAGCAAGGGCGCCCATATGATATTTCTAGGGGGGGGGGCAATATTTTAAATTAATTTATTTTTTGTCGCTTTAAAATTCTTGGGCCACTTTGTAACATAAGTGCAACAATGACGTAGCCAGAAAATAATTTCGAGGGGGTTTGGGATATGAAATACCCCCCAAGAAAAGTGGGTCGGGGTCCACCCCCGGAAAATTTTTAATTATTGAACTAATGAAAATCACATTTTACGCTATTTTAGCAGTGAAAAACTAGTAAGCAAATTTGTTTACTATACTCTAAGACATGCCAACGTAAACCAGAAATCGTTACGTAAGTTATAGTACTTATTACTATTTATAAGAAAAGTTAAATAACACATGGAACAATGAAAATAATAGCATGTTATGAAAACAAAATAACTAGGCTACTATATCATATTTGACACACCAACAAAGCTTGTTTAATTTAATAAATGTTTTTTAAGTACAAAAATAGAATTTTAGGTTTTGATTTTTAGGGGTCCAGACCCCCTGGACCGCCTGGACCCCACTTTCCTAATCCACTGTGGATTCTGCTTCCATGTTGTCGATTTGGTAAAACTTCTGCAACCTTTTTATGTCTCTACTGACTTTTAAATAATTGTCCTAAAAGAAAAACACCTGACTAGAATTATTAAAATACATTTTTTTCCTTTTCCTGAGGGCTGGGGGGGCCCGCGGGTATGGGTGCCCATGCTTTTTACTGTTCACTAAGTACACAATTCCACTAGAGATTTTACTTGTTTTATGAATGTGGTAACGATAAAAGAGTTGGCCAAACAATTGACATATTCAGTTGCTGTAGGGAATACGAAAACACTTAATTTTGAATATTTTATGGTGGTATCCATGCATTACCAACGTGTTCACAATATGTCGGAATTTTTTATTATTGTCAGTCCATGATCTGTTCATCATGGCTTCCGTCGTGTAGAAGTTGGGCCAGATGTCACTTCTGTTCCTCTCTTTCGTGCAGTAGCCTTTTCAAGTTTGTGGATAGCAGGGCTAACTTCATATGCAGGTCTTCTATAAAGATAGGCTATTTGGCCAGAACCAATAATATAATTCAGCGGAAGGTTGGAATATAATGTATAATCCATTAATATAATTCAGCGGAAGATTGGAATCGCATAGCAAATCACCTTTCACGAACACTTCTTACCACTTTTAATTTTGATCCGTAACCTGAAAAAGGAAGCCAAACACAACAATTTCTTGTGTGACAGACATGCCCTTAACATGTGAAACATGAATAACATTATTCCAAATCCGAATCGGTATTCAGATTTTCTATATCAGGTCAGGCTTATTTGCGATCCTTTTAAGAAGTTCTAGAAACAACATGATTTTATGCAAAATTTTAATTTAAATGACGGTCTTAGTTCATTGAAGTGTCCGAATCCGATGACCCTACCTTGAGTACATTGTGCACCTAGTACGAAAAGGGAGTAAGCTGACAGTGACTATGCAATAAATTCCTGGCCACCATATCATAAACCGAAATCAACAAATTCTTATGTCACATCACATCTTACGTAGACTTTTGGCATGAGGAAGCAAATATCATCATCATCAATTCAGGGATTAGGCTAAAAAGCCTGTTCCGTCCACACTTAATTATTCCCACCTCTTCATAGGGCGTCCAATGCTTATCTTTCCTTTAGGTTTATAATTATATACAAGCCATGGTATTCTATGATGTTCCATTCTACTAACGTGGTCTTTCCAATTTTCCTTATTCCCGATTACTTTTTCATTTAATTTAAATATATCTAAATCTTCCCTTATTGTTTCAGTTCTTATCTGATCTCTTTTTGTACATCCCTTAACCCTTCTTAAAAACTGCATTTCAGCCGCTTGTATCTTGTTTTTATTTTTCTGTCGTATTTTCCATGTTTCGCTTCCATACATGAGCACTGGAATAGCCATTATCTTGTAGAACTTCAGTTTTGTACATCTACGTGACTTGTTTTGTAATGTTCTGTTTATTGTTCCCCAAATATGTTGAAATTTATTAATTTTAATTTCGATACCATTATCTATATTTGTACCTACATCACATCGTAGGTAACTGAAGTGGAAACTTGCTATAAGCATACTTTGTCAATACATATCTTTGATCGGACTGGATATTTACCATGGTGTGCCATTATTTTTGTGTTATTTGTAGATATTTTCAAATTATATTCTTTACTTAACAGATGCAATTTATACAATGATCACTGGAGATTCAGGAAGCAAATAATACATCATTTAATCCAGTTGTTAAACCTGATCATTCTTCCACCTTCGCAGTTGGGTCAAGAACAATGTATGCCTAACCAAGGAACACTCTTAAAAGCAAAGGTTTGTTTTATGAAATGGATTATTGATGGTGAAATGATTTGAGAGATGTGGCATGATATTCCAACCAGGCGTTCGTCTAGTAGATCGAGAAAAATCTTGAAACCCATAATTTGGTATAGAAAACATACCTTCTGAGTGAAATCTGTTTGCACATCTTTATTGGCATACATCTCGTATCCATAATAGATATCATTGCATGAAGTATATTAGGGCAAGTGACCGGTAACTCGTACGGGACATTTCTTTGCGAACTGTACATAATTAGTCCATTGCAAAAACTACTGCCTTAAGATATATTATGAGATTCAGAGTTACAACGAACTAAGTCTATCAAAGACATAGAAAATTTACTTCAGATGTGTTGTAATTGCTAGATGACATATTTAATTTTTGAACTGATTGGTTTACTACTTTTTGCAGCTATTATTGCATTCTTGATTAATAATAATTATTATTATTATAATTAGGCTATAGTATTAATAAAAATAATTATGTTATTATTATTATTATTATTAAAGCGATTATTATATGAACAGCCAATCACCATTTATCAGGAATCAACAATTTTTCAGGCACAATCTCATACATACACTCACGCTACTTAAAAGCATTGGGTACCGGAGTATAGCTTACTGTATTAGGAGTCTTAATTAATTTTTAACAGATAAGTTTCCTGTTTACAATAAATAATACTGTATTTAAAATAAAAATATATTTAATAACAATAAATGTATCATCAGCCATCATTAATTTTCATTAGTCGTTATCCTTAATTTAATTATCCATCATTCTTAGTCGTAATCAGCATAATCTCTATCATCCATTATATCCATTATCAACATCAACAATCATCATCAAATTATCAGTAACTATAGTAAATCTTCTTCATTGTTATTTTCTTCAGTTCAATTTAAAATATATTTGAATTGTACAGATACTTCTTCTCTCTTAGTGCGAAATAGACAAATAATGAACTTGTTTCGCTTTAATCGTCCAGGCAATCATGTTACGAAATGAAAGAAATAAGTAGGCCTTCCGAACGAAATTCTGTGCAGTACACGTGACTTCGCGAAGACTTGAGGTCAGTTGGACATGCATAACGTACTAGATACATTCGCAAAGCATCAAGGATAGCGTGTGGTGTTTTATTATCTGCAATTTTAAAATACAGTATATAGGTAATGAGGGGAATGTTAGAGGGAAATAGATAACTCTTTTAGTACTGGAGTCACAGTCTGTTACTCTCTGTGTATACTGCAGCAATGTCGTCGTGAGTACCTGAAGTTACCTATTATTTCTATAGCTTTATGAAAAAACTGACAGAAAAATTGATTTGGATTCTTTCAAGATAAAATATCAGTTCTTTCTCGTAACTGAAATAAACATCTTATCCGCTCCTTATTTTTGAAGCAGCAGTGAAAAATGTTTATTCATGAAATTAACACTGTAAATCTTGTTTTAAAAAGTCTGAATAAGTGAGTAAATCCTCGTAAACGTTTCATTAGAAATTAATAAATTACATTCCGTGACATGATTTTAATTCCTTGCAAAGTACGTAAGAGTAACTTACATTAATTGTACCCGATCTCTCTAGCAGGCAAGTTGCCTTGGAGTCGTGTTGAAGGAGACTACAGATTCGAGACCCGCTTCGTTGCCTTGTGTTTGTGTACGTTAAAAAGTGCAGCAACAGAAAACAGAAAATAAATAGGAAACAAAAAAGGAAATGAACTCGAAAGGCTATATTGGAGAAGTTCTGAATTCTGTGTAGGGCAATATGGAAAATAATTTAAGGCAAGATGTGGTGACTAAAAACTAACGGGCACTACATTTTTACTTCCTCTGCCCTACCGTAGGGGTGCAGCAGGAATCGTGTTTGACCCGGAAATTTGAAGTTGAGTTTTTAACATAAATACACGTTTTGAGGCTCCTGAATCCAAACTATTATTTTCGGGAACATGTCTGTGTGTTTGTGTGAGTCTGTGAATAGCCTAGCTTCAGAACGGAAAATCGTAGGAAAACAAAATTTTGTATTTGAATTAGATACCTTCACAGAATATGGCACGAAGATTGGCGAAGACGTTTTCTTATTTTTAAGGGACTTTTCATGAAGAAAATGTCGTTTTTCGCGATTTTCTCGAAAACGGCTCTAACGATTGTGTTTAATTTTTGTACATGGGGTGCTTATAACAGCAGTTAAAACTTTTATTTGAAACATTTTATTCGAACAAAATTATCTGAAGAGTAGTTCTGTCACCCATTGTTCGTAGAAACTCAGTCTTACTGGTGAACAATAAAGTTTTCCATCAGGTTCAAACAACTGAATAGGCGCTCTTTGCAAGATGACCTCTAATTCTATATCAGAATGTGAAGTGAGACGGATCTGTTGGCTGTGCTTAGAGTAAAGACAGTTACGTGAGTGCATTAACTGGATTTTATTTGCGTTATGTATCCTTCGGGGATGAGATACGATGTGGTAACGATATTCTCATCATTTTTACAATCATTTACATGAAGAGATTGTCATACGTAGCCTAACAAGAGGCAAACTTTTATTTGGGGAGAGTAAGTTATATGAGTTTCACATCATTTATCCATAATTAATAATGTATAAATGAATCAGTCATTTCGAAAAGGCCAAATATCCACCAAAGTAAAATTTTCAGGAGAAAGAAAAAACTGTTTGGATTTCAAAACCGAAGTTTAAAATGTCTTCGTTCATATTTAGATTGAAACAAGACTCTTAATATCTCCTTCATAGGAGGAGTGGGATATGGTCTTTTCACAGGGAAAGCACGTTTCATCGAGTACTTCTAGATTTTGAACTAAATGTGGTGAGAATGGACATATGGCCTTTTCGAAATGACTGATTCAAATGTACTTATGCATTTATTATAATTTTCAATATATTATTTATTATGAAAAGTTCTTTAGCAAGAAATATTCTATGTATTTCCTATGTTACGGCTATATCTCCTTGATGATAATTTTGAATTTTGTGTATTGATCATGTGCTGATATGGCTACAGTATATTCATATTGTGTCACCCGTAGAATAGGCCTACTTAATTGAAAGATAGTTGTTGTTGAGTTATGTTTCGTAAGCTATTCCTTTCTGTATTCTTTCTATTCAGGCACTAGAGGCCATCGGCATACTACTTAAAGGCTTTTGAGTGTTATTTACACTACTATAAAATTTCGAACAATTTTGAAAAAAGAATCTGATCAAATTTCTTGACAGATACACTATTTTTAAAACTGTTATCCATTGCAAATAACTTAATATAATAATTAATGTTAAACTGCACCGTGTCCATTAATTTTTGGACGATTTTGTAAGCTTATCTTTTCACTAATACTTAACATAAATAAAATATCACCCTATTTTCTAAAACCGTTATCCTTTACAAATAACTTAATATAATAATTAATGTTAATCTGCACCATGTCCATACATTTTTGGACGATTTTGTAAGCTATCTTTTCACTAATACTTAACATAAATAAAATATCTTATTAGTTATCACCATTTGAAAGAGGGAAGTGTGACATTTTGTAGTGAGCATCTGATTTTCATTTTTCGAATAGCAGGAAACGTTGTTGTTCGGAGAAAATGACTGCGTTACCAGTGTTTACCTGGACATGTTGGAAAATTGGTTAATGCCACATCTCACGAATTAAGAGGAACAACGATACATTTTTCAACAAGACGGGGCCCCTCCAGGTACCTGACAGATCGATGGATTGGTTATGCAATGGCCACAGACATCTTGGCCACCCCGTTCACTAGATCTCAGTGTGTGTGATTTCTTCCTGTCGGGTTACGTTAAGGGCAGTGTTTACATCTCCTCTCTTCCAGTAACGTTGCCGGAATTAAAAAGGTGCATTATTGCAGCCATCGGAAACGTCATACAAGACATGCTTGAGACAGTTTGACGTGAATAGGATTACCGCCTGGACGTGTACCGTATTACACATGGAATTCACATGGAGTGCATCTTTAGTCATGATAAAACTTCAAACTTCTCTCTTTCAAACGGTGATAAGATATTTTATTTATGTTAAGTATTAGTGAAAATATAGCCTTATGGAAACGTCCAAAAATTTTATGGACAAGGTGTATTTTTGGTTACTTATACCAAACTAGACAAATAGCCAAATTTTGCAGATTTAGAAGGGAATGATCACGCCCAAGTACTGCCAGAAAAATAAAACTTTGTACCATTAACGTGGGTATAACTTAGGCCTATACGTTTCAAATGCCGTCGGTAAGGCCTTGGTCCCAATTATCAGAGTCTTTGTTAAATACATTAGGATTTTTATTCGAGTCTATATTTTGCATACTAATGGTTACTTTATAAAATATCTCGTATAACACTCAGTCGTATGTAGCTATTATTATTTCACATTTTCTTTGTGATCGAATAGTTGGGTACAAATATGATGAAATAAAAGAAATATAAATGATGGCATATTCGTACGATCTTTTCTATTACGAGTGTTCTGGCGAAATTATCGTTTAACATTTTGCCTGAATCGTCATTCTTTTTCCCCTCCTAACAAGAATGAGATCTTGCCGACCTGGGCCCTATTTCATCAAAATAGCTATACAGGTGTTTACAAATACAACAATTATGTGAAGTCTGACAAATTTGTCAAGATGTCATCACATTTGTATATTTCATACATATTTCAAAATATCCATATATTACAGGTAACTTAATGTAAATTGTCAGACTAAAAAGAACACTTTTCATAAACGCGACAATTTTATGTCAAACCTAAAATTGCTTTATTAAACTATAGACGGCTTTCATATAGGCTTATGAAAATACGTCTCAACACTGAGAATGTAATACATAAGCAATCCATTAATACTTCTGAAAATAATAGAAAATAAACTTGGCGGGTTATTACACATTCTACTTACACACGTAACAAATTCTACAGAATGTCCAGTAACTTTGATAAGATCACTGCTAATATCACTCATAAGATTAGTATGAAAATTGACGAACTTTGTATCCCAAATGGTACTAGGTACTACTAGTATTCATTATGAACAACAAGGTTTAGGTTACAGAGGTCTAATATTAAAAAACACAACTTGTCAAATTATATACACATTTACATAACTTAGGCTACTCACTAGGCCTACATATGAAAAATTGAATGTGCCTTCTTTATTCTACATTTCCTATATATTTGTAAATATTTCAACCAAAAATAACGTTTTATAAACGTTAGGCATTCTAATTCTTGACATATTTGTCAGATTTTTACCTGTGAACACCAAAATACTGAGAAACAACAACTTGTAAAATTGTCATACAAATATACAAAATTGTCATGACAGTTTTGTAAAGCTGTCAGTATTTATGAAATACACAGTTGTCAAAAGGTAAACCTGTAAGACATTTTTATGTCACCTGTTACCTGTTAAATTGTAACTTTTATGAAATAGGGCCCTGGAATTCAGCGTTTAGTGCAATGGATGCCTTGGTAGTGTTGTAGATTATAACTGCCTTTCAACCGATAACCTATACACACAAAACTAATTTCAAACAACTGCGGCCTTATAAGCAATTATACTATAGTACAAAATCTGAACAAAATCGTTAGTTATTAAAAAAAAATCACATAAAATTTGTTGAAGTAAAAAGGTGGTAAAGACAAGAGAAAGACATTGCGGCTCCTTGTAACATCCTCGGAAGATGTCAGACTCGTATATAAAATTTGCTTTGTCGAAGACTACAATACACAAAGGCCTCTTTCTGACAGTGGCATTCAGTAGGCTACATGCACAGATTACTTGAGTTCATTTAAAAAAATATATTATTTTCGGCGAAAACTCAAAATAGAATTTCCGGTCGAATAGAATATTTCTTCTAGCCATCACCTATCTATGGACGGGTAGAGAAAATACTGTAGTAATAGTAAGATAATAGTCGCACATGCTACTTCAGAGACTAATAATATTCCATTCTAATGTTCATACCAAAAATCAATTTTTGAACTAAACATTGAAAAATAGCTTTCTGATATTAGGCCTAAGTTTAGACTTATTAATGATCGAACTGTTTGATGAAGATTTTGTTGCCGCTTTGTAATATTAAAATGTATAATAATGCATATAATATAAAGAAGACCTCTCTCTAATAATATTATAGCAACAGTTGAATTTCAGGAGGAAGAAAAAACATTTCGTTATCTTATATACTGCTTTTTTATGTCTGTCTGTGTTGTGATCCACAGTTCATTCCACTCCAGTCAGGTCGCGGCCCGGTAAGGCCCGGGCGGCGCGGGCCGCATAAAGGTCCCTATAAGAGGGAGGTAAAACTACGAAAGATATATATATATATATATATATATATATATATAGCCTACTGCTTTGTAATTATACGCTTTCATTTCACTGGTTTCTCTGGTTATAGTTTGACGAAAAACCTTGTGGATGGCATCACTAGGTAGAGCAGAGATGATAACGTCTTTGTTTAACAACAAAGATCAAGAAGAAATATAGAACATCATAGATCACCTGTTAGTTTCCTAGTACCTATGAAAGAATTTTATCAATTTGTTATATTAATTTTGAAGATGTACGATATATGCCTAATACCGCACATTAAATAGTATATTGCGATCCTCGTGCGGAAAGCATGTTTTAACAGAATCGAGAAAAAGTTAGGAAAACGGGATTAAGTCGAGTTCCATAGGGGAAAAAATCTGAAAAACTTATGTGAAATAATGATATATGTCCCAGAAGCTAAGCTCAACTTTAAAATGTTAATGCTCATGGTGAGTGTTCTTATTTTCATTTATTACTGAAAATATAACAGGTGAAACTAGTTGCATGGTACTTAGTTCCTGGACACTGATCTTGAGTTTGATATAATGACACACCTGTGCGGTAAGGAGTGCGGTAATGAATGCGGTAAGTTAGGTTGCCGGCACCGGGTACTGGAAATCCGACTTTCCATCATCACAGCATAAACAGGAAATGGATGAAAAAACAGTATCGCGGGAAAAATATATAACTTATTAGTAATCTTTACACAGTGTTAAAGATACTGAAACATATTTGTCTCACGTTTTACCATTTCCCAACATGGCGACCAACAAATGAACAGATTGACTAAAGTGTGGACGTTCTAAAAAGGAAACCTCAAGTAAACAAAAACCAGTAAATCTGTCTCACTCTATCACATTCCCTGTATGACTTAAGACTCAGACAGACATACTGGTTTTTGTTTACTTCAGGTTTCCTTCTTAGCTCGTCTCGGGTATAGCTATCACCCCGTATTTTAAAGATTAGGTTAAGCACGAAGCGACTGCCGTGAGTTTGAAACATGTATTCATAATGTTGTAGCATGTGGGTGACTGTGATTGTGTTTATCTACAAGTGCAGTATGTGCATTGACCCGTTCAACAAAATAGTGCATTTGAAAACTATAATCCCTGGGTTCGAACTCCGCAATTTGAGTACTCGTGCTCTCTATTCTCTCTCTGTTAAGCTGTGTCTCCACTGATTAACAAGTTACACCAACATGTTGTAGTTAGCATATGTTAAATGTTATCATCAACAAGTTGAAGTATACATGTAAATAGTTCCTTACTATACTAGATAATCTAATCGTCAAGTATGTCGTTTACGTTTGATTATTTTGACAAAGACATAAACTATAATAAATTGAACGCAGGAATAATCATACTGCTTCCTTTCATAACAGGTCATTACAGCAAACGCAACCCACTTGGAGTGGTATACTTTATCCACTCCACTTCCAGATTATTTTTGGAAATTCTCGAATATACTGTGAACAGAAGAATCAGCATTTTTTTCGATATCTTCTCTCTTACAATGAAGAATTCTTCATTTAATAGGCAAGCAAGTAAAAAAAAAAATTCAACTGAAATTTCCCATAATTAATAAACTAATTATTCTCCTCATTATATAAAAATGTTCCTCACCCATAAATAAAAAAAAAAAGTGAAATGAAAATCACTCCATAAAGCATAATAAAATAATTGAAGTCTACAACAAGCAGTTAAAACCACTGCCTACTGAATTTCCCAAGGCAGTGGTTAAACCCGTCAGAAAAAAAGTCCTAAAGAAACTATTTCCAAAATTATGTCCTTTCAATAAAAAAAGAGAATGCCTCACCTTAATTTAAGTAAAGCTAGTGATTTTTTTCTCCATAATTTTCAACTAACCAA
This sequence comes from Ectobius pallidus, assembly GCA_964059195.1. Classification (NCBI taxonomy): domain Eukaryota; kingdom Metazoa; phylum Arthropoda; class Insecta; order Blattodea; family Ectobiidae; genus Ectobius; species Ectobius pallidus. The sequence goes on from CAXKWD010000004.1 coordinate 98,663,701, forward strand.
TAAACATAATACGATTTCACAAATAATTTAAAATGGATGCCAGCAGAAAAGTGAAAGAGGAAGTTGTCAATTGTTTTTCGTTAACGAAAAATCCCGAACCATGCCGATATCGCAAGACTAGTCAATAAACTTGACAAGTTGTCCATTTTTTCTGGAAAACAAATGAACATCTGAAAATGTTAAGCTTAACATTCGGGGTTTGCATCTCAAGTCAGTTAGAATGTGAAATTGCAATATACATTAAATATAAACGTTTTAAACTTGACATGTTGGTGTTGAATGTTAATCAGTGGAGACCCTAGACAGAGACAGTTTCACACTGCCCGCTCGTCAACATCACAAGTTGCGTAACATTCTACTGGCTTATGCAGAGTTGATTTGTGTTTCTTTGCTCAGTACAGCAGCGTACTATATTATGCATGGAATTATGAAAGCGAGGAATGATCCTTTCCACGGCTAGATTCATTCCTGAGAGATAAGTAAAGAACTAACCTTCCTCGTATTACCTCTCTCCTCAATGATTCCATCCAAATTTATTTGTTTTCTTGATATTTTTAAGAGAAAAGCATTAATATTTTCACTCCAGGAGCACGGGAAATGCTTTTCTGTTTCTGACAACTCAAGGTCAGTTTTTAAAATGCAATGCAAAGGTTTCTTGTGAAATTGTTCATTGTGGTTGGTCATTATACTTCTATTTAAACAATACCACTAGGGCATTAATTAAATTGTCTTCCCGTGTCCTACATCCACCCTCCCAAGTTATTACCGACCTATCAACATATTACCTACTATCTCAAAAGCACTGGAACGGATCTTACATAAACAAATATCTTAATGAATACAAAATTCTTGACCCTTATCAATCCGGATTTAGAAGCGGACATAGCACTGCATCTGCACTACTTAACGTCACTGAAGACATACGCGAAGCCATCGAAAAAAGTGCAATAACTGTGTTAACTCTCATAGATTTCAGCATGCGTTCGACTCTGTAGACTTGACATACTTATTTCCAAACTCCGTTCTTTACAGTTGTCTGAAAGTTGCATTCGCCGTATTGATTTTTATCTTCGCGATCGCCAACAGTGGTCGTGGTCGTCTTCCTGGCGTTACGTGAAGAGAGGAGTCCCCCAGGGATCAGTTCTCGGCCCTCTACTATTTTCATTATATGTTAACGACATTTCAACAGTATTCCGACAAGGTAGACATCATCTCCAAGCAGATGATCTGCAGATTTACATTCATACTAGACCCGGAAACATTACATGACGCTCTGACTCAACTAAATGACGATCTCAATGCTGTATCTAATTGGTGTAATAAATTTGGTCTAAATTAAACCCAGATAAATCCCAGGCCATTATTATAGGTCATCAGAGATTACTCTCAAAATTACATTATAATATGAATCTGCAAGTTATGATCAACAATAAGCCAGTCCCTTACAGCTCTTCCGTAAAGAACTTAGGGCTCCATTTGGATCAAAATTTTAGATGGGTCACTCAGGTAACTCAAGTGTGCAAGAAAGTATCTGCCACAATCCATTATTTGAAACGTCTGAAGTTCTGTTTACAATTTTCATTGAGGAAGTACCTAATTGAAAGACTTGTAATGCCTCATTTTGATTATTGTGATGTTGTTTTATGTGACCTCAGTGAAAGCCTTGCCCTAAGGTTGCAGCGCGCGCATAATGCATACATTCGCTTGGTATGTAATATCCGACTAGCTGAGCATGTCATACCGTCCCTTCTAAGTTTATCTTGGCTCCGTGTCTGTGAAAGGCGATCTATGCACTCCCTTTCTCTTGTTTTTTTAAATCTTCCAATCCTCAACTCCCCATTACCTGGCTTATCGTATTCAGTATTTGTCTTCAAATCACTGACTAAATACCAGATCACAACACGACTCTCTACTCTCAATACCTATCCATAGAACATCCATATATATCCCCGGTATTTTACTGTAACTTCTGTACGTTCCTGGACTCATCTTCCCTCCAGCATCAGGGTCTGTTGTACGCTCTCAACATTTAAAACTACGCTAAACGAATATCTCTCCAAAAGAACGCTAATTTTTGTAGGTATAAAACATTTGCTTTTTATTGTTTCTTGTATATGGTAGATCTTAGTAAGTTACTTCTTTTCCTAGTGTAACACATTTTGCTAAAATAGTTTTTTTATCTCATGTAACAGACTCAATTATGTACTGTATATGTAGGTTATATAATTAATGTATTCTTACTACTTATAGAACTATGTTAGTGTATTTGTTAGTTCCTTTTTTTCTGTCTGTGGTTGAGTGTAAGAGAAGGCCTTAACTCTGCCAGATTAAATAAAGATTTATTTTATTTATTTTACATTCCATGTAGATCAATAAAGTAATATAAGTGTTCGTAAAAAAAAAATTACTCGACCGTTTTTGCATATACATTTCCATAGATTTATTTCGAATTAATATTTCTTACTGTCCACAATTAAGAGTTGAGCCCTCTTTAATCGACTACTGTTTATCGATTATAGTATTGTAGGCTATACTTATTATGTATGGATTATTATCCTATTAATTGTTAACTTATACAGTGTATAATTACAAGCAATAAGTAACCTAATCACTCCTCACGGTACACTCCAGATAACAGTATCGGTAATTGCAATCTAACACGATTAAAGTTGACACAGAAAATCGATTTTCATTTTCATTAGGTTCAGTTACTGCTTTCAACAATTTTGATTCTTTTTTGGATACTTTACACGGAAAATTCGATTGGCTTATATTAGGATCATAAGCATTTTAAAATCGCTAAAATTTTCCACACATATTATAATAATGATCACCATATCATAAAGTAAAGCATACATTTGAACAAGTAGGCCTAGGCCTAACTACATAAAAATACCGGCACTCGTTTAAATTTTCACGTATTATCTTGCTTACTTGCTTACTTACTTACTTACTTACTTACTCAATGGCAATAGACAATTCCTAAGCAAGCTAAAGGAATAGTCTATTATCTATTTTATGGTCATTGCCACGCTTACCTGAGTCCGCCATTCAATCCCATTTTGTGCTAACTCCATCCAGTCATCCCTCCCAGATCCTATTTCCCTTAAATCTATCCCAATATTGTCCTACCACCTAAGTCTAGTTCTTCCAAGTGGTCTTTTACCTTCGGGTCTCCCAGTCAATAAGTCTTTCTTCCCCCATGCGCGCAAAATGTCCAGCTCCAGTCCCCATTTTCATCTCTCTTAGGCCCAAATAAGCACCCTGTTTTCGAACACTGTTCTATAAAGTAAGCGACCATGTCTCACATCCATATAGCCTATTACAGCCGGCAGGATAATAGTCTTATAATTTTTTATTTTTAGATTTCTGGACAGAAGACGAGAAGATAAGACTTTCTGAACTGCATAAAAACAAGCGTTTTCTGATTTTAGCCGACACTTAACTTCTACCTTAATATTGTTTGTGTCTGTAATTATTGCTCCAGATACTTGAATTTGTAACGCATTACTTTGACGTTTCATGACCATATACTTAGCTTTTTCTGTATCCAACATTCCTGCAGGCATCGAAAAGACTTTCAGCATTTCTCTCGATTGTGTTTATGTCATCGCCCAACAGACAAACATCATCTGCATAAGCTGAAATCGGGCGATTGCCATTTAATTTTAGGCCTACCTTGTCTTCCTGAACTTCCTAATTACATATTCCAAAGCGAAATAAAAAATAAAGGCGATAGTGCATCTCCTTGCTTCAAGCTGCTTTTAATGGCAAACCTATCTGATATAAATTTCCCAAATCCGACTCTACTATAGGTTTCATTTAGACACATTTTGATCAGCCTAACTAACTTCTTTGGTATCCCAAACTCTCTCTTAACTGTATCATATGCTTTTTAAAAATATATGTATAGCTGGTGAACAGACTTATTACGAGGGCTATTTTTCCCCCTCACGCAGGGGGCCTGGGTTTGATTCCTGCTCGGGATAAGTTACCTTGGTGATGGTTTTCCTCACCTGTAAGAAGAATATCGGGTAAGTTTAGCCCCTCGTGGTCCCCCTTGTGGAATCGCGATCACCTGGCCGTCATTATCATCTTCCTCCCATTCGCGCCTTATTCTGAATGAGTGTGTAGGATAAATCTATTTTAATGCAATGTTGGATTATTGGATAGTGATAAAATAATTTAACAAGATCAAATTTAAATACATAGATTCAAAATTTAGAACGGGAATAGGAGATGAAGGTCCTTTTAGTCTTAGAGAGGGGGCATACAATCCATTTTCTCAAGCCTAGGAACAAGGAACGAGTCAGTCAGCCGCATGCCGAATGTTTGAGCCATTCTCAACTGTAGCATGAGCCTATCACCGATTAATAATCACCAGATCTATTATAGTATATTATGTGAACATTCTGATGAATTCACAGTAGGAGCCTAAATACACATAGCTTAAAAAGACTGAAAAATCCTTACAGCATTTCAGTTCAAGTATTCAATATCAAAATCTGCATCTATTTCAGTTCTGAGATTAACAGCTATTGAACAACGCTGATCGCCGGACCGAGTGTTATCTTCTTTATCAGACTGACTGTGCAATCACTATGATGTTAGATCACAGGGCTGGAAAGAACAGATGTGGGTGAAAAGACCGGCAATTTCGTCCAGGCACCATATCTTTCAGGATCTAGGAATAATTCCCCATCATAGGAAATTCTCATCGCTTCTTGTGACTTGAAAACCCATGTCTTCCTACGGGTTTCAACTGAAAACCTTGGTTTGAATTGCAAGCATGCTAGCCACTTGACCGCTAGATGTACAAAGAAAATACGATAGAGGACCAGGCAGACTGGAGAGCTGAAGTTTGAAAATTTTCATGATGAAAGATCAGGCAGACTAGAGAGGTTGTACGAATTTTAGCTTTCATATTGGGACGAATGATTAATAGCTATTTATGAAACAAGTGGTGAAAAAGAGATTTTATCTTGTGAGTAGGTTTGTTGCGAAACGAGCCCGTAAGGGCGAGTGTAGCAATCCTACGAGCAAAATTAAATCATTTTACCATGTGTATCATACAATAATTTTTTGATAGGCGATAATATTTGTGAAATAATAATTTTAAATACTTACGCTGCAGCCTTTTTGGGAGCCTTACAGCTGTTCGTGAGCTACCTAGTATGCACTTGTGGAGATAGAGGTTATTGATTTTTCGTACATGGCTGCCAATGTAAGGGATGGAATGGACAACGCTTTTCAGCCAACAAGTATGACATTTTTGTGACAACCATGAGAAATTTAACATTTAAAAAGGCGTCATGAATTTTAACATTTTAAATTTACATCAGACTGAGTCTATTTGATAATCATTTGTAATTATTCTTGACTAAAAGAGTATTTTCCATGCGACGCAATCAAAGTTGGTCACCCTGGAGTGTCATAATTTTACAGGCGCGGATATAGGATTTCATTTAGGGAGGCAATTTTTGAGTGATTTTACCTATCTTTCAAAAAATTCGTCCTAAACAAACGGTTTTATAACATTTTAGTTTGTTATCCATGTAATATTTGCATTTGCATTTGTATTAAGATATATCATTTCTTGTTAATTTCTTATTATTGTTATTATTATTATTATTATTATGTATTTCATTTTTCTGCCCTGGCTGAGTGGTAGAGAAGGCCTTATGGCCTTAACTCCGCCAGGTTAAATAAATAAATAAAATAAATAAAAAGATAATTTCATATTTGTTGGAAGAAACTTCTCCTTTCCTATTAAAATAAAAACATGATGAATTATCAAGGCAACGTTTCTCAATATGCGTTTTTCCTTACGTGTGTCTAAGATAAATGCAGATTATTTTTCAGGTCAATTGCACTCAAAAAGCATATAGTTTTCATCCTCTTCTCTCTCTCATTTAATTGCTCCCCCTGGAATCCTGCTTCTAGTCGTACATCTTTGAGGATCCTATTTTGATGTTCCCCAGTAACTGCGAAATCCGACTTATGGCCAACGGTATCCGTGGGACCTCTTGTTAATGAATTATTCTGATCTCGTAATGCTTATGTTTCACTTCCTATTCTTAACAGTTCCTTTGGGACTTGGATTCAAAGGGACTATATAGGTAGATCGAAGTGCTTAGGAAGGTCAAACAGTGAGCCCCATAACGATAGATAGATAGATAGATAGATTTTTATTGCTGTAAACATTTATAATGTATAGCCACGTCACATAAGAAATTACACAATAGCTTTCTTACCAACTATTAAAATTATAAAATTCATGTACACTGTACAGAGGGTACATTGTCAGTGCAGTTCTGACCGTCCTCCTAAATGTTTCGAAGGAAAGATCCCTAACTTGTAATGGAAGACTGTTGAATAACTCTAAGGATGTGTACTCAAAACTAGTTTTTATTGTACTATACCGGCATTTATTTATGTAAATATTTGTGTTAGAGCGTGTATGATAACTGTGAATCTCTTTGCATAAGGTATAATTGTTGTAATTCTTCTTAACATATAGGAGGGCGGCCATAACATACATTGATGGTAGAGTAATTAACCCTAATTCTATAAAAAGTAGTTTACAGTGTGCTTTAGACGGAGCTCCGCAAATCAATCTCACTGCCCTCTTTTGTAAAATAAAAAGTTGATTTGTTGAATGATGATTCCCCCATAATAAAATTCCATAGTTCAAATGACTGTATATATGAGCATAGTAAACAGTTAGTAGAACTTGAGTCGTGACATAAGATTTTAAAACTCTTAACATAAAGATACCTTTACTGACAGTATTTTGGATTCTGCTGGTATGTTTTTTCCAGCCTAAATCTGATTCAATGTCAATCCCTAAACATTTTACATATGTGTTATCTACTGTCAACATTCTATTCAAATTAAAATTTACTGTCTCTGTCTTGTCATTGTTAAGTGAAAGCGTGTTGGCTTTACACCAGTCATGAATGTTCTGGGTTACACCATCTAGTTGCCAAATTGAAGTTTCCTTGGTTTTATTTATGATGTTGACAGCAAGGTCATCAGCATAAAGAAAAGCATCCGAACAGTCTACTTTAATGTTCATGGCAAGATCATTTATATAGACAATAAATAGTAAGGGTCCCAAAACAGAACCTTGGGGAACACCATATTTTACCAGTTTATATTGTGACTTATTATTAAAATTCAAGTCAACGAATTGATAGCGAGAAGAAAGATATGACTAAAAATTTACAACTATCGCCATCAAAACCATAAAATTTAAGTTTTTGCAAAAGAGTTTTATGTGATACAGTGTCAAAAGCCTTTGTAAGATCGAAAAAACGACTACAGACATTTTCGCCTTTCTCCAGGCCTTCATAACACCTCTTTACAAATGATGTAACTGCGTCAACGGTACTACGAGATTTTCTAAATCCAAACTGACTCTGTGTAAATATGTTATTATCTTCAAAGTATTTTGGAATTTGTTTGTGTAGCAGAATTTCGAAGACCTTTGACACTGTAGGTATAATGCTAATAGGCCTATAATTGTCTAATTGTCTAAGTTAACGTCTCCTCTTATCATTCCTTATTAACTACAGAAATAATAGCACTCAATACAGGAATAGTAAATCATGGTGAAGAGATTTTACTATATGACGTCATAGTGAAGTTTCACATGAATTTGTCATTAATAGCACATCATGTCACTGTTCACGGTCGAGATAATTTAATGTTCTTTTAATTTTACCTGCACATGACATGGTCGACATGTGATTACCTCTCAATGGATTCATACAGTAATAATGATAATTTTCCACTCTTTAGTATAATGGAGAAATGAAATGAAATGGCCTTCAAATGGCCAACAAACGTCAATCAAAATCTATAATTCCTGTAAATCACTCTACAGTCTACACTAACCAGACATAAAATGTCACATGACTTTATCTACACTGAACTGGATCTGCGAGTTTCTTATTTCAACATGAATATAAGTGTGAAAAAAGCAATTTAAAAAGTGGTTTGTTTTTATAATAGGCTAACTCTGCAGATAGCTCTGAAAAAAAAATCCTGTGTCTTGAGGCTTTCCCGGTGTTGAGAATGTTGCTTTTTTCTCTCGTTTATATCGTTTACCTATTTGCAACGGGACCCTCAATAGGATTATGTTTTGTATTATTGTTTCTCAAGCTTCCAACTGGATGAGTTGGAACCAAACATCCAACTCACCCGGTTGGAAGCCCGAGAAACAATAATACAAAAATACAAATACAAATAATACAAAAAAGAATCCTATTGAGGGTCCCGTTGCAAATAGGTAAACGATATAAACGAGAAAAAAAGCTATTAAAAATTTCGGCAAACTTGCTAAAACCGAATATTTTTGTAAGTAAAGGAACGGCTAGGGTAAAAAATATATACAAGTGTCGATTTCGAAATTCACATGATAATTTACGTTTTTGTTCGACCATACTATAATACGCTTATTACGTGAGACGTAACGGTATCATTATGACACTCATTACGACACTGTTTTTCATTTCGACATCGGTGTGGTATCGATTATTATTGATTTAGACTAATTATTATTCTCGAACAAGAACAACTTGCCTATAATTGTAATTAAGATACTTTCTTTCTTTCTTTCTTTCTTTCTTTCTTTCTTTCTTTCTTTCTTTCTTTCTTTCTTTCTTTCTTTATCTGAGGTTTACCTCTCCCTTTTAGGATTTAAGCGACCCAAGCCGCCCGGGCCTTCCAGGGCCGCGACCTGTTGGGAGAGGGATTATCTTTGTATCACATACATACTTTTTGACCAGACAAGGATATGGAGGGCCTCCCGGATGAGTGATCAGCCCAATGAAGGGACCACCTCCGAGACAACACGAACACATAGGACGAGACATACCATTCACACACACATACTCACTCCAAACAAGGCGAGGATATAATGACGGCCAGATTATATCTGAGGACCACAAAGGCCTAAAGTTACCCGAGATTTGTCTCACAGGTGAGGGAAAAAACCAGAAAAAACCCTAGGTAACTTGTCCCGACCAGGAATCGAACCCGGGCCCGCTGCGTGAGAGGATCGAAAGCATCCCCTGAGCCACAGCGGTGGACAATTAATATGAAAATTATGAAACTCGAGTTGTTCGTTTCACAAACATACTGGTATTTTAATTAATACCATTATAGGCTTGTTGCATAATGTATTGTCCTGAGGTAATAAATCATGGATACCTACTAGAAATACGAGGTATGCTTGCATGCATATTAAGTGGTGATAAGATAGAAATATTTATTTTCTAGAAATTACGCCTGTACAGTGTTCGTGCAGTTGGATCGATAGTGGAACGGAACATACCATATTTTTCTGCAGATACGACCTTCAGATAAGACGAAATATGAAGTTTCGCAAAAGTTTTGTAGTTTTAGCACAGATTTATCCTTTAAGACGACCCTCAACAATCAACGGCCCATGAATTTATGTTTATGAAGAAAAACTTCAACAAGTTTCTTCTTTGTTTCAATTTCCTGGTTGATCGCGAGTTATGGGGCAAAATGTTGCCAACCTTCGCACTATTATAATCCATAGGATGGGTACGAGAAGTTAGTTAAAAAGATAGTTGGCTTCTCTTAAAGGAACAAAGCATCCTGATCTTTATTTTCAAAATGGTGTCATTGGCCACAGTCGCACCACAATGGAACAGAACGATACGCTCATTGTGCGTGAGCCACGTGATACACCTTCTGGTATATAGGAAAAAAAAATACAAAAAAATATGTTTTATATGGCGGATTATGGGGTTTGTGGTTTCATTTACGAAATTCGGGACTTACAATTGCCCGCAAATGGTACCTAACTTCTTAAAATATCAAGGTAATACTATCTTGAGATAAGAATATACCATTTTGTAATGGTTTTAATCTATATATATATATATATATATATATATATATATATATATATATATATATATATATATATATATATATATATATATATATATATATATATTAGGGTGGTCCTTCCTTTACTAATAAGAAAAACTTTTTCAGCAATTTATATGCTCTGACCCTTCAAAATTGTTCTTCTACATACAAAAATGTGTGCTAAGTTTCAGACGATTTAATGAATATTTAGGGGTAGCTCAATGAACTGAAAGTTTTACGTTACACAAATTACTGCCGAAATATTGGTGTACTATATATTTTGTTAAATTTCACACTCAACTCTTGATCAGTCTCAAATAAGTCTGTAACAGATAACATTATGTTCGTTGTTATTACTGAAATTACCATAATCAAGTGTTTTTTGTGAACCTACTCAAGGGAAATTAATTTTTTTTCCTGCTGCACAGAAACGAATATAAAAAATACTCACATTAAAATATAGCCTAAAGTAAATATGGGTAGCTACATAACCATAGAATACACAATATAATATCAATATTCAACGGCTAGCTGTTATAAATCGTTTATTTACATTATTTAAATTATTATTTAGCCCATACTGACATCGTTATGAAGAAACAAATCAATCAAGGTTGCTAACAATATCAATATACGATTGGCAATTTGTTACGTTCTTTAATACAGCATATTGTGGGCCATGTAAGAATATTCATTACAAAATTAATATTGATATACTCGGTATTTCGGTACGGTACCGGTCAACCGATTTGGCCCTAATTCAATAGGCTTGTACCCAAGAACGTCATAAATTCGTATAACAAGTTTCAAGTAAATCCGATAAAGCGTATTTGAGTTATCCGCGCCTTCGTGATATAATACCATAAAAAGGCACTAAAGTGGGCATTATTCCGGTACCGGCCAACCGATATCAATAGACTTCTTCCCAGGGACATTACAAATTCGTACACCAAGTTTCATGAAAATCTGATAAAGCGTATTTGAGTTATCGTGTCTTTAAAATAGACACTAAATTGGGTTTTACTCCGGTATCGGTCAACCGATTCGGTTCATTATCAATAGGGTTCTTCCCATAAACATTATGAATGTATATACCAAGAATCATTAAAATCCGATTAAGCATATTTGAGTTATCGCGCGTACAGACACACGGACGGACGGACAGACATTTTCCCTCCCCACACACAATCTCATAAAGTACCATACTGGCACTTAATAAATAGATAAACACGCATTTAGATTTTCTAATGGTATTAATTTACAGGCCTATATTTTAAAAATTCAGTTAAGAAATGCTCCGTTTTCAGCTTCAAAAGATATGATCACATTACTACAGTAGGCCGTATAGGAACTACATTGGTTACTCAATGGCAGTGAAATTTGAGGACTACAATCGACTAGCTACACCCATTCAAAGCTTTCGCTGCCAGATATGAAAACATTTTGGCATAAAGTGCAAGATTGTAATAATATACTTTTCTGACATCTCTAACGGATCACCCTGTATAATCAAAATGTGTGGTTTGTGTAGGAAATCACTTTACAAAGAGTGCACTCAAGATCCTACAATTCAGTTTATGTGTAGGAACTGTAATGAACCCCAAACAGACATATTTTAGGCAAAGTCTACGATTTTTCGCATATTCAAAATTCCGTTCAATTAAACAGGTTCCCATTCAAGTTCTTATGTAAGAAAAATAATTTCATAAAATCCGCCCGTCAAACATACCAATTCCAAGATTTCAGCCACAGGATTCACAGAGGACAATTTCTGATATAAAGGAAATTACGTTGCCGATAAGGTCCTTTAACATTTAAAAATACGTGCCGGTATATAACTGAAAACAACAATACAAAATGTGTCTTCCCAAAATGACAAAATAATAAACTGTATATAGGGCTAATTCCTAACTGGTATCTCTTCATTGTTTCAAAATAGCTCAGATGAATAGAAGTTCTCTTCACTTTCATTGTAAAATAAATACCACTTAACCATCACAAATACAAGTAATAACCCATTATTCCATTACTGAACTACTATATTCAAGTGTTATACATGTATAAAGATTTTGTTTTTAATAAATACAAGAAAGAATAATATCCCAAAACAAAAACATTCATATATAATATATTATATCTTTATGTATTTCATATACCAAATGCATTGCCTAATAGAGATCCTATTTTGGATCCTATTTTGGACTTGCCAAAGAGAACATGGGTAATGTGGAACTGTTCGACAGCAGGAACATATACAGCATCAATAGATGATTTTTGTAATTTTTATTTAAATGAGTATTTTACATCAATTAGAAATACTTTATATCTTATTTTCTTTTTTCTTTTTGTTTCTTTCTTACTCGTAGGTTTTACAACTCCCCTTTTACGAATCACGCACCCATACAACACAGGACGACACAACGTTCTCACGGTTGCGTGCACATCGGCACAGTCGAATTTTCGTGCACATCGGCATAGTATTTTTATCTTGCAATATCATCGTGCTCATCGCCACACACCCTTCGTAGGGGTGGACATAGAGACAAAGTTGGAATTACATTATCGTATTGAATGCAATGGAGTTCACAGTAACTGCTAGAAAGACAGAAAGACAAACACTTCTATTTATTACTATAGATACATAATATTATAATTGTATTGTTTAGAAATCATTCATAAAGTATCTTCCTGCGATTGAATGAGACTTTGAATTAACCTAACCTAATCTGATCTAACCTAACCTAACCTGACTTAACCTATCTACGATATCAACGGCCGGTTTCCTTAGCCGCGGTAGCTAAGGGGTGTGGTGGAGCTGTGGTGAAGGAGGCTGTAGGTTTGAGTCTCTATGTCCACCCCTAGCCCCAACGGGTTGTGTGGCGATGAGCACGATAATATTACAAGATAAAAATACTATGCCGATGTGCACGAAAATGCGACTGTGCCGATGTGCACCTGAGCCAATGTGCACGACACCGTTCTCACACACATTCACTCTTAAGAAGGCGAGGATGATGAAGATGATAACGATGGTCAGGTGGTATCCGTGGACCACAAAACCCTAAAGTTACCCGACATTTCTGAGGGAAAAATCCGTAAAAAAAACACACCTAAGGTAACTTGTCCCGATTTGGATTTGGTCCCTGCGTGAGAGGAGCGACGCATTCACAGAGGTGGACAATTAGAAATACTGTACTTCGATTTGAAAATTTACAGGATATCACAATAAGCATAGCCTACTAACTACATCCTGTTTTATGCATTTGGAGAATAGGCCTATACAGTTTCCGATTTCCTCCAAATAAAAAATTAACCTGGATATTAAGAATAGTGTTTCCCACAACTTTATATTTTCTGAAGATCTGAACTGTAAACATAGAAACTATTCATATTGCTAAGACAGGAACACTGTGTAAGTGGGTCAGTGTGTGAACTGTGAATGTGTGGTTATGTATCGTGTGATGCGTAACTTATAATTATTGCAGAGAGAAAGAGGTTTTATTTATCATCTTAACAAGCCGCATTCAGTTCAATGGTACTAATAAGAACTAGTAATGTCTTCTGTTATGTTCTAATGTGGAAATTTTGTTTTCAGTTTTATTACGTTAATTTTATTCTATTTTGTATCTAATTTGAATTGTTTACTGATTAAGTATTCCGCGTATGTAGATTTGTTTCTATTACGTAAGCAATTCTTTCATATGCTCGTATGTTGTTTTAGAAGTACCTTCAGTTTGACTGTATCCTTCCGCATATGAATTATTTGAAATACAATAGAAATTTGCACAACTATACTCTTAATAACCGATATGAATTAGATGCTACAAGAATAGTACGGGCGCCATAAAATAATAAAGAAAAACACTATCTCGCATGAACCGTTCCAGAATACCCAAACAAATGCTTTAATATATTCCATGTGGGGAACGATCTGTGGGCAGACCATTCCGGCCATTAGGCCTAATACTTGAAAGGATGATGATAATGATTATTATTAATTTATTATTATTACTATTAATGTTGGCAAGTTTGTGACAGGAAACAAATTGATGATGATAATGATTATTATTAATTTATTATTATTACTATTAATGTTGGCAAATTTGTGACAGGAAACAAATTTGCTACCTTTATAGCTGTTATAAAATAAGAACATGATTACAAAAAGATGAAAATATATAACAAACAATAACATTCTTAGCGAAATCTTAAGATATTCAACGCAAAAAAAAGTATGTCCAAGGTGTTCCAAGAATTTTCCATAGTTGCCTAAATTTTTATGTTTTCAAACCGTGATCAACTAGATAAATTTGAAAGTAATTACTCAACATAAGTGCCTAACTATGTAGGCTATAATTCGAGAATGAGGAGAAGAAATCACTGTCAATATGAAACGCCAATCCTGTCGGCTGCATTTTGCATAGTGTTATGAAGAGTACTGCAAAATTTTGACAAATCAAATGAATATTGATATTGCCAAGAAATTAAACTTTCGCGAAGAGGGTAAAATTTTCAGGTTATTGGGCCTAACTGACAATAAAATCTTATCAAGGGCTGGTTAAATATTCACTTTACCTGTTGTAACGTCCAAAAAACTGTGTATATCGTAACTATACAAAACATTGAATGAAAGTTGAAAGGTTCGAAATATTTATTTTTAATTTCCCAGAGAGTAAAGACGGGAGAGCGAGGCGTTCTTAATTTCTGGATGCACTATTGCAGATACGCCTTCGAAAAGCTGATAGGTAACTATTGTAAAAACTTCTTTCACATAAAACATCATTAACACCATTAACATTTTTTTTATACTAACGATAGATAGACGAATACACTACAAGTAATAATAATAATAATAATAATAATAATAATAATAATAATAATAATAATAATATATTTGTCACCATTAGGTAATACAAGATTACAATAGGTTAAGTCAAATGGTAAAAAATTAAAAATCACAATTCAAATATTCTTCAACAGTGTAAAAGTTCTTTGAAAGAAGGATGTTCCTTACTTTATTCTTAAAAATTATTTTGTTGTTTGTATTTCTAACGTTAAATGGGACTTTATTAAAAAGTTTGATGCCTAAAACAACATGGCTGTCACAGGTTCTTGTTAGCCTAGATTTAGGAACAATTATATTAAAATGATTTCGAGTACCATATGAATGAACTGCGCTGACAGGAACAAATTCATTTTGATGTTCAAATACATACATTATGTTTGTCAATACATACAATGAAGCAACAGTCAGCACTTTAAACTCTGTAAAAATAGGTCTGCAATGCGCTTTTTTATCACACCCTTTGACAATTCGTAAGGCCTTCTTTTGTAAAAGGAACACATCCTTCGCATGAGCGCTGTGACCCCATAATAAAATTCCATAGTTTAGTTGGGACTGGAAGAATCCATAATAAGCATTTAGCAGAGCAGTAATTGAAAGCAGCTGTTTAAGTCTACGTAATAGAAAGATTACTTTTGAAAGTTTAGTACAAACAGCTTCAACATGTTGCTTCCAAGTAAGTTTACTATCAAGATAAAATCCTAGTAACTTAGTTGAGCTTTCGGTACATATGTTGTTATAAAGGCTAAAAACAAAGGTCTGTGTCTTATCTACATTTAGACATAATCCATTTGCATTAAACCATCTTAAAAGACATTTTAAAGAATTACTCATATCTATTTCATGATTGTCAAAACATTTTAAAACAGTGGTGTCATCAGCATACGAAACTATTTTATCATGGGAGACCGCCGGCAAATCATTGACAAAGACAATAAAAAGAAAAGGACCCAATATGGAACCTTGTGGGACCCAAACGTTGAATGGCTTAGAAGAAGAACATTTGCCATTAATTTCGACGATCTGGGTTCTGCCTGTGAGATAAGACTGCAGCATAGATATTGCATTCCCTTTTACACCATAATACTTAAGCTTACTTATCAAAATGTCATGGGGTAAGCAATCAAAGGCTTTACTAAGATCACACATACAAATAGCAGCACTTTGTTTATCTTCAAAAGCCTCTAGCACCCATCTGACCAACTTCTCGACAGCTAATGTAGTTGATTTTCCAGTCCTGAAGCCAAACTGTTCTTTACACAAAATATTGTTTTCCTCAAAATATTTAGCCAATTGATTCAACATAACACTCTCAAATACCTTAGACAGCACAGATACTAAAGATATGGGCCTGTAATTGGCTGGATTGTCAGTATCACCTTTCTTGTACACAGGAATAACTTTGGAAACTTTTAGTTCATCGGGAAAACACCCTTGTTCTAAACACTGGTTAATAATAAATACTAACGGGTCTAAAATTGCATTAATAATCGATTTTAAAATAAAATTTGATAAACCATAAAAATCTTGACATCTAGAGTTGCTCAATTTTATGACTGAATCATAAACTTCTTTACGTGTAACAATATGCCAATTGAAATTACATTCTACTATGCTACAATTATTTAAAAGTTCCTCGGCAGTAGTCTCAGGACGTTGTATCGAGTCTTTGACTTTTGTAACTGAGTCAATTATATAGTTGCTATAATTTTCAGCAGTAATGTTTGTAGGTTCAATTTGGGCTTTATTTTTACGTGCTACCTTGTTAATTATTTCCCATGCTTTTTTACACTTATTACTCGAATTGCTGATTAGGGATTCATTGTGAGTGATCATTGCTTGCTTCAATTTGTGTTTATATTCATGCCTTTTCTCTCTGTATAAATTTCCAACGTTAACATTATCTGTCCGTTTCCTCAGATCATTCAATAACAAGATAAAATTACGCAGATTTCGCAACTCTTCACCAAACCAGTGTCTACTCAGAGCCTTTTTCCTAGCTTGTTTAATGTTGACAAATTTAAAACACTGGTTAAAATATTCAAGAACAGTACTGAACATGGCTTTAAAATTCAATAAAGACTCTTGGTAAGTAAAGACACATTGCCAGTCAATATCGTATAAAAGATTAATAAAACGTAAAATCCTTTCATGAGAATAAATTCTTAGTTTTCTGGGAACAGATAATACATGGTTACTAACAATATTGTTAACTTCAAACCAGACAGCACAGTGATCAGATAGTCCAGGGTCAATAACTCCATAAGTGTATTCATGCTTACTATAATTCGTAATTATGTTGTCAAGACAAGCGCTTAAACGAGTAGGAGTATTATTAACAAAATGAGAATTATTTTGAGTCAACGTACTTAATAGTTCTGTGAGTGTTCTGTTTTCAACATTGACGTCGATATTGAAGTCTCCACAAAAAATTATTTTAGTCTGCGGGTTAGCAGTGATAATTTCAAAAACTCTTTCTAGTCTGTCTATAAACACGTCAATGTCACCATCAGGTGATCGATAAGCAGAAACCACAATAAGGTTAAGATCAACCAATTTGGCAGCAGAAAATTCGGCATGGAGTTCAATGGAAAGATCATTGACTCTAGGAATTGAGCGAGTTTTGTAGTAATTTAATACATAAACACAGGCACCACCATTTGAATGTTTAGTTCTACAGAAACTACTCACCAAGTGGTAATCATTAAAATTAAAGAACGAAATTTCATCTTTATGCAGCCAATGTTCACATAAAGTCAATATAGCGTATTGTTTACTTTCTACATAATCACTTATATCAACCATTTTGTTACGTAGATACTGTACGTTTAAGTGGAAAACACTCAAAGTGTCGGCCTTCATTTGTTGATTACTGTTGGCGTCTGTCGAAGGTGTAAAAAACGCCTAATATGAGTATTATTAGGCCATATCTCAGGGTTCATGATTGCGTCTAGATTGTCTTCGTAAACATCGACTCTGAAGGAAGAGTATACTTCCGGTTGCCTGGAGTTTAACTGTTGACACTTTGCCTCAGGAAAATCTGCTTTTATAAAGTTTTCAACTTCACCAACCGTCGTACTTGGTGATAATCTGTACACATGGAGTGATACTGTTTTAGGTACACCTTTTAAGTTGACGGTATTAATGTCAGATTTATTGTTTTTACCCACTACCACACTTCTCTTTTGTTTACGACGCACAACTTCCGTCCAAAGCACCTCTTTATTACTGTCTAGAGTACTGGTGTCTTGCTTTTCATTCTTATCCTCCGGGGGTTTAATCTCGGAAGATCTTAGAACAGTGTTAACTGGTTTATTATTATGTTGCACCCCAGAATTAGGTCCATCACTCAAGCCCGATGTAGAGGGAACAACACTGTCCTTCATAACCTCAAGTTCAAGAACTTTCTCGTCCATTTGTAACGGTTGAACATGCTTAGTTACAAATTCCAGATGTTCCAATAAAATATTTACCTTTTCTTTGAGTTCAGTAATAATGCAGTCCTTTTGTTGTAACAAGTATTTAACAATACGAATATCCACCTTTTTGTCATTACCAGCCAAATCGTTCAAGGCATCAATAAGTCCAGAGTTAACTTCTTCTTGTTCCTCGTCGCCATTACAGCATTTTATTACATTATAACCATGCCTCGGTATAATGTAACAAAGTTGTTTGGCGTCATGACTCGGGGTGGGGCAACAACGCGAGCGTGCAGTCGGTTTCATAACAAAGTTCATTAAGAGATGGCTGAAGTTAAGAGTTAAACTACTTGTCCTAGAAATTTGAAAATTTTCACACCTAATTAAAATGTAAACAGAAATTATCATTACTTCAGAAATTACTATTTAATTTGTTTTTGAGATATTAATAATTAAATCGATTTTTTAATAAAAATTGAAATCAATCTCCTCAGCCAGGTATTAAGATACGAATCTTAATTTTCCATGTGAGATTCTTTGATGGTTTATTTATAAATTTATTGATGGATATTGTTTGGTATTGTTTATAAGTCTACTATTTGTTTAAAAAAATTACCCAGAAAAATGAAAAGTTTAAAAACTGACAAATGATTATATTATGATTTTTTAAATAACTAAAAGCCTATACAGAAAATCTGATTAGATATTTTTTTATATTTGAAAATCACATAGTGAAAAATTTTCACGGCTGTATCTCTCTATTTCTTGAAGAAGGTAGATTTTAAATGTAGCAAAATAACATGGAAATTTAAACCGAGGTTTTAAGCGATTAAAGTTTGCATGCACTGGCAGCTGAAAACACACTGAAGTTTAAAAAAAATGTGTTAGCAGCACCTGTTCCGTGCGTCCAAACGGCATAACATTTTGCACAGTTATACTTTACTTTTTAAGATGAAAACTGGCAATAGATAAGAAAATGATCGAACAGGTGATGAATTTTAGATATTTTGGAGTGGATATAACGAGTGATCGCCATGTAATGAATGAAGTAAGAAATCAAGTGCAAAAAGCAGCTAGAATCTCGGGATGTCTGCGTGATGTGATCTGGAAAAATAAATATCTTAGTATAGAGAGCAAAATAAAAATATATAAAACTGCAGTTAGACCAATACTAACATATGGTACAGAAACTAGAGCAGAAAATAGCAAAACTTAACAGCTTATGAGAACGACAGAAATGAATACATTGAGAACAATATTAGTAGACTGATTAAAGCGGCAAGAGATCTTGTACCAAAAGGAAAAAGAGAAAGAGGTCGTCCAAAAAAGAGATGGAAGGAAGGATGTTTATCATCTCCATCGGATCAGCGTGAAGACGAACAAGCGAAAGCTTAAACAAAAGAAGATGATGTTTTTTTTACACTATAATAAAAAATCTAGCTTTGTTTACCAAAATGTCTAAATCAACACTTCTGCCATCTCTTAATAGTGCAATATGCAATGAACCTATAATGACATTTATTTAGACACGAGTATGTTTAATTTTCATATGGGTCTTGATTACCATTACAGGAAAGTTGCGTACGACTGTTTTTGTACGACCGTATTGAATGTCTATTGAATGTTTAAGTTATGAGTCTTCTAAGTTATGAGAGGCTTCTCTGAACTTTTTACTCCCAAAGGAACACACATTAAAACACAAAAAATGAACTCAATTTAGTGCAATTTTAAAATTAACACGACAGAATTGATTTTGTTTTAAACACAGGTCTTTTTACTGTGCAGTTTGAATTTCTACTTTCAAGACTTCCACATTGTCCCGTGCACTATATTAATAGATACCACAACAGTATTATAATGAATTCTGTATCACAATAGATATAATTATGATGCCGTTACATCACATGTAATAAGCGTATTATAGTATGGTCGAACAAAAATCTACTTTTCTATTGCTGCTTGGTTTGGGTCCGTGCGATCACCATAGCCTTCTTGCCTTCCTGTCTAAACAAGCCATATTTATTTAATGTAATTTGAAATACATGCTAGACAATTCTTTTCCGTACTAGAAATGTAGTGCATATACTGATATCTATAAATGTGAACATTTATTTTGTGCCCTACTGTGACTGAATGTCTACATCTTGAGGCCAGGAGCAACGCCCGGCACAATGTCCATTCGCCTCAATCTACACGTAGTGATCAGTGCGTTTATTACTTCATGCGTTGAGGTGCCCTAAACCGAGGTCTGGTCTTGTCATTTAGGTAACAGTAAATTCTTCCATTACAAACTATCTACGTCTTTGAATTATTTCCATCTGTACGAAAAAATATATATAACAGACTTTACAAAAACCGAGTCTGATAATTATTAAAACACAATCCATGGTTGTATACGATTGTCAGTTAGCACTGAGAAGAATACGCTTTATTTCCGGTTCCTATAAACTCTTAAAATAAATATGGGTAAATTATCCATGGGCAAATTAGTTCCATTTCACCCACAATGATATAATGAGCAAGGCCTTGGAGTTGTACAGTTAATTTAATTCAGAAGGCTTTGATTCTCATTGTTTAAATTATTATTGATCTTACGAGAGGTTAAATTTTATCCAGCCATCCATGAAAGGATAAATTAACCCGACGATTTACCCTTGGAAAGATCTAGCCCGAGTTTGTAGGAACATTTTTTCTGTCATTTTCATATTTACTCAGAGGACATTTATCTAGAAACTCGCCACAAGTGTATGTGATTGCTATCTTTAAATTATTTGTGTTTGTATGGTGGTGTTCTTGTGTAAATTCAGTCCATTGGATAATTTACCCATAGGGGTCAATCCATTAGAAATGAACCAAATTTAATAAAATTTGTTGCTCGACATTTTTGATTTTCCTAATTTTTTTACCAGTTATTTCCCAACTAAAGGCGAGTTCAAAACTATGGTAAAAAAAATTTGGGGCTCATACTTTTTTTTTGGCGGCCATTTTAAGTTTCCTTTTTAACCATATTTCAGTCGAAAACATGTTTTGCACAAATGTATGTAACTCCGTTAATTTTATAGATAACAAGACAAAATAAACACCAAAATTATCAGAATGAAATGCTCTACATTTTTGTTTTAACACAATATTACCTAAGTAGTGAGGAAAGTGAAGAAAAAAATTCAAAACTACAAATTGAAAATTGACTCAAAACGGGAGTTTTAGTGCCGCAAAATTATTAGAAGGAAGAAAGACTCGCCCTTAATTTTTTTTCCCTGGTGTAGATCTACTATAGGACTACTCGCTGTAGAAGTTTAAAGCTTGAGAACTTTGCGGTTTTTTTTATACAATTTTTCAAAAATGCCCAAAACCGTATTTTGGCAATATTTGAAGTAGAATATCTCAAAAGGGACTGAGTGAAAAATTATGAAATTTATACAGATAACACCTCTTTATGATATAAAGATGTGATAAACATTTGGTGACTGAGACTCAACTGGTTCCCGAGTTACAGTGCATCGAATTTGGCCAAAAATTGCGTTATAGTCACACGAAATTTAATAGTAAAAATTCACTTTGTAATTTTAAATATAAAATTTTTGTGAGCCTAAGTTTGTTACACAATAGAGTTGTATATGTAGGCTACATTTCATCAGTTAGCATGACAAATATTTGGTTTCCTCAAAGCTTTGAAGAGTGTTGATATTTCGGTGCATAGTTTGCAGTTATGGCCAACTTCGATGCACTATAACTCGGGAACCAGTTGAGTCTCAGTCACCAAATTTTTAACACATCTTTATATTATAAAGAGGTGTTATCTGTATAAATTTCATAATTTTTCACCCAGTCCCTTTTGAGATATTCTACTTCAAATATTGCCAAAATACGGTTTTGGGCATTTTTGAAAAATTGTATAAAAAAACCGCAAAGTTCTCAAGCTTTAAACTTCTACAGCGAGTAGTCCTGTAGTAGATCTACACCAGAAAAAAAAATTAAGGGCGAGCCTTTCTTCCTTCTAATAATTTTCCGGCACCAAAACTCCCGTTTTAAGTCAATTTTCAATTTGTAGCTTTGATATTTTTTCTTCACTTTCCTCACTACTTAGGTAATATTGTGTTAAAACAAAAATGTAGAGCATTTCATTCCGATAATTTTGGTGTTTATTTTGTCTTGTTATCTATAAAATTAATAGAGTTACATACATTTGTGCAAAACAAGTTTCCGGTCGAAAAACTGTTACAAAGAAAACGTCAAATGGATGCCAAGAAAAAAGTATGAGCCTAAAAAATGTTTTACTCTAGTTTTGAACTCACCTAATATTGGGGAGTAACTGGAAAAAAATTAAGAAAATAAAAAATGTTGAGCAAAAATTTTATTCAATTTGGTTCATTTCTAATGGATTGACCATATTTTGGCATTAATTGAAGTAGAATATCTCAGAAGGGCCTGAGTGAAAATTATGAAATTTATACACATAACACCTCCTTACGATATAAAGATGTGATAATAATTTGGTGACTGAGACTGAACTGGTTCCAGAGTTACAGTGCATCGAAGTTGGCCAAAAATTGCAAACTATGCACCGAAATTTCAACGCTCTTCAACGCTTTGAGGAAATTATAAATCGGTCATGTTAACTGATGAAATGTAGCCTACATGTACAACTCTTTTGTGTAACATACTAAGGTTCACTAAAATGTTGCATTTAAAATTACAAAGTGAATTTTTACTATTAAATTTCGTGTGCCTATAACGCAATTTTTGGCCAAATTCGATGCACTGTAACTCGGGAACCAGTTGAGTCTCAGTCACCAAATGTTTATCACATCTTTATATCATAAAGAGGTGTTATCTGTATAAATTTCATAATTTTTCACTCAGTCCCTTTTGAGATATTCTACTTCAAATATTGCCAAAATACGGTTTTGGGCATTTTTGAAAAATTGTATTAAAAAAACCGCAAAGTTCTCAAGCTTTAAACTTCTACAGCGAGTAGTCCTATAGTAGATCTACACCAGAAAAAAAAATTAAGGGCGAGTCTTTCTTCCTTCTAATAATTTTGCGGCACTAAAACTCCCGTTTTGAGTCAATTTTCAATTTGTAGTTTTGAATTTGTTTCTTCACTTTCCTCACTACTTAGGTAATATTGTGTTAAAACAAAAATGTAGAGCATTTCATTCTGATAATTTTGGTGTTTATTTTGTCTTGTTATCTATAAAATTAACGGAGTTACATACATTTGTGCAAAACATGTTTTCGACTGAAATATGGTTAAAAAGCAAACTTAAAATGGCCGCCAAAAAAAAAGTATGAGTCCAAAAATTTTTTTACCATAGTTTTGAACTCACCTTTAGTTGGGAAATAACTGGTAAAAAAATTAGGAAAATCAAAAATGTCGAGCAACTTGGCCTGGTTCATTTCTAATGGATTGACCCATAGGTATTTCGCGAGTTTATAGAAACCGGACATAGTTATATTTAAGAGGGAAAATTGGAAAACACTTTGAAAATGGTCATTAATTTTTTTGTTAAAATATAGGCTATTATCTTAAGTTTCCCCTTTTAACCGTACATGCGATAATAATGATTCAGTCAAGTACTTACGGGCGTATGCATTCCACTCTCCACCTGCAAAATTGAAGAAAAAAATACATAAGTTAATGCTGTATCAGAAGACGAAATATGAATGCTAATATACGGTACTCTGAAATATATAAAGTATGGTGCAAAACCAAAAATAATGTACATTATAATGAAAATTGCAACATATAGATCACAAAAGGCAATTCTTTTTCCTGTATAGAAATGTAGTGCAAAATTATATTTATGTCTGTAAATGTATCATTTTGTCCTTTGCTATGATCGAATGTTATGTTGAGACCACGAGTAACCCCACGCTCCATCTCGCATTCGTTTAAACCTACGCAATGGGTTCTTAACATTCTGTACTTAGGTACCCTAAACCGAGCTCTGATTATAACCCAATAAATGCAGGGCGTATGAAAGGATCACCCATATCTAGATTTTTACATTAAGAATACATTGCGGGAAAATATAAAACTGTGTTTTTACCTTTTATATTAGTAAAATTTATAGACAAAAAATAAAACGGTATGTTATCAGAAGAGCTAGAATTTCTATGTAATTAGACTAATTACATAGCCTATTTCACTCTTTGCCTTCACATTGCGAAAAACATTTATGTATCAGGCACACCATATTTTAGTGAAGTTTCATTTTACATATTATTACATATTTATTTATTAAGTGCCAGAATGGTAGTGGGGGACGGGAAAATGTCTGACCGACTGTCCGTCTGTCCGCGCGATAACTCAAACAAGCTTTATCAGATTTTCATGAAACTTGGTACACGCATTTATAACGCCCATGGAAAGAAGCCTATTGAATTTGGATCAAATCGGTTGACCGGTACTGAAATAATGACTAATTAGCGGGTATATGTATTATAATATAATATAATCTTCGTTCTCCGAAAATAAGAAGCATTTTGATTGTTTTGCGGACAGCCAATCAGAGGCCGAGCTCCCGTAATTAATGTAAACAAGAAAAGTTTAGAAGTATCAGTTTCTGTAAGTTAGAAATAATATGAGAAATTACTTATTAAAATGATTGCTTTCATTTCCAGAATATCAGGCAGATAGTGGCAGTAAAATAATAATTATTAAGATAAAGATTATGTAAAGATTAATTATTAATTATTAATTATTAATTTCATTTCATTTATAGGAGGAGCATCCCATAATTGAATACCAAATTCCGGCTCGTGAAAATTGTATTTTGAGTAGCTGAGTTTAAAACCTATCGGTTACATTGATATTCTTTTTAACTGCATAACACATTGCAGCAAAGACAACTACTTTTAATTTTACAACTATGACGAAGTTTATGACGTTCTTTTATGTGTGTTAAGTTTATGAACTTGCTAGAAATATTGTGTGTAGATAGCAATACAAAACAATGACGAATATGATTCTTTTTAATGTTACATGCTTCATACAAAAGATACCAGTACCAATAAAGTTGATTGCATTGTACAATACTGCGAGTTAAGTCTAAATTATCAGGTGGTAATTTAACTTTGATAATTAAATATGAATCCTCACTGAACCATTCTTTTGATCTACTGACTCCAAGTAGCTGTTAATGTTTCAGGAAGCATGCTCCCAGCAAGATTCGCACCAGACTACCCCAGATCCTGGCCAACGTAGCAGCAAATCTGTTGATATTGGACTTGTGTATGGCGATCGCCTTCACCACAGTTCTGATCGCTGCCACATTTCATACTGATGACCCACTCAGTATCAACGATGACCAAGCATCTTGGCTCGGGAGCATCGCTTTCATTTGTCAACCCATCGGCAGTATAATGTCAGGGATGATAGTAGAGTTCTTTGGACGAAGATGGAGTATGGTGTTAGTGAACATACCATTCTTGCTGGGCTGGCTTCTTTACGCCTTCGCCTCATCCATTACGATGTTGTTCGCAGCTAACATCATCTTGGGGATCGGTATTGGTTTCATGGAAGCACCTATTATGACGTATTTGGGAGAGACATGTCAACCTGAAATCAGAGCTCTCATCACGTCTTTTCCTGGGATCACTTGTCAAGTCAGTGTGTTCGTGGTGTTTCTTATGGGCACAGTCACTTACTATAAGGTAGCGGCGGGAATCAGTGCTGTTCTTCCCGTCATAACAGTTCTGTACGTACTGATGGTAAGTTTCCAGACAAATAATTGTATTAGCCTGTAAGAATGTGACAGGAACGTCGTTACTGCAAATTGATTTCCTCAGCTCATGTATCAAAAGTGGCTTTTACACATGATGTGGGAGTGTTAATGAAAGTTAAATAAACCGTAATATTAATTTAACTGTTTTTAAGGCTTAAGTGATTTTCGAATCAATTACCTCCATGATAAATCACAGTAACTAGGTCTATATTTCTATACTTTACTGGCAATGTTACAGTTTCTGTATGTTATTGGATTTTACTCACATAAGAGAGAATCGAAGATCCGACCCGAGTATCGCATTAACGCATCCATTGTTGAAGGCAGAGATCTCCATTAAACTCTAGTTGAAAAAGGTACCTCGAGCAGGCGGAGTTAGAAATTTACCGGAATTTACTCCGAACGAGTGCCATACCAATGCTCATTGAAGAAAGTTCCGGACGAGTTTTGTAAGACGACAAATACCCAGATAGGCGACATATAGTTGACAATTCATGAGTAATCAAGTAGAGATGGAGCACAACATCTCTGTCGATGAATGATATTAGCTAGCTGTGTTCTGGAAATCTCCGCTAGCTTATTGCTATTAGTTACATCTTTAAAAAAACTACCATGTCTAAAGAGGCTGTAATAAGGGTGACAAATTGCATGCACATGCGCAAAAGATGTGTTTCACTCAAATGCAACAGCCTACATCCCTTCCTTTACTTTACTGAACGGTTTTGGTCGACACAGAATTTGTGCTTCATCCTTTTCAGCTCATGTAATATCCTTTTTAGTTTAAATGCTTTTCTTAAGCCAGGATAAATTAACTAATTACATTCGATCTTGCATATCTTATGCATTAAAAAGAACACTGTGAAAATTATATATTGAGTAGGGGAGAGTGTTGTACCAAGACCATAGTGTACCTTGGACCAGTTCTAATATCTTAGAACTGTTGACATCTAGCGCGCTAACCTGAGAACTATATGCTTCTCGTGGCCTCAGGCATTCTCTGTGCAAGTCTCGACACGTTTGCTTCAGATCTGCGTGTGCAAGACCAAAAAGTTGTTTTTTCTGATGAAAACTAAATTTTTTCCTAACCAGTTGCTTGATAATTGAAGTTTATCTTATACATAAAGATGTTTTTGCGAATATCCATTGGATTCATTATTATTTGGTGAGTAAAATGACCATGCATTTTGTTATTTAGATACCAGAAGATCATGTCGATAGCCATATTTGTGTGGAAACAGACAATCGTGTACCTGGAGCCACATCTGCGTCTTGTACCTTGAGCCGGCGGACCATGGTACAAGAGGTTACATTATATTTTATCTCTATGTGTTCCAATATTGTTGTCAGGACAACAATGACTCGTAGTAAGACCCGGAAGCCTGTTGACGCAAGAGTTTTGAAAAATGCTCTTAAGAAAATTAATTCGAATGATCCAGAGAAGCAAATGTTTCTTCGATAACATGAAACAGATTTTGCCCCATTCCTCTAAAAAACATATGGAACTTGGACAACACTGGCCTGCTGTTGGAAACTAATTACCTCCTATGTTCATATTCCCTCGTGTTCATTTCAAGGACAGAATGTTGTTTGGTGGCCTTCCAGGGTGTATCGGAGCTGTCAATTTATCTGGGTGGTCAAATGAAGCAACATTTTTTAAAGTTTCTTGACCATTTTCTTGACTGAAGAAAATAGGGTTCTCTTGATCTTGGATAATCACGAGAAACATCTGTCAATTGATGCTCTGGAAAAGGCATCAGCTGCTGGTGTAGTGATGGTAACATTCCCCCCACACACTTCGCATAGGCTTCAGCCTTTGGATATTTCTGTTTATGCACTTATGCAGTATGATCCACGAAACAGGATGGTCGGCCCGAGGTACATGAGGGTGTTGTATCTTGAGCCACTATGCAGTATAATTTAATTTTTTCCCTATATTTATTTCTTAATGGAGTACATACTTAAAACAAACGACAATATGTCAAGGAAGCACAGTATTTTGGTAAGAGACTAAAAGAACTAAGGAAATACTATTAGAATTCAAGTTAAAGGCAGCACAATAAAAAATGGCTCAAGGAACAACACTCTCCCTACGCTTGAACAGGTGAAGATATGTTTGGAAAATGTGCGAGCTACAAATTATTTCAGTGATTCTAACAGGCTAACAGTCCACAAATATGACTGCAACGGTCCTTTTACATTATTAGTATAATTTCTTCTGTAGTGTAGGCTACTATTTTCAATTTTGTATTATTTTCTTGAAAAAGCGAAGCGTTTAAAATGTAACATATTCACAATCAACAATTTTTCTTATTTTCATGATACTTTCAGATGCCAGAAACACCCATATGGCTGTTGTCAAGAGGTCGTTATAAAGATGCTGAGCGCGCTCTGTGCTGGCTTAGAGGCTGGGTAACTCCTGAGGTTGTGAAGGAAGAATTCAATCAACTTGTTATTTACAGTAATACAGTAAACAAAACCAATTTCCCAGTTACTGTCATCTCTACTCTGGACTCTACTTTGGTGAGTGATGCACAGTGAGGGATATATATATATATATATATATATATATATATATATATATATATATTTTACTGAAAATCTTCGTAAGTTTCGGAGATCTGATAACACTGTTGATGTACTTAAATTCTATGTTTTTACAGTCTAACAATGACGGTCAAATGTGCTACGAGAACAAAGCTTTTGAATCCCATTCCGATGGAAAGTCAGTTGCCAACCAGGGAATAACAACGGTGGCTCAGGAGATGTAAGTTCCTCCACACTATTTTATCCACAAATATGACAATAAAAATATAACTTATATTAAGTAATTAACCTCTTAGTGGCTTTAATTGAGCCTAAAAGGTTTGTGGTAGTTCATCTGGAGATAGATGTTAGCATATTTTATGCGTGTCTTGTTTATGCTTGAGGTAAATGCAAAAAGACTGCGATCTTTTCCTCTTGTTGTGCAGTTTTTTCTTGTCGATAAATGTGTCTTGATTAAAATTGATCAGAGTTAATCTTCTCTTGTATTTTGAATGGCAGTAGTTGATGAATTTTCGAATTTCCTTTATAGCTTCAACCCTCAGTTCGCTTTTGAGATTATGTGAGATGCATTTCGATGTAACTTGGACATCATCTTCATTCACGCCTATAAATATATAACAATGCATTAGTTATGCTATAAAGTTCAGATAAATGCGCTATTATTCATAGAAAGAGAATATGTAGTGAAAGTGGATAATATTGGAATTGAGTTATAAGATTGTTTTTAATAATAGGGTAATCTGATGAACGTTAGAATTTAATACGTGAAATATTTAATGTAAGAAGTTATTATTGTGATTAATTTATTTAGTAGTCAAGTAAATTCAATAAATATTAGCGCATGTATCTGAACTTTATAGCCTATCTAAAACATTCTTATATATTTATAGGCGTGACTGAAGATGATGTCCAAGTTACATCGAAATCCATCTCACATAACTGACACAATAATTGTGTCTTATTATAATCAATCAAATTTTAATCAGCTTTACATTGATGTTAATTTTAATTTATTTATTTTGACTGTTGTGCTACATTTTAATACTGAACATGCAATTGATCTTTTTAGTCACTTGCAAATATTATTCGTCTAAGGTACATTGAGCTCATTGTCACTTGACTAAAGCCCATGTTGGGCATTAAATTTGTTATCCTCACATCTTTAACTTATATACAACTATATACTTAAATAATAGTTTTAAAATAAAATATAAAACAGTCAGTTCTAAAGCGTGTTTTTTAGGTAGATTTCGAAGAAAAATCTACCTATTGCAATGGATACCATGTCATGATTTTCGAAAAATTCTTTCATATCTTTACGTTTCATGCTCCCCTAAGTACGAAACCACCGCCCGTTCAAAAAAAAAAAAATTGTGATATATATATATATATATATACTAGCATGTGCCCGCGGCTTCGCCCGCGATAATTATTTCAAAAATTAAAAATTAAGAGCATAATAGTTAAATCATTATATTTATTAACACCTAAATCACGTGGACTACATACCACGATTAGATAGCGTCGCCTGGTAAAAGCGACCTCAGATTCGAGTTCCTTGGCCCAGAATACCCCTGTACAGTGAGTTTCGTCCAAATCGAACAATGTTTGACCATATTTAGGCCTATATTGATTATCCCTCTTCCGTGTAGGTTGAAAATTTCATATGTCTTCGGGCCTTGATATTCTAAACAAATGAATCGTCCAGGATGGACTTACAAAATCAAGCGATCGCCCGCGATAATTATTTCAAGAATTAAAAATTAAGAGCATAATAGTTAAATCATTATATTTATTAACACCTAAATCACGTGGACTACATGTCACGATTAGATAGCGTCGCCTGGTAAAAGCGATCTCAGATTCGAGTTCCTTGGCCCAGAAAATCCCTGTATAGTGAGCTTCGTCCAAATCGAACGATGTTTAACCATATTTAGGTCTATGTTGATTATCCCTCTTCCGTGTAGGTTGAAAATGTCATATGTCTACGGGCCTTGACATTCTAAACAAATGAATCGCCCAGCGTGGGCTTACAACATTCTAGCGATCGCGATTCTTTTATTACCACGGTATGACAAAAATAGCCAAAGCGAACTGCAATTGATTTAACATTGAAATGTATTACTGAAATCTGATGCTTCGACAGCGCTAAAATCACGTTTTCTGCCAGTTTTTCACTTACAACTCGCGAACGAAAGCTAAAATTAATAATCCGGCTTCGATGCGCATTCGCCCACCTTTCAGCCCATCTATGTTTAAAATTTCAGATCTCTGCGTTCAGTAGATTTCGCTTGGCATCGTGGACAGACAGACAAACACGTTCTTTTATTATTTTAAGATAGCATGTGCCCGCGGCTTCGCCCGCGATAATTATTTAAAAAAATTAAATTAAGAGCATAATAGTTAAATCATTATATTTATTAACACCTAAATCACGTGGACTACATACCACGATTAGATAGCGTCGCCTGGCAAAAGCGATCTCAGATTCGAGTTCCTTGACCCAGAAAATCCCTGTATAGTGAGTTTCGTCCAAATCGAACAATGTTTAATCATATTTAGGTCTATGTTGATTATCCCTCTTCCGTGTAGGTTGAAGATTTCGTATGTCTACGGGCCTTGGCATTCTAAACAAATGCATCAGCGTGGGCTTACAACATTCAAGCGATCGCGATGCTTTTATTTCCACGGTATGACAAAAATAGCCAAAGCCAAATGCAATTGATTTGACATTGAAATGTAGGCCTATTACTGAAATCTGATGCTTCGACAGCGCTAAAATCACGTTTTTTGCCAGTTTTTCACTCATAACTCGCGAATGAAAGCTAAAATTAAAAATCCGGCTTCGAGGTGCATTCGCCCACCTTTCAGTCCATCTATGTTTAAAATTTCAGATGTCTGCGTTCAGTAGATTTCGCTGGGCATCGCGGACAGACAGACAAACACGTCCTTTTATTATTATGCCCGCGGCTTCCCCCGCGATAATTATTTCTAAACTTAAGTGCATAATAGTTAAATCATTATATTTATTAACACCTAAATCACGTGGAGTGTATTCCACGATTAGGTAGCGTCCCCTGGTAGGAAAAGCGACCTCAGGTTCCAGTTCCTTGGCTCAGAAAACCCCTGTATAGTGAGTTTCGTTCAAATCGAACAATGTTTGACCATAATTAAGCCTATGTTGATATCCTTCTTACGTGTAGGTTGAAAATTTCATATATCTGCGGGCCTTGACACTCTAAACAAATGAATCGTTCACGATGGACTTAAAAAATCAAGCGATCGCGATGCTTTTATTTCCAAGGTAGGCTATGAGGTATGATGACAAAAATAGCCAAAGCCAGCTGTAATTGATTTAACATTGAAATATATTACTGAAACTGATGCTTCGAAATCGCAAAAAATACACGTTTTCTGCCCGTTTTTCACTCATAACTCACGAACTAAAGCGAAAATTAAAATTCCGGCTTCGAGGTGCACATTCCGACCCTTTAGTCCGCCTATGTATAAAATTTCAGATCTCTGCGTTGAGTAGATTTCGCTGGGCATCGCGGACAGACAGACGGAAGACAGACAGACGGAAGACAGACAGACGGAGGACAGACACTTCCTTTTATTAATATACTAGCATGTGCCCGCGGCTTCGCCCGCGATAATTATTTCAAAAATAAAAAATTAAGATCATAATAGTTAAAACATTATATTTATTAACACCTAATCCACGTGGACTACTTACCACGATTAGATAGCGTCGCCTGGCAAAAGCGATATCAGATTCGAGTTCCTTGACCCAGAAAATCCCTGTATAGTGAGTTATGTCCAAATCGAATAATGTTTAATCATATTTAGGTCTATGTTGATTATCCCTCTTCCGTGTAGGTTGAAGATTTCGTATGTCTACGGGCCTTGACATTCTAAACAAATGCACCAGCGTGGGCTTACAACATTCAAGCGATCACGATGCTTTTATTGCCACGGTATGACAATAATAGCCAAAGCCAAATGCAATTGATTTGACATTGAAATGTATTACTGAATCTGATGCTTCGACAGCGCTAAAATCACGTTTTCTGCCAGTTTTCACTCATAACTCGCGAACGAAAGCTAAAATTAAAAATCCGGCTTCGAGGTGCATTCTCCCACCTTTCAGTCCATCTATGTTTAAAATTTCAGATCTCTGCGTTCAGTAGATTTCGCTGGGCTTCGCGGACAGACAGACAAACACGACATGTGTCCGCGGCTTCCCCCGCGATAATTATTTCAAAACTTAAGTGCATAATAGTTAAATCATTATATTTATTAACACCTAAATCACGTGGAGTGTATTCCACGATTAGGTAGCGTCCCCTGGTAGAAAAAGCGACCTCAGGTTCCAGTTCCTTGGCTCAGGAAACCCCTGTATAGTGAGTTTCGTTCAAATCGAACAATGTTTGACCATAATTAAGCCTATGTTGATATCCTTCTTACGTGTAGGTTGAAAATTTCATATATCTGCGGGCCTTGACACTCTAAACAAATGAATCGTCCACGATGGACTTACAAAATCAAGCGATCGCGATGCTTTTATTTCCAAGGTAGGCTATGAGGTATGATGACAAAAATAACCAAAGTCAACTGTAATTGATTTAACATTGAAATATATTACTGAAACTGATGCTTCGAAATCGCAAAAAATACACGTTTTCTGCCCGTTTTTCACTCATAACTCACGAACGAAAGCGAAAATTAAAATTCCGGCTTCGAGGTGCACATTCTGACCCTTTAGTCCGCCTATGTATAAAATTTCAGATCTCTGCGTTGAGTAGATTTCGCTGGGCATCGCGGACAGACAGACAGACGGAGGACAGACAGACGGAGGACAGACACTTCCTTTTATTAATATATATAGATATAGATATATATATATATATCTTTACACGATAGCGGCCGTAATTTTGAAGATATTTGAACCAAATTTTATTATGTCATTTCTAGGCCCAATAGCTCGGACAAGTTCGTTAATGAGGAAAATTGGCCCAAGGGGGTGGTCGGGGGAAGGGGTTGAAATTTTAAAAAATGTATATCTCGGCCCCTATGAAGTATAGAGGGAAACTTTGTTTGAATAAATTAGAGTACTCGCTATGAAGTTCACAGTGACACCAACGATTCGGGGGTTCGAGTGAGGGTGGGGGTGGGGATGGGGGTGGGGGATGAAAATTCGAAACTTTTGAAACCACGTCTTGTGGGGCATCGTTGAAAAGCTCTTGATGAGTACTCAACAAATCAATAACTAGTTTCTTGATAGCTCTCATATGACGCAAGATTTTAATGTTTGAAAATAATAACACTTAAAAGAATTATTATAATATCATAATTTTGTCTTGTTTAGCGGCTTTGCTAATTTTATTCATTGCTGATCTTGCGCACGGCCTCCCAGAATATTATATCCTATTCTTGTTGTCAAAACAAATGATTGTAGTCTCTTCCTCTTTACCGAATTCAGTTCTTATTACTGCGGGTTTGCCATGTCAAGGCTAAAAAAGAAGAGTGCTGCGCAGCGATAATAAATTAAACCAAAAGCACTTTGAAATCTACCTCAGCCTGTAGGCCTGCCTAAAGGGATTTTTTTAATTTTAAATACTCTTGTATCTGAATTTCCTGCGATTCTTCAACTGTTGTTTGCATTCTTCTTAGTGGTATATAGGCGGATATTTCTCAGTATACCTATTAATAACTATACCACTTAAAACATGAATTTGATTAACTATAGGAAATTATGTTATTTAAAGACGGTTGTTTATTTACTTAAGCCTGTTAAACTAGTTTCAGTGTAAATAATACAGAACACCTGCTAAAGTGCAATAATTATTTCACTGTAATAATAATTATATAAATCAGGGATCTTCAACCTTTTTTAATTAAAGGGTCATTTTCATTTTAGTGAAATCTTGCGGACCGCATTGATGTATTGATTTATTAGTAGCAAGATAGTAACGTAACACAAATAATTACAGTACATCATAATATTACATCACAAAAAAACTGTAGGGGTTATTACGCATATATGTGTTTTATTTGTCTTCCACTTGGCAATGTTAATTAATAACACAAAGCACAGTAACATTCTTGAATTTAATGTGAGAGCTGAAACATAAGAATCGTCAACGAATACTATTTTAACATTTAGTTAAAACCAGGTTTGCAAGCCGTCAGAACTTAAGTAATGGGCAGCATTGAAATTAAAACTGGTATTTGTTTGTGGGCCACCAAAAATTAAGCCAGGGGCCACATACGGCTCCCGGACCGAGGGTTGAAGACCTCTGGTTTAATGAAACTATTGTACATGAATT
Organism: Ectobius pallidus; assembly: GCA_964059195.1. NCBI lineage: Eukaryota > Metazoa > Arthropoda > Insecta > Blattodea > Ectobiidae > Ectobius > Ectobius pallidus. The sequence continues at coordinate 98,698,475 of CAXKWD010000004.1, forward strand.
GAACTATCTATGTATTTCGATAATACAGTGAAACTGTTTTTTTCCCCCACATTCTCAAGTGGACTTCTAGCAAGAAGAGTAAAAGTTAAACAGTGAACAAGAAAGTATTCTATAAGTTTACGAATTAATATAATTATTAGCTTTATAAGTACTCAAATAAAACATCCCTTGCTTAGGATTAGTAGCCTATTTGGGCATTTTCTTCTAATCGAAAGCACAACTTGCTGGAATCCACTGAATTAGAGTCACCTGTTGGTTAGAAGTCTACTAACATTGCCCTAAATTTAACTGGAAAGATAGCAAATACAAGTCACGAGACGAAATAGTAAATCTGGGCTCTGTAAAAATATCTCCGAGTATACTAAATGTTATATGAATAATCATACGCAATGTCAAATATACCAGGACTATTTGATAATAGCTTTATTTTGTTACCACAGGGACGAAGAAGGCGGATCACACTGCAGTCTGGACAGATGGAAGGAGATGCTTCGTCCGGCCACGCTTCGTCCTCTTGGAGTTGTCCTTCCTTGTTTCTTCCTTCTGCATTGGGGAGGTTTGTCATCCATTAAACCGTATCTGGTCCACGTGTTTCAAGAATTTGGCATGGGGGAGGCAGCTGATTGGTCGACAGTGGGATCAGGAATTATCAGTGTAGCAGGGGGCGTTTGCCTCTTTGTTTTCGTCAACTGGCTTGGCAAGAGAAAACTGGCCTTAATAGCCATGGCAGGCAGTGCAATCTCTACGCTAGTCATTGCAGTCTATAGTTACATCATATCATCACATCCTGAGAGTGCTATGCCTTGGTTGCCTCTGACGATGGTCATCTCCCTCTCATTCTTCAACAGTCTATTCTTCTACGTGCCATGGAACTTGATGTGTGAAGTCTTCCCTTTCAGGTACAGTATAGCTTTCCACTCTAGTAATGATGGGCAGAATCTAATTATTTTAAGAATCGAATAATCTGTTCTCGAGTAATATAAAGAATCGAATGATTATTCGAATAAAAAAGTTCTCTGATGGAGCAGGATCTGAGTACTTCTCGCCATGCGAGATCCGAGAAGTGAGAACTCGGTTGCCGATAATTACTAAAAACTGATTGAGAATTCAAATCGCTATTCGAATGTACAGCTCGGTAATTTTGTCATAAGTCGCGTACACACACACAGCGAAGGAAGGCCAACGAATGTCAACCAATGTGTTCGGGCGAATATTGGTTGACGTTCGGCCTCTCGTCCAAACCAAACCAAGAGGTTGGGGCTAAGGGATTCTACACTACACTTTATATGTCTACGCCAGGAGAAGGGACCCATGCCAACCTTTCGATGTTACTTCCAGAAGACCGAACCTAAACGAAGAGCAACGAATTCGTTGGCTCTGATTTGTCTCCCGTACACACACGGTGAACGAATGCCAACGAATGACAACCAATGCATTCGGGCGAATGTTGGTTGCCGTTCGTTGGCCTTCGTTGGCGCTCGGCCTCTCGTCCACACCAAACGAAGGGGTTGGGGCCAAGGGATTCTACACTTCACTAGGAGAGGGGGCCCAACGCCAACCTTTTGAAGTTTACCGACAGAAGTCCGAACCTAAACGAATTCTTTGGCTCTGATTTATCTCCCGTACACACAGGGTGTGTACGCGGCTGAACCTGAACCAAGGCCAACGAATTCGTTGGTTCTGATTTTTCTCCCGTACACACACGGCCAACGAAGGCCAACGAAGGCCAACGAAGCGATTGGTTGACATTCGTTGGCCTTCGTTCGCCTTGTGTGTACGCGGCTACAGCCTATTATAAAATCTACTGCTATTCGATCGCGCGATGAGCGTGTCGTACCCACATTGCGAACCACAAGCCGATAGGAGTTAGTTTTAGGCAGCTGGCGCTCATTTTGTTAAATTCGTGCTTGCCTGTTAAGTTCTATATAACTGTCTTATATCGTAAATATATATATTACATACCTAAAATTGTTACGCATTCTAAGAAATCAAGCAAAATTATTCTCTCGCAATTGTTATATCCTAGATTTTGTTACTGACATTTTGTAGTATTCGCCTCTACTGCTGCCTATGCTGCTTCTTTGTCTCACTCGTCGCATGATCTCTCTGTACATAATTCTCCCTGAAAGTGCAGGAATAAGCAAAACGTTTGCTGTCTTTTAATATTATATTAGGCCTACATGTTTTTGACCACATTATTCCAGTGACGGTGTACCCATCCATTATTTTAGACTTTATATAAATAAAGTCGGTATATGTGTCACTTTTTCCTTTAAAGATGCGTCTTTGATATAGTAGCCTACATTATTTGATAGGCACAAAAAATAAGCAAGTAAGCAAAAAAATGTTCATACGTTAGTTAAACCTACTAAGTTTACTAATAGGCGTTGAGTTTTCCGCCTATTTGCCACTAGTTCAGCAAAACAGTTATACAAATTCAAAACAAAAATTCACATAGGAGAAATTATAAATTAGCAGTGTATTTTTTATTATAAAAATTTGTTAATTTATAAACGCAAATTGCAACTTACAAAGGCATATTTTCGAAAAACAATCTCACTTAGGTCCACTTACATAACATGAAATAGACCTAATTATAACAAAAATAATGTATATGTTACTAAGTCTGATATTAAATTTCGGAAAATGTGCAATAATTAACATTTAAATGTTTAAAATACATACATGATATGTACAAGACTGTTATTTATCTTGTAATTCAATTACGTCGATAATTACTAGGTCTAAACAAACATTCCTGTACAGCGTAGGCCTATATGCTGTGCGTATATTGATTGAAGTTAAAATCTAAAAATTTCAAAGCATAGAAAATATGAAATTATTGACATTAAATTACATACCGGTAAATGTTTTTGTTCGACATACTTGTGACAAAACGGTATCACAATGATATCCATAATTATATAAATTTCCATTATGACATAGGTGTGGTATCAATAATTATCGAACACGAAACGATCTTGAGGTTAGTTCTTGAAAATTGCATGATAAATAACCTGCATTTAAAATCAAATCAAATCTGCTCTTGTTAATTTTCATATGTTACTGAAATGTATTAATTTCATATTGCCAAAATCCGTTGTTTTCAAGAAAACGAGCAAAAGGAAGCTTATATTTGACCGACGCCGTAAGCTGCCGTCTGTCGTAGAAGGCAAGAACTACAAAAACCGACAACCAGCCAAGTGAAGGACAGCTCGAGCGTTTGAGTGAATCTAAAATCTCAAAATTTAAACATTTAGACTAGTTATTTATGGTCGAACAAAAACAGTCTTACCCAACTTGCCTATAATGGCAATTAAGATAGGCCTACTTGTATGAAAATTATGAAACTCGCTTTACTAGTTGCATAAACATACTCGTATCTTAATGAATGTCATTAAAGGCTTGCTGCATAATGTACTATTAAGATTAGTGGTAATAACATCAGTTTAGGTCTACATTACATAAGTTTACTGTAAGTTTTATTGAAATAGATTAAGCATTATGTCTATCTTCTAATATACATGAAATTTACATAACATTTTAGTCACTTGAATTACATCATTAAGTTATATTTAAGCATAGTCGTGAAGAATATAATTGAGACCAATCTTTTGCACAGGTTTATTTTAAGCTTTGTCGAACTGTCACGAGTGTAGGCCACTACGGAAATGAAATACGAACATCAAAGTAAACAAACGAACATAACTAAAATATTGATATGCATTGCTTTGAAAACAAATGTGATTCAGGGGAGACTGTCGTGAACAGGCTCAAAAATTCAAATTAGAATTTTAGTGTCATTGTATTCCTCTATCTTTGCATAACAAAATAGCGTTTGGTTCATAAAAAATGGATGCTTAGTTTTCAAGTAATTATTTCTTAATTATAATGCTGCACCCTATTGTTAGTAACTTCCCAAAATTTTCTTTTCGCTCTCCTGTAAAATTATATTTTTCGTATTTCAAGTACCATTTTCTTAGCTTGAATAAGCTAAAAGTTTGAAACTTTCAGATTTTTTTATAGACGAATGACAAATCTGCCTTAGCATACTTATGCAATAATTTTTGAATATACAGAATTTTCGATCATTTTTATAGGGAAAAAAATGTTTTTTAGTTATTAAGTTTTCATGCAGCTTTTGGAAGTGATGTTGATGAGTGATTATGCTAGGAGGCAGGTCTAAGGTCCCGGAACGGAGTCTCGGGTGATGGTCACGACACACATCTCAGAACCGGAGTTCATCAATTGAGCGCAAGAGAAAATTTTACCAGAACTGAATGCATCAATTGAGCGCGGCGGTCAATTTTGAAATGCATCAATTGAGCGCAAAGCCTTTCTCGCTTACACTCATGAAACCAAACTTTATTCTGACACAATTTCTATCCGGCCACGGAAAATTTGGCGAGTACTTCCAAAGATTTCATATCAAGACAGAAAGCAATATATACGAGTGCATATGTGGTGACCGTCTTCAGAATGCCAAACATCTTATGTTCACTTGCCCAGTTTTTCAAACAAAAAGATTAGATCTTGAACTACATTTAGACAAGTGCAGTGCAAATTTTCATTTTCCGCTTAACGGAGAAATTTTCATTAGAAAATGTTGTTATTTGTCATTCACAGCATTTTTAGAATATGTGTTTAAGAGACTGTGAATGTATCTTCCTGAACTTTAGATCTACACAGGAAACCTCAATTGACTAAATATAGCCCTAACATACTTATTGTAAACTAGGGCTCACTCAATGGAGATTAAATAAATAAATAAATATGCTGTAGTACACAGTCACTATCCATCACTGCACTGTTCGAATTACAGGTAATGGTAACCGTTAAGAGACACAAGAGGAGATGTGAAACAAAGACAAGTGACTAGTACCTAGTCTTACCATACACTAATTACATTAAAACAAAAATTCTCTAGGATCAGCGTTGCAACACTTTGCACACAACATTTCTCACGCCTAGGGAATATTGTTAGAGTCAATCCTACATATAAAAAAAGGAAACAGTATATAGAAGAATTACTTTATAATCGCGCTGAATTGATGCATTCCAAAACGAACCAACGCGCTCAATTGATGTACATCCAAAACTGACCCCGCGCTCAATTGATGCATTTTTAATCAGTTCGCGCTCAATTGATGTGCACCCCCCAGGACTACTCGGTAAGAATGATACAGCGTAGGTTTGCCAGTGAGGATAAAACACCCAGTCCTGAAGAAAATTTTCCATATCTGAAAAATACCTGACCAGGATGGGAATCTAACCCGGGCTGCCGGAGTGGCAGGCAGTGAAGCTACCAACCCACCCATTGTATAAACCCAGTAACATTGTATAAATTACGCTGATTGTGGTAGGGTAAACATTAATACCTCTCGTTAGTAAGTTCCCCGAGCTTCAAAGAAATCTAAGCAAAAGAAATGGAATAAAGTGTTCCTGTATCAAAGCAAGCAACGGTAAAACTAAATTATCCCCTACATGTTAAAAAAAATATTTCCTACCAAACAGTGAGCTCTAGAACAACCATTCTCTACATTTTTTAAACTGCAGAGTGCACATGCAAAGCATAAAAAGTCTAAAAGATCTTACTGTTAACACCTGAGTTCTTGAACATCCCCATATGCCCTACCTTTTGGATAGTGTTAAGTACAAACTCCCTTGAAATCAACTTATCTGTCACAATATTATCTGTTCTAAGAATTGCTATATATTAAATTGCATTTTGTTGATATAATATATAGGCCTATATATGTATATAATAGGCCTATATATAATGTTACTACAGTTATCTGTTCTATAATTTCCCAGCATTAATCTGGATTTGCTTATTGATTCAATAGCAGCTCGAAAACATCTGATTGCTTTCTTATTCGTCAGTTTACTACTCAGCTAATGGTGGATGTATTTATGTTTCAGAACAAGGGGCATAGCAAGCGGATTCTCGGCCGCAATGTGCTATGTGTTTCTGTTCGCCGCCTCCAAGACATATCTGGACATGGAACAAAGCTTAGACATTTACGGATCTTTCTTCATATTTACTGCCATTAACGCGCTGGGATTTGGCTTCATCTACTGGAAAGTACCGGTTACGGAGGGGAAATCACTCGTTGAGATCGAGCAGTATTTCAGTGCTTAAGCTGTATAATTGCTGTTTAGCATTGGCCATGTAATTGTGCCACAATTATTCAATGAATAAAAGTTTGCCAAAATGCTAGCTAGACTTAGGAATTAGGCACAAAAGATGCGAAACAGACAATCGAATGTTAGAATTACAGGTGGTAGGCTATACAGGCCAAAGTAGATGCTTCATTTTAATTTTGAGTTGGCTGATGATGATGGATTCAAAAACTTCCATTTGCAATACGCTGATATTTGTTGCTATGCGGATATAATTTAAGGACACAAAGACTGTTTTAACAGCATTTAGCACTACATCAACTCAAAGAAAAATGGCAAAATCTAAAAGGAAAATTGATTTAAAGAAAAAGATAACACAACGATGCTATAAGCAAAGTACACGATTACTTTCAATGGAAAAGTTGTTGTGAGAATAAAGATAACATAACGGCGCAAAAGTAGAACAAAACATTTTGAATGTATTTCTGCTGTAGATGAAGTCATAAATCACCGATGACTGAAAAGCGTTAACCATTGTAGTACAGTATTAACACATTAACCACAAGCTTAAAGTACAAAAGAGCGAAAAAGAATAGAGCAATAAAACACAAGGGCCCAAAAGTTGTTGATACCGGAGAATGGTATATGGTCGAGGGCTCCGGGGGCAGTGGAGGGTCAAGAAAAAGTATATATGCCATATATATTGAATATGCCATTAGATGAATATATTCCATAGCATATTGTCCCTTGATCTCTATTAGGCCTACACGAAACCAGCCTCATGAAGCCATTACTAGTTATGTCTGAATGAATCTAATTTAAATCTTTAATCTAATAATTTTTCACAGCGAATTGGGAAAGAGACAAAGCCACTTGTGAAATTCTATTGAAGAGGAGATTTAAGTGTATTGCAATAATAATTCTACACACAGACAATCATATAATGTTTAATTCACTTTGTTCTCTCTTCTGTATTGCACTGGACTACAGAATAAAACTAATTTTAAACGCAAGAGATAAAATTATACTTTTCTAGACCAATTTTTCATGTAGATTTTATATACACACATTCCGCCTTTTCATACTACGTGCAGAATTTAAATTAAACATAATACATTAAATTGATGGTAATAAATTTATATTTAAATTTGATCAATGCAGTAATACATTTAATTCACAAACACATTGTTATTTTCTTATGAATTTAACACCACTCAACACTAATATGAGAATAAAAAAAAAATTGTTCGACCCGGATTTAGAGGAAATTCCAATCTTACATTAACCCAAAACAATTTTTTGCGCAATAGTAGTAACTAAATATAAATTTATGTCAATAAAAAATTTGATTGGACTCGAGATAGAGGTTTTCCATAGAATTCGACCCTCCTAAACACGAATATGATTTTTAGAAAATGTTATCCTTTCCAGATTTAGATAAAATTCCAGTTTTATGCCTACATAAATATGAAACAGTTTTCTGTGTAGTAGCAGTAAAAAAATATAAATTATATGGTAATAAAATTTTGTTTGACGTATATGTTTTCCATATAATTCGACCCTCCTGAACATGAATATGAGTTTCTGAATGATATATGTAGTACAGATGATTTAAATTATGATCTTACTCAAGAGCAGGCTTCATCTGAAAGTGTTGGTAAAAATCGGACTCCTTGTCCTCATTGTGGTCAACTATTTATCCGTGTTAGTACTCATATCAGCAGAGCTCATCCTGACAAACATTAGTGGATCGACAGCCCAGTACCCACTATACGATATCTGAAGCAGCAGATAAGACGAAACCAGAACGATGTCAAAATCATAATTCTGTTAGACAGGACCGTACTAGGCCTTTAACTGGAAAGCTAATAGATAATTACAAAGATAATCTAAAAGTATGGAATGATCGTTTTGCCCAAAATCTACATGAAAATGACTTTGACAGTTCAGTGACAGAATTTGCTTTGTTCCTCTCTAATTCTATTGACTCTCTGCCAGGCCCAAAACATCCAGCAAGAAAATACTATGAGGCGAGAAAGCAACAACGGGAAATCAAAGTTCAACAAACTTACCACCACCATAGCAATCCTCAACGGGCTACTAAAAGAGATAGAGAAAAGAGGCGAAATAGATATAAATATGAGGAGATACAATATTTATATTACAATCAAAGGCGGAAAGCAGTGAGAAAAGTTATGAATGATAACAACCAGCAATACACAGTTGTTATTCAAAAAATTTTTTCTTATTATTCTCACTATTTTTCAAATCCCAATGACTGTGTCAGGAAAGAGTACCGGGACACTTTAGCGGAAGCAGAGCGTACTGTCCTAGATGACACAGAAGATGATATTATTTCCTAAGAAGAAATAGTACAAGCCATACACGGAATAGCAGTAGACACAGCTCCAGGCCCCGATAGAGTCCTAGTTCGAGTAATAAAGGATGACCTCGCCGCTGAAATTATAGCAAAAATAGCTACCAGAATGCTAAAATCTGGCCAGGTTCCAACACTATTCAAAAGAGCTCGCACCATTCTGATATACAAAAAGGACGATAAATCAGACTTGTCCAACTGGCGTCCAATATCCATATGCAGTGTCCTGAGAAGGGTGATAGAACGAGCTTTAGATGCCAGACTCAGATGCTTCGTATCATTTAGCGAACATCAAAGGGGTTTCACCAAATCACCAGGCACGACAATCAATACATCACTACTCCGTTCTATTCTGCTTTCTTCGAAAGTTTTAAAGAAAGATTGCACCATTGTTTTCCTTGACATCACTAAAGCATTTGACAATGTAGGACACAGTCATTTGCGTAAAACATTAGCATCATCAATGGCTCCGAATAAACTATCTGATCTTATATGCAATCTACAGGAAAATAACACTACACAAGTGGAAAGCAGATTTAAGAAGACGCAGCCAATAAAATTCCTTCGCAGAGTTATGCAAGGATCTCCCTTATCACCGACATTATATAATATTTCCACAGACCATATATTTCACGAACTAAGTGAAAAGGAAATTTTAGATCATTATGGATATCGACTAGATGATGGATTAGAACCCCTAACCATTCTAGGTTTTGCTGACGATACTGTTCTGATTGGTAATGGAATGTCGTCTGCCAAAGAACTAACATGGATGGCGCTTCAGAGATTTAAAGAAATTGGTTTAGATATCAATCTTCAAAAGATTTTTGTTAGAGACAGACAAAATGATAAAATCTACATTAAAAAAAATATTATGCCTTCCTACGGATATTCCCGATTCAATGCTGTACAGTAATAGGCAAATGAAGGGCCTTGGATTATTTCGAGCCAACTGGGAAGTTTTCCTTCAAGGAATAAATGGAATAAACATCCTGATCAAGTCAGAAAATGAACACATTTTACAAACAAGGAATCTTGATGATGAGTTGTCAAGATGCATGAACAAACTGAATGTCTCTATATCTGAGTTGCTGAAAGATCGTCGTGGATTTTTTGATACCAAAAAAATCAGGCATTTTCTTCAGGATGAGGAATATAAAAACTGGTGCAGTCTGAGTCATAAAGGCAAAGGCGTTTGTCTCTATAAAGAATATCCTCCTGCCAACAGATGGATAGTAAAGCATTCTGGCCTGTCTTCATCTGAATGGAAGGAGGCTCTGAAAATGTTAGCCAACACAGCAGCAGTGCGTGCTGTTCCGGGTAGAAGTCGGGACGGAAACCGTTGCAGAAGATGCAACGAGATTGAAACTTTGCCTCACGTCCTTGGCTTTTGACCGTTTAGCGAAGCACTGCGCAATACTAGACACCACACCATAAGATCGACTATTGCAGTGTCCGGCAGATGCTGCAGTTGTGACGTAAGAGCCGATCATCTCGGAAGAGCTTGAGAGAGCGAGCAGTTGACTTGCATTCCTGTTAATACGCACTAGCGCAGTGGCGTTCAGTGCAGCAGTAGGGTTAAGGTGAGCCGTGATGGTACATTGAATTGCGTGCATTAACCATGGCAAGGGTGCAGAGGTCAGTTAATCAGTGAAATGTATGGTAAATTTAGTGCATTCAGATTAATCCTAGACTTACGGAAACGTCAGGTCACCCTCGGAGACACGCCATATTTTCCAAAGTTGTCTACAGTATGTTATTCAATTACAGACATTAATAATTATGTACAAATATTAGAAGAACTGGATCAGGATATTTTATTACAGATTTCAAGATTTTGCAAAACTCCAATCCGATATTTGCATATTTGCGACACCATTTTCTGTGGATGTTGACAGTGTTCCAACGTCATTGCAACTAGAAGTCATTGATTTGCAAAATAATATTGAAATGAAAGACCGCTTTCAAAACAAAAAGGATCTATCTATATTTTATAGAAGATTTCCCCAGGCAACTACATAATATATTTGCTGCTAGAATGTTGAGTATATTTGTATCGATGTATGTATGTGAATAGTTCTTTTCTTGTATGAAGATCTGCAAACCACAACATGGAAACCGCCAATCTGATCAGAACATGAAAAATGTTCTCGTTTATGTGTTAGCCAGACTATGTCTCCTAATATTGCAAAATTAGTGCGCGAGAAAAGAGGGAAAAAATCTCGACAATGCCTTGAGCTTGGGCACGATAGTGACACAAAGTAAGGGTGTGTATCAAAAGTCTGAATAGGCCTATACTTGGCATAGTGCTCACAAAGGTGTATAGTTTAATTTGTATATTTTGTGTATTTTGTATATTTTTATACTTTAACATTTTTCAGTTTCCGAGTAGACAAAGTTTTGCAGTACTCCTTAAAGTATTCTTATGTTTTATGTATTTGTATGTTTATAGTAGTTTCGGAGCCTCATTTAAATAACCTGACGCTTCCGCACCTGGATGCATTTCAGATTAGTGTAAGTAGGGCCTATATTAAATTTCATTACAAACAAAACTGTTCTGTTACATTGATTTATCACAGTTGTACTATTTTGTTTTCGTACAAATGCATTGTAATTGTGCTATTCCCATACTATCTACGAAGATCGGAGCGCACTCTGTCAATGCATAGGCGTCGTTCCGCCACTGGCCAGTTGAACCCTTCCTCCACGCTCAGTACGGAGATATTGCCGAGCAAAGAGCGCGGATGCTCTGTAGTATGACGTCACAGAGCACGGAACATGCCGGTCACTGGACTATTGCCAGTGCCCTCCGAAGTAATGGCTTCAATGTCTTTGAAGAGGTTCACGGTCTTGCCACCAATGGCAGCTGTAGGAGAATCGACATTATCGCCATGAAACCAGGCGATAGTAAAGGATACATCTTGGATCCTACTATAAGATTTGAGACTCATATCGACCAACCTCATGAAGTGCACTTAGAGAAACAGGAAATATATGAACCAACAGTGCCCTTTTATAAGGAAAAATATAATTTAGAAGATATTGAAGTACGAGGCATAATGGTGGGTGCAAGAGGCACTATCCCTCTAAAGTGTGTCACTCTACTTCAAGATCTGGGAGTTCCAACATCGCTCTATAAAGAAATTGCCTTACAGGCTTTAAAGTTTTCTGTACGAATACTCAGATACCATCTGTATTCGAAACAATAGACTTCTTATTTCTTCTTCTTTAGAGTTAACCCAATAACACATTTATATTGTATACTATATACTTCTTTGTTGTAATTATTAATTGTTATGCTATTCTTTGTCATATGGCAGCCTCTGATGTAGAGGAAAATTGTTAAAATAAAAAAAATCGGAATTTTCTCGAAATCTGGAACATTAATGCAAAATTGAAATTTTCCCGAAATCTGCAATGAACATTTTTATTGTCATATTCGTATTCAGGAATGTCAAATTATGTGGAAAAACATGTAACTCATGTCCAACCAAATATTTATTATCATATAATTAATATTTCATACTTGGTAACTACTAGTAGGCCTACGCAGAAAATTGTTTACCATACAATTTATATTTCTTATATCGTTACTACTATTACGCAAAAAATTGTTTTATATGAATGTAAAATTGGAAATTTCTCTAAATCTGAAAAAACCAGAATTCTGAAGTGAAACTTCTTTAGGCGCGCTAGGAGTAAATCGAGAGCTAACCCAAAGTTGCGTTACGAACAAAATCGTCACGAAAGTAGTGGGGCTGTGACGGACTGCACAGAAAACAATCAACTCAATGATTAGACTTATCCCAAATTTAAAAATTTAAAAAATCTAAAATTAAGAAACATAAAATAAAAAAATAAAAAAATCCATAATTAAAAATCCAAAAATAAAAAAAAAAAAAAAAAATACGGGAGCGCGCGGGGGAAAGGTATCAGGCATTGAGCGGGGAGATGTTAGTGCTTCGAGCTAGTGGCGTGGTAAGCCCTTCACCATTATAAAAAAATCGAAAATTTAAAAAGTAAAAAATCCAAAAATAAAAAATAAAAATCCAAAATTCAAAAAAAAAAAAATATATCCAACATTAAAAAAAAGAAAATTCAAAATTTAAAAAATCTAAAAATCCAAAATTAAAAATTGTAAAATCAAAAATTAAAAGTTACAAATAATTAAATATTAAAATATTCAAAATTTAAATAATCCAAAAAACCAAAGTTCCTAAATTTAAAAAATAAAAAAATTCAAAATTCAAAACAAAAAATCCAAAATTTAAAATTAAAAAATCCAAAATTTAAAAATCGAAAATCCAAAATTTTAATAATCTAAAAATCCAAAATAAAAAATAAAAAATCAAAGATCCAAAAATTAAAAAATCCAAAATAAAAAAATTAAAAATTTCAAGATAAAAATTTAAAGGTCCAAAATTAAAAAAAAATCCAAAATTTCAAAATTAAAAAAGTAAAAAACCCAAAATTAAAAAATCTAATAATCCAAAATTGAAAAAATCCAATAATCCAAAATTGAAAAATCCAAGTTTCTCTTCTTTCACGTGGCGTTCCACGCACCCGATTTTTTAAATGTTATTGTCATACTCGTGTTTAGGAGGGTTTAATTATATCCAAAACATATATCTCATGTACAATCAAATGTTTATTGCCACGTAATTTATATTTATTTGGTTGCTACTAATACACAGAAAATTATTTTACATTGACATAATACTGGTATTTTCTCGAAAACCGTAAGAACAAAATGTTTTTATTAACACATTCGTTTACAGGAGTATCAAATTACATATGGAAAAATGTATCTTTTACTGCCATATAATTTATATTTCTTATTTGGTTGTTAATATTACTCTGAAATTTGTTTTACATTAATGTAAAATCGGAATGTTCTAGATGTCGGGATGGAACAAAATATTCTATTGTCAAATTCGTCTTCAGGAGGGCCGACTTATATGGAAAACATTTTTCACATGTCCAACCAGAATTTTTATTGTCACATCATTTATACGTATTAATTAGTTATTACAATTATAATCACAACATTTAGGAAAACTATTATCCGCGTGTACAGGTAGGGAAAAAAAAGCGGACCGACTAAAATATCTAAGTTGCCGATATGAGCCACTGCTCATGCCTAGCGGCATTCACAGGATAGCAGGGAATGTACTGAGATTTTTCTAGTGTCGATAAATTGCTTGAATTGAGAAATAATTTCACGTAATTTGCATTGCTTGTGAAAACAAACGTTTCCGTTACATCTCTTACATTTATTTACGTATCACAAGGCTCTGAAATCAGCTACAAGAGTCGGTCCTCTTTTTTTCCCCCCTACCTGTGCATAAAAACCGTAATCAATCGAAAATTTTCAAGGCCAGTTTCGAAATCAGTGATACCAAAATAATTCAAAGTTGGTTATTACTTATTAGTATCTCTGCAACAAAATGGCTGTTTCGCATTAATCTGACATCCAGTAATTCCAGTTAGTTACATGCAAATAAACAGAGATAACGAAATAATTAAATAAATAACGAATAAATAGAAAACTATAATAGGCCTATGTGATTGGACAAGAGTGTAAAACAAATCACAAATCAGCACATCAATCTCTACCTCACCAGACATTTATTGGATTCGTTTTTGTCTTATGTTTCATTGTAAGCATAGGCCTACCAATTGTGTTATTATTTTATTATTAATACCAATTACATTATTATTGTATTATTATGGTACCTATTGTATGTTTTGTAGGCATTCCTTTAATGTATTTTGTATTTATCTTCGTTTAGTGGGAGATAAGACCCTTCGGCCTTACCACTGTCAGGCAGAATAAAAAAACATTATTATTATTATTATTATTATTTAGAAGATGTTAAATTCGGCGAAGTATATTTTGGATAACTTACATCTTATCAAAGTGAAACAAGGTTTCAAGTTTTATACCATTGAGATTATTCAATCGCCTGTTATAGGCCTGTTAAAGGACAAACATTAATATTTACACTTATTCTAGACTTAGCTGAAATTTGGTATTAGACTGCGTGGTCTGATTGCCGGTAAATTTAATGAGATAAATATAGGTCAAAATTACAGGGAAGCCATTTCCATATAAAAGTAGGCTTTTTTTTATTTATTGATTTAAAACAGCATGTTGCATTGCTTAAGTGTTTACAATACTACATGCTATGTCTTCATTACAAATAATAATTATATACAAGTATCTACAGTGTTATGTACATTCAATCATTAAGTTATAAGTTTGTTTGATAATTCTCATAAATTACAATTTTATTATAAAATTCTATCGTTGTACAACTTTGTTATCAAAACCCGTGTTATTATCTATAATGAACTGAAGTCTATTGAGTGTATAAAGCATTTAAATGGTGTACAGTATTTCACAATGGGTTGATCTGGAGTAACCGGCCATTGTCCATGTTTGATTGCAATTTACTTTTTTTAATTGTCTCCCTGTTGTTGGAGTTTACTGTATCTGTATATTAGGTGATCCACAGTTTGGGCCTCTTGAAGTAGGCTTAGTTAGTATTTTTTTTTAATGTGAGTAAAGTAATGAAAACAGATATAGAAATACTGCATCCATGACGCGAACACAATTAATGCTGTAAGACTGGTAAATATTTTAACTTTTAGTATTCGACTTTATGCAAAACATCTAGACGGTTCTAGACTGGACTTAGGCTAATTGACGTCAAATAATTGTAAATATATTATACATTTTAGATGTATAAGTCAAATAAGTCAAACTGAGCTGGACTGGTCTTGAGCCTGGTATGGTGTAAAACGAGATTATTCGAGAAGTGGACAAAAGCGAATCAGTAGCCCCCCCCCAGCAAAAGAAGTTGGTGAAATAGTTACTGGTAACTATGCACAGTCTGTGATTTAAACTAAAGTACTGTACTGTAAGAGCAAGGATTCAATTCTTATCATGCTTTATGATCTCTCATGAGTATTTTAGATATATTCCATCATTGACACTCCATTATCAAGGTACAGAAAAAAAAATAAGTGCACAGGCGTTTATACAAGAAACCTCTTGTTTGTAAACAGTAAGGCAGATGTTAATATGCATTATGGACAGAAAATTTTAATATCAGCCACTATCATCTCAATAAACATGCTGATAAACATGATGAAGTTAGACCACAGTATTTGAGCACAATAATAGAATATAATTTTATAAAATATGTATTATAGTATGAAAAGAAGAGAGAGATTTTATTGAGATTATGTACGACTATTATTGTTTTCTCTCTGGGGCCTCCTGTATCCTGCCAAGCATAAAATTCCATACAGCAGTTAATGTATATTTCCGTAGATAAGACGACCTTCCGATAAGACGAGGTATAAATTTTCGTCAAAGTTTTATAGTTTTAGCATATATCTGTCCTATAAGACGACTCCTACACTAGCACTGGCCTATGAATTCATGTTTACGAAACAACTTCAAAAAGTTTCGTCTTTGTTTGGGTTTTCAGTTTCAGTTTCAGTTTCAGTTTCAGTATTTTAATACTTTCACTTTTCCATTTTAGTACAACCACTATAGACCTAAGATTAGAGAAAGAAAATCCATTGCTTATGAGTGTTACTTATCACAAGTTATGTTACTGCTTATGGAAGAGATACAACTGTTGAGGGATTTTTTAAAATTTTGTATTAATTGTGTCTTTCATTTTTTTTCATTTTAGAAATATGATCTTGATTGTAAGTGCATGTAGTGCAAGTTAAATCCATGTGCTTGCCACACAACTTGTTTTTTCATACTGCGTCTTCATGGTAATAAGTTTAGGCTAAGGTGGAAGTGTTAGAGTATGTTGAAGATGTACTTCATACAAACATCCGAGAACACAAATTATTATAATATAGTAACCATCGACTTACGCTTACGAAATATTTTATAAAAGTAAGCGTATTATTGTTGTTATTTGGTCTAGGATGCTAAAGAAAAAAGGGATTTGCATTCAAATTCAGCCAATGCAATTATGTTGTTAATTTGTTTTCAGATTACGTTGTAGCTTCTTGGACTTGCATTCGGGGGGTTCAAGGTTTAAATCCCGTCGGTGGTTAATTTTTTTTATGGTTTTCTTAGTCACAAGGGCCGTTTGGATATTGACTTACCTTGACTCATTGTTACTATTTCATTTTATACCTTATTCATCAAAATTTCGAAGACATTCAGTTTGGGGTGTTTTTCAAGGTCAGGTTTGTTTGAATTCCTAACTTAAGCAAATTCGGTCATCTCGGGATTTACAGACTAATAATAATATAACCGAAGAAAACGCTATCTTCTTTCTCTACAGAATAAATGAAAAGAAACTACCCTGACTGAAGGATTTACATTTTAGGGTTGCCTTTGCATTAAAAAAAAGGGTAAAAGTAAAGAAAACCGTTCCCTCACCGTTTACATTCCCTGTAACTTACAAAAAAAGCCAGGTTACTATAAAACAATTTGCGCTATTATAGTAAACAAGATAGTTCAACGACGTGACAATAGGCCACCTGCCAAAATAATGTTGTATCCCTTATGTGCGAGAATATTACGAAGGGAAGGATGAGTTAAAAGAACAAACTGGCACACTGAAATTTGCAGTTACTACAAAGTTCATACAGTAACTAATAATAGAAACTGATAAGTCTAAATAAAAATTAACTTGCGTAGTCCTACCTTGATTAATTAAATGTTGAAACTTCCTTCCAGAACTTCTCCCTTTTTTTGTGAGACAAGAAATCGTTGCGCCACTTCTTGCAGTTTGCTATCTTTATCAGAATTAGTCTGATTAGCACTTCGAACTGTTTGTCACAGTCTCACAGAACGGAAACGAGTGTTCGCAATTTTGAATGCTATGCTTCCCACGCCCATGACTAAATCAGAGGGAATAGTTAAAATCTCCTCTGTTAATATCACCAAAATTTATTTTCTATATGACTATGTATTATCTTACCGGACATTTTCTGAACGCATTGTTGAAAGTTTCTTATTGTATCAATTCCAGTATCTCTCCTTAAAATTTCTTCTTTGGCAACTTTTTTCTTTCTTTAATTTCCACAACTCTGTCTTCAGGATTTTTCCTTTTTAATGGTGGTTTCTTAGGTAGATACGCAGGAAGTCCATCCTAAATAGTTGGCAAAGAACTGGATTTTAATTTTGGTCTATCATACACGAACACCTTTTTCTCACCTTTGGAATCAGTATATGACACTACATGTTGGATGCATAGACATGCCTTTTGGTCACGGTCAAATTTTTCTTTAAATTTATTGCACAACTATCAGTTTTCAGCAAATTGGTTTGCTAATGGTGAAATTACCCTTTGGGCAAAAGTTTCGTTTAGCGCTTTGGCAAATTGGACATGTTCTAATTCAAGCAAATCGTTGACGAAATTAACCAATCAGCGCAAAGAATCTGAACTGCCCGCACCCCCGGTTTTCTTGTGTAGAACTTGTTGCTTGCAAATTAGAAGTCTGCAAGTGCAGCCATTTTCCTATCTCACATATTCTTCTTTTCCTAAACAATGCAACTCCTTCAAAATGGCATGAGTATATACATGTGTAGATACCGATACCGTTATTCCGAACGGATTAGTGTGAAAAACATTATAAGAACAGGACTCATTTACATACAGCAACGAAATGAAAATGCGAAGCGGGAACACAAAGGAGCCATACTTGTATACGCACCATTCACGACACCAAGTAATCTTCCTCAGTAGCTCAGTGTTAGCAGTGCAAGAGGTCTCGGGTTCGATTTCCGGTATAGTAATTTTTTTCTTTCACAATTATTTTAAATGATCGTAAACAATGTATGATTTTAATAATTCAAGGCTCTTTTTTGTTGTTGTGAAAAAATCGACTATACAGGGCAAAGGAGATCTTACAACGGGATGTGAAATTTATAAAATTACAATAATCATTATTATAAATAGCTAAAGCATTAATGTTCAGCGGATTTAAAGGTCGCCTTTAATAATAATATAACACTGAAATAAATTATTTAAATGCTTTGTAAATTATCTAATTTCTTGCCTCTAAAGTCCTCACATCGTGGTATAGTAAAATCTATTAGACCTGTGGTTCTATTTAGGTCTGTCTGTTACATACAATCTAGAGTGAACTAACTTTTATTATTATTATATGTTACATAATATTATTATTGTTGTAATTATTATTGTTATATTACATCAGGCTTCAATGCATTCTGCGTGTGCTTTGCTGCCTAAAAGAGAATCAAAATAAGACACTGTATTGTAAACAAATTACAGTATGCTTACCTTTAGTCCTATATCCAATAGGAAACACATCTATATGAATCGAATGCTTTAACATACTGTTAAATGTGAGTTAATTTAAGCATTATGCTTCTACGCTAACATAAATTACTATTCTGGTTTTTTTTTGTACCATAAATTAACAAATTCCTCAACTTCTTTGAGATCCATTTCAACTTAAAGTATATTGCTGCATAAATGTATTTCCTGTAACAAACTAGCAAAATGCTAAACTTCTTTGAGATCCATTTTTCTTCCTCGTATTAGTGAACAACAAAAAAATGGTTCCGAAATGATGAATTTTGCTCTACCGTAGAACTCCAACTATCCGAACTCCAGCTATCCGGATCAGTTTGAGGCCGTTTTCAAGTGGTTTTTGCAGCAGCGATCCAGGGTAGCTTATTTGCGAAAAACCAAAACTTTTAGCCGACAAAATCGACTGTTTTGTTAAAAAACAGCCGACTTTGACCGATATGTGGCATTTATAGTAGGCCTACTGTACAGTTTTTGTTTTGTTTGTTTTTTAAAGAAATGTCCTTTTTCATTATATCCGGATATTTGATTTTCCGGATCGGGACCGTCTCAATTCCTAGAGTGATAGGAAAAAAGCGAATAAGTCAAAATACCAAAGTTTTAGGAGAGACAAATGACGATTTATTTTCACAGAATTTTTACAATATTTAGATATTTTTACATAGTATAAGATGCTGTGTAAAGATATCTGGTGGACTGAACTAAATAGTGTAACAATATTGTAGAAATAAATTGTTTTTTGTCACACCTGAAACTTTGGAATTTTGACTTATTCGCTTTTACCCTATCACTCTAGAATTATTAATCCGGATAATTAATCGGAGTTGTACTGTAATATGATTTAAACACAACACTGCTAGAATTCACAGCGCACGCAGTTTAAAGCAAATGGAGTAATAAGGCCTGTCACACGCCCTTCCACCAACCTTCCGGCCTGAGTAAAGTGTCCCGTGAGCTGATATATATCGCTCGACTTGAGTTAGGTCAAGCAGTAGGCCTAGATCTCAGTGACTATGCAGAGTACAGAATACCATTTCCAGCACCATCCCCCAGATCTGAGACAGTATGAACAGGGGCAAATTTCTAAGAAACCACCGACGAAATTCCGGACAAGGTTCCCCCAGGTAAGTATGATGTTTTTATGCTGTAACTATTTAAGGTGATTTCTTGCAATCTGAAAAGGTTGCTTGAATAATTGGTATAATAACTGATTTTAATATCCGGGACAATCTGACAATATTATACTGGTATGTATATATATGCATATATTTATTTCATTAATGTTTCCTGAAAATTGAAAGATGCCTCTTGACAAAACTTAATAATTTTTGAACTTATATTTTTGACAAATTACAGAAGAACAACAAAATTTTTGAAGTTAGCAAATAACAAACGTGTTTTTCTAGTTAAACAGGAATTAATTTTTTCAATATGTAGAGAATTATTAATGGCAAACAGTGATCCACTTTTTATTATCTCGCATAAATGTAGTAGGCCTATAAAGTATAGTGATTGCGACCAAAATCAAAATCGGGTAAACATGTTTCATGGCGCCTAGAAACCCCCCAAAAAAGCTTTTTTGAAAGATGCCAGTCTATCTGTCTATTCGTCTGTGCAGTTTATTGTGGGCAAACAGTGCACAATATTTATCTGTATAGGCCTCTAGTTATAGTAATTATCTTTATATAACTAGTATAGTCATATTTATAATAGTAAGATAGTTACATTTATATATACTGTAGTTGTAGTAGTTGTGTTAATTTTTATATTATGAACTAGCTTAAATGGCCCGGCGTCGCCCGGGTTTGGTATATTGTAATATGAAATTAACTTATGGAGGACTTTCGATGTTGAAACTCTATGTCCTTATATAATATGTAGAATTCGAATTGAGGAAGAACGACATATGGAACTCAGAGTATTCCCTCAGAAAACGCTAGATATAGCAGCTTTTTATGGCTCATGGAGGATGTCGAATGTTGCATTCCATTGCTTCTACATACCATCCCTGGGAGGAGTGCAAATAAGAAGAAAACGAAATTCCGGTTACATAAGAGTGTATTGTCTTGACAGAAAATTGTATTTCTCACTCTCATATTACCATACAACCGTTTCGGGGCTGAGGTAAAAAATAAATTTAATATCACTCTCATACTTTCCTTCCCAAAAACCTGGGACATAATATACTGCGCGCGTAGGACTGAAAGTGTTCCATCCCATTTTGTCTTCTTTTAGATGCATAGGGCCTCTGATAAACATCCCTAGGCCTATTTCTCAACTAATATAAAACCTACAGCTATGAGTGACGTATCTGTGGATAGGATTTGTTACCGACTTCCGATATAGCATACTCACTGGCACACACTTAAGTTGTCTCTGCAATACGATCGCTTATTCTACATCAAAATGTGAAGTGAGAAAATGATATTTTCCATGTCGAGGGTAGAGAAAGTTATGTGACTGCTTTATTTTCGTGGATTTTATTCGTCAAGAATTATTTTCACAGTTATGTATTAAATACTTCGATAGTATCAGCATTTGTTAAATCCCAATATTATGACATAGTATCCAAAGCCCTATGTAAACATCGTAAAGAATACTTTCGTTATGTAAACAATTGACATCAGAACTCACTAACTTTGCCTTATTTCACATTTCCGACTTTTCCCAAGGATTTTCCAAAAATTTTCTTTCATACAAACCTTGTCTGACAATTACGAACACAACAAAAAAGAAATCAGCCAAATCGGTCAAGCCGTTCTCAAGTGATGCGGCAACAACCCTTTTGTAAATTCATTTTTATTAATATAGACAAGTTTCGTCTTTTAAATTTTAATCATTATTGACTCCGCTTATAAATAGACTCATATACAGATATTCTGATATTGGTATTCAAGATCAAATATTGGAAATTAATATAGGCCTACAATTTCAAGTCACAAAGACGTTTATATCCTGTATATAGTTAATAAAATAGTAGATTAATATTATTGAATTATCTTGATATTATTCCCATGTGATCCTAAAGCTGACTTTTTGAGGGGTGGTAATTTCGAACTTCATAATATAAATTTTCCCTCAAAGGACCAATATGAAATTCATTAATTTATTCACTAACAGACTACACTGAACCATGCAACAACATTTTCTACAGGATATATACCATCACTATCAATCCCATTTTATGGTGAATAAAAACGTCAAATTTGGGTACAAATATTGGCGTATTTTCGGTGTATTTTCGCATACCAAAATACAATTTTTGGTTTATTTCACATTAAAACTTAAGGCTCATGTGATGAAAAATATTACATGTTACCGGTTCAATATTACCACGTCCGTAGTGTTAACACCTACCGTGAGGTATTGCCAGGTAACGCGTATCACAATTATTAATGTAATGAAGACATTTTTAACTAAATTTTTTTGAATGTCAGAGTGGGCATGCGGTTTAAAAGGCGGTTTGATGTGAGAGGTTGGGCTTGTAAGGTGTGGGCTTGTCGCCTTACAGTGAGTGAAATTTGTAACACTGTATATAATGACTCCCCATGCTAAAGCCTTACCACTCGAAGTCCCCCTTCGCCCAGGCGCTGAATAAGCGCCCTCTGACTGGATTTTTGCTATTTGGTACCAGGGTTCGAATCCCGGCTCGTGAGTTTCAAATTTTATTTCATATATTTAGTTTCATCGTCATATTTAAGTATGAAAATTTAGTGGTTTGGTTATATTTTGTTTTATTTTATTTATTTTATTTTTATGTTTTCATTTATTATTTATTTTAATTAATTTCATATTATATGATATTATTTTACGTTTTATTATTATGTTTTATTTTATAGAGTATTGTTATATTTTATATTATTTTATTTTATTTTATATTATTATATTTTATATTAATATATTTGATTTTTATATTATTTTATTTATTACTATCTTAAATGGCCCGGCGTCACTCGGGTTTTGTATTTTGTAATATGAAATTAACTTATGGAGGACTTTCGATGTTGAAACTCTGTGTCCTTATATAACATGTATGTAGAATTCGAAATGAGGAAGAACGACATATGGCACTCAGACTATTCCCTCAGAAAACGCTAGATACAGCTTTTTATGGCTCATGGAGGATGTAGAATTTTGCATTCCATTGCTTCTACACACCATGCCTGGGAGGAGTGCAAAATAAGAAGAAAAAGAAATTCCGGTTACATAAGATTGTATTGTCTTGACAGAAAATTGTATTTCTCACTCTCATATTACCATACAACCGTTTCGGGGCTGAGGTAAAAAAGAATAGGACTGAAAATGTTCCATCCCTTTTTTTTTTTTGTCTTCTTTTAGATGCATAGGGCCTCTGAAAAACATCCCTAGGCCTATTTCTCAACTAATGCAAAGCCTACAGCTATGAGTGACGTATCAGTGGATAGGATTTTTTACCGACTTCCGATGTAGCATACTCACTGGCAAACACGTAAGTTGTCCCTGCAATACGACTGCTTATTCTACATCAAAATGTGAAATGTATTTTCCATGTCGAGGGTAGAGAAAGTTATGTGACTGCTTTATTTTCGTGGATTTTATTCGTCAAGAATATTTTCACAATTATATATTAAATACATCGATAGTATCAGCATTTGTTAAAGCCCAGTATTATAATATAGTATCCAAAGCCCAATGTAAACATCGTAAACAATACTTTCGTTATGTAAACAATTGACATCAGAAAACTCTAACTTTGCCTCATTTCACATTTCCGACCTTTCCCGTGGATTTTCCAAAAATTTTCTTTCATACAAACCTTGTGACAATTACGAACACAACAAAAAAATAATCAGCCAAATCGGTCTAGCCGTTCTCAAGTGATGCGGCAACAACCCTTTTGTAAATTCATTTTTATTAATATAGATTTTCTTGCACATTTATTGGACTACGTAGAGTTTGGCTGTTACTTATAAAACATTAAGGGTAGTTTTCGACAAAACTTTATTAAACATTTAGATTAAAAAAATTACTGGAATTCGCACACAGTAGCAAACTGAATTTTCTCGAACATTTCGCAGGTCTCAAACTCAATAAACACTTCCTAAGAAACTGAATAACGCGAATCTCAGTAAGCAGATATGATACATTTGTACATGTGTTGCACCATTTAATTATAGTTCTAAATAGGAATTCCTAGTTTTTTGCACACTTCAAAAATACAAATTAAGTATTAAAGTTAATTGGAGTTTCTAACGAAAATAAATAAATATACGTGTATGCCAAATATATACCATCTTAGGACAAGCTGAATTTAATTTCGAAGAAAGCAAGCATGGATATCAAAACTGAAATAATTAACAGGCTTCACAGGGTTAGCATAATGTATTGATTGCCTATATAACACAAGACACTACAGACCAATATGATTATTTAGAAATTTCTTCTTTGTTTTTGTCAAGGATAGGTATTTCTCATTTGTCTGTTTTATTTCTTTAATCAGTTCATATTCCTTTCCGTTCAACCCTCTTACATTCCATGTGCCAAAAATCGTTTTACCTTGTCCTCGCCAGTTCGTCTTCCTTTTAATCAGTCCGTGTTGCTCTCTAATTTGGCTTTTAACCGTTTTAAGTTTCGAGTGTGCTGGTTATTGGCCAACCGCAATCTATCATTGTGGAGGGGCTGCCTCCCATCTGCTCCATGTAGCAGGGAACTGAGGTTTTCGGCTCTTAGAGATGGTCTAATCTCTTTAGCTACAGTAGCAGCAAATCGTCTTTACAAACCCTTCTCCTTTCTCATCCGGGCTTGGGACCCGCAAAGGCGGGGAGACCAGGGTATCCCTCTTTGTCTGGGTCTTCACTCAAGACTTGTCCGGCAATACCTACCAGTAGCCACGCTACCGCCGGCATAGCTCTCAAGAACACCAGAACACTCAAACCACACCGTCACGATAAGGCGAGGATACCTTCGGGGAGAGACAGAGCCAGAGAGAGAGACAGAGAGGGAGTTATAGAAAGTTAGAGACAGTTAGAGAGAGTTAGAGTTAGAGAGTTAAAGAGAGAGAGAGAGTGAGAGAGAGAGAGAGATTCGAGACATGGCTGTACACGTGGGTGAATCATGTATATTAATGATAATAATCAGGGCCCGGATTCTAATTACATGTCACCTTTTCATTGATGCTGCGTAGACATTGCCAACTTGGATAAATCCTATTCCTTGCCATGGGATAAATCCTATTCATGGCCTCTAGATTATAGAAATTAATTTTGTTATGTCATTTTTTGTCATTTTATGCAATTTTATATTTTAGGGCATTTATTTCAATTTTAGGTAATTATTTTGTCATTTTCATGTCATTTGCTTCCTTATTTAGTCATTTTCATGTATTTACATTGAGTGTTTTAACTTTTTTCGTCCTTAGCGGTGCTGTCTTTGAAATGTTGTTTGTTTAATGCAAGAAGGATAAATTCGGCGTTACAGTGTTGACATGTCTCAGTCGGAAGTGAGAATTAAAGAAACGCCAAAATTTTGTATTATATTACTATTGTTATTAGACTGACTTGGCACCAGAGTCTGCCACCTGATTGGATTTGAGAGTGCAAACTACTGTTTACCCTCAATAAACAACAATATAATCCGGCAGACCAAAAAAGGATGTGCTGAATTTTGACTCACCAGTGCCTCAGTGCCAGTATAAATTTCTGTGAGAAAAGAACATTCACAACATTACAGTTATTTACAGTTTTTTTACAATTATGTACAAACTAGTCTATTACTTTGTGTGTAGAATAATTTTTTATAAATAAAATATCAGTTTTTAGGTCATTTTTTAAAATCATTAAGTCATTTTCTTTAAAATTTAGGGTCTTTTATAGGTAATTTTTCAAACAATTTTAGGTCATCAGAATCCGGGCCCTGATAGTAATAATAAAGGTTAACTATTTTCAAGTAACCCTACGAACAATGACAAATGCTACAAATTTCCAAAATGGTGGAAAAATCTCTTATTATTAAAACTTAATGCTATATTGCCACTGCTGTCAAGATTAACCCCATATGAAGAAGAAATCATAGGAGATCGCCAATGTGGATTTAGGCGAAATAGATCAACCATTGATCATATATTTTGTATTCGCCAAATCTTGGAGAAAAAATGGGAAGCCTGTTCACCAGCTATAACTTACATAGATTTTAAAATAGTATATTGCGATACAAGTGCCGTAAATGCCTTTACGGCCCGTGTGTTGCATGCTATTTTTTGCACGACGGTTACTTATATCAATTTAATTATATTAATTGTGATATTACCTGAAAATATTATGTGTATACATTCTTGAAGAGAGATGTTTATTTCAGAAAGTGATTCGCATGTGTTTGTTGTTATGGGAACCGAATATTTGTCCTGGGGGCCTTGTTCATAAAGGCATGTATTATAAAGTGTATCGTAATGAATTATGACGTGGCGCATGGACCGTAAGTAATTTAACCTCATCGCAACGCCCTTAGCAACACGATTGTGTGGGAATGTCAACTTACGATCCATGTAAACAACTTTCGTAAGTAACACTTACTAGCTAAGGAGTGCAAAAAAGCATATGATTCAGTTAGGCGACAAAAACACTACAATATCCTCATTGAGTTTGGGATACCAAAGAAGTTGGTTAGGCTGATCAAAATGTGTCTAAATGAAACCTATAGTAGAGTCAGGGTAGGGAAATTTATATCAGATAGGTTTGCCATTAGAAGCGACTTGAAGCAAGGAGATGCACTATCACCTTTACTTTTTAATTTCGCTTTGGAATATGCAATTAGGAAAGTTCAGGAAAACAACGTAGGCCTAGAATTAAATGGTAGTCACCCGCTTTTAGCTTATGCAGATGACGTTCGCTTATTGGGCGATGACTTAAACACAATCGAGAGAAATGCATTAAGTCTTTTCGATGCCTGCAGGAATGTTGGATTAGAAATTAATGCAGAAAAAAACTAAATATATGGTCACGGAACGTCAAAATAAGGCGCCAAAAAATATTAGAATAGCCGGTAAATCGTTTGAACAAGTGGAGGAATTAAAATATCTGGGAACAGTAATTACAGATACAAATAATATTAAGGCAGAAGTTAAGTGTAGACTCAAATCAGGAAATGGTTGTTTTTATGCAGTTCAAAAACTCTTATCGTCTAGTCTTCTGTCCAGAGATCTAAAAATTAAGATTTATATGACTATTATCCTGCCTGTTGTATTATATGGATGTGAGACATGGACGCTAACTGATCAGGAAGAACGTAGTCTGAGAGTGTTTGAAAATAGGGTGCTTCGAAAAATATTTGGGCCCAAGAGGGATGACAATGGGGACTGGAGAAAACTGCATAACGATGAGCTTCAGGACCTGTACGCTTCACCAG
The DNA here is from genome assembly GCA_964059195.1 of Ectobius pallidus. Classification (NCBI taxonomy): domain Eukaryota; kingdom Metazoa; phylum Arthropoda; class Insecta; order Blattodea; family Ectobiidae; genus Ectobius; species Ectobius pallidus. Next base: position 98,725,673 of record CAXKWD010000004.1, read on the forward strand.
ATATAGTAAGGGTAATTAAATGAAATGAAATGGGCTGGACATGCTGCACGCACGGGAGAGGAAAGACATATCTCAAAAGTATTGACTGGGAGACCCGAAGGGAAAAGACCACGTGGAAGACCTAGACGTAGGTGGGAGGAAAATCTCAGAACGGATTTATGGGAAGTAGGATTAGTGGGGGATGATTGGATGGAGTTAGCACAGAATAGGGTTGAATGGCAGACTAAGGTAAGCGCGGCAATGAACCTTCGGGTTTCATAAAATAGATAATATTCCTTTAAGATAGCTTGCTTAGGAATTGTCTATTGCCATTGAGTAAGTAAGTAAGTAATGCTATATTGCCATTAGAAGGACGTTGAGAGACAACGCCGTGTTGTGTTAATAATTTGAAAACGAAATATTTTAAACATTTCCTATTTAAAAGTCTCATACATTTATTTCGACAGGAAATGTGAGAAATCATGATGTTCCCACATCATGTTCATATCTTTTCATGCAAATAGATAGTAAAAGTTGCCACTTCCTTATCGCAGATGTAATTTATTTTCTAACGTCTATGGAGTGTTTGTTCACATTTGTGAACTGTATCTGTCTTTGTCGCACTCGTAAGAATAACAAATTATAATATTTGTACATGTTCAATAATTGTTAATGATTACACTGATAAACAAGCTGTGGATATCTGACATGCTGTATACCTTTTCTAATGCAGTTTTTTATGCTGATTTCAGTTCTGGAAACCGTTTCGCTCTATCACGTCAGGTTTTGAAGATATCAACAAAAATTAATTTTCATTGAACACCATTCTTCAAAATCTTTATGTAGTTTTTAGTAATTTTTCATGCAACCTCATAGGCCTACATTGTTGTGTCATTTGTGAAACCAGTTATATTTAATGTAATATATCAAAATATTTTCGATATCGCGAATCCATGTCGTTAGTTCTTTAAAAAAATACGCTATCACGAGTATAAATGGTGTATTTAAAAGTTATCACTATTCTCATGGGAATGCAGATGGGATACACCAAGTACTGCTGTTTTATCTGCGAATGGGACAGTAGTGATAGAAAACACTACTACATAAAGAAAAATTGGCCGATCAGAGACAGAATGCAGCCAGGAAATAAAAATGCCCTTCGTGTACCGTTGATTGACCGTGACAAAGTTATCATGCCACCGCTTCACATCACGCTGGGGCTCATGAAGAATTTCGTGAAGGCACTAGACGATTCAGATGCTTTTCGGTACTTGTGCAACAAGTTTCCGGAGTTGAGTTATGCAAAAGCGATAGAAGGTGTGTTCATAGGTCCACAAATAAGAAATATATTTGCTGACGGCTACTTCCAGGATTTACTGAATGGTACTGGAAAGTCATGCATGGGTAGCATTGAAATCAGTCGTGGCCAATTTCCTTGGAAATTATAAATCTGGTGACTATGTGAATGTTGTGAAGAAGTGCATTAGTGTATACAAACAGCGGGGTTGTAACATGTCCCTCAAAATTCATCTCCTTGATTCACATCTTGACTTCTTCCCTGAGAACCTAGGTTCAGTCAGTGAGGAACATGGTGAACGTTTTCATCATATCACCGTACTTCAATTAGGCCACTAAGTTGGGTAGCTATTTATCACCGTTCACCGGGTGGAGTTGATTTCGCTTCACGTTGGGTCACTATTTATACTCGTGCGTCGTTTAGGGAAGCTATTTATAACTGTAGGTGGGGTTTTAGATGTTTAGTAGTTCTTGAGTTCGGATTAAAATAAGGGGTGCCGGGCGTAGTACTCAGGGGTAGTTGTAAGCTAGAGAACTCTTATCTAGGGAAGTGGCTAGAGAAGATCAAGATAACAGTCAAGGGGCGGTATCAGGAATTGTGGTAACTAAAAGTTGATGTGTTCTTTTCAAATTAATATATATATTTTCCAAAGTTTAGTATTTTCTGCAATGCTGAATTAATCGATTTAGTTCAATTTAGATGATGTAAGTTCTGATATTTAGTAGTATTTAGTACGTCGTAGTAGTTCGTAAGTAACACTTTGTAACTTGTTAAATTGTAATAATAATTAATTCACTTGTACGCGCTGTTGAAAACTTCTATTTACTTTCACATTTACTCTCTCGTAGTCTCTATTTATATCGCGCGGATAATAATGTTCAATCTTACGTTCACAATTAATGTTTCGTAATAATAAAATCAATGTCTTTATCAGATAATATAAATTACGCGCTTCGACGCTGCTAATGAATTCTATTTATATCGCGCGGATAATAATGTTCAAATATCAATATATTGCGAAGTTACTTTAGTTTAATAATATTTAACGTAGTCGTTTGTCTGAAGTGTGTCTTGAAGGTCTTTAGTCAGTGCTGTCGTATGATCAAAAGATGACGAGATGTCCGTGCTTTCTGCTAATATCTTTGTAAGGGGTAGTGGGGGTAAGTAGTTCCAATTGGTTGTGTCCGTGTTTAAGTTTTCTCTGATTGGTGTAAGACAGTTTGTTCTGCTATCCAATTTAAAATATATTCCGTTTTTCTTCGTTAGAACAGGCAAGTTGCGTGGGTCATTAATTACTTGAGATGTCAAAATCTTCTCGGCTCCAGCCAGACTGCTCGAGCGGAAGTGGGCGGTGCTGGGTTTATGTTTTTATCAATAACTCTGATAACTGAAAGTTATCATAGTTCTGGTTATTTAATCCTGATGGGCTATTTTATGGGGCTTCTAACGGTATTAATTTGTAGTAGGTGTGATAAAAATGAAAAGAGTTATTAATGTTTTTATATTAAAATGATGGAAAGGGTTAATAAAAAGTTATGTGTAATATATCAAACTGTAGGGGGTATTATTGGCTATTGATGGGTGTAATTGGTTTCCTTGTCGCTTTTTCCTTAATGGAGCAATTAATGTTTGAAGTTTGGTGTTATGTGTGGAAGTCTAAACAGTAGGGTGCGTATTGTCAGTCGTACAGGGGCTATCTATGAGATTGTCGTCTGAGTTGAGTACAAAGTACGGTTACAATCAGGACATCTCAGTGATGGAGTCACGGTATCAGGGTCGATGGATTGAAGCAATGTTGGCTGACTACTGCTAGACGCTTCAGCGTGACATGCCAAATGCTCATCACAAACGCAAGTCTACAGTCAAGAAAGTCAAACCAAACACAGCTTAGATTAAGAAAGTATAGCAATTTGCTTGTATTTTATATGTGTCTTATGCCTTTAACTAAATATTTATGTACAGAATATGTGTCCTGTGACTCAATCGCACTATTTTCTTAGCTAACGTCATGCTCATTAGTGCTCTCTGTATCAGTAAGTGTTATAATGATATATAAATAGTTGAAGATGTATATTAAAAAAACCATGGGTGATAGAGACAAATGGTTTGCATATTCTGAATCAGCATGTTTCAATTGTCTTAGAACAAGTGTTAGATACCAAGATATCCTCCGATTCTATTTTTTTGTTTTTCAGTGTTATTTGTTATTAACAAATATTTGCCACATGTATTCCCCAGTTTTCGTGGATTTAATAATAATAAATATCATTAGCGAACTGTGCATCAGAATTAAGAAAAATATAAATATGATTTCTATGCATTATAAAAATAACATTCGTTATTACATTGCAGGGAACGCTATTATTAGAGAACAACTCTGTACGTATAATGATAGCGATTAAATTTTATTTTCTCGTATTGTTGAATGTGTCACATCGCGGGTAGGCCTATATAATGCGACTCACACTAAACGAATTCATTATCATTACACTATATCAATTCATTATACCTTACACTACTTCTCCACATAGTCACCGCCATTATTCAGACACTTGTAATGGAAAACCAGTTTTTGTATGTCTTCATCTAAGAATGATGCCACCTGTGATGAAAGCCAAATCTGCACTTCTTGTTTCAAATCATCATCGTCGTTGAAATGTTTCGACCAAGGCATTTCTTCAGCTGAAGAAACAGATGAAAATCGCCTGGTGCCAAATCCGCACTGTAAGGAGAGTGGTCGAATTGTTCGCAACCAAAATGGCGCGATCAGATCTTGAGATCGTTTGGCTGTGTGTGGCTGGCCATTGTCATGAACCTAAAGAATTCCCCTTAATTCCTCACCATTCCATCACTCATTATTGTTTCCGCACAAACCTCAAGCAAGAGGCGATGGATGTTTGCTGGCCTAACATTTCCTGCATTCAAAAAACGAATCACTGATCTGACTTCATAGTCGGCGGGTCTTTCGATTGTTACGAACATTTCGAAACGCTTTAACAATAGGAAAACACATAGTGACTATCTTTAACGCTAAGTCTGGTTTCCTAATGAATAAGTGATCACGCATGCTCACCATCGCGACTGCAACTCTGCAGCGGCAATTACTTTAAAAACACGCCTCCTATAAAACATTGTAACATCTAGAATACTTCCCCAGGAAATCCAGATCATGAAGATGCTACTTTCATTCTTAGAAATGACATTAGAAATGCATAGGCCAACAAATCCGTAAGATGTTTTTTCACATTATTAGGTAATATATATATCTCAATTCTGAAACATTTCGTCTGAAACTGGAATCATTATTCACTGTTCTCTTTATAAAGGAATAGGATATAACGCTCTAGAGCAAACAATGAGACACATTTAGAAATATTTTCTTCGAATTATTCAGTTCATGGAGATGTCACTTCCATCCGCGGAAATATAATTTACATAATTCTTACATATCAGTAAGATGTTTTTCACTTTATGAGGAATGGTTTTGATTCCTAGCTTTAAATGTGTTTTCCTAATTTTAAAACAATTTTTATTTTCACAGTTCCTGGCCAATCTAACATGCAATCTCCTTGTGCTCGACCTGTGCATGAGTTATGGCTTCACCACCGTTGTGATCGCAGCTTTGCTGGACGTCCCTGATGCTGAATTCCCTCTGGACAACACTGCAGCTTCATGGTTGGGAAGCCTCGCCTACATTTGTCAACCAATAGGGAGCGTCATGTCTGGCATGATCGTCGAGTACTTCGGACGCAAATGGAGTATGATCATAGTAAATCTTCCGTTCTTGGTTGGTTGGATAATTTATAGTGTTTCCAATTCTGTCGCCATGTTGTACGTTGCTAACGTGATCCTTGGGGTTGGCATCGGTTTTATGGAGGCACCCATTATGACGTACATCGCAGAGACATGTCAGCCTGAAATCAGACAAATTCTGTCAACTTCGATCAGTATCAGCATTCAGCTCAGTTTCTTCATTGTTTACCTACTGGGTACATTAACCGGATGGCGAACAACAGCCGCTATTAGTGCAGGACTTCCTATTCTTACCGCGTTGTATGTCACACAGATGCCAGAAACACCCATTTACCTTATATCGCGAGGAAAAATCAAGGAGGCTGAAAACGCTCTACGTTGGCTTCGAGGCTGGGTAGCTCCTGAATATGTCAGAAAAGAGTTCAATGAACTTATCAAGTACAACGACGCCAGCAGTAAGAAGATTACCATGGTGCAACTGGCTACTGTAGAATCTTCACAGGTACAGTATTTCATTTCTCTATTACACTATTTCTCTCTTTTATCCTCTCTTTTCCTTTCATCTTTGAAGAAAATCTCACAAATGAGCGTTAGAGTCAGTAATCAATATATTATAATTGTTCGAGTTTAAATTAGTATATTATGCAACAAGCCCTTAATGACATAGACACGTTTCATAAGTTTCATATGTATGTCTTAATTACCACTAAGCACGTTGTATACGACAGTTTTTGTTCGACCATAATTAAATATCTAAGTTTAGAGTTTTTAGATTTATCAAACAAATGAGACGGCTGACCTCGGCGATCGATTATTAGTAAGTTGTCTTTTGCGACAGATGGCAGATGACGGTGTGCAGGGAACTCAAAGCTTCTCTTGGCGTTTTAACCTTGACGCAACGAATTTTAAAACATACGAAATGCGGTCAATTTGGTTTAATATTAAAATTAACACGAACAGAGTTGACATTTTAAATACAAATTATCTATTATGCAGTTTGAATTGCTGCTTTCAAGGCTTTAGGATTGTTCTGTGTTCAATATCAAACGATCCCACAACAGTGTTATAATGAAATTCTGTATTTTAATAGTTATTACGATACTGTTACGTCATATGTAATAAGCTTATTGTAATATGGCCGAACCAGAACAATATTTAAGTACTTAGCATTTACACTGATTTCATTTTATTAATACTGACGTTTCTTAACAGATTCATTTCCGAATAAAATGAAATAATTTAGTGAAAGATGCTCCCATAGGCTCCTTTTCAGTCATTTGTTGAAAAGAAATTTCTACATACGCTATAAGTGATATATTTTTCCAATAAAACCCCGTTTGACTAACTCAAATTTTATAAAATATTCATTGTCCTAGAGCATGGAGAAAATCACAAAATCGAATTTCTTAAGTAAATATTATATTATTTTGTTTTAAGGGACTCCTTTGTATAGCCTAAATAATAGTACGGTAACTGAAGTTCTTAAATAGGTCTACTTAAAACACTGTATTCTTTTTTACCTTAGTTTTACCTCTCCCTTTTAGGGACATTTAAGCGACCAACGCCGCCCGGGCCATACGAGCCGCGATCTGTCGGGAGAGGAATTATCTATGGATCACATATATAGGCTACCTTTTTGAAGAGACAAGGCTATGAAGAGCCGATCAGCCGGGGCTCCCTCCGAGACAACACGATCACACAGGACGAGACTCACCATTTTACACAAACATTCACTATGAACAAGGGGAGGATGGGGTGACGATAATGACGGTCAGATGATATCCGGGGACCACAAGGGCCTAAAGTTAACCGACAATTATCTCACTGGTGAGGAAAAACCCCACCTAGGTAAATAGCCTCTGCTGATACCGAATTGATTCCGAAACAGACGTGTTGATTCCCATTAGTTGCCACCGTATTTATTCGACAGCGGACGTGTTGATTCCCGTCAGCTAACAACAGTGTCATAACATTTCCCATTTTACACAGACTTAGGACTGTCTAGATGCAGTAGGTATGGTTAAAAATGTTTGGCTTTTGTTATTCTCATAATGTAAGTAAAACTGTACATGCAAACTTGTAATAAAATTAAAATTAAAAAATTATCTAATTAATAAAATTATCTAGATGGGAGAAACTTGTAGCAGATGTTTTGAAGATATTCATACCGGGTAATGGTATATTCATACCGGCAGTATACGGATATTCATACCGGGTAGTCATACATCTTTCCCATTTGTTCTTTTATGTAGTTTTGCTTGTGCCGCATCCTTTTGGGAGTAGTTTTCTTCTGGCTTCTCATTTTAACGTAAGTTTCAGATTGAACACCCTTTAATGTCTCTAGCAGATGGAATATGTTGGGATGCGAAGAATAAAACTGAGCGTTCAGTTTAGAGTGGAATGCCTCACAGCAGTTAGTAATCCGTTCAGAACTACTACTAAAATCGGCCGAAAGTTAGCGGAATCAACACGGATGTTATTGTTCGGTGAATTTATCGAAAGTGGGAATCAATTCGTTCACTATTTGACTGCAGGGGGACGCAAAACGGCTTTAGCGATAGCCTCACAGGTGAGGAAAAAACCTGGAAAACCCCAACTAGGTAAATTGTCTCACAAGTGAGGAAAACCCCCGGAAAACCCCCACTTAAGTAAATTGTTTCACAGGTGAGGAAAACTCCGGAAAACCCCCACTCAGGATTCGAACCCGCGCCCGCTAGGTGAGAGGAGCGAACGAATCCCCTAAACCACAACGGTGGTCTAATTACAACATTATATTGAATGCTTAAAGCAGATTCATTTAACATCGACGAACAGGTACCTGGCCCCCCGGTTAATAATTGGTTTTTTGGCCTATTTATAGCAGCACTGTTATTAATTGGAGGCATCGAGGCAAATCCTGGCCCAGGTTCGGGCAAGAGAGGTGAAAATACTGCGGATAGTGGGAATGTAGCTTCATTAACGGACTTGATAACCAAATTAGACGAGAAGTTAATTAATAAATTCGACGAAATCAACAGTAAGCTGGAAGATGTGAAGGAATGGATTAACAATATTAACAAGGGATACAACGAATTAAAAAATGAGCTCGCCACACTAATAGAGATTAAATGGACAACACAGAGGCTTGAGAGAAAAGCAAGGATGAGGAACATTATTATCTTCGGACTAGAGGAAAGCTACCAGGGGAGAAGACGAGATACTTGTGGCAGGTGCTTAATCTTTTTACCAAAGAACTACAAATGGAATTTTCCGAACTTCATCTCGATAATACGATCCGGAAAGAATCGACCAATATTAGTGAAGTTTACGAGTGTGTTTACTAAAGATATGGCGTTGAGCAGGGCTTTAAGCCCTTGCACACGAGGACATAGTGACTACCAGTACTGGCTGCCAGAAGTGGCCGCCAATGAACCTGCCGGTCAATAGATTTACACATGGGACCAGTACTGGCTTCCACTAAACTCTTCTAGTGGCAGCCAGTACTGCGTGCAGGAGTGCAGGGTGTCTTTTCAAATACAGGAGTATATACCTAGGTATATAAAAAAGGGGTGATGATAAAGAGTATGAGGAAGCATTTTATGAGGCCGCTGGTGAAATAATTGTTTGTTTGAGTGAAGAGCTACAAGAAAATTGATATTACATAATTTTGTTAATGAAAATAATTTGGTAACTTTTTAAAATATAGTCAGCGAAATACATTATATATAATCATTGTCATAACATAGGCCTACTCTTAAATAGGGCTGATGCCAAAAGAAACTTACTAAATTTTATTTCGAAATTTTTGTTATCACCAAATCTCCCATAAAGTTGTCAGCTGTATTAAACCATGGGAGTTTAGGTACGGATAAATATCTGTAACTTTTCCCTTGTTTTTGGCTCAAGAACGTTCATCAGCTCACTTCTGCAGGCAGTCTTAATAGCCTTTAAACGGGATCTTAAAAACCTAAATCTGGTTCAGCTATATAAAGTCCAATGAGATCAACCCTCAACTTCACCATGGTATTTTCCCTTTTAGCTATGTTAGCATAATCCTCATGCCAAATGTTCCACAGCAGCTCCTTGTTCTGATAGGTGTCTAGAAAATTAACTTGTACTTTCCATTTCATAGGTAGTTTCAACTGAGCTTCCTTTCTCATTTGCTTTGAACACATTTTATTCAACACAACTCCCAAAACACTTGTACAAATTCAGGCAGTATACTGGCGTAGACACATCCACTAATAATATTGCTGCTACTAGGTCACGTGATCAGTTACTAGACGCTCCACCGGCCACTAAACTCAAACATGTTTGACTATAGTGGCTGCCAGTAGAAACTGTCCATTACTGGCCGTTGAAGCGGCAAGTTCCCTTACACACGGGGACAGTGAAGGGAATTTTAGTGGCGGCCAATAATGGCCTTTAGTACTGGTTGCCACTATTGTCCTCGTGTGCAAGGACCTTAAGATGCTGAGAGGGACGGGAGTGAGGTTTGCGCAAGATTTACAGCAGAGAAGTAAGCGCCAAAAGAAAGTAACGATGCATCGTTGTTTAGATAAATGCAAAAATCCAATAATTCTATGCCCCCCTGTCCCCCGCTCACTCTCCCCACCCTCAGGGACTTTTAGTGTGTTGTTCAGAACGCTCCCTTCGACAATTCTGCCAAATTTCAAAACTACACGATTTATTGTTTTCTATTTTTCCTTCGTTGCCTGGACTAAATAAGCGCAACGTCACACCCTGGTGTAGCTATATTAACTAATCTGAGCTCCGTCACTATAATTTGTGTAAACTGTGAGGAGAATTTGAACAGTTATTATACGAATTCTTTGTTATTTAAATTTGAAATATGCCCATATACTTGGGATAACAAATTCCAAATATATGTGGATATAGAATATTCTTGGAGTCCCTGTACACGTACACTATAGGCACTAAAAGGTAAAAATGTGATTTACACATTCAATGGGACATTCGAGTTCAGTCAATAATAATAATAATAATAATAATAATAATAATAATAATAATAAAAATAATAATAACAACAACAACACTAATAGTATCAATACTAATAACAATACTAATAAAAATAATAATAACAACAATAAAACAGTTAATAGGAAAGAACAAAATATGCATAATTAATGTATAATAGTGATCTCAATCAAAATGCATTAAAATCACCCTATTCTCAATCTAAATTTTATAATGTAGGCTACATCTGTTTTCCTCACAATGAGTTGTTTTTCTGTTATACCCAAAATTACATGTAATAGGATATTCACTTTATTATGGTTATGTTACAGGGAAAAATTCCAGAAGGTGAAACATTGACCGAAGAGAATACCCAAGAAACAGCGTATTCGTAAGTAGATTTTGAGACTAGAGTTATCTGTCTGGTCTGTCTGTCTGGAACCCTACATCCCCTATGTTGGGGCGAAGAGGCCTCCAAGTGGAGGTTTCTGTTGACTCTATGAATTTTGTTACGCTTATTTTCCGAGAGAGGGCGGAGAGACAGGTGGTAAGCCCATCGCCTCTCAACCTCCCTCAGGAAACTAAGGTATTACTTGGACGTGAAAGGACCGAGAAATATTGTCTAATATAGGCTATGCTTGGAGTTCTTTTACGAGCCATAAATCTGCGACACGGGCCCCCCAGCTTAAAGTCACTCCCGGAGGACTCCATGACCAGGATTTTTACGTCCTGAAAAACCCATCGACCGTGGCCGAGTTTGATCCCGCCACCTTCGGATCGAGAGGCGGGCACGCTACTTCTAGACCACCGCGGCCGACGGAGTTATCTAGCCTTTGGAAATAAATACATAATAAAATATAAGATATTATCCTTCTGCGCGAGTTATCGGGGATTGTTATGTTGCTGGTTCGAAAGCCCCGATAGCACCGGAAAATTTCAACTGCGTTTTCATTTGTGTGGGAATTTTCAGCACAGTAAAAAAGAAGCTAACGTGAGGACAGACTTTAGTGGAGCAAAATGATTGAATGACGAAAAATACGGACTATGGAAGAAGTTACCGAGTTAATTGATGTTTTCCGCTGGCATTCCAATTTATGGAATTCGAAGAAGTAGGCCTAAGAAAATTTACTCGTACAAAGAAATCTCAATCATGTTTACACAGCATGTTATGAGCATGACAAATGCAGAATTAAATATCGATTTATGACTTAAATTTCCTGAATATGCCATAAAATGTAAAAACGCCTTATCATTTTTCTATAATTTACTTTCATTGTGCTGATGTATTAAATTTAGGCTACCATTAATGTTGCAAGACAACAATATTACTCTTGATAATGATACTGGAATTTTCGATTCAATTTTAATTGATGGTTTGGTCAAACAAAAAAATACCACGTACTAGGGGTGCAAATGGGCTAGTGGAGTTGAATTGCCGATGCTTTATGAACTCACTAGCCGACTGTGGGAATATAAGAGCAAAATATTATAATCCAATTGTGTTACTATCTAGAGTAAAAAAATAACATAAGATAATAATCACATTATTTTTGCAGAGCCGTTTCTCGTGGTAAAGGCTTGAAGTCTGCGTTAATGGCAGCTGCCAACTATCTTATAGGCCTAACTACGTTGCAGAGAAGTTTACGAATAATTTTTTTAACAGAAGTTCTAGCTCTTTGGTATTTTCAGTTAGGGCACAAAAGTTAAATAAAATCTTTAGAGGGGTTTTATAGGAAACAGCGGAAAATAAAGTTCTCTTCGTGTAAAGTAGTAGTGATAGTACGGGAACGTTTGTTATGTCTCGTGTTACATACCAGACACTTATCCTATTTGACTCACACAGAAGTTCACTTAGATTTAGATTTCTCGTTATCGGATTATGCTATGCTCAGACAGAAACATATAGGTGCTTCAGAACGTTGTATTTTTGGATCCAATGAATGTAAAAGCATAATAAAGCACAAAACAAAAATAATTTCAACGTCGAACACAATACTACCATTACCGATACCTATAGCTTTGAGTATATGGGAGGCAAAGATAACATTAACTATAAATCCGCGAATGAAGGAGCAATTGAATAAATTAAAGGCATTTGGTAGTTTTGAGCCTACTTTATTTCCCATAATTCATTGCGCCATATGCCATAGTTTGTTGCAATGAATGTCAACTTGTTATTGTGTTATTGCTTTCTTTCGTCATGCTTATGTGTTAAGATCCTCCCACCGCCATATTAAACACAAAGATTACGATGAAATGAATCATGGGTAGGATACTTCATCGTTGCTAATTTCTACACGATTTCTAGCTGCCATTGTTGCCCCTTATAGGCCTATGGTCTAGGGTCAGCTGAACATAACCCAACATTTCGAGATATACAGATGGTCTATAGATACCAGGGTTGGTAGTTTAACAGTGGCAACGCATCTGTAAAATCAAGGTGAATTACAGGAAGTTCAAACCACTCTTGTTGGATGTTGGTTGGTTTTTCAGCATATTTCAGAGCAAGTAAGAGCCTTCTATCACTACGAATGCCTTCACAGTAACCAGAGGAAATTGAGCTGGCTCTATCAACCGGTCTAAATTGAATTTTGGATCTGACAGAAAGCCAATGATTAAAAATAATACAATACCGTAAAATTATTCTTAAATAACAATAATATGCAATAACATAATGGAGAAAGATAGACTTTGCCTGTCGCTTCTTCTTCATTTCCTTCCGGCGGAGGTTCAACTATATGTTAGACCCAACCATTCATGATAGTGAGTAAAATTTTTTAACCAATCTTGAAACAGTTCATTCCATGCATTTAGCGCATGCATAGGGGCTGTCATCTTCTGCTGTTGATAGCAAAGATAGGACATGTGAAGATGGAAACAGCGGCGAGTTGATCATAGTTGAGAAGTTATTATAATATAAAGTACATACATTGCTTGATTTGTTTTATTTTAAAAATTTGGATTACCAATACATAAATGACAGGATAAGATGTAGAAATTCCCATTTAACACAGCTATCCAAGCCCTATCCAATATTTTTTCCTTTTAGATTAAATGTCCTTCCCATCTTGATGGATATAAAGCAAAGAACGAAGCAATTAAAAGGCATATAAGGACTTGCTCTCCATCACTTATTTCATATTTGAAAAATATTATGAATTCTGCGTGTAGCCTAAATATACATAGGTCTACACACACAATAGGGCCTACGTTTTGATGGTTTCTATATGGAAAAAGAGTGAAGAAAATGAAAATAACGAATATGCTATTGCGAGATTTCAGATTCGGCTCCAGTGTGCTATAGCTACTTAAAGAAGTATAGTACCTATGGTTCGGACTGAGAAAGTAAACATTGGAAGTTAAAGTTAAATTATACTTTCGCAGAGTTTGAGGAAGTTCTGTTACTTTTTGTTCAAGTATAGGACTAATATTTTTTATGTAGGATTACTGTGGAAGTGTTCTTAAACAAGAACTACAACGTTCCAATTTATATATTCATGGAATGTTTCAGTAAACTTCTTTTACTTGACTTCTAGGTATCCTCGAATGGCATATGCAAAGAATGCACAAAATCGAAATATAATACAATGAAACTCTACCGTAAGACTATTTCTGTGTTCAAGATGAATCCATAATTGATATAATAAAGCATAAGTTAACAGTCATCAAATAATTACGTCGAATGGTCAATGTAAATAACGCAAATGGCATGAAGAATATTAGCCAATAGAATATGTCACTGAATTCTGTGAGATCAACTGATTACATGTTAGGAAAAATTAGCTTAATATTTGCACCAATGGATTGCGTTGTCTCTTAATGTCAGTTAATGCGTTTCCGATTATGGCAAGTAACAATTTGTTTTGCTTTTCCAGGGATGACAATGAGGGGCATGGTTCACATTGCAGTATGCAGCTGCTGAGAGAAATGATAAAGCCACCAACTCTGAGACCACTCCTTCTGGTTTTGCCCTATTTCTTGCTCTACCAATTTGGGTGCATGGCAGGTATGAGGGCCTATTTGGTTCACGTGTTCCGAGAATTAGGTCTGGAAGATATGTCTGAGTGGACAGCGGTAAGCAAAGAATATGTTCGTGTTTGTAGTTACAAATGGATATCTTGTAGGTCCAAAAATCTATTCCAAATATGCAATATCATGCGTATTTATATAGCATAGTCCTCTATGGGTTATTGGTTTGCCCTAATAGTACGTTAGATATTTCATGATCATAGGGGCTAAAACTAATTCAGCACCAAGGACTAAACCTTTTTTTTCATATAGAACATAATTTTGATTCTTAACATCACAGTACATCTTTATTAACATGCTGCATTTAATGATGACATGATCACCATTGCACCCTATGATACAATTATCCAAGGCCCTAATTACCTATTCTTCACTCTATATGGGAAAATCTACTTTTGGAATTTCAGTTTGGTTTTCGCAATGGGTGGTCTAATACTGATGCAATAGAATTAATTGTGACAAAAGTAATTTCAACCTTTGAAGATAAGAATCTTGAAGGAATCACAGCTTGTGATATGAGCAAAGCTTTCGACAGTGTAGAACATGACCTCTTGCTTACTAAGTTAGTATATTATGGCCTATGGCATCTGTTGTGCTCTATTGAGCTTTTTCAGCTCTTACCTACAAGATCGTAGGCTGTTTGTTGATGTGGGAGGTGAAGTTTCAGACTTAACTGTTGTCAACTTAGGTGTACCACAAGGTTCAATCTTAGGCCCATTGTTGTTTATACTTATGATCAATGATTTTCCAAGTTCTGCAGTTAATTATTATACAATTATATTTGCTGATGACACTTGATTTCAAATCATACAGGCAAGTTTCGACTAAACAGAAAATGATGAAAAGACACATGTGGTTTGTATCTCACAAAATAGTTATTTTAATGCAGTAAATGATATAAAAGTTGTTGGTATAATAATAGATAAAAAAAATTGTCGTGGACACCTCTTGTGGAATACATTTGTACGAAACTGTCTCGAGCCTTATTTCTTCTAAAGAATCTTAAGAACATTGTGCCTGATAGCTATATACGGATGGAATATTATGACTGTTTTCATTCAATTTTGTCATATGGACTCTTACTAAGGGGTAATAGTAGTAATATACAAATTGTAATTTCATTTAAAAAAGGCAATTAGGATTATATCAAAATCACCTGTAAGAGCTCATAGCAAACCACTTTTTATACAATTGAACATAATTACGGTCATAAACTTGTAGGCTACGTATATGTTTCAATAATCCATGTTTTCGAACCATGCTAGTAATTTACAATCTAGAAGTGCCATAACCCTCGAAACCAAACTGAAATTGATATTCCATTCTGAAGATTAAATAAATAATTTAATCTGAGTTTTGAGTATATTATAACTTGTATAATATAATAGTTTAACAATATATTATTCATGAAAAATTTTATTTCTTAAAAAAAATCTAAATAGAGGTTTATGCTTAGAAGAAACACTATTCGAGTTATGACTCCGGACATGGTAAGATTTCTGCGAATCAATACAAAAATTCTCCATAGTTAAAATAGAAGAGATATATTCCATACTCACTGACTACTCTCTTATCATTGTCATCTTTAAGGTTTAAACTCTTCATTCACTTGGCGAGACATAATTTTCCATACCACATTCAAATGTAAATCTGTTGTGAGTGGTAGCAATACTTTATTACACAAGTTTTATCCTAAATAGAATCAAGTAAAATATTAAAATAATTAATCAGGCCAATAGAACTACTTCCTCAAGTGATATAACGTATTTCACTGATTAGCCTGTTGTGAGTTCAGGAATCTACTTATGTTTATAAAATTGTACCTTTAATTCCTGATAAAGCATGTTTATTATCACGTGGATTATATTTTCCTCTTTTCCTTATTCCGCAGATTTCAACGTTCATAACTCAGTTTAATTCCGTTACGTCTTTAAAATAATATAATATGCATAGAATTATAAATGACGAATTAATGACTAATGATTACAATTTTATAAGCAAACTAGACATGCACATGCACATTTTCCCCCATCTTGAAAGCTTGCGAAGGAATATTAGTTTGGTTTTATTAACCTTTTCCCTGCTTTTGACGTATAAATGTGTAATCACATAAATTGCATAAAAGCAGAGATGTTGAAACGTAACTATTTTTGTCTAGATATTAGTGATTACTTTATTAGTCCTTAGGCATTACAAGACAAGTATTGGACTTTATTCCGAATATTAACAACAACCAAATACAATTGAGAAATATAGCACATGTCACAGACTTGGTTGGCAAAAAGTAATATAATAAAATTCAAAATATTCATCAAATCGATAAAAAGGGTGAGCAACCAACCAACTAAACGATTTTCTCTTAAACAAGCTTTCAAGCATATTTTAGACTGTATTTGGCAATTTGTTGTATGCTATACTTTCAAATCCACTCTAGGATGGTTGTTTAAAGAGATTTATTCTGCAGAATGGAATGTCAATTTGGGTTTGGTTTCGAGTGTTATGGCAATGTATTCCACTTCTAGATTGTAGATTACTAACATAGTTGTAAACATGGATTATTTAAACATAATACATACAAGTCCCTGGTTCAAATCCCGTGGCTGGCCTATTTGATATGGGTTTTTTCATAGTTTCCCCAGTCATAATGTCAAATGCCGCATTGGATATTACGTACCATGAATTGTACTCGCTATTTCATCCTAGGCCTATATCATTTCCATTTAAATTAAGATCAGTTGAAATTTACGCCATAAAGTACACCAACAACAGAAAATAATTGATAATCAATAGTAGCATGGTATACTGTATAGACACAGATCTTGAATTCCTGATATGGGCTTGAAGCTTAAAGGAGTATAAATACAACTGATTTTTTTTTAAATCAGAAAGAGTAATTTCATTCGTTGGTGATTGAGTATAAGAAAACCGCTTAACCGTCCCTGATTATCAATTACTTTGTCCTTCGGATCGCTATTCTATTACTATACACGGGAATAATAACTAAGATTAAGGTATTAATAAAAAATTGTCCTAAGTTTCCATAAAATAATTCAGCAAATTACATCAAATTTCTTCAATACTTATTTGTTTACACGTTTTGAGAAACCAGTAATTAAGATGAAGATGTCGATTCGCATAATTCATTAAGTGTTATATTGTAGGTGCGATTTCTTAAATAATTAATTCCTAAGAACTGCCTCTACCTTCTTCCATCCTAATCCTCTTCGACCTGTTAATCAGTGAATAGAAAGGGTACAATGTTGCCAAATATGTAACACAGCACGTTTATTTCACTTGACAAGTGATGAATAGCAGCGTCTACACTGAGAAAACCATCGCGACTACAAGAGCACCTGTTCTTTGTCGGTATCGGTGCAAATTTTCGGATTAGGGATCTCATTTCCTGATATCAGAGTCCAGCTCGAGTGCAAGCAGTGATTTGCTGATAGTGAAATTCTTTAGAATATCCTGTGGCTGCCGAGTGCGTGTGGGCTGGAGTTCAGTCTCTGCTAGAATATTAATTAATGTGGACGTTCACAGTTAAAATGTACGCGAGTTATCCCCGGAGGGATCTTCAGGGGATGAACGAGGCATATGGAGTAGGGATGTAGAGTTAGGGGATATAGTGTTCACTACGTGTATATAGTAATCATGTAAATAAAATGGGCAGAGACGCCAACTTACATGGGCCCATGGGGCTGAAGTCCACCCAATAATTTGCCGTAGGCCTATTTTGTTAAATTATTTATTACCATTATAAAATACTAGCATGTGCCCGCGGCTTCGCCCACGATAATTATTTCAAAAATTAAAAATTAAGAGCATAATAGTTAAATCATTATATTTATTAACACCTAAATCACGTGGACTACATACCACGATTAGATAGCGTCGCCTGGTAAAAGCGACCTCAGATTCGAGTTCCTTGGCCCAGAAAACCCCTGTACAGTGAGTTTCGTCCAAATCGAACAATGTTTGACCATATTTAGGCCTATATTGATTATCCCTCTTCCGTGTAGGTTGAAAATTTCATAATGTCTTCGGGCCTTGATATTCTAAACAAATGAATCGTCCAGGATGGACTTACAAAATCAAGCGATCGCCCGCGATAATTATTTCAAGAATTAAAAATTAAGAGCATAATAGTTAAATCATTATTTTATTAACATCTAAATCACGTGAATTACATACCACGATTAGATATCGTTGCCTGGTAAAAGCTATCTCAGATTCGAGTTCCTTGGCCCAGAAAATCCCTGTATAGTGAGTTTCGTCCAAATCGAACGATGTTTAACCATATTTAGGTCTATGTTGATTATCCCTCTTCCGTGTAGGTTGAAAATTGCATATGTCTACGGGCCTTGACATTCTAAACAAATGAATCGACCAGCGTGGGCTTACAACATTCAAGCGATCGCGATGCTTTTATTTCCACGGTATGACAAAAATAGCCAAAGCAAACTGCAATTGATTTGACATTGAAATGTATTACTGAAATCTGATGCTTCGACAGCGCTAAAATCACGTTTTCTGCCAGTTTTTCACTCATAACTCGCGAACGAAAGCTAAAATTAAACATTCGGCTTCGAGGTGCATTCGCCCACCTTTCAGTCCATCAATCTTTAAATTTTCAGATCTTTGCGTTCAGTAGATTTCGATGGGCATCGTGGACAGACAGACAAACAGCATGTGCCCGCGGCTTCCCCCGCGATAACTATTTCAAATTATAATTATTAACACCTAAATCACGTGGAGTGCATTCCACGATTAGGTAGCGTCCCCTGGTAAAAGCTACCTCAGATTCCAGTTCCTTGGCCCAGAAAACCCCTGTATAGTGAGTTTCGTTCAAATCGAACAATGTTTGACCATATTTAGGGTTGATTATCCTTCTTCCGTGTAGGTTGAAAATGTCATATGTCTGTGGGCCTTGACACTCTAAACAAATGAATCGTCTAGGATGGACTAACAAAATCAAGCGATCGCGTTGCTTTTATTTTCAAGGTAGGCTATGAGGTATGTTGACAAAAATAGCCAAAGCCATCTGTAAGTGATTTGATATTGAAATTTATTACTGAAACTGATGCTACTAAAACGCAAAAAAATGCACGTTTTCTGCCAGTTTTTCACTCATAACTCACGAACGGAGGCGAAAATTAAAATTCCGGCTTCGAGGTGCACATTCCGACCCTTTAGTCCGCCTACTTATAAAATTTCAGATCTCTGTGTTGAGTAGATTTCGCTGGGCATCGCGGACAGACAGACGGAGGACAGACAGACAGACGGAGGACAGACACTTCCTTTTATTAATATAGATGTTTTGTTGTTGAACCGCTGGAAAGAGAAAATCTGGCCATTGTTGACATACTATCTCCTCTTATTCCAATTCACTCACGATTGTTTGACTGTCGTCTCTTAGTTCATTAATTTTTACGTCTTATCTGTTAACGCAGTTTCCAAATCCACCGCCATATTTTTATGCGTTCTTGAAAATTTCAATCACATTGCTTCAAAATATGCAAACGGAGAGTGCGGAAAAGTTAAACTCAGAATTTAGATTATGCTTGTGGTTAAGACAAGAGTGTGGAGTACAAGACAATTATTACAAAGTTTGTCATCAGAAACAATAAAATCATTTCATGCAGGCCTACAGTTTTATATTTAACCATAGTCATATAAGTCTATTTCATGAACCAAGGGGGAACATTTTTAAATCTTTGAGCCCACCCAATGTTTTTCAAAACTTGGCGCCACGGAAAATGGGAATAACTGGGAAGTACGAGTATCCTTGCTAAGATTAAGAGACCTGCGTATCCTCCCTTGAACCTGGGAAGGGGGGCATCGAAACATCCAGGACAGCTGTCAGCATGGAGCCAGGGGGATGAACGCCGGAGATTCGTCATAACAAGTGCCACACATTCTTCCACACGGAAATTAACCTCACAATTATATTCTTTTATAGATAGATGATGGTTTAGGACGAGGTCTTCTTGAAATGGCACGTACAATACATTAGGAATTAAATATTAATTGCGGATAACATGTTTAATGTAAGAGGTGTGTTTCAGGTGGGTTCTGCAGTGATTGGTATGATCGGTGCCTTGTTTCTGATAACTACAGTGAACTGGCTGGGAAAGCGTCTCATCTCATTCATCTCATTCACTGGCAACTGCATCGCATGCATTCTGCTGGCTGTGTACTGTTTTGTGGTACTGCGGCCTGGTGGAGCGCCTGAGAGTGCAGTCACATGGGTACCGCTCACTCTCATCGTCATATACTCCTTTTTCAGCAGCGTAACTTTTGCAATACCCTGGGCACTTTTGTGCGAAGTGTTTCCTTTTAGGTAAGTTTGAATTTTGCACTGGCTGGTTAGCCGTCCATCGTACGATACACGCTCTCTAAAACAGCTACTTGTCGGACTGGTAACATGCCGAGAAATTGCATTTTAGCAACCATGGCCGCATAAACAAAATCCAGATGGCATTGACCAGTCACACCAAGTTTAACATAGATTTAAGCATATATTTGGTCATAAAACAACAAATTTAAGCCAACATGTTTATTATGTTCATCAGAAACTTTACCATTTTTTTTTTCTCAAAACACGGTAGCCTACTTCATGATATAACAACAAATACAAGCCAAATCTTCGTTCACAAGAGAAACATTGCTTACCATGGATGCACCAGCATTTAAATGCAACAGTACATTCCTTCTCATAGTCTACAGATGCCGTGATGTTGCTGGCAACAACTCCAATTCATTGTCGCTGACAGCAACTCTAATTCAATGTCGCTGGCTTGGATTGAAATTTCCTCGGGATTATCATTCATATTTTCACAAGATTTTCATAAACACTAGTTCATATGCATTATTGTTTACAAAAAGCGACTGATATAATGAATCCATACCATAGGCGTAACCAGGCAGACCATATAGGGCGGGTTATAACATCCGCAGGGTATGGGGGTATGGAATATCCCCCAGGGAGATTGGGGTCCGGGGGTCCTCCCCCAGAAAATTTAAAAAATTAAGATGCCCAATAACGAGTTTTAAGCTTCCGGGGGTCCTCCCCCGGAAAATTTTAAAAATTAAGATGCACAGTAACGAGTTTTAAGCTTCCCACGCTTTATACTCGTATTGAGTAATTTATAAACAGACTTTAAAAAATTATACAATTTTCCTTTTTGTAATCAATGGGGGGGGGATCAAACCCCCCAAAACTCCCCCTCGTTACGCCTCTGATCCATACCGCATTTCGTATTGGTACGTACATTTCATTATTGTTCTGAGATTCAGGTGGCTGTAAGAATATTACGTTAACAAAATGGTTGTTTACCTCTCATTATAATTAATTATACGGTATTTTTGTTTCATTTGAAATTTAATATAGAGAGCTTTTACTAAAATATATTGTATGCACCACGCACGCAAAAACTTTACCGGACTCTTTCAGTACCAGATTCGTAGGCTAAAGCGTTATTTTGCAAAGGCCTACTTGATACATAAATAGCTTTTTAGACAGTCGAAGGTAAAATAAGCGCTTTTAACTGTGGGTGATATTAATTAAAAGGAGAAGATTGTGCTACAAAATACCGGCCCTGAGAAGTATAAAATTATGTACAGGTAGGGGAAAAAATAGCGAACTGACTAAAATATCTACGTTGCCGATATAAGCCACTGCGCAAGCCTAGCGGCATTCACAGGATAGCAGGGAATGTATTGAAATGAACATTGCTTGAATTGAGAAATAATTTCAGGTAATTTATTTATTTATTTATTGAATATACAATTAATTAAACCCTATTCCACCCGGAGGTATATTAGGGTTATAGTTACAAGACAATATATTTGCAATATTACTACTTCTTATCCATAGGCTGGATGCAGGCCTTACTACTCTAAGAAAACAAGATAACTAATATATTATATTATAAAAGAAAACTATAACATCTTAAAAATAGAACACAAAAACTTTTGGAATTCTCTATAACAGCATTTTTTCCTAAAAATATCAAAGAGTGGTTTATCTAATTTCTTTTTACAATAATCTAAGTGTGTGTCCAATATTCTTCTTTTATGCTCTAGGACTGGGCAATGAAAAATTAAATGTTCAACAGTTTGTTGTTCAGTACATATACATTGATAACCATTCTGTCTTTGGATCATGAAACGTTGAAAGTAAAAACCAAATTTGCCATGCCCAGACAGAAACTGAGTGATTATGAAGTCCGGTTTTACACTCGTACAGCATAGGCGACACTCAACTGTTGGAAAGAAGATTTCTCTCGTAGTGGTCCCTTTGGAGCTGGACACCCAATGCTCATTCCAAGCAGTCCTAATATAATCTCTAAGTTTATTCTTAGCATAAGATAGGGGACACAATTTGTAGCTAAAATTTAAATTCGAGGTCGCAGCATTTTTTGCCAATTCATCAGCTCTTTCGTTCCCTAATGTGCCCATATGGCCTCGCACCCAGGATAAACAAACGTGTTTCTCGTATGATATTATCTTAGTTCTAATTTCTGCTGCCAAGGCATTTAAATTGAACTTGTTGTTTATAGCAGTAAGTGCAGTTTGTGAGTCACTGAAAATGCAACAGTCAGAATTTTGAGATTTAGACCATAAGACAGCCTCCTTTATAGCAAAGAGCTCTGCTTGTACAATTGAGCACTCTGTAGAGAGTCTGGCCATTTGTGAATAAATTTCCCTACCACAAAAGAACACCACGAAAGCACAACCGATTTTATCCACCATTCCTTCTCTGCAGAATTTTGAACCGTCTGTAAAAATCTCCAGATTGTGATTCCTGGTACATCCATTGTTATTAACGAAATTATTGAAGTAAGCAGGATGTCCGGCAGTAGTAAAGTGTGCTGGTCTTTCGATATCCAAACGCAAGATTGCGTCTTCATATGTGAAGCCTTTTCGGAGCAGCGTAATTTCTGCTTTTGCAATACCAGACAAATATAAAGGCTCAATGCCCGCAATTACTAAAGCGGCATCTGTAGAAACAGTTCTATATGCTTTAATAATCCTCAGAATAAAGCCTCGTTGTATTTGTGCTAATTTATGCCGAGCCCAGCTCATATCAAAACATTTCCTAAACACCGAAGCACAATACAACACTAAAGGTTCAACTGCTGCTCTATAGATAATTTTCAGAACTTCTGCATTGAGACCCCACGTTGGTCGAGAAGCAAAAGCCAGTTTATTGAGTAGAGTGTTGGATTTGCTAGCAACATTGTCAAAGTGAGGTCTAAATGTCATTTGTTGATCCAAGATTACTCCTAAGTAGGACATCTGATCTACAATTCGAATGTGTTCCTGATTCATTTTAATTATTGGCTTTTGAATTCTTCTTTTTCTAGTAATAATCAGAGCTGTTGTTTTCAGCGGATTAAAATGGAGTTTGTTATCAGATCCCCACTGACATAATTCTTCTAATATTGTGTTGACCTTGTAAGTCAAATTAGGCACATTTTTAGCTTTACACATCAATAGAGCATCGTCTGCATAAGCATATAATTGACATCCTTCAGGAAGAGATATTTCTAACATGTTGTCATACAAAATATTCCAAAAAGTTGGACTACAGGACGAACCTTGAGGACAACCTTTGTCAATGACCTTTGTAATGGAATTGCTCCCAATTTGTAACTGAACACTGCGGTTTTGAAAATAACTCTGAATTAAGATGTATAAATTTCTTGGACATTTCTTCCGTTTTAACTGCACCAGAATTTTTGGCCACCAAGCATGATCAAAAGCACCTGTAATGTCCAATGATATTAATATTCCGATTTCTTTCCTTTTAAGCACTTCCTCAGACCACTGCCTAACAGATAGCACAGCATCTTCCGTGGATTTATTCGGTGTAAAACCAAATTGATTGTCACTGAGAAATTTTTTACTGTATAAGTGGTATCTTAACCTATCGTTCAAAAGCTTCTCCAAAATTTTACCCATTACAGGCAACAGAGAGATGGGCCTAAAGGATTTGATATTAAATTTATCCTTTGAGTTAAGTTTAGGTATAATTTTCACTCCTGCCTTTTTCCACACTTCAGGAAATGTTCCCAGTTCCAAACATTTGTTAAAAAGGTTCACAAGTAGCAATGGAGAAATATGAAAGATGTTCTTGATTATATTAGCTGAAATTCCATCCAAACCAGGAGCCTTGCTGTCGTTTTGGTTTCTAATAACATTTTCAATTTCCTTGATGGTGAATGGGACATCATCTTCGGTACTGGGAGGAAGAATAGATTCTTCCCGAATTTCTTGTTGATATTCATTGTCTTGAGTGTCATTGGGAAAGAAACTGTGTACCAAGATGTTGGCTGTTTCTAATGTTGTTCTCGAGAAACCTTGTTCAGTTTTAATGGTGGTAAGTGTTTGGTTGTAGTTCTTGGGCTTACAACATATCCTATACACTTTTCCCCATGGATTTTGGCATGTCTGAACAGAGCATAAATCTTTCCAACATTAGAATTTAGCCTCCTTAATTTTAGTTTTATATTCTTTTAGGACACTTTTATATACAGATTCATATCTGACAAGAAGAATTTCATTCTTGCATCTGTTGAATCTTCTGTATGAAGCGAGGACTCTTTTCCTTAGAATATCTAACTCGATATTCCACCAATAGTTTTTAACTGGTTTCTGAGATATTTTTGGGAGATGTTTCTCACAGATATTAGCAATTGTATTCATGATCTGATTAGTTATTTCATTTAACCCATTCCCGTTTTGGACATCGGAGAGATCAGTATATTGTTCCATATCTCTTGCAACTGCTCTATTGAAGTGAGACCATTTAATATTTTTAGTTTTATATTTTCTTGTTAAGTAATGTTCTGCAGATAAATTATGATTACCAACATTACTCTGTAATGTAAGAATTATTAGACTGTGGTCGGATAGCGTAGGGGCTTCATTAACTTTCCAGCTGGTAATGTATGGCAACAAAGGAGAGCTACAAGCACTAATATCAATAAAACTGTGGGAGTTCCCACGTCTGTACGTTGGAGTTATACCATCATTAAGAATAGTTAAGTTATTAGCGCAGAAAAAATCATAAAACATATTTCCCCTAATATCAGTAATGGGGCTACCCCATGCACTGTGCTTTGAGTTAATATCCCCTGTAAGAAGGAAAGGCTTTCCCCTCAGCTCATCATATATAGTCTGTAAAGTGTTTATTTCATCTGTCAGATCTTTACCTGGTTCACAATAAACATTGCAAATATAAATGTCACTGCCTCCCCAATTAGCAGAAACTACAACTCTGTCAGGGGAACAAAACTGAGCTAGATGCAGAACATCTGAATACTTTGTGATTGTAGCAGTTCTTGGTCTTTCAAGAGGATTGTCATTTCTGAATCCAGAGTAGGTATACACGTTGCAGTTTGAAACGAAGCCTTTAACCTGATTTCTAATGGTATTAGGTTCCTGTACACAAAGTATTTTGATCGTATTAGAATTGGGTGCTGCGTAAAAATCGGAGGTATTAAGTAATTCGTTTGTAGGCACCAAGGATTTATGCACATTTTGAGTGAATATTGTTAAGCTAGCCATAGTTAATTTTTGAAGTTATGATTTCGACCATCTTCTTATAAGCAGGACAATTTATGTCCGTGGCCTCGTGTTGAGTATTGGTGGGCATTGCTTGTGAAAACAAATGTTTCCGTTACATCTCTTACATTTATTTACGTATCACAAGGCTCTGAAATCAGCTACAAAAGCCAGTCCGCTTGTTTTTCCCCTACCTGTACACTCGAGGGTGACCAACTTGGATTTTCTGCTTCATAAAATCTCCCTACACAGTCAACTGTTGTAAATCCAAATAATATATGAAATCACTGATGCTAAGAAAAAAACCAGTGACCATCCCAACCGAGCTGAACATCACAGATACGAAATAGGTAAAGAGAACCTATTTCAATATCTATAATTTGTCTATAGGCCTAAATTTTGATCGCTGTTTAAAAACAGTATACGATACACGCAGTAAAATAACTAGACAGTCTAAGTAGCTAAGATAAAAGAAGCGCTACGATTCGCTGACATGTTTATTTCAGGTTTGCAGCCGTATAGTAGCGTATTTAAATTGTTCGACTGTGTTAGGGCAAACATCTTCTGCAGCTAAAACTAAACAGTCTTTTATGTTCTCCCGCATTGTGAATGGTTTCATTTTTTCTGCAGTATATTTAGAAATGTGGTAGCTGACACGCACCGATTGTTTTGATGTGACTTTTTTTATTATTATTTTGTTCTATTTTGTGTTTTGATATTTTAGGCTTTCCATCAACTGCTTCCTGCGTCCCCTATAGGTTAATGAGTTAGATAAATTCTGATGTTAAAGCACAGCGACTTATATTACGCTGATCGTTAGCATTTCTTAGTAAAAAATCATTTGTCGCAGCTAAACATGAAGGCATAAGTTCATTTCGTAACTTATTACATACAGCTTATAAGAAAACAGTAGGCCTACCTGAAACGATACTTTTCCCATGGTTCGTACTGAAGTGTCGTCTGAAGCTGAAATGCAAAATAAAGCGAATTGTTGCACAACATATTGAACAAAACTCATTTCCATCTTGTTGAATATAAACAAAATGTAATTCCCAATCTTTATGGAAATAATAGCTTTTCTTTGATTGCTACTCCTTAGTAACGTACACCACTGACTGCTTCCACGTTAAGCGGGTTCAATCAGAGACGGCGGTAGAAGGGGGAATGGAAGTGAATGCTTCAGGTACTCAACGAGTGCCAGTTCGCAAACCTTGCTATAAGGGGAGTAATTTTTTTAATACTAACATATTCTGCATGACCTGACCAACGGAGATGCTGATTCAAAATGCCTTATTTCTCAGAATCCTCTAAATATTTCTGCAGTGTCCCTACTTTGTAACTTTTATTGAATTATTAGTCTATAATTAGAATTTTTTACTAATTTCTTCGCAACTAACATCATAGATAATCTTGTATTTACCTATTTCTATGTTTTCCAATTGTGTTTTAATTTATTACTGAAATCCGTGTAAAATTTCTTCTACCGTAAACTTGAACTTTTCGGTATATAGGCCTACGTATATTATATTCAAGTATAAATTTCATCCTGTATAGCATAAGTGTACACCATTATTCGTCATATCTTTCTTCGTTATTGCTAAAGAGTGTGTACTAGTTAATTGTGCTTCCGTGTTGTCTGTTATGCTGTGCAGATATTTAATTTTTCATAAATTTCTAATCTTAGTACTTTTTCTTTATTTTCAGTAAACATGTCTACAGGACTACCATAGGCATACGATATACGTTAAACCAGTTCTTCAGTTCACATTTCCATTTCCCTTAATATTATTATTATTATTATTATTATTATTATTATTATTAATCTACATTCATCGACCTTGTATTGTGTATATTTTAATTTATATCAATACCGGAGTTACCTAGCTACAATTTATTTTTCATATCATGGATGGATTGATTTTAATAGTTGTTCTTGTAAGTGATTTGTGTTTAAAATCTTCAAGGTCAGGAATTATTATAGTCTGTGATTTATTTCAGAACACGGGGGATCGCCAGTGGATTCTCGGCAGCAATGTGCTATGTATTTTTATTCCTTGCTTCCAAGACGTATTTGGACCTGGAATCAAGTCTGGAACTATACGGAGTATTTATTTTTTTCGCTGTCCTCAATCTCATCGCAGTGGTATTCGTATACTTCAGGATGCCGCCGATGGAAGGCAAGACGCTGGCAGAGATCGAAGAGTATTTCAGTGGACAGAGCAAAGAGTTCCCAAGAAGGAGCAGGCTACTTTAAAGCTACTTTATTGTCGCAAGGTCTCTCGCACTCCCACTGAATTTCACAACGGATATGCGAGGATAATGATGCCCACTTGTTAATGACCTTCAGCACAGTCAAGTCTCGTGTCACCAAACCATGCAACATTCATTGCGATATCGGAAACTGCTTAAGTAAGCACACCTGTTTTCATGTATAACAACCCGTCACAAACCTCATACTATTGATGATGATGATGATGATGATGAAATGTTCGGCCCGGAGGCCGGTCTTGCCCTGGGACCCAGCCGTGAGGGGATACCCACGGCCCGACCGGGACACTAGGCCGGATGATACCTCATAGGGTGATCAGTTCCTTTCGCGGGATAGGAATGAGGACACAATACCCAGTCCTTACCCAGGAAGGAAACTTTACATCTCTGTAAAATCCCCGGCGATCGAACCCGGGCCGCCCAGGTGGCTGGCAGTTACGATACCAACTCACCCACGACGTCGGCGGACTCCTCGTACTATTAGGAGTAGATAATGGCGAAAAGAATGTTCGGTAGATTAAAACGTCTATTTATGAAGATAACAGTGTTGACATGCTGTGATGGCTAATATAAAATGAAAAGACTTCAACGGACAGGCGTTGCTTGCAATCTATTACTGTCTAGCCTATGAGTGGTTCAATGATACACAGTTACGTATTATTTTATAACAAATAAGTTATTATAAATTCTGTTTTGTAGCGTATCATCTTATATATGAATAAATAACCTATTGTTATCAATCGGTTAATATTATCAGATTAGCTGCGTCCCAATGTGATCACAATAAGCGGCGTGCACTGTATGCAGTCTTATTGTCTTAGGCCGGTATTCCACTATCCAATGTATTGGACAAGAACTTCAAGAAAAATTAAGCAGTTTCCGATATCGCAATGAATGTTGCATGGTTTGGTGACACGAGACTTGTGTAAGGTCAATGCCAAGTGGGCATCATTATCCTCTCATATCCGTTGTGAAGATCAGGCGATATTTGAATCAAAGATGCGCTATTACACTACATCCAACAGCTTTGACCAAAACCAGTTTTCTCTGTGTACAAGGCTTATTGGGAAAGCTTGAGTTTCGAAGATTACATAATAAAAATTCTAAATAGGCCTAATGGCATTAATTTATTAGTTTTATATAAATGTTTTGTAGCATTATTGGAGAAATACCTAAATAACAAGGAAATTAGACCGAATTTTTTATTTATTTGAAGTTTATGTTGATTATGACATGAGTTGCTTGAAATGCCGTTTACTTTCTCGAATATACGTAGTATAGAGAAAGTATTGTGATGTGAGAAAAAATTGAAATCGAGATAACACCGGGAAAGTATGTTTCACCATGCCTAGAAATCGAAAAAAAGTGTTTTTAGAATGACGTCTGTTCGTCTGTTCGTCTGTCCGTCTGTCTGTCTGTGGACAAGCACAGGGGGTAAACGGTTCATTGTATTTACTTCATTTTTTTAAATCAAGGACTTTTTGGAAGTTTTATCGAACCGTCCAAGATTTGGGTTTTATAACTGAAATATTAAGGAGTCTTTTCATTTTAATAAAATGTGAAATTGGAAACTCTTATCTATGAATAATAAAATGGCTATATCCGTTTTCCTGCAAAAAAAATGACTTGGGGGTACTTTACTCGCATTCATTTTCAATTTGTCTGGATTATCTCCATTACAGTAGGCGATACATGAAAACCTACCAGAGTAAAGTTGTAGAGAAAATTTAAATGAACATTTTTTGTTAAACACATTTCTTCATACAATTAATAGGCTTCAAGATAGAAATGCAAATTTCAGAAAATACATGTTAATTAAAATATGAAGGAAATTTTGTTGCCTTAGTAACAAGAAAAAAACTATATACATTATAATGTACTTATTCTTGTGAAATGCAGTCAGTTTAACTCAGTCGTAACAAACACACCAAAACCAATTACAGCGAGGTGGTATAGGCTATTAGGGAAGAGGTCCTGGGTTCAAATCAAACCTGGTGGCCGCCCAAATTGAGTTGTGTTTTTCATGGTTTCCTCATTCGCAAAGGCAAACGTTGGATTTCTAGGACTTATTTAGTATCCGTAACTTATCGCCGCTATGTCACCGGATATTTTATTAGTTTAAACTGAATATCAGAAAAGAAGATATCACTGAATATTAGAAACAGATGCACGCGAATGAGTTGTTACTATAGGCTAATGGTTCACGCAAGCATTCTAAACACGTGATATGACCCATATGCAGTTAAAGCGTGCAATGTAACCTAAGTAATAATAATCATAAGAGTTGACTCTCTGCTACTAACTCGCTGTTACTCTCATTCATCTACTGACTCATCACTCCTCGTTGCCGTCTCTGACTGACTCTCCTTGACTGACTGCTCAGCTCGCTCGCGGCCCCATATATAGGGCCGACGAATATTCCAGACCCGGTCTCCCGAAAGTTCTCCGCCCGCGCATTGTCTAGAATGTCCGCGCGGGGCGCGTGGCTCCACCTCTGGCCCCTCCCACGAGCGCGCACCGTCACTCACCGCGCCAGGGAGTAGGCCGCACTCGTCGGCACGCGGCTCCAATAGCCATGCAGCTGTCACGCCCACTAGCGATCGCCTGCCGCCCGTCCACTAGGGCCGCGATGTTTCCAGACTCCGTCGTTTCTCGTTCTTTCTGGCTTGCTCCTCCTTCTAACAGGCTCTAGGCTTTTCTGGCTTTGTCACAATATCAATAGGAACTCGAGTCATATAATGTGATCACTTAATTCTCTTACCACTGCACTGGATACAAAATATAAAAGAAAATATACAGGTAAAACACAGGTTTCTATACTTTACGAAAAGTTGGCAATCAGATGATTTCCCAGTAGCCTACCTATTTCAAAGATATTTATTTTGGAGTGTTAAGGTTCTCAAAATATTTAAGCTTTTCTTGTGTTGCATTCTTTCGTTATGAGCACGTAATAAATTTTGTCAACTGCATGATTTACTTGGACAAAGAAAATTTATTGACTGATGTGTACACCCACTCAAAATATCTACCCTCCGCCATTTATTATTAATATTATTATTACTATTATCGTTATCATTTTACGGAAAAGCATTGTACAGTGAGTCCCACGCAAGAGTTTGCCAATGACGCGGGTTTCTGCATCGCGGCGGGCACAGCTCCAGCTCCGAGCGATCGGGTGAAATATCTACGCAAATAAAGCCGCGATCGGAGTAATGATTCAGGTTCTCACATTTACAGTTAAAATCACAATGAAAATAACCACGTACCTCATCACAAGAGATGTTGGAAATGTTCTCCTCTTGTATCCACACGATACTGGCACCTTTTTAGGAAATTTTCTTTCACGCGCATAAGTTCAGCTTCCGAGATAGAGTTAATTTCTCTGGTGATATTGTCTTTAAGTTCTTCTAATGTGTGGGAAATTTACCTATACACTTTATTTTTCAAGCTTCCCCATAAATAACATTCACATACTGTTAGAAGAACTTAAAGACAATATCACATAGGCATATCACAACTCCCTGAACCCTGTTGATTTCGGACCAAATCGGTTGACCGTTACTGGACCGTTACTGGTTGACCAATTAACGGTTACATTATTTTTAAATAGCAAATTTTAATAGTTTATCAATTGATAGAACTGAATATGCTGATCATTCATTCTGAAGAAGGCGTGGTCCAAAACTCAATAGTTCCTGAAATATGATCCTTTAATGAACTTTCTAATTGTAATCAAGTACAAAACTGGTATTATGAAGTATACTACAGCTATCGTAAGCCTATCTGTAGCGTAGATAGCAATAATATCTGAGAATAGACAGTATCGTGTAAAAAATTATTCCGTAGTTAAAAATAGCAGTACTATTTAAAATTAATTAAATATTTAAAAATGAATTAAAAGAGTCGCCTTGGGAGAGTTTAGAGTTTGCATTCTTATTGATAGTAACGGAGCAAATTAATTCCAATGTAGTAATTGATATTCCAACCAAAAACGATATAAAAGAAGGAGTTTAAAATAATTGTCAGACACGTTTAAGCTTTGTTATGAAAAATAGCATGCAATCTTAACTTTAAGCTTATATCAAAATACAAACGTGAACGACTTATTTTCTTTCCATTTTCTTGGACATCATTTACAGTACATTCTGTGAATACATACTCCATTATTTGTTTAACGTAGGTCAAGTAGGATACTATGTTGGTATGCTGTCTCACAAAGCAAGGACTGTTCTGTATTTCAGGATTTCTGCTTCAAATTAAATCATTTCTTCGTACCCGAGCGTATAATCTACTGCACGTTCCATGGTCGTGTGCAAAAATTTCGTCATCTCTTATCCATTTCCAGAAGCAGGAATTATAGGTGTGAAGTATTTAAAGAAACGAATATGCATATTGTATGAAGATCCTAAAGAAGAGGTAGGATTCCTTATGTTAGGGCTAAAACTTGATTATCATTTCAATAACAAATTGTGATTCTAGACCGTGTTGGGTTTGGTGTCTTCTATGTTGGTACGCGGAAATATTGGTACCATGGAGAGTGATGGCATACATTTAGCAACAAATTCAACATACATTGAACTTGTACGGGCACTATATACAACTTGTAATTATCTTATAATAACTAGGAATCATGATACGAGGGATGGTCATAAGTCATGGCAACTATTTTTTCTTGTGGGACCATTTAACATTTTTGACATATACAAATGAAAGGGCTACAACATATGTAGCCTAGATGCAGGATACTGAAGGAAACAGACACCCATAAACATCTATACGCGACTGCATCGAGCCACTCTAATGTATTGGAAGCATGAAAGCACCCATACCCACTCCATGATCTCTTAAAGTTCGCTACGGATGGTCATTATTCCCCAAAGCTTCCATCAGCTCCTTGTGGTATTCTTTGGCATTTCTCCCTCGGATAGCAACTATTTTGACGTTTGAATGCTGTTTACATCTAGTTATATCCAATCTGCATGGCGACTGACTCACAACTAAATTACCAACACCTCTACTTGGACAGCTCTACATCACAATGCTACCAAATGATGTGTCCATATATTAGAGTTGCCATGGCATACATCACCTTATGCTACTATCGCCTTACTTAAAAAAAAATAGTTTCTATTACTTACGCTCCATCCTCCGTATGTAGGCCAATATAAATTATAAATGTCAGCTTCTAAATCCATATGGTGCGTGTTAAAAGTCACCACTACGTATAGGCAAGATTACGTAATACAACCGGATATTTATCTATTTTTTAAAATGATTTTATGCAGGGTAATATAAAATAATATTGTAATAGGGCAATGTGACTGTTACGTTTTCAAGACAAAAATAAACAAATAAATATCGCAAGCACTGAGTACATCGTCTTGTTGCTATGGCTGCCCTGTGCGTACAGCGAATTCTGAGATTAAACGCTGATACTTCAGAGCTGAATGTATTTTATAGGACATCCAAACAGAAATATGACTGATGCCTATAGGCCTGTTACATAATTCTTCTGATTATAATAACAAGAATGTTAAACAAATTATGCTTCTTATCAGTTAGGAAGTTTAATTTTGTTATCAGGACAAAATTGATTACCCTAGTTTGTATTGCTATTATTGCTACTATTATTATTATTATTATTATTATGAATATTATTATGAAGTTTTAGAAAGTTACAATGATATTAGGCCTCCTTTAATAAAAGAGATAATAAAATTAAAACTGATTCGTTATTTTAACATTGTATTTACTAAAACTCCGTGGCTCTACATCCCTGGAAGGACTAGGCCTAATAACCGACCGCTGTATCATCTAGAGCAGCGTTTCTCAACCTATGGTCCGCGGACCACTGGTGGTCCGCGAAGATGGTGCAGATGGTCCGCAAACATAATTAGAAAAATATCATAAAGCAAGTGGAAAGTAAAGAAGTAAAATTTTTTCACATAATTCGTTATAATGACCCATAATTAGTAGAATATAGGCCTTCTTTTAAAAATGGGATGTAAAATTAGGGGTCCGTAAATTTTTTTTAGACATTTTAGAGGTCCTCGGGTTCAAAAAGGTTGAGAAACACTGATCTAGAGTACCATAGGAGATGGCAGGATTGGAGCATGTGGTCAGCCCAGTATATCTGTGGGTCAGCCTGCCGACACCCACGACCGTTATTGATGGCTTCCGTGACCGGAGCTGCTACTTCTTTATCAAGCAGGCCTAACTCCTCAGTTTGTATCACGAGGCTGAGTGCATCCCATCCCAGACCTCCCTACCTCATAAAAATCCGAGGCACCAGGGATCGAACCCGAGCCTACGGATCCGTAGCCGGCGACGCTAATCATGACACCATGCAGTTGATAATTTTTTTCCTATTATTCCCAGAAAATGGTAGGTTCTGTAAGATTCAGTTTAATTGAACCTACCGATAGTCATGCCACAATTTATTAGTAATGATTCACTGTCGTTCGAAATTACCCTAACAAATGCATTATCATTTAAACATAAGATTGGATCCTGGTTATAGTGGTCATACTTCCAAACTAATCTAGTGCAAGTTCCGGCGACACCGTGGATGGGTGATCGCTGCCTTCAGTGGCGCACCCAAGGGAGGTACTTTGAGTGCTAAAGCACCTCCCCCTCCTGAAGCCAATTTTTGTAAAATAAATCAATAAATCGGTGATTGCTGAAAAACCTCTAAACTGTATCCTGAATTTGCTCGTCTCTTACAGCCAGCAATATCCACGTGTTTAAATATGAGCAGGTTTTGTAGATTCTCAGAATCAGGAGCTTAGTCGCCCAACTAGAATAATTGAAGTGCACGCAGAACTTGTTATTATCAAGGTATTATTTAAAAAAAGGACCTTGAAAGTTAGATTTTGTTTTGTGAAAAATAATAGCCCCTCTTGAGATTGTAGTTTGTTATGCTCTTATAGTTAGGAGCCTGGAAAGCTATATGTCCTTTTTTCATCATAGCAAATTCTCCTTTTTTTGCATTTTTGTCAATGAAATGTTCATTTTTAAGTTGTCCTAAAGTGGTGAATATTCACACAAAACAGTTGTAACAATAGAATTTCAAAGAAAAACGATGTATTGGTAATTTAGACCCTACCAGCATTCTCACGTTTATATTTCATGTGTATTGAAAATGCCTTTTTTCAGTTTAGAAGATCAATTGCATTTAAACTTTTTAAAAAATTACACAGAGTGTATAGTTTAGAAGTTTGCATATTCTACTAGCACCCCCGTGATTAATTACAGGGTGCGCCACTGGCTGCCTTCACCTATGGAAATTTACGTTTAAGAGAAGAATTCGAAAGGCTCACTGTGCGGGCAAGCCCTCAGTGTTTTATTAGTACTGTAATTTTTGCAATTTTCATTATGCGCTGCCATTTCATAATCGCTCGAATGTCAGCGATGATTTCGGCCATTTGTCCGCCAAGTGGTCAAGCATTATCATCTCTGTACCTTGCGCTGCGCGCGCAGTTCCTCTCCAATAGACAGAGGACGCCTTTGAAGAGAAGTTACATCATGGCCGACTGACCGGACAACCACCGCCACCACTATCGTGTACCTATTAATCATTTAAATTTAAAACAACATAAATAACTATTTCGACAGTAAAAATATGGTCCATAAAGTAAATACCGACAGTTTAAATGTTTTTGACAAAATACAAACGTAAGCCAACACAGTATTTAGTTTCATTCAAAACATTAGGCATACTTACGACCTTCATTTCTCTCCATTCATTCAAAGTCTGTGAAGGATATTTCATTACTTTTTACTAGATTAACTAAAACTAAATCCACACATGTATTTGTAGCAATATCCGTTTTAACTAACTTCCTGATAATGCAAAATCGCTTAATTTTAGACAGTTCAAGTTCAAAATCCAGACCTGGCTGAAAAATAATCCATTTTATAGTCTTGACGAATGAATTGATTTTAATTATGCTGATATCAATGTGTAACCATTGAATTGTGTGTAGTGTGTAAGTATTTCAGTAATTGTATAATGAATTATATACACTTTTAATGGCATAGCTTATTGTATTTCATACTCAAAGGGGATAATAAATTAAATTGAATTGAATACAAGTTCGTTATTTTTATAACTTGAAGAGAGTAATAAATTTCTTTACGAATAGATCACGATTTACTACTTTCAGCTCAAGTTTCTGCTAAGCTCAACCGTTTTCACATGCGATTTGTTTTAAACAAATTGTTGCCAACCAAAAGATCCTGAATTCCACTACATACGTGATTACCAGGGCCCGGATTCTAATGACATGTCATCTTTTTATTGTTGCTTCATAGACATTGCCAACTTGTGGATAAATCCATTTTATGGCCTCTAGATTACAGAAATGCATTTTTATTAGGTCATTTTTTGTCATTTTATGCAATTTTATATTTTCAGGGCATTTATTTCAATTTTAGGTCATTATTTTGTCATTTTCGTGTCATTTGCTTCCTTATTTAGTCATTTTCATGTATTTACATTGAGTGTACTAACTTTTTCTCGTCGCTAGCGGTGCTGTCTTTGAAGTGTTGTTTGTTTAACGCAAGAAGGAAAAATTCGGCGTTAAAAGTGTTGTCATGTCTCAGTCGGAAATGAGAATCAAAGAAACGCCAAAATTTTGTATTATATTACTATTGTTGTTAGATTGACTTGGCACCAGAGTCTGCCACCTGCTTGGATTTTAGAGTGCAAACAAACAACTGTTTCCCTTCAATAAACGACAATATAATCCGGCAGACCACAAAAGGATGTGCCGAATTTTGACTCACCAGTGCCTCAGTGCCAGTATAAATTTCCGTGAGAAAAGAACATTCACAACATTACAGTTATTACAGTTTGTACGATTATGTACAAACTAGTCTATAACTCTGTGTGTACAATAATAATTTTTTATAAACAAAATATCAGTTTTAGGTCATTTTTTATAATTATTAGGTAATTTTCTTTAAAATTTAGGGTCATTTTATAGGTCATTTTTCAAACAATTTTAGGGCATCAGAATCCGGGCCCTGGTGATTACCAAAAACGTTCCTTGATCATAAGCGAAATGAAATTAATTTCCTTTAAATTTAACGATTCATAATAAGTAATAACGTCAAACGCACTGGTAAAACGTCGTATTATGTTAGACCGTTATAGGCTTAACAGGCTCACGCACATAACAAATCTCGTTTTGTTAACTTCGTGCTTATCTGTTAAGTTCTACATAACGGTCTTGCATCGTAAATAACCATAAGATCTTCAATGTGCTTCGTGCCTAGTAATCTGTTGATGTACTAGATTCAAATACACTTCTACACCTGTGATTTTAATCAAACATTTTATACGCTAGGTATTATAATAAATTGTGCCTATAATTATGATATTACCATTAATTTACCCTTTAAAAATGGAACATAATATCCATATTTAAAGTAATTAAGAAGAAGACAATATTCAAGACATAAGATAAGTTCCCTCAATAGAAGAATCAATTTGAAGCGTTTACTTTTATAAGGGTCTAAGTGCCAAAATCATGATTGTGTAGAAAACAAGATATAGACCGACAGAAAGACTTGCCGGAGACAGACCCAGCGCTATATGTTGGAATTCATCTACTAACATGGCTTTCCCTGGACCTTGGACCCTTCTGAAATGCATTGGTCTGGGTACATAGATCCATTTAAAATTATCAGCTGAAAAATCATGGTTTTTGCACTTAGGCCCTCATAAAAGTAAACTCTTCATTTAAGAATCATACTACTTTTGTTATGTGCATAAGGCGTGGCCTACTCTGACTATAAGGGATTATCGGTTAATGGACCCTTTTTCCAGAAATAGGTTTAATTTAACCGCAGTATAGAATGTACAAGTTCTTAAATTTTCTTTTGGTGTGGCAGAACTGTATTAATTTGTTTGTGACCGCTACAGAAGTTTTCCAAACGAAGTTCACGAAGGATTGGACTTTCTGTGTTCCTCAACTTCCACTGGTACCACAGTATAATATATATAGCTATATATGTATGTAACTAAAATGCAAGATCACGAACATTATTAGACTAGTACAACATCTTGTAAACTATATCTTAAAAGCCCAGTTATTTTCCATCCGTTCAGAACTGTCCCTAATGTCACAATTTTGACGCTGAAAAAGTCATTCTATTTTCCAGGTCTTAACTGTCAATTTTTCTTAATCTTTTTTGTCCTGTCCAAACATTGTTTGTCCATAAAGTCATTACTTTACATAGGTGTAATTTCACATGAAGCTGTTTGTAACTTTCATGAAGATAATTTAAGACGTGCGTTTTCACCTTAAAATCAATGAAACGACAATTTTCCTCAATGCTATCCCAAGACAAAATATCAATCAACCAAATGTTTAATTTTTTCATACTCAGAGTTATGTAGCAAAAAAAGGGTAAAAAGGCAACAGCCATCAACACAAGGAGATAATGTGTATCTCACGTGCACTTAATATATCCCTGTAAATATTCTATAGAAGCTGTGAAGGCTAAGTGTGGCCTAGGGTCCTGAAACATTGTCAAAGGATACTCTAACACGCATGCAGTTTAAGAAGCTTTAACGATTAAAACTTAACGATTACATGCTTCGTTTGTAATATTCAGTTGCACATAGAACAGCAAAAATAGCATAGGTACATATCCATATTACAAAATAATTAAGTTTCATTGTTACCGTATTTTTGGTCTTTATATAATGTGGATCGATACTCTATCTTTGACATTGTAATGAAGACCTTGGGTTATAATGCTCTCAGTTTGCATCTGAAAGGATTTCTTACACACACGGAATAGCTGAGGCTGATATATATCGCGCGACTTGAGTTAGGTCAAGCAGTAGATCTCAGTGACTATGAAGAGTGCAGAATACCATTTCCAGCAGCCTCCTTCAGATCTGCGACAGTATGAACAGGGAAACATTTCTAAGAAACCACCGACCAAATTCCGGACAAGGTTCCCCCAGGTAAGTATGATTTTTTATGCTGTAACTGATGCTGCTGATTTTTTGAAATCTGAAAAGGATACTTGAATAATTAGTAACTTATTTTAATATCCTGGATAATCTGAAAATATTATACTGGTATGTGTATGTAGGCATATATTTTTTAATTGTATGTTTCCTGCAAATTGAAGGGTACCTTTTGACAAGCTTAACCATTTTGTGAACTTACATTTTTTACAAATTACAGAAGTATACCAAGATTTTTGAAGTTAACAAATAACAAAAGTGTTACTCTAGTTAAGCCAGTGGCGGATCCAGGGGCGGGGTCGTACGGGGCCGAGGAACCCCGCTTGATTTTTATTTTTCGTTGATTTAGCTTTCTTAATTCGTCGAAAGTAATTACCTAATAAAATAATATTCAAATTTAATTAAAAATAAAATAAAAACATTTATATACTCGCCCAATTTCATCATGAGTATTGTAAAATACAAGTTGAATAGGCCTGGTGTCAAATGCCTAGATTAGACGTGATAGTCCATAAGGCAGCAGTTGTTCAAGTTCCTTATTTTTAATTAGGCATATTATTATAAATAATTGATTTCCCGTGAACTATTTCAGATCAGTACTTATTTTAAGTTAAAGGTAAAAGTTTTATATTTCTCATCAGAAATAAAAAAGACTGGTTAAGTTATAAAGAGAGTCAGCTGAGAAATTTGGATGAACCATCCACAAGACCTAGAAACCCATCATTTTGCACCTCATTCTCTTAATTTTTCCGGGGAAGACACCCCCAACCCCACGTATTATATGAAAAAAGGGTGTGCGTGGAACGCCACGCGACAGAAGTGAAACTTGTTTTAATTTTTGAATTTTTTCAATTTTGGATTATTAGATTTTTCGATTTTGGAATGTTAGACTTTTTTAATACTGAGTTTTGAACTTTTTTAATTTTTAATTCTTAAATTTTTGATCTTTTAATTTTGGATTTTTTAAAATTTTGGATCTTTGAGTTTCTTTATTTTTTGGATTTTTTAATTTTGTATTTTCGATTTTTTAATTCTGGATTTTTATATTTTTTAAATTTTGGATTTTTAAGTTTGGATTTTTGAATTTTAAATTTTGGATTTTTAGATTATATTAAATTATGGATTTTTGAACTTTTTAAATTTTGGATAAGCCTAAACATTGAGTTGATTGTTTTCTGTGCAGTCCGTTCCGTCACAGCTGTGACGATTTTGTTCGTAACGCAAGTTTGGGTTAGCTCTCGATTTACTCCTAGCGCGGCTAAAGAAGATTCACTTCAATAAAATAAAAATAATAATGCATAAAGAACAGATAGGGAAGTATATTTACACTCTGATGCACAATAGGCTATACATTAGTCTACTTAGGACCCCTGAAAGTTGTACAACATAATATTACAAACACAAGTGAAGAGTAAATAAAGCCTTCATATTCATACGATAGGTTTTAGTTACAGTGTTGTATTACTGGCCAGAATTACTCAAAACACGTGACAAGCGCTAGTTTATAGGCCTAATTTTCAAAACTAGGAGCCCTTGAGATTTAGAGCTAATCACATTAAATATTTTTCGGGATGGCAATTTAGTGACACAAAGATTAGGCGTAGGCTTACATGATTACTAACGAGTTTAGGTTATTGTTATAATGCCTGGGTAAATGTTTGCATTTTAAAAGCTGTCTAAAACATAATGTTTATCACTTAAATGGGATCCATGTTTAATGTCTTCACTAATATTTGACAATCAAACAACCTCTTCTTTCAGTAATGTGAATAGCACTTGTCTTTGTCAAAAGTTTGTCACTTATCACAGAATTGCATAACTGCGACGGCGGATGATATTTGCATAATTTACATGTTTGTAGATAGGTTTAGTCCCTTTTTACACTCTCTAAATATGATAGCTGATAACAAGATGGTAAGATTAATTATTAATCTTCTGATGCATATTAAGCTGTAAGAAATGTTATTGCCAGGTTTATCAAGTGTTTCCTCAAGTATAAAAACAAATAAACATA
The DNA here is from genome assembly GCA_964059195.1 of Ectobius pallidus. NCBI lineage: Eukaryota > Metazoa > Arthropoda > Insecta > Blattodea > Ectobiidae > Ectobius > Ectobius pallidus. The sequence goes on from CAXKWD010000004.1 coordinate 98,766,527, forward strand.
AATGAAAGCATTGAATGTAATAAAAATGACTTCACCGCTCATCAAGTTTTATTTAAACAAACATTCTGAAATACCACCACTACAAATTTATTGCGTGTGTATTGAATACCAACCCCCTTGCCTTGACGAATTTGACCCTGAAGTGGATAGATGGTGATAGTATGGCCCATTTTCGCCCACTTGGGTGGGCTTCATTACATGATGATGTGTAAATGGCTGAAGTGTAAGGTGTGAAGGGTTTTTTATTTTTATTTATTTTAAGTGTAGTGTCGGGGTATGAGTGGTCATACTTATCGAAAGACCCAAGGGGACTGCCAGACGTACGTCCCCATATGATGGACGAACACGTCGTATGTCATACGCACTACGAAAAGGTTTGTGATTGAACCCAGATATCCTAAGTATGTATACACTCTTGATATACAGACTAAGTAGTGTTATGGATCATCTAAATCCAGCCCTAGAGGTCAGGTTAAGAAATCCGCCCGTTCCGGAAATCAAATCCGGGCCCTCGGAGTGGAAAACTGGCATGCATGCTGCCAACCGCGCCACGGCGATGGAGTAAAATGTATTACTTTTTTTTTTTTTAAGACTTATTTATTTATTTTAACTCTACTAAACTAGAAACAAAATTACATAGACTATTGACAGTAAAAATAAAGAACATTAAGAACAACAAAAGAACATTAAAACAATCAATGAAAACAACACACACTTAATCTTCCAAACACTCGTAACAGTGAGAGTCTTAATCTTCCAAACACTTTATTGATTAGATTAAAGGTTGGAAACGTGTGCGTCGAAGATAGTCCAGGTACATTTCTTTATCAGTGGAGCCAAAATTGTGAATAATATACGTTACAGTATGTCCTATGAGTTGCATAATGTTCTGGTGCGTGTTTTTCGGGGTGCAGAAAAAATCAGGAAACAGAAACATTCTAGGAGTGAAGGAAAATTTTTGCGCTGTTAATATGTTACGGGTGTATGCTAATAGAATACGCCATACAGGTAAGACGGTTGGGCACTCTGTAAGACGATGAATTAAGTTGTCAATTTGGTTGCAAAAAGTACACTGATTAGAAAGCGTCATTTTAATTTTAAATAATCTGTCTCGTGTTGCAATAATATCATGAATCACTGCAAACCATGTTGAACGTGTTTCCGCTGGTAGATGAGTTGAGCTAAGATTATGCCACAAACGTTCAAGTTTAATATCTGTTGGCGCTATGCGATGCACTCTCATTTCACTATGTGTCCACTGTGTCTGCAATTGCGCATAAATAGTAGAAGTTAATTTCGTTGTAGGCAAGTGCTCGTCTAACTGAAAGAAACTCCAGTCCTGCAGGAAATCACTCAGGTTTGGAAGTCATTAGGTATTTGTTTTTTGTAAAATGGATAACTTAGGTCCAAAGCATTAAACCAGTATTTGCACCACAGACCTGAGAAGGATGTCCGTTCCAAGTTTTTACTGCATCCGCTTCTACTTATAAACAAGGCCTTGCATTTTTCTTCAACGTTCACAAGTCCAATACCACCTTTGTTCGGTGGACGGTACATAGTAGATAGCGGCACCCTGAATATAAATCCTCGCCATAAGTACCAAGAAATGGCACAGTGATTTGTCGTACACAATCTTTTGGAATGGGCAGAATTTGTGCAACATACCAACATTGTGATAATATATATGTATGCACAACCCAGCTTCTTTTGTATAAACAAAGATTGCGAAGACATAAGTCTTTAGCTAGGATTTTGATTTTGTTAACTATCTGAGCCCAATTCAGTTTTTGCATTTCTGCGATTGAGGTATTATACTGAATACCTAGTATTTTGTGTGTATCCGTCATGGTTATATCAAGGTCTCGTAATGGAGTTTGCCACCCGACTGGTATAGCTTTACATTTGTTGACATTAACTGTTAGACCAGATAATTTTTTTAAGCTGTGGAGCTCTTCAGAGAGTTTTCTGCTATCAGTGTCCTGACTTAAAATAACAGTGACGTCATCCGCATAAGCTATGACTGATAGATTGTGCTCTTGAAAGGAAATACCCTTAAGCTGACTGTCTAAGTTGTATATTAAGGGATTGAGGGCTAAGGTAAATAACAACATTGAGGCAGGACACCCTTGTCGAATGGATTTTGTAATGGAACATCATAACGCTATTTTCTGCAAGATTTCCAAATGATAGGCCTACAGAAAACTTAGTTTATTTCATTGCAAGTCTGATTTCGAGTAAAGTTTCGGTCTTTCATCAACGAATTTATAGGAATTCCGAAATATAGAGGTCATACTCACGGCACGGTTTCAAGCTTATATTAAGAGGCAAATTTTTAACGATATTTTAAAACTCTTATAATACTGTATATAAACTATTTTTAAAATTTGTATTTCTTTATAAAACAAGTAATGCAATATTTAAACAAATTATAGTATACCTCTACAATATTTTAAGGAAATCCAGATCGTGAGGATTCTACTTGCATTCGTGGAAATGGTATTCGAATATTGTAGACGGATCGGCATGGCGATTTCTACGTCCTGAGGTAATTGTTTTAAATCTCCATTTCTAAAGAATTTTTCTTTAAACTGAAACAGTTTTATTGTTAATAATTTTATATTTTTACAAATTTTATATAAAACATTGGAACGTCTAGAATATTTTACCAGGAAACTCAGATCATGAAGATGCCACTTCCATTTGCAGAAATGGCATTAGAAATGCACGGCCTACAAATCGGTAAGATTTTATTATTTTCATTTTGAGGTAGTAGGCCTAAATCTCTGTTCTGAAACATATTGTCTGAAACTGCAATAATTATTTACTATTCAGAATTCACATCTCTTTGAAACGAATAGCGTATAACGCTCTAGAGCAGTGTCCGGCAGATGCTGCAGTTGTGACGTAAGAGCCAGTCATCTCGCAAGAGCTTCGGAGAGCGAGCAGTTGAGTTGTATTGCTGTTAATACGCACCAGCGCAGTGGCGTTCAGTACAGCAGTAGAAATGTATGGTAAATTTAGTGCATTCAAAGTAAAACTAGACTTATGAAAACGTCAGCTCACCCTCGGAGACACGTCACATTTTCCAAAGTTGTCTACAGTATGTCATCCAATTACAGACATAAATAATTATGTGCAAATATTAGAAGAACTGGATCAGGAATTTGATTGCCGATTTCAAGATTTTGCAAACCTCCAATCTGATATTTGCATATTTGCGACACCATTTCCTGTGGATATTGACAGTGTTTCAACGTCATTGCAACTAGAAGTCATTGATTTGCAAAGTGATATGAAAATGAAAGACCGATTTCAAAACAAAAAGGATCTATCTATATTTTATAGAAGATTTCCCCAGGCAAGATTCCATCGATTACATATATTTGCTGCTATTCTCTGTCCCATTTAAGAACGATCCTGTTCAAAACAAAGAGGCGTGGCTGTCATAGCCCGCACGTGAGAACGCACGTGTTCACCATGTTTAATGTTAGTTTGTTTATTCTCAGTACAACTCATCCGCAGGGTCGTCGTGACCAATGAATCCTTTACGTTTTGTTTGCTAATTGATATACTATAATGATGACGATGCCAGTGAGAGTTTGTTATTTCACGTGTAAATGTTGATATTATTATTATTGCATGAACTTACGAACACTCGTTAGCCACGCTCTGGTAATGGCGCATGCTAATGACATTAACCAATCACGTTTTGTCTCATGCTGCGAATTTTCCGCGAACTCTCTGTGAGTTCTCCTCCCCTTTGTTTTGACTAGGATCAAACTAGAATGGGATCAATAATAGAATGTTGAGTATATTTGGATCGACGTAGGCCTATGTATGTGAACAGTTCTTTTCGTGTATGAAGGTCTACAAACCACAATATAGAAATCACCTATCTGATCAGAACTTAAAAAATGTTCTTCGTTTGTGTGTTTTAGCCAGACTATGACGCCAAATATTGCAAAATCAGTGGACGAGAAAAGAGGGGGAAAAATCTCGACAATGCCTTGAGCTTGGGCACGATAGTGATACAAAGTAAGGGTGTGTATCACAAGTCTGAATAGGCCTATAGGCTACTTTTCTCACAAAGGTGTATAGTTTAATTTGTATATTTTGTGTGGTTTGTATATGTTGTGTATTTTGTATATTTTTTGTACTTTAACATTTTTCAGTTTCCGAGTAGACAAAGTTTTGCAGTACTGCTTAAAGTATTCTCATGTTTTATGTATTTGTATGTTTATAGCAGTTTCGGAGACTCATTTAAATATGCGGACGCTTCCGCACCTGAATGTATTATGCATTTCAGATTATTGTAAGTAGGGCCTATATTAAATTTCATTAAAACAAAACTGTTCTGTTACATTGATTTATCACAGTTGTACTCTTTTGTTTTCGTACAAATGTATTGTAATTGTGCTATTCCCATACTATCTACGAAAACGGAGCGCACTCTGTCAGTGCATAGACGTCGTACCGCCACTGGCCAGGCGAACCATTTCTCCACGCTGCGCTGTGCTCAGTACGTAGATATTGCCGAGCAAAGAGCGTTGCTGCTCTGTAGTATGACGTCACGGAGCACGGATCATGCCGGTCACTGCTCTAGAGCAAACAATGAGATACATCTAGAAATATTTTTCTCGAAATATTCAGTTCATGGAATCATGGAGATGTAACTTCCTGATGGCGGAATTGATATTTAGATAATTTTATTTATATAGGCCTACATCGTAAGATTTTTCCACTTTAGGAGGGAAAGAATTTGTGTCTCTTTATAGATGAATAACAATCAAAGCTCTGTAGCAAACAATAAGATATATCTAAAAACATTTCCCTCGAGATATTCAGATCTTGGAGATGTTACTTCCATCCGCGGAAATTATATTTAGATAACTTTACATATCGGTAAGATATTTTCCACTTTATGAGTAAAGGTTTTAATTCCATGTTTTGAATCTGTTTTCCTACTTCTGAAACCAATTTTTATTTTCACAGTTCCTGGCCAACCTAGCATGCCATCTCCTTGTGCTCGACCTGTGCATGAGTTATGGCTTCACCACCATTGTGATCGCAGCTTTGCTGGACGTGCCTGATGCTGAATTCCCTCTGGACAACACTGCAGCTTCATGGCTGGGAAGCATCGCCTTCATTTGTCAACCAATAGGGAGCGTCATGTCTGGCATGATCGTCGAGTGCTTCGGACGCAAATGGAGTATGATCATAGTAAATCTTCCGTTCTTGATTGGTTGGATAATTTATAGTGTTTCCAATTCTGTCGCCATGCTGTACGTTGCTAACGTGATCCTTGGAGTTGGCATCGGGTTTATGGAGGCGCCCATTATGACGTATGTGGCAGAGACATGTCAGCCTGAAATCAGACAAATTCTGGCAACTTCGCCCGGTATCAGCATTCAGCTCAGTTTCTTCATTGTTTACCTACTGGGTACGTTAACCGGGTGGCGGACAGCAGCTGCTATTAGTGCAGGACTTCCTATTCTAACCGCGTTGTATGTCACACAGATGCCAGAAACACCCATTTACCTTATATCGCGAGGAAAAATCAAGGAGGCTGAAAACGCTCTGTGTTGGCTTCGAGGCTGGGTAGCTCCTGAATATGTCAGAAAGGAGTTCAATGAACTTATCAAATACAACGACGCCAGCAGTAAGAAGATTACCATGGTGCAACTGGCTACTGTAGAATCCTCACAGGTACTGTATTTCAAATTTAGGGTATCATTTCTCTCTTACACTACTTGTCTCTTTTGCCCTCTTTTATCCTTTTATCTTTGAAGAAAATCTCATAGATGAGCGTAGAGTCTGTAATCAATTATATTGGTTCTAGTTTATATTAGTACACTATGCAACGAGCCCATAATGACATTTACAAGACACATTTCATAATTTTCATACGAATGTCTTAATTGCCACTAGGCCAAGTTGCATACGACAGTTTTTATTCTACCATAATTACATATCTAAGTTTTGAGTTTTTAGATTCATCAAAAAACGAGTCGGCTGACCTCGGCGATCATTTGTTAGTAAGTTCTCGTCTTTTGCAATAGATGGCAGGTGACGGTGTGCAGGGAACTCAAAGCTTCTCTTGGCGTTTTATCCTCAAAGCAACGAACTTTAAAAATCACGAAATGCGCTCAATTTGGTGTAATATTAAAATTAACAGGAACAGAGTTGACATTTTAAATACAAATGGTCTATTACGCAGGTTGAATTGCTGCCTTCAAGGCTTGAAAATTGTTCGGTGTTCAATATTAATAGATACCGTACAACAACAGTGATATAATGAAATTCTGTATTTTAATATAGGCCTATATCATTACGATACTGTTGCGTCACATGGTCGAACAAAAACAATATTAAAGTAGCCTACTTAGAATTTATATTGATTTTATTTTATCAATACTGACGCTTTCTTAACGGGCCTATTTTCATGTGAACAAACATACCATGAAATAATTTAGTGAAAGATGTCCTCATAGGCACCTTTTCAGGCATCGCTTTAAGGCAAATTTAAACTTATGCTATTAAATGATATATTCTTTGTCGGATAATTTTTTAATGACATCAGGTGAAGATACTCTTTGACCTAGATCATGGAGGACATCACAAAATCTAATTTCTTAGTAAATTTTATATTATTTTGTTATAAGAACTCCTATATATAGCATAATTAAGAGTATGGTAACAAAAGTTATTAATTAGATCTAATTACAACACTGTATTGAGTACACTAATTAGTGCATCATAAGTAAGCTAATGGTATCTATGCTTTGATCAGAACTGATTTCTTTTCAATGTGAAATGTTTATCTTTGAGTTGGTTTCAAATATGATCAATGCTTTGTTTAGCAGTAATTTATTTCTAAATCATTATTATTTACAAATTATAATAAAATTTTGTTCTCAATCTCAAAATTTAGCATCCTTATGATGCATGAAAGTATTAAAACCTTTCAATTGTTCTGTATGAGTTTATACCAAATGAAGTTTCTTGGGATAGTGTTAGCAGCAAAGCACTATGACTTGGCGTGAAGGATATTCAGGTTATATGAAACAAAAGAAATGCTTTTAAAATATTTATTTCTTGCTGTGTTAGTCTACCTAACTTACCGACGATTTTATCTAAAAAAATATCTACACCAAACTTTCAAGTGGGGGGGGGGGGGGAGGATCCTTCCATTATAAAATGACAAAGAAAACATACAATACATATATTACTGAAAACAATCACATTTTGTGTATACGAGTATTTATACGAAAATAAGAGCAATAAAACGTACAGAACAGAAGTAATAGAATGAGAAATAACACCTGACATCTTTAGCAATGCAATTAGTTTTATTTCACACATCTTATCGTCCCATTTCGTTTAATATGGATGTGCATTTTCGTTTGAAGAATTTAAAATTACTTGTACTTCGGACTTTTCTCCTCCCATTTGTAAAGATTTCGCACCCTCCTGTTCAGTATACACACACTGTTCTCTACACAGGTCACGCTTGTTCGAATCCATCTTTTCGGACATGTTCCAAATGCCTTCACTTATTTAAGCCAGAACAATAATGGGCCTAACAGTAAAACTTCTTCCGCATTAAACTGTGGTAGGTTCAAATTACTGTAAATCGTCTTTCATAGTACTGGAGTGGGAAGTCATACGAATTAAAAATGTAATTCTTTCGAGTGAATTGATCCATAATTCCAGCGCTGCTCAGGTAAGGTAACGGATCTATTCATCTATGTCCCTTTTACCACACATCAAGGGCGCCCATATGATATTTTCTAGGGGGGGCAATTTTTAAAAGTAATTTATTTTTGTTGCTTTAACTTCTTGGGCTACTTTGTAACATTATATTAATAATATAATAAGTGCAACAAGGACGCACCCAGAAAATACTCTCGGGGATGGACGAAAGTGCCGGGGGTTTGGGGGTAAAGAATACCCCCCAAAAAAGGACCCTCTGAAAATTTTTAAATATTGAACTAATGAAAATGACATTTTACGCTATTTTAGCACTGAAAAACTAGCTAGCAAATTTGCTAACCATACTCTGAGATATGCCAACATAAACAAGAAATCGTTACCTAAGTCCGAGGTCCCCCCCCCCCCGGAAATTTTAAAATATTGAACTAATGAAAATCAATTTTACGCTATTTTAGCACTGAAAAGTAGCCAGCAGATTGGTTTACAGAATACTTTCCTGAAAAGGAGGGTATAGGGATGAGGTGGGTGTTGGAGAAAGGGAATGAGAATAGAAAAAATATATGGAAGAAGATAAAAGGGATACTAATTGATATCGAGAGGCAGAACATCAAGGCTGACTGTAATGGTAAAGTGTCAGATTTACAAGCAGAATTAAAGGTTACTTGGGGAAGGGAATCATATAGGCCTAGGCTATATAAAGAATGGGAGCGGAAGAGAGAGCAGCAATGGCCTGGATACGCCTGGAATGATGGAAATCTAAGAGAATTTTGGATGTGAGAGGGGTGAGAATCTGCCCAATGTGCAGAGAAAATGAAACCTGGGTTCACATCTTGTCGGGATGTGGAGTTACAGAGCGCTGGAGAGATATGATTCTACCCGACAAATTTTTAAACTCGCAAAGAAGTAGGGAGCCATGTCTAAATCTATTGCTGGACGAGCACAATATTGGCATGGGATATGAAAATTTCTGCAGAAAGTTAGATGTGTGAGAGAAAGCCTGGAGAATTAAGGAAATCTAAGTGTTATTTTCTGTTTTAATAATGTCTGTGTGTTTCTATGAAATTTTTACTGCTTGGGGGTTGGGGGGTTACGTCTGTAGATACTCGTAGTTATGTAAATATGTAAGTTGATTAATTTTTTAGTTGGGTTTTTATACAATTTACGCAATTCTAATGAATTTAAGTGCATGAAGTGAGCACGTATGGTCGTCACTGACCCGTGCGCTGGTTAATGTTAATAGTGTGGTTTATATGTAAGAATTCTTATGAGAAATAAATATACTATCTGCTTAAAATATGAAATATGCCCATATACTTTGGATAACAAATTCCAAATAAATGTGGATATCGGATATTCTTGGAGACCTTGTGCACTATACTACAAGATAAAAATTTAATTTACACATTCAATGGGATATTAGAGTTCAGTTAATAATGATAATAATAATAATAGTAACAAAAATAGTTAATAGAACAGAACAAAATATGCAAAATTAATATATAATAGTGGTCTCAATCAAAATGCATTAAAATCACCCTGTTCTTAAATTGAATTTTACAATGAACTTTTTTTTTTCCTCACAATTCGTCGTTCTTCTGTTATAACCAAAACTACATGTAATAGTAAATTCACTTAATTATGGTTATGTTACAGGGAAAAATTCCAGAAGGTGAACCATTGTACGAAGAGAATATTCCAGAACCAGTGTATTCGTAAGTATATTTACTAAATTTTGTTAAAAGTATTTAACCGCATGGTCTTTTCTATAAAGAGCAGTCAGCAATGAAATTAACTGTAAACTTAAAGTGAATCTCATAATAAATTAATTATTATTCTCATGCCACGTAAAACCAATATTTGCCGGTGATATAGACGATTTATTATTCACCTTGATTGTTGTGTTGCTTGGTTTTAGTCACGAACTGGCTTCTTTCTGTCCACCCTCTATTACTTTCTTCAAATTTCTGTTGCGTATACTAGGCTAAAGATATATGGCGCGGCGCGTACATGGATTAAGATACAATGATATTTTATTATTTATTTGTGGTTTCTGGCTTCATCGAGTCGGGTAATGTTTACGGTTAGAATACAATTTGCACTGTTCATACTGCGGGACAGCTAGGCCTACTCTATGTTACGAAAATCTACTTTTTAGTAACAAGCTTGTAGGTGCATGCGCTGGTTTGATTTTCTTTTAAATGGGAGAGGTAAATAATTTAGTAAGCAACAAGTCTTTTCAATACTGGTTTAAGTTAAACCACCTAAAAAGCTCGTTTCTCGTGTGGATGTTGGTGACATTTCACAAAAGGAATTACACCGGTATGACGTGTCAAATATTTTGAGAAATCATGACGGAAATTCTTTCTAGTGACATTCTATTTTGAAAGAATCTCTTTGATCTGTTTTCTCTCAGTTTTACCTCCTCCGTTGGAGGGACATCTATGTGGCCTATGCCGCCCGGGCCTTACAGGACCTTGTCCTGTCGGGAGAGGAATTTCACATCATTTTTTTTTATCAGACAAGGACATGGAGGGCCTTCCCGGATGACCGATCGGCCCAGTGCTGGGTCCACCTCTGAGGCACACGAACACATAGGACAAGACACCCAGTCATACATACACTTAATCAGTCCGAACAAAACGTGGATGGCATGGAGATGAAAATGATGACCAGATGATATCCGGGGACCACAAGGATCTAAAGTTTCCCGAAACTCGCCTCACGGGCAATGAAAAATCCCGGAAAACGCCAACCTACGAAACCGGAAATCGATCCCAGGCTCCTGTGTGAGGAGAGCGAACGCATCTCCAAGTCATATTTCATTAAATAATGTTTACATATCGTTGTCGTTGCTTTGTCTATATTTTTTCTTAAACTATGATTAAGTTATAAAGTATTAACCGAAAGGAAAATAATTTTAAATGTCATGACCGGAGCATCAGATGAACACAATAGCGTTCTAATTAAATGATAGTAGTATTTAATAATTATTAACACACTGCTTAAAATATATGGACCTAAGTTCCGTTTTATGTTTATGTTGAATAAAAGTTATCGAAATATCATACAATACAATTTTTGTCATCTGCAATGTTTTCCCTAAAATCGATATTCGGCGAGATATTAATATAGACCTTTTTTCGTTTTCCGTCTCCTTACTAACTCTCTTCCCATTCATTTAGGCGTACTGCTTTACGGATGAGTTGATGTAAAATACTTCCAGAAAGGATAAATGTTTAAAACATGAAATATATTTAACTTACGAGCAACTATTTTAAATTGATTGTGATTATCAGGCACAGAGAAACATAGACTGACTAACATATTCTCATGAAAGTTGAAAATCAACCGAAACTGACAATTAAGTTAAACAGAAAATGAAAATTGAATTGGCATCCGAACTATATAGATACCTGTAGAACCAGTAGAACACACGAAATAAATTTTTTCTTTTTTATATTCTTACAAATAGTGTTGTGGCATCGAATCTTATGATCCCTGACCACACATGAAACTGTTTACACCAAGGATTGTATTACACATAGGCCTAATTAATTAATCCACCACTCACAAATTCGGGGGATTTCAGTATTGACAACTTCACTATACTTTTAGAGCCATTTTGGGGGTTCGGTATCGTGGAAAGTCCTGTTCATCGTATTGGCCAAGCTTATTCACAATTGCATTTGGACTCTGGTTCAGTGGCGCATAAAATCTAACAACTAAATCACAGAGCACTTCATGTACGTATGGCATTTCCAAGTCTTCGTGAATTTGTGAAGTTATTGTATACCAGTCTGAGCCGTGAATTAATCTGAGAGCTTTATTTTGTGCTACTTGTAATGGTGCTAGAGTAGCAACAGGAGCATAAGCCCATGCAGGGGCAGCATACGTTAATATAGGCAGCACTAAAGTCTTATATAGCTGTAGTTTCTTCTTTATGTTGATTGCTCCTGACTTAAGAAGCGGGAAAATCTGGACGATTCTACCTATGGCTTTGCCTTTCACGAGTTTAATATGTCTATGCCATAACAACGTTCGGTCAAGGATTACACCAAGGTATTTTGCTTCAGCACTGTATTCCAATCGTACATTATTCAAAGAGAGTTTCGGCACTCTTTTGAGGGAACACTTGGTGAAACACATAGCTTGAGTTTTTTCATGATTCAATCCGATTCTCCACTTCTTAAACCATGCCTCAGTTTGATTAATGTGTTCCTGTAAACATTGCACAGCGAAAAGAGGGTTAATGTGAGATGCAAACAGCATCGTGTCATCCGCATACTGTCCAATATTCGTGTTTGCTGTGATGGGTATATCTGCCGTAAAAATATTATATAACATCGGTCCCAGAACAGAACCCTGAGGCACACCTGCCTTAGGCCGGTATTCCACTATCCAAGTTATTTGATCAAATCGTCTAGAAAAAAGAAAATGGCCGCCCGTTGCTTCAAGGAAACCGTATTGGACGAGCATTTGAAGACGTTCTGCATGTCGTTACATTGGATCAAAGATTTCCCGGCATTCATAGCATAGGGGTCCAAAATGGCGGGTAAACATAGACTGTTTTGAGAAATAAACGGCACCAAAATAGTTTGATACCACATTTTCTTCAAGTAGGCCTATATATGATTATTCAATATTTAATCCACATTTAAAAAATTATGCACCGGTACTACATGCTATAGTAGTAATATAGGGATATATTTTTAAAAGCCCTGCAAGCTAACCTCAATTCGTCTCACATAACCAAAGTATAAACAATGATTCAGCCTGATTTTGTCATTTAGATATTTCTCAAATGCGGGGTCACTGCTACAAAAACATTTATAAAGTAATAAATTTATGCCATTATATATACTGTTTTACGATTCACCATCGAAAATCAAGCCTTCTGTATATAGCCTGCATTTTGTACTTAGTATTGAGCAGACCCAATGTATGTCCGCATCATAGGCGTAGCGAGGGGGGGGTTTTGGGGGTTTGAACCCCCCCCCCATTGAATAAAAAATGGAAAATTGTATAATTTTTTTAAGTCTGCCCATAAATTGCTTAATACAAGTATAAAGCGTGGGAAGCTTAAAACTCGTTATTTTGCGTCTTAATTTTTAAAATTTTCCGGGGAAGGACCCCCGGAAGCTTAAAACTTGTTATTTTGCATCTTAATTTTTAAAATTTTCCGGGGGAGGGCCCCTGGACCCCCCTCTCCTTCCATACTCGCCAGACCCCGCGGATGTTATAACCCCCCCCATATGGTCGGCCTGGCTACGCCTATGGTCCGCATTATAAATCACAAACATTCAAACAGTACTTTCATGGCAGAGCATTTATACTATTTAAGCCACATTTCTAAAGGGACATACCAGAAGATATAAATATTGGCATTGCAAGCGAACCTAAACTCGTGGCATCGTTAACATAACCTTCAATTTAAAGAAAGTAACGATTCGGCCTGACTTCCTTGTCATTTAGATATTTCTGCAGTTATGCTACAAAACATTTATATAAAACTAATAAACTAATGCCATTATAAATAATTTTTTAATCATTTAATCTTAAAATTCAAGCTTTCCCTATACAGAGAAAACTGGTTTTGGTCAAAGCTATTGGATGTAGTGTACTAGCGCATCTTTGATTCAAATATCGCCTGACAAGTTCTTCATGAAGTTCTTGTCCAATGAATTGGATAGTGGAATACCGCCCTTAACTGGACGTATTGAAGATAGAGCACACCCGGATCTTACCTGGAATGTTCTGTCTTGTAGATAGGATGCTACCAGCAGTGGCGCCAACTTATATGGGCCCGTGGGGCTCAAGCCCACCCAATAATATAATTTGCCGCGTGTTATTATCATACTTAGGCCTATTAATTGCTATTACTGAAAATTGTGTTTATTTGTTGAATCGCTGTAAAGCAAAAATCAGGCGATCTTCTCTTGTTCCATTTCCCTCACGATAATTTGAAATCGTTCCACAATGCATTACTGTTTTACGTCTGTCGGTGCAGTTTCCACATCCATCGCTGTTCTAGTAAGTTCATACTTAAGGAGAGCGCAGAAAAGCTAGATTTAGAATTTAGACGATGCTTGTGAGAAAAAATCGTAGGAAGGCCATTCATTAACGGACAAGGCAAAAAATTGTGATATAAGACAAAGGTGTGGACATTGGTAACAGGTTAAAAGAGTGGAATGAATTGAAAAGGCCAACAAGGGACAATAAACCACAAAAAAGATAATGTGATTGGGGATAATAGGCTCCTGGAAAGATGAAGAAGATAGTTTACTACAGCCAGGAGAAACACTTTTTGGAACACACCGTGCTACATAATTATTTTATTGTAGTAGGCACCTAAAACAAAAACTTTATAATATAACATTATTAATTTTAAAGGATTTTCGTTAATTAGGCTACACAATTCTTTTTCTCGCGGTTGAATCACGTTGATTGTTATTCATTATTACAAACAAAGACATCGTGTCTTACCCAATTTTATATTTATCCGAATCACCGTATAAGTCCATTTCATGAATCAAATAAGGGGCGGGAGTATGAAAATTTGAAAAACGTTGAGCCCACCCAATGTTTTTCAAAAGTTGGCGCCACTGGCTACCAGTTTGATGTACGAATCAGGTAGTCCGCAATGAATAAGTTTGTATATTAAGCCATCATGCCATAAGCTTTAGCTACATCTAAGAACACTGCAGGCACAAAATAAATAAAATTCGTACAGTAATACAGTGTCTATTTTAATGGAACTGATGTAGATGCCAGCAGCTGTTGTAGCAGCACTAGTGCCATCTATTAGGTAACGGAAGAAATTACTTGAGCGTAGTGATGTACGGGCGGTATGTCTGAATCGGTGTATCATAGTATCATATGGAAGACACTGGGGTTTCTTGGACTCTCTAGTATCATATGGAAGACACTGGGGTTTCTTGGACTCTCTAGGGTTGTTTTTCGCAACACAACTGCAGCATTTTACAAGATGTCATATTTATTGCAAACTCGAAATGTTGGCGACTGTATTGTATAGCTTTCTGAATTGCTGTATAGTAGGGTTCAGGGTTTAATTGTTTTCACACACAGACAAAACAAAACAGAAATGAGTTTCTTTTGCACCCGCCAAAGCCGCGCGTTCACTACACTATCCTTTCGTGCGAGATTTATTTGTTTGTTTCTTCGAAAACCCCAATAGCACCGTAAAATGTCAACTGGTTTTTCATTGGTGTGGGAACTTGCAGCACAGTATGAAAGAGGCTGTCGTGAGGACAGACTTGAGTGGAGCAAAAATGCTGGATCTGATTTTTTTTTAATCTCTGTAAAATTGTTTAGGCTATTATTTTAATATAAAAACACTGTCATTATCAAAGAAAACCTAAACCTCAATTTGAAAATGACAAGTCAGGTGGAAAGGGATTGAGTTGAACTACTTTCATCTCAATAATAACGTACATTTTAATTTTTATTGTCGTTAATCGTTCCATACTGTCAATAAGAAACGTGTTAATTAAAGAACGTTGCATGACTGAGTTTTGTTTGTAGATAGTTCACGTGCAGTAATTTTAATAACCTGAAAGATTTCTTCCATTAACGTGCAATTATTGCTTGATAATTAGCACCAGTCTAAAAAAGGCGGTATTTTTCATGGTTAATTTTGCACCCTCTTTGTACCTGCGGCCTTGGCGGGGGCCCACCTCGCCACCGCCTAGCTACGGCCCTGTGTATACCTTAGGAGCGAGTATCACCGTTCCTAGAGTTCCTGCCTAGGGGAGGTAGCTGCACCCTGATTGGCTCAGCTTTTCTGTCCCACTCCACGTGTTGTCTGTCTCTGTCCCGCTGCGGCATTATCCCTCCACTCAACTATTATAGTATTTTCTACGACTGGCAACGTGCTGCATGATCTTCACTCTGTGCTCAACAGTAGCAAAGTGATCTTACGCGCATGCGAGTCAGCGCAAGCTGGTAACGAGACGTAACGAGAAGCTCGCTGGCTGGGTTAGTCTTCAAGGCCAGAGACTTTGTGGAAGTAATCGTACTCTACGACGAAATGAATCATGCGTAGCCTACTCCAACATTGTTAGCGGATTTCTAGCTACCCATCTTTACCCCTTATAGGCCTATGGTCTAGGGCTTGCTGACCATTACACAACATTTCGATATATACAAATTTATAATTACAGTGCATTATTTTGCCTGTACGGGTACCGATAAACATTCTTGTTTACATTTTTAATGCACTTAAAAATTTCTCCAAGAAAGTTGCTTTACATTAAATTGAAGCAATTGATCAATAGGATTACGACCATTGCTGGAGTCAATGTTTTAAAATTTTCCGCACACAAAGGAACTTTTGATTTAAGGTATCTTACAATTAATACAGTACATGCATTAGTGCTGCCTTCTTCTGCTATTGAGAGCAAGGAAAGGACGTACGTGAAGATGGAAACAGCGGCGAGTTAATCATAATTTGGAAGCTATTGTACACTTCTCACCTGGAATCTGGAAGCTTCGCGACCGCTAAAACTTGAACATATCGTTGGCAGTGCGCATTCGTGGAGTGCTAAAGTCCACCATGAAAATATAGTCCACAACTCCATGGGCTTAGTTAACCACGTGGTTACTAGCGTCATACCGCCAATGTTTTCATCTCAGAACGTCTCGCTTGCATTCGAATTCCCGCCGCCTGTGTCTGTGACATCATCCAAGCTTTCAGTTTGAGTGCGAGTACTATAATATACGGTAAATTGCTTAATTAATTCCACCGTATCCGTCATCAAACAATTACTTGGAGTGGTCAATACAAATAACTCATTATTAGCCTATAGAATATGTGACTGAATTTTGTGAGAACAACTGATTACATGTTAGGAAAAATTAGCTTAATATTTGAACCGAGCCAATGGACTGCGTTGTCTCTTAACATCAGTTAATGCGTTTCCGATCATAGCAAGTTACAATTTGTTTTGCTTTTGCAGGGATGACAATGAGGGGCATGGTTCACATTGCAGTATGCAGTTGCTGAGAGAAATGATACAGCCACCAACTCTGAGACCACTCCTTCTGGTTTTGCCCTATTTCTTGTTCTACCAATTTGGGTGCATGGCAGGTATGAGGGCCTATTTGGTTCACGTGTTCCGAGAACTAGGTCTGGAAGATATGGCTGAGTGGACAGCGGTAAGCAAAGAACATGTTTGTGTTTGTAGTTACAAATAATGGATATCGTGCCTGTCCAAAAATCTATTCCAAATATGCAATATCATTCGTATTTCCATAGCATAATAAACTACGGGTTATTGGTTTGGGCTAATGTTACGTACAGACATTTCATGATCATAGGGGAAAAAAACTAATTCTGCACTCTAAACCTTTTTTCACGGAGGAGATTTACGGAGATAATTTTGATTCTTAGCATCACAGTATATCTTTATTAACATGCTGTATTTAATGATGACATGAGTACTATCGAATCCTATGATGCAATTATCCAAGACCCTACTAATCACCTATTCTATGCCCTAATATCAGAACCCTTTCAGAGCTGGATTTAAATACTTACATGATCGATTATCAAGTAACTTAGTATTGCCAGTGGGTTATAAGTTTGAAAGCAATAAAAAAAACTGTTCTTCTTGGAATAACTGCTTCCCATAAGTGACAGTCGTAATATCTTTCAAATAACACACTTAAGTTTGTAATTAGTGCAATAGGTTCACCCTGTACATTTTGTATAAATAGATGTTTAATCCAGGGTGTTTTCTCAAACGCCTTGAAAATTTCTAAAGTGATCCCTCTATATAAGAAAGGTGATAGATCGATGTCACATAACTATCGACCGATCTCTCTTGTTCTGATACTTGACAAAGTCATCAAAATAGTTGTAAAAGGCAGATGTAAACTTAACAATAGAATTAATTGTAACAAAAATAATTGCAGGCTTTAAAGATAAGAATCTTGCACGAACCACAGCATGTGATTTGAGCAAAGCTTTTGACAGTGTAGAACATGACCTCTCACTTACCAAGTTAGCATATTATGACATCTATGGTGCTGAATTGAGATTTTTCAGTTCTTACCTATAAAATCGTAGGCTGTTAGTTAATGTGGGAGGTGAAGGTACAGATTTAACTGGCCAACTTAGGTGTACCGCAAGGTTCAACCTTGGGCCCATTGTTGTTTATACTTAAGATCAATGATTTCCAAGTTCTAAAGTTAGTTATTGTACAATTATGTTTGCCAACGACACTTCATTCCAAATGATACAGTCAACTTTCGACTAATTAGAAAACAGCACACAAGGAACTTTAGAACAGGCAAGTACGTGGTTTCAAGCAAACGGGTTTATTGTAAATGATGAAAAGACAACTTGTGGTTTGTATCTTATAAAATGATATTATGCAGTAAATAATATAAAAAATTGTAGTTATAGTCACCTGTAAGAGCTCATTGCAAAGCACTTTTTATACAATTGACATAATTACGGTTATAAACTCGTATGTATATGTTTCAGTGGTCCATGTTTTTGAACCATGTTATTAATTTACAATCTACAAGTGGCATACATTGCCATAACACTAGAAACCAAACTCAAATTGAAATGTCATTCTGCAGATTAAATAAATCTTTGAACAGCCATCCCATAGTCGATATGAAATTATACAACAAATTGCCAAATACAGTCGAAAGTATGCCTGAAATCTTGTTTAAGAGAAAACTGTTTAGTTGGTTGGTAGCTCATCCTTTTCATTGTATTGATGAATGTTTTAAATCTTGTAATACTACTTTTTGACAAGCAGGTCTGTGTTAGCCTATGTGCTATATTTCTCAATCGTATTTTGTTGTTGATCATATTCTAAACGAAGTCCATTACATGTTTTGTTTTACCTAAGGACCAATAAAGTAATCACTAATCAATAATATCTGGACAAAAATTGTTACATTTTAACGTCTTTGCTTTTATGCAATGTTTTGCGATTACACATTTATATATCAAAAGCAGGGAAAAGGTTAATAAAACCAAACTAACATTCCTTCGCAAGCTTTCAAGATGGGGAAAATGTGTATAAATCGGTTTTGTCTAGTTATCTCATAAAATTGTAATCATTAGTCATTAATTTGTAATAAATAACCCTATGCATATTATATTTTTTGAAAGATGTAACGGGATTAAACTGAGTTATAAACTTTGAGATCAACGGAATAAGGAAAACTGGAAATTTTAATCCACGTATCAGTAAGCATGCTTTATCAGGAACTAAAGGTATAATTTTATAAACATATACAAAATCCGTTACAATTTATTCATGGAATAGTCAGGAATATTTTCATTCATTATGTTCTTCGTTGCTGACTGAGTACAAAAAAGAGCGCTTAGCCGTCCCTGATTACCAATTACTTTGTTCTTCGGATCGCTATTCTATTACACGCAGTGGCGTTCCTAGGGTGGGGCAGTGGGGGCGGGCGCCCCGGGCCCCACTTACTATGGGGGCCCCCATTGATGCCCCACCCTAATATAAAAATTAATGTTCCGCCTAATTTTGTAAAACGAGGCAGTGAATTTTTCAAAAACAAACAAAGCCCTTTTGATTCAACACAGAAATCTGGAGACAAGTTGTTTTTAACTATTTACATTTCACTTGAAACTTGTGAAAGAATTTTTTCAGAACTAAAATTAATCAATAACTATTTGTGCTCAACAATGAGCCAAATCAGACTAAATGGACTAGCAGTGTTATACATCGAGAACAATTTGGGATGAAAATAAACTTTCATGAGACAATTAGACAATTTTCTAATGTAAAGGCTATAAAAAGACAATTTCAAACGTGACTATTGCATATTCTGAATTAATTTAATCCAGATTTTGCTAATTTATTATCTGATTCTCCGAATAAATTAAAACTGTTTATTGTTACCTTAAAATTTCGTTAGCATAATCTTTTTTTTCCATTTCATTACTTTGTAATTACGCACACATTTATGTTTTGCTAATCAGTTAACTTAATATTATTGTACTATATAATAATAATTATTATTCTGTCTATTATTTTTTCGTATAGATTAGTCCATGGAGACGAACTGAAAGACAAAAAAGCTAGCCATAGAAAAAGAAGTTGAAAATAGTCGTGCTGGTAGCTTTTGCTGGGGGAGGGGGCCTCAAAAATAAATCCGCCCCGGGCCCCAAGTAGTGTAGTTACGCCACTGATTACACGGGAATAATAATTAAGACTAATTAAGGTATTGATAAAAAAAATGTCCTAAGATTCCAAAAATAATTCAGAAAATGTGATCAAATTTCTTAAATACTCATCTGCTTACACGTTTTGGAAAATCAATTAAGACGAAGATTGCAATTGGTATATTAGGAATTATAATTATATTAACTGTGGATAACATGTATAATGTAAGAGGTGTGTTTCAGGTGGGATCTGCAGTGATCGGTATGATCGGTGCCCTGTTTCTGATAACTACAGTGAACTGGCTGGGAAAGCGTCTCATCTCACTCATCTCATTCACTGGCAACTGCATCGCATGCATTCTGCTAGCCGTGTACTGTTTTGTGGTACTGCGACCTGGTGGAACGCCTGAGAGTGCTGTCACATGGGTACCACTCACTCTCATCATCATATACTCTTTTTTCAGCAGCGTAACTTTTGAAATACCCTGGACAATGTTGTGCGAAGTGTTTCCTTTTAGGTAAGTTTGAATTTTGCACTGGCTGGGTAAAGTGTTTTTTAGACAGTAGGAGGTAAAATAGGCCTAAGCGCTTTTAACTGTGGGTGACATTAATTAGAAGGATAAAATTATGCCACTGAGAGGTATAAAATTATAACACTCCAGGGTGACCAACTTTGATTTTCTGCTCCATAAATTTTCTACACAGTCAAATGTTGTAAATCCAAACAATGTAATAAGCAATGCAATCTATTCTTTTCATATTGCCTCTGTCGAAGGAATTACTATTTCCACTTGTAATTATTGTAGAATCAACCTTTCTGTTTACGGTTGCTTGAGGGCTACAGCCTATAGGAAATTCTGTACAAAACAAGAAGAAAATTGCTACACAAATTCTCCCTACATAACTGTTGTAAGTCCAAATAATATATCAAATCACTGAATCTAAGAAAAAACAAGCGACCATCGCAGCCACGCTAAGCATCACAGATACGAAATAGGTAAAGAGAATCTAATTCATATCTACCTCATAATCTAATATAAAAACTCGAAAGTGTGTAAGTGGGTATGTAGATATGTGGTTACGTAGGTTTCCTATTCAAATCTACATTTCTTGAGCAAATTGCATGAAATTTTGTGCACATACCCAATTCAACCCTGAAAGTAAGGCGGTCAACATTAAAATTCAAACAAACCACTCCTTCCCTTGAAAAATTATATAATTTCTGAAAATATTACACTGAATAGTTATCAAATGCAATTCAGTTCTCATGACAACAGAATATTGTTTAGAGTGTTCACATAGGGCTTTGGGAGGTACTTGATACTGGGCTTTAACAATCGATATAATTCATTGGTGTAAATAAATAATAAAGAATGAAATACACGAAAATAATGCACAATGTGATGCAGTCACATAACCCTGAACATGGAGAATATAATTTTCTCACTTCACATTTTGATGTAGAAGATGATGTCGTACTGCAGGGACAACTTAATCAGTTGTCTCAGCCTAAGTGTGTGTCAACGATTATGCTATATCAGAAGTCGGTAAAAAATCATATCCACTGATACTTTACTCATAGCTGTCGACTTTGTATTAGTTGAGAAATAGGGATGTTTATCACAGGACCTAAGCATCTAAAAGGAGACAAAATAGGATGAAACATTTTTAGTCCTATGCGCGCAATATGTTAAGTTCCAGGTTTTTGGGGAGGAAAGTATGAAAATGATATTGAATTGCTTTTTTATTTGAGCCCCGAAACTGTTGTATGGTAACATGAGAGTAAGAAATAACATATTCCTTAAAAGCAATACAATTTAATGTTACCGGAATTTCTATTTCTTCTTATTTCAACCCTTCTTAGGCATGGTGTGTAGAAGCAATGGGGTGCAAAATTCGACATCCTCTATGAGTCATAAAAAGTAATATCTAACGTTTTCTGATGGAATAGTTAGAGTGTGATAGGCCGTTCTTCCTCATTTCAAACTTTATATACCTATATATGGACCTAGAGCTTGAAAATCGAAAGTCCTTCATAAGTTAATTTCAAATTATAAAATACAAAACCCGGGCGACGCCGGGCCTTTTAAGCTATTTCTTCATACTGCGTATGTGCGAGAAAAATAATACCATTTCAGTTTACTAATAGAACGTTTAGAAATGTACATATCGCTTTTAGCTATAGTCTTGAGTTAGTGCAACATGTAAGTTATTTCCGAGAATTCCATCGCCGAGTTTTAGGGTTAAAAGTTCTGCAGGTAATTTATCAGTTAAAAGTATGAAAAATCAATCAATTATCCAAACATAGCATAGTGATTTTCACCATATAACGTTAAACAACACTGTATAACCTACTAGGTAACTGTAAATTTTAACAAAAAATCACAATGAATGAAAAACGTTTCACTTTTGCACGTGGGCCAAAAATGGAATTTTCAATGTAGCAAAGAAAGGACAATATGCAATGAGCCTGATATAATACGACTGTGTTTGTTCGACCATAATTTATTCAATCTTTAAATTTTGAGATTTTAGATTCATAAAAATAAAAACAGAACGGTCGAACGCGGCGATCAGCTGTTACTAAGTTCTCGTAGTTCTTGACTTCTGAGACAGATGACAGCTGATGGCGTACGCTCTAGTCTAATATATATAGTTGAAAGTGTGTATGTATTTACGTGTGTTTGTATGTTTGTTTCCTATACAAATCTACATGCTTAATGCAATTTGCACAAAATTTTGCTCACATAGGCTACTTTCTTCAACCAGAAATGGAATGGAGGCTACATTAAAATTCAAACAAACCTTCCTTTCTCTTTTGAAATTACGAGTACATATTTTTGCACGATACTGGAATTTGACGTAAACGATAAAATTAGAGACAGTCTTCTTCCTTTCTCATAATATAGCCTCCCTCATAGCCTCCCCCACAGAGGTGGACACAAAGTATGTCGATTAAATTAATTCCTATAAATCAATAATAGTGAATGGTATCCACATAAACTAAAATCTGATGCGATGCACTCACGTATAACCGGGGAGATGAGACATCAGTTATAACTTTCTGTACCCTAGGCATGTGCGATATAATTTCCTCTCTTCACATTTTGACATAGAATAAGAGGCCTCATTGCGGGGAGCGCATATTCAGTTGTCTCAGATTCACGCCCGAGTTTGTGCCAACGAAGGGAAGTGAGTATGCTATGTCAGAAGTCTGTAAAAATTCTGTCCTCTGATAATTTATTCATCGCTGTAGGTTTTGTAAAGGTTGAGAAATACGGATGTTTATCGTAAGACCTAAGCATGTAAGAAGAGACAAAATGAACCGGAACGTTTTTAATCCTATGTGCGCAGTAAAATATTATGTCCCGGGTTTTCGGGGAGGAAAGCGTGAAGGTCAAATTGATTTTCTTTTTTACTTCAGCCCCGAAATGGCAGTTTGGGAACATGAGTGGGGAATAAAATATCATGTAAAGGCAGAAAAATGTTGTTCTTCTTATTTCACGATCTACCAGGCATGGTGCGTAGGAGCAATAGGTTGAAAAATAATTAGATGTCTTCAGTGAGGGATAGAAAGCAATATCTAGCGTTTTCTGAAGGAATAATTTATACTCTAGATACCTTCATAAGGACTTAAAAATCGAAAGTCCTGCGTAAGTTAATATCGAATTATAAGCAAATTACAAAACCTGGGCAACGCCGGGCCTTTGAAGCTTGTTTGTCTATAAATATTGACAACTGTCTAAAATGATAATAATAATAATAATAATAATAATAATAATAAATTTAAAAAATGTAAGATACACGTGGTGAAATAACTATTCTAGAGAGTCGAAGGTAAAAGAAGTGATTTTAACGATAGAAGATATTAATTAAAAAGAGACAATTATGCCACTGAGAGATATAAAGTTATAACACTTCAGGGTGTTCAACTTTAGTATCTGTCGCATGGAATACTCTTTTAGTTAAAAATGTTTGCATATGATTACAAAATAGCCTCGATTTGATACAAATTGGGTGTGTTAAAATACATTACTTTTTTTAAATTTCTTACGGTGATTCAAAAATAGTCATGCCAAGTGGTTCCACTAAAACTCGCATGTTGGCAGCAGCGTCTTAGAAAATGAATAACCCCTGATTGTGCACGTGCATACCAGACGGCAGCACCGCGAACACGGCTAGAGGTTAGTAGCCTACATTATCTTTATTAAAATAAAATATAATAATAATAATAATAATAATAAATCTTTATTTAATCTGGTAGAGTTAAGGCCTTAGGGCCTTCTCTTACACTCAACCAGAGACAGAAAAGAAGAAACAAACAAATATACTAACATAGTTCTATAAGTAATACTAATACACTAGATACATACATATACAGTAGTGAATTTAGTCTATGTTACATGAAATAAAACTATTTTAGTAAAGTGTGTTATACTAGAGAGAAAAAAATAATAATAAGTAACTTATCTTATATCTACAATATACAAGAAACAATAAAACGCAAATGATTTATACCTAAACAAAAAGATTATCGTTTTTTGGAGAGATATTCGTTTAGCCTAGTTTTAAATGTTGACAGCGTACAGCAGACCCTGATGCTGGAAGGAAGGAGATTCCAGGAACGTGCAGAAGTTACAGTAAAAGACTGGGAATATATGGATGTTCTATGGATAGGTATTGAAAGCAGAGAGTCATGTTGTGATCTGGTATTTAGTGAGTGATTTGAAGATAAATACTGAATACGATTAGCCAGGTAATGGGGAGTTGAGGATTGGAGGATTTTAAAAAGAAGAGAAAGGGGATGCATAGATCGTCTTTCACAGACACGGAGCCATGATAATCTTAGAAGGGACGGTGTGACATGCTCAGCTAGTCGGGTATTACACACAAAGCGAATGCATGCATTATGCACGCGCAGCAATTGTAGGGCAAGGCTTTCACTAAGATCACATAAAACGACATCACAATAATCAAAATGGGGCATTACAAGTATTTCAATTAGGGACTTCCTCAAAGAAAATGGTAAACAGAACTTCATACGTTGCAAATAATGGATTGTGGCAAATACTTTCTTGCACACTTGTGTTACCTGAGTGACCCATTTAAGATTTTGATCCAGATGGAGCCCTAAGTTCTTTACGGAAGAGCTGTAAGGGACTGGCTTATTGTTAATCATAACTTGCAGATTCATATTATCTAATTTTGAGAGTAATCTCTGATGGCCTATAATAATGGCCTGGGATTTATCTGGGTTTAATTTGAGACCAAATTTAATACACCAGTTAGATACAGCATTGAGATCGTCATTTAGTCGAGTCAGTGCGTCATGCAATGTTTCGGGTCTACTATGAATGTAAATCTGCATATCATCTGCATAGAGATGATGTCTACTGTGTCGGAGTACTGTTGAAATGTCGTTTACATATAATGAAAATAGTAGAGGGCCGAGAACTGATCCCTGCGGGACTCCTCTCTCCACGGGACGCCAGGAAGACGACCTGCAAGTAAACACACATTGTTGGCGATCGCGAAGATAAGAATCAAACCAGCGGATGCAGCTCTCAGACAACTGTATTAAACGGAGTTTGGAAATAAGTATGTCAATGTCTACAGAGTCGAACGCCTTGCTGAAATCTAGGAGAGTTAACACAGTTATTTCACTTTTGTCGATTGCTACACGTATGTCTTCAGTGACGTTAAGTAGTGCAGATGCAGTGCTATGTCCACTTCTAAATCCGGATTGATAAGGGTCAAGAATTTGGTATTCATTGAGGTAGTCAGTCATTTGTTTGTGTACGATCCGTTCCAGTGCTTTTGAGACAGTAGGTAATATGCTGATAGGTCGGTAATCACTTGGGAGGGTGGGTGTGTCATTTTTAGGGATTGGTCGTACAATTGCTTGTTTCCATAGTCTGGGGTAAGTTGATGTCATTAGAGAAGCATTGAAGATATGTGTTAATGTCGGTAATATCACGTCGATAATTTTATGAATGAGGGTTATGCTAATATTGTCACTTCCTTGTGCTTTAGATTTGATACGATTCAGAGCCTTCTTAACATCGATGGGAGTTACATACTTAAAGAACAGCTTTTCTCTTATTGGCACGTCAATATTGTGCAATTCATAAATCGTATCTCGTTTGCTCTGGTCATCAATCGTCACAGTCTGGAAAGATGTAAAATATTCATTAAGTTCGTCTGGGTGAATTGTGGTCACATCGCCATTTTGCTTAATTTACCTAATCCCATGGTTTTTAGGCTTTTCTACAAGTCAGAAGTCTTGGGACTGTTGTCTATGAGACCGTGAGTGTGTCGTATTTTAGCGTTCCTTATAGCCTGTGTGGTTCTATTTCATAAACATTTATATGTTCTTAACATATAATATGTAATATTTATAATTATTTCACAAATATTAACTGTCTAAAAAAGTGTCGACACACGTAAAAAGATTTTATTCTGCTCTTAGGATTGCTACATTCGCCCTCGCGGGCTCGTTTCGCAAACATAACCTACTCGCAAAATAAAACCTCGTGTTTAACGTTTGGATCGTAACTAATGCAGCGTTACAGACGCTATTCCGGAGTTTCAGAATGACACCTATCTCCAAGCGAACCAGTTTATTTGGGTAGTTTTATTTCAATATTTGAACTTATTGTGTGTATGCATATACTGTATAAAATATTTGATCAAACGCCACAATAACATCGCCTGTGCGAGAAAACGAGTCCGACCAAGCTTGGCAACAGATATTGTCCAACGCTCTATCCAGAAACGGCTTACTTGCTCATGATGTTTCTCGGGTAGGCTTATGGCCAAAATCATTGAAAAATACTTTTTAACCTATACTTACGAAGGGCGGATAACCGATAGTCAATTCACGCATACATACACACACACAACTCCCAATGTTCCATGTCATGAAACTTATTTCGATACGATATTCAGGTAAGTGCTGTATCCAAGTAAGCCTATCTACTTACATTGGGCTTACCAGTAGGCCGTGAAATATTGATGTCCATCTGTTCATTTGTTATTCTGGCATGGCTTCTGTTCATTTTAACTGATAATGAATTTTAATGATTAAGATATTAGGCGAAATAGCGGAGATGAAAGAACGACTTTATAGTCCTATGCTCTTTGAATTTGTTGCGAGTTGATTTATATATATATATATATTTAAAAAAAAATGTTGCATTCAGAATTATGAACATGTTAAAATTGAAATTCGTTTTAGCGTCAATAATGTATTCCTACTAGTTCCGTACTTACCAGGTTGAGAAATACTAATATTCTCGTACAAGGATAAAATATTGCATGTGGAACACTATAATTTTATACTATTCTCTTTAAATATAAATTACATACCGGTATTATTTACGTATATACGCATATTCACATCATTCTGCAATACCCAGATGATTATAGTAGAGAGCTGGAATAACAATGGTAGAAAATGACTATTTTTTAAAATGAAGCAGGGGTTCTCAGCACACGGTCGTAGGCTGTGGAAGCCGTCTCTATTGGCCTCTAAGGGATCAACATTTTTAGCTGAATGAGCATCAGGCCTATGCTTAATGGGATGCGTTAGTGAAGTTGACAAAATAATATCTTCCATGTTATGGTAATGAAAATTGTACCAAAAGATGGACGTGTAGGCTATAGGACAATGAACAAGAAAATTTTTAATTTTGTCAGTTCCGAAATGATCTGAGCGTGGACAAATTTACGAAATGATCCGAGTGTTCAAAACACAATGAGAAATAGCGTATAGTATTGCATCTACATGCTAGGACAATACTTTGAACCCCGCCTTTAACAAGGATGAATACACAGTAAATTGTAACATTTACCTACCAAAGTAGTACGGTATGCCTATTGTATACTTTGTTCAAGTAAGTAGAATGTTCAATAAAACAACTGTTTTTCTGGAGACATAATCAGTAACTTAACATTTTAGCAACAAGGAGGTGGTTTACGAACAGTGAAATCAGTGACTGCTTAAATGTTCAATAAAACCACTGTGTTTCTGGAGACATAATCAGTAACTTAACATTTTAGCAACAAGGAGGTGGTTTACGAACAGTGAAATCAGTGACGGCTTGAAACACAACACGCAATTATTCGTGGAGGACTTGTTTGCAGACCCATGTTTACTGAGACTTTTATATCTATTATCGTATACTTTCAATCGTGTCGGTTTGAGCTATTAATTATGATACGACCTGTATACAGTAGTTATTGAGTAAAAATTAGTTAATATTTTAGTTAATTTCTTTGAGTCAAAGTTTTATTTACCATTTTTTATAAACTTTTATCGTATCCCTAAGGAGCATAAAGAGGATGTACCGTACCTGTACTAAGCATTTTTTTCTCCAACAACTGATTCATACATAAAAATCTGATTTGAAACATAACTTCCTCTGCCCAAATAAAAGTTAGTCTCTTAGTATTATATTAGGTCTATGTAAGACATTCTCTTCATGTAAATTGGTTGTAAAAATGAAGAGAATGTCGTTACCTCATCACATCGCATCCCCGATGGATAAAAATCCCAAATAAAATCTGATTAATACACTCTCGTAACTTTGTTTACGTTAAGCATGGCCAATACTTCTTACTTTTCTTACTTCACATTCTGATATGGAACAAGAGGCTATATTTCAAATAGCGCGCATTCAGAGAGATTTCGAAAAAAACAAAAACAAAACAAAAAAAGTTTTAGCTCTTTGTATGAGCTGTTTTCGAGAAATTCGTGACAAATAGAATTTTTTTCGACCTAAAGTCCTCTTAAAATTAAGAGAAAGAGTCGTCGTCAAACTTCGTGTCACATCTCCAAAAGGTAGGCCTATTTAACTCAAATAAAAAAATGTTTTCATACGATTTTCCGTTCTGGAGCTAGGCTGTTCACAGACACACACATACACACAGACATGTTTCTGAAGTATTTTTGGTCAGGGATCTCAAAAAGTGTATTTATGTCAACTCTGAATTTGAGGAATTTCCTCTACCTATAATACCTATGGTACAGACAGAGGAAGTAAAAACGTGAAGCGCGAGACACTTTTAAACACTGAATATATACGTAAATTAAGTGTAAAAATTGCATTTCTAGTTTATTATAAAGTTAATAAATATGAAATTCATTTTTTTGTAAATTGTTCATATTTTTTTCACACATAGTTACGCCACTGTCATTCTTTTTACGAGTGTTACTATAATACTGTAAGAAATTTCTACGGCACACAGAATTAAAATTTGGCCGTTGTAGCAAAATTCCTTAAGCTCTTGTGGTAGGCTATGTCGGTATAATTTTTGCAAAGGGAAAAACGAATACCTTTTATACCGTTTTTACTGAGGTATTTTATGGTAAGTGTATAAAATAATTTCTAGTGAAATAGTTGTGAATATCATAACTAACAGTAAGGAAATATTATGATGCGTGATATTTTTTATAAACTTCCGCATAACAACACATGATTGGGAATGGAAGCATTCCTGCTTATCGATATAATTTATTCTAATGATGGTGTAAGTGGATGAAATACACATAAGGCTCTTAATACTCTATTTTGTACAGACGGTATAGATTAAATAATACAGCCAAAAGTACAATCCTATACTGGTAACATATAAGTTAGGTGTGATTAAATTATAGCATCATTTATGATTTTAAGACAATGTTCCGGTAAAACTTGTCTGAACCTATGTAACATACCTATAAGAGGAGTAATTTTTATTAACATATTCTGCATGACCTGACCAATTGAGAAGCTGATTTAAAATGCCTTATTTCGCATAGTCCTTTGAAATATGTCTGCAGTGTTCCTACTTCGTGACTTTTATTGAATTATTAGAATTTAATTAGAATTCTTGACTAGTCACTTCGCAACGAAACTAACATCAAACATATTTCTATTTCTATGTTTTCCAAAAACGATTAAATTTATTACTGAAATATGTGCATATATCATATTCAAGTAAACATATCAGTTTGCTTAGCATAAGTGTACACCATTATTCGTCATATCTTTCTTCGTTATTGCTAAAGAGTTTGTACTAGTTAATCATGCTTCCGCGTTGTTTGTCAAGCTGTAAATATTGCATGTTTCATAAATTTCCTGATTTTATTACTTTTTCTTTAATTTTATTAAACATGTCTATAATATAACAAAACCAGTTCTTGAGTTCACATTCCCAATTCGTTTTGTAATATTTTACTTATTGTTGTTATTATTAATCTACATTTATTGAGCTTTTACTGTGTCTATTTTAATTTATATCAATACCAGAGTTCATTTCTAAGTAGATTTATTCGTGCGGCTGTTCACTAGTCCATGTATTGATAAATTACCTACATACAATTGTATTTTTCATTTCGTGGATGGACTGATTTTAATAGTTGTTCTTGTAAGTGATTTGTGTTTAAAATCTACTAGGTAATGAATTATTGTAGTCTGTGTTTTTTATTTCAGAACACGAGGGATCGCCAGTGGATTCTCGGCAGCAATGTGCTATGTATTTTTATTCGTCGCTTCGAAGACGTATCTGGACCTGGAATCAAGTCTGGAACTATACGGAGTATTTATTTTCTTCGCTGTCCTCAATCTCATCGCGGTGGTGTTCGTATACTTCAGGATGCCGCCGATGGAAGGCAAGACGCTGGCAGAGATCGAGGAGTATTTCAGTGGACAGAGCAAAGAGTTCCCCAAGTAGGAGCTAGCGTGATTAAAGCTACTTTATTGTCGCAAGGTCTCTCGCACTCCCACTGATCTTCACAACGGATATGCGAGGATAATGATGCCCACTTGACACTGACCTTCACCACACTCAAGACTCGTGTCACCAAACTATGCAACATCCATTGCGATATCGGAAACTGCTTAAGTAATTACAACTGTTTTCATGTAAAACAACCCTTCACAAACCTCATATTATTAGGAGTAGGTAATAGTGAGAAGAATTTTCGGTCAATTAAAACATCTATATAGTGTGTTTTAAAGCCACGTAAACCATCGGATTATTTTATGGATTAAGTCACTGTCTCACCCTTAACCCGCGAGTGGTCGCCTTATGAGCATTCTTCTCACACAAAAGTTCATGCCTTTTTTTATATAAAGATTTGGTGGAAGGGATGGGCTTATTCCTCTGTGTATCTGACCTTTGAAATGCCTTCTTTCATGTGACTGTAAATATTCATATTCACTATTTGCATTTCACTATATAAGTCTTTATATATATATATATATAATATATATATATATATGTGTGTGTGTGTATATATATATATATATATATATATATATATATATATACACACACACACACACACACACATACACTCTTGTCCGAACGTGCTCTATGGTATGAGAATTTCTCTCATCACGCCTTCCAGTGACGTTACTTTTCTTACGATGTTTCAAGCGAGAAATATTTCTGAACGTGCACTACTGAACCAAAATGCAGGTAATGTTTTACATTTAAAATTAAGTTAATTCAGACAAGATCTAGATCTTATTTTCATTTTCATGTATCAGGCCTATAGCAACATAATTTTATTATCATTATTATGTAGAGGATATGCTAAGATAGGTAGGCCTACAGATTTTTTTTATGTAGAACTATATTTATTGGTATTTATATCATTTGAGGGCACACGGTGACGCAGACTACTGCATGTTCAGACCTGTAATGGGATAGCTTTATATTACGGGGCCTAATATAACCAAATATTGAGCTTGTTAGTGCGAAAACCGAAGAACAAAAAAAGAATTGCAACAAATTTATTTGCAGTGAGCAATCGTCCAATAGCCTATATGTCCTCAATGCAAAATGCAAGAGTGACATATAAATTGACATGTTTATATGTTTATCCTTTGTTCAATAACAATGACAAGTAACACAGGTTTTGTGACAAGAAAACTCACAAAATAGTGAAAATATTTCAAAGTACAAAATAAATAAAGAAGATTAGCATTGTATTTTATGTCAAGGCATTGTATTTCATGTCAAGGCATTGTATTTCATGTCAAAGTGAATACTGAAAGCTCCTCAAAATTATTGTTAATTGTACCATTGAAGAGTTATAGCAAAATGTCCCTTGGAAATATTTGAGTGTGAGAGAATATCTCACACGCGATTACTGGTGTTGCATTCTTGCAGGCGACCACTGACGGGTTATTGGAGTGGAACGGGAAATTGGCACTACTGACTGTCTCATACAACACGTGGAGTAAGCTTAAGTGTTAAAAATTAAGGAATTCATCCTGATTGGTTGCGAACGAAGTTATAATGGCTGTAAGCAAGTAAAATGCCTACAAAACAAGTTGAAGACCCAAAATATACAATCTTATTGTCTTAGGCACCCTCCGGTTCAAGATATTTATGATGGTCAGGCGGCCGGCCTTTGATGTAAGTGTTCAACGTGGCTTTAGAACGGACTTTACCAACTATAGACAAGATCCTCCCTTACGGGCACTGTTGACATTTCCCCTACGCCCCCCCCCCAGCCGATGTTGGGTTTCAATCTAGGAATATTGCATATTCTATATTGCAGATTCCGAAGATAGTGCCCATAATATTTATTCTGTAATATGCCGAAGTTATGCTGGAAAATTTTCAAGAAATCTTTGAATTGGAAATTAGTTATTTAGTTTTTACCTCAGATGAGTTACTTAAGATTACATAAAACTGTAAAAGGTTTATGAGAAAGCTCAAAGAAATGCCTTGCATCATTTTGGAACCTACGAGCTACACAGTTGCAAGGCCACAAGTGAGCATAGAAGGTAATCAATTAAACGCCGTGCAAAGTATTGTGGAAGGAGTGAAATTTGTCACCTTAACTTCTCCTATCTTTTCCCCGATCCTGATCTTGTATGAGAGCAATATAGCCTATTTACAACTCCAAAATGTCTAGTCCTTTAATCAATGAAATGTTACGGGAATGTAGGCTATACGTCAGTGGCGGACGCAGGGGGGGGATAGGGGGGTTACATCCCCCCCCGAAATTTGAAAAAGTACTCTAAGTTGCCAGTTTTATAAACTAATTGTATATGTAAGTTGATTAATTTTTTTTAGTATTATTTCTACCTATTCAAATCCCCCCCCGAAAAAAATTTCTGCGTCCGCCACTGCTATACGTGGCAGTAGAGTTAGATTAGTTTTATATGATTCTCTCTTGGTCTCAAAGCCATTTTTATCATATTATACACGTTAAGTACAATTTTTACAGGTTTTGTATTGATTTTTGTTTTACACTAGCAGTAGAAGTGTGGATTGCTTTCCTATGGCAATCAATAGACAACACATTGTTAAATTCTTGCTTTCCTTATGCACATATAGACTTTGTCGAAAATACCCCAAGATAAGATGCCACAGGTGATTCACAGAATATTTGGATAAGATACCTGCTTTCCGATATCTATTTTCATATCCAACTTCTGTAGACAAAATAAAAAAACTTTCAAGCTACTGTTTCTTCTGAATTCCAATGGGATATCATAAGAAAGTCCTAGTAGGTGCCTTTGATATTGTAAAAGTACACGAATAATAATTTTTTAAAAGAAAAAATCACCTAATTTAATTTATACAGTTAGTGTACTTTCTGGAAGCATGATTCAATGAGATTCATGTTTCTTCGTTATCAGCATAACAAGTTCACTTCAAGCCTTATGTTCTTATTTGAAATTCATTACGGCATGGGTAAATGGGTTCGGGTCCTTTTCAGAGAATAAATACAAACAGCTCTTGAAAAACGTGTTGTAATTTGTGGACGATACTTTGAGTTCTTTCTAACTCTAATGCAACCCCATAATCTGCAATAAACTTATTTTACAATAATTCACTTAAAATGCAGTGAAAATGTAGCAAATTTTGCAGGCTCTTAAAGTAATATAGGCCTGGGTATTTTTAAGAGAAAAATAACACTATAATGATTCTCAGAACATAACCTAAGGACTATAGATCATCTATACAAAAAATAAGTAGCCTTTCGCTTGATATTAACATAACTTTTGTATATTAGGTAACAACGTTACTCTCAAGTACTTAGATTATTACATTGTGTATAGTACACTATTTTTATGGTCTAATTGTGTTTTCATCTTATCAGTATACATAGTTCCTAATAATTGACCAGATTTTTCTACCAACTAATACACTACTACCAAGGTTGCAATCAGCAAATAAATCTAGAGTAGGTAGGCAAACCTGCCTTAATTTGAGGGCCGTCCATAAAGTAAGTTTCCCTAAGGCCCTTTACAGAAATAAAAAACAATTTCATGGAAATGTTTATTGCCACAGATAAAGCAAGTGTTCAGCTATTTTTCAACATATTCGTACATTTTTCTGTCTTCAGCATACATAAAACAAGTAGGGTAGTCTTTGCTAGTGAATATAGTCGCTAATTTGCTTTGACATTACAATCGCAAATACAGATAAAATATATAGAATGTGTGTCACGGGTTTCAATTGTAAGATGAAGAATAGCAAACCTGATAAGTATCAAAATGCAATTTCGAAGTACATGATATAAATGGTAAAGTAAGGAATATCAAGTCATGATAGCTTAACGCGTTATTATTGTAAATTTCTAAAAAGAAATTACAGAAGAATAGCCTATATTTATCAGAAGAATACATTTATAAGTAACTTAATCTCAAAGGATTTACAGTATTAAAGCATTCAAGTATTCACAATATAGGCCTATATGGTAAAAGCATTCAAACATACAGTGTAGGAAAATTTTCAATTATAATTTTTTTTTTATGTTTAGTATACCCGTTCTTCTAATGGCAAAATTTGTGATGCGACAACTCGTGTGTACGTGTTGTGTGTCTTGTTATGTAGACCTATGTTTCCTAGTTAGATACTCATACACATTATGTATTCCTTTTGTTCCTTATTAGGATACGTATTTATAATGTACCGTTGGTCTTATCCTAGTACATGGGTGCGCATCTGTGGCACATCGTGTCACAGTGCGGTAGGGGAATTTCTCCCACTACAGTCGCCCTTGACGTCAGCATAAAGCAGTTTCGACGTGACACTGAACATGAAGAACAGGTTTCTTACGTCACAGCAAGTGATGGGGACTAAAACGTTCCCCCTCAGTTGCTCACCTATGTCCTAGTACAATCTAAAGGTTCTTTAGTTCTTTTCCCCAAGACGGAAGACTGAACTTTCACAACCTGAATCAACTATCAGCGTAACTTTTCTATAACTTACGAACTTACGAACACTGAGAGTGATATTTCCTTATTATTATTATTATTATTATTATTATTATTATTATTATCATTATCATCATCATTATTATTATCATCATTTTTAATAATGCGTTATTTGTACCAGCGAATGGCGCACATTTCTATGGAAATAGCCTACTCAAGGAGAAGTTAGATTTAAGTGGGGCAAGTTTGTTTTCAATGTAATCGTAAAAGATTCCAAGTTGTTTCTGCCATGAAAAAAGAATAGCAATGACATGGTGGCGGTGAAGGTGCCAGTAATACTTATGCTTCTGTTGATAATAAATTATGGTAGGCCTAACTGCGTTGGCTGTGATAGTGTAGTGTTATGTTAGATATGATGGTGATGGTGCTGGAGGTGGTGGTGATGATGATGATGATGATGATAGTGAAAGTAGCTATTATGATAGTCACGAAGATGATACCGTTAATAATGAGAATCATGGAGGTGCACATATTAAGATTCATACTTAGGATAGAAAAAAAATCACTAGAGTATAATATCATGTCAGATTTGTATTTGAATAGGGGAATAGAGGAATTTGTACTTGAATATACCCACCGTGATTCACTAATAAACTTCCTTACTTTCCAGGCAATTTCTCTGAATGAGTAACCGCGAACTCTTCAGATAATTACAGCTATTTACTGCTTCAAAAGTAAGAATAAGTAGGTGATTAAGTATTAATTACAACACACTACTTGCCATTTGAAAGCAAGGATTTTTGTCACGCTAGAGCAAATCCATTTCTTATGAAAAGAATTAGTATTTAACAGAATGATTAATGGTTTTAGAAAGAACTTTAATCGTTGCTATTTTAATTATGCAATTACTTTAAATGTTACTTGTTAACATTTTTTGCATAGAGCTAATCTGTCATTATTATAATTGAAAACATAAATGGAAATGTGAGTGAGTTGGCCGATGTATAATGTCACAGGATGATTTTCGGGATGAGGGTTCAAATTCCCGGCCTGCCAATGTGACAAGGATTTTGGGCGTTTTCCCATTTGCAGTATCGAATGCAGGATTAATATTTACTTGCTTTTACTTTAGAATAGACAAGTAAAAATATAAATAGGCCCGAATTCGTAGTGATAGAAGGCTCCCATTTGCTCTGAAGTATGCTGGATATCCAACCAAGATCCAACAAAAGCTATTTGAACTTCCTGTAATTCACCTTTATTTTATAGATGTAGCCACTATTAAACTTCCAACCCTCTTATTCACTGGGAAATTAACTGAATAAATCCAAACAGTCACTTACGGAGTAAAAAACAAATTCAGATCAACTAAATCAATCTAACTTACCAAAGTACCTTAAACCGTAAGGGATTTGCATGTGTAGGATTGTACAACAGTGTATTACAGAAGCAATTAAACTTATATTTGAAAAGAATGTAAACTTACAACAGTCAACAGCATGATGTAAGGATACCCAAGAAACATATCTAATGTACTTTCCCTTTAAATTTCAAGTTAACCTGTATATAATCCTTTAAAAAAACTTTTTCAACAGGTTTTAATTAGGTCTTAACTGATCAAGTGATTTCACAAAACCTGGTAAACTTTTTCAGTTAATAGTAGAATTCAATACTAATATACAATAAACTCATTGCCTGCATGTCTAGGGGTTGGCATTTTTGACTACGGATCAGCAGGTCTGGGTTCGATCCTCGGTACCTTCTAGGATATTTTTGAGGTGGTCTGGAATGGGGTTCTACAATTGTTTCAATATGCTCTGGAGCTTTACTGTCAGTTGTATAGCCAGTCATTCTGAAATACTTTCAAATTACGAAATACTCACACTCATAACAATAGCTGATAACAAATGCAGCATAAAACCTCTACTTTATTCAGAAGAGAGAGATAAAATTCCCCCAACAAGAATTCAGGACTTTCTGAATTAAAATGCAAAGACTGCGGAAAATGTTATATTGGCAAGATAAAAAGAAAATTGACTGTAAGGAACACAGAAAATTAGGTACAGTCGGTCAAATAAAAAACGTCGGGCGGTATTTCATAAAGCATCACGAACGAGCATATGCGCATGTACAGGAGGACTTAAGGTTAGGTTCACACCTGTCTCTTCTCTGTCCATGTATTTTCTTGATTATTTAGTCAGTTTTGTTCCAAAAAAACATATATAGAAGGCTGTGGCTATATGCCTCAAATCCGCCATATTCTTGCATGGAAATTCTTATAATAATAATAGTTAATAAATTCGCTAGGAATATTTTTATTCAAGGAGCTTTTTTAAAAGATTTTATTTTATAATACCGGTACTTGTAGTGCAAAATCAATAACTTACGCTCAACTTCTGCAACCAATCTAGCATCGAAATACGCGGCCGACCAGATCCACGTTTCCTATGAAAACTTCCGGTCGCATTATAGTGAAGTTCCCACCTCTGAGCTGCTCTTTCATAAACATGGAACCTTCTCGCTGCTTCAGAGGCCGAAAAATGCAGGTCAATTACAGCCCTAACTACACTTTCTCTCAAGCTAGCATTTGTATGTGGCGCGATGACACAAAGGAAAATGAATTATGACAATACATTAAGTTGAATATCGTGTATTGCGCTTTCCGCGTTGTTCATTTTTTCCCTCCTGTCGCATGGCCTCATATGTTCCGAGAATGATCTGTATTTTATGTTTTTTATGGGAAACTTATGAACCAATGCGTTATAACTTTAATTTTAACTGCATACGAGTCCCGACGTTTTTTTTATTTGACCGACTACAAACAATTGGTAAAATCTGCGGTTGCCCATCATTATTGGACCAATGAACATGAGTTTGAGGATGACATCGAATTATTAAAAGTTGTACAACTGTCACGGTTGTGACAGTAAAAATTAAGTTTCATACGTCCATTTACAGTAGGTCTATATTCTTCAATATACTGAGTATTGAATGATACTGAAGGGCTGTTTCTCTAAATTATGTAAATGCTTCAAGTATTATTCGTACTTTGTTGAGGTATAATAGGCGTATGCAGTTATTGGTAAAGTATCATAGCTATAGCTCCACCTCTTCCTTGCATTTCCATAATTCTGAGGAGGTTGAATTTTAAGACAGGAAGTGGTTTGGAATCGGATGCTAGATATATATATATATATATATATATTGAATGTATAAAACGAGTCAAAATGACAGTGGAAATTGCAAAGGTTTTAAGAGTCATTTTTTTAAATAAAATGTAATTTTGTACCCACGATATGCTATGTGTCAACGCCAATAATCCATGTAAGTTCTATGTCCCGTTCATTGTTACAGTAGTTGCTACACCCATGACCAGATGAAGAGTAGGCCTACTGTAGACTCAGATATAAGTACTACAACGTATTTTCTCTCTCCGTACAATTCTCTTTAAAGGCACTTAGGAAAGAAGGAACCTTTGCTATTCTTACTCCTCGAATGTATTTAGCCTACAAGGATTTTCATTATTTTATGAGCTGTGGCTAAAATTAGACAATAAGTAAGGTTACAAGCATCCATTTTTCAACAATTTACTGTGACCCTATATCTTCTAAAAACCATATTATTACTTACGGATTGTCCAAGAGGAGAGATACCCTGCGAATAAATGCTGCCCCAAACGGTCAGCCTTTCTGCCATGTCAGTCAGTGATCTGCAAAATTTAAAACGAAGGGACTCAAGCAATGTACAGTACTTCGATCAGAATTATAGACCCATAAAAATTGTGACCATTCCTTGTTAAGATTTGGATTCAATTCAAACAACTATAAGCCTATACGAACCATTTATAGAGGCATATCCAAAATGCATGGTATACTTACAGCTAATACCTTGGAATCGACATATTATCTTCTATTTCTACCATCAGTATGTTCTAAAATAAAAATAAAAACTTCCAGTGCGTGCAGATTTTCGTGAATTATATAAAGTAATCAGATGAATTTTTTTTTTTAATTTATGGCAAACCATTCCTTCCTGTTGTTTTTATTTTCGATTACCACTTAGTAGAACCTTATAGCCAATACGAACATATTTAGCTTATATTAATACAGAGTGATTTAAATGCAGTTATCTCTGCATCATGGTTATTTCCTTAAATTTTCACGTGATTATATTGAGAAACTGTATTTTTCTATAAATATGTGTTACACCTGCATAAAGGGTACGGATTCAAATAATGCATGCTCAAAACATAATTATTTGAATAGTTTCTAATATGCTCGAGATGCGCAATCTTAAGTGAGTATCTTAACCGTCCATAACAGTCTTAATACCTGGATCTTAACCCACAAATATCTATTGACAGTGATCGCAGAGATCCAGAATAGGGCAAGTTGCTCACTGATACCTGAGAACCGGGTATCAGTGCAAGGTTGAATGTGACAAGGTTTCACCAAACCAGAAGGACCTAATCTGCGGTTCAGAGAAAACAGGAAGAAAAAGAATAAGAGGAAGGCAGCCACTTCTACTCACATACTCTTCAGGACAGGGACATTTGGCAGAGAGGAAAAAATTAAATGACTGGCACTAGAACCTTGTAGTGATCACTTGCCAAAATACTAACGTGAAGAACAATATTAGCCTATAGGTGTAAGTTAAATTATTAAAAATCTCTCTCCCTCAAAAGCAAATCCGTTTATTAACCCACATAGCCCACTATATTCTGATATTATCTAAAAATAGAAAATTAACCTCCAATAATTATGATATGAAATTCACTTAATCACGAGATTACACAGCAATCATGAAAATCAGGCAAGTTTAAATAAATTATGGAACTGACGAAAGGAGAATCTACCGGAGCATATGCAATTAGACTAAGTACAGTGCAGTGGAATATAGCATGAAAATATAGCATAATACAATAGGCCTATGTACGAACAAGCCAAGCTCACTAGTCGCGGCTCGAGGTACATATAAGACGAGGGTGTGCTGCATATACAATTCCATATATTTAAAATTAGGTTATTGTTATGCCTACTTACGTTATCTCAGCCGCAAAGTGAATTCCATGTGGCAGAAGTGATCAACGTTACTTTCATGTTGACACTGTTATTTCGTCCATTGTCCATTGTCATGTTTAAGTCAGAAGTTGGATAGTTTGTTCCTTTACTTTTATTTTTTCCTTACTTTTATTTTATCCTTTGGAAGAAAAGTACGCCTTCAACAAACTCTCCACTGAATTAATGGTTACTTCCAGATAAACGTTTACGTAAGTTTATTTAAGGATAGCACTCACTAAATAGGCATTATAGGTTATGTGAACCTGACCATATGGCGGGACTAAAATAAATAGAAATCCATAAAGTCTACGATAAATGGAACTACAACTAAGTGAACTGAAAGCTGAACTATATTAAATTTATGCAAGATTAAATGAACTGACAAACTATGAATTCTGTCAAGAAGATCACAGTTCACCCACTTGTCAATACTCAACTGCCAGTGTAATTTTCTCCAAATGGGTACCAAAATCCCAACCATAGTTACACAGATGTTGCCCTGTGTCACGAATGTATTTTCAGAAATCCGGGTACGTACACGAGCCTACCTTACTCTGTTGGCAGCAGCTTTGTGCAATTCATCATTATCTTAAATCGACATACATACAGAGGCTTGACATAGCAACACATATAAATTAATTACTATGCAAGAGTGGATCTGTGCTTCAGAGAATGAAGCGAGCGAACTGCGATAAGAAAGTTATTCATATTACCTACTCACAAGACATCATTATACGACATTTTCAGCTCGATCTTTAAAACCTAATATCGCATATTTGAATTGTTCCGGTCTTGATGTGTTGATTTTCCGGTGGAATAAAGAAAGTTATGTAAGTGTATAGAATATTTGAAGTGAGACAGTTGTATAGCCCATGCTTTGAGATAGAGAATGTTATGTGAGTGTGTCAGATAATTGAAGTAAGAAAGTTGAAAGTTGGAGTTGAAGTTCTCCATCGTTTGGTACAGAGGAAGTTTTGTGAGTGTGACAGATATATAAAGTGAGAAAGATATATTATCCATGCTTTCGTATAGAGAAGGTTAAGTCATATATTTTTAGGTTAGAAACCTCTATTGCAAATGTTTAAGATAGAGTGAGTTATATGAGTGTATAGCATAATTCAAGTCCAAATGTTGTACAATCCATGCATAGGAAAATGAAGGTTACGTGAGTGTGAACATGTTTGAGACGACATGGTTCTATTGAGAGAAAATTATGTGAGTGTGACATATACTTGATGTGAGAACGTTGTTGTTCATGCTTTTGTGCAGAGAATGATAAGTAAATGGTTTGGTATACACAAAGTTGTGTGAGTGTAAGAGATATATGAAGTGACAAAGTTTTTTTTTTCATCCTTTGGTACAGAGAAAGTTACATGAGTGTATTGGATATTTGAAATGAATTAGTCGTATTGCGTATGGTTTGAGATAGAGAAAATTATAAGAGTTAAATATAAGAAGTAAGAAAGTTGTATTGCCCATGCTTTGGTATAAAGTAAGTTATGTGATTGTATCGGAAATTTGAAGTGAGAAAGGTGTATTGCCCATGCTTAAAGTAAGTTATGTGATTGTATCGGAAATTTGAAGTGAGAAAGGTGTATTGCCTATGCTTTGGTATAAAGGAAGATATGTGAGTGTGTCGGTATATTAGAAGTGAGAAGGTCGTCTTGCAAATACTTTGGAATAGGAAAGGTTATGTGAGCGGGTCGGATATTTGAATTGTGCCGGACTTGAGGTGTTGACTGTACAGTGGCATCTAAGAAACCGCCCAACCATCCGGGTGGTATCGGTCTTATATAGCAAATTCCAACCAATCACAGTGTTCCTTTTAATCAACCAATGAAAGATCACCTACTATGGGTTTCAGCCAATCACAGAGCAGAATACATTTCCGTATTGAAGTTAATCAGATGTTTTCTTTTATATGACGCCATGATTAGTATATCCGATTTCCAATATTAACCTGCTCTCGATATTTTCTTTCCCTGCATTCTTTTTTTAAGTACATTCACGTGCTCGAAGAGATCTAAGGCAGATTTGACCTTTAATCACAATTTATGTTAAATCATTTAAATAGTACTGTGAATAAAGCAAATGCCTATATTTTCAGTTTTATTGCATTGTTTCATTGGTCCGGAAGGTGAAGTTCTGCTGTCTGGATTCGGATCGGGGTCATTTTATTGATGACCCTTGTAGTATAGGGTGGAATCCCATCCATAACTATAAGTTATCAATTTGTAAGTTGTCATGGAGTCTGTTTCCAGCGCCACAAACAAGCTTGCTATAAAAATAAAGACTCTGCGATCTGCGATTTCTTTTTTAATTTTTAAAATCTGTTATTGGTGAAATGTGGATATGCGCATTGTCATCTCAGTTATGGTGTAGTATTATGGGGAGGTCATTCGTGTGAAAAAAAATTACAAAAAAAGATCTTTAAGAATTATTTGTAGTGCATCACCAAAATCTCATCGTAAACCATTCTTTATTAAACTTCGCATCCTAATTCTGCCATCAGTTTTTATCCTCTAAAGTGTTATGCATTTTAAAATTAACAATGATAGGTACGCTTAACACTCTAATATTCACAACCATTTAACTCGTACTTGGTTCGAATTATTTATTAACAAGTGCAAGTTTTCTAAAACTCAAAATAGCTTTGAATACGTATCATTAAGTTCATTTAATCACCTACTAGGAGGGATTAAACAGTTAAATTCTGCTTATATCTATTTTGTTAGAAAATCTTCTCTATGATGTAGGCCTACACGAATTTTATGGCTTGAATTTTAAGTGTTTATTTGATTCATGGCGATCCTATAGATTTATTTTAAATGTCGTAGCAATAAAGATTTTTCTATTTTATTTTTGTCAATAGCTCTACATTTATGTTCACCTTTATTCAGTGACTAGTAAGAAACCCAGTGCACGAGTTATACGCGCACTCGAATGGTAATTTTTTCGGGTTCTTATAAAAACCGTGTAGTGGATGATTGTGTGAAAGAAGGAAATAATTATGAATGAGTATGTCACATGAAGGCTAGCGAGAGGCCCTGTGCACTTGAAACATGTGAGTATCGCGATTACTACAGTGCAGTCCACTGCGAACCACTACGCCAGCCAGTTCACCAGTCTAGCAAACATGCCGTGAGTACCGTACACGCGAAACTAGAATATTTGTCATGCTCATGACAGATTGTTCTGGTTTTAGTGTTAATTTTGAGTTATACCCAAGTATCATCCAATAGTATTTCCAAAGGATTTTATTATTGCGTTAAATTCAATTACTACTTAGGCTACACATAAAACAAAAAAATATATATACATATACATATATATATGTAAATAAACATATATACTGAAAGTAATTAAGTTTTGGAGAAAAATACATGACTGCTTTTGTAATTTCATTTAAAAAAACGCCTAATAATTCTGAAAACATTTGTAGTAAATCCTTGAAATTTTGCAAAAATATTTAGTATATTTGGTAATTTCAAAACATGTTACTTTTTTTTTATGTCCATCAAAATTTGTTTTACAGGCATATTAAACCAATATTTTTCGAGCGAAAAAATTGCCTTATTTCTACTTTACAATGATCATCTAAAACTCAATATAACATTTTTAAATTGTTTTTATTGTTTTGTTTTTTTATTGTTTCAAGTTTAAACCTTTTAAATTCAATATTCATAAAGTTTATTTTGCAAATAAACAAAAATCCCCTAAACCATTTGCCGCCCATGGCATATGCCCAGTCTGATCATTTATAAATCAGGGCCTGCCTCTAACACATTTAACAATAATAAACATTTAAATTTGTAAAAATTGACAACTTCTATAAATCATCTATTATAAGTAGAATACTGACATACAACACAGTTATTTCACAGCGATGTAGTATGTATAAATGTATATTCAGTAATTGGCTATTGAATTGTAATAAAATATATCTTAATATTTGCTGCTTAAGGATGCTTTTCGGTAAAAATTTTCGTTTTTGGGCGCCCAGTTGTCAATACCTTTAAGAATCTATATCCACCTGAAGATGGTATAATGTATACCCAAATGTCATTCACGCATAAAATATCCCTATAATTCATGTTGATTAATGCATAAATTTGAAAGTGTCCAATATAATTACTTCATTTTACTGTGTCATTAAGTTTTATTAAAATACATATTCAACACCGCTGAGCTCGATGTAATTAAAAAAATAAGTAAATAAATGTAAATAATGTAATAAAATAAATAAGATACCAGCTGCTCAACTAATATATTTTTTGTGATCTGTCGCCTAGGCCTTGCGGTGTTTCTACACTATCTTCAGGGCATCGTATGCTAACTTGGAGTTCCAATCATTAAAATAAAAACTGCATTTCATCACCTTTATAAAATAAGATAAAATTTATAAAATATAAAATTTGATAAAGGTAACGAAATGCAGTTTTTATTTTAATTATTGATAAAATTTGATAAAGTTGACGAAATGCTGTTTTTATTTTAATTATTGGAGCTCCAAGCCAGCAAAAGATGCCCTGAAGAAGGTGTAGAAACGCCGAAAGGCCTAGGCGACAGATCAGAAAATATATCTTAGTTGAGCAACTGGTATCTTATTTATTTTATTACATGTCATTAAGTATTTAAGAGAAACGTCACTGGTTTATCACTTCAAACTATGTTTTTCCCTACCATATATTTTTCTTCTATTTTCCCGTCCATGCTACAGGAATGGTGGAGTCTAATGTAGATGTAGATGTAGATGTAGATGTAGATGTCTCGTTCTGTAGATCCT
The DNA here is from genome assembly GCA_964059195.1 of Ectobius pallidus. Lineage (NCBI taxonomy): Eukaryota > Metazoa > Arthropoda > Insecta > Blattodea > Ectobiidae > Ectobius > Ectobius pallidus. The sequence continues at coordinate 98,811,431 of CAXKWD010000004.1, forward strand.
GTGTTGAGCAGGGCTCAAGGATATAGAACACGTCAGATAAAAACATACATGCATGTTATAAAAAAAAAAAAAACATGATACAAGAATTGTTATGTCACACTTACTCAAGCTGAAAAGAAATCATCCATATTGTAGAAGGTGTGAGTTACTAAATATTGCTTCAGAGCTCTTTTGAAAGATTTGCATTTGCTTTTAATACATAGTGATTTAATCTCTTTTGGAAGGTTATTGTATATTTGTATTGCGGAATAATAAGCACCTTTCTGAAAAAGTTTTAATGAGTTAGCTGGTCTATGTAAATCATTCATGTTTCTAGTAGTACGCCCGTGTATACTGTGATTACTTTGAAATTTATCAATATTATCTACCATGTAACACATAACAGAGTATATATACTCTCCGGTGAGAGTGAGGACTTTTAATTTTTCAAACAGCGGTTTACAAGATTCTCGTTTTTTCTTTCCACATATTATTCTTATTGCTCGCTTCTGTAATCTAAATATTTTTTCCCTATGTGCCGAGTTACCCCAAAAAATGATTCCGTACCTCATAACAGAGTGAAAATATGCAAAATATACCGTGAGTAATGCGTCCTGTTGTAATATATCATTCAAAGTTCGTAGCGCAAAACATGCTGAACTTAGCTTAGAACTTATCATTACAATGTGTTTCTTCCAGTCAAGATTTTGGTCAATTTGTAGTCCTAAGAATTTTATGTTGCTAATTTCCTCTATGATTTGTGTTTGATAATTGATTACAATGTTTGAGATATATCTATTTTTTGTTCTAAATTGAATAAAGTGGGTCTTATCAATATTAAGTGACATTTTATTAGCTTGAAACCAAGTATTTAATTCGTGAAAAGTCTTTGTAGCTAGTCTTGCTAAATCTTCTTGTGACTTTCCTGTTACGAGTACACTAGTATCATCTGCAAAAAGCAATGCCTTTGATTCGTCACTTAAGTTATCTGGTAAGTCATTGATGAAAATTAAAAAGAGCAAAGGTCCCAGTATCGATCCCTGAGGTACTCCATTTTTAACAGTCCCTAATTTTGATTCATTTCCATTTATTATTACCTTTTGAGTTCTATCAGACAGGTATGATTTGAACCACTTTAGTGTTATATTATCCAACCTATAGTGTTTCAGTTTTTGAAGTAGAATTTCATGATTTATACAGTCAAACGCCTTAGCTAGGTCACAAAAAATTCCTAGGGCATGTTTCTTTTTATCTAACGCTTCCAATATTTCTGTAGTGAGTTGAAATGTAGCATTATCAGTGGACATGCCACTTCTAAATCCAAACTGAGATGGTGTAAGAATGTTATTCAAATTAAGATAGTGTATTAAGCGGTTGTACATAACTTTTTCAAAAACTTTTGAAAATGAGGTTAGGAGTGATATAGGTCTATAATTTGATGGAACATTTTTGTCACCTTTCTTAAAGAGGGGCTTAACAATAGCATGCTTTAGTCTTATTGGAAATATTCCACTTTTTAACGAACAATTACAAATATGACTAAGAGGTTTACTAATTTCAGATGAGCAGCTTTTTAACAACTTATTACTTATCTCATCCCATCCAGAAGAGTTTTTGCTTTTGAGTGACTTGATTATATTTTCAATTTCTCTAGAGGAAGTTAATTTGATTTGAAATGTATGGTTCTGGACTATAGGTGTTTTAAGTAGGTCTGCTGCATTAATGCTAATATTAGTTGTAGGAATACATTTCTCTGCAATGTTTATAAAGTGATTATTAAAAGCATTTGTGATATCTGATACATTATCTAGCTTTTTGTTCTGGTATGTTAGTGACATGCAATCATTGTTTCCCTTTGATCTCCCTGTTTCGTTTTTAATTATATTCCATATAGTTTTAATTTTATTGTCTGATTTATTAATTATTTGTGAGAAATGCCTACTCTTTGCCTCTTTAATTACTTTCTTCAGTGTATTGCAGTACATTTTATAGTGTTCTTTATGAGCTGGGTTGTTACTGGTTCTACATTTTAAATATAGCTCTCTTTTGTTTCTACATGATATTTTAATGCCAGTGGTTAACCATGTTTTATTCCTTACATTAGGTAAATTAGCAGTTTTCTTTTTTGGAAAGTTAGTTTCAAAATGCCGCAACACAATATTTAGGAATTCATTTAATTTACAGTCTACTTTGTCATAGGAAAATATAGATCCCCAGTTTTCATTCTTCAGATCTTGTTTGAAGTTTAAAATTGAAGCATCATTCATTACTCTAGTCATATGGGTATGTTTTTTAGTTGCGTTTACCTTACTATCGTTTAGCACTAACATTTGTGCATCATGGTCCGATAATCCATTTAATATTGGTAATATTTTAAAGTTAGGGTGCTTTTCTATGTCTATGAATATATTATCTATTATTGTTTGAGAGTTGTTTTGGATTCTAGTTGGAAAGTTTACTACAGAGTCTAAATTATAACTACCTAGTAGGGATATCAGTCTGATCTTTTTTTCACTATCAATTGAGAAGTCTACATTAAAGTCGCCGCACAGTATAATATTTACATTATTACTATACAGATAGTTAAGAACCTTTTCTAACTGATTTGTAAAATAATTGAAATTACCTGTTGGTGCTCTGTAAATGGTCAGTATTACAAATGTACTGTTATCCGTTTCCACTCTGGCTGCGCAGCATTCAAAATCCTGTTCCTTACAGTAGGAACTGGTGTCTATATCACTAAAATTTAAGTTACTTTTGATGAATATACTCACACCTCCGCCTTTCATGGAACGTCTAAAGAAATTTGAGCACAATGAAAAATTATCAATTTTTAATTGTTCCAGCTCTGTTTCTGCACAGTGGTGTTCCGTTAAACAAATAACTTGAATTTCCTGCTTGTTAGAATTATTTGTATCCTGAAAAGCTAACTTAAATTCTTCAAATTTACATTCAAGCCCCTTATATTTTGATGATATAATGCAAATGATTTACTAGTTCTAGTTGCAGGCTTGTATATATTACCAATGTTTACTCGAGGCAAGTATGTAAGTTGTTGTTCCCTTTCATCTAAAACCTCCCTAAAAAACGAGAGGAGCCACCAACTATGACAGGAATAGGCCTGTTACAATTAAATTCTTCAGCAATCAGCTTTGCCAGAGTCTTCTTCCCTCGAGAGTTGAGGTGGAGTCCATGCCTGGTGTATTCTTCTCTTCTTATGCTGTTAACAGACAAAACATTGATATTACCATTATTAGCAGAGAAGTTCCACAGCTTGTCGTTCACAGCTTTCACCTTGTCTCGAAGCGACGGCTTATCATACCTGTGAAACAATTCAACAAAATTTATATTAGTGTGAGAGCTGCTGCTGGAGATGCTGCGTAGATCCTGCTCGATATCAAAGCTGGGGTCTCTGTCTAGGCTGTTACCGCCACCTCCCACAATCACTATGTGGTCGTCCTTTGAGAAGCCTTTAGACTGCTCCTTTGTACCTGAAATCACATCTCTAAGTTCAGCATTAGGCTTACATATACATTCAACTTTGAAGTTCTCTCCAACAGCATCTTGCAGGGTAGTTCCCATATGTCTGGCGTGGCTGCTACCTAGAACAAGGATCTTTTTCTTATTATTACTACTAGGCCTATGCTCCTTCTTGGCTTGCCTGGGTGCTACAGTTGGCTCAGCTGGGGATTCCACTTCCTCTAGGCCATCTAAAACAGAGAATCGATTATTAGTAGCTACAGGGCTATAAGTCTTCTGCAAGGGTGACACGTTGCTGCTTGACGGTCTTCCTTTGGGTCTCTGCACTACCTCTGAGAAGGACTCTACCTTTTATTTATATACCTTTTACCTTATATTTATATCAAGTGTTGGTACCCTAACATACCTGTGCTTTTTTGTTTACTTACCGCACATGTGCGCTGATTTTTCAGAGTCTTTAACGTTTGATATATAACTATTATTGCAGACTTAGAATATAATCATACTGATAGCTGAAGTATACAAATGCAATCTTACCTGTCTTTACTTCCTTTTTATTAATATTGACTTATGATAATTCATCAGATAGGTAAATCTGATGCAGGACCTTCTACATTCCATGGACTTTTACAATTATCGATGAACCCGATAAGGAAGTGCATTTCCCAGAAACTTTGTGAAGGTATTTGGAGTTTTGGAACCTCATGTTTTTTTTACATAAATGTCTTAATCAAAATGTAGGCATAATTAAGTTACCATGAGTCGTTTCTAGAAGAATGTTTATACAAGTTAATCGGAAACTTTATGTGCTGATACACAAACTCACATTCTCGAGTTTAAACGGTAAGGTGATTGGAAATCAAATTCTTCGGTAGGATAGAGTTGCACCGAAGATCATATACAAAACGAAGAACTTGATAGTATTTACATTTTGATCAAGCACATCAAACACTATGCTGGTATTCCTTTCAGGCTTCACTTAACGATATCAGTAATAATTTAGATCGCTTTTCACCTGACTGACGGATTGAAATATGAGAATCGTGAACTAGGCGTTCTCGTTTTACACTGCATTGTATTTTTAAAGCAGTACTATTATCAGTAGTGGTTGTCAAATGTAGTCGATTACATAACTCCAGGACTATTAACAAACTTCATTTTGTCCAATAAGGGTCATATCCTAGGCTATATTGAGGGTATAAGGCGGACAAATCTACATAAATAACTCCAGGAGCCTATTTCGTAAAACTTGAATAACTTTCTACCAGAGTTAATTTTTTGAGTTTTGTGTAATTTTCGTGACAGTAGTAATCATTTTACATTGTGTAATTTTCGTAACCTGTAATCATTTTACTTTAGTAAATTGTCTGGTAGTCGGACGCGATGGTGTAGAGGTAAAGTGCCCGCCTCTAGATCCGAAGGTCGCAGGATTTTTCAGGGCGTAAAAATCCTACGGGAAGGAGTTCAAGCTGGGGGACCCATATCGTAGATTTACGGCATTTGAAAAATCCCAAATCTAAGAGCCTCTGGACAAAATTCCTCCGCACTTTCATGTCCAAGTAATACCCTTAGCTTACGTAGGGGAGATTGTGAGCTTACCACCGTCCCATTATCTTCTCTCTCGGAAAATAAGCGTAAAAAATTAATCTAGGTACATAGAACTTGGAGGTTCTATGCCCCACCGTTGGGGTTATTGGAAAGAGTCGTCAGTCAGATTGTCTGGTAGCTTGACAAAGGCCTACAGTATTACGGGAGACCATGGTCAGGGCCGTCGCGTGGGTGGGGCGGCCGGGGCGATCGCCCCGGGCGCCACGACCAGGGGGGCGCCGTGGCAACAGCAAAAATAAAACAAAATTTGAAGAAATAAGTTAGATGTACATAATTTATTTTTTGAAGTTAGGTATAACTGAATTTTAAATATTACGTTGTATGTATTTATTGAACAAATAAATATTTGACACCAATAACTTTATATTTCCTAAGTTATCCCAAAATAAATATTTGCTCAAAATTGAGCAGCTGGATTTACTTGTATATTGTTAATAATAATAGCCTAATAATGAACTCTACTGTGGGCCTTAAATCCTTGAATCCTTACAGATAGGTGGAATGTCGGGTGGGTGCACGTGGGATTGAGTTGGGGGGGGGGCGCCTGACGAAATCTTGCCCCGGGCGCCAACAAACCACGCGACGGCCCTGACCATGGTTATTGACTTAGTGTTATAACTTCTCAATTATACGCGTACATTATGTCAAAGTAAAATGAATATAACTTAAAAAGAGTAAAATACAACTTACTGCTATATTATCATGTGTCAAATTATAATATCCTGTTTTAGAGAACTCATGAATGTTAAGATGGTTTAATATAAACGTTAATCTGACAGATACTGAAATATTTCTTTTTAATTAATCGGGAGGGCTATTATACAATTATTTTAATGCTATCACTGGATAATTACTTTATGTTTCAGTTTATTTAATTAATTTAAAATCCGACTTAGAGGTGCATCTTCCGTCCACCTATGTTAAAAGTTTCATATCCCTGCTGGCCATAGGTATGGCTGGACATTGCAAACAAACAGATAAATACTTCCATTCATTATAAAAGAAGAATATGAAACACATTCTTATTTAATACAGAAAGAACCTTAAGTAAATAAATGTAATTTCTCTTAGAATCTACCGAAGTAACTGTTTTTACTTAGGTAGTTAATGAAAGAAAGTCTTAGTATTTACTATAGTAAAGTTTATTGAGCTTACTAAAGTAATTATTTCTGTAACTTCAGTTGATTTATGAGACATACTTTACCAACATTCATTTTATGTAACCTATTAAAGTTATTTTTTATGGGTCAGGTCCCAGAGCGTTAATCTTATAGCATTTTTTGTGACTTATTCTATTAGCATTTCCTAACTGCATAAATAGTAAAAGTGTTCGTAAAGAAAACAATACATTTTATTAATACTCAGTATCACTACCATCGCCATTATCATTAGGTTTGTTTCAGCAACATTCAGAAACCACCACGAACTGCAAATTTGCGCTTGCGTCGGGCGTCCAATGACAGCCAATGGATTTTGCTGGAACAAATCTATTACTGTATCATGAAAATCGCTATCAACATAAAATCTCCTAATCTAGAACCATGTTTAACAGAAGAGCCTAGGAGAATTTTTAAGTTATATAAGATCGATATTATTTCCATCATCATATACCGGTAGTTTGTTTGTTATGATTATTTAACGATGTTTATATACTGCTACTTAGGATTGAACCGTCAACAAAGCAAGAATTTTGTCTCAAATTTTCATACGCGTGTAAATCCACAGACATTAAACTGTCACTTTACGCACATACTTGTCATCTACTCGGGCTGGGATCCAGAGATGAAACCCGCTTTACTGACGCATTCCAGGCCGATAATCCATCTTAAAGTAAATAGATTCTAAATAAATGTATTATAAATTTCACAAAATTCTACAAAGCTCGTTTATCTAACACTTGCAAGAATGATAGCTTTAATAAAGGGAAATTTATTTAAATGCAAGTGAAGAATGTATGTCTGAGGATATTTATACTGTGATATGTGTGTGTGTGTGTACTTGCGTGCTGGAAAAAGAAAGAAGAAGAAGAAGGAGAAAAAAAAACAGACATAATATCAGTAACACACAGCGTTCAATGTCTGCACAAATATATAAGGGCTACCTGATGTGAATTTGAAAACTTCTTTGATTTATTTTGCTTGTTCATAACATAGGCTTATATATTACGTACATGTCATGGGAGAAAAGAAAGATATGTACGCAGACGATAATGTTGAAGTGTACAATAATCATTTATACAATTTCCTAACAATAAATTTGTTATATCTATTTTTAAAAATCAACATTATATTAAATAAATCCTGACATATTAAGAATTCTTTAGGAAATGTATGTGTTATGAACCAGTATTACTTCAGTGAACTAATAATTTTCAAGCAACTTTAAGCAGCTCTTCTTGGGAGGATAAATAATTTATTCTCCTTTTCTTCTTCTTCTTCTTCTTCTTCTTCTTCTTCTTCTTCTTCTTCTTCTTCTTCTAGTTGCTAACGATACGATTGCTTTCTTAAAGATCAACACAAATAGCCCATAGACATATAAATGTCAATGTAGGCTATGAATTTATAGTTCTACCCTCTGGGCCTCCATGGCCTGTAAGAGGGAGCACTTTACTTCTTTTTTACTTATCTTGACAATGCTTTAAATATTATTTATATGTTTGTTACTATTCTCACTCACAACTTAAAACTAGACATTAAAATAATGTCAAGAAGTGAAGTACCGTTAAAAAAGGAAGATACATGTCTTGAAGGTTAGCATTCAGCAAATTTTTTTGTAAGGTTCATTCCTTTTATAAACCCAAAAATGTATTTCTAATATATTTTATACATCTGTCAAAATAAGGTCAGGTACCCGCATAGTCGTATTTACAGAAACTATTGAAAACGATGAGTAATATTTTTAGGGTTGGGTTTTTTTTATATTAAGCTGCGTTGTAGAAAAATTCAAGAAAAAAGATTCAGTTGTAAGATGTGAAAACTTTTGACCTGCGCGATAAAAGAATTCTTAAAACAATGTTTCTTTGATGTTTATAGGACTCTCGACAGCAATAGTAATTTAGGCTTATTTTCATGCATTATACAGTCCCATCAATAAGTCTCTCCTCTTCTCTCGTTATGCTCGCCATCCAAGCGAAGGTTGGCATTTCTCCCTGTCTTCCTTTCAGACTCGTAGGAGGTCATCTAACTATTAGGGCCTAACGTACGTTTGTGGATGTGTTTATGGCGTTTGATAATATCAACTCTTATTCAATTTTAATTAATAGGATACAGGAAGTAATATCGGCGAATTTATTTCTTATTTCATAAAAGAATGTAGCATTATATTACAGGCCTAACCATATTGTATTAATGAATTTCATTCCACTAGTACTGAATTATATGAAAAGTAGATTAGATATTCAGCCTTAAGCACTAGAATATGAGCTCATTAGAATCTATCAGGGAATCTGAAGCTGGAGACGTAGAAAATTACAGTTTTATATCTTTTTGAAAATAAAACCAATAGGATATACTACTCAACTACGTCCATAATACTACTATTAATACTATTCTATATTATTCTAGTGTTGGATATCCACGACTGAAGATGGCAAATTTTATGCCGAAATGCATCTCGTAAATTAAAATTAAAAGAATCTACAGAATCATTGGGCTGGAAACGAAGAAAAGTGTGCATCAGCAACAATTTCTGACAAGTTTAGTTAATGCAGGTTAAGCCTATATACCACACTAACGAAACTATTTTTCGAACATTTGATATCATCTAGTGATCCCACAACTACTGTGTCTCAGCTTTCAAGCGTTAATAATATTACTGAATGTAATATTATAGTGATCGTAATTAATTGACATTTGACATCATATAAATATTTGTAATAACTGGCATTTATTTTATCTTGTGACTAGTTGATATTCAACTGTGTTTTAATTAATTTTATGTAGGCCTAAATATTTGTAATAACTGATTTTATTTTATCTTATGACTAGTTGATATTCAACTGCGTTTTAATTAATTTTATTAATTTGCTAATTTCTATATGACTAGTTAACTTATTTTAATTAATTTTATTGATATAACTTTACTAGTGATTATCCAGTTTATTGATTATGCTAAAGGATAACTCTATTGTAAAATAGGCCTACTTTATTTACATGTAACAAAGAACTGTATCAATTTACAATTAATGCACACTGTGATACCAACAATAAATTGTGTAAATTGTAATTTTCTACGTCTCCAGCTTCAGATTTCCTGACAGATTCTAATAAGCTCATATTCTATTGCTTAAGGCTGAATATCTAATCTATTTTTCACCTAACCATATGCTAGCGCTGCCAACCGAATTCCGTTTCTTACCGGATTCTTGCCTGCAACAAGCGCAGAGGAGCGACTTTTTGATGGCACTGTGTCTTTCTATTGTAAAATGAAGGGTATATATAATCCCATCGAGGTTTTTCCCTTCCAGTGAGAACACCTCCCCCCAAAATAAAATCTCCTCAAATCGGCGGGACGAGTAACTTTAAATCTTCCTAAGGAAAGTCTGTCATCATGTTATCGCCTCGAACAACCTTCTGAGTATGAACTAAAAATGAAAGTATATGATTATCGATTAATAAAGACTATATTTCTTGATTTGATACTTCGGAGATATAAAGCGATTACTGAAAGAAATGAGCATGACGGCATTAATCAGCTTTGAGCTATTTCATAACCAACGGGTGTAGCGTATGACATTCAAGACTTGTCTGGATCGGCTACTCTTCTAGTGGGTTGTAACTCCAGGCAGTAACCTCATTGTAGTATTGTTATTACAGTACAATATTACTTGTCTGGTAGGTAGTGTAGTCGTAACAAATTGCGTGTAGGTTTCCAACGTTATATAATTAGGATCCAATATTCTCAGTCATGTACACTCGTTATGCAGCTTAAGTTCTAGCATTGAGCGCTCTTCCTCTCTCCTTTGTCATTTTTTGTCTTCACATTCACACATTTCACACCACACACCATAAAATGAATGAATAAAATAGGGGATTTTAAGAACAAACCAGGCCTCATATGGCGTTTTAACGGATACTTTCTAAATTTGTTTATCTGACACTTTATCAGTTTACCTGATTTATCATTAATAACTAATTGAATTACCGAAAACTATAAACCCAATTTTACCTTTGGGTACATTTTTTCATTTAGAATAGAATAGAATAGATTTATTAGTCCACCGGAAGATATTCCTGTTAAGGGACACGTTAAAACAGTTACAATAAGAATATCTTTAGATTATCAGCTGAAAACTACGTAATAAATAATCTGTATTTAAAATAAATTAAATTCTGTTCGTCTTATTGATAATATCATACTAAAATGAATTCATTTCGTGTTGTCAAAGTCCGTTGGTTTCAATAAAACAAGCGAAAGGAAGCTTCTATTTGACTTACGCTGTAAGCTGCCATCTATCGTAGAAGACAAGAACAACAACCGACAGTCAGCAGATATGCAAGACAGCGCGGGCGTTTGTTTGAGTGAGTAAAATCTCAAATTTTAAACATTTAGACTAATCGAACAGATACAGACATGTGCAACTTGTCTATAATGGTAATTAAGATACTCGTATGAAAATTATGAAACGAGGAAAGCTCATTTCATAAACATATTTGTATCTTAATAAATGCCAGTATAGCCTTGTTGCATAACGTACTATTATGATCAAACAAGCTATAACTTGGATTCAGGGTAGGAACATAGTGTAGGAGATGTACCTGCAACTCAACGTTGCAATACACAACCGCTGTCTCACTCCCTCCCTTTCATTCTGTAGACAAGGAATGGGGAGAGCCGGCAACTGGTTCTCAGGCAGGTTGCCGGCTCTCCGTATCCTTTGTCTACAGAATGAAGGGGAGTGAGTGAGACAGCAGTTGTGTATTCCAACGTTGAGTTGCAGGTACATCTCCTACACTATGTTCCTACCCTGAATCCAAGTTATAAGATGTGTTTCAGCGTTCCGTCTTTATGAATTCTCATAAAAAGTTCCGAAAGTGATAGAAATAATACGATAAAAGTATAACGATACACACTAACTTACCCGTTTGAAATTCCACATATTCCTATAATGGATTGGTCACTGATTCATGCACTAAATAGTCAAAATGATAATTATTGTTATGTTACTAAATAACAGACCACATTATCGTATCGTACATTCTCGTAGTCCCTGATTAGGGGCATAGGGCCTCCAGGTGGAGCTTCGGTGCTTAAACTAATTTGGTTATGCTTACGTAATTTCCGAGAGAGAGAGAGAGAGAGAGAGAGAGAGAGCGCGAGCGAGCAGAGGGACAGGTGGTCACAGAAAAGTTTCGAAACGTAACGTTACGAAAGGTTTCCTGGACGTGAAAGGGCCGAGGAATTCTGTTCAGAGGTTTTAATTTAGCTCTGGAGTCCTATAGCGTGCCGTAAATCTACGGCTCGGGACCCCCAGCTTAAAATCCCTCTTGGAGTATTCCGTGTCCAGGATTTTTTTCGTACTGAAAATTCCATTGACCGCGGCAGGGTTTGTACCCGCGACCTCAGATCTAGAGGCGGGCATCATTCTACCTTTACCCCACCGTGGCCAAAAGACCACATTCAGAATTCAGTAGTTTTTGTTTATTTGTGACCATGGCCAATATTATTCTCTCACAAAAAAGGGACATTACCTTATTTCTATGGCTTGTTTCTAAAAGATCCAATGTCAATTTCTTGCAAAAATGAGATCTATGCATTATTGAGCTCGGCTAATCTTTATCTTTCGTATAATAAAAGTGGCAATGTATGTTGCTATTATAGACATAATACAGAAACCTTAGAGGTCAATGTCGGAAGTTCTCAGCAAAAAATGTTACTTCTACAAAGGCTTCAAAGTCAGTTATCTCAAAAGCAAATTTTATGACACTGGCCCTTTTAGAACCAAGCCACAGATTTATCACTTTCACTCTAGAAATAGAAATGGCAATAAAATATAACGGCAGCGCAACGGGTTTGTGGCGATGAGCACGATAATATTACAAGATAAAAATACTATGCCGATGTGCACGAAAATTCGACTGTGCCGATGTGCACGTGTGCCAATGTGCACTACACCTTGCCCGCTGTGTAACGTATTCAGATTTGCACAACATTCACAGACTGTAAAGGATGCAAGAGGTAAATAAAAAAAGGCTGAATTTGAGGTAAAAAGAGTACAATGTGCATAGAACACAACACACATGGAACACACAGGACATTGAATACTGTATTCACATTTTTTGCAATAAAATCTAGGCGTGGATTTGATTCAGTGTATATTTTTATTGTGAACATTTAGGTACCATTGGCACTTTAAATAGTAGAAGTTTTACTGGTGTCATTTTTGATTACATAACCACCAGTAACTTACTTATTAATATTAGTCTTGTCTTACTGGGTTTTGTTCTAAGCTGTTTTGTTTCATTAAACGTAGACGGCCTTGGGGAAAATACGATTGTTCACTATCATAATTTGCATGACTAATAGTTTGGAATAGTTTGAAATAGGACAATAGCCATTACAGTTGAAAGAACTTCACGTAGAATAAGCACATCTATTATTAGCATTAAAACGCGTACGGAATAAGGAGGCTGGTTCAGCACATCTTTGGTTAGTTAAAATATTTTCACTTATATGGAAGTTAGCTGGACTCTTGACTACCCGTATGCTTATGCTAACTGATAATTGAACATCTAAAAGTGATGATAATTATATGAAAGTCTTTAGGCATTCGTCTGTGAAATAAATGTAAGTTATATTAAAGAACCAATATCACTAATGTATAAGATTAATTTCAAGTCAACCATTGATAAGATGTTTATGTGAATTGGGTAGTTATATGGAGAAACCATAGTAGGCCTACAGTGTGTCCCTTCATATCAAATATAATTTGTCCCAAACATCTGGTTTCTTGGAATGCTAAAGAGTGTAGGTCCCCCTTTTGATATAATGAGCGAACCCTCCATGATCCAAATTCATAGCCTTGTTTGTTTCCGGTTAGTCCGTCCATTCCGAGACATCAAATTAGATTCCTGAGTGACAGCCGACAGGTCTTTTACAGGGGGGGGGGGGACACCAGCCATTTGAATAAACCCCCAACCTAGAGGGCCAGGCGATTTGTGATCAGGTTTTTTTTTTTATTTTTTTTTATTTCCCTTAGCCTTTGTAGAACCAACTACTCAGTGCCTTCACTTATTTACTTACTTAGGCCTATACACACTTACTTACTCAATGGCATTTTAGACAATTCTTAAGCAAGCTAAAAGAATCTATTAATAAACTTCAGTTTTTCCAAAGAAGGTGTAGATGATACATGTAGATTTATACCCTAAATATATCCTAGGATATCCAGGGAATGTTATCACTAACATTTACAATATATGACTTAATAGAATGGTTTAATTTTTTTAATCCTGTTCGCATGAATTATTCTATAATATGTAAATAAAACTTATATAAAACAATTTACCAATCATGTAAAATCTCTTCAAATCAATAATTATCAACTGTAAAACTGTAAGTTCAAAATTAAAATGAAGTAAGTCTAAAAATGTGTATAAACAATTCCACTAATTTTATAGCGTTAGTCTTAACTTTAAATTTAAATTGAGTCTTATCACACCTTCACTAAATATAAAGGAGAATCTGCTCACAACATGAATTGAACTAGTGGTTGTATGTTTGTTTATTCCTCGTGTTTTCTTCTGTTGACCACTACACTCCGTATTGCTCTCGTAGTATTTGCAGTGTGTTCCGTATGTTATTTTTACAAGACTGGTAGATTGTTTCATATAAGGTTTTTTTTTAATATTATAGAATAATTCATATGAATAGGATTTTTAAAAACTAAACCAATCTATTAAGACCATATATTGTAAATGTTACTGGCAACATTCGCTGGATATCCTAGGCTATATTGAAGGTATAAGATGGACAAATCTACATATATCTACTAAAGGAATATCTATTTTATGGAATCCGGTAGATTATTGCCGCTCTTACACGAGCCCGCCATTCAAAACTATTCTGTGTTACCTCCATCCCATTATCTCTCGCAAATCCTACTTCCTTTAAATATATCCTTATATTGTCATCCTACCTACGTCTAGGTCTTCCAAGTAGTCTTTTCCCTTCTGGTGTCCCAGTCAATACTTTTGAGATTATGTTTTTCCTCCTCAGTACGCAACATGTACAGCCCATTTCATCCTCCGTGATTAATTACCCTTATTATATTCGGTGAAGAGTACAGGCCATGAAGCTCGTCGTTATGCAGAATCCAGTCCCCGTTTTCATCTCTCTTAGATCTAAATTCTTAAGCACCCTGTTTTCGATCATCTCACTCTCAGATTATGTTCATCCCGAAGAGTAAAGGACCATGTCTCATATCCATGTAATACAACCGACAAGATAATTATCTTATAAATGTTTATTTTTAGATTTCCGTACAGAAGACGAGAACTGCATTCTGACTAACTGATTCTGAACTGCATAAAAGCAACATTTCCTGGTTTTAATCTACACTTAACTTCTGCATTAATATTATTTGCATCTGTAATTATTGCTCCCAGATTAGGGATGTTTCACTGTATTAATAATATGTTTAATGCTGAACCGCATGGAAAATCCCAACTCCTAACCGGACTTTGAAACTGTAACCGACTGGAATTTAATTTTCTGGAAAAGTTCTCTTCTGCACCAGCATAAGATCTAAAGGCATGACTTCATTGTTTTGAATGTGACCTTTCACAAAGAGAATTCTTGAGGTTGCATCTTCAAGAGAGAATTTCTGTTTACCTGTTAGGCCTACATTTAGTTATATCGGCAAGATTTATGGTTCATAAAAAATACGATCATCCCGGAACGAGAGAAACCGCATCTTGACGTGATGCAGCACCGACCTTGTCATCATAATGTCTGTTCTCACGGCACTGGTATTTATGCAATTCGCACTGTCCGGAATCCAAGGTTCGGGAAAGACGAGAGAATTAACATTGAGAGCAGGACCTTGTGGTTAGGAAGTGACTGCAACAGGTGTTACATATGCACCTGGCGTGCACTTCGTAGTTATCTGAAACATTCGTGTTTTGTTAGCCTCGTCAACATTTCCACATTTGTATTTATAGTTGCAAGTGCCATCGCTGGCAGATAATGAGTTGGTTTACATTCTACTTAGCCGTCATTCAAGACTCTTTATCTTAATTACAGTTGCATGAATCACGACCTTAAACTTTACAATGAAGCAGTTGTTGCATTTTATTACGCCTGCTCTATTTAAGTTACTTTCCGTTTTGAAATACATCATTTGTACAGTATCGATGAAATTCGACAATTTAAAGCTACTTATTATGTTATTTATCATACTAATTAGTTCGAGATATCCGGTTTTCTTTCTCTTAAGAAACTCGTGGATAATCCATTCACAAAATTCCAGAGTCCCGACATTGGCTATATGTTATACATTACAACGTTCACAAATGTTCTTGAATTCATGAAGAAGGACAAGGTTAAGTTCTGATGAATAAATCGGAGGACGGTTTATGTCTAATTAAACTACCTTACAAATATGTTTCTTATTTTACTGGAGAACGTAATCTCCATGAGCTGACACTGACTGAGATAAGGAGAGGGTGTAGTAGGAAGGCCATCATGGTTGCGTCTAATTATTTTAATTAACAGTTATAAGATGGATTCCCACGCTATTTCCTGGTGACAAGGTAAACTAATTTACGTCATTTTAGATATGAAATGAGATTCACTTCCTCTGACATATGTTGTCTATAAAATAATAAAATTATAAACACGAAAGAGGGTATGGATAAGTACTTACTGTTTGGCGGTAAAACAAAGCCAAATATGGGCCTATATTTATACCATATTGGCTGCTCTATTAGCATTCGTACTTTTGTAGGAACGTTTCCGGTTTCGAATTTGATTCCGAAAGGGAAATACGAGGCGCGTCCAGAAAGTAAGTTTCCCTGGACCGCTTACAGAAACAAAACACAATTTCATGAAAATATTTATTGCAACAGATACAGCAAGTGTTCAGCTATTTGTCAACATATTCGCCACCGGAATTGAGACATTTGCCATACCGTGTGACCAACTTTTTAATTCTTGTGTCGTAGAAGTCCACCGCCTGGGATTTGAACCACTGAATGACAACCATCTCTGCCTCTTTCAATCTCTGTCATTTCTTGAGGTATAGGACAAGATGAAAATCACTGGGAACGAGATTCGGGCTGTAGTGCGGATTTTTAAACACCTTCCAGCAAGTCTTCCGCAGACGTTGGGCTGGGAAGAGTTTAAACATCCACCCTACAGCCCGGATCTCGCTCCCAGTGATATCAGTCTTTTCCTACACCTCAAGAAATGATAGGGAATGACAGAGAAGAGGAAATGGTTGTCACACAATGGTTGAATTCGCAAGCGGCAGACTTCTACGACACAGATATTCAAAAGTTGGTCCCACGGTATAACAAATATTGTCAATTCCGGTGGCGAATTTGTTAAAATTGCTGAACATCTGCTGTATATGTTGCAATAAATATTTCCATGAAATTGTGTTTTGTTTATGTAAATGGTCCCAGGGAAACTTGCTTTCTGGACGCGCCTCATATAATGGAACTCCTGGTGGAGCTAGTTGACAATGATGTTTGCTCATTGCAAGTTTTTGCTACAGTCCCACGTTTACCTTTTAGTTTATGACCTATAACTTAAAGTAAGTGAGTATGCAGACAATTTATGCAGATGTAATTGCAGATGTCTGTAGATGTAATTTAGTTTAACTTTAGTTTAACAGTTTGTCTGCAGAAAAAGTAATTGTCTGCATACTCACTTAAAGTAAGTGAGTATGCAGACATACCGTTTAATCTGTGCAGTTTGTGCAAACTTTAAGGAGATTTTTTCACAAGTGTCTGGAAATGCTATATTTCGTTGTTAGATATGATTTTCTGTAATTCTGCTTACACTGTAGGCCTAAGACGTGCATTTTATGACATTTGTGAGATATTTGACAGCTGTCTTGTATGGAACCCCGTAGGCTACCCGACTTGTGGAAGCCTGTGAGACAGCACGAAAAATATAACCTCATGGGAATGATGCAACGGTGGGTTGATGCAACGGTGGGTTGATGCATACGACATCCGTGCTAATGGAAAACGTTGTGAGCTTTTTTTTTTTAAATTAGATTTTCATGTGGTATGTTGTCACCATACATTCTGTTTCTAATGTGTTTCCCTTAGTTCTAGTGTTTAGTGTTGTGGTATGAAAATTAATGTATCATGAAGCCGTAATGGATATTCCACAAAGAAAAACTGCTCGTCATATAATAAAGAAAACAATCTCTAATAAAGCTCCTCCAGACCTTATAACTTACAGGTATATTTCCATTCTCAACACATGAGGGACGTTTTCATAACATTTGGGCATGAGCTACTTTTTTTAAATTATTATACTCTGACTATTTACATATAGACCTATCTGTCCGTCTGTTCCTATTGGCCCAAGTGATGGGGCATAGGGCCTTTAAGTGGAGGCTTCTGTTACCTAGATGAATTTTGTTATGCTTATTTTCCAAGAGAGGGCAGAGTGACAGCAGGTAAGCCCATCCCCTCACAAACCCCCTCCGGAAACTAAGGTATTACTTGGACGTGAAAGGAATTTTGTCCAGAGGCTCTAATTTAGGCTTGGGGTTCTTTTACGTGCCGTAAATCTACGAACGGGCCCCCCCAGCGCAAAGTCCCTCCCGGAGGATTCCGTGGCCAGGATTTTTACGTCCTGAAAAATCCATCGACCGCGGCTGGGTTTGATCCCCCGACCTTCAGAACTAGCTATAATACCTCTAGACCAGCGTGGTTCACGAATATGTACATATAGTACATAGAATACATGCATAATGCACATATGTTATACATATATATGTACACTTTTCCTATATTATAAAGGACGACATTTTGGTGAATACATATGTTTAAAATACCTTATCCATTTAGAAACATACTTTTTTGTAACATTCTGTTCCTTCCATCTTAATATTAACGGAAACAAGGGAAGGTACTCAGTAAATGTTTAGAAATTATTAATTAGTAGGTTTGTACAACTCGTATTGCATATTAGTATGTTTATTATTAA
This sequence comes from Ectobius pallidus, assembly GCA_964059195.1. Taxonomy (NCBI): domain Eukaryota; kingdom Metazoa; phylum Arthropoda; class Insecta; order Blattodea; family Ectobiidae; genus Ectobius; species Ectobius pallidus. The sequence goes on from CAXKWD010000004.1 coordinate 98,829,665, forward strand.
TATTGTTATTACTAGTATTATTGTTATTATTATGTTGTAAATAAAACATGTGTGTTCTATATAAGCTTTTTTTTTTATTTTCACATATAAAATATCCTCTTCTGCTATTGAATACGTGTAGTAAATATTTATTATATTCTGACCCATTTCATGAAAAATTAGCAACCTAAACCTTAAACTGAAATAAAATACTTATATATTGTAAGGTATAAGTAGTATAAAGTTTTTATTTATATCTATTTACTATATTTAAAATTATTTTTTAAAATATTTTAACCAAATTTCACCTAGGTACATTCACTAGGTACATTTACGATACTTAGCATCAGAATAGAAGACTACCCATTTTCAACGTTTCAGAATACCCTGAAAATAAAAATGATTAGAAAGTAAGTTTAAAAGTTTGCATGAAAATTATTAAAAAGTCAGTTTAAAAGTTTGCGTGCACCATCTGAATATGACGTGTCATTTCCAATTTCGTAAAACTTGAAATTTGATCATTGTATTCACCGAACATCACTGATTCATTTAGAGAGAGAGAAAATAATTTTGACCCAAAATAAAAATGTATCACTCTTAAGCACCTTGTTTTGTAAAAAGCTAAACAGTAAAAGCAGAAAACTGTTTTAAAACATTTTTCTCGCGATTTTAACACGATGCGTTTTTAAAATTTCAACCTTTTTCAAAACCAATTGTGTACCTTACCTTACAAAGGGGCTAAGTGGCAACATTAAGTTTCTGAGATAATCAACAATCCTTGTAAAGAAATACCATTCTTCCCTACCTGCGGTGCTCTCTCTCGAGCAACTTTACAACCACACTATTCTGAATTTCACTTAGCGCTTTTGTAGGGCAATGCAGGATGCCAAGTAATACCATTGTATAGTAATATATATATACAGTATATATATATGTTTTAATGTTGTAATCGATAAACCACTACATGTCTAAAATAGTGTGATGCATTAGTGCCATTTTCGAAGAAAAAAATATTGCTTTTCACGAGCCATAAGCTGCAAAAGCCTCGATCAGATCTACAAATTCTGTTCAGATCTACAAATAGTTTGAGCTACAGCACGCAGCCCACCTAATAAAGAATAATTAGAATTTGATGACCAACCAGCAATTATAATTGTATAAACACCTAGAACTGCCCAATTCAACTAATTTGGGAACCTTCAAAAGGATCAAATTCCATTCCGCTTTCACCGCAGAAGGCTTCAAAGTAGGCTAAACTAAATTACATCTTGCAGACATCTGCAAGATGTTAAACTAAAGTTTAACACAAACTGCACAGATTAAACGTATGTGTCGGTTAATGTTATTGAACTATGCACAGCATATGTAATAACCGTTATATTTTCAATTGTATTAAATGCTTTTAAATTTCTCATTTTTATCGGATATTATACATCATTGGTCCTATTATTATTATTATTATTATTATTATTATTATTATTATTATTATTATTATTATTATTATTATTATTATTACCATCATCATCAACTTAAGATATTTCCTTACGGTAACAGTAATCAAATTCGTTTCGTACTTTTCTGTTAAACCAATTCGAAGAAGCAGATTTTATTATACTTTTTTCATTATTTAAGGATCTGCACTTAATTAGAGAATTGATATGGTTTTGCAAATTGCAAGTTCATGTTTACATAAACCTAAAAGTTGTGCATTTGTTTTGAGGGTTGTTTCGACGTTTGAAACAAAAAATATATATTATTGCTGTAAAGTTCAGACAATGTTACATATTTCTGTTATGCTATGTGTACCTATACTATTTGCATTGTTTAAGCACATTTTTACAGTATTTCTCTACTCAATTCGAGAGTAATCAGTCTATTTTAATGAAAAAGTATTTTACGATATAAGGATGAGGAGTATGTTTTAATAGAAACGAAGGATAATTTTCTAGATTCTGTTATACATTTCACATACACGTAGGCCTACTGCATACTATTTTTTCTATGATAGGGAAAATACGTGAAAAATAATTAAATACAAACAACTGTTCGAGATGTTGATTGAATTCAAAGGATACCACCCTTAAAAAGTTTGTGACCATTTTAATCTTTGTGGTGATCGATATATGCACACGCAACTAGTCGCGTCATGCTTAGCTACTGTGAATTAAATCGCGATTATTAATACATAAAATGAAAGTATAGCACAGGTAAGATTGAAAAAGGTAAAGTTTAACTAGCAAATACAATTACCTATATGCCATTTCTGCAATAATATTTACATCAAAAGTTAAAGGCTTTAATATAATGATGCACGTACGCACTGAAAAGGGAAAAATGCAAGTAGGTTAGATTACAGGCACTGTATGTAAAAAGTTCGAGTGTCCACTATGATAACTTGAACGGGAAAAGGACGAAAAGAAAACACTATCGTATAAAAAAATATTGTTTCTTATATTTTTAATATACTTTTGAATTAATGCTTTTCTGAGAACAATTGGCTTCCCAGAACGCATCCAGTTCCATTCCAATTAACATTTTTTCTATACCTCTATAGATCTCAGTACATGTAGCGAGAATGCATCTCATTCTCTGCTAATTTTACTTTAGGGTTTTAAGTTTCACCAAGACGTTGGTATAAAACTGACAATTTTTCAAGTATATTTCATTGCTTTATCTCAGATTTTTCCTCGCTATATTGCACGTTATCTAGCAGAGTTTGTAACGAGGTCTGTGGGGTTCTAGAGGAGTAGGAATGAGATTGGGACGCGAGAGGTCGTAGGTTCAGCATACCAAACTAAGAAACCGGGTTGGATTCCTAAGACAAAAATGTAATAAATATCAAGAAACCGTTATATCCAACATTTTTCTTCACTGATTACAGAACATTTACTTCTGAATGCAGTAACTTGAGTGATTATCAAGAGGTTTTGTTTATTTTTTATTAAATTATTACTGGCATGCTCCATTCCTTAAGAATACTACATGGCTTTAACTTCAATATACACAATTTGCAAATATTCAACTTACATTATAGTATGTTCAGTGAGAATGTTCTAAACATCTGCAATATTTAATTTTAATACAACGTGTAAGGTTATTTAGTAAGGTAATTTTAAATTCGTGCTTTAGTTACTCTATATCTGTGAAGTTTATGGATTTCACGAAATTAACAAAGTTTTTAAAATTAGTTTTCATAAGTTCCTCTTTGGTTACGGAACATGCGCATCCTCTACTTTGTATTTTCCTGATCATGTCATGTCTTTGTTGGTTTACAATTTTACATCGGAATATTATGTGATCTACCATTTGATCCTCTTCTTGGCACTTGCATAATGGGCTATCCAGTAAAACAAATCTGTGGCGATATGATCTAAGCTTGCCATGTCCTGTGATCATTGTAGTGAACTCTTGGCAAATAGGCAGTTTCTGTCTTAATCTGCTTCTTAGATAACAATAACATAGTACATATCTCTTGTCTATTCCAGGAAGCAGGAATACAAACTCGGAAATGTGGAGGGACAGAACGGGACACAAGAAGTGTGGCGACCAGTGGGTGATAATGCCTGGAAGACTGCAACAACACCCACCGAATTTTTGGAGGCTAGTACGGTTCGAACAAGATTGCCACAAGTTCTTGCGAACGTTACCGCGAATCTTCTCATGCTCGACTTATGCATGGCGATTGGATTCTCTACAGTGCTGATAGGCGCTACTTTGCACGCGGAATCGGGATTATCAATAGACGATGACCAAGCGAGTTGGCTGGGTGGTATCGCATTTATCTTTCAGCCTATCGGCAGCGTGTTGTCCGGGATGATCGTAGAGTTTTTCGGACGCAAATGGAGCATGATAATTGTAAATATTCCGTTCCTAGTGGGCTGGCTGATGTATAATTCTGCGACATCAGTAATCATGTTATACGCTACGAATGTGATACTAGGTATAGGCATCGGATTTATGGAGGCTCCCATCATGACGTATACAGCCGAGACTTGCCAACCTCAAATTCGACACATCCTCACTTCAATACCAGGTGAGTGAACTTGAAAAATATCTATGTTCTTGAAATAAAAGAAGTGTTTATTTATTATGTGATGCGGCCCAGGAAACCACGTCCCCTTGTTGCTGGGGTACTTATAATTCAGTATACCAGTAGCGAAAGTGTAGCTTTAGGTCAAAATTTACAAAATCACAATTTTTTTATACCATCTGTGAGCACAATGTCTGAATTATGTCCTCGAGGCAAAGAATATAAGAAAACTTGACGTTAGATCAAACACAGCACCAAAATTTGAGAGTACGCTTGACGCCATGTTAAATTATTACAGAAAATAATACAGAGTTACCTATAATATTTACAATAAAAATTTGTTGTCTATAATTAATACAGATATTATCATAACGATTGTATAAAATATTTATAGTTACTAGGGAATTATTAATCATAATCATAATAAAAATCCGGATAAATAAAACCGAAGTAATTGTAGTTTTTAAAATGTACAAATAGTAATGTTAATGTCATAATTGTAGTAAAAATCCGAACACAATTAAAAATAAAATCAGGTAAACTGATGTAACAAAGTGCCAGTATGATTTTGTTTAATCTGTTATGATTGCAATTATGATATGCAGAATACAAAATAAAGAAAATGGTCTAGTTGGATAAGCGCATGTACAGCAATAGTGTTATTTGTCATAGCTAACTGTATTTTAATTGCCAAATCCTTATAAGATCACAGTAAAAAATTGACTATGTTGTCATGATAACTGATTTGCATTTCACAAATTCTTTCGAATACGGTACGTATATTACCATAAAATAGGCACTGAATTGAGCATTACTCCGAAATAGGTCAACCGATTTTATCCAATATCAATAGACGTCTTCCCATGGACATTATAAATGTGTATACCAAGTTTCATAAAAATCCGGTAAAGCGTATTTGAGTTACCGCGTCTTTAAAATACACACTAAATTTTATTTGAGTTATCGCGACTTCTTATATGGTCATTCTTCAAATACGGGAAAATTTGTGTTCCTTAGTGATATTTCCCTTCAAATTCAACTTAAAAAAAGAATTGAAATAAAAGTTTGGTTCTACTACTTCCATACTACAACTATCACTTTGAAATGTCACTAACTTTAAATTCTGATATTCCAAAATCGAATTTAATTAAATGAAATGTCATCGACATGCCCTGTCCCAAACCTCGGTTTTGTATATTCTAATGCATTTTTCCACAAAACAAAATGTTATTTCCTTTTCAACTTTTTTCCTGTCAATGAGTAGGCCTATGAATGTGTGAAGAATATTAATCCCTAAAAAATAAAATGAAATAAAATTGTCACCCCACCTAATGAACATAAAGAATGCCCCAAGGGTTTTTGGTCATCCACATGACTGAAAAGAATGGAATTTTTTCTGCAGAAATGAGAAATTTGTATAACTGGCAACAATGTTAGAAGCCAACAGGGCAGCTTGTGGTTGAATTGTAAGGTTGAATTTTGCTTGTTTACAAACAGTTTGGGATTAACAAAGGACTTGGCATCATTTTCAAGGAAAGCGTTTTTATTCCCCGTCATTAACATGGCTTCTAGAAAGTAGGCAGAAAGTGAATATTAATTAATTTTGATTATGCACTATGATAAACCTTCCAATTCAAAGTACTTGACTGAAGTTGAGCTTACAGAGGTTTAGGAATGGCTTGCTGAGACCACTTAAACTCCTTTTTTGTCATCCACATGCCTGATTTTTGTGTCATCCACATGTCTCATGAAGGGGTATGTGGATGACTCTCAAGTCATGTAGATGATAAATGTAGGATACTATTGTGTTTACGGTGTCTGTGACCTGTACTTAAGATCTTAAAACTGATTAAATGAATTTCTGCTTGATTCCCCCCTCCCCCAAAACCATAAAAACACAGTCTCGTTAAAATTATATTAATTCCGGAGTATGCACACAAATTTGCAAATTTGTTGCAAAATTAACTGAAGTATGCTGAGAAAAATATGAAATCACATAAAGAAAAGCAGATTGTTGCCAAAGTTAGTCATTAATGTGGCCTTCTGCCATCCACATATAGGCCTACATGGATGTCATTCACATGGCTTTAAAAAAAAAAGAAATTAAAATAAATAAAAATATAAACATTTAAGCTCTGCTGGTGTCATATTATAATCAAGTAACCTCTGAAGTATTTTAGTAATTTTTTTGAGATTTTTTAAACAAAGTAAAAAATTTGGATTTTACACACTCCAAATTTTCCCGTATTTGAAGAATCACCCATATATTAACATAAAAGGCACTAAATTGGGCATTATTCCGGTACTGGCCAACCGATTTAGTCGAATATCAATAGACGTCTTCCCATGGGCATTATGAATGCGTATACGAAGTTTCTATTAGAAAGGCGCCATAATCTATTAAAATAGGCACTAAATTGGGCATTACTCCGGTACTGGTGAACCGATTGGGTTCAATATCAATAGGGTTCTTCCCATGGACATTATAAATGTGTTTTCCAAGTTTCATGAAAATCCGGAAAAGTGTATTTGAGTTATGGCGCGTACAGACACACGGACGGACGAACGGACAGACGAACAGACGAACAGACATTTTTCGTCCCCACGCACAATCTCATAAAGTACCATTCTTTCCTGTGCTTAATTTCTTAAAAAAGCTATTTACAATTTTCTCATACTTTTTGAAGTACTGAACGTATTGACATTACATTATATACTTATAGTTTTTGTCTTAGTTCTTTTTTCCTTTTCCCTATATACATCAGAATCACTCAATATCCATAGATATTGTTGAACATTTAAATATTTCATCTTTCAGTAGACAAATGATGAAATTGTTGTGTTTTTTTAACATTGTTTTAAAACTTTGCTGTGGAACTGTAAATTTGTAGGTTACTTTATTATTTATTTATTTTGTTGTAATAATTTGACTCGTGTCATAACGTGGATATTATATGTTCAGTTCGAGTAATTAAAAATCTACTCTGACTATACATCTTGAAATTGCCTGATTATTTTCCCAAAATGTATTGCTGTAAATTAAAGCTAACATGGAGGAATTCTCAGACATAATTCCGTATTCATGTGAAGTGTGTAGAAAATACTGCGGAACTGTCCCTAGATTTCTCAGCACCTGCTTGGAAATTTTTTATGTTCTTGAAAGTTACAGCAAGAGAGAAAGAGTTTTCAGTTTTAGTAGTTAAACAGTCTTTAATGTAACATGAGCCGTATTTATATAGAATTATAAATGCAGGTTTGTTTACTGTCTATTAATGTATTTATAGTTAATTTATAATGTGCTTAGCACCTCGACACAATAACTGTCAACTTTAATATAAAAAAACAAAGAATAGGCTTTTCAACGTGTTGTTTATTACATCACGCATCATAAGAGATACATATATCCTATATGTAACCCTAATATTCACAACATACATGGAGTTGCATGTACACAATGAAAAACACTTGATGATTTCATAAATAGCACCAAAAACATCTTGGTAGTGGTGAACAGACCAGTAGGTTCTACTTGACAAAAAATTCGAGGCCCCAGGATCTTCTCCAACTGGCGAACTAAAGAACACCGAAGACCGTCGACCCTGTTCCTCTAGTATTATGTCTTTCGACTACATGGCAATGTACTGATGTGGTGAACAGGTATATGTCTTCTGTTTATCCACTTAGGCTGAGTACTGCACAGTACTTGTCTCTGCCGGGCGGCATTCCTTTGCTTTGGAAGTCTAGATGACCCACCAGACTTCATCCAATTTGTTTCGTACATATATTGCCCAATATTTACAACATACATGGAGTTGCATGTACACAATGAAAAGCACTTGAAGATTTCATAAATTGCACCAAAAACATCTTGGTAGTGGGTGAACAGACCAGTAGGTTCTACTTGACAAAAAATTCGAGGCCCCAGTATCTTCTCCAACTGGCGAACTAAAGAACACCGAAGACCGTCGACCCTGTTCCTCTAGTATTATGTCTTTCGACTACATGGCAATGTACTAATGTGGTGAACAGGTATATGTCTTCTGTTTATCCACTTAGGCTGAGTACTGCACAGTACTTGTCTCTGCCGGGCGGCATTCCTTTGCTTTGGAAGTCTAGATGACCCACCAGACTTCATCCAATTTGTTTCGTACATATATTGCCCAATATTTACAACATACATGGAGTTGCATGTACACAATGAAAAGCACTTGAAGATTTCATAAATTGCACCAAAAACATCTTGGTAGTGGGTGAACAGACCAGTAGGTTCTACTTGACAAAAAATTCGAGGCCCCAGTATCTTCTCCAACTGGCGAACTAAAGAACACCGAAGACCGTCGACCCTGTTCCTCTAGTATTATGTCTTTCGACTACATGGCAATGTACTGATGTGGTGAACAGGTATATGTCTTCTGTTTATCCACTTAGGCTGAGTACTGCACAGTACTTGTCTCTGCCGGGCGGCATTCCTTTGCTTTGGAAGTCTAGATGACCCACCAGACTTCATCCAATTTGTTTCGTACATATATTGCCCAATATTTACAACATACATGGAGTTGCATGTACACAATGAAAAGCACTTGAAGATTTCATAAATTGCACCAAAAACATCTTGGTAGTGGGTGAACAGACCAGTAGGTTCTACTTGACAAAAAATTCGAGGCCCCAGTATCTTCTCCAACTGGCGAACTAAAGAACACCGAAGACCGTCGACCCTGTTCCTCTAGTATTATGTCTTTCGACTACATGGCAATGTACTGATGTGGTGAACAGGTATATGTCTTCTGTTTATCCACTTAGGCTGAGTACTGCACAGTACTTGTCTCTGCCGGGCGGCATTCCTTTGTAGTGGAATGACTTCTGTCGTTAGGTCTTCTCAACGACCGTGTTTTACGGGATGAGTTGTTCCTCTACGTCCAACCCCCAACCTGGAGGACCAGGATATCCCTTTAGTCTGGATCATCACCTTCGACCTGTCCGGCAAGGGAGGCCCTACCAGTAGCTAAGCTACCGCCGGCATAGCTCTCAGGATCATTTGACCACGCAAGCCCCACCACCACGACAAGGTAGGGATATCATTGGTGGGGAAGGTTTACTCGACGAGACCCCTGGATCTTCTCCAATTGGCGAACTACGGTAACCGGAGACTGTCGACCCTGTTCCTCTAGTATTACGGCTTCCGACTACATTATTATTGCACTGATGTGATGAACAGGATGAGTCTTCTGTTTATCCACATAGGCAGAGTACTGCTGCATTCCTTTGAATTGGATGTCTAGTTGACCCTCCAGAGAAGGGGTCTGAATAATACAAAGTGTCTGACTCATGCTAATAATAACTCCAAACGTCAACAATATAGTTCATCACACATTCTAAAGACTTAATTTGATGCTCAAATATTAAAATCCTTTATTGTACCAAACCTTGGAATTATGATGTAGCCTACGTATTTCATATCGATTCCAATACACATTCAGATATAAATTTCATAAGATTTTACATCTAAAGTTGTTATATTTTATAATAATATGTGTTTCCTTAAAATAAAATACAAAATAAAGGTAATGTGATTCGGTATGGGATTTTAAAACCTTTCTGCACCGTAAATTTTGATATTTCCATAGTAGCAAGGACTTACTCTGCCTCATTTTCGTTCTGACGTAATAATCCTACATTACATGTTATAAAACACAAACCGTTCCGAGTGTACATGAATTCATTGTGTACTCCTTTATTTACTGCAGAATAGCCTACCCGTTCTCCAGCTGGGAATAAGTGGTGGTGTCTTTTTAATTTTGTGTGTGTATGGTATATCCTAGAAAAAGTAATATAATTTTTAATAATGGTTTTTCGGGCTAACTAACTATTAACTCTCTGCCATTAGTTACTGCAATACTAAATTGTTTGTTGTATTAGGTGCGTATTTTTTTAAATTTGTAAAATATACAAGTTTGCTCACATTCAACCTTGTAAATGCAGTGTTTTAGAGATCGTTATAAGTACGGGTTTGAAAAATACAAGAGACATCTCGCATCCATTTATTGATGAAAAACAATATGTGATATTTGTTTTTAATATAAATAAAAGGACTATTTTATTTCTGTAAGCAATGAATACTGTGAATTTCAATTGAATTGGCATAATATTGGTATGTTCTATGAAGATAGACTGAGTCAAATAAGTTTTAACCATACCATTTTGATCATAACTGTCGTAAGTTTGATAAGGTTGGGAGAGGAACATTTTGGTGTGGGATTGCAATTTTTATTTTTCATCTGAGATTACATTGCTGGAGTGTACATCACGACCACATTTCTTTCCATGAGGTAACATTGCCATTTGTAGGCATTTGCGAAACTTTTAAAGTTCTGCATATCCTGCACTTATTTGTGGAGTGGTTTAAAATGTTGTAATTGTATAACGTGCGTAGACAGTGGACTGTAAAAACAATTAAATTAATTAAGGGTGATAAAGATTGTACACACGCTATACATTTCGCTTAGAATGAACGATAACAAGGTTATAAGCTAAATAAACCATAGGTGAGATAACACTGACACTTTGATCTTCTTGAATCACAAACACTCGTTGGAAATTTCATCGACGTCTTGAAGTCTTCTTATAAGCAGGGATGATTGATTCCGCCAGTAAATGAAAGAGCTTGCTGATTTAAAAATATATTTAATAACAATTCCGGAGGACCTTTGGAGTCAATATTCCAAATAAAATTATGTGAATAACAATGAAATACACACATGTACCAATTATATGCCGTATTAAGGTTCACAGTCAATCTTGTGATATTTTAATTCACCAAATAATACGCAATAATAATGTTACTGATTTATATTGCGTGTTAAAGTAGATACAGCTACGTTGCAATAAAATCAATTTAATATTATTAGCTGTATGAAATAATTTTAGAGCTTTAATGCACTCACTAGGTAATAAGATTCCTTTCGTAGCTAATATTACCTCAAAAATAGTCCTGAAGTCCAAATCAGGTCATAATCAAGATAGTCAATTCATGTAGAAATGCCTGGTGGAAGCACTAAACGAATCCAGCCTTTTCTGAGACGAATAAATGTGAAAAATTGCTTCTGTGCAATTAATATCAATTATAAAGAAGCCTTAACTTGCAGGAAGCGAAGAATAAGGAATTATGACGTTAAAAAACCACTGCTAGTTAAGTCCAGATATGGACAATGATCCTTTAAGAGGATTTAAAAATGGCGAAGACGAAGAAGGAATGTTTGAAACAAGAAGAAAAGAAGAAAGCTAACAATATAAAAAACATATTGTAGAGAAATTCAACTGTCCTTAAAAATAATGAAGAGAATGCAAGGCCCCCTGAAAACGGGCGAAAAGCAGAAAGAAATCAAACCAACCATCAATCATAATAAAATTAAACATTTAGCAATAAAAATATTAACAGCTAAAAAGATCACAACATAACTGAACATATTGCCCGCGATTATTCACTAGGGAATAATCAAACAGAAATGCGAAGTTATGTTGGATCTTCCAAAACACCAATAAATCCTAAAAGTTGAAAAATAAGAATAACTAAACGAAGAAAATGCATTGAAGTCTGAAGATACCAAGCAAAATAACGACTGCTTTAGTCGTGAGAGTCATATATGGGAATTGGGGCTAGTTTAATGATAGGTCGTTTCAGATAACTTGTAGAAGTCCTGACCGTGACAACCCTCACAAGACCGTCTGGGCCTGGGTGAGTCTGAGTAATGATGCCAACAACCCATTTTAAGGGAGGCATATTGTCATCCATGATTAAAACTGGCGTACCTATGGTAACATTAGGCATAGCCTTCAACCAGTTTGAACGTCTCTGCAAGGAAGAAAGATTTGAAGAAGAAGATCCTCTTGAAATAAGATCTGCATGATTTTCCTTAGAGGCAACATGAGAACAAGAATCAATAGATGTAGTCTCCTGAATATCAGCGGCTCTATTGGCCACAAGAGTTTTCAAAGTCGTGGGTGAATGAGTAAGCTGATTACTGATTCCCTCATCAGACGTAATGAAGGCTGAGCAATTCACAGAAGACTCAGCGTAATTAAAGGGTCTATTTGATAAAGACCTATTCAACTCACAACGTTTCCTTCGCTGCATTGAAGGCATGTTATGATGCTTAAGAGGGAACGAAGGCAACTTGCCGGAGAAGTACCAGCCTAGCTGGGAGTTCTGAATAGTAGGCAAATTGGGAGCAGATATCTGTCCAGATACCATGATTTGAGAACATATCTCAACACCCAATAGCAAATCAATAGGCTTAGGAGAATTAAAGCTGGGATCTGCTAAGGGTAAGTTAGGAGGAATGTTCCAACCTCTAGTATTAACAAATTTTTTAGGGAAATTAGAAGCAGAGATCTCAGGAACTATAATGGCCTTTGTATCATAGCGCCAATTCGTAACCTGAGATCTGATAGAGACTTCTGTAAGCCTTGAGACGCTTGCATTGGTAGAAAGGATACCAGCGAGAGAAGTACGCTGAGATAATGGCGACAAACCAAGCTGCTTGAACAACCTGTCAGTAATTAGATTACAGTCTGATCCAGTATCAAGAAGAGCTGTGGCCTGTACGGCACTGCCATTGTTACTTAAAATTATCACGCTAGCAGTAGGTAAAAGACATTTCTGCCGTGACTGGCTGGCAGACATGATATTGGCCGTATTTATGGCTTGAGAATTGCTTGGCCATGAAGGGTCATGCAATAAGTTGCTGTGCCTGCCTTGACATTGTCTACATCTGAAAGTGTTACAGCTCGAAGTGTGACCATTTGAGCTAAGGCAAACACGACAAAGTTTGTGATTTTTCACGAATTGATCGCGGGATGAATAATTCAGCGATCTAAAGGCGTCACAATAAATTATAGTGTGATTCGATTTACTACAATAATTGCATTTCGCTCTAGGAGAGGAGAGGTTAGCCTTGACAGAAGGAGCAGATGAGGGCTTGACGGACTGACTTTTCAGAACCGATTCTGTCATCTGCAGCACCCTAACCCTAGACTCCAAAAAACTTAATAATTCCTGCAATTTGGGAAGTTTTCCTAACTTGATTGAAGATTCCCATTCTTTAATTAATTCTACTGGGAACTTATCCACAATGATACGTGAAATAATTAAGTCAGACAGAGGAACATCAGTATTAAGTACGTTCAATGCATGAACCGTACTTGAAAAATGATCTAAGTATTGTTGCAATGAGCTTGCAGAATCTCCTTTAAGGGGGGGTGGAGAAAAAAGGTTATCCAAATGCGTGTTGGCAATTAACCTGTCATTATCGAATCTTTCAGCTAAAGTCTTCCAAGCTACATCAAAGGTGGCATTGGAGACCGGGATATTTTGAATTACAGTCATTACCTCCGGGGATAAACAAGATTTTAGATATTGAAATTTATCCATGTTGGATATATGACTGTGCTGAACAATTAATGAGTTAAATGTATCCCTGAATTCAAGCCAAGCTCTAGGATCGCCTAAAAAACTTGGTAGCTTAATTTCAGGCAATTTAGGTAAGTTCGGTAAAGGTGCAGACAAAGAAGAGTTGTGATTAGAGCTCTGCTCTTGATTCGGCTCATATAACAGTTTTGCATCTGCAATTGAAGAATTGATATAAGCTAAAGCCCTTGAACATTCTGACTGAAGCTGGCGCTCTTGAAACTCAGCCTCTTCATCGTAAATGTTACGATGCTGAAGACTTTCAACCTTATACCTATTAAACAATTCTTCTAGCACCGACTTAAGAACAATGGCCTCTTGATAGGATATTTTGTCCAGAATTTCAAATTCAGATACTGTTTGAATTTGAAATATGAATTGATTTTTCAGAAGGTTAAAAATAGCTTCGGCTTCGGCCTTGGCTCTAGCCTTAGCTTCAGCTGCTTCAGCTCTAGCTCTAGCTTCAGCTTCTTCAGCTTTAGCTATAGCTCTAGCTTCAGCTTCTTCAGCTTTAGCTATAGCTCTAGCTTCAGCTTCTTCAGCTTTAGCTTTAGCTTCAGCCGCTTCAGCTCTAGCTCTAGCTTCAGCTTCTTCAGCTTTAGCTTTAGCTTCAGCCGCTTCAGCTCTATTGAAAGCATTAATCTGCTTGCTAATATGGGAGATGGCCCTTTGTATGGTTTTCTCAATTTCTGCCATATAGGCATCTTCGGATTCAGAAAAGGCTAGTTCATTGATCTCAGACTGGACTCTGTTATATTCAGATTCAAGCTTGCTTAAATCAATCTTAAGCTCAAGAAGGTCTTGAGGAGAGGTTTCCTCATTGATAACGCAGTCTAGAATGTAATTAACTTTGCGAGTGATTCTCGACTTAATAGGTGTTCTTTTTGCCTTTAAAGTCTTAAGGGTGCCTTCTACGTCAGTCATGATTTGACAATTGATTGTTCAAATAGTATTCGACTTAACGTGATTCACTGTTTATGACTTAAATTGACCGCACTGAGAGCTTATTGAGCACTAAAGTTAGTTGCCCGCGGTTAGACAAAATGTGACAATAATGTGTGTGTACATGGATTCACAAAGGTGAGTGCAATTATGTAAATAATATCAAACCCTTTTAATAAATTAGTTTGAAGAGCTGTTGTCTGAATATTAGGCCTCACACGTGCAGATTAAAACACGGAGGCAGAAGCACTTAATATGAGATTAAAATTACCTTTTCAATAAGAAACTTCAAACTGACTTAAGTCAGGAATGTCAATTGTGCTTCAAATAAGTCAATTATTTGCTTGAATGATATTTGTGTTCAAACAGCATGAATTGCGGAACACCAACAGCTTGAATTATCTCAATAATGTTTACTACGGGCGGAATAGAACGAGTGTAGGTTTACAATGCGTGTTACAATATTGTGGTTCTATCCGGCCTCGGAGGTACCAAAAAATGTATAACGTGCGTAGACAGTGGACTGTAAAAACAATTAAATTAATTAAGGGTGATAAAGATTGTACACACGCTATACATTTCGCTTAGAATGAACGATAACAAGGTTATAAGCTAAATAAACCATAGGTGAGATAACACTGACACTTTGATCTTCTTGAATCACAAACACTCGTTGGAAATTTCATCGACGTCTTGAAGTCTTCTTATAAGCAGGGATGATTGATTCCGCCAGTAAATGAAAGAGCTTGCTGATTTAAAAATATATTTAATAACAATTCCGGAGGACCTTTGGAGTCAATATTCCAAATAAAATTATGTGAATAACAATGAAATACACACATGTACCAATTATATGCCGTATTAAGGTTCACAGTCAATCTTGTGATATTTTAATTCACCAAATAATACGCAATAATAATGTTACTGATTTATATTGCGTGTTAAAGTAGATACAGCTACGTTGCAATAAAATCAATTTAATATTATTAGCTGTATGAAATAATTTTAGAGCTTTAATGCACTCACTAGGTAATAAGATTCCTTTCGTAGCTAATATTACCTCAAAAATAGTCCTGAAGTCCAAATCAGGTCATAATCAAGATAGTCAATTCATGTAGAAATGCCTGGTGGAAGCACTAAACGAATCCAGCCTTTTCTGAGACGAATAAATGTGAAAAATTGCTTCTGTGCAATTAATATCAATTATAAAGAAGCCTTAACTTGCAGGAAGCGAAGAATAAGGAATTATGACGTTAAAAAACCACTGCTAGTTAAGTCCAGATATGGACAATGATCCTTTAAGAGGATTTAAAAATGGCGAAGACGAAGAAGGAATGTTTGAAACAAGAAGAAAAGAAGAAAGCTAACAATATAAAAAACATATTGTAGAGAAATTCAACTGTCCTTAAAAATAATGAAGAGAATGCAAGGCCCCCTGAAAACGGGCGAAAAGCAGAAAGAAATCAAACCAACCATCAATCATAATAAAATTAAACATTTAGCAATAAAAATATTAACAGCTAAAAAGATCACAACATAACTGAACAGTAATGATTACAAAACATAGCCATAATATAGGCTAACAATGTAAGATATGAAAAATATTACTCAAATAGTGATAATGTAAAACAAACATCCCTAACAAACCCAAAAAGTGAAATGCATTTGCTTGAAGGGCAAAAATCTTATTTTTAAACTTTTTTTTATGCAAATACTGTTTCTTTGCTAACGGCTGATGTGCACTAGTATGTAGGCCTGTAACCGTCACTAGAAATTTATATGCCCGTAAATTTGGAAACTCGTGCATTTGAGCACACACGGCCGAACCCGCGAACTTGGAAAGCGAAGCCAATACCTTATTTAACTGACAGAATTGCATTGTTCTTTTGTCCGAGATGTCTCAGATGTAGGCTACTTAATATGCTTCTATAAACCCATTAGAGTACCAACATTCATGATTAATTATCGTTAACATGTTCACAAAGATATAGGTGAACTTCTCCATAAACAAACATTTCTTGGACATGGAGGCAATAGTCAATCATGCAGAATATGTTATCTCCCATTCCATGAGCTTATACCTCCTCTTTGGTATTATTTATATTATTATTATTATTATTATTATTATTATTATTCTCCAATACAAATGAGCCCTATTTCACCAATAGGTATGCTAGGGCTGTATGTTGTAATCTAGATTGATTTCATAAGCTTGAATACATACATGGATAATTAACCTGTTAGATTTGTGATACATAATCATCAAAAGAACACATAATGTTACGATTACAGTCAAAGAGTTTTAAAAATTTGAAAGATGAAACTGAGAAAGGAAGATGCACAACATTTGCGTCTAAAAATTCCATTTAGTGGTGTGTTGTATTGAAGTCCACACGAATCTAGATGAGAGGTGAAGTAGATTCGCGTCTGCAGATAAATAGGACAATCGAACAGAAGATGAACTATTGTTTGCTGTTCTTCTTTGCAGGAGCACAAGTATCCAGAAGGCGATGGTATATGAAATCTAGAAAAGTAACTACCGAATTTCCCATGTCCAGACACGAACTGAGTAAGAACGTAGTTCATTTCAAAGAATTTTGCTTGTTTCCTGCCTTCTATAGTTGGAAAGAACATATTTCTTGTGATGACTCCTTTCTTACTGTTGATCCACAACAAATTCCACTCATTTAGTATTTCTGTGTTTATAGTTTTATTGAAAAAAGATATAGGACAGGCAGCGTAACTGTAGTCCAAGTCTGATGTAGCTGCAGCCTTCGCGAGTTCGTCTACTCTCTCATTTCCTTCCACTCCAGAGTGACCTTTGACCCAAGTAAGACATATGTGAAAATTATTGGAAGAAATGATACGCCTGATTTCTATGGCAATTGGATTTCCATTATACTTGTCTTGAATTGCATTCAATGATGCCAGAGAGTCACTGTGTATTCGTCCACTACACCTATTCTCAATGCACCACTGAACTGCCTACTTCAGAGCGAACAACTCAGCCTGGAAGATTGTACACATAGGTGCTAGTCTATATACCTTATGAGTAACTTCACTGTTTCTTTGGTACACAACAAAAGCACAACCAACTGAAGAATGCTGAATTTGCCGATCTTCTGTGCGTGATCCATCTGAGAATATAATTTATCATACTGGTGATCATTGTTGCATGAAACAAGTTGTACAATATTTTGAAAGATACCAGGGTGTCCAAAATCTAAGTATTTGCCAATTTCCTCGACTTTGCAATTTGGTGGTAGTACGATTGGTTCTCGTCCTTTCTTAATGTCAGTTATTTTTGCCTTAGCTTTGGCAGTCAAGAAAAGAGGTGTTATGCCCGCAATCATCAGAGCCGCATCTGTGGAAATGGTTCGGTATCCTCGAACTATTTTTAAAATGGTGTTAATAAAAGTGACTTTAATAACTGAATAAGTCATGTCGATAGTTTTAATAATAATCAGCTCTTTTTTTTCTGGGGGTACGCATACCCCTTAAAGATTTTTCCAGTTTCATATAGGAGAAAAATCATTAATTTCCACAATTTTGAAATCTGGAGAAATTTGTGCCAAACAAAATAACGGAAGTGATTATACGGATCATTTGCATTAAAGTAGCTGATTTTAGAGTTACGTCCATTATCTATCCCATGTTTTTTTTAGAGGAGGAGCCTAACCTTAGCATTATGAGCGGGAAAACAAACGAGCGCTACAGAACTGCTGCATTGGTAACCAAAGGTATAATACCAAAGCAAACCCATGACCGCTTGAGAATTTCTTGTAGGGCCTGCTGCCCATGTCCATATCATTATAACATATCAATGATTTTACACTTTGGGAACGGTTAGAATCATGTGAAATGGATAGTTCTTACGTTAAATCGATATGAGATATCGTTCGATATTTACAAATACTGTAAACAAGAATATGGAACAGATTTATGTGTTAATCATTTACAAATAAGTAGCACTTTTACGAAATACAGTACATTTAAGTATGCCAATAATTATTTAATCTTAAAATTCAATCATGCATTTTGTAGCATTTGTGTGAACTTTGCCCGTAAATTGTTAATAAATTTAAGTCCAATGAGGGTCATATTAATAATGTTGGGTTTCTTTACCACCTTATAACCTCAATAAGATGTATATTATAGGCACACGACACTAGTAGGCATATATTAATGTACAGCTTATCTTTGCTGATGTCAGTAATAAAAAACACTATTACACTTGAGTCAAAAAGTTAAAACACTCATAATATAATAGACATATATAATAGACATAAATCTCATCTAGAATTACTATGTATTCTTGCTGGTATCTTGTACTATAAAATATCTTTGCCGTGTGCCTCACGGTCCCAACAAGGACTGAAGATGGCTTAAGCAAGCCCAAATACACATCCTCTTGGTATAGTACGATCGGTAACCACAATTCCTATTTTCACGCTCCTGACTCCTCCCTCCACTAACATTGCGCCTAACCTTTACAAGCCTACCCAAATAAAATCTGATTAATGTACTCTCGTAACTTTCTTTAGGTTAAGCATGACCAATATATTTCTCACTTCACATTCTGATATAAAATAAGAGGCCATACTGCAAAGTATTCAGAGTGGGTGGCTTATAAGTAGGGCCTGGATTTTTAGGCTTTTATAAAAGGTATTTTAGCCTTTTATTTTCGTGAAATAGCCCTTTTTAGGTTTCAAACAAACGATTTTAGCCGTCTTAATAAAACACCGAAAATTGTAATATAATTTCGACACAGGCCCTCCTTTACTTCTCTGTCGTCGGTTGGCAACTTGTTTGAAAGTTGAAACAATGGATTACTTGCAGATTTCAAAGTATTGAAGACGGCTCAAGTTTCATTTCCTGCGACGGCGAGGCGGCACATTTCCGAGTTACAAAGACAAGGGACAAATTGACATATACATTGTTAATTTCAGTGCGTTGTATAATTTTATTTTTATTATGTCTTTTCTTAAAATGCATAAATTCCCATTTTTGTTTACCTTTGCATCAATTCGAAAATCTATTTAAAAATCGTGTTTTTCTGATAAAAAAGGTCCTCTTTAGCCCTAGTTTTTCAGAAAAGTCCTCTCTAGTCCCTAGTTTTTCAGCAAAAGTTCTCTTTAGCCCCTATTTTTCATCAAAAGTCCTCTTTAGTCCATTATAAGCCCTTTAGTCCGATTTAGCCCTTTTTATGTTCTATCAGATTCATATATTCGGAAGCTAGGGGTATGAAACGGAAAAATACGTTAAAATGTTCTAATTAGGAAGCTGGGGGAAAAATAGGTAAAACCTTCAAATCCTCGCCCTACTTATAACTATCCTGCAGACAATTTTTTCGAAAACATTTCAAATAAACGTTTTAGCTCTTGATATATGCACCCCATCTGTAAAATTTAAACAAAATCGTAAGAGCTGTTTTTTTTTTTTTTTTTAGAAAATCGCGACAAACGAAATTTTCTTCACGTGAAGTCTCCTTAAAAATAAGAAAAACTCGTAGCCAATCTTCGCGTCACATCCCCAAAAGGTACCTAACCCAAATACAAAATTTTGTTTTCGTATGATTTTGCGTTACAAGAGGCCGTATTGCAAAGAACGTGTATCCAGAGTGTGTGGCTTATAACTACCCTTTAGATAATTCTTTCGAAAAAAAAATGTATCAAATAAATGTTTTAGCTCTTAGTATAAGCAAACCATGTGCAAAATTTAAAGAAAATTGTCATACCTCTTTCGAGAAAATCGCGAAAAACGAAAATTTCTTCATGCAAATTCCCCTTAATAATAAGAGGAAATTGTCGCTAATCTTCACGTCACATCTTCGGAAGGTACCTGATTCAAATTACAACATTTTGTTTACATACGATTTTCCGTTTTGGAGCTAGGCTGTTCAAACACATCCACATAGACACACACAGACAAGCTTCCGAAAATAGTATTTTTGGATTCAGGGGGATGTCAAAACGTGTTTTTATGTTAAAAACTCAACTCCGGGGGTCGAAAACAATACTTCCTCTACCTATAGTACCAATGGTACGGGCAGAAGAAGTAATAAAGAATAGTACAAATGGCTGTGAGTATAAATACAATGGAATTATTTACCTAATCAGAAAATAACCTAAATATGTTATTGAAACTATCAGTAAGGATAAAAACTGGTGTGATAAAATAGTACATTCTATAAATAAGGTAAGAGAAATCTTGATCAGTTACAAAAACGAAATATTGGAATTACAAAAGACGATATCCAAAGTAGACGCTCCAGGTGTACTAAATACACTAATAAACGAAATTACAAATGCAATAGTGAATTTGTGCGAGGCACATTTACCTGAACTCTCTTCCAAATCTTCGAAAAATTACTGGTGGAATAAAGAATGGACACTATGCAGAAAAGAGTGTTTCAAGTTGCAGAAAGTTTGAACGAGCAAAATGCAATATGAAGATGCTTATAATAGAGTAAAGTCAGAGTACTGAAAAATGACACAAGCTAAATTTAACAGCTGGAAGAACTTTTGTTCTTCTCAGGCTGCCAGAAAGTCATGAAATTTAGTGTACAAACACTGTAGAAACCATGAAAATTATAACAAGATATTAACAACCTGATACAGAAGATGATTTTGCTTATTTAGTTTTCTCGAAGTGGAGCGCATTATGCTGAAACAAAACTACACGAAACCACCAGATGTAGACAATATTTCTGCAAATATTCTGATACATATTCAAATTACTTACCCATCTCCAATGCTAAATATTTTTAACAAATATTTAGATCTAAGTATTTTTTCCCAATTGCTTGAAGTTGGCAGCAGTGAAAATAATACGAAAGCCATATGCCCGCAAAAACACTACTTCTTCGTTGTGACCCGCCAGTCTCTTGCCAGTAATGGGAAAATATCTAGAAAACTCTTTATAGATGTATTATGTTTCGTTTGCTTAGCAACAACTTTTATAATGATAACCAGTTTGAATTCTTACCACAGAAGTCAACAGAAGAAGCAGTCTGCAGGTGGTAAATTGGATCCAAGATGCATTTACAAGAATAATCGTTGGTTTAGTGATATTACTAGACATTACTGGTGCCTTTGATAATGCATAGAGCATGAACTTCAGCTGAAGCTCAGAAATTGCCCACGAAACCTTTATAAAATAATCATGAACTATTTTACGAATAGAGAAATCCAGCTAACTATAAATGATGCAACAATGAGCTCTGTTGTGCCCACACTTGCACCTCAAGTTTTTGGATAATATTATACGATGATATAATTATTAGAAAAAAACTTTACCAGAAATATGTATGATATTTGCATCGGCTGATGATGTTTATGATAGTGATTAAGTAACAGTGTACAGCTCAAAATCTATATGCTCTCTTCTGTAATGATTTTTTCTATTTCATTTTGAGTCGTAAATATTTTAAGACTTGCTTTAATTCATTTTATTTAAAGTTAGTGATAGAGATTGATAGTTATATAAGATCATTCTTCTCCACATGTAATGCTCAGAATCGTATTCAAAGTAAATGTTAGTTCTTGCAACTGATTTGACAAATGAAATGTATTACTGAAAGCTGATGCTTCGGATGAGCAAAAAATGGACGTTTTCTGCCTGTTTTTCACTCATAACTCGCTAAAGAAACGAAAATTAAAAATACGGCTTCGAAGTGTATTCGCCCACCCTTCAGTTCATCTATGTTTAAAATGTCAGATCTCTGCATTCAGTAGATTTCGCTGGGCATCGCGCACGGACAGGCAGACAGATAGACAGAAAGACATTATAGATTCGAAAAAAACTCAGCCATGCAAATCACCACCAACCATTCACTAAGCAATCTAAGCCGCGAAGGATGCATGCTGTGATTTTTCTTAGTAAAACCTACAAAGCAGAGATCTATACTACGCTTTATGCATAGGCTACATTTCATAGTTTATTCTAAGGCTTGAAGGAAAATCAAATCTTGGCCAACACTATTTATTTTTTGCTAAGATGAAAAGCTTTTCCTAAGGTGTTTATTCATACAAAACTTAGTATTGCCTTAGAAAAGTGTAGGCCTAGTAAAAGTATCTACTACCATTTTATACATACCTGATTAAGTTATATACTTCTTGGTTTTTTCCGCTTTTTCCCATATAGACCTACATCAGAATCACCAAATACCCATTTTTAATGTTGAGTTTTTAAATATTTCATCTGTTATTAATGATGTAAATCTTGGGTTACTTTAAGATAGTTTTGAAGTTTACTATGGAACTGTAAATTTGTACGTTATACTTTTGTTTGTAATCATTTGATGAATATCATGTCATGGATATTATGTTCAGTTGAACTAAGTAAAATCTAGTCTGATAATACATCTCGAAATTCTTTATTATTTTCCCAAAACATATTACCGTAAATTAAAGCCAACGTGGCAGAGTTATCGGATGAAATAAAAGGTGTACTGTGATGTGACATTAATCGTCACACCTTACGGCGATTCCTATTATAGCCTATCTTTCGAAACCAATTCCAATTGACAGTTAGGTCTATCTTTTAAACTTTTTGTGTAGTTTGTACCTTTAGTATCATCCGCATATATTAATAAAATCAGGTAAACTGATGTAAAAAAGTGAGAGTATGTTTTTTTTAATCAGTTATGACTGCAATTATGATATGCAGAATATGTTTTTTTAATTGATTTACAAGTTAAGCTCCAGATTTATTCATTAAGCAGGGCTTAGGGAAGAACAAAGGTCTAGTTTTCTTTTTAATCAGATTAAAATCTTCCAGCAACAGCTGAACTGTACAGATTTTTGATATCTTGACAATCGCACACTCACATAAAAATACGAAAAAGAAAGTGAAATTGGCTGGTTTCGGGATTTGAACCATGGAACTCCATAACGTGAGGCCAAAACGTTACCATCTCGGTCACCTGGGTCAGTTTAACGGTCTAGTTGTAAGTTATAAGCGCATGTAAAACAATAGTGTTTTTGGTCATAGCTATCTCTATTTTAATTTCCAAAGCCGTAAAATATCACAGTAAAACAATTGACTATGTCGTCATGATAAATGATTTGCTTTTTTTTTATATAAATTCTTTCGAATACGTATATTATCATAAAATAGGCACCAAATTGACCATTACTCCGAAACAGGTGAACCGATTTCATCCAGTATCAGTAGACCTCTTCCCATGAACACTATAAATGTGTATACCAAATTCCATAAAAATCCGGTAAAGCGTATTTGAGTTACCGCGTTTTTAAAATAGACACTAAATTGGGTTTTACTCCGGTACCGGACAACCGATTTGGTCCAATATCGGTAGACGTCTTCCCATGTACATTATAAATGGGTATACAAAGTTTCAGGAAAATCCAATAAAGCATATTTGAGTTATCGCGACTTCTCATATATTAACATAAAAGGCAATAAATTGGGCATTTTTCCGGTACTGGCCAACCGATTTGGTTGAACATCAACAGACGTCTTTCCATGGATAGTATAAATGCGTATACGAAGTTTCATAAATATCCGATAAGGCGTATTTGAGCTATTGCGCCTTTAAAATATACACTAAATTGGGTTTTACTCCGGTACCGGTCAACAGATTAGGTTCAAAGTTAACAGAGTACTTTTCATGGATGTCATAAATGCGTATACCAAGTTTAATGGAAATCCGATACAGCGTATTTGAATTATGGCGCCTTTCTATTACAAAGGCGCCATAATCTATTAAAATAGGCACTAAATTGGGCATTACTCCGGTACCGGTGAACCGATTTGGTTCAATATCAATAGGGTTCTTCCCATTGACATTATAAATGTGTTTTCCAAGTTTCATGAAAATCCGAAAAAGCGTATTTGAGTTAGAGCGCGTACAGACACACGGACGGACGGACGGACGGACAGACAGACAGACGGACAGACATTTTTCGTCCCCCACACAATCTCATAAAGTACCATACTGGCACTTAATAAACAGTAATAATGTATTACAGTGTTCTGTTTTAAAATATGTAAATCTAAATTAATTATACGAAAATAAAATACAGGCAAGGTCTATATTTTTAAAGATTTGAATTTAAACAATTTTTGTTCAATTAAATTTGACAGTCATTTTCCAGAAGCTGACGTGATCATTTTTCTTTAGAATGTGGAGAGTCATTTACTCTGTAGATAGGAGTTTAAAAAACAGAAATAATATCTTGGAGACATGTTGTATGATATGGTTCCTGGGCCACATCAAACATATATTTTTTTTTCAATGTAAATTTCGTCTCTTTGGAGTCATATGTATTGTATTTTATATGTATGTATGTATATATATACAAAATAGAGCATTTTTATATAATGAGGAGAATAATTGGTAGTGTATTTTATTTTTGATATTTTTTAGTCAGACAACTGTAATGGATATATTTCTTCAATTTATTCCCTTCTTTGGCTAAGATGTTAAAATTAACGAAATCATCGGCAGATAGTCAGGATTTAGTTTCTTCTCCTGTTGTGAAATTATATTAACCAAGTCAATTTTCATTTATTCCAGATAGTTAATTATATGTTTCATATCCTCAGTCGGTTATCATTCAAATTCTAACATCTGGGGATCTTAGAACGCTTAGGAAAACTATTTATTTATTTATTTTCCAAATAGTGTAACCCTATTTTACCTTGGTATATTAGGGTTATAGTTATAGCCTATACAAAATAAATTATACGTTTTGTACTAACATTTGGACCTGTAGATGTGAATTATAAAATGCTAAGATGGCAAGTAAAATATACTACACATTACACTAACTTTTAACATAATAACTTACTAAATGAATTAGCTTAATAGACTATAAGATGACACGCAAAATATACTTCATAATATAAATTAACATTTAACGTAACACTTACTTCCTAAATTAATTAACTTAATAAACTATTCACTTAACTGCTAAATTGTTTTGCCCTGTCCTTGTCTACAATTAGAAGTGTTTCTTATACATATTTTTTTTTTGTGGGACAGACTTTATGGTAACTTGACAAAGTTTGCAAGAGAATGTGTTGTCTCCTGAGAACAAGCATACGGAGTTATTGACGGGCAGTGTACAGTTCTATAGTACAACTTATAATTTTTTAAAATATGTGTTTATATAAGCATTGAAGTTATTATTATATTATTATTATATTAATTAGTGGCTTGCACAGGGTGGAGTCAGTGGAGGTTAAATACAGTTCTAATTCAAGTCCATCGAGCAAGAAGCATGGCCAGTCGAACAACAAGTGTTAAACAGTCTGATTTTCTTCCCGACAAATGCATTTTGCGTAGTCTTTAATATGAAATCTATGTAGATATTCCCAAATTTACCATGGCCGGTTATAAATTGAGTAAGTATGTAATTAGGCGTTAAGATTTTGCATTTTTCTCTATCGTGAACTGTTGGAAAAAACAGTTCCTTGGTCATTCTTGCTTTGTTACTACTAGTCCACTGATCATTCCATTTTTGGATTGTTTGCTGCTTAAGAAACCTTTTAATGTACGAGATGGGGCATAATGCATACGAAGATGGCAAGTCAGAATTAGCAGCCTGTTTTGCCAAAGTTTCAGCTCTCTCATTGCCCAGGGTTCCAACATGTCCTTTTGTCCAGGTCATACAGATATGTGTTGAGCCTTTAATTAATTATTAGAGTTCTTATTTCGTTGGCGATAGGGTTCAAATTATATTTATCATTAATTGCATATAATGCTGATTGGGAATCACTGTAAATAGTAGCACTGTGTTTATTTTTGTAGCACCATTTAATTGCCTCTCTTACTGCTAGCAATAGGAAAACTATTAGGGAAGTCGATAAATTACATGGCATTCTGTTATCCCCCACCCTATGAGGAGGTTAACCTACATCTAAAGAATTTACAAATAAGTATAGGTTAAGCGAATTGGCTATTTTTAAGAATAATTACACAGTATCGACTGTTTTATCCGAAATACTATAAAACACGCTTCAATTCACCAACAATTACTGTTTTATAATATAATACACTTAAGAAGAAGCACGTTAAGTGAAAGGTTTAGCATCCAATCATCACAATAATAGTTTGTGATTATCTTCTCTCTTTCTGGAGATCACAGAGGGATACGAGGGATCGAAGTATAAACAGTTATAATTAGGCTTAAAAGCACGAATACCATTCCATTAAATAGTTGAAATAATGCCTCTGATTGATACACTATACCTATATATTATCTTGAGTGAAGATAAGCATAGTCTATGTTACCCTCCTTTAATGAAGATATAGATAGCGGCATAACTAATTGACGCAAGATACAAGATTTAATGCTGGTACCGGCATATTGCCATGGTAGCTCAATTGGTAAGAGCAGCAGCACGGAGAGCCAAAGATCCTAGTTCAAATCCCGGCTATGGCATTGAATTTTTCAGTCTGACTTCACTTTTCCACACACGGCCAGTGGGAAAGAATTATCATTCCATCGCAAGATACAATTTATAATATAGTGAGATTTTACTTCAAAAGAGATAAACATGAAATATCACAAGATTACGTCACTTCATGTGACTTGATATTCGTCGTAACACCGTTTGTGGGAGTGATACAACACAACCTTACTTCAAAACTTTATTTTGAGAGTGGTCAGGAATTGGTAAACACTACCGACAAGGACACATAACGGAGAAATGGCGCTTTCTCTCTTCTGGTATTTCACTTGCTAGTGAATAGAGAAGTCAACAAACTGCATTAGAACGCTGAAAGCTATCTTGACCACAGGCTAATTGCTTGGGTACTGGTCATCAGTGATAACAACAACATCTGT
This sequence comes from Ectobius pallidus, assembly GCA_964059195.1. Classification (NCBI taxonomy): domain Eukaryota; kingdom Metazoa; phylum Arthropoda; class Insecta; order Blattodea; family Ectobiidae; genus Ectobius; species Ectobius pallidus. The sequence continues at coordinate 98,856,897 of CAXKWD010000004.1, forward strand.
GATATATCTGTGAAAATTCTGGTACCTTAAAACTGCAATTGTTATTGCATTGAACACAAAAGTGATCCAGCCTTTAGAGGAAAAAGTGTCAAGAATTTTACACTTTGGTACGTAAACATTTATAAATATAGTAATATTAGCGACATAAACACACATTAATCACACATTTTATTCATCCATTCAAACTATCATTAATTTAATAACACACCATCGCATTTACAACCTATTTTCATCTCTCTACTACATACTTCTTTATCTAAGATACTACTAATTTAAACAAAGCTATGATACTGTACTAGTGAGTAAAATCACTACACTTTGGTACGTAAACATTTATAAATATAGTAATATTAGCGACATAAACACACATTAATCACACGTTTTATTCATTCATTCAAACTATCATTAATTTAATAACACACCATCGCATTTACAACCTATTTTCATCTCTCTACTACATACTTCTTTATCTGAGAGACTACTAATTTAAACAAAGCTATGGTACTGTACTAGTGAGTAAAATCACATTCGGTGTAAATTCCACCGGCTACATCCCAATAAGCTTCAAATTTTCGAAATGGCTCCCAATTTTGTGTTATGTTTAAATTTGCTCCGAAGCGGTTATAGCCTACTTGCATGAACTTTTCATATCACATTAAAATTCTCTAGACTATGTTAGCTACGTTTTGCTATTGCAGTATTTTATTCATTAACCTTATCCTTTTAACATTTTTAATGTGTAACATAAAAACACGAAACTAATTTTAGGCCTAACCCTTAACCATGGACTTGATTATACTGTTACATTAACAAGGACGTGGGTCTCAGTGACCACTCAGATTTAACGGGCTTTTAACAATGAAAAAATATTCACAAAATATGAATAATAATTATTATCCAAGCAGCTTGATTCCTAAATATTTAATTAATGAAGCATTATACTTATACCATCATTTTATGTGAGAGGGTTTGAGGGCACACATCTGAGTCACTGCATCACAAAAGTAATGAAATGCACAGTTTGGAAGATATGTCAACATTTTTAAAATGAGTTGTTAATATATGGTACACACAAGTATATCTGGTATCATCATTCACAACTCTCTCAACCGCTTATTAAACACAGTTCACAATAATAAGTGGCTGAGTTCAAAATTGCAATAGATTAACTTACATTTTCCCTTAGAATTGAGATACACAGTCATTTTCTTAAAACATTCCCTTCAAAGTTTCACCAGAATAATTTAACAAAAACTGTCATCACGTAATCTTAAAACTCTCGGCCTAACAGTTTTTGATAGTCCCGGCCGTTATTCACAAAATAGTAGACTGAAAAAAACTCACGTAATCATGGACGTGAGGTCTCAAAACAGCTACAAAAATAAACTGTTTTCTAACACCGATGGGCAAGAGACACATATGAGGTGATAAAGGGTCCTGAGAAGGGAAGGTGGTGTAAATAACCCACTTGTGAAGACTTGATCGAGACATCAGCAGTGGTTTATGTTTTAGTGCGGTCACGTTCATGGTTAAGGGTTTAAAAACTGCATCCGTAATTCCGAATAACACCATGTCTTCTATAGGCTTGTTTCCCAACAAGTTTAATTCTTGAACCAGCTTAAAAACATTGAAATTATTATAGGCTAATTAGGATGTGCGACATAAAACTGAACATTCGATTTCGATAAGAATGACTCCAGGCAGATATAATCCGAAAATCCAGCCGAGATTTTAGTCGGGAAGTTTGTGAAATAAGATACGCGTATGAAGTCTTTATCACATCGTTGAATCAAATACAGATAGGCTTACAGAGGACTAGACAAGATTATACCTTTTTTTGGAGGATATCAAAACAGTAGTTGAGAACCAATCCAGAGACACATTACTTCTGGGACCTACTCTAAATTACGGGCATAACCAAAAAAATAATAACAACTATTCTCATGGGTATGATGAAAACGTCAAGGCCCATTTATTATAGGCCCTCTTTCAACATCTGTATTTCTTTCTGTAATTGGTCAAGGTATAGGTGTACACTGACATTTATTTGACTAGTTCCATTAGATAATGTATCGTCCATTTAGTTGTAATTTAATTCCATATATGAGTTACGTATATAATCACTTCAAACTTAGGTTCTGAGAATTCAAGTGTGGTAAACACAAAAACGTTACTCCGAATTAAAATTGAAACTAAAATCAAGTGGATTATTTGTCCGACAATAATCTATGCAATGTATCCCAAGAAACAGCAACGAACCAGAACATAAGAACTAACTAATAACTCATTTGTTGGGTCGTTTACCCAAGAAGCCTTGACTAATGATCTTGTACATCTGGTATGTTTCTGAGAAGAGGTTATTTAAAAAAAGAGCACTCCTTTCGTATAAAGAGAAAATCAATTCTATTTACTCAAATACTCATTTAACAATCACATTCGTTTTTGTACTACTGTATTATTTCCCAATATATTAATTTCAAGTAGGATAAATTATTATATGGTTCCTTCAATACTCACATTATCAATATCTGTCAAATAATAAAAGCTATCAGGAATGTTATAGTACCTACAGTTGGTACTACAGTTACTGTTCTGACAATTATTTTTGTTGTTGTAAATTCAACATATGCAGTGACTAAGTTATATTTTTCTACTTTTATAATAAAGATATAGAAAAGTAATGTGTGATTTTTTTCTAAACGGGTCAAAGGTCCTATTAAAAATTCACATATTTTACTGAAATTTGTGCAACAAGTTTCATTTTGAAATATTCAAATGTTTCATTAATATTTGAATAACTCTAAAATTAATAAATTGACAGGAATTTAACTTATTCCCAACAATATCTATTAAACAATTCAACCACGAGTATGTGTACAAAAAATCTGATGTGAAAGTCACATAACTTCCTCTGCCAAATAAAAGTTAGCAGTATTCACATATCCTTGTACAGAATTGCAAGACACAATTTTACGCTAATTATCCAATAAATACCTCTTCTTTCAATGATGCGACTAAAAGCGCAGGCTATATAACAAACTTTTAAAAAAAAGAACAAGTGACTGCAGAAATTTATTGAACTTTCCGCCGTAAAGAATAATTTCCGAAATTTATCGAATATTTCCCTCAGATACTTCTTTACTCTATGCATGGCCAACAATACATCTTTCTCACTTAACATTCTTATATAGAATAAGAGGCCGTGAAAGAGCGCGTATTCAGTTGTTCATCACGCAAGACAAACTTTCTACAAACAGTGGGTGAACAGTGGGTGGCTTGTAACTACCCTTCAGAGAATTTTTTCGAAAAAAGTTTCAAATAAAAGTTTTAGCTCTCAGTGAAAGGAACACATGTGCAAATTTTAACGAAAATCGTTTGAGCCGTTTTCGAGAAAATTGCGAAAAACGAAAATTTCTTCATGTAAAGTCCCCGTAAAAATAAGAGAAACTTATCGCCAATCCTCTGCTCACATCTTCAGAAGGTACCTGACCCAAATACGAAATTTTGTTTTCATACGATTTTCAGTTTTGGAGCTAGCCTGTTCACAGACTTTTTCCACACACACAGACACACACACTGACACACAGACATGTTTCCAAAAATAGCATTTTTGGATTCAGGGGCCTCAAAACCTGTATTTATGTCAAAAACTCAACTTCGAATTTGGGGGTCGATAACAATACTTCCTCTACCTATAGTGCCTATGGTACGGGCAGAGGAAGTAAAAATGAAATTGGCTACAAAGTTTTTAAACTGATGAAAATAAAGTTTCACCCTTTACGTCCCTTAACTGAGGTGTTTGCAGGCTTAGGCTATAGGCATAAGCGAGACCTCAACCAGCTCCATACAGTATGAGAAAATTACAAGACGAGCTTATGTTTTTATTAAAACAGTAGACGTGGTAGATACAATATTCGGAAGAATAAATAAATAACAATTACAATTCATACATTGCAATTGAGAATCAGGCTATAATATTTCCTAAACACCTTGTTTGTAATAATTATTTATAAATGTTCTGCCCTAGTAAGGCATAGGGTATTACTGTATTCGACCCCTAAAGCTTTGTTCATCATTTCGTCATGAATATACATTTGCAGCTCCATTGATTTCACAAAAGTGATTTTGTAACATGTATGCATATCCATGCATGAAAACGTAACGTGCATTGTTAAGAAAATTAAACTTAAATTAAATGTGTTTGTATCAGTGGATGGCACAGTGAGTGTTTGCCCAAAATTCATGGGATTTGAATTGACCTTATTCGTGCAGCCTTCTCCCCTCCCAATAAGTCTCGAAAATATTCTGAAGATATTATTTACAAAAGCTAATATTGTTTATTTATGAGAGCTATTACTGTTACACAATATTGCCCTTTGGGAGGCATACAGCCTATTTCGTTGTATTTAGAGGTCAACAAACAAATAAATATATTTGTAAATAACAATTTCTTTTAAGTTTAAATCTAATGGTTATATAGTTCTTCGGAGAAAACAATAGACTAGTATTAAATTTGTATATAGACTACCTATATTCTTAACTTCAAAGAACAGTTTGTTGCAAAAATATTGGTGCAAAGTATACGCGTACTGTTTGTCTGATATCATTGCATTTTTGTAATACGTAACACGTCTGACTTCTTAAAGCATAATCCAAAAATAATTCTTATTACATAGAGCTTCTGTCTCTTATTTAAAACATTTTCAACAAGGAGAAATGTTCTACATATTATGTTACTGAAACCGCTCAATGCCGCACAGTAACATATAGCTTGACTTGTGAGTTTTAGATCTTAGGAAAATTCCGAATCGATTACTCGAAAGACTATTTCAATCAATATTGACAAATGAGACGAGGGGATTATCACGTACGGTCAGAAAAACTTCAGTACAAAGAATGTGTTGCCTAAGAATACGTCAAATGGAAAAGGACTGCATGGAAACTGATAGCATAATCGATCTTTCCGCATTTATTTTATTATAGTTCTGGTAAGAATATTTCAAAGAAAACTACGAGACGAGAAGCAAACGAAAAGCAAATTAAATAACAGAATTATTAATGTAGCCTATTATTTTGTATTTTGCTACGTGTTAGTAACATTTTATACTATACATACAGGCATAGCATTGAGAAAAAAAATAATGCTATTAATCAGCAGACAACGACACTTCTATTTGGGCAGGCAAGATTGCTACGATACTTCTACTAAGATGTTTGGGATTATTCATCAGAGTGAGAGGGAGTTATTCAATCTTAAGATTTGTGAGAGATGTCTCAGAAACGTATAGCCTACATAAAAATACGTCTTTTCTACGACAAATTACGTCTGCTGTAGTTAATTATTTAAGATAGACCTAGGCCTCAGTGCTATTCTTTAAAGTATTATCGTACTGCTCTATTTTTTTCCAAAACCAGCAGCGGAAAGAACGAAACATGGCAAGTCAAGCCTATATAATATTACTGTAGGTATATACTAGTATATTAATTTTTGTGTTGCCGAGTTGAGTTTGGGCCTTTTATCGTCTTGTTCAGTTTGTTGTCTTATAGTGCGTTCCTTCTCCTTCATCCAAAATTGTTATTTCTTCTGAGCTGTTCTCCATAAGATTTATCCTCTACTGGACAGCTCTCTACCTCTGACCATATAATCCTTATGCCTTTATACCGGCAGTCGGACCGGCCTCTTCATTTTTTCTATCCATTCCTGTCTGCCCAGGGATTGCTAGAATTCCCTTTTCCTGTTGATTGGCTGAATATAATTCCACGCGAACCCAAAGCACTTACGGGATCTTGTTAGAGCGTTGGCAATATGTCTTCCAGCATCTAATTCTAATGTCTGTTGCCTGGCTTGATCTGGCTCATTTTCTCGTAAAGACGAGATTGCTCTGGCTTTTTACCTAATATTTGATATATGCATACATACGTAGGTCAAATATTGAAATAATGCCGCACAAATAAACAAATAAACTGGTTCACATGGAGTATATGTAGAGAGGCCTCATTCTTAAACTCCGGAAGTACGCCAGGTTCATTAAAAAAAAAAGTTACTCGAGATTATTATTATTATTATTATTATTATTATTATTATTATTATTATTATTATTTTATTTTTTATTTTTTGGGTTAGGTTAGTAACCGTGCAAAATACTTTTCGCCCGTGAGAAGGACGAGTAACCAGCTAGTGTATAATAAAAGCCTATAATATCGTGTTTTAACGGACTTATTTGCCAAGACTAACTGCGAATTTCACGTTCACTCGTTATGCCGATATAACAGTATGCACCTCATGGCCGTGTGAACCAATCTCGATCAGATTTTCACCGCGGTAAAGTTCGCATTTTACCCTGTTCATTCTCTTTTTGGCACTTTATTCATTATCAAGTTAAATTTGGTATTTTACCGGGGCAACCCTCGTGAGAGAGCTATCATCTTGACGGAACAGAAAAAATCATAGGCCTATACCTAGAGTATTTAATAGAAACCAGCGTCAAATTGTGCGAAAAGAGGGATTCTTTGTTGCATACGGAGATAGAAAATATACGGAAAGATTTCGACTGTCGAAGATAACGTGTGTTCATGAGTGAAAAGTGAAATTTCTAATAACGGGAATAGTCCCGTTTCACTTTATAAACAGAGTTTTAATAACGCTAAGATCTACTCTATAGGGCATTTAAATTCTGTTGCACAACACCAGGAAGTCCATCCATCGAGTGTAACTAAAGATTTCAAACGAAAATAAATGTAACTCGCCGTTTATCTTAGCCTACTACTTAGCAGGTAGCCGATACACGGGTCTTAAATAATTTATTTAACAGCAATATTTATTAAAACCGATATCGTTCTGACATAAATTGCATGAATTTCATCACATTATTTTTAATTATATTGTTACTTCTTATGTTTAACATACCGGATTGGTGGAGGTACAGATAATAGTAATTAGTAAATTATGCAACGAGCCTATGACATTTTTTAACACATGAATATTTTTATGAAATGAACGAATAGAGAATTCTCGACATCAGCTGTTATAGTTATAGTCTTTTCCGATAGATGGCAGGTTGCAAGGCATGCATGATGCAGGGCTTCTCTTGACGTTTTAACATCAAACAACGCATATTAAAACACAGGAAATAAATTCATTGAAGTATAATATTAAAATTAAGACGAACAATTGATTTTATTTTAAATGCAGGTTGTTTAATTACGCGGTGTCATTACCTGTTCTGAAGGTTTCAAAATCGTTCCGTTTCGATAATAATTGATACCACACCTGTGTTATAATGGAAATCAGTTTCGAAATTCATAGCATTATGATACCGTTACTCACATGTAATACGCGTATTATAGAATTATCGAACAAAAACAATATAAAAGACCCGGTAAAAACAAACGAATTTTTCTTTATAGCGCTTCCTAATAAACTATATTAAGTGTTCTTCCATTTAGAGCTAAGAAGTATAAATTGAACAACCCTCCCTTGCTCGGTGGGAGAAAGAACCGTTTCCGAAGGTCGAGTTTCAGCGATGCTCTTCTTTAGCAGTTGCTATGGCAATAGAGCAATTAATTATTTCACAATTAACAAGTATTAACGAAAACTTGTGCGTCGATAGCACTAAAAATAAAATTTGCTGCCAGTTCTTCGTTCATGACTCGCGAACGAAAGCTAAAAATGAAAATCAGTATTCCAGGTACATTTGGACCTCCTTTCGTCCATCTACGTTAAAAATTGCACTACTCGGCGTGCCATAGATTTGGCTGAGCATCGCACACAAACAAACTTACGTCCAAGTAATACTTTAATTTCCGGAGGGAGTAGAGAGGCGATGTGCTTACCAGCTGTTCCTCTGCCCTCTCTCGGAAAATAAGCGTAACAAAATTCACATAGGTAACAGAAACCTCCACTTGGAGGCCCTTCGCCCCAACATAGGGGATATAGGATTCCAGATATACCAAACAGACATGAGTCTAGGCGACAACAAGAAGGAACGATCTTTATTCGAACAGAAGAGGATATATTTTCTTCATAATGTTACCGATAATGAAAAAATACATAAATGAATAAAGCTACTTATTTCCTTCTTCTGGATAATCTACATACATATTAATTCAGGCTTTAAGTTAGTGCAATCAGTTTTGTCAATGTTACAAAAGTTACTAATTTTATATTAACAATAATAATAATAATAATAATGGAATAATATAAAAGCGAAAAATATTCAAATTACAATGCAATATTAATAGTTTAAATTAAAAATAGGGCCTGTATATTATTGTTCAAACATATTTTTAAAATAACATGTATAAATTAACTTTTTCTGAAATTAAATTTTTTTCAGAATTCAAATTAACTTTTTCCGAAACTGAGGTAACTATGTCCGAATATAGATTTACTTTTTCCAAAATTGAAATTACTTTCTCCCAACATAAATTAACTTTTTTTCCGAAACTGATGTTTTAAGGTAGGGCTATAGTTTAAATGGGTTTTGATCGAGAATGATGCACATAGCAATCAGCTTCTCTTCATCTAACAGGATTAAGCTACCTACCACAGCTCCCCACTATCGTTACGAGCCTAAGCTGGCCGGATTCTAGAAGATTTGTAATTCCTTCCGACATAAAACTCGAACCAGATCACATCCCATAATGTCATTCCAATGTATGGCATTTTAGGCAACACGGATATGGTGGCAGGTTTCAAACATGAGAAAATATTATGATTACCTCTCTTTTGTTTGCAGTCGGTCAATTCGGGTTAGAGTATCTTGTTTACAATCAGGTATTCGACAATGAGCTTGAAAACATGATTTATAAAAGTCTCCCTTTCACTAAGAAAATTGTTTTCTATTGGGTGACCTGTGTGGGTGCGTATACAGAGTGGATGAACACTACTTTTTTTATTTATTAACTTTACAAAGCATAGAGATTGTTTTCAAGTTTTACGTTCCATCTGGTTTCTTTCGAGCAGTATTCATTGGTTAAGGTGCATCACAGAAAATACTTGTAAATTAAAACTCCCCTATTAGGCTTATCTATTTATCACGACACCACCTACGTACGGGAAATCCTGGAAGGCATTATCACCACGTGTTCGGAAAGTTTTAAAGGAAGAGCAACTCAGTTCTCATTAATAAAATGTGTCATTATACCTCTACAATTAGACACACAAGTTTTCCTCATTTATGAAACAGGTAAAAAATTGCGAAAGTAAAAACGTGTTTTATAATATATTCCATAGACAGTAAATTTAATTGAGAAAGATAAATGCTAGGTGCAGTAGCGTGAAATGATACATATTGCAATTTTTTTCTAAGGACAACAAATAAAATGAAATGTATAATTAGAACCATCAGCTCAATAGCCTTTACTATATGCAGCCTAAGCCTTTCGACACTTTATGTCATCCTCAAGGCATCTTGGATATACTGGTGTAAATTCGTAACGATTAAGAATTAAAATGGTATTAGTAATCTTGTCATACTGATAAAATCATTAAAATCTCAATCTCTAGAAGAAGGAAACTGAAAAATGTGTCAGGGCTAGCTTTTGATAAAACCGTTTGAAGGTCTTAATTATTTTATCAGTATGACAAAACTACAAGTACTATTTTAATTTTTAATAGTTACGAATCTACACCAGCTTGCCGAAGATGCCCTGAGGATGACATAAAGTGTCGAAAGGCCTAGGCTGCATATAATAAAGGTTTTTGAGCTGATGATTTTAATTTTACATTTTATTTCTTTATTGATCGAGCTGAACGGTATTACATAATGTATTTTAACACTGTATGGACAGAAAACCGTAATGCTGGATAGATTAATCAGCGAAAATAATCATATTTTATCTTAAGTTCAAAAAACTCAGAAACTTTAAATCTTATGAAGTACTGTGCATGTTGATAAAATTCACGAAAAGGATGTCGTAATAGTTTTTTTGGAGGGGCAGCCTCTCACCTTTCTCTTTTGGTAACACACCGTTTAAAGATGCTTATTCTGAACCATTTTATAACCAAAATTATAGTACTTTTTAAATCGCGTATCTTTAATTATTTTCAGTTTAACACATACAGAATAGAAAACAATTCTTTATGAGACTTACTTAACAAGTAATCTTAACTAATCTACCTGAAAATTGTCACTATTTTAAAATAAACCACGTTAACTTTATCAACTTCTTTAAACCATAATATGTTTCAAGCCAACTTAGTTACGAAAGTGTTACTGGGTTAAACCACGTTCTCTTAAATATAAAGTCATATATATTTTAGAGCTGATTGCCTGAATTATCGAATGCACTTTTCTTACATGAATGTTTTCCTACACTTTGTAAGTCTACTAACGCAACTACTCATTCTAAAAATGTCGGCTTATGTTCACACTTTCCAGATACAGCCACTGATTGTTATTACATTGGTTTAAATTTAAATCTGTTCATCTGCAATAGAATAATCACATTATGCATTTTGATATGAAAAGGTCTCTCGAAAAATTTATTCAGTGTTTGTAGACCATATAATTTTCTGAAGAAAATATAAATCTTATACTATGAGACGTCTATTTCCCTATCGTACCAACATAAGGCATATTCATATGAATGTACAGTACCGTTCATGTTGCATGCAAGACTAATGTTAAGATAGATTTCCTCTGTAAAGGAAATCTACTCATCAGATTTTAACAAAAGACAGACATGGTTAGAACCCCGCATTAAGAACATTTTTTATTCTTTTTGTGCTATTCTTACCGCTGGTTACTGTATTACTACTTCTTCTCGTCCTATCCGTCCTCCATCTACATACCGACATAGTAATAATCACATTCTTCGTCACTGTCATTTATCAACCATCATTTTCCATTTTTCATATCATTAACAATTAAAAGTGTTACGTATTGTAGTGTAAGTTATTACATAGGATATAATCATTATTACGTACAGCTTCCATTGTCAATTTTAACCACTCATAATAAGTTCTCATTTTTATTTTTAAAACAAAAGCATTTACGAAACAGCATGCTATTAATATCAATGTACATTACACACAATTTCTTCACTTTCAGGACTGAACACACCACTGGATATGTTGTTGTAAATATACAAGTATTTTTACACCCTAAACGAGAATTACACAATCTTCCGCAACAACTCAACACACGACTCAGAATTATTTAATTATGGGTTTATCCAAATCAAGGCAGATTGTTATCTTCGAAGGATAGCGATCACTTTGTCTCCTGGACATATGAATCACTAAGTCTCTAAATCTGTTGTTTGGATAGAAGATTAGAATGTGGGATGTGAGTGTGCAAATTGCGATACACGCTGTCATTTTGATAGTCGGCGTGCTAGGAAATGGGGCTTTACTCTTCATATTCTGCAGACACGCCGACATGCGTACTAAGGCAAATGTCATGATTTGGAACCTCGCTATAGTGGACTTGGTCAACATTGTTTTCAACGTTCCGATCCACTTCGGCCACGACCTGGGTCAAGTAACATGGTGGGACATCGGAGCCTGTAGACTGGTTTTCGGTGCCAGGCAATATTTGAGGTGCTTGAGTGCCCTTGCCGTCACGGCCGTGTGTATTCAGCGCCTAAGAATAACAGTCGGTACCCAACGGAAGAACTTCAATGGTTTCAAAGTGTGGATAGCTTGTGTGTGGTTGCTTCCGCTAGCATTTGCTCTGCCTCCGGTGGTCATCAAAGATTTCTACAAGTGGAAATGTGAATCTAAAGGAAGCGACTATTCAGCAAAATTTGTCATACTCATGTATGTAACTCTTTACTGCCTTGTGCTCCCGTGCATTATAGTGGTCGCGAATACGCTTACTGCAAAACGACTTCATGCCAGTATCAAAGCGTTTCCAAAAATGCCCATGGCACCTCAAAGGCATAGAAGTGCGCAAGTGGTATACGTTCTGACTCTGGTGTTCATACTTACTTTCTTTCCATTCCACGTATGGATGCTCTTGGCACGATTTTTTCACATAGATCTGAAGCATATATATCATATAACAGAGTTTTTGCTTTATGCTAACGGTTGCTTCAATCCAATTGCACTTTTTGCAGTTAGTACTTCTTTCAGAAGTTTGTTTATTAAGGATTTCTTTTGTTCAGTGAAAGACAAATGCAAGGAAATCAAAGTGTTTTTTGTACCTGAACGGTCAGAATGTACCAGAATGTGAGCTAAAATGTGTGAAATTTACGACATAATAACGTTCCTATATCATCAGTGAATGTGCTCTACGTCGATAGTATACAGACAAGGGACTGCTTCATTTAGGCTACGCAAACATAAATTACCGTGACCTGGGTCGGGATCAAACCCGCAAACTTGGGAACGGGAATAGGAACAGTGCCTTACCAAGTGGTCCATCCATTTGAATACAGATGAATGGAACAGCATTACTAATAATCAGAAGAAATAAGAATGTTAAACAATAATCTAGTCACTATATAGCTATAGTTATATTTTCTTTATTTTGTGTTTTATTGTCATATTTCTATTTATTTGACAATAAGGTTAAAATTTAGGACTTACTTTTGTTTTTATAAAAGAATATACTCAATACAGCTCTAAATGTTGTGAAAGAAACAATTTAAAAAATCGTTTACTTATGGGAAATCAGTAAATAATATAAGAATAAAAAGGAATGCTATAATGAATTTGAAATTATAGTTGCAGTCACAATATAATATAATGCTACGAAGTGCGTGATTTATATCAGTATCTGTATCCATACTAGGTTTCTGAAAGCGGTATGTTGTAAGGTAAGTGAGCATGCACTTAAAGATAACCAAAGTAGCCTAATGCATTCTGAAGGCAGTCTCTAATATTGTTTAACCCAGTTTCAAATACTGGAAATAGAATAGGTATGAATTACAGTTAATTGGGCTAAGTATATGGTAAGTTTCACATACATGATTAAATAGACAACATGTAAAGTTTACCTCTAGAAAAAAATTCAGATGACAAAATTAGCAAACATGAGGCCCTCGAAAAATCTACGAATCTACGGAGTGTCTACAAACGCTCAGACAAATACAGCCTCGCGTGAATCTAACTCTACAACATTATACACAATAGGCCCCCGAATATCCAAGCCTCGATTAAACGCTAATCCTTTTAATTTTTAATTTTTATTTTTCACTGTAAGATAGCACATTACCGGCATTGACATTGTCAAAGAACATAATAATACAATGAGATTAAAAATAATAACATTAACACAGAACTATACAGGGATGTAAATTTTAAAAACTTTTCCAAGGTATAAAAAAGGTTTTTTATCGACCATTTAAAGAGTGTGTTTAAAAATTTATAGTTCCCATAACTTTTCACACAAGAAGACAGCATCATAATTATTCTAAATAAGGTATAAGGTATATCTGGAATATAGTCCTACTACCGCTTGCTAACAGCAGCTTTGTGGGCACTCTTGATGTGGGTAAAGGAAAGAAGACGAAACTTCCTAGATCATGAGCAATCAAAAATATTCAGGAGTGCCTATCCCTCTAGCTTCTTGACCCCCCCCCCCCCAGTTTAATGAAAAGTAACCCCCCCCCAACTTTGTATCACCCCAATCTCATGAAAAGTAATCCCCTCACAAATAGTGGAATAATTGTAGGCCTATTTTAAATCTTCTTCCCACGGAAATGGTATGGCTGTATTTTAATACAAAAGTGTCATTGAAAAATTATGCTTAATGGGACTGCTTTTATATGATACTAGCTTAAAAAGCCCGGCGTCGCCCAGGTTTTGTATTTTGTAATTTGAAATTAACTTATGAAGGTCCATTTTCAAACTCTAGGTCCTTATATAATATGTATTTAGATTTGGAAATGAGGAATAACGACTTATTACACTCAAACTATTTCCTCAGAAAACGCTAGATATAGCTTTTTATGACTCATAGAGGATGTTGAATGTTGCATTCCGTTGCTTCTACACATCATGCCTGGGAGGGGTTGAAATAAGAAGAAACAGAAATTCCGGTTACATAAGATAGTATTGTCTTTACGGAAAATTTTATCTCTCACTTTCGTGTTACCATACAACCGTTTCGGGGCTGAAATAAAAAAGAAGTTCAACATCACTTTCATACTTTCCTCACCAAAAACCTGGGACATAATGTACTGTGGGCATAGGACTGAAAATGTTCCTTCCTATTTTGTCTTTTTTAGATGCTTAGGGCCTATGATAAACATCCCTATGTCTCAACTAGTATAAAGCCTACAGCTATGAATAACGTATCAGTGGATAGGATTTTTTACCGACTTTTGATATAACATACACACTTAAGTTGTCCTTGCAATACGTCCTCTTATTATACATCAGAATGTGAAGTGAGAAAATATTTTCCATGTCGAGGGTAGAGAAAGTTATGTGACTGCATCGCATTGTACTTTACTAGGAGGTGCCCGTGGCTTCGCCACGATAATTCTTTTAAAAATTAAAAATTAAGAGTATAATAATTATTAAAGCATTATATTTATTAACACTTGCACGCGAATCATTCATAAACTAAGCCATTAATAATTTTTGAAACAGCTAAAATTCCTGCTTTAGAGTACATTCCACGACATGAAAGCGCCCCCTGGGAAAACTATATCAGAATCGATTATGCAGTTCCAAAGAACCTGTGAACACATAATACGTATTGTTTCTCAGCTGTTTATTGACATGAATATGATGTGAATTTTATTTTATCAATTCAGTGTAATTTTCAGAAATTATATAATGTTTCAAGGGAAGGAATGGTTTGTTTGGATTATTATTATCAGCGATATTTCAAGAGATAAAACCATCAATATTTTACAGCTGTTGCCCCCGGCTTCGCCCGCCATTATTCATTGACTCCAGGATTTTTAAGAAAATTACACTGGTAGATTATTAAAAATGTTTGTGGCTCAGAGCTATGAAAATTGTAAGTAAAAATAAAATTAGAATATTTGTTCATTGTGTTCATTTCACTTAGGCCTTATATAATAAAGAAACGGTTTTCCTTCCTAATTTTGTAGTCGTCATGAAAGTTTAGACTGCGAGAGACGAACATCGCCGAGTACACCCGATGTCTCACGAAGCGGGCGAGCAAGCACGCTATTTAGGGCCGTTGAATTGTATAAGAGTAGATTTTCGTGGATTTCATTCTTCATTAATTATTTTCACAAATGTATTACATCGATAGCATCAGAATTTGTTAAAGTCCAGTATTATGTAGTTCCCAAAGCCCTATGTGAACACTGTAAACAATACACTGTTGTCATGTGAACTGAACTGGATTTCATTTTTAGTATAATATTCTCAGAAATTACATAAATTTTCAAGAGGAGTGGTTTGTTTGAATTTTAATGTTGACCGCGTTACTTTCCGGGCTTAACTGCGTATGTGTGCAAAATTTCGTGCAAATTGTTCAAGGAATGTATAGGGAACATACATACATACACACTTTCTATTTTATCTATTAGAAGAAGAAGAATAAGAAGATATACATAACTGATAACAAATGTTTAAATAATATATTTTGAAGAATTAAGAGTGGTTTTTATTACTTCTGATGGTTTAAACCTGACGGTTCTAATTTTTAAGATATAACATGCTAATTTTGCAATAATTTTCAATTCCCCTTCCAGAAAATGTTAATGTTTCTGCGTCTTAACTCCCTCTTGTGAGCACCCCTGAGTAATAAATTGGACTATTCGTTTCAGTACAATGTCACCGTATGTCACTGTCTTCGTGACTGTGATACTGACCACAATAATTACACTGATATGGAGACAATTATGCTAATATTTTAGGAAATTCCCTGAGTAAGGAAGAAAATTGGCAGTCAGAAAAAAACTAAATTAACAGAACAAATGGAAAGCTGAACGAAATTTTTTCGCACAGAAGAATAGTGTCTAAATGTTTGTAATCAGGAAATCCCGGAAGTTTGATATAATTATTTTTTTCTGAGCATTTGTATGGGATACCTTTACATATGTAAGTATGTTTCTGTACCTTTCGGGAATGTAGGTCTGATCTTTTTTTTACCCTTTTTCTTTATTAGTTTCATTTCCTATTTTCAGGAATAATGTCTTTTTTTGTTAGGGGTACTTTCTGCCGTTATTTATACACTCTAACAACCAGGACATAGTAATTCAATGTTCAAAAACACAAAAAGAGGTACATAAAGTGAATAATATATACACATCACGAACCTCTTAATCGAAAATCTCATTACCCATTCCCCATAAATGTATTTCTTTATTTCCAACAAATTGTAAATTTGCCTCCTTGTTAGATCCCATTCATTGCCACTTCAAAAATTTAAATAGCAAAACCAACATTATGGGAGAAATGCAAAGTTACTCTGATTTAACTAAGCTACTAAGATTGTAGGGAATAAGGAGGTATATCAATGAATAGTTCCATTATAATTGTAATTAAGTATAAGCATCATTCTATTTTCCCTTTTACCCTCTGATCATTTCTACATCACTGTTCCTAGTCCTTTCACACACATCCCTTTTTGTAATAATGCACAGATGGGGTTTTCGACGTCTGACAAAGAGAAGTTGGAGAGAATAGATAATAGATTCACTATAATAGATGGAATAAGCTGTTAGTCTACTGCTGAGCTGTTAAAGACGCATTTTGTAGCAGTGGACATGTCTGCTGCTGAGTTGTTAAAAACATATCTTGTATACTGTACCCCTGTCCGATAATTCTGATGGACACGCTTTCTATAGATGGTGGTATTCCCTTCTGAAATATGTGAAAAACTTATAATCAGGAAAGAAGTATTGGTACTTTATAATCCAACATTATGCAACAAACATAAATTTGGGATTTATAAAATGGCCGGCAGAAGAAAACTCTCTAATCTCAATAGAGTCTCCAACATCCATCGGTTTTCTGCGGATATATAAGCAAAGCTTTACTCAATGCCCCAGATACAGATCATGTTAAGGTAATGAAACACTGATATCTTTGACCGATTCCACCAGTGATCAGTCTGGAAAGGCTTCAATGAGGAGTCCACGTATCAATCCCTGCTGGGTTAAGTAATTTTAGTTGAGATACACCTACTTGGATAGGTGTCTAAAGATAGCAACTATGCCATCACACTCTTTCTCCTGTTCCGGCTCTTCCTTATCTTCCTCTCCCTACTTTCAGACTTGGGGTATTCCTTTCTGAAATCCGGTAGTGCTTTGTAATGTTTCTGCAAAAGTGTACTAAAGAAAAATCTCCTTAAAATCCTCACTTAAAAAAAAAGTATTTTACTGTTTTGTATGAAGAAGCGCCACAGAAGATTCGTACGGAGCTGTGGGAAAGGAAATCTGGATCTCCACTGACAAAATTACATATGTAGTGAGACTTGACATGGCCAATGTCATTATTCGAACTATGGAAGCAACATACAATTACTTTTTTTTTTTTTTACCACGAAAGAGATGGAGAGATCAAATGGTTCCACAGCGCCAATGTTATTTACAAATTCAATGATACCACTCTGGTCACATGGAATGCGATATAGTGTCCAGCTTTTCGTCAAAGATGCGGCATATGAAAGTTCAAGCCTTCAAAATAGTCTTCAAAATGATCCCCTCACATGTCTAATCCACGGATTCCTCAGAATAGCCAAAGAAAAAAGACGTGTAGACAAGTTGATTTAGTACACGAAGAAAATATTTCTAAAATCGCCCTCCAAATCCGGATTTTTAAGATTGTATTATCAGAGTTCACTGTACCTTGAAAACTGGTATTAACCAGGCGGGGAACCTGGATCTGTGCTATTGTATGTTAACCCAACAGTTTTAACAAGAAGCGTGAGAAAATCATATAAGAAGAAGAAGAAACGATTCAGTTTGTCAAGTGAAAAAAAATACTGTACCATCAAGTACTAGGCAATTAATATGACATTTACAGCAGCACTTTATAGTGTGAGATATATCTTGAAAAATGAAATTTCTGTTAAGTATTCTTACGAGTACTAAGGAAATAGCTTCTAATAATTTCAGCAGAGAGAACAACAACAGTTCACGATTTTAAAAAATAACAATAATCTTGTTGTGGCATGTAAACAAAAGGAAGGAAAGAGTAGGTATTCTAATATGATATATAGTTGAACCAAGTAGTCTATTCTAAAAGAAGACCTTCCTCCAATACAGGTCTAACCAATACAAAAAATTTCTGGATAAACGAAAAACATTTCCTGGTTACATGTACTGTTATCCAATTATGCACCCATTTCTCTGAATCCCCACTATAGTTTTACGATTAACCGTATTATAAGTCTGACCACATGCCCCCCCAAAGGCCTACATCTATTTTTCATTTGTTTGAATTCATTTTATGTATCTATTTTTACCTTTTGATATTTAATTTTTTCTGCCTTGAAGGTGTAATTATGCTGCCGGTATAGAAAAATAAATCCTCAAATTAGATGAGTAACATGCGACTAGGGATGGGATATCGGAAGCAAAGTATCAATATTGATATCGATATAAATGTCAGTTAGTAATAACTAGGGCAAGGCATTTGATGATTTTGCATCTTTTTTATATGACGGTTAAAAGATAGCTCCAGTGTATATAAATGTATATCATCAAATAATTAATTAAATAAGGGCAAATTGTTTTTGCATTATTTTGCATATTTCGTCATTTTTCAAGAGATAGGTCATTTTTGGCAATTTTTAGGTCATTTTCGGCATTTTTAGGTCATTTTCAGCATTTATGTCATTTTTGGCATTTTAGGTAATTTTAGCAATAAATATTTTTTCTTTCTTTTTAAATGGCTCATATTTGCTAGGGGCAATTTGATGGGCATGCCAGTTCAGAAAGAATTTATTTTTCGCTAAGGGTGTCCAAGTATTGTAGTATAAATTTACTGATTTCTTTAGTAACAAAATAAGTGTGTTTTATATTGTAAATTCATATATAAAGCATCGTCATAAACTGTATTTCGCCATTCATTACTTAAGAAAAAACTAATTATAAGTAATAATCGTAAATTTATAAGTCATTATTTTAAGATTTCGGGTCATTTTTTCACTATGTTTAGGTCATAAATGCATTTTTTATTTTGCATTTTTTCACTATTTTATGGTCATTAAATGCCTTGCCCTAGTAATAACTAATAACGATACCAGTATTATATCCGGTGTTCCGTTATGTATTAACTTCTTAGTAGGTCAGTTTCTAAAATTCAATTTATATCAGGTTTTGCTTGGCATTATGTCTTATTTACTCGTATTATAAAACAATTGAATCTCAATTAATTTTGTTTACTCCTTTTGTCATTTTAAGTAGGGTAAAGTGGTACATTTTCGAACACTTAACAAATATTCTTATTTTATGAACACAATAAACATAAGACAAGTTCAACTGTATTGTATTCACAAAGTTGGCAATGTAGTTGACCATTCACAAAAATATCAAAGTCATACCAGCTGTAATATTGGTCATGGCAATCGATCTTTCATTTCAAGAATATCGTTCGAAAATGTACCGCAGTAGGTACAATTCTAAGCACCAGTGGGTACTATTTCGAACAGTGGCATTTTCAACTAACAAAGTGCTTTCTTCCAAATATTACTTTCTATTATTATTATTTATCAGGAATATGAGCGTAATAATGATGTGTCACGTTTTGAATAGGCAGATGACCGGATTGGGGCATGTGGTCAGCATGCCGACTCCTACGACAGTTATTGATGGCTTACTGAACCGAAGCCGCTACTTCTTTATGAATCAGCTCTTCGGTTGGTGTCAGGAGGCTGAATGCACCCCGTTCCAGATCACCCTACCTCAGAAAAATCCGAGGAGGTACCGGTGATCGAACCCAGACTTGCGGGTCCGTAGTCAGGAACCACTAGACCATACAGACGGTCTGTTATAACATCAAGAGCAATAATAAAAATACTTAACAGCTGCATGCTATTGTGTATTGCATAAAATGCTGAGATGTAATAACATTGCAGAGGAAGTCTTAGTTTATAACTCTTCGTTGAAATAATACCACTGTTGAAAGATGTATGAATACCATCCTGTTATATTTGACTTGCACAGTTAATAACAATAAACATGCAGAATGCTGTGATAGCAAAACAGCTTTTCCATGCAAGACTTAAGCAAGCAATCGCGGGTTTAAGTCCTGTTCGAAATTGTACCTAAAATTTGTTCGTACCTCGAGCTAGTTTTTGTAAATTACTACATTGTTGAAATTCCGCACACGAATGGCCATTGTTGTGCCAATGACTTACCTATTAAAGACTACGCTATTTGTTGGTATTAGTTAAAAATTGGTCCTCAAAAATATATTCCAGTAACACAACGTGGAATTATAAGCAATTTTATAACGTGCCACTTTTCAAGCATGGAGTTCTTACCTTCGATTGGAAAATAATTTTTTATGGCCGAATGAGACAACTCAAAACATCATTCTCGCGGATACAGGTCAACAAAACAATCAGTATGGACACTATATAATTAAAAACAGGTTGGCTAACATTTGAAACCCAAAAATGGATAAAAATCTTAGTCCGTTCAGAATTGTACCATCGCACCCCCACTAGAAGAGTGTTACATCTCTGAAAATATCCATTTCGAGATAATACCATACCCAGATCCACAAATATGTGTTCTAGAATCTCGATAAGAGTTGTAACTTTAGCTCTTCAAATAGCCGCTTGGTAGCGTTTGTAACGCTTTTCGGTTTTGTAGTTGCGGACCTACGAATGGGCGACTAGGGTTATATTTCGGAACAACTCAGTTCGGTGCTGGCTTCCAAGGTGGTGAGACAGTTAATAGTGTTGCATCTTGAGATATAACGGTCTTCGGTTTTGAGTACGTTGATTTCCGATGTAATAGGATGATTAGTAGCGTTACATTTTAATACAACTCTAAGCTGTCCACCTTTGATTTTACCATTTATAATTTGAAATATGAAGAAACTCTCTGCAAAGTTTGGCACGATAGAGAAAGCAACAGGGGATCAACAGAAATTTCAATTTGCTTATTCAAGTACATGCAGGCTGTTTCCGAAAAAAAAAAAAAAAAGAAAAAAAAAAAAAAAAAAAAAAAAAAAAAATCTAATCCAATTGATTTTATATTTTATTCAGACAGCTGTGGGGGTCAGCAGAAGAATAAATTCTTGTTTATGATGTACATGTATTCTTTTTCTATGTTAACAAACGTGTACGTCATCGTCAAAAAAATATCTCATCAAAGGTCACACACAAAACGAGGATGATGCAGTACAGTAGAGAAAGAAAACAGGGGGGGTTCGAAAAGCTGGACCAATTTACGTTCCTTCACAATATTACCAAATAATTAGAACTGCAAAAAAAGACAAACCCCTACTTCAAGTTGTTGAATACGGCCACAAGGTCTTCATAAATTTCAAAGATTTGTCTGAAAAAGTAGGGAAAAAATTAATGTCAACTGTAAATTGCAGCCATTCAATTTCAAACTTTCGAACTTGGAAATACAATCCCATAAAATGTTATTATAAGACATTTCTTAAATCTAATACTTTCGAGGAAATGTTTATTTATCAACACAAGAAAAAGGATGAAATGATGCACACCACCTAGAAGAATCTTCCAGTGCCTGTGAGTGTTTCCGATGAAATAGAGGCCCTCCAAACTTGGAAGGAAGGGCAACTTAATTGTAATATATTCTTAATTTTGAGAATACAAGTAAATGTTCAATTTATATTACTGCTGACTTAATTAATTTGTATCAACCATAACAACACAAATATTTTCTTTAGTATAAACGAAAAAATATTTTAAAATTAATATTATAATTTTAATATTAACGTTACATCTCACGGCAATGCGACTAGAGCCTTTCTCGAATATAGTTACATCTTGTGAAATTATAGTAAAATATCCACTTAAAAAGCACTTTCTTTCAAAAAAAGGGATAGTGTTATGACCAAACTATATGCTACAAAAATATTACAAAAAAGTATTCTCTGTTTTCACCAGCATGCTTTGAAATTTGACGACACTTCAATCTCCATTTCCCAAAAGTGAGATATTTGAAGATGTACCACTCTTCTAGTGGGTGTGCGCCATGTTCGAAAATGTACCACCTTACCCTATGCTAATTGTAATTTATATCCAATCAGAGACTGGATTACCTTTTCTCATTGTTCTAACAGCCAATAAGGCTTTGTCTTCATCCTCTCTTAAAAACCTTCAACATTCTATAATTCCATTGGAATTATTCATTCAATTAGACTCATAAAGATATGAGTTCTAGGCTTGTAATTTACCCATCAAACAGTTTTGATGGGCTCGATTCTCAATTGCTGAAGCAAGCAACTCTTCAAAATACAAATTTAGGCTAAAAATGCCTAATCATTTTTGATGACTGAAGGTGGTCTCAATTAATTCCATCATACATCTTGTGATTCAACAAATCTTCCTTTCTGGTTTGACGTCGCAAGAATCTTCGAGCCAGCAGCCTTAAAACCTATCAGGAACTGGTAATTATAAATACTTCAAGATAAAGGTACGTCATTTTATTATTCAACATAATCTGAGAAACATTCAGATATAAACTCACCATTTAATCAAGTTTCGTGTGGTTATTAACTGAATTAGCCATCTCGAAGATAATTAACTTGCCTTAACTAAGGAATTGTGCTCAAGAATTGTGACATTCGTAATTCTAACAGTGCTACTAAATAGCATTCTTTGTGTCCAAGTGATCCGGATCTTCATAAACTGCATATGAATTATGTATTACTATTTGGTGGCAATAAATTGTTATATGCCAACTCATTCAATCTGAAAATGTATTGGGCAAGTGAGTTAATCTGTTTGCAGGTTAAGTCTTCGTCATAAGAAGTGCATAAACACCCTTTTGGACATTCGTTTACAGTCTGCTCGAGCTCTGTTGCCCTTACATCCGGAAAATATTGTTATTCGATAATGTCGAACTTTTGCTAAGATAATAGGTTTGTTCCTAGAGCACTTATACGATTAACTCATAGCACTCGCATGCACACAGTAATGGGCCATTCAGATAGAAACTTAATCGTAAACGTAAGAACGTAAACTTAAACGCAAACTTTAGCACGGCATTGAGCATTCGCAATGAAAACATAAACGTAGGTAACAACCAATCACAAACGAGAACGTGAACAACTGATAAAATGGCTGCAGCAGACGAAAATACTTTCATGTTTCTATTAAACATATGTAGGCCATTCAAAATTGAAATCATACAAGCGTATGCAGGCACATAAAAATTAACAGAATATTATATGGGCTGTATTTAATACTGTAGTTCATTTCTTGGGGAACTAATTTTCATATATTTTCCTTCAATGCCGCATCTTTTTATAATGGATGCCATTTATCATAACGAGGAGTTTCTCATTCATAGAATACTTCTTGGCTACTTCCACTTCCGTCTCCTGTTCTGTTTTCTGATTGGTTGTATCGTTATTTTTCGCATAAACGTAACGCTTGGTGTTTGCAAGCTTCTACGTTACGTTTAATTTTACGTTTAAGTTTCACGTTTACGTGATGCATTGTGAATGGTCACATTGAAAAACATGACCCCAAACTTCTATGTTTACGTTACGTTTACAGTTAATTTTCTATCTGAATGACCCATAATAGTTTCGCTGCGCGACGTAAGCCGCGTTCACATCTGTACAACAAGAGGCATGCGCATGTTGCATGGAGATGAGGCATGCGTGGAATCTGTGCGCACGGACCACCTTCCGCAGTAGGCGCAAGTAGCTTCCCATTTGAGACGGGGAGACACGTGCGTCTTCCAAGGTTCTGTTCTATTTATAGGGCGATTTTTCATTATGGCAGAGTGGTCCGATGAAAAGAATATTCAGTTCGTAGGGGATTATCGCTCTTGTCCGTGTTTGTGGATGTCTAGCTCCTCGGACTACAAACATAGAATTAAAAGAAATGATTCCTTGCAGTTTCTGAGAAACAAATATATCACAAAGGTGTTTTGTTAATCCTAAGTCAGTTCATAGGTTAAAATCTTAGGCTTACGTATACAGTAGTATTAAAACTAAAGTTAAGTTGTAGGAAGACTTATGTTTATAGAGAAAAAAATAAATTTTGATACTTTTACCCAACTTGTATTATAATACAATACGTGCATTTTAAGGCAAATTCTGTTTAATACGGACTTACGATGTTCCGGACCGGGTCCGGTCCCATCTAGTCCGGATTAGTGGGACTCTGCTGTATTAATATTTTATTTTGGCTTCTCAAAGCCTTGTACACTTCCTGAATGATATCACATACTGATGATTTAGATAGTATAAATTGGAACACCAGGGGGCCGAGATGGTAACGTTATTATATCACTACAAAATGGACAAAACACAAGAAGTGTAGTTTTGTCCCACTCTCATCCTCAATTTTACTCTTTTTCTTGAATTGAGAAAATTTATATTACCCAAAAGCATAATCGATATAGAAAAAAAATATTATCGGAAAAAATATCGACGTCAAAATATCGGATAAAGAAACCAAAATATTGTTATTCGATAATATCGATATCCCATCCCTACAACAGTCCATCAAACTGTCATAATAAAGGAACTAATCATGGCAGAAAAGGAACAGCAGAATCGTTTTCTCTATAACAAACTTAAGAAGGCACTCACGTCAATACGCTAAATTACATATTGTAAGTAGCAGTACATCCCATTTATCCCCTTATCCCTCACACATTCTTTCTCCCCCTCCACATGCACCGTACACATACACTCACTCAGCAATGTGTCTGTTACGATGAAATTTATAAATTTGCGCAATATACTATACTTAATAGCCAGTAATGTTATGACATTTTGTTATATTCTCGGATAACATAAATATTCCCATTTCATGGCGGTAAACAAAACAACCCTCTCCCAGTTTTGTAGCTGACACTTGCTGATGACATAATCTCAAGAGTTTTTATTCATTTGGAGAGTAATATTTCTTAACAACATTATTTCCTTCTTTAATCGTTTGTATTTATATGTGTGCTTGTATGCT
The DNA here is from genome assembly GCA_964059195.1 of Ectobius pallidus. Classification (NCBI taxonomy): domain Eukaryota; kingdom Metazoa; phylum Arthropoda; class Insecta; order Blattodea; family Ectobiidae; genus Ectobius; species Ectobius pallidus. The sequence continues at coordinate 98,881,910 of CAXKWD010000004.1, forward strand.
AAAAACCATTTATTTAAATACTGGCCTTTCATTTGTTATGAGATGACTTTATTTATTATAATTGTTTCATATGAACTTTTTCGCATGATAGACATTTCGAAAAACGAAAATATGTGGAAGTTTTGTAAGATTATAACTGTCAACGCTGTAAATTCTTTTTAAACATGATCGCTAATAGGGTGACTTTAAAATGTTATCCTCAAAAGTACAGCTGACGCCAATGTCATTACCCCAAGTGTATTCCTTTAGAGTGTTAACATTCTATATAAAATTAGTATGAGTTTCCACAAACTCCATGGGATAGAATAAGATGGTTATATTTCAGCCATTATGAAAAACAAAATACCTAAATGTACCTTTGCTGTGGATTTCGCCTTTCTTCACATTGTCATGTGGATGAGAGTTCCACTAACTTTTAAGTCAGAATATCCACGTGGAAATGCAAATATTTTCTTAAAGTCACTTCTTCAAACAACAGTAAATATATGCACGATTAATATTATGCGTGGACGTGTACAGCATTATTAACAATCTAGTGATTTTCCACGCATCTAAAGTGCTTCTTGTTTACATTTAAAGTGCCTGTGGGTAGCATATAATATTTCATATTCCCAAAAGAAAGGATAAAAGCTGGCTGACCATACAGTTAATTTTTGATAACTATTGAAATTTGGTAGCAATATGAAGAGTGTAAGAACTAATTTTCCTATAGAAAAAGATGTTCCTCTATGCGGAAATTATCTACTAATATTTCAATTAGTGTAAACAATATTGTAATAACAACTCGTGGATTGCTGGATTTAAATTTCTGCAACAGGATAACAGACACCATTTAAAACCATGGTTGTGTATTAAAATATTATAAGAACATTTTCTTGATGGAGAGAGAAACAAGCTTTTCAAGCAATACAGTCAAAACGAATACTTTATTTTCAATAAGTTCTCTTACATGCAATATATTTCCCTTCCAGAAATCTTTTCAATGAATGCCTTCTTCAAGTCTCTGAAGGAAAATATAATTTTCTTCTTCTTCTCCGTTTCACCCAACTTTGGGGTACGTTGAATCAATCACTTTTAATGTTTTGTGTTTTAATTTTAGCCCAGTATTGCTTCATTCTTTCTGATCTTGCTTTTCTCTCGTCTTCACTGATCTGAATCATTCGTTTGGTTTTGATTTTGACTTGGAACCTCACTTTCTTGACCTTGGTTATTCTTTTTGCAGTTTTATCTATGAGCATTTTTTCTGTGATTTTGAGTTCTTTTAAGTCCTTCTCCGTTTCCTTAAACCAATTTGGTTTGGTCTTTTTGTTGCGAAAATATTCAAAGATTTTTTTGGTCAGTCTATTTGGGTCCATTCTGAGGATGTGTCCATAAAAATCAATTCTTCTTTTCCTCATTGAGTCCGAGAGTTTTTCAGTCTTTCGGTAGAGTGTTTCGTTTCTGATATGGATTAGTTTGTTGTTATGGAACTTAGGGCCTAGGATTTTCCTTAATATCTTTCTTTCTTTGATCTCAAGTCTTTCAATTCGACCATGATTAGTGATGGACAGTGTTTCTGCTGCGTATAGGGCTTCTTGTTTGATTGCCGTGTTATAGTGTCTTATTTCTGCATTCCATGAGAGGGACTTTTTGTTATATGTGTTTTTGGTTAGTTGGAAGGCCAGTTCAATTTTATTTCTTCTAGATTCTATTGCCTTTTTCTCGAGGGCATTCCAGCTGATCCATTCTCCAAGATATTTGAATTCTTTGACAATTTCTATGTTCTGATGTCCCACTTTGACATGTTTCGGAGAATTCTTCATGTTTGTAATTATTTTGGTCTTTTCGAAAGAAATGTTGAGACCTATTTTTCTTGCTTGTTTTTGTAGTTCGAAGACTTGTTCTTTGGCTTCTTCCCAGGTCTCAGCTAGTAGGGCCATATCATCTGCGAAGGCTAGGCATTTGATTTTGATGCCTTTGTTTTTTGTTCCAAGCCTGATTCCACTTTGAGTGTTCTTGCTCCACTCTCTGACTACTTTTTCCAAGCCGCAATTAAATAGCAGCGGTGAGAGTCCATCTCCTTGCCGAACACCAGTTCTAATCTCGAATGGGTCGGAGAGTTCTCCCATGAATTTAACTTTAGAATATGTATTGGTAAGTGTTTCTCTGATTAGGTTCGTGGTTTTGTTGTCTAGGTTTAGTTCTGTTAGTACAGAGAAGACGGATTCCCTATCTATTGAGTCGTATGCTTTTTATAATTTTATAATACTTTTTTAATCTTATAATCCTGCAATATTAACAATAAACACAACACAAAACAAATAGACCAGATACCTAGGTACTACTGTACGTTTGAAAACGTACTAAATTGACGGGACCATTCTACTCAAGTATACCGCTTATGACTCATTCTCACTTCACCCCGATATCCCCATCCGAACCCCCGGATGAGATAACCTTCTTACCCCTATAGATAAATATCCTTGTCCTGTGCCCATCTTTTGTTGTGGGCGTGTAGTTTTGTGCTTTTTTGTGTGTGAACCTCATTCATTACTCACGCAAAGTGTTGGTCCTTTAATTGAAAGTCGTATTATTTTATTTTGTATGATTTGCACTTTTCTGGACTATAGGTAAGTGAAGAACTAGCAGTGGACCCAAGTACTGGGAACTTGAAAATTTAAGACTTTTTTTTTTAGCAGACAAACATAAGTGGGCATGCAGTAAATATAATCTGTGAATCGCAATTTTCCCTCGTTCCGTCTAAGGGCTCCCCGACATTGTCGAGAAAACAATTTCCGGAAGTAAAACAAAATAATATGGTAAGCAAAGACCGCCCGCAGGCGAAGGGACAAGAGATAGAGATATCGCTGTGAAACCGGCTGTTATTTTCCTCATAACTTGCTTTATAACTTATTTACAAGCGATGCATGAGCCAGTCGCTCGCCAATCGACAGGCTGTTACTCTCCATCAAAGCAACAATCTAAATGTTAATTAGCTTTGATTCTTATGAAGCAATGGAATGTTTTTTGCAAAGAATGTAAAACTATTTCAAGGAGATAAAAACTCTTAACCACGTAAGTACTGCCATATTACAAACACGTTATATTCTGGGTCTATCCGTACCACGTTGTATTTCGCATGAGCCCTAATTGTGTGACCTATTGAAGTCGAAACGTATTCACATACATTTTATCAAGAATGAAGAGGACCCTACATAGACAAACAGATAATAACATTTTATTTATTTATTTATTATTATTATTATTATTATTATTATTATTATTATTACTATTAAGTGCCAGTATGGTACTTTATGGGATTGTGTGGGGAAGGGAAAATGTCTGTCCGTGTGTCTGTACGCGCGATAACTCAAATACGCTTTATCGGATTTTCATAATACTTGGTATACGCATTTATAACGTCCATGGGAAGAGCCCTATTGATATTGGACAAAATCGGTTGATCGGTACCGGAATAAAGCTCAGTTTAGTGCCTGGTAATATATTAGGCATTTATCAAATGCAAATTAGTTATCATGACAACATATTGCTTTACAGTATTCATATACGGCTTTGGAAATTGCAATACAGTTAGCTATGACAAAATATAACATTCATCCTTCACAAACGCTTATGAAAGTAAATTGAGCGAAGTAGCTGAGATGATAACGTCTTGGACTCACACTTTGGTTGCTCCTGGTTCAATTCCCTTAGCCGGGCAATTTGACATATCTTTTTTGTATTTTTATGTGAGTGTGCGATTGTCAAGATATCACAAATCTGGTGAAAATGGTAGTACACGCCACAACCGAGTCCCACTCCAACTCTCTAACCCGCCTGGAAAGTAGGGGTTTTGGTTGGGGAGAAACTTAAAACAGTGTAGACGTCTAGCATCGGCGAAATATTATACATGGTGCAAGGGTAATTTTTATTGTGACATATTGTGAAATATTGTGTTGGCGTGCGTTGGTGCAAGGGCAATTTTTTCTCTTAAAATATTAAGCTGCATTACCGGCGGAGCGGCCAGGCGGGGAAAGCGGCTGCGCCGATGGAAGGGGGAGCAGGTTGTGGCGCGTATTACCATCGCGTCTTACCATCAGAACCGCAGTTCTGCTGATGCTGGACGATTTAAGGCTGATTAAAAAATTAGACCGTTGTTCTCCCTGAAGCTCTACTTAATGAATGAATCTCGAGCTTACCTCGGAAATCAATTAAAAAAAACTTTATTTTCTGCATATCATAATTGCAATTATAAGTGATTAATTAAACAAAAGCATACTGGCACATTGTTACATCAGTTTACCTGATTTTATTATTTATTATTATTATTATAATTTTGACAATGATATAACCTAAAGATTTGTAATTTGTAATATTTTAATTCATTCTACTATTTTATAAAAATAAGTTTTGTTTTATTTACTTTTTGACTTTACAACACTTTATGTTTGACATATTTTATAGTTTACTAATGTAAAGCAAGTAGATTTTAAGCCTACTATGTAAGGTTACCTCATGTTTTCAATAAAATACTTTTAATTATAAAATTAATTACAGGTCGCCATAAAACCGACAAAAAAGAGCATCTGTAAAATCGATATTTCAACATTTTTTTTATTGTCGATCGCTTCGATATTGTTAGCCTACAGTGATCGATTCGTTTGTTTAAAATGTGATGGGACGCAGAGGTCTGATTTCTTACACAGGTGGACGGAAGAGGGATAATGAATGTAGGTAGAAATAAAAAAAATTAAAAAAATTTAAAAAAAAAAATTAAAAAAAAAAAAAAACGAACGAACGAATTGGACGAAACTCGCTATGCAGGGTTTATTTGGGCCAGGGAACTCGAATATGAGTAGTTCATCTCGGGCGGCGCTTTCTAACCGTAAAATGCTCCCCAAAGCCGGATTTTTAGCAGTTTAATTATTAATAGCTTAGTTTATGAATTTTTCGCGTGTAAGTTTCAATAAACATGTTTTAACTATTTTTCTCTTAAACAATTCATTGAAAAATCAAACGATTGAATTAACAATCGCGGGCGAAGCCGCGGACACCAGCTAGTATGCACATAAGATAAAATGAGGTAAAGTGATACACTTTTCAATCTTATTAACTTTTAAATGCGTAATGTAGCCTATAGGATACTATAGTTTGCCTTACAATTATAATAAAATGAAGAAAAAACTCAAAACAAGTTTTGAAATGCATGTAAATCTTACAGAACAGTGTGCAAGAAATAAACTATGAGCATACTAATTATGTTAACTGTTTTCTTTGGGTTTTAATTTGCGAGAGAAAATGAGACTCGTGCATTTAAGGGTTAAAAAATAGTTTCAATAGTCCTATAATGTTAGATACGGTTTATAAGACAAACCTTAATTCTAAATAACAGTCGTAGGTTGTGGCATTAAGTGTTGCATAAGCCGGTAAATGTTTGACAATCATGAGAAAAACATGTTGTCTGACAGTGAGTGAAAGTTTCTGTCGTGTATTACTATAGTAAGATAGCCCATCAAGCAATAAATCGTAATTTATTTTTCAACATTAAATCAATATTTAGGGCCTATTTGTTTATTTAAACAAAAATTTTGCATTGACTTCATTGAAGTCCCATTTTTTTTCTTGGAATAATCTCCCTTGAATAATTTTCCTGGGCTTTAAATTGTATTAGAAAAGGGATGCTCTGTCTTAACAGGCTGGTTGATTTCCGGTAAGTATTAAATTTGATCGTCTATGGAGTGTACAGGTAGGGGGAAAAAAGTGGACCGACTCTTATAGCTGATTTTAGAGCCTTGTGATACCTAAATAAATGTAAGAGATGTAACGGAAACGTTCGTTTTCACAAGCAATGCAAATTACGTGAAATTATTTCTCAATTCAAGCAATTTATCAACTGTAGAACAAATTTCAATACATTCCATGCTATCCTGTGAATGCCGCTAGGCATGCGCAGTGGCTCATATCGGCAACTTAGATATTTTAGTCGGTCCGCTTTTTTCCCCCTATCTGTACATAGAATACCTCAAGATGGAGTAGGTATATATACATATACTTCTGTTGGACAAATATTTTAGTTAACTGTGACAAAATACTGATAGCAAAATTAGCTCACATTATCATTATAGAAATTTACTACATGTTGGACTACACGCCTATATAAGGCCGGACTGAAGAACAGGTCCTGTCTATTCTTAAGAAACAGAACTACTAAGGAGACATTTTTAAGGAAAATATATACCGTGCAACTGATTTGCCACAGCTAAACAAAGTCTTAAAGCCACGCAATTGGTGGCAAAATTTTCGTCACTTAATGCAACCAGTACATTTACGTAAAGCCATGGATAAAACAGTCCAAACATACTAGGCCTAGTTACTGCTAAAGTGAAACTGAAAATTGCACGTTATCTTGCATAAACTTGGCAATTAATTTTTTATTTTATACGTTTTTACGTAGTGTATACGTTTTTAATTGTATATGCAGATAGCCTTTCGCTGCCTGCATGAATGTTGGATTGGATATTAATACAGAAAAAAACTAAGTGTATGGTCATGGAACTTCAAAATAATGTTCTACAAAATATTAGAATAGCCGGTAAATCGTTCGAACAAGTGGAAAAAATTCAAATATCTGGGAGCAATAATTTACAGCCACAAATAATACGAGTATTAAGGCAGAAGTTAAGTGTTGGCTAAAATCAGGAAATACTTTTTTTTATGAAATTCAAAAACTCTTATCTTCTCGTCTTCTATCCACAAATCTGAAAATAGATATTTATAGACTATCATCCTGCCGGTTGTATTATATGGATGTGAGACATGGTCTCTTACTCTTTGGGAAGAACATAATCTTAGAGTGTTCGAAAACAGGGTGCTTAGGAAACTATTGGGCCTAAGACAGATGAAAATTGGGACTGGAGAAAACTACATAATGATTTTCTTCATGACCTGTACTCTTCACCAGATATAGTAAGGGTAATTAAAACACGGAGGATGAAATGGGCTGGACATGTTGCGTGCATGGGGGAGTAAAGACATATCTGAAAGTATTGACTGGGAGACCCGAAGGGAAAAGACCACGTGGAAGACCTAGACATAGGTGGGAGGACAATATTAGGATAGATTTAAGGTAAGTAGGATTTGCGAGGGATGATTGGATAGAGTTAGCACAAAATAGGCTTGAATGGCGGGCTCAGGTAAGCGCGGCAATGAACCTTCGGGTTCCATAAAATAGATAGTATTCCTTTAGCGTGCTGAGGAATTGTCTATTGCCATTGAGTAAGTATTGTATACGTTTTGATTTCTGTGGTATCAGAATCAATTCCCTATTTTAAAAATTAGGTCTCCCACATTTTCTTAGATAGGTCCAGTGGCGGACGCAGAGGGGGGATAGGGGGGTTATATCCCCCCGAAATTTGAAAAAAGGCTATATATGTACAGTTTTATAAACTATTTATGTATGTAAGTTAATTAATTTTTTTTAGCATTCTTTCTACCAATTCAAATTCCTCCCCCCGAAAAAAATTCTGCGTCCGCCACTGGATAGGTTCATAGCCTATTATCCGCTCAGTAGGGAGTGGAGCCCTATTTACATTTAAGAAACTTAGATTGATACGAGTGCTTTAGCTGTAACATTTTCATGGCTGAGCTTCAGGGGCACTTTATTCTCTTCCTTGACCCTCTTTTAAACCAGGGGTGCCGAACACAAGATCAGTAAACTATACAGGTTGCGTATTCCGGGATAGACCAATCGTAGCACTTGAGTGCGTGACGTCACCAGATTCCAAATCTCGCAATTCCCAGTTTTTACTCAGTCTAGAAAATCTTACACCGCGTGATTAAGCTCGTAACCTTTAATTAACCCTTGGTCGGATTCCTGTGAAATTTGTACAGAAATAATCTACACACATCAGCCCTACTGATGGTTAAAACAGAACCTTCAAAAAGCGGACACAAATGTTTTTATTTCATTTTATAAACATCGCCTGTTACACAAAATTCATGGAGGGAGAAGCAAATTTCACTATGCGACAATTTTTTGTATTTTTGTGTCCCGAAAAAACTTCAAGCGAGAAAGTTGTAGTGAAATAATTGAATTTTAATACAAATGAAGTTCCAGCCCTATACCTCGAATGGTTTACGAGTAATTGAGTGGTAATTATTCCGGGAGCTTCAGTTGTCGGAATGATGTGTAATTTTCAGGAAGACTATGCGACAAATTTGTTTATTTCTGGGACCGGAAAATGATTCAAGCATGTAAGCTTTAGGGAAATATTTGAATTTTATTATACATTAAGTGCCACGTTTATATCTTGAATGGTTTACGAGTAATAGAGTGGTAATTACTCCAGGCGCTAAAGCCATGGGAACGGTACAGAGGTCTTTTTGTTCTATAAAATAGACCTACTAGCAATTACGTAAAAATCCTTAAATATTTTAGTCGTGGACTCAATAATAAAGGATATTAACTGGCTACTTGTACCCATACTGAAAGATTGACCCTTTGAAACTAAATTATTTTGGAAGACTTCAATAGACGCCGGCCGTGAAAGCCTAAATACTTATAATTAATTATTTTAAATAAATCATTAAATTATTAAAGAGTGCCAACATGAATACCTATAACAATATAAGTGAATAATAGTCGCAAAAAATTTAATAAAATATAATTTAGTCTGGCTAAATAAATGGGCCCTTTACTCCGTGATCTACCGAGAGTTGTGAATATTAATCTTCAATCTTCTTCAGAAGAAACGCCAAATATTGCCTTGCTGCAGATTAATTTCCATTCCTCAATAAAAAATACGCTTTCCAGTGCAATTAAAAAATCAATGTTCAATAATGATATTCTTCGGAGGTACCTTTTTATTTAGTCACCCCGACATAGCCGCGCATATAAAGTCAAACAAAGTTCTGTAGTCCTAAAAGCCCATGTAAATATGATGAATAACAATTACAATAATAATACTAATAAGAATAGTATAATATATCATTTACCTTTTTCTCTTAGTTTTTTTTCCCTTGGTAAATTCAGCAGTTCAGCTTTGAAATCCCTTTCGTAATCCTGCTCCGTGAAGTGCAAGCAACAAACTCTACATGTATCAGGATCCCAAGAATCATTTCTTCGGGAAGCAACAATCCATTGCTTGCGAACATCTTTGATTTTTGGAAAGACGTGGAACGAAATGTTACAGTCAAGCTTCTTTCAATCTGAGAAATTACTGTTACACACTGCCACAGCACATCTCTGGCCCGGCATAATGGTTCAGTTATTTGCACATTCTAAAGCACTTTCTAATTGTGCTATTAAAAACAATATGTATTGGTAATCTCTATCCTAAAAGACTACGGTCAAGCGGCCGAGATCAGTAGGTACAAAAGCCTTGTCAGCGGCACCATGCTCTCTACTTGTCCTGCTCGAAGCGCCAAATCATTGAGACAGCTGAAACGCCCGGAATAATCACCACTCAATTACTCGTAAACCATTCGAGATATGGGCTGGAACTTCATTTGTATTAAAATTCAATTATTTCAATAAAACTTTCTCGCTTGAAGTTTTTTCGGGACACAAAAATACAAAAAATTGTCGCATAGTGAAATTTGCTTCTCCCTCCATGAATTTTGTGTAACGGGTGATGTTTATAAAATGAAATAAAAACATTTGTGTCCGTTTTTTTAAGGCTCTGATTTAACCATCAGTAGTGCTGATGTGTGTAGATTATTTCTGTATAAATTTCACAGGAATCCGACACAGGGTTAATTAAAGGTTACGAGTTAATCACGCGGTGTAAGATTTTCTAGACTGAGTAAAAACTGTGAATTGCGAGATTTGGAATCTGGTGACGTCACACACTCGCCTGCTCGCCGAACCCCCTGTCCTATAAACTCGCCGGAATACGCTACCTCTGTAGTTTACAAGCCTTGTGCCGAACAGGCCCGTATTAACGCCCAGGCTGAGTAGGCTGCAGCCTGGAGTGGCATATGTTACAACGGCCCGCTTGCCTCCTGCTTCTTCAATGTATTCTTTTCAGAATTAAGACATTTCGTGTACTAGAAATGGATGAAATCCTATAGTGATTGCAAATTATGTTGTGCCTTTTCTATCATTGGAAGTACTCGTAGAATGCCTCACATTCGCAGTAACAATTACAGTTGTTTCCACAGTGTTCTGTACAGAAAATCTGTATTTGACCAAATACATTGATTTAGTATCATATCACCTTTGATTTTAACTTCTCAAGTCTTGTTTAAGTTGTTTAATTAAAAATTTTATGTATGAACTTTGACAATATAATACCGGCCTTTGGTCCATGTGTAAAGTGGTCAAGTTCTGATCAAAGTTTGCATTAGATCTACTACTATTACAATAATATGCATATTAATTATGGTTGAGCCTGAATTCCGCTACATATGAAATTACCAAAAGGTGATTTTATTAGGCCTACTATTCTAAGCAAAAGCCAAGTTTTTTTTTCTTTTAGAATTTATTATTCAAAATAAACTGTCGTACGATGTCCGACCTTTATAAGAATTTAACAGGCTAACACAAATAACAAAACTAGCTACCATGGACGTCCGCAGAAATTTTGTCAAGGGGGGGGGCAAATGAACAAATTACCGCCGCCAACACTATCACTATTATTACAACCACTTTATTATTATTATTATTTTTTAAAAATTTTTATTATTTTTATTATTATGCCTACTATTATTATTACAATCCACATAATTGATTTACTGTAGCCGTACTTATGACTGGATATAAAGAAAAATGCGATGAAGTACACTCACATGAAATTTTCTACCCCATTAAAATTTCACAGGTAGGCCTACTATTCGTATAAAATACGATACTTTCATTGTCTTATATTCATTGCAATAAAATGTTTGGCTAGAAATGATTTCAAGTTTAGTGGAAGTAATTATTCCTACATACTCAGATCTAAGTTAGTTAACTTACAACTCATTTTTGTGTAAACAACTCCAAGTACAGTATATGGAAACTTAAGTTGCTTATAGTCATTTAGTTTAGATATTTATGTGTAAACAAATTTCCAGGGGAGGGCAGCGGCCCTACCCTGCCCCCCTTCCGAACGACCCCCTACCTTTAGTTTTGTTAACTTCGTGCTTCCCTGTCAAGTTCTATATAACGGTCTCACATCGTACATAATTATTAAAAGTTACCAGCACCCAGTAAAATTAATTAAAACAACTCCTTTAAAGTTACCAGTATATTATATAACATCAACAGCAATGTTAAGGATTACACAACAGTACAAATTTGAATTCATGTGAGAATATTTTACAAGAGAAAATCCTCTGGCACTAGGATACAAACTCAGGCTTTTCAAGTCAATGCTGTACCAACTAAGGTAATCTATGACACTCTGAACCAGATAGCTTTCCCCTACAATTACTAGCATTACCCTTAATGGTCGACCTCACTGAGAAGTGAGAAGCATTTACTGTCTGACTGTGAGCTGAAGGCCGAGCTAGTGGCATAGTGGGGGGAAAGACATAGACAGTAAATGCAAGCGCATGGTAAGGTAGTGGGGGAACGCTAGCTCGGCCTTCAGCTCACAGTCAGACAGCTGTATGTCACATATAGGCCAACAGTATTCGATGCATGCTAATTTAGTGAATTTAGTGACCAAGTTCCGAAAATAAGAAACAAAAAGAACAGCTTGTTTATAACGAACAGCATTGAAAACATACCCGCTTTACTTTAGCACTCTGGCATTTGATGTAAATTATTTATCTACTCTTCCGATTCCTAACTATATCATTGCACATGAGGATAAGAACAAACTGTCCCTTATTATTTGCTTCTCCAAAACTTGAAAATAAAAGACACACCATACAGATAATAATAAAATGTATTTTTGTAGCACACAGGTATCTCAATAACATTAGTGGTCCTGTGTAAGGAATTATTCTGGGGCAGCCCTGTTTTCAGGTTTTTGAGTTTGTAATTATACCTTTCAGATAAATTATATTTACGGAAAAATACATTTTAAGTAAGAATTGTACCACATATAGGTAGTTACTCCACGAAAATTTGTACAGGGTCCGGCAGAATAACCTGACGGTTTTTAAATTGAGATTACGACAAAACTGTATCGTTTGCGTACATTGTTTTATTTTAGAATTACAATACATCTCAAAGTATTTTACCTACATCAATTACTTTTTGAAAATTGTATTCCTACTTCAATCCACAAAGCTAAATAAGCCCATTAGATCAAAATTATTACTATGGTTTCGTGAAAAGTTGGAATCACCCGAAACTGCGTAGTGTCGTAACTCGTTGTCGCCAGTACATTTCGCGCTTGGGCATTCAAGTAAAAATCAATTGCCACCCACAACAGTATGGTATTCCAACATGGAATATTCTCATTTCGATGAATGTTGAAATGGCGGCGAAACTGATCCAATCTTGTTTACACGTAGGTTTCATAACTAAGTTTCGCAATTGTTTTTTACTTCAATGCGCAAACGCGAATAGTACTGGCGATAATGAGTTACGACACTACGCAGTTTCGGCTGATTCCAACTTTTCACGAAACCATAATAATAATTTTGATGTAATGGGCTTATTTAGCTTTGTGGATTGAAGTAGGAATACAATTTTCAAAAAGTAATTGATGTATTGTAATTCTGAAATAAAATAATGTACCGCAAACGATACAGTTATGTCGTAATTTCATAAAAACCGTCAGGTTTCTCTGCCGGACCCTGTACTTTCGTAAACAGAGAAAAACTTTTTTCTGATAAAATAGTAGTATGAGAAAGATAAGAATATCGGTTTTCTTTGTGTGATACACCTTGAAAGTTGCCTAACTCGAATAGGCCTACGTAATTTCTTTTGTGCAATTTGTTATTTTCAATTTATGTTGACACACATATATTGGCTTACAAACTATTTTTCCGACTATATCTTAGACTCGGGATACCAAAACATTTAATTTTCATTGGCAAATACAATACCTCCGCTACATCTGATGTAATTGCCATGGGTAGAGAAAGTAGAACATACCAATAGCTCATAAGTAGGGTTCGGATGTTTATGATATGTCATATTTTTATCTTGACCTCCTTTCTCGTCGCAAACACAAATTAAACATGAATTGCATATTTGTTATCCCCATCATACAGTTTTTATTTTGCATATAAAGTCATATTTTGGTCATGTTCATGGTCTTGGACATATTTCGTTCATTTTTGTAATGTAACGTCATATTTCAGTTATAAATTCGGTAAAAGAGCACAACTATGCAGTTTGTGCACCAAATGGTCGAGTTAAAATTTTTTCAGAAAAAGAGTCACGAATATTTTCGTTTCATTGTAACTGAAAGTGCAGGGACAATAACAAGTAATAGCACAATTACCTCTTCCTCCTTGTTGTTAACAACTTCCAATAGACATTTTAAAAATATTTTCTGTTCACATTTGCAGTGGTATCTGGAAACATTAATAGATTAGAAGTTCTTTACAAGTAAAACTGTAAAGTGTTAAATAGTGATTATCTGATTGAATTAATGTGATGTAATAATTTACTGTAATGAAACATTTTAAATTGGAACATTTATTTTTAGAAGATACCATCTTTTATGAGCTCATATTTAGGATTTTTGGGTCATATTTATTCATTTTTAAGGTCATATTTTCCACTTTTTAGGTCATAAACATTCAAACCCTACTCATAAGGAATATTGCGTTGTAGATGCAAGTAATAGTGCTATAATGATATGGACATACTTGTTTTTATTTACTTTCGATTTTTGGAACCATTCTAACCAAAAGTAATTAGTAGGGAGCGGATTTCTATGACATGTCATATTGGTGAAAATGGAACGGCTTTTACTGTGCATATAACTGCATATTTAGGACATTTTCAACTATTGTAGCATATTTAGTACGAATATGCATATTTAGGTCATATTTTTGGCATATTTGTGTGCATATTAAGGAAATGTTGAAGTTTCTTCTCATATTTTGTAAATTTTGCATTATAATGATACTTTTTTTGAGAATTTACAGATAGTTTAAATAATTAACACTATATTTTAATAAAATGTATTGTAATGAAACTTTAAAAATATACACAATGTGTAAGTGGTAAAGTCATATTTTAAATTTTACCGGACATATTTTAATGTTTTTAGGTCATAAATGCATGCATATATCCTATTTATTAGGTCATAGAAATCCGCCCCTAGTAATTAGTAATCACAATTTTATTAAGTTTACAACCTAGTGGAAGTGTGGATTCTGTAATCTGTAGACAATATCACTTTTAATGTTTTAAGGAATTAAAGTTGTGATCTCAATAATATTAGAACATGACAAAATTCGAAAATATTTTTTAGAAGCATAATAATTCATGTGTATAAGAAGTACTGTTCATTTATATTTTATTTCTCGCTTGCAGGACAACTGACAAATCCTACTAAATTCAGAACCCTTAAATAAAAGAGGAAATATTTATTACAATCCTGAAGAACAGCTATGGATACTTTCTAAAAGTATGTTCCTTTAATAGTACAAACTTTTGTTTCTGATTAATAAAGTTAATGCTAGCTTGTAATATTATATCCAGACATGCTGGACATCCATATTCTACTTGGGATTTATTGTGTGATCCTAGTGGTAGGTGTGTTGGGCAACGGAGCACTGCTCTTCATGTTCTTTCAACATGCTGAGATACGCACAAAGGCAAATGTGATGATATTCAATCTTGCAATAGTTGACTTAGTGAACATAACTTTCAATATTCCTTTACACTTTGCACATGACCTGTCGAAGGCCTATATTTGGTGGACTACAGACATATGCAGATTAGTGCATGGAGGAAGACAATATATTCGAGGTGTCAGTGCACTTTCCATAGTAGCTATAAGCATTCAGCGTTTTAGAATCACTCTGATTCCTCAGAAGAAAAATTTTGGCAGTACTGGATTATGGATTGCTGCAATATGGTTACTCCCTTTAGCCATTGTTCTACCACCTGTGCTCTTGAAAGAATTCTACTTATGGAAGTGTGAAATGCATGGTAGTGATACTCTTCCAAAAATCATTATTGGATGTAACATATTTCTGTATTGCTTTTTCTTGCCTTCCATCATGATAATCTGCAATTCAATGACTGCACAGAGAATCCGAGCAAGTCTACGTGTCTGTCCAAAAGCCACAATGAATCTCAGGAGGAACCGTAGTGCTCAGATGGTCTTGGCCCTGATGTGGATATTCATCTTCACTTTCATTCCTTTTCATATTTGGGTTTTGGTGGCACGATGGTTCCATATTAAAGTGGAATACTTAAAGCATATTACTGAGTTCCTTCAGTATACAAACGGCTGTTTTAATCCTATTGCACTTTTTACAGTTAGTAGCTTGTTCAGACGTCTTTTTATTCAACAATTTGGTTTTTGTGTGAAAGAGAAGCCTAAGCAAACAGACGTATTTTTTATACACAATTGTTTATAGTATGCCAAGTTGTAATACTGTCCTTCAAGTTTATAATACACCATAATATATGTTAAGATGTTACAGGTATGTAATATTATTCCTCCAAAAACTTTGTGTATTTTTCCCTGCTGTTCTTAGTGTGTATGGATATTACAGTAGTTGCAGAGACTTAAAAAGGATTTTAAACATACCCAGGTGTTTAACAATCTGGGAAAAGAATTAATGTGGAAGAAACATTATGTGAAAGAAGAACTTGTACATGGTAGGTCTAATCAATATAATGATCAATACTAACCATGTGATACTATACAGTGGCGGTTATTCAGGGGAAGTAGGTGAAGTGCTACTTCACTTACGCATGCGCTCTTCATACGGTGCAATGCAATGCAATGGTAGACTTCCATTCCAGGCAATCTACCCTTACCGGTGTCAGGCGTCTTCCTAGTTAGGCCGCTCTCTAGCTCTTCACCTAACTTCCCAGCCACGAGCCGCGCCTGATACTATACCATAACTACAGTAAGATCTTTTCTGTTTTAGTAAGACAGTCTCTCTCTGAATTAATCTCTCTGGATTCATTTAGTTTTTCTCTTATTTATACCTCTCTTCGTTCTTTGTAAATGTATCTATAATTCCATCTCTCTGTCTCTTTACCCCTATTTCCTTATTTCACTATCCACTCTTTACTATAACAAATTTCACCCCTTCAAATACTGATACTTAAGGAAATGGTGGTTATAATCATGTTTTTATTGACTAAAAATGAATAAAGTTCGAAATTGCTGAACTTGATAATTTTGCACCTCATATTTCCTGAAAAATTTAATTGGAATAAAGATGTTCAGTTTCACAAATCTTTGTTTACCTTTATACTTTATAATGTGAATATAAAATGAGAGATCAGTTTGATAAAAATACTAGAATTATATCCATTTTAGAAAACTTGTTATAGGAATCCTCATAAAAGTTCTGTAAAGTTTGTAAATTACTATACTGGAGATTATAGTATAATATGTAAAAAGGACTATAAGTAGGCTTGCCATATTTCCAAGAGTAAAAAAGAGGACACATTTGTCGATACCTATCTACACAAGAACTAAATTAGGTTATTTTATACCCCTTATTATTCATAGAGCAAAGGAAATATAATGTGTTGGTAACAGCATTCAAATTTTCAATTATATGTAATTATGTAACTGAACTGATTTAGTTTACATTTAACAAGTAATTATATTCAAGTACTGGTATGTTGACTCAAAAGACAAAAGAATAAAATACTATGTTTCAATACATTCAGTAGGACTACTCTACATGCAACTGTAAGTACAAGTGGAAATACAGTTGCCTCAAGTTTTTCGCTTTTAATGCACTTTGACCTTCGTTGGAGCAAGAGTATTTCTCTGTAGGTCTTGTTCAGCAAAGATTTCTTACTTAAGACACAGGCATGGAATTCCTTACAAGTGAAATGCTTTTAATTATATTGAACTAGCAATATGCTCTGCTCGGCTCGTTAGGCTCGAGGACTGTTGGCTCATGTAAAAAAGAAATCATTGAATTTATAGTCTGATAATGGCATCCATTCAGAAAACCCGGACATTTTTCCAAAATTAAAATTTCCACCCGGACAGAAATTATAACCCTAAAAAAGAGGACATGTCCGGGAAAACCCGAGCATATGGCAACCCTACTATAAGTCAGTAATAATATGCATGATAAGTTTCAATTTATTCATCATAATTAGCCCCAATGAGCCATAAGGCTCGCGCTTAGGGACTGTTACTATATACATACAATACAATACAATACAAAGGATAAGTATGATAATACATAAAATAAGTAAAAATTAATACATAAAATAGGTAAAATTTCAAAACATTGGTTGTTAGAACTTAAAACATTAGTTGGTAAAACATTATGATAAGCTGGTTTGTAGTATAAATTACCTTAACAGTGTGCATTACATGAATCAATAACTTATCAGTAATAGCTCTGAGTTATACCTTAAAGTATTCATCTAAAAAGAACTTTTGAACATTGGTTTTGAATATACTAATGGAATTTGAATTTTTTATATTATCAGGGAGTGCATTATAAACTTTCGTAATTCGTGACATTAGGCTATTTACACCATACTTTGTAGTTTCACTAGCAGAGGTAGTAATATTGAATTGACCTCTAGTGGCATAGTTATGTATATCATCAAATTTTCTAAGGGTGATGTTTGAGTGGAACAGGTTATGTAATAATTTATGAGCAAATATTGCTGTGGACATCTTTATACTTACATTTAGTGGGATGATACCAGTATGAGAATAGATATATTTTGTTGGGGTTGTGTACTCTAAATTGTAAATGATCTTTAAAGCCCTGTTTTGTAGTATTTCAAGTTGATGTATGCGATTATTTGTGCCAGATTTCCAAAGAATATCCATATAGTTGAAATGGCAATGTATTAAAGCATAATAGATACCCTTTAGTATTGACCTCGATAGTCCCATATTCCTTAGTCTAAACAGGATGCCAGTGACAATTGAGACTTTATTACTAATATGTTCAATGTGATCATTCCAGCTGAGTGTCTGATCTAATTTTAGTCCAAGGAAAGTGGTGCTGTGAACTTCTTCAACAATCGTATCTTCAATTCTTATTACTTCATGTTCTTTTATTTGATATCCCCTCTTCCTAAAAAACATGTACTTAGTTTTAGAGGGATTTAAGACTAACAGGTTTGTATTAACCCATTTTGAAAGTACATTGAGGTCGGTTTGGATTTGTTTAATTATCTCATTTTCATTATTACCCTGATAGAATATAGACATATCATCAGCAAACATAATGAGTTTACCTTTAAGCGTTAGGTCTGCAACATCATTTATGAATATTAGGAAGAGTATTGGTCCAAGGACTGAGCCTTGGGGTACTCCACAACAGATATCAAATTATGGAATTGCTCTAAATATAGATTGTTAACTTTTAGATTCTGTTAGAAGCATGAATAACATTGTTCTGCATTCAGTAATTATTTAGGATTGAAATATGAAATGAATTAACAGTTTGAACAGTCTGACAAGAATATTAGAAGCAAGAATACTAGATAAGACATCCATTTTGAAAAACTCTTATAGGCAGTGCTTGTTTTCTAAAACAGATTTAAGGGGTACTCTCACTTTTGACTTGACAGAACATTGCCAGACTTACCCACATATTTAGAATGAAAGTGGAATCACACACAATATGTATAAGGTTATACAAATTTAAATCTTCTGAGGTTGATTAGGTTTGTACACATCAATACTACCAGTAAGCTGCAATTTAGTTTATGATAAATCCACAGGATTTCTTACACCTTTCACCAGGTAGAAGATATTAAATTTAAAATGAAAAGTAGCTATATCTCAACCTCGGAACTATTGTGGGATATTGCTGATCATCTGAAAAGTATATAGGCGGAGTCATTTTTACAAGGATACATATAAGTTAACACATGAAAAACAACTGCAGAATAGCCAGAAACAGAACGACATGTGCAGCAATATTAATGCAAATAAATGCAATTTGAAGCCAAGAGGAAACAGAAACAGCAAACTCTAATGTTGAATCAGTAACATCTGCAACATAGTCTTGGTTACCATTGCAACGCTGCTGTAGCGCTCACTTATTTTCCTGATTGCAGTGCTAATGTCAGGCCCCACCTCTCAAAAATCATGGGATAAATAACGAACGTAACACTAAAAATAGCTACTTTAATGCAAACGATGCATATCATCACTTTCGTTATTTTGTTTGGCATAAATTTCTCCAGATTTCAAAATTGTGATAATGAATGATGTTCTCATATATGAAACTGGAAAATATATTTAAGGGGTATGCATACCCCCACGAACCCCAGAAAAAAAGCACTGCTTATAGGGATTATTGTATTCTGAAGTCTGTGAATCATACACTGATTACGGCATTAATGAAAAAGATTTTGAAACTGTAATTGATTTCAGTAATGTATAGAACTTCCTAATGTGCAAGTCAATATCTCAGACACTCTCATAAATAAAATAAATAAAATTGTGTGCATTCAGTAATTAGCCTATTTAGGGTAAAATGTTTATTTCTGTTGAGTGGAAAATGAAACCTGTTTCTTTAATTTCAGTTCGTTTGAAATCAATTATCAAATAATTATGTAACAGGTAACTTATGTTAAATTTGTCATTTGTGTAAAAAATACTTATACTTCATCTTGATATGTATTTAAAATCTATTAAATATTATGAAGATTACTTTTAGAAGTCACTACATTTTATTTTCTAATTACAGGCTACCAAGAGAGAAAGTCTAATGCCTAATAAATTCAAGGCTCTGAATTCAAAGAGGATAATATACTTCCCTGAGACCTGAAACATAGCTGTCAACACCTCCTGATAGTGTGTCTGTTCAATGCTATACTTTGTTAGCTACTGGAAACAGTTTTAATTCCCAGACATGCTGGATGTATTTACTGCTATTCAAGTTGGAGTGTATCTAACAATTTTAGTGATAGCAGTAATGGGCAATGGGGCACTGCTCTTTATGTTCTCTCAGCATCCTGAGATCCGTACCAGGGCTAATGTGATGGTATTAAATCTTACTATTGTTGATTTGGTAAATATAACTTTTAGTATGCCACTTCACTTTGCAAAAGATTTATCAAAGATATTTGTTTCATGGAATACTGACATATGCAGAATAGTGCTTGTAGGAAGACAGTATTTGCGATGTGTCAGCGCATTTGCTGTAGTAGCTGTTAGTATTCAGCGTCTAAGAATCACTGTGGGTACACGAAAGAAAGATTTCAGAGGTTCTGCTCTATGGATTGCTGTGGTTTGGTTCCTCCCTTTGGCTTTTGCTCTGCCACCTGTGCTTATGAAAGACTTCTACCTATGGAAATGTGAAATGCGTGGTACTGATACTCTTCAGAAAATCACAATTATATATAACCTACTCTTATATTGTATTTTCCTGCCTGTCATCATGATAGTTTGCAATGTGATTACTGCACGAAAGATCAAAGCAAGTCTGAAAGTCTGCCAAGAACCTGCAATAAATCAACGGAGGAATCGAAGTGTAAGGGTAGTCATAGCCTTAGCTGTGGTATTTGCCATTTCCTTCATTCCTTTCCATATTTGGATTTTGATGGCACGATGGTTTCATATGAAATTGGATTACTTGAAGCATATATCCGAGTTACTTCTGTACGCAAATGGCTGTTTCAATCCTATTGCATTATTTACAGTTAGCAATTTATTTAGGCGACTTTTTGTTCAACATTTTTGTTTCAAATCTAAACTAAAGCGTAAGGAGACAGAAATATTTTTCATAAATAATCAATCATATAGGACCAAGCTATAAATTTAATATATTACTATAGGCTAATACACTCATGGTTACAGTAATTTTTTATTTTCAAGAGTTTAAATTTTTATATCATAATATAGGTGTTTTTGTAAATACTTCAAAAACATGGAACAAGGCCTACGTACATCCCCATCCTAAGGTTAAAATCCCAATGATTATCATCCCATTAACATTCTTCCTGCCCTCTCGAAAGCACTGGAAAGCATTATACACAAACAACTGACTAACTACCTGAATGAAAATAATCTTCTTGACTCTTTACAATCTGGCTTCCGCACAGGACATAGTACTACAACTGCAGTCATAAATGTCATTGAGGGCATCCACACTGCAATGGACGTGAGCAAAGTTTCAGTGATGACTTTACTAGACTTTTCCAAAGCATTTGACTCTGTGAACATAGAACTGCTTATAAGCAAACTTAGACGTCTACATCTTTCAAATAATGTCGTGAACTGGTTCTGCTCTTACCTTAATGGCCGTCAACAATGTGTTGTTTTAAACAATATGAGCTCTTCTTGGTGGGCTGTTAAGGCAGGAGTTCCCCAGGGATCTGTACTGGGACCTCTACTTTTTGCAATATATATAAACGACATATCTAATAATTTGACTCACAGTAAATACATGATTTATGCTGACGACATTGTACTCTATACACACTCACGACTCGACCGTGTAAATGATGCTATCGAAGAAATCAACTGTGACTTAGACTCGATTTCTAAATGGGCAGAAAGACACGACTTAAAGCTAAATCCTAGGAAGTCACAAGCTATCATAATAGGGCTTTTAAGCGGCAATTGTCTAAAATAGATGACAATTTTCAAACCAAGTGAAATTAAATGATTCAATAATTCCTTATAGTAATACCGTTAAATGCCTTGGCAATACACATTGACCATAATTTAACGTGGGATATGCAAGTCGCTAATATCTGCAAAACAACATTTGCAACGCTGCATACTCTGTATAGTATAAAAGACTGTCTCCCGTTTCAATTAAGAAAAACACTTGTTCAGACACTCATTTTGCCTCATTTTGATTATTGTGACGTCCTACTTACTGACTTAAACAGCAATTTGACTCAAAGACTACAACGTGTTCATAATGCATGCGTCAGATATATATGTAACATTCGTAAATATGACCACATAACACCGTCACTGGAATCACTTCAATGGGTATGCCTGCGTGAGCGAAGATATTTTCACTGTCTCATACTGCTCTATAGAATCCTTCATACCTCAACACCTAGCTATCTTTCCAGTCACTTTCATTACCTTTCTTCCTACCATAACTTGGGCACGCGCTCTCAGCTTGACCCCTTACTATCCGTGCCTCTCTACAGAACTACACATTATTCGAATTCGTTTACAACAGCAGCTATTCGTCACTGGAATTCACTGCCTAGCCATCTCAGGAGCTGCCAAACGATTTCACAGTTCAAGTGCCATTTAATAAATTTAGTAAACAATAACATTTAGGAATTGATGCTAATTAGTAATATATTTTAATTTTCATTATATTTTGTAATAACTAAGAATGTATTTGTTTAGACTTTCATCATTTTTTTATTTCTTTATTTTTAGTCATTTGTATTATATATTAATTATTCAAGTACTTATGTTCTAATTTTTTCTTTGTATTTAATGTTCGTTTCTTGTATTCATGTATATCAGTTCTTTTTTAATTTATTATTAATCATTATTATTATCATCATTATGTATTTCATGTTTTTGCCCTGGCTGAGTGGTAGAGAAGGCCTTATGGCCTTAACTCCGCCAGGTTAAATAAATAAATAAAAAATAAATAAAAAATAAAATAGACACTAAATTGGGCTTTACTCCGGTACCGGTCAACTAATTTGGTCCAATATCATTATTCATTAGGCTTCTTCTCATGGACAATTCACATCTGTATACCAAGTTTCATGAAAATCCGATTAAGTGCATTTGAGTTATCGTGCATACAGACGGGCAGACAGAAGGATAGACATTTTCCCATCCTCCACACAATCTCATAAAGTACCATTTATATTTTTTATTTTAATTTTTTTAACTTAATTGAACCATACGAAAAAAGTATAAGTGAGTCTAGTTTTTTAAAAATTTGAAATTATTTGAAGTGTTAAAGTGAACTCAAAATTGACTCATCTATGAAAACCAGTGCAGTCACAGCCAAATTATTTTTGTAAAAAGTGAGATGCTACTGTATAAGCCTCCTAACATCTCTCTTTTCCTTTCTGACTCTCTTTTTCCTCATCACTATCTCTCACTTCTCCAAATTCCTACTTGGTATTAAGAAACACAATAGTAATGCTAAAATAGTAATGTGATTCTCTTCAGTTTTCATAATTTGTAAGAAAATGAGTCATGTTATAATTACTTTTTAACTTTATTTGTACACATTTTGACATCAAAACCATGTAAGTTCTTTGGGTATGTCAGTAAGCAGTGTAACTGATGATGTAAATTTGTTTTCTATTATTGGTGTGTTATGGCCATGAACGTCGGGATGAAATTCACTTACTGCCACACACACATTTTATTAACAATCTTCCCTTTAAAAGTTAGTCTGTAAAGAGGAACTTTTTGGCACTTTGAGGAGGCAATATTGTGAATAATATTACTTCAAAATTAATCTATGCCAAAACTTCACATTCAGTATGCTTAATCGTCACACCATATGATTTCTTTCTTAATTTTGTATTAATTTTAGGTTGGAACATGAATGTCCTCCAGATGCATTGATTATAAATAATGTTAAAAATATTCTTAAAGCAATTTCTGTAATGGAGAATGCTGACAAAGTAGTTTATTTTTTTTATGTAAACACTGTATAAATAGAATTGAATATTAAGATCATCGTAATCCTGATCATCTCCAGTAAGCATGTATTCTTACAAAATATATTTTATATTTACTTTCAGAAATGAGTCTCGTATACAGTAAAATGTCAACATTCAGATTTCAACTCTGCAGAAATAAGGTCTCCATTATAAGAACTTCCAAGATTTTCATAATCGAGACTATTTTCTGAATTATGCTATTAAAAAATCTTCCAAATATGTCTAGCCGGATTTTCTATTGTTGGAAAGAAGGAAAACTCTAATCTTTTTCCCTCTCTTGCACTCCTTATTACTACTTCCATCTTCTAAAAACACGAGAGCACAACTAAAATTATTTTTACGTTGGTGAGCATCAGGTTATTCATTTAAGCTACTATTTTTGAGTTGGATTCGTAAACATCAAAACCACCTCGTTTTAATTTTTTCACTGAGCAATAGTTGACTCACTACACTAAATCTATTGAGAATTTCACCCCATAGCATAGTCAAAAATATTATTTCAAATGAACAGAAACTTTCCCAGCGAATTTTATTAAAAATATCTTTTCAGCTTGCAGCCAGATTAGGGGTATTTCACCTAAGTTCTTGGCAACACACACCTTTGTCATATCAGGTGATTTCCAGATGAGATGAGGACTTCACTTTTCTGGTTTGTCCATGTGTTAATAGCCACTGTTAATTATCCACTTGTGAGGGAAAGATCACCAACGTGGGATATTTAGCTTTCATGTCTATAAGTTTCTCTGCTTTCTGTCTCTCTAGTGTCAGATGCTCGTTCATTCCCACCCAAATGGCTGTCTGAACTTTCATAGAAATTAAACATTTGAACTCATAGGGAAGGTTTTATAATATAACAGTAAATGGTAGGGGGTTTTATATAGGATTGCCTCCGTCCAGTTCCGTGGATTGTTCTGAAATTTAACACAGTGTACTGGATCCCGGACAAAGGGTGCTGGGACACACTTTTGTCCCATCTTACATCGGCTTTTAACTTGAACCACAAAGTGGTTGCTTAGTCGTAATAATAAATTATCAATGTGCAATCAGGAAAGCATGGGACACCGTACACATAAACTCCACTCTCTTGCTAATCAGTGGCCACAAAAGAGATGAGACAGTACTGAATGCCTACTACCCTTCGTTTTATCCAATAAGCCATGATCTATATCATGCTCATCTGGCATGCTCAGTGTTGTAAACAGTAGCACTTCCCTTCCTCGGAAAGTCCAAGGAAGTTCTGGGGATTGAAGCCCAGTCTCCAGGTTTGTTGTCACTCATGCCCAATTATTGTAGTTTATATCATTCATCCTTTCAGTTCCTGTGAGTGACTCATTTGCTGGAAGAATCTCCATTTTAATGGAGAATTGCATTGTACTCAACAAACAAATCATGATTCAGTTAATGAAATTAGTAAATTTCTATTGTGAATCAATTATGTGATTTTAGTTCAAGAAATGAATCAAAACCTCTGTGAATCGAAAGTATTCAATTCTCGAAAATGCTGATTCTGTGATTCCTTTCTTCTTTTCAGTATTCTGAATCATGATTCACTCTTTTCTATTGCTACAACACCGAGGGGGTGTAACGTAAAACAAACACTCACTGTAGTCTTTGTTTGTTGTTTAATAAACACACAATTATATTAATTACGATATATAAATGTTAACTTTTCCAAGTTAAACTTAGGCTTCTCTTTGAGTGAGTGCCAACCTCTGAGCTACAACAATATATATTACCATGCGCATTACCAACTGTTATTTACTTTGACTGCTATATGCTTAATTTTAAATTACTTTAATGATTTTTGTTCAGAAAGGAGAATCATAAGGGAGTGCCTGGGAATATCCAGCAAACCCCACATAGTTCCGCCTATGAATGGAACTATATCTGACTTAATACTGATTTACCTAACAAAAATTTAACACATTGAACATTGCTTAGTACTTGGTAACCTCCTTTAAAATTTATTTGAAATTTTGATTAAAAAAATGTTTAACATGAAAGCCATATGCATATTTTATAACTTAGCCTATTAATGAATAAAAATGTTTCCTACATACTATTGGTTTTGTATAAACAGGAAGTTGCCAAAGAAATTGTAATATGCTGCTCTAATCAATCAAGAAAATAACAGATACCGGTACTCATGACAAACAAGGCATTCTTCTCAATGAATATCCTGTTTTAGATCAAAACTAATTCACTTCAAAATAAGGTATAAGTTACCTCTACAAAAAGTCATCAGACCCCTATACTGTGTTATGGATATGAACCTTGGACTATCTGGAAAATCTGAGGAAATGTTGAACATGTTTGAGAGTAAATTTTAAGACGAGATGGAAATGGAAGAGAGAGGATGGAGGAGTAGATACAATATGGACATTGATCTATAATATTTTATAGAATGAAAGTAACCCGGCATCGCTTGCATATATGACTATCATGCCATGATTCGAACTTTAGAATTTTATCTAACATACATTTTTTCTATTTTATAGCTAATAAATACAACTCAAAGATATGGATTATACATTCAATAAGATTCTATGTACTCATATTAGCATTTGTAAAAGCAAAAATTCTGTTATTTACCTTTTTAGATATAAAATAATAATAATAATAACAAATAGCCTTTTAAAAAAGTTAATTATTTAACAAATAACACATTTCAAATAATGTTTGGAAAATCAATGTTAGAAAAAATACACAATAATATAAGCGTAATAGTGAAATAACACTTTTAATAATCACGTAACATAAAGATTTGGGGAAGGCTACCTTTTACATTTAAGTTGTAGAGATAATAGACTACAAATGTTGTAGAATACATTAGTGGCAAAACAGCTTTCTCATGCAAGACATAAGCGAGTTATTAAAAGATATCCAAAATTGTTAGATTTTTCTAACAACACTAGCGATCGAGGGTTAAAGTACCGGTATGTTTTATTTTATTTTACTTCCTCCAAACCAAGACTGCATAGAAAGAATTCCAATCCAATGCAATTAAATTCTGGCTATAACAAATGAGATAATAGATATTATAATGCTAAATTAGCAGATTCTAATGGGATTTTAAAGATTTATAGCAATGGTTCCTGACCAACTCAAAATTAGCTGTAATTGCTATTTTCTTCAAAACTGAGGTGACTGAGGGAGAGGATCGCAAGGTAAGCTCTATTCCATTAATTTCATTGAATAAGGAGGTGAAGAAGTCAGACAAGATGCTTAAGATAAAGGCATGAAAAATGATGGCCAAAACTCAAATTGGGCTAAAGCATCACAACAGCAGCAGCAGCAGAGGACTTCAGAGTTTATATAAACAAATCAAGAACCTCTTTTGCAATAAGATTTTACCTACAGTAGAAACTATTTTGTATTTTATGCATTGTGGATCCTTAGATACAGCCCATAAAATATGAACAAATCTCTTTCCAGTATAAGTTGTTTTTTGGGTGTGGTACTGTAGTAAATTAACCAGTGCATGCACTAGTATATTTTAAATCCAGATTCCGTTTCTCTCAGCTTGCAGAGGATATCAAATTAAAGTTAAAGTGTCGTAAGATACCAGACTCAAGCTTGAACTAATATGTGAGCACATCTAATAATAAAATATACGCTTACCATTTATGGTAAATGAACAAAAATGATAAGGCATGAATCTTCTCAATGCTGAATTAATACCTGGTCAAACTACTGCAAAGAACTTCCTGCAAAGAATTCTTTAAAAGACTGAGTCTACTGACCCTTTTTTGTAGGCCTATATATATTTTTCGAGAGCCACACTATTCATGTACAATGAAAACCCAATTCCCACCAACTCTGTTATACAAGAGGAAAGAATAATTACATATCCTAAAATTGTTTGAATCCTAGCCTAATTACTTAGGAGTAAAATTAATACACTTTCATCTAACCTAAGAAATAGCATACCATCTGCTAAGTTTAAAAGTACAGTAATAACACTTCTGTTAAATAGACCTTATTTTAATGTTGAAGAGTTTTTTGAGGACCATTTTGATGACTTCAAATGATAGTCTACATAATTGTTTTTGTTTTATGAATGAGTAACTAAGTGAAGTGTATTATGTATTTTTTTTTGAGTGTGTGGGAGTTAGAGATTGTTATGACTTGACTATGTTCATGAAATATACATGTATATATGTAGAGAATCTTTTCAATGCCTGCAGGAATGTTGGATTGGAAATTAATACAGAAAAAGCTAAGTATAAGTCATAAAACGTCAAAATAATGCACTACAAGATATTAGGATAGCTGATAAAGCATTCGAAGAACTGGGGAAATTCAAATTCAAATTATTCAAAATTCAAAATATTAAGGCAGAAGTTAAGTATCTACTAAAATTAGGAAATGTTTGTTTTTATTTAATTCAGAAACTTTTATCTTCTCAACCACTGTTCAGAAATCTAAAAATAAAAATTTATAAGACAATATTATTATTCTGCCGGTTGTATTACATGGATGTGAGATATGGTCCCTTACTCTTCGAGAAGAACATAATCTGAATGTGTTTGAAAACAGGGTGCTTAAGAAAATATTTGAACCTAAGACAGATAGAAACAGGGACTGGAGAAAACTCATATACTCTTCACCGAATATAATAATGATAATTAAATCACAGAGGATGAAATAGGCTGAACATGTTGCACACATGGGAGAGGAAAGATATATCTAAAAAATATTACATGGGAGACCCGAAGGGAACAGACCACTTGGAAGACCTAGACGTAGGTAGGGAGGCAATATTAGAATAGATTTAAGGAAAGTTGGATTTGTGAGGGAAGATTGGATGGAGTTAGCACAGAATAGGGTTGAATGGTGGGCTCATGTAACTGCAGCAATAAACCCCAGAGTTCTATAAAATAGATAACATTCCTTAGCTTGCTTAGGAATTGTCTATTGCCATTGAGTAAGTAAGTAATGGTAAGGGAATATAATATTGTTTAATCTTCGTATGTTCACCATGAAAAAATGTAATAAGTTTATAAGGGAACAACTGAACAATAATAAAATTGTTACATTACATTCATTTATGAAATAGGTTAAATAGTAGACTAATCCATCCATGTAGATGCACGAAGCTTAAATTCACAGTTTAATAGGATCACTCCTCGATTTGACATGCTATAAATTAAAACTCACATGCAGAAATGGACAGAGTCACAATTAATTTATTTTTAACAAGAATCTCATATCACATTTCCATGTCTTTCTAGTTAACTTGTGGACCTAACGAATTCACTAATACTTCATGATGTTCTGATGATATCCTGACAATATTAGATTGTCAAATTCTTCTAAATGGTTCATAATTAAGATACAAGATACAAGATTTATTGCCAATTAAACTTGTTACAAAGTATTAGGCACAGATACACATTAGGAAAATACAATATACACAAAAGAAAGAAATAGAAATTTGCTGTAAGAATGATTAAATACAATACCCTGTGGTTTCACTTAAAAGCATTCAGCAAGCCCTCATAAAATGCTTACATTAATATTAACAAAGAATAATACATTGTTGTGCATCCATCTTGTCCGTAAATGCGAGACGAAAACTCGTGTGATATTTGTTTCAAGTGGACACGGTTCTGAGAGTAATGTTGCGAGTTTTACTCTCAGCTACTCTCAGGATTGGACTAGCGCTCTCTGGTGGACACACCACCCGAGATTACTTTCGAGAGTTTCTAGCACTCTCAGCTCTCATGTGGACACGAGTCTTAAGATAAATTATACATGTTTAGGATTTTATTGTCCATTGTCTATTAACAAACATAGTAAACCTTGTCGTTTAGAAATCTTGAATTTAACAAATAAATTTGATAATAATAACTTTTTAAATTTTTATGACCGTGCAAAGTTTGCATTTTTTTATTTATTTCATCCTTAGATCATGATATCGGACAGGTCAATACATTAGCAATACATAATTTACAATAGGTACATTTTAGAAAATAAAATCAAGATGAAATATGATAAGTTAATTAAAGATATTAGAGGAGACTTTATGATATAACCTATAAAGTAAAATGCAGCATTTAAAATTAAGTCTTCTTCTTCACTTGCATTTTTTTAAGTCCTTCAGTGATGGCAATGATATAGTATTCTTTTTCTTTATTCAAAGTTTAAATTGAAGTATTCACCTACATTAGATGGTAAATGCGTCATTATAGTGCCATAGCTTAATCCCAGAGACCATGAGTGCTAGTACAAAGAAACGAGTTCAGATCAGCCTCTTGTGCAATTCCTTCTTTTTAACAGCTTGATGTGTCAATAAATATCAGTAGTCTCTTTTCATTTATATTTTGAAGAGTGTCACATTCATTGAAGAGAGATGTGGAATAAATCAGAGTACAGAATTATGAACTGATTATGTACTTCAAGGTTTGGATATGTTTTTATTTTTCTTCTGATTGGTCTTGTAATAATGTTATCTATTGTTTGAAATACTAACTGATCGATGCAGCTTTTTCATTTTTTATAAGCTTTATTTTATGCAATTTGTATTGTGATACCATTTTCAGTTTAAAACAAATAGATGGAAATAACTGAAATGAAATGAAGAGTTCCCCTATTTACAGATTAAAAGCATGATCTCTTTTCATTTTACCGTACAGTAGGTACCATACGGACCATAAGACACTCCGGACCATAAGACGCACCTTGATTTTAGGATGGAAATTTAAAGGAAAATAAATTTAATGTGATTCTAAACCCAAAAGTTTAAAGGGAATAATATACTACATTGCATAAACAAATTATAACCTTGTACAATGGAATCAGTGTAAATCACTTCTAAATTAAAACCTGCGATGTACGAAAATCTCTCCTGTACAGGTGGCATCGCGTAAATTTTAACACCTGAACTGATTTCTCATGAAAGACTGAAAATACTTTTACACTCTGTATTCCTCAATTCAGCATACGTTAAGTGTAATGGGACAAGGCTGTTAAGAAGTCACTGCCTTCATTTAAACCACCTGGCAGAGACAACTTCTTTCGTATAAAATAACTCAACTTTCCTTTCTTTCCGCATTGTATACCCTCATTTTACAATTTTGACAAGTGCACTGAAGTAGGCCTACAGTCTGCAAAAATTTGTAACAATCTTATCATTTAAGATACTTTGTTTATAAGTATGGATTCCGGCAATGATTACAACCAAGGTTTTTTTAATGTACTTCAGACCATTGGATGCACCCAACTTTCAAGACTCTGTTTTCAAAATAAAAAAGTGCATCTTATGGTCTGTAACATTTTTTTAAAATTAAATCTTAGGTTAAATTCCAAGTGCACAAAAAAAAGTTAGCCTACAGTGATCAACAATAACTCTGTTTTCATTTGTTTGGAATAAATTAACTGTTCTCTAATATCTGTATTTCGCTTTGTTTACAGGAACATCTTCCTTATATTAGATCCTTTTGTTAAATTTAAAAAAGAAAACATTGACAACTGTTAGACAAAAGAATGGCATACCTATACCTCCTAAGCCCTAAAAAGGAGGCAATGCACATGATCAAACAGGTTAATAACTTGTCTAATCATGTGCAGTGCCTCTTTTCTAGGACTTCGAAGATACCAGTGCACCATTCTTTTTTCTAAAGTGTACTGAAACATAGGCCTTTAACCATGGGCAATGAGAAGGAATTTTCTCACCCAGGAGTTCTTTCAGATATCTATAAGCCTAGAGACATTGAACTATCAAATTTATGTAACAACCTGGATCGGATTGAATCATGGCCATCCGGAAGGGGGGGCAGGGTAGGGCCGCTGCCCCTCCCTGGAAATTGTTTACACATAAATCTCTAAATTAAATGACTATAAGCAACTAATGTGAAGTGACGTTTAATTCTCCAAATATTGTTGTATGTTCGTGTTGTTTGGATGAAAACAAGCTGTAACAGGTGACTAGATATGAGCTTGTAGGAATAATTACTTCCCCTAAACTTGAAACCATTTATACCCAAACATTTTGTTATAATGAAGATAAGGCAAGAAAATGTCGCATTTTATATTTGATATGAATAGTACCTGTGAAATTGTAAGGTGTATGAAAAGTCATGTGAATGTATACATGAGATCTTTTCTTTGTATTCATGGCCATAGTGGAGCTACAGTAAATGAAGTACGTTGATTATATAATAATAATAATAATAATAATAATAGTAATAATGTGAATAGTAATAAAATAGCAATAATAATAATATTAATAATAATAAAGTGGTCGTAGTAGCATAGTGATGGTGGTGGTGGCAGTAATTTGTTCATTGGCCCCCCCTTGACAAAATTTCT
The DNA here is from genome assembly GCA_964059195.1 of Ectobius pallidus. Taxonomy (NCBI): domain Eukaryota; kingdom Metazoa; phylum Arthropoda; class Insecta; order Blattodea; family Ectobiidae; genus Ectobius; species Ectobius pallidus. The sequence continues at coordinate 98,913,897 of CAXKWD010000004.1, forward strand.
GCGGACACCCATGGATTGAATACATGAACATGAAAGCAGAAGGCCAATATCTTACTACAGACTGTTCTGCACAGCCTGACTCTGCACGAGGCTAAATTCAGTTGACAATCATCTAAGGCAGACGCACCAGTCTTTGACAGTTTAGTGATGAAATTTCTTCATTTTCTATGTTGTCATTAACCAAACTCACTAAATTAAATAAGATCAGTACTGACTAATTGTTTGAGGTTTTATGAGTACTGTATGGTAGTCTTAATTATTAATAACCTATATTAAATAAGTTATAATTTTTTTTCTAACACATGTTTTCTGTACCAGTCTTTGACACTCAAGATTTCAGCATGTACCAGTCTTTGACAGTGTCCATGCACCAATCATTGACATTTATGTTTGGTCACTTTATAATCTATTAAACTTAGAAGATGATGATATAATGATAATATTAATCAACAAAATCGTTTAACCTTTAATTCTGTTCATTATAATGATACTGGTGAATGATTTTACAACTTTTAACAGAACAGCATTCTCATTCAAGGCGCAAACTGTAAGGATTTTTAACATATGCAAAAGTATAAATTCTTGCACATACATTCTTTCTTCTTATGGTCATACAAGCATGAAAATATGAAGCTAGGCTGATTACTGAAATTAAGTGGTTACCTCTACAATGAGTTAAGTTATAAAAAAAACTTCAAAAATATCTACGGACTTAGAAAATTCATACTTTGGTCTTGCTCCAGTGAGAAAGAGAACTGGAGCCTCGTGATTCAAATTGAGGAGCTACTTGATAGAGAAGTAGCGGCTCTGGTCATGCAAACCACCATTAACGGCCATGGGTGTTGGCATGCTGACCACATGCCCCCCCCCCCCAATCCTGCCATCTGCCTATGGTGGATGTTGCAGCGGTTGGGTGATAGGCCAAGTACCTTCACGGAGTTTAGTTTAGTTTTAGTTTTCCAAGCCTCAGATGTTGCTACAGAAGAAATTTCTCCAAGTAATCTTTCATCTTTAGTGGATGTAGGCTCAGGCCAAAATAATATCCTTTTAAATGGTGAAGGTACATTTGATATCAGGGCAGGCTGTGTTGTAAATATAGGCATACCAGATGGTGTTATGGGAACAGTCAAAATAGAATGTGTTGAAGGCATAGGCACCAACTTTGGGAGGACAAGGTATTTTCTGACCAATCCCAAACTTTTATTAAATTGTTATCATTGGTGCTATGGGAATAGTCAAAATAGAAGAATGCATTGAAGGCTTAGACACCGACTTTGGGGGGACAAGGTACTTTCTATCCCTCCCCAACCTTTAAATTGTTATCATATAAGGCCTATGTATAGGCTAACTAGTAAAATACAGTTCTTGCTCCCCAACAATATTGCACAAGTCAGCACCTCTGGTTGGTGGTGTAGGATGAGAATTTAAAAAGGGTACACTTAGGCTAATGTTGAGAACAATATCATGGGTGCAGCCAAATTAGACTGTGATGAGCACGAAGTAGTTGGATGAAGACATATTTATATGCTTTCGGTCAAAACAGTGAAAGGTCCAAACTTGTGGGCTCTTACCACTCGATTTCTAATACAATGTAACTCTAGGAACATCAAATGTTTTGGCAGCAGTAGCTGTAGACTTGCCATCTCCACAGCCTTTATGGCCTTAGCTATTTGTTCAGAGGAGTACTTCCTCTTAGAAGTCATACCTGAAACGTGTTCCAATTATTGACAGTTGGGTGTTCCTGTGATTGACACCCATGTCAAAGACTGGTAAAAAGGGTCATATGTTAATATTTTCTAGATAGGAATCCCTAATATTTTCAGCCTATCCAACTAATGAATAAATAATGTCAATTCAACATATTGACCATTGTACCAGTCATTGACAGGGGATGTCTAAAACTGGATCATCATATAATTTAACGTACCAGTAATTGACACCCCTACTATAAATCAGTGATTGAGGTTAGTGTTGAGTTTTACATAATATATCTATTCTTTCATCATCATAGATCAGCCCTGCATAATATTATTTATCAATAGCAATATAAAATTGTTGTTATTAACACACAAAGTAATGCCTCCCCTTAAGAGTTGTAGCAACGAAAATGAGAAAATCTGAAGAATTTGTGCTGCAATAATCTCACAAATTTTTTTCCTTCAAACCAAGAAAGAGTTTAGCCTCAGATGCTCGTCACTAATGACACATGAACTGAACTAAATTTACATATATTTACAGTGGAGAAAATAAAATAATTTTCCTTAATATTAAAAAAAATTAGCATAAGTGTCAATGACTGGAGCACTGTCAAAGACTGGTGCGTTTACCTTATGTAACTTAATTTTATAACGTGACTGCATTCAGTTTTACTTATTATGGTGTATTTAATTATTATTTTCCTTGTTATCAGTTTGACAAACTGATTTGCCAGGTAGGCCTATGTTGCCTTTAAGGTTAAATTTGGCTTCCATCTAATTACTGCATTACATCAATGCAATTAAAATTCAGTAACTCTAGGTGTTATCAAAAACATCTGTAAACATTACATTACAATTTAGATTTTACCAAATGTTACTTCCGCATTCTCATATTTGTTTGTAATTTGTAGGCCTAATGTGAAAGATTTAAAATCCAAAACCCATTTCTCTTGATCATCTCTTGGGGCAAAGTGTATAAAATTACGATACAGTAACTCTTCAGTCAAGAATAAATTTCAAAAAACTATAAAGGGCAATAAATTGTCAGCAGCTCCTCTGATGTTTTCAACAAGAAGATGATAACTGTATGTGTGAAACAGAAATATTTAACAGATAGTATGCTTAACACTTACCATAAAGTTGCACGATCCCCAACGAGGAATGCCTGTCTTGAAAACACTCGTCAGATATTAGGTAACGATATTTCACAAGGAAACACTGACTCCACACGTGGTCTATGCTCCACACAACCACACAATCGCCATTTTAAAAATAGTTCGAAACTCGCGCTGTCAACCTGCCACCCTAGAGGGCAGGAAGGTGCAGAGGCAAGTAATAAAATTAAAGTCCTAAAATGTGTTCTTCGAAATTCTGTGATCTGTGTATAAAATTATATTTAACTCTTTCTCTCATTATAGGTCTAAACTAAAGAAAATCTCACCTTTAAGGTTGTTTATAGGTGATTACGTGAATTTTCAAGTTACTGGAAGTCTGCCATCTTTCGTACTCCAGTCAAATTAAACACTTTACACTAGTGCAGCGCATTAGACGGTAAAAACTGGAACCTCTTTAAAGTCGCGGAAAATACGAAATCACTGTAAAAAAAATTAAAACCCAAATAAATAAATAATGAGCGTTAAATAATTAAGAATAGATATTATCCCTTTATTTTAATTCTAATCTTATGATAACAGATCTTAGGTATAGCCACACTTTTATACCAGGTGTGCCGATCATTATATACACCACTACTTTATACACAAAAATTCGTAAAAGGAAATACACTGATGCCAAGCTGTAAGTGTTAATTCGATCTGTTTGAGGAAATAATATAAATATTATATAAATTTAAAAAAAAATTACTGCGTTATAAGAATGGTATTTCATATTATTTATTTGCCTGATTTTATTATATACATAAAACTACAGTTTGCACATAGAAACATAATTCGAATCTAAAATTTTAAAATTCAGGTGTTTTTTTCCAGGTTCCTTCATACTGCAGTAGTGCACTATTCATAAATGAATACATAATTAACAATGAATTAATTAATAATTAATTAGTTAAATGAGCCAAAGGTGTTACAGGATTTATGAGTCTTGTAGGGTCGGCATACTCTGTAGGGACGCCTCTGGTAGATTTACTTTTCTTTCTTTACCTTAGTTTTACCTCTCCCTTTTAGGATTTAAGCGACCCAAGCCGCCCGGGCCTTACAGGGCCGCGACCTGTAGGGAGAGGGATTATCTTTGGATCACATACATACTTTTTTGACCAGACAAGGACATGGAGGGCCACGCCGGATGAGTGATCAGCCCAATGCCGGGGCCACCTCTGAGACAACACGAACACATAGGACGAGACACACCATTCACACACACACACTCACTCCAAACAAGGCGAGGATGGGATGAAGATGATAATGACGGCCCGATGATATCTGGGGACCACAAGGGCCTAAAGTTACCAGTCATTGTCTCACAGGTGAGGAAAAGCTCCAGAAAAAAACCCACCTAGGTAACTTGTCCCGACCAGGCGAACCCGGGCCCGCTGCGTGAGAGAAGCGAACGCATCTCCTACGCCACAGCGGTTGACCTAGTAAATTTACAAAGGTATTAATATATATTTTTTAATTTATCATCATTTTGTAGTTATCAAAGATGTTTATAGGCCTATAATTTAGTAACCAGTTTTGAAATTTTGTATAATATACATATTTTACAATACGTATGTATTAATAATGGGTGAGGATATTTTTAATTCTGCCCGTTTTAGTTTTAAGTTTTTCAATTTAATTTAATGTAGGACTAGTCATATTTTTGTAATTGTAATAATTGTAACACTGATGAAGTCTTGTACACACATTGTGGATGTATGGGGAATGAAGAATTGAATCAGATTAAATTTGGGGACTAGTGTAGGCCTAGGTCCGCCGGCGTGGTCTTGTGGTTAGCGTCGCTGACTACAGATCCGGGTTCGATTCCCGGTACCTCCTCGGATTTTTCTGAGGTAGGGAGGTCTGGTAGGGGTGCACTCAGCCTCGTGATTCAAATTGAGGAGCTACTTGATAGAGAAGTAGCGGCTCCGGTCAAGAAAACCACCATTAACGGCCGTGGGTGTCGGCATGCTGACCACATGCCCCGCCCAATCCTGCCATCTGCCTACGGGAGATGACGCAGTGGTCGGGTGGTAGGCCAAGTCCCTCCAGGGATGTAGCGCCACGGAGTTTAGTTTAGTTTAGTGTAGGCCTAGAGGAGCGTCCAATTCTTGATTCTTGATTATTGTTCTTCATCTACCCAAACTAATTTTGGTTTGCTAGCGTTGGACATTCTTAAATGAGTTAGTTGGTTTATGGGAGTCAATGTGGTACAAGCTTTTCAATTTCACAATATTACAGCAGATATGTCAAGTTCCTCTCATGACTTTTCAACATCCGTATGTCTGCTCCATGTACCAACACAACACTGGGAGCACTGCAGCCACAGATTCGACGATTCCTTTCCCATCAGTTGCAACATAACAAGCAATGATACATTGGTTAATTATTATTTTACATTAAACCAGCAGCATTAAAACATGTGGTTGTTTTACAGCATAAGAATAATAGAGTACATAACATAATATTTTTTACATATTGTAAAAACAAACAGCTTTCCAATACAATTATGGCTTCAAGCATGCTAAGCAAGCATCCTGCCTGCCCACAGTTTCAAAATCTGACCATCTATCTGACTTTTTGGGGAAATATATGAAGTCGCTCATCCACCCCTGGTCCTCTGTGTCATAGTTGCCAACAGGCTAGCAGTATTCCACACTGCACTTCAACAAGCATTATTAGTGAGAGAATTTTGTTCTCACAAATGAAACTTCTAAGAATAAAGCATGATTAAGGGCCGATTGTATAAACATCACTGACTGGAGATCAATTATGAACGAACTTCAGAAAATGATATGAGTTCAGACTCGAGTCGTATTGTATAACACTGATCTAGATCAGCTAATCGAAGTTCAATTTTGATCCTAGTTCATACATGAGCACTTGGCAACATCTTAGAAGCAGCTGAGTATCACGAGACAAGAGCATTGTTACTCCATTCAGACTGTGTGTTGTGCGAAAGGAAGGGAAAATTATGCAGAAAAAGGATCATTTTCTTAATTTTTCCAAAGAGGACAAGAATGTCTTGATTGAAATTGTTTTGGGAAAATATAAAGACATTATAGAATCCAAAAAGATGGATGTGATAACATCCTTGCAAGCGCAAAATGCGTTGAAAAAATGTTCTGGTAATTTCAGTTTTGGCAATATAAATCGGCTTAACATTTTCACTGCTACTGACATATAAACGCTTCATCTCAAGAATTGTATAAAAGCAGAGATGTATGGGTAAGATTAATAGAGTAATGCTTTATGTAATACATGAGGTTTTTTTGTTCATCTGTTACAGTATGTTTGTCATTCATGTAGCCTATACCATGAAATGGAATTTCATGTGTTTCATGTATTCCATTGAAATTTTCCCTATCGATTTTAAACTTAAGAGCCCACTGAAGTTTTTACCTGATGACTGTCTTTTACAATGTAAATTCTCAGCTCTGAAATAGTACTAGGTCACATAAAAAAGAGAACACACAAGGAGCCCGACGAAATTCATCATTTTTATCATCACAAGATATCTGAAAATTGGAATGGGTTGGTAATAATAATGTAAGCAATTTCTAGAGGTTATATAGAGTTATGTTACACTGCATTATAAGGAGCCTAACATAGCATATGCACACACAACTACGGTATAGCTAGAAATGTATGAAGTTGTCTTTTGTGTATTTTCTTGATGTTTATTGTAACCACACAGGTAAGCCTAATATTATGTTTATAATGAACTGATGTTGTGTCTCAAATAAGAAAGCAGCCCCTTGAACTGAGATCTGAGTCTGATTGGAGAAATTTCTCCAGTCAAAATTGATCTTAGTTCAGTGCAAATTGATCTCAGATTAGCGTTCATACAACAGAAATTTCCATGTTCAGCGTGAACTGAGATCAGTTTAGTCTCTGATCTGAGATCAAACTGTTTACACAATCGACCCTAAAACAACGAAAATTGACTTTTTGGAACAAATTTCTTCTTTTGGTGTTATGAACTAGGAGAAGCATTGTTTCCCTTGCTTCAATGGATGACATGCCAATGGATGACATACTGCTCATATGTATTCTTCAGGCAAATTCTTCATAAGTAGAGCCCGGAACTTTGGCAAAATGCCTTTCTTTTATAGATGCCTGTATCTGTATTTTCTTAAAGGAAAATTTATTTAGTGTTGTTGTGAGCCTGTAGTGAAGTTTTTTATTTTGCCTATTTTGCCTTTTAATAGCTTCAACAACTTTTTAATGTGTAAAGGGCTTTTTTTGCCTTTTTTTCAATTTTAGATACAAAAATTTCAAATTATAAATGCTCATTCTCGATTAGGAGTGTCATTTTTGCATTGAAATGTCTGCGTAGCGTGATATCATGTTCAACAATAACATTGACTTCAGGTTCAGGTTGATTTAAAAACGCTACCTTAGACAAAAGTCGCCAAACTTTGAGATGAAATATAAAAAAAGGAATTCCCTTTAAAAACCGGTCTCTAGTTATAAGCCACCCGCTCTGAATACGTGTTGCAATACTGCGCTTGCAACAAAGAGCTGCGATTTCCTTCAAGTTGTTGTTCGCGCGGTCATTGTTTCCCCAGTCAGCATAAAAAGAAACTGGAGGTTTTGTAAAAAAAGAAAGAAAGAAAGAGCTAAGTTCAATAAACAAAGCATTCGAAGCAATATTCTTTATTCCACATTCGAACGCATAAGAGGCCGCATCATGCCAAAATTTAGCATACCGTTGAGCAGCAAGTTACAAGGATATATTCGTGAATTTGGTGTTTGGTGCAGATACGTTTACTACCGATGGTGCAGTTTTGTTGTGCAAAGTATGTGGCAAAGCAATTAATCACGAAAAGTAATACTTTGTATCTCAGCATCTGAATACTGCTAAACAAAAAGATGATGCTTTGAAAATGACAGGACAGAAGAAATTGTCCTTGGTTTCAACAGCTGTTTGTTCATCCAATAGACAATCACAATTTTCTTTGGACCTATGCAACGCTTTCAAGGTAGCAGGAATTCCCTTCTGGAAGCTGGAAATCAAGACTCTAAAGAATTTCCTGGAAAAATACACGAAGGAAGTTGTACCATCAGAATCTACTCTAAGGAAAACATGTTTAAATGTTTGCTATGAAAAGACTCTGCAAAAGATTCGGGACGAAGTTCGTGGGAAAAAGATTTGGATTTCGATAGATGAGACGGCAGATGCTACAGGAAGATACCTAGCTAACGTCATCATTGGACCCATGGAAACATCCTCATCCTTGTCATTTCTTCTGACTGTAGAAGAGCTTGAAAAGGCTAATGGCTCATCAATAGCTCAGTTATTCACAAATTCGCTTCTTCTGATCTGGCCAGAAGAAACACAAACACTATGATGTCCTCCTTTTCATTACAGATGCTGCTCCATACATGAAGAAAGCTGCGCGGGCATTGAAAGTGCTGTTCCCCAACATGATTCATCTCACATGTTTAGTTCACGGCATACATAGAATCGCTGAAGAGATAAGAATGTTGTACCCTAAAGTAGACAAGCTAATTTCAAACACAACAAAAAAAAATATTTATGAAATCTCCTTCCCGATGTCGGATTTTTAAGGAAGTAGCGCCCGAGCTTCCTCTTCCTCCACAGCCGATTATCATGACGTGGGGGACCTGAATTTCAGCTGCAGTGTATTATGCAAACAACCTGGAAATGATCCGTGCTGTGATGGAACAATTATCAGAAGAGGATGCTGCTTCAATTTCTGAGGTGAAAAATCTTTTGTGCTGTTCAGATCTCAGAAGTGATCTTGCATTCATTTCAGCGCATTATGGTAAGCTACCAGAAACTATTACGAAACTGGAGAAAAGAGGTGAAACCCTTCCAACGTCCTTACAGATCTTTCAGGAAACAGTTAACCAGCTAGGAAAAGTGCCGGGGGAAAAGGGACTGGCTGTTTATGAAAAGTGCAGACGTGTTGTGGCAGCTAACGAGGACTTTCAAAAAATGTTAAAAATTTGTGATGTTCTTAACGGTGAAAAGTGTGATCTTGAAATGAGTCCATCTACAATAGTTTCATTTATGTACGCCCCAGTTACTTCAGTTGAAGTGGAAAGATCATTTTCTATTGTAAAAAACGTTCTTTCTGACAGGCGATTAAGTATGACTGTTGATAACTTGAAGAAGCATATTGTAGTCATGTGCAACCAGCATACACTGTAAGTAACATTTTGTACACATATATAACAAGAAAAATATCATGTAATGTTTGAGTATTAGAAAGTAAAAATTTTTTTTTTGCCTTTTAGTGCCTATTTGTCAAATTTTAAATGCCATTTTGCCCGCCTATTTTACACAAAATAAATGCCTAAACTTCCGGGCTCTGTTCATAAGTATTAACTTAGATCTTAGTACATGTAGTAAGTTGTGCATCAAATTTACAGTAAACCATTAGAGGCACTTTCAAGAAATTCGGGCAAAACGAAATATCTACGTGTATACCAAATGATATTAAGAGTAAAAAAAATCGTTGCCATTGTCGAATACAAAATTTAGTTTTGATATGACTTTGATATGTTCAAGCTATGTTGTTCCCAGGCAGATATATATATATATATATATATACACACACAATACAGAGAGAGAGAGAGAGGGGAGAAACACTTAGACACAAATTATTTTGAATGTAATGTTTCTGAATTCAGGAAAACTGCATAAAACTCAAAATTGAATTTCAGGGTCCATCACAATTGTTTTACTTCCGATATGGATAGAATAAGTAAAAAAAAACATAGAAGAATTTAAATTACCAATACAGTAGCTTTCAGAAATGGTCACACCATTATCTGCAGCCATTTTCCAAGTTGTCTTATTATAAAATTTTTTGTTACAGGTGTGATGATTCATGTCAGCTTCTTCGTGGTTTACCTCATGGGAAATGTGACTGACTGGAGAACTGCAGCAGGTATCAGTGCAGCAGTTCCAATCTTTACAGCCTTATATGTGTCACAGGTAGGCTATGTACATGGTGTGGCATTTATCATTTCCCATTTTCAAAACCGTGTAACACATTTATTTAACAAAGAAATAAGCTTCATCAAACATTTTTTAATGTCTTACAATCTTGAATTGGCAATTCTGGTCTTACTTCTTGAATATAATGTCCTTGAGATGCTCTCCATTAACTTCAGCACATTGCTGCTATCTCTGCAAACACTGACCATTATGCGATGTGTGGTGTCTTGCAATTTCCCTCAAATCCACGCATAATCCACGAGCAGCCACTTCCCAGTCCTAAGGTTGTGGTGTGGTGTGCTGTTGCATCGCAGGGTATTATTGGCCTTTATGGTGCTTCGGTGACTGTTAACTCTGAATGCTATAATCACATGCTGCAAACTTTCTTCCTACCAGAGTTGACACATTGTAACTGAGAACTGAGATATTGAGAGATTGCAGCACATACTACACGTCTTTCAATGGACACGCTACATGCTGCTTTCCCCGGCTTGGTGATATCCAATGGCCCTCCAAAATCTCCCAACCTTACTGCACCAGATTTTTTTTCTCTGGGGCTATCTGAAGTCTAAAATTTTCGCTCATGCCCTACCTGACATTAACAATCTTAAAAATGCAATTCAGCAGGAAATTGCAAGACACCACACATCGCGTAATGTTTAGTGTACGAGGGAGATTGTAGCAATGTGTTGAAGTTAATGGAGGGCATCTCAAGAACACCATAATCAAAAAGTAAGGCCAGAATTGCAAATCCAAGACATTCAAAAATGTCCAACGTAGCTTATTTCTTCATTAAATAAATGTGTTACATGGTTTTGAAAATGGGAAATGATAAATGCTGCACCCTGTATTTCTCTTTTTCCCCATTTTCCAATAAATTGTTGTGCACGTTGACATTTGAAATATTTAAGTTGCAATAACAAATAAAACATTTTCAACTGTGCCTAATATTCTGTTGTACAAGACCCCTCACTCCACTTCTCTGACTTTGCAACTTGGTTTTGGGGTGCCCACAGGTTTTAATCTTTGTAAGAACAATTTATCTTATCTTTCTATTATGTTATAATCAAACAAATCTAACAAAGAGATGTTAAAAAAATTGACAAGCTTAACAGTATTAAATCTGTTCTGTTTATATCTTCACTCTCCTTTGAATCTTACAATTTCACGAATGATGCAAGCAAACATATTTTCACTGCTGTAATTGTTTGAATAAGTTGAAAATGGGTTGCTCTATTTGGATCATTTACTGTAAGAAGCATTTCAAAAATAATTTTGCACATTGTAGAAAAGCTAAGCTTAAGAGACAAAATGCAGTTTCCCACTGATAAAAATAAATTGCATTATCTCACCTATGAATATTAAGATGTGATGGTACTGAGATTTTATGCAATGGATGCTCTTTTTATGTTAGTTAATGATTCTTTCTACAGAGACATTATTTTTGCAATGTGCCAAGAACGCATGGTCTGCACGGCAGCCTGGAAGCAAATCGTTGGTCAGTAAAGGCTCATTTATGTACATAACCCCTCAATTCAAGCACACAGATTTCTGAATTAGGCCTTCAGTTACGTTAATGATCTATCATAGAAGATGTTAAAAATGATCTCTGCCTACCGCCACACATTTCTCACATCGTTTAAGAAAGTTTGCATTCACACACATTAATTCTTCTTGAGAAATCGCTGCATTTCCCTTCTTATGTTCTCTTTCAGTTCTTAAATTGTACAGTATGAGGGTTATTCTTGTTCACTTAAGTTTTTAAGTTCCCCCAAAAATATACATCACATACAGTAAGATCTGGAGATTTTGCTGGCTATAACCCCTTACTATTAATTATTTTATCTTCAAACACTTCTTCAACTAAATCTAATGAGAGATCTGCAGTATGTGCTGTAGCGGAGTCTTGTTGGAAAAATGCAAATTTAATTTAATTTAATTTAATCTAATGAGAGATCTGCAGTATGCGCTGTAGCGGAGTCTTGTTGGAAAAATGCAAATTTAATTGCTTAACTTCAAACCTTTGAAGATAAACACAACTCCATTTCAAGTCTACAGGCTAAGAAAGGGTTTATGGGCAAGGTGCTACATACCTTGACAGAGTAGGTTTACTAACCGACCATGCATCAGCTACCAAAAGCAGATAGCAGGAATTGGTTCATGTAGTTAGCATACCAATCCTTACTGCCATTACTAATTGCCTATTGGACTAAGCTGCTACTTCTTTATCAAGTTGCTCCTCAATTGGTGCACCCTGTATCAGACCTCACTACTTTAGAAAAATCCAAGGTGGTTCCGAGATCAAACCCTAATACCAGAAATGTACTGCATTAACAATGTTTTGCAATATAAAAGTCCTTTCTGGGTAGTTCTGTAGGGCTACTGTTTTTCACATTACAGTATAATATAATGAAATAAATACCTGTTTTGTATTAATCTGATTAATATTTGCTGTATTATAAGCTGATAAACCTTAGCATTATTCAGCTATATAACAATTATGATTCTTATGATCCTAGATACTATATTATAACACTATAACAAAATCAGCAATGTGACAAAATAGGCACAATTTAAATCGGCTATGTGCAATGCTTGAAAATAATTTATTTTTAATTAATTGGTCACCCTTCTGTTATTATTGATGCAACAGCATTGTTACCTAAGTATTATAACAATGGTGTAACACGTCTCTACATGTAGAATCTTCCATGTTAGAACATTTTTTCCTTCTCCTGTAAAAACACTGTCAATTCACATAGCCGATTTTGCAGGTGCAGCGATAAAATGTTGATTAGATGATTCCAGTTAATGTTGATGTATTTCCTGTGCCTGTAAAAGCTTATTGTTATGTGGCAGCTTCAAATAACCGATGCCATTGCACCTGGCTGTACGTAAAGGAGAAACTGTGCCATTGTAGCAATATTGCAATATCTAACATGTGTTAATGATTGTACAGATGCCAGAGACACCAATATGGCTCCTCTCACGTGGGCGCTATAAGGATGCTGAGCGAGCTCTTTGCTGGCTTCGGGGCTGGGTAAAACCACAAGTTGTGAAAGAAGAGTTCATGCAGCTAGTAGAATACAACAACAACACTAATATTGTTAGAATTAATGACCCGAAGGTGAGAATATGTAATAGTGATGCATAAACTTCTTTGTGTTATTCTTTGGATACTATTATTGTTTGCTTATACAGTATTAATATTACATTCATGTCCAGAAAATATCTTTCGTAAATAAATAATATCTATTGTGAAAGAGTATAGTATAGTCTATAGAGCCTAGTTTCAAAGATAGAACCTTTCTATTAGTAAGGCAACTTTCAGGTATGGTAGTTTTGAAACATTTCATTTTTGTTCTGTTAATCAACAAACATTATTGCTAGAACTTTTTGTGTGGCCAATCATGGTCAATTTGTTGTTTTGACAAAAGTCTGTATGCCACTGAAAATAATATGGTGCACTTCAAATTCATGATGAAATTATAGCCTACCTAATCAAAGCCTCTAATTATACCAGAGAACCAAGTTCTAACATGACTTCTTACCTGCAGCCATTCAGAAAAAATGATAAATGACTTAACAGAAAAAATTCATTGCAAACAATTGTTCCTGTATTCACAGACACTCCTTACAATTGCAACCAGTATTCAGAAAATATGGTTAGTGCCTACTCACTTACAGAGCTTGCAGATATGCATTTAATTTATGGCAAAACTAGAGTTTTACTTCTCCAGCTGACGGGTTCTATAGTGAAAGATTTCTCAGATGGTAACATCCATAACATCCAATCTTCCAGTTAAACAGTTACATGGAAATCCTGAATATATTTTATGCCGTTAAATTAAATTTTGAACATTGGGAACATAGTTTCCTGTCAAATGCTTTCAATTAGATGAAAATACCCAAATACCACAAAAATAGAAATTGAAAATAAATAAATTATCCTCCTCTACAATCCTCTAAATTTTCCATTGAATTCATAAACATTCTGCATAATTAAAATGCAGAGGCTGTCATGGCAAGTGTCATGAGAGAACGAATCTTGTGGATTATTAGGCCTGGTCCCAGGTTTTTAAAATTAATTTTTCTCTCACTGCTGTGGCGGGTATTTTCAGAGGCTGCTAGAGTGTTAAGAGGAGCGAAATGTTCTTGTTGAACTCCAGTCGGTAATTTAAACACCACACAAATTCAGAACAATTTTCTTCATTCGTAGCAAGAAGAACAACCAAGGAAAATATCTACAAGCAACATCACAGGACAAGAAAATAAAGCATTTGAAAGTGATGAAATATCTCAGGGTCAGAATTCAATTTCTACAGTAACAATAGCAACGTAAGTTATATATTCTTAAAATTCAATTACAATTTTCAATTTTGTTTACAGTTAGTTTTTGTATAGTAATGAAGTATTTTTGATATTACAGGGCTGAAGAAGAAACAAAAACTCATTCCTGTTTTGACAGATGGAGAGAAATGTTGAAACCACCAACATTACGACCCTTAGGAATTGTGATCCCATTCTTCTTTTTTCTGCAGCTTGGTGGCATGTCATCCATGAGACCTTTCATGGTACATGTCTTCCAGAGTTTGGGTCTCAATGAGGCTGCATCGTGGGCAACAGTAAGCAATGGGTTTTCTGTACAAGAATGCAAACTAGTTTGATGGATTTATTAAAATACCCTAGATCACAAAAAATGCTAATTTACGGAAGAGTTCAAGAACTCAGATTCCTATAACTTAATTTCTTTTGAATACCAAGTTATTTTGCTTTTACTTTCTCATATATATGTAGTAAAGGAAGTACAGTGATTGTGACAAAAATAAAAATCAAGATAACTTGTTTCACAATGCCTGGAAGCCAAAAAAGTGTTTTGGGAATGGTATCTGTCTGTCTGTCCATCTACCAGCCTATCTGTCTACCCATCTGTCTGTATATCTGCCTGTTCGTATGTGGAGATTTGATGCGACTAAATTGTGTAGTGTATACACTTCTATTTATGGATTATGGATTTTGTTGGACTCCTATTGCCACCCTATAACTTGGCTCCCATAAGTAATTTAAGGGTAATTTTTACAAAAACCATTTTTCAAAATTTGATGTTTGGAGAAATGACTGACAATTTTGGTAAAAACGTAAATTTCAATTCAACTATCCTTGCTTAATAAAATGGCTAGATTCATTTTTCTGTAAAAATTACTTAGGGGGTAGTTCACATGTTCCATTTTCAATTTTTCTAGGCTAGCTCAACTATGATAGAGGACACATGAAAAGCTAGCACAGTAAATTTGAAAGACAATTAATATACAAAATGGTTTGTTAAATACATTTCTTTACAAAATAAGCATAACTGAAACAGTGTTCGGTAATAAAACCACTCAGAGCAAGAAGTAACGGGTCATTCATCCAACCGTCTATATCGCTGTGTAGCCTACTGTGTTGGCCTGGGTGATGAAGTCTGTATGAAGCTGGTTTTTTGAACCCAAGAAGTGGGTTCAATCTAGCCTAGATCGATGGCATTTATGTATGCAAAAATATGACAGCTCTATGTCTGTAAATTTACAGGCATGTAAAAGAACAGCAGTTTGGTGACAGGTTTAAGTTTCAGTACACCCTATCAAGGGCTTTAGTTAGAAAATTAAAACTACCGGCACTCACCTAACTCTTTATTCCAGACCGGCTTGAAGGGATGTTGTTATGCAGTCATTTACTTTTACGACACGAGGAATTAAGATTACAATGTTACAGGGTACAAAAATATTTAATAACTCATTCCCTAAAGAAATAAAATCACTCACAGGTGAAAGATTTAAAACAGAATTTAAAAAATGGGTTATTCAACCATGTCCTTATTTCCTAGACGATATAAGAGAACTATATAATTATAAGTATACTGATAAAAATTATCTTGTATCTGTAAGACTCACACTATGTTTTTGTTTTTTAGTTATTTATTTATTGTATAATTTTTGTTATTATTATTATTGTTATTGTTATCCTATGCCAGTACTGCTGGTCTACAGGATTGCTAAATAAATAAATAAACCTAAAATTCAGTAGTAGGAACTGGAAAACATTTCATTAAATAGGTTTTTAGCACGCAAAAAACACATTATATCTGACAACCAAGTGCAAAAGTTATAAAACAGAAATTTTTCCTCTTATTCTCAGGTAGGTTCTGCTGTGATTGGGATATGTGGCTCCGGGTTTGAGGTGTTCACAGTACACTGGCTGGGCAAAAGATTCCTCACACTTCTGTCTATGCTGGGCTGTGCTGCAGCATGCTTGCTGCTTGCAATCTACAGCTTCATAGTGCTGCGTGTTGAGGGCGATTCTGAGCTAGCTATGCCTTGGATACCATTGGTATTCTTCATTGCTCTTTCCTTCTTCAACAGCATCATGTTCCAGATACCATGGATGCTGCTAAGTGAGGTCTTCCCTTTCAGGTAATTATGCAAAATTAAAAAGTCCCACAAGCAGTTCAAATGATGGCTGCCTGACTTAACAAGCCATTCAACTACAGTCCCTCTTATAGTGCATGCAAAAGCTTCTACATAAGATTTGTAGAGATTTCACTGCTTGCTAGAATGAAAGGATGCAACAGTGTACAATTAAGGTGAACCAACCTCTATTTGTGAAGGGGTATAAAATTGATGCTTAAGTTAATATTCTTCGTTCATAGCACTAGTGTAGGGTTGCTATATTTAAAAACAGAAAATCTGGAACATTTTACTTTCATCTTTAAAATATGCCAAAGGAAAAGGAAACATATTAGTTAACTCAATCATAGTATATTATGTTAAAAGTCTGGAATTCAATAAATTATTAAAGTACCGATACTTAAGACCCAACAAATAGGCTTAATATTTGTTGTTATAATTTTGATGTTGTTGTTATAACCTTAGAAGTTCTCAACTCCATTTATGTCATATTTTGTCCGTGTGTAAAAGCATTTGCTTGAATCATGGATCTTATGTAGTAATTTTTTGCCTTTACGTATCTTCTGGTGGAACTGACACAGAAAAAAATAAATATATATATGGGAAATCACTTTCCAATTTGTCACTATAGCATTGGTAGCATTGCAAGGGAAATCACCTTTGTGGGCAATTAAATAAATGCAACCAAACATGCACAAGACAGGAACGAAGTACGTAAAAACTGTAACCATAGAAACCATGTCTGTTTTGAGTTCCACACTCAACACCTATTCAATTGCTACTGAAGTGAGGTTCTCGCTTTCTGGTCAGTCCTAACCCAAGAACATCAGCACCATGTGTACTCTTGGCCCAGACCCGCATTTACCAATGGAAGAACTGGGTAAATGCCCAAGGACGCACAACCCTAGGAGAGCAAGGAATTTTGACACAGTTTTTCAAGTTTGCCAGCATTCAGTGGTTCCATATGTGGTGGATAATGGAATAATCCTCGTTACAAAGAGGTTTAGAGGATATTTCTCTCCCGAACCAAAACTAGCAATATACACTGTTGGGTGCTGATGTCGGGGGGGGGGGGCCAATATAATCTTTGTCCAAGGTATTGTTTACTCTAATGGGGCCCAACTTGTTATCAATGTGTGGAGTGGTAGCAATGTTTGTAGGAACCAAAGTGGAAGCTAGTGTACATTACCCGTCTCATGCACCGCATGGCATATTTAAATGTTAATTGTATACATTCTTCATTGTTATGGATTTAACGCTTTTGATTTGGTGGCATTATGATGCACACACAATTACAGACTCAAATATCAGGAAACAATTTTCATTTTGATTAAAAAAAACGTATGCAGTCAATCCATTGTTTACACATTTTTTTAATTAAGAAATGATGTTCTTCCAGTTATTATATAAATACAATGATACAGTTGTAACAATAACTGCTAAATTCGTTATAAAATATATATATATATATATATTTTATTCTCCGTGCAACAACTGCAGGTTGACAGAGGCATTCAGTACCAAAAAATTAACAATACCATAAGACATTCCAGAATCCAGAGGGGGCATCTGCCTCCCTTGCCCTCCCCTGCCAATGCCCATACCGGTGATTCTTTGAAAATCTGCTGTGATACATAATTTCAGTGTATACAAATGTTATTTAAATCATTCATAAATCATTAAGTAAACAACTCAGTAGACCATCAGTCGATATGCAAGTTAATATACTTTAATTTATCCAAAATTAATCTCTGTATATCATAGCTTCTTTAATATGAAAAATCGGACACATTTTGTATGAAGTTGTTTTAATCAGCATAACGTGACAAAAATTAATTCCCTAAATATGTTCGTTCTTCATGAATCACCTGTTTATATAATTATTTTGAATCTAGGCGCAATCTTGTACAGTGTTTCTGTAAATAAATATAAAAAGACAATGAAAAATATGTAAATAAATAAATAAAAAGAAGAGCTCACTCTTATAAAATAAAAATACACTTGTTTCTATTTTAGGACACGTGCCATCGCAAGTGGACTGTCAGCAGCCATTTGTTATGTGTTCCTGTTCATTGCATCTATGACATACCTGTACCTCGAAGAAGCTGTGCAGTTGTATGGAGTGTTTTGTATTTTCTGTGTTGTTAATATTATAGGATTTATTTTCTTATACTGGAAAATGCCAGTAACGGAAGGAAAAACACTAGCAGAGATCGAGGCATACTTTACAGGTCACAGTGAACACAGTGGTATTTTTAAATAAGTGTGAGTGGATATTTGTGCCATAGAATATTGGAAACAACAATTCAAGGCAAGCGTGTGGAAGGCCGAGTATAACACAAAGAAGATGAATAATGTGATATGTGACACAGGTATGGCATTTTCTGCTGTAATCAAGTCTTGAAATGAGAATATTATAGGAGAAAAATTCCTCTGACACTGGGATTTGAACCCAGGACGTTTGGCTATCCATGCCACTGCTCTACCAACTGAGTTAAGCCAGAGTTCACTTCACAGCACCAGATGGAACCTCTCTCCTATGACTGACTGCCCTTAATGGTCTACCTCGCTGACAGACAAGTTATGTCATATGCAGTACTGTGAGGCGCACAAATTAGTGATTTTTGTAACCGGGCTTCCACTGTTATTGTACAGTTATTCAAGATGGATATATGCATTCATGAATCATAGATTATTGTCTCTGTTGGACATTACATGAGAATATTATAGGAGAAAAATTTCTCTGACACTGGGATTTGAACCCAGGACCTTTGGCTATCCATGCCACTGTTCTACCAACTGAGCTAAGCCAGAGTTCACTTCACAGCACCAGATGGAACCTCTCTCCTATGACTGATTGCCCTTAATGATCTACTTCGATGACAGACAAGTTATGTCATATGCAGTACTGTGAGGCGCACAAATTAGTGATTTTTGTAACCGGGCTACCACTGTTATTGTACAGTTAACATTTTCAAGATGACATTACATGTAATGCCCAACAGAGACAATAATTCATGGTTCATGAATGCATATATATCGAAGTCTTCAAATGATCTTCCTAAAACAGCAGACAATATTTTATAACTGTACAGCTCAGACATTAGAACTGTTTCTGTAATGGTTGGCAATTGTTGTGTGACTTATGGACATGTGCATAGTTAATTTAGTTTTCTAGTAGTATATCATAAATCTCAAACCATTTTTCACTATGAGTACCATGTTCAGTGTTCCTGATGAAGGCCTAGTGGGTGGGCCGAAACGTCGAGTTTTTAATAGGTTATGTGACATCCATTGTGGTTTTTTAAACTGTGTTGTGTTTTGAAGTTTTAACTTGCATACAATGGAAAAAGGACTATCTGCAATTTTGTGTACAAGCCAGGGAAAATGAAGTCATAACAAATTTCTTTCTCCAATTTTATTTTTGTAAAGGTAAATTTTATTGAATATACGTGCACGAAAAGTACAAGAATCTTAAAGATGTTCTTACAAACAATTCTACTAGATGCTTTTTTCAAATGTTAGATATGGTACTTTAGAAAATATGAATTTATAAGTATATTTATAAGTATTTGTTAATTAAAATTTAAAAAGGAAAATGTTAAAGATTAAAAAAGTAGAATTATTATATGGAAAGCTCATCTAGTAGATTTGTTATGGAGTATATAAGCTTTTATTTAAACCCAATACAAATATGTGCCCCTTATTTAAAAGAAAAATAAAAAACTTTTTTTTTCATTCGAAAGTTGAAGTGCCCACCCCATAACTATTATCCATTTAGTCAGATTTACCCCAAAGAAAAATTTCATCTCATAGGAAAACAATAACTTGTGCCGACTTGAGTGCCAAATATGAAAGTTAGGATTTGTAGGTTTTGTTGATTTAAATCAATGCAAAAGCTATTGACAAATGTATAGTAAACTAATTTATTATTAAAATTGAATCATTTTTGCTATTAAGTAGGCCTATATTTGATACATTCTTTTCAATGTTTCTTTCTTACAGTCTGGGTAAAGTCTATGATATTCCTGAACACAATGCAACACAAATTGCTTTTGCTTCTCATCTATAGTCGATAGTCCATGATAATCTTGCATTAATTTAACACCTCTTTCAGCAGTCATTCACAGCTTTTAAACCCATATTTTTTTAGCTTATCAGTATACTCCCTCTAATCCGGCCACCCCGGGACCGGACCCTCGACCGGATTAAAAAATGGCCGGACCATACGGCGGTCTTTTAAACGTGTAAAGTATAACCTATTAAAGCAAAAATCAACTTTTAAGATGATTTTGTCGATTTTTTAAAGTGTACTTACCCAAAAATTAAAATACAGCATTACAGTTACAATTTCAAAATTAAAAGAAATCTGTTATTTTCTTCTGCTTTTTTAGTTGAACTGTTTTTTTAAAGCATAATCACGCCACTTCTTCATGAACATTACATTGATAGCTGATGCAACAGCCTGTTGCTCGACATAGGTAGTCGCACTATAAAAATTAAACTCACAGTAAGATACTAACAGCACAAGAGTAAAATTCAAGTCTGAAATGAACGCAATCGTCAAGTGATTTGTTTACACTTAACACTGAAAACTAAATGGGCATATTTATTCAAGACGAAGGCTCCACGTAAGATTAAGTAACATTTGACAACGGCTTCACAAAAGGATCAATAAACAGTGGTGAGTGCTGCCCAATAATCTATTTATATTACATCACATTTCTCACCATAAGAAGAATGTCATTCAGTAATAGAATGTTTATTCTAGTCGATTACTGCCCTGAGAAACCCTTCTACGTGCAAATGACTCATTCCAAGAAGCCGGCCGAACCATCCGAGGCCGAACTAGAGGGAGTCAACTGTAAATATGAAATGTTCCTTGTCCATGTTGAAGGTCATTCTTGAATGAAACTAGTGTCCATTTTCAGGCAAGAGAACAGATTTCTGCTCTTGGATGACATGAGTTTGGCTATTGTCTTCTCTGAAATGAAGATAGGATTGAATTAGTAGTAGTATGTGTTATGTATATTAACAAATTTTAAAATAAAGTATGGAATTAGAATGATATTAAACTTACCATATATTTATCTACCCAATTCTCCACAAAGAGGAATATATCTCTTTTCCATGTGTAGCTTCTAGAGCTGCACTACACTGAAGACATGGCTTCACAAACACAGTTACAATGAATAAAATGACATCTCTTATGGAATTTTTATCTTCAACGAATATTTCAGTTGTGATCTTAACAGAAACATTTTTAAGCAATAAATTCCTCCTGCCTGCCATCCATCTTGATTGAAGCATTGCCCCCAGGAGGTCGTATTTTTAGTTATTTTTCAGTCTCCTCCAAAAAGTATTACAAAGAGCTCTATGAGTTCACGGTAATCACCTCTCACTGTTGGTTTATCTAATTCAATTTCATAAAATTTAACATTTCTTTAATATCCGACTCGCTGAAAAACACTTCCACACTTTTTTGCCACTTTGAAAATAAGTTCATGTACCGTACATGTAATGATAGCACTGGAAATACAACAGTCCCCTGTCCAATTTTTGTTCAAAGTAGGACACATGCCCCACTAAAATGACCAGTAATTGAGGCAGTTGTGTCGCTGCATAGAATCTGTACACTGTCTTCGATGTCCCAATAGGTTAATGCATTCCAATCAGTGTTCACCTGCTTTTTACCAGAACCATTCTCTAATTTCGGAACACTAATGAGCTGTTCACCTGTCCCAAATGTAACTACGATTGGAAATATTTCTTCTTTTGGGTCCTGATATTTAATGTGGGCAACAGTTTGCCATCCCAATTAACAATAAGAATTGAACGGAGATTTGATTGATTCAGAACATTCTCTTCTTTTCTTCTGACTTATTCTATATTATGACTCTCTTCTTGTCTTGACTAATGAAGAGCTCTTTGGTATTGTGGCCAAGTGCCTCTATTGTTCCCTGAAGGATGTATACAGAGTCTCTTAAACTCAGCTGACATGTATCCAAAGTAACAACTAATTTTGTAGTAATGAAATCTTTGGTACATCATCTTCAGCTTTCTGCATTCATGTACTCTCAAAAGTCTGAACTAAAAACTCACCAAACTCAGTGCATTCATCTGAACTTGGAAATGATGAAAAAGAACAGAGCTGATAACACAGACGCTGCACACTGTTGTTTCTTGCCTTTTCTCTTCTTCTAAGTTCATGCAAGTTGGCATCAGTTACAATACGTCAATCACAACAAAATTTGGTGAAGACATGTTTTAGAGTCATTCAAACAAAACTGGGGGGAAGCTTTCGAAAATATTGAAGTCGGAAAACAAGGGAGACCCTAATCTGCTACTATTTTTCTATTATATAAAAATAATAATGAAATGGATTGTTACACACTAACTTCACTAGAATTATCACTTACCTGGACTAACCTGCAGTTTCGAATGGCATCCTCATTCCTCCTCAGCTAGACTCCATCTGCTGGTTGGTTGGTGTCAGTATCCTCTGGTGGTCAAATAATGAACCTTGTAATGAGGCCATCATCCTTGGGGCTTTCGAAGTTCATAAGCCTGTTCTTATTCTTGTGTATGTGAATTTTTTCCCACACTGCCAGTTGTCAGATCAACAAATCAGCAATAGCAGCCCATGTTTGTGAAACAGGACACGAGGTCAATATTGAAACAGAGTTAAAGAAATGTATACAAGGACACAAACTGGCAGTGTGGGAAAAAATTCACATACACAAGAATAACAATAGGTTTATGAACTTCGAAATTCCCAGGGATGATGACCTCATTACAAGGTTCATTTTTTGCCCACCAATCAACCAGCAGATAGTCTAGCTGAGGATGATGAGGATGCCATTCGAAACTGCAGTCCACGTTAGTGACAATTCTAGTGCAGTTATTATGTTTATATAATAATTACTTCACTGTGTAAACTTCCTAAATATTATGATATTTTTCTATTGTTTTCTGAGAGTGGGTTTCAAACAGGCAGCCCTGAAACTGAAACGAGTGTATTAATTATGCTTTTTATGCTGTGAACACAATCATGCATTAAAATATTTCCTAAGTACAAAAAGGAAGAAAATAGGATTTTCAAAGACCCTACCCCATAAAAGATATTGCCATACTTTACAGAATTGAAAGGAACATGTTAATACCATTATAATAACACCATCTAAATTAAACATTTTTTACCAAGGGTTGGTCCAATAAAATTCCAATAGAATGTGGATAAGGAAAATGAAAGCAAAATGCTAAGCGCATAGCCTTGAGGATGAATAGAATCCAAAACAAAAGACTTGCAATATGCACTAAACATGGAAATACTTTACCAACCCACGATACAAATGGCTTAACAATCCTTTATTGCAATTGTTTCGATTTTGATTAAACTTTATGGATGAATGACCAGCATTTCTGTAACTTCTAGAATACGCCACTGTCTTTACATCCTTATAGGCTGCATGTCTGTATTATCCACACCCTAATTTAGCTACAATAAATATGAAAAAAATCCTGAAATTCTAAGAAAAAACTATCCATGGCGCTACACCAATGAAGGGATTAGGGCCTACCACCCGACTGCTGCATCATCTACCATAGGCAGATGGCAGGATTGGGGGGCATGTGGTTAGCATGCTGGCACCCACAACCGTTAATGGTGGTTTCCATGACCGGAGCCGCTAATTCTCTATCAAGTAGCTCCTCAGTTTGTATCACGAGGCTGAGTGCACCCCGTTCCAGACCTCCCTACCTCAGAAAAATCTGAGGAGATATCGAACCCGGGCCTACGGATTTGTAGCCAGTGATGCTAATCACAAGTCAGTGACAGGAAAAAATAAAATAAAACAAACAAACAAACAAACAAACAAACAAACAACAACAAAGAAAACAAAAAGGAAGGAAAGGAAAAAAAAAACATAGGATCAGTATTATGATATGGCAATGTTGAATCAAAACTCCAATGTTCATAATGAATTCTAAAAACAATGCTGCATGATTCTCTCACAACAAAAGGCTTGTAAATTCCTAATTGCCTGATTCATAATTGTACTGGTCAAGCTACACATAAGAAAGAATATGAAAGTATGGTCTGTCAGTATGGTACAATGCCATCAATAAATCTCTTTCCAGCTCTGTTAAGTCTGCCACCCAGGTGAAGGTTGGTATTTCTCCCTATATTCCTTTCACAAGTGTAGAAGGCCATGTAACTATTGATGTATGTTTGTTTTCTATTGTTAATGTGTTTATGGTTATGATAATTTCAACTCATATTCAATTTTAATATGATATACAGGATGAAGTTGGTCGTACCCTTTTGCGTCCCAAAGCGAGTGGTCGCTTAATCAAAACAACCCTCGTGCGTCCGGTGCAATTTGACGTAAACAACCCTCTTGAACAACCGTTGTCAAGTCAATGGCAAGAAAAATGAAAAAGAGGCCTTCTTGGTAGAAAAAATGGTTGAATATAGAACTGAAGCACTCAGGAGACTGGAATATGTGCGAACAGTATCATTTACGTTCCTACCAACCACAAGAAAGTAAATTGGTAGCCAAAAGACGAGTAACTTTATTCTCCGCTTCAATTTTATTTAATATTGGCAGTAATGCAAGGTTTAAAATTGCTGAAGTGTGTAGCAGTTCGCCTCCTCGCAGTGCACCCTGGGTAATGCTAAACGAACTGCATGGTACCAATTAATTTTACCTGTATTCCATGGGACATATTTTGGTCATTGCTCTAGAGAGACCCGAGACGCAAACGGGCCATTGGATCTGAGAATCTATGGATGCAAAAGTCCTAGTTTAGTGGTTTTGGGACGCAAAAGTCCAGACCCCGATGAAGTATCATGTAAGTAAACTAGGTATTCTCTGGTAAACATTTTCAACATCTTCTTTAAATAAGCGAGTATTATGTTACTTTTAATTCTTACTTCATAAATGATTGTAGCACTACATTATAATCATATGCTGGTGCTGTCAACTGAATTTCCTTTCTTAGTGGATTCTCGTCTTCACAAGTACTGCGGAGCAACTTTTGATGCCACATATGGATAAATTTATTAGAGTACTTATAAAGTATGCACTGGAAATGTCATCTGTATAAACCACACCTAAATTTTCTAATATTGTGGCCAAATAGCCCTACAGCCTGTACACAAGTAAATATGGTATAAATTAATTACTTTATGACTTTTTTTAGGTTTCTGTAATAAGTATTAAGTGGAGTATTAAATAAAAATTGATAAAAAAGGATAGAGTTTTAAATAATTATTATTTATTTAAAAAGTGTAAGCTGTAAATCTACAGAATGTTCTTTTCCAACTTCTAAATTTACATTCAGACTTGTGTGCCATAATTTTTAACACATTATAACTTCTTATTTCATTAAAATAACTACTTTTCTAAAAAATACGTATTCCACAATGTCATTCAGTATTATGGTTGGTTGCAAAACCAGTAATGTTTTTCATTGACACCAGTTTGAAATATACTGCTCTAAATAACATATTTATTAGCACATTAGACTTTCTGCACATGAATAATTGTTTAATACTATGCACACATGACCTTTTTCAAACATTATTTTATCTTCTAAACATGTAAAAATGTTTGGCAGTTTTTTGTTTTTTCTTTCTAGACTACACAGTCTTTTATAAACTTCTAAAACATCTGCAAATTAATTTCTGATATAACACTTTAACCACAGAATTACAACTTTCAAGGAGTTTAAAAATAATATGCATAATAACTTATTATTTGACGGAAGTGGCTCACATAGCTTTTTCTATGTTTTGTTGAATCTTCCAATTATCTTCCCCTAGGAATTGGAATTCCGTAACCTCCTCGTTCACATAAGGCTGAGTTGCCAGTCAAGCAGAATATTTCATTGTTATGGAGAAGCTTATAACTATCATTCAAATTATTTATAGGCCTATGAAAAACATTTTTGAACAAAAACTGTAGGCCTAAATGCAACTAGTTAATGTACAAAATTTAAACAAAATCTTAAGAATTTAAAAAAAATAAAACTATACATTTTTTTCATGTAAACTACAACCTTCAGTAAGTTACCTCAAATACTTGGTATGCCTAACTCAAATACATTTCAATTCTTAAGACCTCCTTTTAAGCTTAGTTGTGCAGAAACACATTTACAAACTTTTTATGAAAACTGTATTTTTTTAACTCTGGGAGATTCAAAACATGATATCGATGCAAGAGATCCTTGCGAGACATGATCACCGGTACTCCTGATAAAATCAAGGTATAAAATGTTTGGGGTTGGTGGTTGAAACATTCTTTTACCTATATTATTGGTTAACTGTGCAGGCTACATGTAATGGTAAACATATTATATATATAAAAATACAATGGCTACTTCATTATAATTTATCTGGAAACAGGTCTTCTGGTCTTCTCTCATCTTCAGCTAAATTCAACTTCTAAAGTTCTGTCTTGTACCACCAGCTGTTGCTGTTGAGGTTTTCAAATCAGGTAGAACAGGAATCACTTATGTGCTAGAAAAAACTGTAAAACTTCAGCAGTGACAACTGGTAGAACAAGATGAAGTTCAGCAGTTGGACATAGCTGAAGATGAGAGGAAGATCTCATTTATCTAAGTGATAAATTATATTGAAGCAGTCAGATTGTTTTTATATACCGGTATATAATGTGTTATTCCATATGCAGAGTATACTTCCTGAATATGAAGTTAAGACATCCACCAATGTAAGCATGAATAAAAAGCCTTCAATTTCATAAACAATAATGGGTCTAATAAAACCACTTACCATCATGTTTGCTAGGTTCATTTTCTAAAATTTAGCAGTGGGAATATTATTTTACAATATTAACCCTTCAACAGAAATTAAAGTAATCATTAGACTTCAGATTTTAGGTAAAAACCTATTTTAATCCTTAAGTCATTTATGCACAAAAACTTGTATATGCATGTTTCATAAGTAACTATGTCCAAAACTGATCTTTTGATAGGTCCTAAAACAGCCTATTTTTACGTTAGAGCCTAATATTGCCTTTTTGCTTGTTTTTCCTCTAAAGTTCAAAATGAGTTATTTTTTGTTATAAATTCTAGCATTTATTTTCAGTTCGTACTACATTTTTAGCTCGGAATGAGCAATAACTGACACATTTGTGACGTGGTTAAATAGTAAGGAATGTTTCGTCTTCAGTACAAAAATTCCTTGGAATTCCAAAGAAAATGTAGTGTTTTTCTCCCAACTCCCACATCCAGTTACAAAAAATAAAATAAAATAAAATAAAAAAAAGTAGTTCTCTGAATCACTGAGGGATACAAAGGGTTGGATATGCTAGCTTGCATAGCTTCTGGGCGCAGGGATTAGGTTTTCACTGTTATGGTACTAAATAGGCCCTAGTAATAGGTCTATAATTCTGTGTACCTTAGGCCTATATCTGTGTTTTATCATGATTATTGATTAATGGTGACTTCAATAAATATAATATTCTGCATTGCAACTGAGATATTTAAGAAAATTGGCAACCTAACGATTTTATAAGAGACTATTTTACGATTTTAAGAACCTATTTTCCAATTTTTAGAGCCTATTTTAGGTACCTAAAACAGCATTTTTAGCGACCTAAAATTCCGAAGTCTAGTAATCATGTTCATTACACTTCATTAGGTATACTTTGTCGTTTATTTACAGTTTGTTATTTGTTTATTTACCGGCCATACAGGAAATTTGGTTCTAAAAGGAGAGTTAATTTACTGACACCATGAATTTCTCACATCATTCATGTCAGTATGGAGACTATATAATCAGATTTATTTCATTTTTACTTAACATACTTAATAGTTAATATATTTTTAAAATAAACAAGTCTATTTGGAAATGTTTGATGGTAAAAAGTTAGCAATAGTATAGTAGAAAAAAAAAGTTAATGAAATGCTTCTTAATGTTGGTTGGTATACGGTTATTTAATGATAGGGATGTACTGCTACTTAGACCTGTGACCGTCGCTGATGTGCCAGAATTTTGTTCCGCCTGTTACATGCCTGTAAATCTACAGGAATGAGCCTGTCACATTTATGCACACATAAATGCCATCAACCTGGGCCGGGATCAAACCTGCAACCTTGGGCACAGAAAGCCAGGGCGATACTGACTGCGCCACCAAGGCTGACACTTCTTAATGTGTTCATTATTCTTTTCAGTAACATTTATCAATTATATATTAGGTATTTATTTAATCTTGGAGCTGGTATGGCCAGATTACTAAGGCAGTCAGATGCAGATTTGATAATCCTGTTCACAGAAGTATATTTTTGTCTTCCTTTTGTCTCCATGACTTATTAAAAACAAATGACCCTCTATTAGAATAAGTATCAGTACTGGTACCTGGGTAAGTTGAGTTTCACACAAAGTCCCTGGAGGAGGTGTGGTAAAAAGTGAATGGAGTGTAGTGCTACAGTTACATCCCATCACATTTATTAATTTATTCTGGGAAAGATTATGCTGTTTGGTCAAACCAACTCAACTGATGCAAACCTAAACTCTAAAACCTCAACTTTGTGATACTTCGCCCTTCTTTATACTGGTAAAATTAAATTATGAAAATAAGAAGAACATGGAGGAAAGTAGAAAAGGCCACAAAATGATTTTATAGCCTATTTCATTGTCTTCATTTAGATGCATGGCTGACTTAATGGGGATTTGTTTGTATTGCACAAAACTGCTTTTAACAGGTTTTGTTCTTTTTTCACATTTCCTCCTTTCTGTGTGCTGTACAGAAGTTGATAGGTTGTGAGACCATCTGTTTCAGTGTTACAGTATGTTAGTGCTGTTATAATCCCCAAAAAGTTAATACACTTTAGTACACAGAATCTTCATGTATGTTACCTATGTGATAATAAATTCTTATAGAGAAGTGAGATTGCTATCGGTATTTATATGCAGATTCCCTGCTGTTCATGCACCTCAAATAGAAACAATTTGTAATCTTGTGAACAGAATTAGAGAAACGGGATCTGTTCTTGATAAGAGAGTAATATCGCCATGTTCTTACAGACAAACTCAGTGACATCAGACAAAAGTTAGCTTGCACAGGAAACAGGAATTTTGCAAACCTTGACTTGGAATGCCAACAAACTTTTAGAATAAAAACCCTATAAGATAGTTCAGGAATAGGAACCACACAATAAAATGAAAGGAGTTAACGAAGATATATGGTTATTGCATAGTTATAATTTGTATGATAAATTTATGCACTTCTAATTATCCAATTTATCCAACTCTGCCGGCAACAGTGTCCTTCCCACTGCCAAGCAAACCCCTGTTAAGCCAGCCACATGACCAAACAAAGGCTCTATCCTTTGATTTCAAACAATAAAGAAACCAAATACAAGCTACACTTAAAATTTATAGATATCCAATAGGCTTACTAATAATTTGGTTATATTTCCTGCTGAGGAAGTCTAACATGCAAACAAATAAGTCAGATTCATGGTAAATAATTACCTAAAACAGAGCAAAATCCTATTACAGTGCTGATAATGTACTTAGGGATAATATTTGGAACCAAAAACTCTTAATTGTTTACAAAAACAAATACCAGAAAAGTGGGATAACAAAACTAAACAGAAACAAACTTATGTTAATGTAATGTTTTAGCTTTATTAAATTATAATGGAAAAAATAAAAATCTCTTTACACTTAGGTTGGATAGAAAGGTCATAACACACTTTTAGTATGGTTTATTTTGTACACATTACAAATTATTACCAAGGGCAGGGAACTGGCAGTACTGTCACACAAATATTATCAAAAGCACGCACATTCTGACTACAAGATACAAAACACCAAATTATTATCTACAGGTGTCTACTGACATCGAAGTACTCATACAAATCTAAATGCAGTTATGTACATTCAAGTATACTGTTCCATTTATTTATATATAATATATATATAAGAATTAATAAATATGGTCACATTGTGTGCCACTGGATTAGACATATTGTAAGTCAATAACTCAGAGTTACGGTAGAGCACCCCAAAGAAGAGTTCATCAGGACCATTCTGTAGGCCATGTAGATCCTTGAATATTACTCTGAGGCCTGATTCTTTTGGGATGATGTAGCGTACAGCTGAGATATTAGTGTTTACACAAACACAATAGTGTTCTTGAGAAACAAAAATGCACAACACGATGAGATTGTAAGCGACACAGGAGATACTATGAATGTAGGGCCAGCTGGTTCATCATATATGTACAAAAATCTAGGTAGGCCCCTCCCAAAATAAAAGAGAAGAGTACTTATCTCAATGGCTAAGTTGTGGAGCTCCTTCTGTCATAGCATCAGTTGTGTCACAACTTGTACTGGCTAAATCTTACATATGCTGTTTCTGTTTAAAACTAAAGTTTGAAACAGTCAGTCACTGAAGTGCTGTAACATTCAACTTAATACATCATCATGTCAGGTTCTTGCAATAGAGTACATTATGCCTTTCTCTGTAGAATACGTCTTTGTCTGCAGCTGATACAGGGTACCATTCTAGCAAATCGAGAGTAATGAACCAGGGAGATCAGGAATTTCTATATCTCAGCATATCGAATTTAAATGGAATGTTAGTATAATTTTTTTTTTTTTTGTGCCTTAATGTTAGTAACCTCTTGAGGACAATGGGTTATTTAGATATATATTTTCATTAATGAAACATATCTATAGTAAAATCTCGTTACAACATTCTAATTTTGATGGCATATAGGGACTACTGGTACTCCTGTAATTGAAGTAACTTCTTAATTTACTTTTAAATTAATACACTATGCTACGAAGCACTCAGATTGAGTGTACACATTTTATATATTAGTCACAGAAACAATGAAAAAGATGACATATACACTGTGTCCTACGTTTTATTTCTGGCCCTCTTTGAAAGAGTTGGAAACGATAGTCTGTTTCACCTTTTTTATGGAGAGATCTAAAACATAACTTGCCACGAAACAAGCCTGCTGATCACTACTAGCTTCCTATATTGTGCATGTGGTGGCGAGAGCAGTGCGATAACAAATCAAAGAAGTCAAATCCACTCAAATTAAATGATGGGGCAGTTCATGATTTACACTTTTGGAACCTATATTATCACTGAACCAGGGAGAGAAGTATACAAGTTGTATAACACTGACTCCTCTAAAGGTAATCATAATGGCAAGATTTATCATAATTTAGAGTACTATATCATAAAATCAAGGGGAATTTAACATTATTTTGATCAAATTAATGCCAGGACTATAACATTTTAATATTATAAAGAATGATACCAATAATCCTTGTACAGAAACTTCAAAGTATTTCAAATTCATAAGTAAGTAAATTCCAGTTCAGTGTTTGTTTCTGCAGGTGAAGAAAACTACAAAATCCCACATGCAGCCATGGGATTGGAACCAGTGACTGCCATAACAAAAGTCTGCAATGTAAACACCCCAGCATCTTGAAAGTGACAGTGGTAATTCATGGTGTAGGGTAATAAAGCACTCTTCGTATCGCTGTTGACTTACCTAAGTTAGATTTATAAGGGGAAAAGAGAAAAATTGAAGAAAACACAAGCAAGAGATTAGCTTTCAGTCATCTCACAACAGCAACTAAAGGAGAAACTTGCATGCTTAACTTGTTCAAAAAATAAATACAAAAAACTTAAATAACGAACTTTCATCTGGTGAAAAATTGGAAATGAGCTCAAAAATTTGTACTTCACTACGCAATATCAAAACTTTAAGAATAAATTTTCCAAAACTCTGCAAAATTAAAATATGGGAAGAAAAATAACTAAGAGGGCCACTTTATTAGTGATGAGCAAATATAACATAAAGAGAATGCTGCAAAGAGACAACATGCAGGGAGAAGATATGCACAGAGGCTTTTACTGTGAATAATACATAAAAAAAAATTTCAATTTTTCTGCACTTTAGCAATTTGTTCAAACCAAGTGAATTTTTATATCAATTAATTACTTTTTATTTGCAAGCCCATATTGAAAGGCGTATTCTACATTGTGGACTTACCTCTGGTACAGCCCTGTCATTTCTAGGTACAACAATATACAACTAATTTCCATTCAAGACGTCATGGAACTGTGGGAGGCAGGTGGGAGGGCACCTTACATTTTTAAACCAGAAAGAGGGGTACCCCTACTTCCTAAAACAGACGACAAAATAAAGGGATGGTACTGTCTGCAAGTGCTGAAAGAATTAGATAAGTATATTTCAGGTACAGAGCTACTACAGGAAAAGACGAAATGCACATTCTCACAGACAGTACCTCTGCTTTGGTCGACATGGAGGTAGGTAG
The DNA here is from genome assembly GCA_964059195.1 of Ectobius pallidus. Lineage (NCBI taxonomy): Eukaryota > Metazoa > Arthropoda > Insecta > Blattodea > Ectobiidae > Ectobius > Ectobius pallidus. Next base: position 98,946,499 of record CAXKWD010000004.1, read on the forward strand.
ACAGAAGAAGCTTCGTACAGAAATTAATTTTCTTTCATGGGAGTAGAAGAAACAAACAAATAGACAAAGACCATGAGACTATAATAAATAGTGCACTGAAGATGGAAATATTTACAAAATAAAACACGCCAATTCTGATGAAGCAGGAGTCATAGCTTATGAACTCCATGGTATCTGCAGGCGCATTGAGACGCGTGGGTGGGAGAGCAATGTGCTTATAGGAGGGGCCTGATAGTCAGTAGCACTTCTTAGTGCATGCACACTTGCGCACTACGTCAACATCTTTGGTGTAGCGTGTCCCATCATTGCAGATGAGACGAACTTTACGGCGTTTGGTTTTGCGAGCACGGCAGCAACTGGAACCACAACCACCTGCACACTGAGCAAGCTTGACTGGCTTGCGAGACCGGCAGCCATTTTCAGCATAATATTCCCTGGTCTGTTCCTTGCGACATGTTGGGCCTGAAAAATACAACTTGTTAAAAACATATTCTATCAACAAAATACGTTTAGAATAGACATTACCTATGTATAGGCCTATTGGCAGTGGGTAAGCTCTCATTCCAGCAGACAAAGGACTACCCTGCCAATAGTTCATTAGTCAACTCCAAGAATGGAGAAAAACACAGCAATGTAAGTAGGTATGACATGTGTAATAATTCTGACAGTATAAAGTTATATATTATTTTCTCTCAGGCTTCCAACCAGGTGAGTTGGAGGATTTGTTCTGAGCTTTTGGCAGCTATCTCCACTGCCAACTTCAGACAGAAGTGAGCTGGGTTGGAAAATATCTGTTTCATATACAGGAAAGACAGGATATGCTAGAATGGGTGGGGTACCAATAGGAAAATGATAAAATGGAATAATTAAACGATTAAATGTATTTTCTGATTGGCTGGGAAATAAAAAAAATTTAATATAATGACGATAGGACCTTAAGGACCTATAATATAGTCTTTCCTATAGTCTATAATATAGCTCACTTCTCCCAGAAGAAGGCAGTAGAGATTGTTAAGAAGATTTCCTTTTACGCGCCAAGTAAACTAAGTAGACACAGGAAGCTATTCTTTACCCCCAGGGTAAATACTGATAGTCACAAAAATTCACCTTTTATAAAGTAATTACATTGTACAATAAAATTAATTTTTTAAATTTTGATATACTTAGCATGTCCGAAAATGAATTTAAAAAAACTTTAGCTGAAGTTGATTTAATACTGAATTAAAATTATTAAACGTAGTTACAATAAATTGTAGTTAGAGTATTGGTTTAATGTATCATGCCAAACATTCTCCTCACTCTTTCTTTCTTACCTTAATTCTCAAAGGCATTATGTACTGTGATTAGAGAAGATACCTGGTAACTGCTGGAACCCAGAAGTTGCTAGGAATTTCTTTTTCTGCTTATTGCTGTAATGTATACTTTGTTTATTCTTATCTTTTGTGTATTTTTATCTTTTGTATCTTATGTTTTTATTATTTTGTATGTATGCATTGTATTTTTGGCATGGACATTGTAATTGGGTTTTATACCTGTAATGTTCATTATTATTATTATTAAATAAATAAATAAATAAATAAATATCTGCCGAAAGCTTGGTACAAATCCTCCAACTCACCTGATTGGAAGCCCGAGAAACAATAATATATTCTCAACATACGGAAAGCCTCAAGTCACAAATATATAGTTAGTAACCTTCACTAAGGTTTATTGTATCACTGTAAAAAGTCAGTTTGTATTAGCACAGTCAAACCTTTGTACAACAATATTTGTGGGTTCTAGCAAATGATATAGTTATAAGAGGGTTAAGTACCAACCGCATATTAAGAGGATTATACGTAGAAAACTGTATGTCCTACAGGATAATTCAAAGAGCAGACATGTAAAGAACCTAAAACAATTTACTAACCACAATTCAAGATAATTATTTAAAAGGGCTAATTTTGTTTTTAAACTTAGTAATTTCCATTGATCACAGGATGTAACTACTGAAAAATTACTAGGATGATTGTTTCATACTATGCATACTATGAACTCCGGCTTAGCTCAGTTGGTAGAGCTTGGCGCGAATAGCCAAAGGTCCTGGGTTCAAGTCCCACTGTCGGAGGAATTTTTCTCCTATAATATTCTCATGTAATGTCCAATAGAGACAATAATCTGTGGTTCATGAATGCTTATATATCTATGGGATATAATGTTTAGATTTTGAACACTGCCAAGACTTTTTACAATCTGAATGTTTTGAGGAATTCACTGGTTATTTTGGTGTGTCGGCACCTCCAATAACTCCGCCTATGGATGAACAATCATTTATTTGGCAGCTTGCTGAAGGTGCTGCCTGGAAAATCAGATCTTACAGGATTGGCAGGAAAGGCTAGCTTTTAAAATTACACATTGAGGTGTAATAGTAATACAATTAGAATGTTAATGTACCTTTCTCACAAAAGCGTCCAAGCCATCCAGGTTTGCAGCGACATGTGTATTCCCCTGGTTTGGTTTTTGGCACGCATCTACTACCATGACGGCATTGATTATTGAAACAGCTGTCCTGCTCCACAGCTGGTGCAGCTGCAACAACTGCCGCAGGACCTCCCTGATCTTCCTCCATCTGCTCCTCCTCCACCTCCTCATCATGCAGCAGCGAGCATCCAGGTGTCACTTTTTGTTGTCTTGCTGCGTTTGTGAAATCAACTGGTTTATGGTTGATCCACAGTTCCTTCAAGCAACCTGAATAAACAAAGACACAAATTAACTGTTATATAACTGTTGTAATTGTTATATAATGACCTCGTTAGCTTATTTCCCATGTTTTAAGTTTTAGTCTTATTCTCTTATTTACTCCTATATAGTATTAGTTTAGTAGTATACAAACTCAATTTATTAAATACCTAATTGTAAGCTAACATGACTATTTTGTAATGCAATTACACCTTGTATCCTGTATTTTTTTTTTATTGTTTCTGTATGCCGTCCATCTTTCATGTAATTATTATATTGTAAAGGTCAGCCTTTCCTTTTGAGCTGTTAGCTCATTGGGCCATACTAGTTAAATAAATAAATAAATAAAATCAGGTAAACTGATGTAACAAAGTGCCAGTATGTTTTTGTTTAAACAGTTATGACTGCAATTATGATATGCAGAATATGTTTTTTTTAAAATTGATTTCCAAGTTAAGCTCCAGATTTATTCATTAAGCAGGGCTTACGGAAGAACAAAGGTCTAGTTTTTTTTTAATGAGATTAAAATCTTCCAGCATCACCTGAACTGTACAGATATGTGATATCATGACAATCGCACACTCACATAAAAATGTCAAAAAAAAATTCAAATTGGCCGGTTTTGGGTTTTGAACCATGGACTCCAGAATGTGAGGCCAAAGCGTTACCATCTCGGCCACCGGGGTCATTTTAACGGTCAAGTTGGATAAGCGCTTGTAAATCGATAGTGTTTTTTGTCATAGCTACCTGTATTTTAATTTCCAAGGCCTTATAAGATAACAGTAAAACAATAGGCAGTGTGTCAATATAATTGATTTTCATTTTTTTTTTATAAATTCTTTCGAATACGTATATTACCATAAAATAGGCACTAAATTGAGCATTACTCCGAAACAGGTCAACCGATTTTATCTATTATAAATAGAAGTCTTCCCATGGACATTATAAATGCGTAAACGAAGTTTCATAAATATACGATAAAGCGTATTTGAGTTATTGCGCCTTTAAAGTAGACATTAAATTGGGGTTTACTCCGGTACCGGTCAACAGATTAGGTTCAAATTCAATAGGGCACTTCTCATGAACGTCATAAATGAGTATACCAAGTTTCATGGAAATCCGATACAGCGTATTTGAGTTATGGCGCCGCCTTTCTATTAGAAAGGCGCCATAATCTATTAAAATAGGCACTAAATTGGGCATTACACCGGTACCGGTGAACCGATTTGGTTCAATATCAATAGGGTTCTTCCCATGGACATTATAAACGTGTATACCAAGTTTCATTAAAATTCGACAAAGCGTATTTGAGTTATCGCGCGTACAGACACACGGACGGACGGACGGACAGACAGACGGACAGACATTTTTCGTCCCCACACACAATCTCATAAAGTACCATACTGGCACTTAATAAATAAAACTGTAATCATAACAGTATATACTACTTAACCCAAGTGACTCTTTCACACACTGTTCTTTTGACAAGTGTTCAGGAAAACTGAATATTAAGCTAAGTAATTAGTTGGCTGCAGTGGTGTGGAGATATCTAAGTCTATCTAATAATCATATGCAAATACTTTTATCTAAAAGAGCATTTTCCATATGAGCATTTAAAAGTTGGTTATCCTGGAGTGTTATAATTTTATACAGTGCAGAAGCATAATTTTCTCCTTTTAATTATTATTATTTACCGCTGAAAGTGCTTCTTTTACTTTCAACTGTCTAAAAAATTATTTCCTTAATAATACAATAATTAGTGATGCACATCAATACTTACCATTATTATAAATATTCTTTCCTGAGATCCAGCATCGACTCCAGAGCAAAACAATCATGCTGAACTTTGTGCTTACACAATTCCTATCTGGCCATGGCAAATTTAAATCATATTTCGAACGATTTAACATCAATGATCCAGATGGTTACTTATGCTTCTGTGGCTCCTCTCAAACAGTGCAGCACTTGCTTTTTGACTGTCCTGACTTTGGAAGATCAAGATATACTCTCCAATATCATCTGAATTTTTGTGACAGTGAACTGGCAAAACCTCTGTTTCATATATTTAAAAAACAATGTTGTTATTCTAATTTTCTAACATTCATACACCACATCTTTAATAAGCTTCAGAGGCGTAACGAGAGGGGGTTTTTGGGGGTTTGAACCCCCCCCATTGATTAAAAAAAAGGGAAATTGTAAATTTTTTTAAAGTCTGCTTATGAATTACTTAATATTAGTTTAAAGCTTGGGATGCTTTAAACTCATTATTGTGCATCTTAATTTTTTTAATTTTCCGGGGGAGGACCCCTGGGGGGTATGGATGTTATAACCCCCCATATGGTCGGCCTGGTTACGCCTAATCATAATGTTCAATCTGTTGTAAATTGAATGAAATTGTTAAACTATAACCCTAATATGCTAATGTACAATAGGGTTCTATTTTCTTTACTGGAAATTCAATAATAATACTTACCATTAAAACTTGTGAGGTTTCTGAGGTGCCACTGAGTGAATGCTCCTTGCCCAGCTTCAGGAGGTATTCCACCAATAAAAAGAGGTGTTGTCAAATGTAAATAATCCCGAGCACCCTCATTGATAATACTCCTTGCCAGACCCTTGTCAACTCTCAGTGTGAAATTCTTCTTGATGGCAATCAACTCCGCCATGTGGTACTTCCCATCACTTACCATTTCAAAGCTGAAATTTTAAAATAAAAATAATGCAAACATTTATTAGAAGAAATAAGTTCAGCAACATTTAGAAAGTACTCCTACACAACACGATATTAAGCTAAATCCTTAGAACCAGGTTGATCTACAGTGTACACAATGATTCTTTTCTTATGTATAGGCAGTTTGAAATGTGCTATGCATAGGGATGGTCTCGTTTTTTAGGTGTGTCCCGGGTGTGCTGTCAGTATTAAAAAAACACGAATTGTACCATTTTTCAAATTCTAGAAATAAGCTCAAAAATAAAACCCTACTTACAGCAATAAACTCACAGCAGAAAATCCAACTCAAATTGTTCTTCATTCCATTTGAATAAAGTTTACAATAGAAATGGAAAATAAAAAAAAGTATACTTTTTGTTTATTTAAATAGTGAACTCTTAGTTAAGAAACATGAGAGATACTGGGTTCATCTTTACATTAGTTTGGAACTGCTTAAATCTACATTTTTCATCAATGTTCACTGATTTATAAGATGGCAAAGATAAATTCTGAAACTATCTTCAGATCAGCATCAATTTATTCAATGCACCAGTACTCATGACAAAATTAATTATATAATTAAAGCTGAAGACCATGTCATTTAGGGTTGCCAGATGTATTGGTTTTGTAGGAAATAATTACGTTCTACTGTAACCATTTTATGAAATGCTGGATGTACGAGGGTTTTTCCGAAATTAATGCCTCCTATTTACTTACATTGCAAAAGCATTATTCCATTAACATGCAGCTGGCAGAGGAATAAGTTTTGTGTTTTGTTTGCAGCGCAACATAAAATGAGAACGGAAGCGGAGTAAGGAAGATAATATGCATAAACCTTACTCTTCTATAGATTTACTATTCCTATGAAAGCCATTAACCCACAAAAACATACCAGTAACAGCATCGATCTCAATTATTATAAGACATGATTGTAATAGTTTTTACCTATACATTGTTGAAACTGGATAGTTGCCAACATCATAGCTGACTCGTATCCGTCCATTGAACAGTTCCACGGCCAAGTGTTCGGACTGTCCATCATAAAGCAGTACTCCATTCTCCTGCTCTGTTGCAAAAACCATTGTCACATTTGCTGAAGGCTTGGTTCTCAGGGGCTCTAGCTCCACAAAAGAATTGTTGTGAACAAAACTCAAACTTGTCAAGTATTCACATCTTTTTCCTGAAAAAAAAAAAATTATTTTTAAACTAAAGGTGTCGTAAATGATTACATCATTCTGATCAGTACGAGATGATAAATGATAACATTTCTTATACAAAAACCATGTACGAATAGGCCATAAGGTTAGATACCTAATATTAGGAAATACAGTGAAAAAATAATAATTAGTAAAATTTTGGACATAACAACTATTGGTCTCACCTTCAGCTATTCCCAACTGGTAGGTGTTGTGCAGTTCTGCTGGTAGCGGAAAGATGTAGGCCTACTTTTTAATCAAACTAACTTCTCTTGAGATTTAAAAATTCATTAACCTTTCTGTAGCAAGATTGAATATGGAAATATACACACTAACTCCACTATTAGGTATATTTACCCAGAACAATCGTTTCAGCGGGTATCCCCATCATCATCAGATGATTCCAACTGGCCTCCTGGTGGCAGGGGGATGAACTTGAAGTTCCCTGGATGCCTACTGAGGTGTCAAAGTTTAACAGTTCTTGACAATTCTTTTGAATGAATATTTTCTCCCAGACCATGAGTTCTAATGGTTTTTGAACTTGTTTTAGTAATTCTATTTCATGGCCTTCTTCCCAACAATGAGATGCAAATGATGGCATTTCTGTTTATAATATTTCTGTACAAACCGAAAAGTCAGCTTTAGCAACCTAATCCTAGGAAGAAGGCCATGAAATCGAGGATGAAATAGAAATATTAAAATGAATTCAAAAACCATCAAAGCTCATGGTCTGGGAGAAAATATTCATTCAAAAGGACTGCTGAAACTGCTAAACTTTGACATCTGCCCAGTCAGAATCAGCTGATGATACTGGGTATATCCATTGAAATAAATGTACTGGATATATATATATTATAATAATGAAGTAAACGTGTACATTTTGGTACCCTCTCTTTGCTACAGATTTCAAAACATCACTGTGCTATTTCCCTAGTAATATTAACATTGATCGTTAACCTATGTTTGTTTTCTGGATGAATACTTTCTACCATACCGGTAGGCCTACTACTTCTTGGGCTTCTCTATGTTTCTAGTGACTTGATTGTCCAACAAACAGATAAGTAGCAATGAGTAATACATTTTTGAGGGAGGTGCATGAGTCAAGATTACCAGGTATGGTAGACAAGCCACAAAAATTAATAGTATGGAAGAATGTATTTATAAAAAAGTCACACATAGACTAATGATTTGAACATTGAAATTCCAGCACTGTTCTATAGTATGGTTTTAATCACTAAGTGACGGACTTACGTGGTTTGTGCATAATTTTACCACCCAGATCTAAATCTGTAAATATTCCAATAAAATTACTTAAATCAGAGGATAACAATACCTGAATAGCCAGGAGCACATTTACAAATGTAATCATTAGAGCCCATGGGTTGAAAACAGATGCCATTTTTGCAGTCATGATGTTGACAAGGCGATGTCTGAGGGTACAGCATTGCTACCATTGGTGCAATTTCACAGAACTTGCCAGTGAAGTCTCCAGGACACTTGCAGGCGTAATCATTCACTCCATCCACACAAGTACCTCCATTCTAAACAGATTAATAATTCATAAATTGTGTCAATTATCATTCTCCACAATCTGCAGATCATTACGAAATTTTAAGCAAGATATCACAAAATTCCCAAAAAAACTTGGACCACTATTGTCCATACAATTTTGAAGTCATTCCTACACAATATAAATTATCATTTGTATTCTGCTGTTAAAAAAAATTGTAGTTAAAAACTACTGGTATGTCAAAAACTACACTCTTTGTTAAAAATATATTCTGTTAAGAATTGATTGTTAGGCCGATTCTTTTGATAACTTTCGTTGGGTCGGCTATCGATTAGAGATATAATAATTTATATCTAACAAAACTTAGTTTAAGTCAAATCTATTATATGATAAACAGGTTCACAAACCTGACACATGTTATTCTGACAATCATCTACGTTGATAGTACAGTTGTCTCCTGTGTATCCGAGAGCACATTCACAGGTGTAGTGTGTGAAGTGGTCTACACAGCGAGCTCCATTACGACATGGATTATATTCTTTTGTGCAGAATGGTATCTTAGTTTCACAGTATTCTCCCATAAACCCTGGAGTGCAGCGACATTCATAGGCCTGCACCAAGTCCACACAAGTTGCATTGTTCTCACACTTGTTGTTAGCACAGTCATCCACATTGGTCTCACAGCGATCCCCAGTGAACCCAGCAGGGCAGTGGCAGCTGGAATCATATTCAAACATGTTGTAATATGGGTATTTTTCAAGATAAAGAAACAATGAACTCAATATTCTATTTAACAATATTGTCTCCTGCAAGGTATAGTATTATCTAGTAGTACAGTAGTAATTTTTTTTTAAAGCAAAAATGAGTTATGTTTACGATAAATTGTCCAATCTTCTGAATTGACCGTAAAAGTGTAAAGGTCTTCTTTTTACCAATAAAGAAACTTGTTCAAATTTTACTATCATATCAACCTTTATTTTGAAATACATTGTAACTGCTGTATGACACCGCAAAAGAATGTATGAAACATGAAATGCAGTTTGATAAATTTGCAAACTTGTATCAGACATAATCTTATATTGTAAACACGATAAAAATATAATATGTGTGATAAATTTTTTGTAAAGTCAAATTTCTACAGACCAAAATCTCTACTGTATTTTATCCACATTGTAAGCATTATTATTTAGTTGGTGTGTGATTGACGTATGCCCTGAGGGCAAAACCCCAATATTCTCACAAGAAAGGGATCCAAGAAGATCCAAAGTTGATATCAAGATTTTGTACCCCGATGAAGCCTTCAACAAAGAATGGGTTCCAGGGCCAAAATCAAATTTTTGTACCGCAGCATTATTGCAGATAGCAGTGATAGCAACTGAGCCATTGAGCCCACCACCATAACATTTTTGTTTGTTATGTTTTCTGCACTGGATCTGTACCACTTGATCCATTGCCCCACTCCTGATCTGATAATAGAACAATGCCCACCACATGGATATCCTGAGTAGACCACCATTTTAGGTTAATTTTCTGTACCCATCTTCCAGATTTTACTTATAAGTTAATTAAAATCTACCTACAAAAAAGAGGTGCTTATATATGGAATATGTAGGATTTGAAGAACAATACAACATCAAATTCGATCGTTTTTCATATTACTAAAACCAACTCAGCTATATAATCCCCCCCGATGACACTATAAAAAAACTCTACTTACAGACTATCCATAGACATTTTAAAAAGTGGTAACAAAACCTTAACTTACTTAAATACCGATTTAATCAATGCAATGGAAAATTTAGACAACTGGTTCACTTGCAATGGATTAAAATTAAATAGAAGCAAAACAGGTATTATTCACTTCAAAACTTCAAGTAAATCAAATACTGAACCCAACTACCAGCAAAACATTGAAGTGAAAAATGCTAGTAAAATCCTAGGTGTATTCGTTGATGAACATCTTAGATGGACCAGTCACATTGATTACACAGTAAAAAAACTAAATTCTGCTTATTTCAATATGTGTTGCCTTGCTCAAATAACTAACATGCAAACGAAAAAAATGATATACTATGGCTATTTCAATTCAATAATGTCGTACGGAATAATTGTATGGGGAATAGCCACAGGATGGGAAAGAGTTTTCAAAATTCAAAAACAAATTATAAGGATAATGGCAAATGCTGGCTTCAAAGACTCATGCAGACCGTTGTTCAAAAAAATGGGAATTCTAACTCAACCTTCTCTCTATCTTTTCAATTTGCTAAATTACTTTCACATCAATTTCAACACTATTCAAGAGCATCAGAATCAGCATAGCCATAATACCAGGTACAAAGAAAACATAAAATATCCATCTCATAGGCTAACACTGTTGGAAAAGAGTCCATACTACATGGGAATCAGGGTATTTAATAAATTGCCAAAACCTATTAGACTAATAGAAAACCATAATCAGTTTAAAAAAACCGTGAGAGAAATACTTATAAACAAGGCTTATTATTCAGTGAAAGAATATATGGATGAGTAGTGAAAAAATAGTGGGTCCATCGGAATTCATGACATAAATGTTAGTTACATTTTGGCTTTCTTAGTATTTACTAAATTGTTTAATTTAACATTACTTATAGTATTATTTCACCACTACCTAATTTTTCATTATATTCTGTACATATGATTACTGTATTATTTTTATATCGTTGTATGGTATTATTATTTTATATAACAACATTGTATTAATAATTGTATCCTGTTCAGGAACTTTTGACGAGTCACCAGTTTACGAGCAATGCTCAACCATGTAAATGCTATGTGACGATTAATAAAACTAAACTAAACTAAACTAAACTACTGCCAATAAAACCTGAAACTTACACTTGCACATTGATGTATAGGTCCACCAGTAAATGGAAATGTGAATTTACCTGAATCGCCCTTCCTCTAACACCTTGCAGGTGCCAGCATTACGACAGGGGTTGCCGTAGCAGGCATCTATCATATATTGACAGTGTTGACCATGGTACCCAGGGGCACAGTGACACACATACTGGTGTTCTGGCAATGGCTCACATTCCCCTCCATTAGCACATGGAAAGGTGTAGCATGCATCACATTTGGCCAAAATCTCGTAACTCACTTTGCCTGAAAATCATACCACAGTTGTTTCAGAAAACCATTATATTTAGACTGGAAGACATGGATAGACAAGTAATTGGGCACTGAGAAGAGAAAAAAGTTCCTTAGCATTCTTTAAGTTTAAGAAAGGCTACCAGAAGGAAATGTACAGTGAGTCCCACGCAAGAGTTGGCCAATGACGCGGGTTTCTGCGTCGCGGCTGGCACAGCTCCAACTCCCGAGCGATTGGGTGAAATATCTACGCAAATAATGCCGCGGTTGGTGTAATGGTTCAGGTTCTCACATTGACAGTTTAAATTACAACGAAAATAACCACGTACCTCATCACAAGAGATGTTGGAAATGTTCTCCTCTTGCATAAGCACAACACTGACACCTTTTTTAGGGAATTTTCTTTCACGCACATTAAGTTCAGCTTCCGAGATAGAGTTAATTTCTCTTGTGATATTGTCTTTAAGACCTCCTTGTGTATGGGAAATTGACCTATACACTTTATTTTTCAAGTTTCCCCATAAATAATATTTACATACTGTTAGAAGAACTTGATGACAATATCACATAGGCCTATCACAAGAGAAAGTAACTCTGTCTCGGAAGCTCAAAGAAAATTTCCTAAAAAGGTACCAGTATTGTCTGGATGCAAGAGGAGAACATTTCCATCATCTCTTGTGATGAAGTACGTGGTTATTTTCATTGTAATTTGAACTGTAAATGTGATAACCTGAATCATTACAACGACCGCGGCATTATTTGCGTAGATATTTCACCCGATCGCTCGGGAGTTGGAGCTGTGCCAGCCGCGATGCAGAAACCCGCGTCATTGGCCAACTCTTGCGTGGGACACACTGTATATTGATATGTGTAACCAAGAAGAAAGGGAGGGATTGTATGGTTCACACTAGGGGTTTGGAGGTTCAAGGGTTTCAGAAAGTCATATGAACAGGCTGTCTGTCCCATGTGTGAAGGATGGGAAGACAATATTATTATTATTATTATTAATATTATTATTATTATTATTATTATTATTATTATTATTATTATTATTATTATTATTATTATTATTATTATTATTATTATTATTATTATTATTATTATTTTTTTTTATTTTTTTTATTTTTTTTTTTATTTTTTTTTTTGTCTGGCAGGAAACAGAGAGGTGGAGAAATGAATTTATCTTGGAAAAATTGTGGTGTTTCAAAATTCATTAACTTAAAAAATTTGATCAAGAAGATCATAAAATCTACACTAGAGGGCACATCAGTATGAGGGCAAAACCCATGCAACATACGTTCAGAAAAATGTAAGAAAAAGTGAAGTCTAAAGTGTTTAAATGTGAACCATCTCATTTACTTATAAGAACGACTTTGTGCCAACGATGGGTAATCAGAAGTTTGTAAGAAAATTGTATCCACTGATACCTTACTCATTGCTGTAGGCCTTGTACTACTTGAAAAATTACTAGATCATTGTTTGGGGAGAAGGGAAGGTTGAATGTGCGAAATTTTTGCACGGGTCTAGTGCTATACAAAAAAGTTTACTCAAATACTCAAGCAACTATACATTGTAAAACGTATGCACTTGCCATAGATTTTTTTCTTGAATTACACAATCAAGAACACTCATGAGAAAAATCTTTTATAACTAATCCTATATCTGTAGAATTATTTATAACATAACATTTGAAAAACTTACTCTTGCACTGGAAAGCGCTGGATGGAGTTGTCAGTAGTAACTTGTCCCTCATGGAGTGTGGTTCAGCACAACGAGCTATGCCTGGTTCTACATAGTCCCTTTTCACCCAATCAGCCAACCATCTCAGAGAACAGTCACATAAAAATGGGTTTGCTCCCAGGGCTCTAAAATATTAATAAATACAAGTACTTGGAGTCATTTTGTTGAAGAGTGAATGTAAATTAGGTTTATTCAATATGAACTCATTTCAGCATAGGATTTATGCTGGTCACACTGTTACAATGCTATAGGTAAATGTTACTGCAGAGTACCTTGTTGAGTACTAAGTTCTATTTTATAGGGTGTTATAGAAATTGATCCCTATATAGGACAAGGAGTTTCTTAGGGTTTCAGGAGATGAGGCCCAAAGATTTTCAGACATCTGGCATGTGAAGGTAGTAAGGTTGTTGGGGTTGTCATTATTCCCTAAATTGCTCTTGGTACACAGTTCTGTCAGAGGCTAAATCGACCAAGTTCATAATGCCACCAGAATGATTAAGTCAACTGACTTCAGTTAATGGATATCAAACCTCTCGACCTTTCAGTTTGTACCACAGTATCTCAACCAACTGCACTACAATGCAACCTCATTTGTTGTATCCTCAAAAGGAAATGAACCTGGGTTTCCGCTTTGTATGCTGATGCTTAGACCACAAGGCTCGACAAGAACAGGTATATATTGTATTGACTTTTAGTAAGTAATGAATGAAAGAAAAAATGTGAACAAGATATCATACCCAAATTCACTAATAAACAACTTAGGATAAAAAACATGAATGAGAACGAAAAAGAAACTACTAATAGGAATATCCTCTGGTGATGGCCGGAAAATTAGCTATTTTAATTTTGAGTATGAATATACTGTATATATAATTTTTTTTTATTTGTGTTAAATTGTGTTTATGAATAACTGGCTCACTCTAATATTCCTTTGTACCCTCCTCCTGGGGAAACTCAATCTATCTCCACCTATGAACATACTGCAAAATTAAAGTTCACAATGGCTCTCAGAAACTGGTGTGAAAATAAAATAAATTTGAATCATTCAATTATATGAGTTAAAATTACACACTATTATAATCTACTCAAAAATAACTAAAAGCATTCTGAAAACTTACAAATGTGTAATGGCTTTCAAGTCTCGAAAAGTTCCTTCAGGAATCATAGAGATATCATTTCCATGCAGTGATCTGAAAAAGATAAAAAAGACTTTTAGCATCTTTATCTTATGCTTAGTTCTGGTTCAATGAATCACATTAAACCCTTTCCAAATTAAGAAATAAGTAGATGTAAACAAAGGCACATGCCATTATGATTTCTGCTGTTCACTAAGCTCTTGTTGGTCATTTTCTTCCTAGTACTAATAAGGTTCCTTGCAAAATATAAAAATGAATAATGTGTTTGAAGTACAATTAAATTAAGCAAGGTTCCCGAATTTATAGCAAGTCTGTCAATTGACTAGGCAGTATACTTTTATCAGGCGTGGCTCAAGACTGGGAAGTTAGATGAAGAACTAGAGAGCGGTCAAACAAGGAAAATTCCTGGCACCGGTTAAGGGTAGGCTGAATGGAATGGAAGTCTGCCATTGCATTGCATTGCATGAGCGCATGCATAGGTGAAGAGCACTTCACCTAATTCCCCAGAATAACTGCCACTGACTTTTATTATTAGGATTTGTTCTTGTGGATTGAATTAATAATTATTGTAATGCAATATACCGTATTTACTCGTCTATAGCACCCCCTCACCTATAATACCCCCCCAATTTTCGAAAACGCCAAAAAAAAAAAAAAAAAAAAGGATCGGCAACTGCAACATTCCTGTTAACGGTAAAACCCACGCTTCCCTGCCACCTGTGTGTTGGCCTTAGTTACTCTCACCTCCCCCATAGATTTCTCAATGCCCTTCAGGTTTCTGAGTTCAACTTCCGCCATACGCGTGTATTGTGTTGTTGCCTGCCTGAGAGTTAGTAAGCACGTGAAAACTGAGTTGGAGAGCAAGTTTCACGGCATCCTTCATGTTGAGTGTGTTAGAATATGCAGCCATGTATGATATCTTATTATCAGGAGCAAAGAAAATGTTGAAATCATTCCGTGGTGTGAAGAAAGGGAGATACGAAATTTAGGCAGTTGCTGCCCAGTTGGATGACAACATTGCAATGCTGAGTTAACCTTGAACACCACGCGGGCACGCGCAGCGTTTAATCACGTGACCCAGTCAGCTGCGGTAATGCAGGAGGGAGCTATACCAAACTGTTTAAAACTCTAAAGTTAAATTGACGTGATAATTTAACTTTTTGTAAATAAAAAAAAATGGATTTCAACTATTTTGCGTGTTGATTTAAAGACGCTAAATGTGTCTTTTTCTGTTTTTAAAGCATGACAACCCAACCTATGTCATGTGAAAATTTTCACCTATTATACCCTCCCCTATTTTAGAAGTTGAAAATTGTGAAAAAAGGGGGGTGTTATAGGTGAGTAAATACGGTATATGCTTGATATGTGAGCAACTCTAAGTTCACGTCCATTCAATCAATTCCTGCACATATCATATCATGCACACCAAATATTGTTTAGTACTGTATTTACATTATGAGAATGTTTATACTATTAATGAAGCCCATCTTTTTGTGTTTGTTTCATATGCTTATTAGAATCTTGAAGAGAATATTCAGGACAATGCAGGAAGCATAAAGCTCAAGGTTTATGCAAATTCAAAAAACATTTTCAGCAATGGACAAAGAAAATCTGGGATACAATAAGGAATAGCCCATTTGTAAAATATATACACAGGCCCATTATGAAATTGCAGACAAATATTATGCTTGATACAATACATGCTACAAATGATCACTGCATGACAGTGAGAAAATTATGTCAAATGCCAGGCTCAGGCCACAGAGGTTAAGTAGCATGTATACATCCAACATATTGTGTTGAAGGAAGAGAAACACATTGCAATTTACAGATTCTTATTCACTTGATGGTGGACAATTGAACTGTAAATATCAAAAGGGACACTTTTTATGAAACTGAAGACTTGAATGCTGTCAAGTTCTTATTAAAGAGTTAATACTCTTTAGCAGTGTTGAATTATGGTTCATTTATGTCGAGAGTGATCTAGTATCGAGAATGTTCGAGTGTCAAGGAGAAACGAGTATGAAGAATGTTTTGGAGTTTTCGAGGTTATGGTGCAGGCCGTTGCGTGCATATGCAAGCACGAGAAATGGGTCATTGCTTTGCAGTGTGTATTGAGTTTGTATTCATTAAATAAATATTATTCTTAACAGCCAATCAAATTTCACGATCATAATTATACATTTCTTATTAACTTTTAAAGGTGTTTCATTTTTGTAAAGATCCCATGCGTTTCACTATACTTTAGCTTAATTTAATCAATTATTAATAGAGTTCCCTTGTGCAATAAAAATACAATGTCTGCAATCTGTTAGTTGTTAGATAAACATGTGCTCATGATGGTGTTGTTTACATCCACTTCATTCCTTTGTTGGAAAGGGTTTAGGGTTTTAGCTAGGGATACTCACATGATGCGAAGCGAGCTAAGACCAGCCAAGGCATCCCTCTGAATACACTGCAGCTTATTATAGCTGATGATCCTGTGGGGAAAAATATGACATCAGGTTACAAAAATTCCTTTGATAGATATTCCAAATTTATATAAGTAAATATTAAACTGTATTTATAAACTGAACTTTATAAGCCTTCTTCTTTTGTTCATGGGCCATAGCAATAATTACATTATTAATAGGAAACACACAGAAATACTGAAATAATAAGTCTGAATATTATAAGTTAGCACATCCACAAAAATGTTTCACTTGCCTTCATCTTCAACTGAGATCAACTGATTAGAAAGGAGGATGGTGTCATTTGTAACCTCAAAATTTACCAGATTATCTCTTTGTTCCTGAATGAAGACTTTGTAAATCTGTCAATTCCTTTGATTTTGCAACGCTATTAATAATATCATGTCATCTTCAAAATGATGTGCTATGTTCCTGGTGTTTTAGATTAAAATTTATTGAAAACAAATGTGAATATGAATATAAACACAATTTGAATTTGCAGATGACATAATATTATTAAGATCTATGAAAAAACCGAAAGAATAAGCAATTTGAAAAAAAGTCTTCCTTCAGAAAACCAGAAATAACTTGCTAAATTTTTCAGATTATGACCATTTCTAAGCTGGTACACTAGGAAGAGTCTCCTGACAAACTCACACTCTGTGTAAGTGCTAATTTAAAATAGTGGAGTTGAATGGTATTTCTGTTCGATTTTAATGTATAGTATAGGTCCTACCATTATCAAGCCGTTTTTAAAATACAAAAGCCAAAACTGGAGCAAAATGCAACTTATTTTCCACAAAATTCTTTAAAAATCTCATGGATTTCATTGGATTAGCAATTTGTGGGGTTGAAATATCACACTGTTTGTACTAAAGGACTTTTATTCCTTCTCATGCAGGACCTTCATTTTTTAATAACATTTTGCATTCACTGCTTCACATATTTATTTTCCGAAATCTGGTGTCATAAAATTGACATCTACATAAACTGGTAATAAAATTATAGATCAATATTAGTTGGCTTACAACTGTCTCCTCGAGAGAGAGAGAGAAAGGGCGGGGGGAGGGGGGGAAAGAAAACTTCATTTGTCCATTTCAATCCAATGTTCTATCTATTGTATAGTTTTTTTTGTCTAGATTGTCAAAATGCATGTTCTAAGATATGATATAATAGAGGTCTATCAATAATTTTAAATAAATCTAATACCTATTTTGCTCAACTTGAACCTTTATTTAAGGTTACTTAAATTTACAGTTGCTTTTAAATATTGCTTCAGGTAAAATTTTATTTGAGTTTTCCCACCAAGAAACATTATCTCAGATACCATATTGGCCTGAATATATGACGATTTTTTTTTCCTCAAAATGTGTTTATAAAAACTATACTCGTCGTATACATGCAGCCAATACTTTCAACAATTCTCCATTCATGAATGCAGCTGTGTAGGGAGAATCCCTATGCGATGACTTGTGTCTGACCCAAGGCCAAAATCACGTGGAAATTTACCAAACTTTACTGAATTTTATTTTTCCCAAATTCGTGTTCTCCTTGTACTGCACTGTTACTTCTCTATTCTCTACATGTAAGGCTTTGTTTGACTACCAATCATGGCGGACCAAGTGGAAAAGAAAGCATCTTCATTATCTCAATGCGTAAATAAAGGCAAGAGAAGAAGTTACGACATGAACTTCAAAATTCCATTTTATGTGAAGAAAAATGTAGTAATAAGCTGTTTTATTAATGTTTTCGTAACTATCCTTCAAAAATTCATGGTTGTCTTATATGCGAGGTCGTCTTATATTCGGACCAATACAGTAACTTATTCACTGTACAGTATTTTGTTGGGGGTCAATTAAGGGGCTCAAAACCACTGCATTTTGACTGAATTGCTTCAATTATATTAAAAATGTGTAAACTTCAGCTAACACTTCTATGCTATTTTATATTGATTTTTGTATTAATTCATCAGGGTATTCATGAGACTTCTGTATAAATTTATTATATAAAAGATAAACATCGGCTAATTTTGATTTTATCTTCCTTTTTTAAAAATTCTTCAGTTTGTTAATTCTTTGTTTAAATGATTTTTTAATTTTTTATCTTTTCTGAAGAAAATGACAGGAGACAAACATAAGGGAGAAAATAATAAAGATTATAACTGCCATGTCCTAGGTACCAGAAGATGTACCCTGCCAAGATCAGTCTGTTAAAGACAATTTTATGTATACGTTATCATACAGTTTTTAAAACAAAATAAATTGCATTTATGTAAAGCATAGGCCTATAGTTACTGCATCCCTCCTTTTTTCTACATGCCCAACCCATGCTATGTTTCTGATTTATGGATGTAGTAATTTATTCTGAACACGAACAAACTTGTAAGTACTCACAGAGTAGACAGCTTGGTGAGGTTCACAAATGAGAAGTTAGATAAAATAGAGATCTGGTTGTTGCTTAGATCCCTGTGAAAAGAAAGATTTGCATGAGTCATCACATAACCTACATAAAATGGACTAGATAATGAAAATTCAAAGTCCTTTTAACATAATCTCCTGAAAATGTTAAGCTATGATTAATCAAAATAACCCTGTAAGATGATCCAACCAGTGAAGGAAGTGGGGAAAATCCAGAGGCGGTATGCTATCCAAAGATTTTTCCCTATCATACCTCAATTTGAAAAAAGCATACCCCGTCCCTTTCAACGAACATCTTGTACTGTCGATTTACATGCCTTTATTTATTTCAGTAGAAATATTTTTTAAATATTTAATACCTACTTAAACAGTAAAAAAAATCTCAATATTTTGTTACAAAGAAATATTTTAAAAGCGTCAAACCATTAAGATGGCAACAGAAGCCATCGCAAGTTACCGCTCATAGCCTTCTATACTCGTAATGGTTACCGGCAAAAGTGCATCAGTAGATAAGTGATCACGAAATGTAATTATATTACGATGCAAACAGATATATAGGGAATAGGCTACTCTTTGCTACAAAGGAACGTTAACAACCTTTTTAAGATCCACTGATTCTCAATGACGGTATGTTTTTTGTCATTGAAATCAGTGCCGGTATGCCATTGACTCTTTAAAACCAGTGCCGGTATTCCATACCGGTGCATACCGCCTCAC
Organism: Ectobius pallidus; assembly: GCA_964059195.1. Classification (NCBI taxonomy): domain Eukaryota; kingdom Metazoa; phylum Arthropoda; class Insecta; order Blattodea; family Ectobiidae; genus Ectobius; species Ectobius pallidus. The sequence continues at coordinate 98,966,219 of CAXKWD010000004.1, forward strand.
TTCCCTCACTGGATCCAACTAAGTTGCGTAACTTACTAAATGTTTTAGCATGCACCAAGAAAACAGCTCTCTTATAATATCAATGGGAAATTGCATTACCTCTTGAAAATAAACTTAATTTTCTGTTAGAAAATACAAACAACAGCAAGTAATGATATATTTTATGGAAAAATATTGTGAAATATAATTTTTTTAGAACACATAAACATGAAGTTATTTCTAAGAAGAGAATATAATTTAAAAAAAAACTAAGAATTCAGAATAAAGTATGGGACTGATATTGATTATATTAGAAAGAAAAATGTTTGTGTTCCATAAAAAATACAAAATGTTAATAAGAAATGAGGTGAATAGGTATTAAAAATGAATACTGGAATTGTGACTTTTATAAAATGCAATGTTCTATTTAACTGAAGTTCATAATCGTCTTTGTGAATATGTTGTGCCTAAAAGTAGCTTCTTAAAATCCAGGGATCACATGTTTAATTATAATTAAACAACAGTTAATGGTTTTTTATAATAAGTAAAACTATCTGAGAAGTACAACACATTGTGTTTGCTCACGTAAGCTACCTCATTCCTAAAGCTAGTTTACAACACGACAAAACTAAGTTTAGTAACTAAGTTTTGAAAATATTTTTTATTTGAATACACAAGCATGAGATGTACTGGCGACAATGAGTTTTGACACTAGTTTCAACTGATTCCAATTTTTCATGAAACTATGGGAGTAATTTTGAAGTAATATGCATATTTAGCTTTGTAGACTGAAGTGGGGTAGTGAGACATTGTGAAATGCCTGTATTTATATGTGATTCAAAAGTGTATAAGGGATTTCGGTCACTTGAACTTCAAAAATAAGCAAAATACGGGGTTGCACTGGAATTTATTTTGGAATAAATGAGTGTAATCACTTTCATGAAAGTAGTTATGAAACAGTGTTATCATGTAAACTAGCCTTTAAACTACTACCTTTGGCTTTGAATGTTGTAATGAGCAGGATAGCAGACAAACATAAAGTAGCTTACCAATCTTATTTTATTTTTTATATCTACTTGATAGATAAAGTTATGATCATTTCTGCATTGCAACCAACATATCTTGAAATATAGAGACATGAAGAAATTTAAAAATGCACATTCATTTTTAATAGCTCATAAATTGTATATTAATAAAAATAAATAACTTTTCAAAAATACATAACAATGTCAAAAATAATAATAAGATAAATACAAAATGTACACTTAATAGAATTTAAAGTCAAAAGAGAATCATAATGTAAGTGGTATCTCTCAGATATATTGCTCCTATTTTATATTTATAGATGCTTCAATAGCTAGAAAAGAAGTTTAAATTTATTTGCCAGTACCTTGCAATACAGGTATCTGACATTCATGGTAAAAAAAAAAACAAGTAATACACAGACATAAAAATATTATAAAGGCTTAGTGTAAACACAATAAAGTGATAAATAAAAATACATACACAACAAATACCAGAAAATAATGGGAATACAGGAATATAAGGATATCACAGATGACTATAATAGCAAGATAACAATAGCTAGCTACAATAACTTAATCTAACCATTCTGCATTACAATAACTTAACCTAACCATTCTGCATTACAATAACTTAACCTAACCATTCTGCACTAAGGATTATTTAATTGTCAAACAGGCTATTTAAGGATAAAATCCTAAGGCTAAAACAATACATCGATGACACTATGAACTGATGTGATCAGCTGCAATATTTAAACACTACCTATTTAAAAAGCCTTCTTAGTTAGTTAATAAACAGTGAAATACATTAGAATAAAAATGAAACTTTCTTAGCGCATTTAGACATTACAGTAAGAGACTGCTAGTAAGTTCAAAATATTGCTAAATACTGTAACATGGATTACTAATTTATGCAGCTTAGATTTTAGTATCTGGATTGGTAATTGAAAAGGATGTATGTGCAAAGTGTTAATAAGCTTTATTTCTAAGGAATGAAGTGATTTTTTTTTAAACAGAAATTTGTTCTATGTGGGATTTTTTTTTTTATCCTGATAATATAGGATCATGGAAGGTTAATTACGGATAATCCTAGGAAATGTTTTATTATGAAGAACCCTCAAGTTTGCAGGAAATTAGCCACAGTAATTCATATTTTCTTGTTTCTTATGAAATAAATTGTGTAGCCAACTGTAGTAAATATATACAATTGGCTGAAGACATGACATACGGGGTATTACATGGATTTAATGTGTTTTAAACTCAAATACATTCTTTTTTGCTTTTATCTTGAGTCATGGTCGATTAGACCTTCCTATTTTAGACAGTATTTGCCTCCTTATACCCTCTGATAATAAAAATTAACACACAACACACTGTGACACTGATATTTATGTGTAAAGCATTAAAAGACCATTAAAATATATGTACAGATTAAAATTAAACTCAAATTACGCACAGATCTATGCTGTAAAAACACTAAAATGTATATATAAAAATGAATTTCCCTATTATTATTGGGAGTCTTTACACCATGCATATGATGGTAATGTTCAAATCTTCAGGATCGTAAAGTGCACCTCTCTTGATTGTTTTGTGAAGTTCTTGCAGGATTAAATGCACAGTGTGTTGCAGTGTTGTTTTGATATTGAATATGCATTTCGGTGCAATATAACTACGCCATCATCAGTTCCGACTCTACAACACAAGGAACTGATGATGGCGTAGTTATACTGCGCCGAAATGCGTATTCAATATCAAAACAACACTGCAACACACTGGGCATTTAATCCTGCAAGATTTGGACATTACCATCATATGCATGGTGCAAAGACTCCCAATAATAGGGAAATTCATTTTTATATACACATTTTAGTGTTTTTTCAGCATAGACCTGTGCGTAATTTGTGATTAATTTTAATCTGCACATATATTTTAATGGTCTTTTAATGCTTTACACATAAATATCAGTGTCACAGTGTGTTGTGTGTTTATTTTTATCATCAGAAGGTATAAGAAGGCAAATACTGTCTAAAATAATCCTCCCTCTGCGGCAAACATGAAATTTATCAATTAGACCTTCCTAGCCTTTGTCCACTGATGTAGTGAAAGAATTAATTTCTTGGGTAGGGACACCTTTTAGCACTTACCATACTGGTCTTGGTCTTTCCCTGTGTATGGGTCAATTTATAATAATTTATGCTATATTCCGAAGACCACAAAATAAATGTGGTTCGAACTATAGAAATATTGTAACGCTGTTTGATTTAGGGAACTTTAAATTTACACTAGTCAATTTTTATAATATTAGTGTGAAATGGGTAAATTTACATGGTTGAACAACACCATAAACGCTCTTTGTAAGCTCATATAGCAAATCATGGTCGCTATTTTAAAAGATATTGCTACCACTACCTCAGACTCTTCTATTGAATTTTCATCTTTGTTCCTTCTGAGACACTATTGGATAAAACGTCAAAAATACAAGGTACACATAGCACAAACAATTGCAAAAATCACACTTCATTTGTGGTTTCTTTGGTTTTAACTGATCATGTTGTATCAATTTTTTTCAACTGACAGGAGAGTGGTACAATCTAATGGTATTTAGTTTTGACAATGTTTTAAGGAAATAAATTTTGATCGGTTAATAAGATAATAATGCAATCTTCTAAAGCAGTTTGATTTTCATAACCTTGAATTCTGTGTACAAAAATTTTGTAGGGTAGTCGATTGGATTTTTTTAATAGATTTTTACAATATTCTCTTTTGAAGAAAAATTAGTTTAAAAAAATGTTCCTAGATATGTTAACCCGATCAAGAATTCCATATTGAATAATCAACTCTTCTACAGCTAAATATATTGTCCATAAGGTAGAATTTAGAAAAAATTAGGAAAGATGATAAATTTATAATTAGTTTTACATATGGTAAATGCAATATGCTTATCCCATTTGAGAAGCTTATAAATAGTTATACCAAAGTATTTAAGTTCAGAAAATTCGTTTAAACACGGGTAATTACAATTATGAGTAGAATCACGAAAGGATTCAGGCATGGGTTCATAATCTGACTCACTCCAATTAATCTCATCCATACTTCAGAAGTAGAATGCAAAATCACACTTACAGTCTTGTGAGAGATCGCAAGTGGCTGAGTCGTTCTGCATGGATGGTCTGAATCTCATTGACATCCAAATACCTGCAAATCAGCAAATCTGTCAGCAGAGCGCAGTTCTCAAAAACATCAACCCAAAATCACATTAGTGCTTATATATACTCACAGCTCTGATGTTTCTGATGGAATACTTCTTGGAATTTCTTTCAGTTTTACTCTGCTGCAACGCACCACAGTACCAGTACATGTGCACTTAGGAGGACAGTAATTATCTCCTAAGCATCCTTGGTCATTTTCATCTGTGGAAATAAATAGTTCAAGTGTAAGTAATACAAAAGAATTCTAATACTTGGTCTAATAGCTGCTACCCTGTTGTATTCTGCAAGAAAATTAGAGTAAAAATATTTATTAATTGTTTCCTCAAAAATAAATATTACTAATACTTGGATTTGTTTGGGGTACGCAGTAGCATAGTGGCTGAGGTCATAGGCGTAGCCAGGCCGACCATATGGGGGGGGTTATAACATCCGCGGGGTCTGGCGAGTATGGAAGAAGAGGGGGGTCCGGGGGCCCTCCCCCGGAAAATTTAAAAAATTAAGATGCAAAATAACGAGTTTTAAGCTTCCGGGGGTTCTCCCACGGAAAATTTTAAAAATTAAGATGCAAAATAACAAGTTTTAAGCTTCCGGGGGTCCTTCCCCGGAAAATTTTAAAAATTAAGACGCAAAATAACGAGTTTTAAGCTTCCCACGCTTTATACTTGTATTAAGCAATTTATGGGCAGACTTAAAAAAATTATACAATTTTCCATTTTTTATTCAATGGGGGGGGTTCAAACCCCCAAAACCCCCCCCTCGCTACGCCTATGGCTGAGGTGCTGCGCTACAAACTGGAAGGTCATGGGTTCGATTCTCAATGAGGTCGTCGGAGTTTTTCAATTGGCATAATCCTTCTGGTGGCACTATGGCCCAGGGGTCGACTCGGCCTTTAACAGAAATGAGTACCAGGAGCAACTCTGGGGGTAAAGGCGGCCGGTACGTAAGGCTGACAACCTTACCACCTTCACGTGCCGAATGTCCAAAATCTGGGAGCCTCGACCTCCTGGAACCCTCTGGGCCTGCATGGCCTGTATAGGGATCAATTTACTTTTACTTGGATTTGTTTAAATAGAAGCTTCAAGTAGGTCCTGAATTAGTATGAAGGAGGCTAAATAAGTTGGTAAATAATATTTCTATTTTTTAAAGATGCAAATTGTCATTGTTGTAGATTAGGAGTAGGCCTGCACTAATATGCAGTAGAGAATATTACACATATGCAATAATCTACTCAATTAGTCAATTAGTCAGTAAAATATATTCTTTCAGGCTTTCTAATCACACTATCTAGGGCTAAAGAACCTAGAAATTACCTAAAAAGCAGCTCAAACATAATTATTATAATTAGGTTCATGCTAGAACAAGTAACAGTGTTAAAATATATGATCAATATTAAAATTAAAATGAATTGTATAACGGTGGATACCAATAAAACACTTCACAAAGTTTCGGCCCTGTTCCTGTGGGCCTTCCTCAGGTGACTAAAGAGGAAGGCCCACAGGAACAGGTCCGAAACATTGTGAAGTGTTTTATAGGTATCCACCGTTATACAATTCATTTTAATTTTAATATTGATCATATATTTTAGCATTCACGGTGGAAATCAGGACCACAACATGACTAAGTAACAGTGTATTTTGTATTTGGATCTGAACTTTTTTTGCCATGTTATTAATACACATTGATATGGGACACATCAAATTTGTTTATATATTAGTCTTATAAATAATCCATATGGATGGATAGATGGAAAACTTGTTCATTCTCTATGTGCAGTATAGAGGACTCCAAGTAAAGGCTTCATTATTGAAGACTAATTTAGTTTTGTTTATTTTCCTATAGAGGACAGAGGGACAGTTGGTAAGGTAGTATTACAAGTAAGAATCAGCTTGAAAAATTTTATGTCATAACCGGGATTTGAACACGGATCTTCAGCTTAACGCGCTGATGCTCTACCATTGAGCTACCATGACAACATGCCAGTATGACATCAAATTCCTCAACTGATTCAGAAGACAAGGCAGACCACAGGAGGTTTCTCCGTTGAGAACACACATCCAATGGCGCCCTACATTTGTAGGTACTTTGAAGCCAAGTTATTATTTATATACTATTAATTAAGTGGAGGGAAAGGAAATAGACATTAAATCCATGTCTGGGATATTAATACAAGTAAGAATCAGCTTGAAAAATTTTATGTCATAACCGGGATTTGAACACGGATCTTCAGCTTAACGCGCTGATGCTCTACCATTGAGCTACCATGACAACATGCCAGTATGACATCAAATTCCTCAACTGATTCAGAAGACAAGGCAGACCACAGGAGGTTTCTCCGTTGAGAACACACATCCAATGGCGTCCTACATTTGTAGGTACTTTGAAGCCAAGTTATTATTTATATACTATTAATTAAGTGGAGGGAAAGGAAATAGACATTAAATCCATGTCTGGGATATTAATACAAGTAAGAATCAGCTTGAAAAATTTTATGTCATAACCGGGATTTGAACACGGATCTTCAGCTTAACGCGCTGATGCTCTACCATTGAGCTATCATGACAACATGCCAGTATGACATCAAATTCCTCAACTGATTCAGAAGACAAGGCAGACCACAGGAGGTTTCTCCGTTGAGAATTAATAGTATATAAATAATAACTTGGCTTCAAAGTACCTACAAATGTAGGACGCCATTGGATGTGTGTTCTCAACGGAGAAACCTCCTGTGGTCTGCCTTGTCTTCTGAATCAGTTGAGGAATTTGATGTCATACTGGCATGTTGTCATGGTAGCTCAATGGTAGAGCATCAGCGCGTTAAGCTGAAGATCCGTGTTCAAATCCCGGTTATGACATAACATTTTTCAAGCTGATTCTTACTTGTATTAATATCCCAGACATGGATTTAATGTCTATTTCCTTTCCCTCCACTTAATTAATAGTATATAAATAATAACTTGGCTTCAAAGTACCTACAAATGTAGGATGCCATTGGATGTGTGTTCTCAACGGAGAAACCTCCTGTGGTCTGCCTTGTCTTCTGAATCAGTTGAGGAATTTGATGTCATACTGGCATGTTGTCATGGTAGCTCAATGGTAGAGCATCAGCGCGTTAAGCTGAAGATCCGTGTTCAAATCCCGGTTATGACATAAAATTTTTCAAGCTGATTCTTACTTGTATTAATATCCCAGACATGGATTTAATGTCTATTTCCTTTCCCTCCACTTAATTAAGGTAGTATTATTATTATGAAATCAGGTATTACTAGGATGTGAAAGGACCGAAGAAATTGGTACAGAGCTCTAATTTCAGCTTGGAATCCTTCAATATGCAATGACACTGGGCCCAAGGTTTATAGTCCCCCCTGGTGGACTAGCCCACGATTTTTATGTTCTGAAAAATTCATCGACCACAGCCAAGATTAAATGACAATGCTAAGAAACGGCAAGCTAGGGTAAATTTTAATTTACTCTCCTTTTTTTAAAATACTTTTTGCGGCCTACCCACTGAAAGTTTTTCTCCTATTTAAGGTTCTGCTATAGTATGATGTCAGCAAAATCCATTTATTTTTACAGTCTTCAGCTGAGAAAGTCACTGGTCTAAAATATTTCCCTGCATCTGTTTTAACAGCATTCTTGGAAGTACACCAGTGATTTGGCACTTTTCTTCCACACAAAGTGATTGTTGTTATAGTATCTATGTTTTGCATTATAAAGACATTCATGCTGCTGAACTAAAATTATCAGTTCCATTTTGGAGAAAGATGACCACATAACTTCTTCTAGACCAATTGAAATGACTGCTTCCGTTCTATGCCGAAACATCCCAAAATTCACATGGATGATCCTAAGGCGGCATTGGGGTGACCAGTTACGATTTTCTTATGTAGGACCTTGCTCCAACTGGACGATGACTGTGCGCATTGTCACCCATTCCTATATGTGAAAATGCCAAACTGCTCTTCAATGCAAATCAAATGGACAATACCGTTTATCGATTCCAAATGACATGGCATGGTAGAGCACAGTCATCGCCCAGTCCTATATGTGAAAATCGGCTTTTAAAGATCAATTTACCTGGCAGAGCAGCTGACCACATTCCTGTATTCCTACTTCTAACAAAGAAACTATTTAAAACAGATACTTACTAGTACATTTGAATTCATGATGAGGTAATTCTTGCACTGGGACATCTTTCACTCTCTGGGGACCTGCACATCGGGGACTTCCTCCAGTCAAATCACGTTTTCTCAGCCATTCAGCAAACCATGCCAGATGGCAATTACAGTTGAAAGGATTTGACAGCAGATTTCTGTAAAAATTATGCAATAGCATCCTATAGTAACAATATCAGAACAATAGCTGAGTAGGTCTATGAAGAAAATGTCAATAATCTCAACAATTGTACACAAAGAATAGATTTATTAGTACATCCCATTGAGGGATTTATTTTTACTGAAAAGATAAGATATTTAAAATATAGACAATAATGAAGAAATAATAGAGAAACTAATAACGAAAGATAAGAAAAGTAAAGAATGAAACAAATTTTTCTTTTCATATTAATGTATTTAAACATAACAGAGGAAATTCAGATTTAAAAGAGAATGTTACAAAGTGTTTTAAATGATCTCAATATTATCCAGATATATATTCAACTTAAAACATACGAGTTCACATAATTCTTAAAAGTAAAAATTTACCAAATTAGGATGTAACTTACGTTTGATGGGTTTCCTACCACCATCAACTGATCTCTACTGCCAAATTTGCAAGCAAACCCATTAAAATGTACATTCAAGCAGAATATGGGATATAACTGCACTTTATTTGGTCATTCTGTGCATACAGAATGTTACTTGGCTTCTGTAAGCCGTGCTCTAAACACAATATGGCAACAAAGAGCAGAAAATTCCATATCCCGTACCTTGTTATATCTATATTCTGTTCACGAAGGGTTATACTACTATTGTTAAAGAAAACTGGTGAAACGCATTATGATAAATTTCGTAGCAGTTACAGCCTACTGAAATCACATTAGATTATATGTGTAGCCCATAACTAAATTATTGCCTGAAGCTAGAATAGTAATAATTCTAACATTCGGAATATCCATGTTTTTTCATTATTTGTACATGTCACATTTCCAATTAACACAGATAACCGGGAATTTGCTGTACCTGATGCTTCTTCACATTGTCATTTCATTAGAAAGAAAAAGGTGCTTTGCTCGATAATATTTCAAAGTCATTCTAATTTTCAATCTCTACTTACGAGAAAGTACTTACAGTGTGTGCAAATTGGTGAGGAAGTCAAATGAACCAGGCATCACACAGGTTATCTGGTTGTCATACAGAGCCCTGCAAACAAAGGAGGAGATTGAAGAAATTCTGTTTCACAATACAGTGAGACCTCATTAATCCAAATCATCTGGGGCTGAGAATTATCCATCTAAGCAAAAATTTGGATTTACATAAATAAATAAAAATAAAAATAAAAATAAAAAATAAAAATAAAACAAGCATTTTCATTAATAAGAACAATGTTAACATAAATAAAAGAAAACAAGGCATTTTCACGAATAATAGCAATAGAGTATTATAAGAAATAGGACCAAGGAGGTAGAACTGGGAAAAGTTTTTGAAAAACTGAAAATTTACAATAACTCCGTTCATATGAATGATATAGCATCCACCTCCTAAGAGAAATATCAAAACTTTTGTTTGAAAGTTTTTTTGACAACACCAACCATTAGCACAAGGGGGTGGAAAAAATAAGTGGTTGAAGAACGAAACAATTGTAATTCCCTTAGTATACACAGAATCAAATCCATTCAAAACAATGGTAAACCTTTTAAATATTATCTCAACCACTAAACAATTTTTGATATATCCAACTCTTACTGCAGAGGTGCAAAATGAGGTCATAGAACAAAAATTCATACTTCTTTGCTAAACACTATATCAAACCCCTTCAAAATTCTAAATCTTAGGGCTAAGTCACATACTTATTTCCTTAGTAAACACCTATCGAGCTCATTCATAATTCTATCCTTCTAAATATTGCCAACATTTGGGAAAACGGAAGAACAGGTCACCACTTAAGCTCCACCTTGAGGGATATCTATGTGGTAACGATGGAACTACTAGCAGCGTTATTTTTTTCCCTTTCCTTTCCTCTCTTCTTTTCCTCTTTCTACTATTCAATCTCTTTTCACCTCTAGCCTACCTACCTATTCCTATCCTATAAATTTCCGACCTATCAGGAATCGCAGGATGCAGGACCGTTAGCATCATAGCCAGACGTGTTATCCACTACGCCATCGAGTGATTCATCTATTTAAGTTTAGAGAGCCGTTTTGGTTCAAGGGGATGCCTCGTATTGTAGTAATTAATGCAAGGGTTATTTTGTATGGTAATAATTAGTGCATATGGTGTGGTACAAGGGAAATTTTCGTATTGGGGATGCCTCATTTGTAGTAATTAGTGAATAAGCTTTGGTGCAAGGGGCTGAAGTGGGATGCCATAGCAACGCTCAGCCGGGGTGGGTGGAGCATAAGTGGCAACCTGTTCTTTCATTTTGCCCAACATTTTTTGTCTGAAACTTTTTTTATATCTGCAACACATAGCGCAAAGGGCAAATAAACATGTTAAATCCTTAGGTTATGGGTGCAAATGGGTATATGTATGGCTGAAACGAACTTTGGCCATTTTTGTTCCAATGTAAAAAGAACACAAAATTGTTGTGAATCTTCTAAATATTAGCAAAATCGTACAGGAATATGAACTTCAAAATTTACCTATGCCCGTAGGCCCAGACAAAAGGGATTTCTTTGGTTTCTTTCAAGTCTATTTTCACCTATTCTCTCCACACCCCCTTCAACCTCTTTATTAACATCCATATTTCCTTTTCTTGGCAGACAATGTTAATTTCCTGTTGTTCTTTCTGCTTAAGTAGTAACGTCTTCCATAATCACATTCTGCTTCAGCTTAACTGTTTTAGTTATGGATTTGAAAAGTCGCTCAGGATAAAGGTTACCATTGACCAGAGCCCAATGCAATAGGTAACTACATATATTTTTGACCGGAAAGAATTCATATAGAAATTTTCTACCCTGAAAAAAAGTTATAAGAAGAAAGTTAAAAAATACTTCAGAGAAAAAAAAAATATTTATTCAAAATAAATTCTGGTAACGTTTATTGTAGTAGGCCTATTCCATTTTCACTTTAAGTTCAAAGGAGATGTAAACAAACTCTAACGTACCACTCCGCCGAGCATGTCACAATACCACGTGGAGATTTACCTGCCATGGAAAGAAACGGAATGAGGATTTGGTATATTCCAGTGTTCTCAATAGTATTGTATCTACTTTTAAAATTATTTTTTTATGACATGCACCATTGTTGAAAACTGTTTTAGTTATTTTCCAAAGATAAATACATCTGTACAAATTTTGTAATTAGTAATTAAGAGAGTCATAGACAGTTAACAAGAAGACAATAATGAGTATAAAAAATTACTCTCATTTTGCAATGTTGGCTGCCCTCTTCAGAGGCGTTTTCTTTTTGAATGTTGTTCACTATTCATTAATTTCTGTTTGTAACCGCCCCAATTCTATCAGGGTTGTAGGTTTACATGTAACTTTTGACGAAATTTTTGTCTTGTTCTAACACACGACTTTCTTGTCCTCACGTAAGTGCTGTATAGCCGATATAAATAAATAAATGATTATACATTTGGCAGGTCATACCCATTTCTTGGTAGGGGGCTGTGGCATGTTCATTCCATGATGGCATGCTTGAGCATGCGCACAGCCGTCATAAACGCCTACTATTTACATTCTGTTACGGTTTAAATAGTTCACTTGGTTATTATACGTCAGGTAAATCTGACCAAATTAATTTTGTTTCAAAAACAGATCTGCTTCAGAAACTGGTTTTAAAATTTCTCTGCAAGAAAATAGCTACAAAAAGGTATGGTTTGAACAGTAGCCTACTATTTTATTACGAGCAAGAGTGTCCATACTAAGCAGCAAAAGTTCAATTCGTTCATCAGCCAATGAGGCGCTCCCTTGTCATGTGACTTTGTTTACAACTACTTTGAACTTAAAGTGAAATTAGATATGCTCTTAGTTATAAGGTAAAATATATCACAGATTTAAAATGTGATGTAATAAAACTGAATAAAGGAATACTTACAATGTCTTTAGACTGGTCAATCCAACAAACATCTTGTTGTGAACTTCTCTAATCTTATTCTCTGACAACAACCTGTAAATAACAGATTACGGTATCATTACTATGTAAATCCTACTGTTTCTTGCTAACTTTAAATTTGTGACTTGAGTTTTCCCTGTGTTATAGTTCGATAATAGTTTCTCATTCTTTTAACTGAGAATGGGGACACCATGCTTTTGGCAGTTAGATCTACTGACATCTTCTGGAAGAAGTGAGCAAATTCTGGAAGTGGTTTGTGTTTTATAGAAAGGAGGCTTCATGGAGACAGGCCAATAGGAAAGCCAGAGAGTGAGTTGGATAAATAGAGAGTTCTGACATATTTACTGCATTTTCATGAATAATTCTCAAATCATTTCAATATGCTTTTCAAGTTGAAATAATCATGAAAAGGATTTTAGTCACAAGGTAAATATACCTAAAAAGTGAGATCTGGTTGAGTTTGTTTTCAATTCCATGAAAAGACAGTATTCAAATCGATTTCAATATGTTAAGCTCACTTTCCATTGTTCTCTTGGTGTGTGGCCAACACATACTGAGGATTCTCTCATAATTATTGATGCATTATTGTATCAAAAATTGAATGAAACATTATATGAGTTGAATTCTCATGAAAATTTTAGTAATTATAACATACAACTTTAATTTTCCTTTCTCGCTCAATTAGATTCTGGCTTTTTATTCCTGGCTTTCCTATTGACCCATCTCCATCAAGCCTCCATTCTTTAAGGCATAAACCATTTCCATTATACTAGCACTAGGCATAGAATTAATTGACAGAAGTTTGGTTACACACTATTATTCTATTCACCTAGGTGGAAGCCCACAAAACTACAGTAATATTAAACTTTAAATTTTATCTATTACGAATCTAAATTTAATTCATCAGTAAATTTTTGTATAAAAAGGTATTAAATTATTACAATATAACAGTCTCCCTTCCATATTCCATGACATTATAATAATTCACGCAAAAAAAAAAGTGTGATCATTGAACAAACAACTGGCTTAGAAAAGTAGTTACTTTATAAGTACCAATGTACACATTTTGGTTATTTTCTGTAGAAAGAATATTATATCTCAGATGATGAATTAAATTGTGTTGATTATGATAATGAATTCAGAAGTGATCAGAGCTATGAAGGGCTGCCCTGCTCTGTTAAGAGTTTTTCATATAGGCAAATGTATGAAACGGGGCCAGAATGGTTTCAAGGAAGGAAGTGACGTTTAACAGCCCTTCCACATGATTTTCCAACTGCTCACTCCAGCATAGACCAGCAAGTAGGCAGCCAGAAGTAAATTATTTTGTTATCCATCAGCCCTTCCTCAAAAAACATGAAAAATCCATATTTCTAACTATAAGAATCATCTATCAAAAAGCAATTACATGTGACCATGTACATTGCCTATTTTAAGAGGCCCTTAAGTCAGAAAAGCCAATTTCTCGTTTATTGTGTTTTCGAATGCAGCAAAAAAACTCTGTTATCAAAAAAACAATTATCTCTCTAAGTGAAAAATGAATAAGCTTTTTGCAGTTAAATTCTGTATATTATTACATTAATGAATTTTAAAATGAATTTTAAAAAGAAAGAAGTTATTACTTTTTGTAATTGGATGAAATCAAAGAAGAATTTGACTTCTAGTTTGAAAATAATTATCAAGGTTTGTTGACATTACAAAATGTGAGGATGAAATACAGAGGATGAAAAAAAAAATTATTATCAGAAGGAACTTGAAGGGTGGTAAAATAAACATGGAATTGATATTTTGTGAAAAAGTTATAAGGGATGAAATGAAAAGAGTTAACAATATTAACAATTAAATCTACACGATCCATTTTTTTAAATCGGTGAACGAAAAAGTTGGAAAGGCCCATATTTTTTTCAAGAGAGCACAGTTATTTATTTCATCAATGTCAACAACATAAACCAATAATTTTTTCTTATAAAAAGGGCCTTATGCAAGTATACAAAATAATTATTAAATAGAATTCAAGATATAATATGTATGGTGTTAGAGGGTATTAAAATAACTCCAGTTTTGCCAAGTTAAAACAACGATGCAACTTAGCGAATGTTTTTTTATTAATACAGTGTTAAATCCATTATGCAACAAGCCTATAATGGCATTTATTAAGATATGAGTATGTTCATGAAACGAGCAATACGAGTTTCATAATTTATTTGCATGTACGAGAATCTTAATTAGCATTATAGGTAAGTTGCATACAGTTGTTTTTGTTCAACCATATGAGTCTAAATGTTTAAATTTTGAGATTTTAGATTCACTGAAACAAATGCCTACACTGTCCTTTGCATCGGCTGACTACCGGTTGTTGTGGTTCTTGTCTTGTATCCGATGGCAGCTTATGGTATAGGTTCAATCGAGGCTTCAATTTGAAATTTGCTCATTTTCTTGAAACCAACAAAATGAAATGAAGTCACAAGATATTAAAATTAACACTAACAGAATTTATTTTATTTTAAAAACAGGCTATTTATTATGCAGTTTTCAGTTGTACTCTCAAGGTCTCAAGATTGTTCCATGTTCAATAATAAACGATACCACACCGATGTCATAATAGAAATCTGTATCTTTATGGATAACATCATTATGATACCATTACATCACATGTAATAAGCACATTATAGTAAGGTACAACAAAAAATACATTTTCATAATGTTTCTAGAACTACAATTAGCTAAGGCAGCAGTTCCCAAACTTTTTTGTCCTGGGACCCACCTTCATCTACAAATTTTTTCGCGACCCACTACTACATAACGATAACCAATATATAAGATATATAAAATATAGCACATGTTTCTCATATGCCTTTCAATAGTTTTATTGTGTTCAAATGCCCTGCTGAGAAAACACAGTTGAAATAACAATGATAAAGGTTATTTCAATAAAGAACATTGCCCAACTAGTACATTTTATTTTTAAAAAAATTAATGAGATTTTTGAAACTGTTGTTTTTTATTTACAAATTAAATTAAATTAAATTAAATTAAACACTCTTTCCTTATATTGAAAACACGTTTAATTTTTCTCACCCTTTTCGCGACCCACCAAAATTGCTCCCCACTGGTGGGTCGCGACCCATAGTTTGGGAACCACTGAGCTAAGAATGCATCAACACAAAGTTCAAGATCTCATCTAACGGGTGGGATCAAACTTAAAATATGAATATTTTAAAATGCAATAACTTCTTTTGCTCCCCTGGATAGCCTAAATATGACTTCTGACTTGAAGAGTGGTTTCCTCACCCATTAATGAATGAATGATACTAAAATGTTTTTAATGTATTATATCAAGAGCACTACAAGAAAAGTACTGCTATGAAATCCCAGCAACAAAAATCTCTCAAACATATAGACAAATATAATACATACAATTCAATGAGGCGAGCACATCCTTCAAATGCATTCTCTTCTATGCCTGTTACTTTGTTCCGGCGCAAGTCTAATTTCTGCAGATTTGGTAATCTCCCAAACAGACCATCAGATCGAATGCGACCAATCTCATTGTCATTCAAAAGCCTGAAACAGAGATAATTTTCAAAGAATAGACAAGGTCCATTAATTCAGAATTACTATTCAGAATAAGCTATTAATTATGTACACAATTGGGGGTAATAAAAGAGATAACCTCCCAGCCTTCAGCTAATAGTTTCCATGCAGGGCTAGTGGCAGGGGGACAGCAAGGGCAAATGCCCAGGGAACCCTTAGGGGGCCCAGAAAAAATAATAAAAAATAAAAATGTATTATATGCATACACAAATAATTAAAAAAAAGGCTAGCTGGTGCAATACGAGGTAGTATGATGTATGATGTTGAATGCATGATTCTATCAAGGGCCTTACTCAAAGATTTAAATTTTCCCGAAAATTTAATGTATGTGGATGTATCTTGATGCAGATGAAAATGAGATTGAAAAGCAATGTTTGTCTTTGTGTCAAACATACAAAGAACAAATGCACTCTGAAAACTGAAATTTGCAATGAAATCTTACACCAATAATCAATCCATAAGATCAACCAAGGAGAAATGTTATTACAACCATTACAACTTGTGAACGCAATGAGGAAGACAAAGCTGGATTGCTTATTCCCAAATACATTGGTTTTCCAGACATCAGTATTTTTGAATTGAATTGAATTGTTTTATTCGTCCAATATATCATTACATGATATGGGACACGTCATACAATAATAATACAATAATAATAATACAATAATACAATAATAATAATCATAGAATAATTTAACTTAATGAATATAATAAATACATATACAATTTACCCATCTAATAATAATTTTGTTGGACAGTTTGTACTTTGAGGCATCATAAAAATAAAAGTGACCAAATGTCCGTATTATATTGTTTTGGATTTGAATATTAATTTGATTCCTCGTGGCACTATGGCCCTGGGGTCGACTCAGCCTCTAACAGAAATGAGTACCAGGAGCAATCCTGGGGGTAAAGGCGGCCGGTGCGTAAGGCTGACAACCTTACCACCTTCATGTGCCGAATGTCCAAAATCTGGGAGCCTCAACCTCCTGGAACCCTCTGGGCCTCCATGGCCTGTATAGGGATCACTTTACTTTACCATTATTAGTTCTCGGGTGATGAGTTCTCACTTCGCAGATCTCACATCTCGTATTCATCCAAGAACTTTTTTATTCGAATAATCTATCTTTTGATTCTTTATATTACTTGTGAATAAATTATTCAATTCAAGTGAAAATTTTTGATTCTGTCCATCAATAATTTTTCCTACCCTATTAGATTCCAGTTGAACATACTTACAGTTCTGTCGTATACATAGGGATGTCCTTAGGGATTTCCTTGAGGCCACGAGCAGAGCAATCCACTAAGGTACCCTCGCAGGAGCAGCCAGTAGGGCATGCACTGTCAATCATGCACTCCCCTGCCAAGCGTGTTCGAAACTCCTCAACACCTGCAACATGAGTTGTATCATTTAATCTTCAAAGAATAAGAAGAATTTTCAACTGCTTGGTACAGGTACAGTTGCTTCCAACAGCTGTTTCCAGGTGTAGTTAATCTTATACAAACTGACTGAACTATGTCATAAAGATGAAAAAAATGGTGATCCCTGAAAGAATGAAACTACATAGCAGCCATAATGAAAAATAAAAACAATAATCCATTTATTGCAACCAAATGGACATATAATGATGAATGAATCAATGGTGGAATGATATTTGGCAGAGGAAATGAGAGGACCCTGAGAAAACCTGCCCTGACTCCATTTTGTCCACCACAAATTCTACTAGATCCACCAAGATTTGATCCCAGGTCCCAGCTGTGGAAGGTGAGCAGTCTAACCATTCAGTTATGGGGGTGGGCATATTGAAAAATAATCAAGATAAAAAGGATGGATCTGTAACACATCAGCAAGGCAAGAGTCTTAAAGTAAAGGAAACCCCATACTACTACATTTTGAGGCCTCTAACAGAATTGTGAACATCTGAACACTCAAGCAGCAGACCACTCTACATGACATCTGTTATGAAATATCTGTGAAAGTGGTGCACAAAATTATGAATCTGAATGAACATTAGCCAATATATTATTTACTATTTTGCAAAAAAATTCTACCATTGCTTATAATGTTATGTACATCCTATGTACAATATATGCATATTTTTGCTTCTATGCATTAATTTATCTTACTATTTTTATTAATGGATAAATGTTTATGTTCCTTGTAAATAATAAATGTGATTAGCTTATGTTTAATTTTTTGTCTATTTCAGTTTGTTTTTCTTCTTCAGTTTGAGAAAAGTCTTGTACAAAAATGAGAAATGGTAGCAAAATTGCACTGCACTGATGCTGGTGGGTCGTACCCTTTTTGCGTAACAAGGCGAGTGGTGGCTTCATCAAAACAACCCTCGTGCATCTGGTGAAATTTGACGTAAACAACCCTCGTGCGTCCTGTCTTGAACAAGATCGATACATCACACATGCTCAACAACCGTTGTCAATGCCAAGAAAAATGAAAAAGAGCCTTCTTGCTATAAAAAATGGTTGAATATAGAACTGAAGCACTCATCAGACTGGAATATGTGCGAACAGTATCATTTAAGTTCCTACCAACCACAAGAAAGTAAACTGGTAGCCAAAAGACAAAGAGTAACTTCATTCTCCGCTTCAGTTTTATTTAATATTGACGGTAATGCAAGGATTAAAATTTTTGGGGTGTGTAGCAGTTCGCCTCATCGTGGTGCACCCTGGGTAATGCTAAACGAACTGCATGGTACTAATTATTAATTTTACCTGTCCATGGGATGCATTTTGGTCATTGCTCTAGAGAGACCGGGACGCAAACGGGTCATTGGATCTAAGAATCTATGGACGCAAAAGTCCTAGTTTAGTGGTTTTGGGATGCAAAAGTCCAGACCCCCTGCTGGTTAGCAAATTGCATGTCTACCATCTTGAAATACATTAAGTTATTCTTAGTATGAAAGTGCATTAAAAACTACCCACTATTTGTGAGTTTTTGAAAGGGCTGATTCACATATCATGGTTGCTCTTCAAAAAACAATTTAATCATATAAAAATATTTTTACCAACCAACTAAAATTAACTGTGAACCTATATAACATGTCAGCTAAGTGCAAAAGACATTTTGAAATCCAAATAATACTGGAGTCAACATTTCTGGGCTTATGGGCCTTGGTCTCTCAGTTTTATTGGCTGATGTTTCACCACAAGCTGTGTTGAGCATCTTCAGAATGGGTGCTGCTGCCTCTGCTTATTTCCCCATAAGGCTGATAGTTATACATTTAAGTGGAGGAAGAATAACAAGAAGAAGAACTATAAAAGCTAACTGAATTGTTTGAAAAATTGCTGTGTCTATAGAGAAACAATCAAGCAGTTCTCTATGAATTACAACTGCTTTGCAACTTTCACTTCCAGGAAGACCTTTAATTTTGTACACAATTCCATTTGTTTTAAATCAACAAAATTTCTTGCATTCCATGCTAAAGCACATAAAATCAAACTTTTATTAACAATAAATGCACACACAGTCAATAACCAACCACCTACTACAGATAACATACACAAAATAAGAATACAGTAGAAGCCCGATATAACGCAGTTGTTGGGGGACATGCTTTACCCCTGCATTATAACCTTACCATGGTATATCGAAATGTGACCAAAGAAGTGACAAAAATCGACCCCGCGGAGGGGAACATTGGTTCACTAATAAATTATAATGTTATACAGCAATATAAAATACAGCAGTTTTAAAAATTACTCACCAGTTATGCTATTTCATTCAGTCCTGACTGATCTCAATTTACGGCTCTTCTTTCACAGACGGGAAGCGAGAATTTGTCTAATTCCCGAGAGTAATGCACAACATTTACTAAAACATACACTGCAACATTCAGGTATAATATTCAGAGTCCCCATTTCCCCATTTTTTACACAATCAGTAATTTTCTGTTTATCTCCTACTGAATATGCTTTCCGCTTCTGTGACATTTTGTATTCCGAACTCGCGACTTTACAATCTGAATGCGTGGTTCAAACTAAAATCATATTTCAACTTTCCTAGGTTTTAAGAATTTATGGCAGGTGCAGATTTTTTAAATCCTTATAGAACTATACTATTCATTCCATATTCCATTACTTCTGCTAAATCCTTTGGAATGCAGTGGTGATGGTCAACTAGCGGGTGAGGGCGGGTCTAACGGCAAAAAAAAAATGTACTGCAGAACTGCTCTTTGCAGAATTTTTACTGTTTTAACTCAACTTCCAAAATACAATTTTATTTATAAAACTACGGATTTTTTTATTGGGGAACATACTTCCCCCGCGTTACATCCGAATCCACGGTATTTTGAACCGTGCTATTTCAGGCTTCTACTGTAATTATATAAAAATTTCTAATTATACTTTATTAATCTGCAAGCACTATTGTTTAGGCATCTTCTTTAAACAGAGGCATAATAGATAAATTATTTTGTTTAGTAATAGACAACTCTATTCCACATTCCACATTACAAGTAGTATTTTAAAATCTATATAAAGTAACCACTGTTAGTCCCATATCTTACCTGTAAATACAATGGTCATCGCTTACCCTTACATTTGAATTTCTCATCCTTTAGAGCCTCAATACGCCGTCTCTGCATTCGTTTGGGAGTGTCACATCGAGCTCCTGATGTCTCTATGGGATTGCGGTGGAGGTACTCAGCCAGCCATCGTAGATTGCAGTCACAGATGAAAGGATTCCTTGCCAAATGCCTATTAACATTAGCAACATATTACCTAACTGAATATTACTCAGCTAATTAAGTTGCTTTCTACATAGCTACTAGCTATCTTAAACAGTATTTTATAATCTTTTTTTACTCTTTATTTTTTTCTCTTTCGTAGTTTTACCTCTCCCTTGTAGGGACCTTTATGCGACCCATGCAACCCGAGCTTACCGGGCCACGACCTGTCGGGAGAGGAATGAACTATGGATCACAACACAGACAAACATTTTTGACCAGACAAGGACATGGAGGGCCTACAATGGCGGGACCACCTCCGAGACAACACACACACATAAGACGAGAGACACCACACATACACACTCACTCCGAACAAGGCGAGGATGGGTTGAAGATGATAATGATGATGATATCCGGGGACCAAAAGGGCCTAAAGTTACCTGACATTTTTCTCATAGGTGAGGAAAAACCCCACCTAGGTAACTTGCCCCGACCAGGAATCGAACCCAGGCACGTTGCATGAGAGGAGCGAACGCATCCCCTGAGCCACAGCGGTGGACTTACTCTTTATAATAATATACATTTTCTCAATAAGTTTCTCATTTTTTTATAGCAGAAATCATTCCAGCTTAGATAGCTAAAAGATAATTTCAAAAAATAGCAAACTTAATATAAAATTCTTATAGTGTAAACCGTGAATGGTTGGAAGTAAATAAACGAAATGGACATGAATTCAGAGAAATAGTAGTAGTAGTTAAAAATGCCTTTATTTTAGAAGATTTTCAGACCAAGACAGAAAGAGCAAAAAAAAAAAAAGAAGAAGAAGAAGAAGAAGAAGACATGAATACAGGAACAAAACGCATATACATTTTAAAATAATAAATCGTGATAAGAAATAATAAAAGGAGAAGAAGACCAAGAACAAGAAATATGAAGAAAGTATCAACAGAATAAAATTAAGACAGAAAAAATGAATGAAAGCAAATAAAATGAAGAAATCAATAAAGAAGGAGAAAAAGAACAGGCAATACCAAAAATGCAGGATATCGAGAGGAAAAATATAGAGAAAATGAAAAAGTACAACGAAAAAATGAATTGGTCTAAAGAAGTTTAAAAGAATGGATGATAGGGTTTGAAAGTAGATTGAAGAAGACAAAGTTATACTGGAGAAATGAAAGATAAAATAAAAATTAAAAGAATCCACTGAGAGAGAGGGAGAGGGAGAGAGAGAATGCGAGAGATAAATAGAGAGAAAATATTAGTAAAAAATGGAAAAGTGATGTGGAAGGAGAGCAGAATAAAAATGAGGGAATAATGAATGTGAAAAAAACTTGTTCGGTAAAAATTTTAAGTAAAGCTATCGCTAATTCTGAACTTCTGTTTAACGGCAGTGGACAGTTATTTTATTTCCGTCTTCCTTGTTGATAGACTGGAGGCTAAAATATTAGGCATGAAAGAGGACATCACATATAGTGGGTACCACTTTTTAAAGACTCTTTTTCCAAGAACTTCCCCTACCTGCTGTCACCCTCATCATCCTCCATTTGTCAAACAGTGAATAGAAAGGCAATTAGGCGTATTTACACTTGTCCAGTACAATGTTGCCAAATACGAACCACACTTTACTACTTTACTGAAGAAGTAGTGAATTACAGCGGCAACACTAGGGAAAGTCACGCGCCTACAAGAGCACATGTTATTTGTCGGTGTTGAAGTCTATGCAGATTTTCGGATTAGGGAACAATGCTATTACCGGTATATTATTTTGTAGATAGACGATGGTTTGGGACGAGGCCTTCTTAAAATGGCACCAACAATACTGTATATCTGTGTGCTTTAACTAAAGTCCGGCCATCTTAAGGAAGAAACCTGAAGTAAACAAGACTGTCTCACCCTAGTCTACTCGTATGAGCTAAGAGTGAGGCAGGCATACTGGTTTGGTTTGGGGGGTATTCTATACCCATTAAATATTCAACTAATGAAAATCACATTTTACGCTATTTTAGCACTGAAAAACTAGATAACAAGTTTGTTTAGGCCTACTATAATCCAAGACATGCAACTTAAACAAGAAATCGTTACCTAAGTTATAATGCTTATTACTGTTTTTAAGAAAAGTTAAGTAACGCATTTAACAGTGGAAATAATAGGCCTACATTTACAAGTTCAGTATTTTATTATTAAATAAAATAATTAAATATTTGGCAAAATGGAGCTTAAATAACTTCAATAGAACTTTAGACTTATATTTCGGGGGAGGGGGTCCGGACACCCTGGACCCTCCCCCTTCCATAGCCTACGCCACTGACAAGAATGGTCTAGTAACATAAATCTCAGTCACGTTATTTGATACATCGAGTGTGTACGAGGAAATTGGACTCATTCTATTTCCCGGTTTTCCAAATAAAAATTTAATTAAATGCTGATGTTGATAGTTGGAAAGGCATTAGAGTGGGCTGGGTATAATGAGATGTGAGGTCTGGGCATGACTGGGGAATGCATAAATCTGTGGTAATGTAATCATGATGACCTGAAGCTTTTCTTTAAGTCATTCCAGTATTATTTATTTTCAATTCTCTGGCCGAGCGCCCGGTCGTTAAGACTTGGATTTACGAGGCGCTGCAAGAGAAGGCAAATTCAGAGGTGAAGCCAAGGCCCTACAGTTACTCACAGCGTCTGAATGCTCCTCAGAGAGTCGAAGGTGCCATTCGCCAGAGACTGGATGTTGTTGTCGTATAGCGACCTGAAACAAGGGGTCAAAGGGGTCAAACACCACGCGAAGGTATTGTCTGTTCGGTACAGTTATGTTTCTGTTGTACTCACAGCAAGTTAAGACTGTGAAGGTCCTTGAACGTATCCTTCCGGATGCACGATATTTCGTTTGCATTGAGCAATAGTAACTGTAGAGATGATAGTCCGTGGAATATCCCAGCTGGCAGGTCTTTAATCTTGTTCCCGTACAGCACCCTGTACACATACAAAAGAAACTCAAAAGACTAGCATTTAAAGGTCTTTTTCAATGGACATCAGTCACAAGAAAAATTCATGAGAAAAGTTTTAAAATATGCTTTGTGTTCTAATAACCACAAATATTGTACAGTTTTAGTAATTAGATTTTATTCTATTTATAAGTTATATTAGGCGTTAAAGATTGAAAACTAATAATTCATACGAACCTTGAATATAGGAAAATTATGCCGTTTAAAAGGCTTGGCGTTTGCAATAGAACTACTGTACAATGACTTGAACGTAGGTGGAAGGTACAGAAAAAAACATGTAACAACAATGAATTTACAGAATAACTATACCTAGGTACAAACACATACCAGCATATTAGAAAAAGTATTTATTTTTTGTTTGTTTATTTTTTATTTAGGCTATTTATATTAACTGTTAGTCTCTAAACCTTAGCGGGGTATTTAGGCAGATTTTTTTTTTTTATTATTACACATACATTTCCTAAGGTGAAGGTAGAAAATTATAATTCGGAATTCGCAAGTGCGGTGGGGCAATCTGAAAACACCATTAAGATTGGGAGACATGTGATTTGTACCTGCGAGCTTCCGGATATGATTCTTGAGTTACTGCATCTGTGAATTAGCTCAGTTTAAAAACATATTATATAAAGTAACTTAAGCAATATATCACGTAAATGCAAAATAATTTTCAAAGTTAAACGTAACTAGTACAAAGAAATAGACCCACATTGTTAATTTGATAAAAATCTGCACTTTTGTGAGAACGATTTTCTAAAAAATCATGAAATAACTCAGTGAATAATCACATGAGAAATAATATACACAGTGTCACTTTAATATCAAATAATAAACTTACTAAGGTGCTTTAAAACACTGAAAATTAAAATGGTAAAGAAAAATGCCCTGCTCAAATATAAACTATCCAATGAAATTGTGAATATATTCGAGAGAACTTTGTCAAAATTTAGATCTTACATCTAGGAACTTCGGAGAATTCTTATTAATTCAAGATTAACATGTAAACTAAATATCTCTAAAAATAAGTTTAGGGATTTTTTTGAAGTATGAAGTGAAAAGTAGGTAAAAGTAATTCTTAGTTCTTCTATTCATGGAAATACATAGTAACATGTCACAACAACAAACACTTAAAAATACCTACATAACAACTACCAGACATGTTATAAAATGCACATAAATTAAATACAGTACATACAATATAATAAAAGACATTTCACAAAAAGGAGAATTTGAAAGTATGTCTGGAAATAAAATAGATCGTTGAATAAGGAAAAAACGACAAATACAGTGCTTTTTGCTTCCCAAATCGTAGACTTAATCTTACAGACCTAAGTATCTTTCATTCCACCACTGGCTTCTTCATAATACTAGAAGTTGGCAATGATGGTTGCCTCTCTATTAGGCTGCTACAGAACATCACAGTTTATCAGCACCGGACTCTTCTTATAGCCAAGATCCGTATGTGTTTACTGGGAATTATTGCGTATCTAGTCTTATCAAATTTAAGACTTGCGTGGTTAGCTCTACTTAGGATAACTTGCAGGTTCGATTCAAATGAATTATATATTTAAGAAACAACGTAAGTCAATCTTCATCAGTTTTCGGGGAGTTAAAGAAAACCTTCTGTGTTCTAATGTATTATGCAAAGAAAGTATCCTAGATACTCACTGAATATTCAGAATATATTGTGAAATTGTAATGTATCAATATTTCCCTCGCAAAAAATAATACAAAGATAAATTTCTACAACAAACTTTCAAAAATAAAAAAAAATTTATTATTAAAAATAAGTACACACATTGAACACATTAAAATACTTCAATAGTTATTTAAATATTAAAAATGTGAAAAGACAAATCTTCACCCTTGGTAAATGTATTAAAAACAAGCCTAGATCTATTAGGCTCATACTCTCTGAACTTAAAGCATTGACGTTTCTTTCGTATTAGTTTTCATTTTTATTAGCTTTCTGCCATTACCATGTAAGTCAGAACACCCTAATAAATCTTATTGTTTAGAATTCATAATATTCAAAACTTTAAAACAAATATTAGATAAACGTAGATCACTTTTATAAGTTGGTATAATATTATTATTTCAATATAAAACTGTTACTCTGTTCCTAGTTGAATTAAATAAAACAGCTGTTTAATGCACGAAGAACACAAATTACTTACTATTTTTTTTCCTTTTGCATAATAAAATCTTTCCATGATTTTCTACAACACTATTGTGGTGTCTCAATTAATGTCGTTTCATAGGTGAACCCACGAGAGTATGAAAGTTTATCGGTAATTTATTTGACGAAATTCGAAATCTCGGGTGGGACTTATTAAGACTATTAATTAATAAAATGTATCAGATTATATAAATAAGAAATGCTTTCTTATCTGTGTTCTTTAAAATTAAATTGCCATAGCGACAGCTGTCAGTCACGGCATACTAAAAGCATAATTCATTCATTACTATTCATTATGCTAAAAGGAAGAACAAACCAGAAACTAACCAATGCTGCCTACAGTGGGAATGAGAAATAGCTAACCTAAAGTCTGTCCGTTCTAAGAAGGAAACCTGAAGTAAACAAAAACCAGTACATCTGTCTCACTCTAGCACATTACTTGTATGACTTAAGAGTGAGACATACATACTGGTTTTTGTTTACTTGAGGTTTCTTTCTTAGCTCGTTTCGGGTATAGTTAAGATAAGCTAAATCCACAATATAAACACACGAACTGGGTTGCACAGAATCGAACTTGGGGTTTAATCAATGCACATTTAAATAGTTTCAATATCCAAATAAATTATGTTGTATACAATAAAGTGTTTTTATCTTGTTCACTAGCAGCAATTCAGATATGTGACATTAATCACTGCATACCTACTGATATTTTGACGGTATCCAGTAATGAGCTGACGTTTTATCAGATAAAATCACAACTTTGTGTTCCTAGCAAACATATTATAAGATACACGACCATGATTGGTCGATATTCGAAGCATTGCTCAACGTTATTTGTCTATTTCAAATAGGCCTACGCGTCGTTGAAGCTCAATCAACAGCAATCACAAAACAGTCGAAAAAGTGACTTACGCTGTTTCTGAAATAAAAGATTCAAATGTGCTTCAGCCACAGTTTATTTTAATTAAATACAACCTGGGAGGACTTACAGTTTGTGGCTTATAAATAAATATTAAAATTTTAATAGGAGATATTTACATGCTACGTGTCAAAGTGTTATTCAAAAGAAATACTTACAATGAGGTGAGGGATTTGAGTCCAAGGAAGGCGTCTGGAGCGATCTTGGTGATCTGATTCTTACTCAGGTCTCTGAAACAGGATGAATATCGCGTTACATGGGGTGTAATATTATCCCGTCTCCTCTGAGACCCGACCAGAAAATTACATCCACGGGCTGTCAGTTCACATTTCCGACGCCAGGGACAATAGATGAAGATGCTTAGCCTCCTGGAAACTCAATGTGAATTTATAATCAGCGATATGTACACACTCTTCAGATGTGTATCTGTCCGGGCATCGCTCCACTTGATAATAAACAGCTTATGATGGACTATTTTTAAAAACCCTTTTCATTGAGTGACGTGTCGCTCATTCTAGCTATAATGAAATTTACATTGAAATAAACTCGAATGAAGCATAGTGTGACAACTACTCTCATGGCTAGAATTTCTTATCGTTGATCTAGATCAGTGATTGGCAATCCTCTACGTCAGCGGGCCAAATAACTGAACAATTTCACAAGGTGGGCCGAAATAGTTTATTGAAATGTTGAACTGGTGCAATTTTCATAACTAGTTCGTCTTATTTTGTTTGTTATTTTTTTGAAGTATATGAGTGGAACTGCGACTGTACTTGCGATAGGTTTCCATAGACCGGTTGCAACTGGAACGAAGTGAGTCCCAGGAGTGATTTTCTGTCAGTCAGTCTGTTTCTGACAACTTTTTCGAAGCTTCAGAGAGAGAAAAAAACTCTTGCTCATACACATATGAAGATGCAAATATGGCGATAACCTTCTGTTCATAAACTGAACTCCGTGGCGCTACATCCCTGAAGGGACTAGGCCTACACCCGACCGCTGCGTCATCCACCATAGGCAGATGGCAGGATTGGGGCGCATGGGGTCAGCATGCAACACCCACGGCCGTTAATGGTGGTTTCCGTGAACGGAACCTTCCGTTCATGAGAAATCAAAATTTGGGAACTTGATTTCGGTAACGACTTGTAGAATTCAAGTTTTGAGACGTAACCAGGCCGACCATATGGGGGGGGGTTATAACATCCGGGAGAGGGGGGTCCGGGGGTCCTCCCCCGTAGAATTTTAAAAATTTAGATGCAAAATAACGAGTTTTTCGCTTCCGGGGATTTCCCCCGGAAAATTTTAAAAATTAAGACGCAAAATAACGAGTTTTTCGCTTCCGGGGGTCTTCCCCGGAAAATTTAAAAAATTAAGACGCAAATAACGAGTTTTAAGCTTCCCACGCTTTATACTTGTATTAAGTAATTTATGGGCAGACTTAACAAAATTATACAATTTTCCTTTTTTTAATCAATGGGGGGGGGGGGGGTTCAAACCCCCAAACCCCCCCCCCCCCTCGGTACGCCTATGGACGATAAAGAAACAACAATTGAGTGTTAATTTACAACTCAACTAATTTACCGTTTGCAGTCCACAGTAAATTCAATATTGAAAATATCCAAGGCTTGTTCAATGCTAAAAGTCTTCAAGTTCTGTTAAAATTCACCAAGGAGACATGCAATAGAAAGAAACGCAATCGGGTAAGAATTATATCTGTCTCCTCCTTTCCAGTCTAAGGGCCGAACCTGGCCCGCGGGCCATACTTTGTCCACAACTGATCTAGATTTTAGACCAAAGCGTTTCTTTTGTATGGGAATTCCTAACGTTGGTCAATTGGATGGATATGAGGATGTGATTACTATTAGCTAAGATTAGCTAAGATTTCATTATAGATTCCTTCACCTTCCTTTACGTCAGACAGGCCACTGACTAATACTCAGTGAGTCATTTCCCTTATTATCCCTGGTCTATCCATTCCATAAGCCTCTCGCGAAGATTGTTAATACAGAAAAACGAGACAGAGAGATCACTGGGCTCATAATTACATTCTCCTGTCCATATATGTTAATTAATAAAAAATAAATTATGTAATACAGGCTTATATACCTTGAGGGTATACTGTCTTCCTTGGGAAGTCTCGTTTTCACGTCAAAATATTATGGTCTGAATGTTAAGTCGATTTTAGTTATGTTCACGTTAGAGAGAAGTATCGGAATGTCACAGGGTTCCACAGTGTGTGTGCAGATTAAAAACAGGCAATTTGTGATTCATCTATAGTTGGACTGCTCTGTTGCAAATGTTCAATCCATTTACTTTAAGTGCTTCGGAATCGTCTGACATTGCCGACCAACTGGTCGTTAAACTCTGTTAAAAAAAAAAAAAGAGCATAAAGTCTAAATTATTATTTGTCGTACAAGTGTAAACTACTTTCTCCTTCCCTTTTAAGCTTATTTTCTTACTTCAGACATGAAAGAAAGTTCTTTTCTTCAGTGACCTAATGCAGATCGTAGAACCTTATTTATTAGAGAAAAATATTAACAACTATAAATTTATGCACATTAAATTGAATAAGAATGAGAAACAACTATAAATTTATACACATTAAGTTTATTAAGAGTGAAGAAAATTTTGAACATTATTATACCGTGACCCGAATCACATAGCTATCCTACAATATATAATTATCAACTTTCTGAGCCAAACTTTAGCCTGAATAAGTAAAATAATTGGTTTCATTTGATTGCAGTTGCCATTTTCAGTAATTTTCAACAAAAGGCACAGAAATTACGCTTCAGAAAATTTGAAGCAATCTTACAACGTAGGCTAATGGTAAATCCCTTTTAAAATATATAAAAAATGTTGACTCTTCTGTAAATATAATCGGACAGGCTTATAACAATAAAAGCTTGGGTTTCCGATTATGATGTTACAATATTGCAATTGAACAACTTTCATTTCTTTCACAATCCGCACGAGCCTCAAAGACCAGTAGTTGGTATTTTTCAAATTTTAAAACTTATTCAAGATATTCCGGGACTCTCAAAAAGCACCGAAACGCGGGGGTCTTATCGTCGTCACTTTATAGTACCTCTGGGAGGGGGAAAAGGAAAGAAATAGTCATTCCTCACTCCATTCAGTATGCCTTTTCACTGAAGTACAGTAGTTATGACATGGCTATTCAAAGTATTGCAGATGGTAATATAATAAAATCAGGTAAAATGAGATAGGTCATTGCAGAAAAGTTATTTTTGTAATAGATCTCCGAGTTAAGCTCCAGAAACAAAATGCGCTGGCAATAATAATAATAATAATAATAATAATAATAATAATGCAATAGGCCTACGATTTGCTGATATGTCTCTTTCAAGTTTAAAGCAGCCTTAAAGGTTATGAATGAATAAAAAGTCAATATGAAATCTATGTGTCAGGAATTACATTAGGTATATTGCTGCACAGGAACGAATAAGAAAAATACTCACATTACAATATAGCCTAATGTAAATATCGGTAATCTACATATCCTTAGAATGCACAATATAATATCAACATTCAATGGCTAGCTGTTTAAATCTTTTATTTACATTAATTACATTATTATTTATCCTACACTGACATCGTTATGAAGAAACGAATCAATCAAGGCTGCTATCAATATTAATACCAAAGGTCTAAAGCTTCATACTTAACCTTAATTCAAGCTCGTATACACGTATTCCCATGGACATTATAAATGCATATACCAAGTTTCATGAAAATCCGATAAAGCGTATTTGAGTTACCGCGTCTTTAAAATAGACACTAAATTGGGTTTTACTCCGGTGCCGGTCAACCGATTAGGTCCAATAGGTTACTTCTCACAGACGTCATAAAATGGGTATACAAAATTTCATGAAAATCCGATAAAGCGTATTTGAATTATGGCGCCTTTCTAATATAATACTATTAAAATAGGCACTAAATTGGGAATTACTCCGGTACCGGTCATCCGATTTGGTCCAATATCAAAAGGGTTCTTCCCATGAACATTATAAAAGGGCATACCAAGTTTCATTAAAATCCGATTAAGCGTATTTGAGTTAATGCGCGTACAGACACATGGACGGAGGACTGTCGGACAGACGGACAGACATTTTCCCTTCCCCACACACAATCTCATAAAGTACCATACTGACACTTAATGTCTCATAAGGATATAAGTCTACTTTATCGACAACAGGTGGGTGATCTTTAAAATGTATCTTAAAGTAAAGAGTGCGAAGCAAGCATAAATGTTGAAATCTGTTCTGAGATCAAATCTGTTAAGTACATAATACATGTACGTATACAAAAGTCATGATCGCACAACTGTAGGTGTGCAAACAAACTCAGAAGAAAGCAATAACCCATCTTGATAAAAGCCAAGATGGTCCTTGACTGCAGACAGGCCCATAGCCATAATTCAAGATCAGGGTGGGCAAAATTTTTCTCTCGATGGGCTAGCAGAATTATGTCATGGAAGAATATTACTTTTGGGTCTGATGTGAGTAAAGAATCATTAAACTTCCAAATACTAGGCACAATTAATGTTAACTGAAAGATGTTTGTCCTGTGGCACCCATATAGGTATTGGATAGTATTTCAATTAAAAGCCCAAAAAGTGACTGAAAGCATCAAAAAGTGCTCTTAAAATTTATTTTAGAACAATACGCCTACATAGGCGTAAAAAAACTTCTTTCTCTACTTCAAAAGGATTCTCAGAACCTTTCCCATTTTCATGTCCTTTTTTCTGCTCTTCTCAAATGTTATATACGCTACACTAAATGAACCATTCTTGAGTTATTCAGGGTAAGTCTTTGAGGTTTGTTCATTCTTGGTAGGAGAGAAACTAGATTCACAAACTACTAACATGTTATAACAGTCCTCAAAGGCAATCCTATTCTTCTCACTTATATTTTTTCGAAGGAAAGAGATTGTCAATACTTTTCAAATGCAAGAATTTATTTGCAATTTTCATATATTTTACACTTGGAATGGTAATAAGCGATTAAATGAACTTAACCGAAAAAAGAAAAGAAAAGAAAGAGGAAAAAAAAAAACATTACCGAAAAGAAAGTTTCAGGGTGGGCGGGATATGAAATCGGCTTCCTCTGGCTACGGGGCTCACTGCAGATATGTAAGACCACTAAGGCAATGTACCGGTTACATGAAAGACCTTTGTTCAAAATGTCGACTACAGTGGCGGACGCAGGGGTATCCCCCCCCCCGAAATTTGAAAAAAGGCTATAATGCACAGTTTTATAAACTTATTATATATGTAAGTTAGTTAATTTTTTTTAGTATTCTTCCTACCTATTCAAATACCCCCTCCCCCCCGAAAAATTCTGCGTCCGCCACTGGTCAACTATGTGTTTACTTAAGAGGGAGAACAATTGAAGGGGTCGGCGGAAGTTAGTGCTAACCCTCTTTTTCTAAAAGTTGTAATAATATACAGTGTGTCCCACGCAAGAGTTGGCCAATCATGCGGGTTTCTGCGTCGCGCCGACTACAGCTCTAACTCCCGAGCGAGCGGGTGAAATATCTACGCTAATAAAGCCGCTAATGGCGTTATGATTCAGGTTCTCACATTTACAGTTGGAATTACAATGAAAATAACCACGTACCTCGTCATAAGAGATGTTGGAAATGTCCCCCTCTTGCATCCACACAACACTGGAACCTTTTTAAGAGATTTTCTTTCACGCGCATAAATTCAGCCTTCGAGATAGAAACACCGTGCTTTTGTTGGGAGAGAACTCGTCTTTTTTAAATCCACGAATTGTATCAAAATAAAATGAGGTAACTGATATAAGAACGTGCCAGAATGCTTTTATTAATCAGTAGGCCTATTGCCAGATAAATCACATGTGTTTTTCTTTGTGAGAACCTGAACCATTACACCATCAGCGGGCTTTATTAGTGTAGATATTTCACCCGTTTCCTTTGTAATGCACTTTATTTTTCAAGTTTCTCCATAAATAATATTCACATACTGTTAGAAGAACTTAAAGACACGCCTAACACAAGAGAAATTAACTCTGTCTCGCAAGCTGAACTTATGCGCGTGAAAGAAAATTTCCTAAAAAGGTGTCAGTGTTGTGTGGATGCAAGAAGAGAACATTTCCAACATCTCTTGTGATGAAGTACGTGTTTGTTTTCATTGTAATTTTAACTGTAAATGTGAGAACCTAAATCGTAACACCGATCGCGGCTTCATTAGCGTAGATATTTCACCCGATCGCTCGGGAGTTGGAGCTGTGCCCGCCGCGCCGCAGGAACCCGCGTCATTGGCCAACTCTTGCGTGGGACACACTGTATATTTTCTTAGTCACTGTACAAAGCTTATGAGTTTCCATGTAAACAGGAAGAAAATGGTCGCCAGTACGTATAGCCATAAATTTCATAATATTATGTATGCAATAAAAACAAATGGATTCAACCCCAGCATTACGCATTACGTTAACTTCTCCCTCACATCAAAGAACCACAAAGCTTCGAAGATATGAAACAGTTAATGGGATAACATACCTAACGTTCACAGAGGCTGCAACACAAATCAATTTGCTTAACAATGAAGAATGGTACAAACGTCTTCAAGAAGCTATTTTTGTTTTCAAATGCCTAAACAAGAGAGATTTCAGTAGTAATATAACAGTGACTACAATTGAAGGCCCAGAGCGACTAAGTTTAGAAGAAAAAATTAATATTATGTTTAAGGCTTTTGTAGTTTTCACTTACTCGGTCAACGATTCTTTAAAATATTTTTTGAATGGTTTTTTCTTCTTCTTTATATTCCATGAATGTCCTTGCATTGTGTGACCATTTGCGCGGTCTGGGTTCGATCATGGTACCTCGGATTTTTATGAGGTAAGGAGGTCTAAAATGGGATGCACTCAGCCTCGTGCTACAAACTGAGGAGCTATTTGACAAAAAGTAGCGGCTCCGGTTCAATAATCCATCAAGAACAGCAGTGGAAGTCGCATGCTGACCACATATCCCCCAATCCTGCCACCTGCCTACGGAAGATGGCGTAGCGGTCGGATAACACGCCTAGTCCCTCACAGGGAGTTTAGTTTAGCCTGTATTATGTGCTTTATATGTTTTACGAGGACATTGTGACGATTTCAATCTAATTTTTTTTTTAAATCATTTTGAAATATCATTCCCATCGCCCCATGGCAT
The DNA here is from genome assembly GCA_964059195.1 of Ectobius pallidus. NCBI lineage: Eukaryota > Metazoa > Arthropoda > Insecta > Blattodea > Ectobiidae > Ectobius > Ectobius pallidus. Next base: position 99,000,212 of record CAXKWD010000004.1, read on the forward strand.
ACCATATCACTGACTTACTTGTGGACTGCGGAGTTTCTGTACATGCCAGCTAGTCGAAATTAATTCTACTACTGACAAGAATCGTATTCCATGAATAGATTAAGTTTGTTGTTACAAACACCAGTGTACTAAATTGTATACTTACAATATGAACGCTATTATGAACTGTAACTTATGTAAATGGTGAAAGGTGTTAGGTTCTGAGATTTTAACCGTACAACATTCAATTAGTGTAATAGAGATGTAAGAAAGCAAGTCATAAAATTAACACCTAGGGAGATCCAGACTAGAGGGAACAGTACTGTGTTAATGGGAGTAATTAAGGATGCTGTCATAAGGAATATGATATTTATGGGGCAATAAAGCGGTTGTTCCAAGTCATTGGATCTATCTTGATGCTGAGAGCAGAATTTCACTCCTTATTTAATGGTGTTATGAGAATAATTATTATGCTATTTTTTTCTGTTTTAAAAGTCGTGATAGTAACAATACGTAGTTATGCTTATAGTTGTCTCTTATGTATGTTCGTATATTTATAATACTATTCTTGAATCTAACCTGGGCATCGTTTTTGCTTTGTAAACATTTGAATGTTGTATTAATTAAAACCAGTAGTGTCTTCTGGCCTACCGTCATTGACATTATAAATAAAATACATTAAAAAGCTTTAATTCTTATTTATGAAACATGAACATGAAAAAATCGCATACTTCAACTTGATATTAAAAATTACAGAAGTTTTTATAGTAGCTTATACGGAAGTTTCTCATTTATGCTGCACATTATTTAAAATGGTAATAACTGCATTGTTTTGTTTGAACTTTATTCAATTTAGTTAAAAGGAAAGGCCTAGGAAGTACGTAGGCCTAATAAAGTTATATTTATGAGTTCTGAAACTGAGATAAAATGCTATCAGGACAGGGCACAGTGTTATTTTTTAAAGTTTTCTCGTTCGGTTACTTTCTTTATCAAGCAATTAATCTTTATTGCTCAGTCATGTCTTTCCTGACGCATGACCATATTTATTTTCGCTAAATTTACTGAATGAATGAAAAAGTAACCGATTTCTTTCCTAATTCGGTGAAAGGAGTTTCTTTGCCGGTAAAAACTGTAAAAAGAGTTCGAATGTTCTCATAGACATTTTCAGATTCTTGTGATTTTGAAGTTGAACACAGCATGTTCTTGATAAAACTGGAACATCATTTAGACTAAGAGCATAAAGCAAGATTGATATGGCAGAGCAAGGGTTAGGTCTTTTAAAATCATACTTTATTTAAAAATATGTTATATTACTATTAAACTGCTATATATAATGTAATATAATATTATATATTTGTAGACAGTATAAAATAAATGCTGCAAAATATACTGCATGTTCTTTCACCGGTGTACGTGTTGCTGAGTTTTTAGGTAGACGAAAGATACCAGTGCTGTAGTCCCAAAATTTTCTCAGGGTTTATTCTAAAGTTTCAAATAAATTTTAGTGAAAGTCCCGCATTTTAACTGGATTCTTCGAATCGCAAAGAATCAGTAAATACGAGACACCATTAATAAAATTATGTAATTTGCTCAAAAATGGAAAATATGTCATTGATTTCAAAATGAAGCGGTAGCAATGCGCGTACACTCATAATTTGGCATAAAATAGCCATATCAAGATACATATGGGGTATTCATATTTCAAAAGATATATTCATTTTATCAAACACATTTGTACATAAGGACTACAGTAAAAGTCAATTAAAAAAAGTATGCTATTTTTATTCAAAGATAAAATCTTTTTTGTTCGACCGTACCATAATATGCTTATTACGAGTGATATAATGGTTTCATAATTATATTCATAACGATGCAGATTTCTCTAATGTCATCGGTGTGGTATCGATTATTGAACACGGAACGATCCTGAGATCCTGAGACCTTAGCTGGAAACTGCGTAATAAATAAACTGTATTTAAAATAAAACCAATTCCGCTGGTGTTAGTTTTAATATCACACTAAAATGACTTCGTTTCGTGTCCAACAAAAATCATAAACCAAAAGTATATTAAAATACAACAGGCCTGCACGGAGAGGTAGACATACATACAATAGACATACAGACATCATCCCGAAAACCTTTTTAGGTTTCTTTTCTTTTGTGGAGATACATCCCTGAAGGGACAAGGCCTACCACCCGTGTCTAGGCATCGTGAAACAAGTTATCTCGATTACGACGTTTCTCACATTAACTATAACTTATTTTTCTATCTTCTAGGTACATGAGAGAAAGTAAAAAAATGTACTAGGCTTATTGCCAGAAAGAGAATTCGCTATGAACAAATTAATACAGTATGAATGTATACCTGATTTATTGGTGAAATAAAATGGCTGATTTTGGTGTTAACTTCCTTCTATTTCGGTGGGTATTTCGTGAAATAAATTACTTTATACTACATTGGGAACATTGCGCAATGATAAACTTTGCTTCATTATTTACATGAACTAACCCTCCCCCCCCTCAATTCTATATTCTTCTGACCTTGTATGAATTGAAGTAACTTTCGATTTAGACATGACTAGAGTAATGTTAAAATATAATTACGAGAAACATTATCGTAATTTCTATTAAACACCATCAGATAGCCATTTGCAAACAGAAGTGCCAACCATACCACTTGTGGATAAAAGACGAAATCTGTTGAATACAAGTAACAAACATTCTACACTCTTCTGCTGTAATCGATCATAGGCATCGCTAACTTGGCAACGAGATAGCAAGAGAGTACTCAACAGTACAAACCAGGTCACAGACAATCTTTGCGTAAATTCTGCAATCTTTGTAATCAATCACAAATATCGATATATCGGTAAATCTTCGACAGCCACAGAAACAGCAGAAAAAAAGCATGCTGCTAAGAAATAAAAAATACAGTACACCAAAACACGATATTGTGATTTTAATGCACTTTTTCGGGCTTATTTCTCATTTTACGGACAGAAGGGGCATATTTCGCGCTTCTGGACACATTTCACGGAATCGAGTAAATTTCGCGATATTTCGTGGATTCAATTTGGTTCATATTGGTATTTTAAGCATAAAAAAGCTAAATATAGCTAAGGGAGGTTGTTTTATAAAATTTCGCGCTTATCGTTATTACCAAAAGATACGGCCCCTATGTATACCTACTAAAAAAAAGCATGTAATACTTTCCCAACAGGCCTAGTTGTCTTTTAAGCGTTATCTTAGGCCTATGCAATTTATAAAGGGGTGGGCTGTTACAAATGCCTCCCTATTATACTATTTTTAAGTGCGGGAAAGCCAGTCGTTTACTATTGACACGTTATCTTCAATCAGGATATACAACACTATGATTTTAGGCAAGAAACTCGTGATTTTTATATACTATACGATAACAGGCCTATGTTAACGACTTCTAAGAAGGACAGCTGTGTTTATATAGGTTCAGTACCAAAGAACCTTTTTTTTTTCAAACTGTTGCAATGAACTGACTATCTTTTAAAAGTTCATAAATCCTCTTTACGGAGAACAATTTCCTTCCACAAAGGAATTATAATCTTCTTTGCATCAGAGTGTAGGAAAATTAAGTTACAAATATTTGCCAACATCATGTTTACTTAAAAAACACGGTGCGGGATTATGTGGTATTATTAAGTTGTTTCTCTTTTATACTTTCCTTGTACCTACTTATTATCGAATCGCTTTTCACGGATCGGCGGTCACCAAGAGCGAGTAAGAACGTAAAGGGAAATGTACACATTTAACCAATATAAAGTAGGTAAACTTCATGGTATTTACCTCAGCAATATAATTTATTGTGCATTGCATTAATATTTAGTATGCTTAGTAATAGTTCCTTTCTTATTATAAAATTAAAATTAAATTCATTTTAGTGATCCTATTGTAATTTTTTAATTTTAGTTTTTTCTAAGCTATCGAATCATGTTTCTTGTTCACTGAACAAAAATAAAACTGATCAAGACTCTAATTTAGCGTTGCCTTCTACAGAACCGCAGTAATGCAATGTAGATATCTTGTTCTTTCATCCTACTTTGAGGGAAACTCAAGGATATAGAACACCTCAGATCATAATAAACAAGCATGTTATAATAATATTAGTATATTGTACTACACTATACACTTATTCGAGCTGGAAATATTCATCCATATTGTAGGGGTCTGGGGTTGATCCCCGGTACCTCCTCGGATTATTCTGAGGTAGGGAACTAAACCTGAAGTCTACTTGATAAAGAAGTAGCGACTCCCGTTCAGTAAGCTACCAATAACAGCAGTAGGTGAAGCCATGCTGACCACATGCCTCCCAATCCTGCCATCCGCCTATGGTAGATGACGCAGCGGTTGGATGGCAGGCCTAGTCCTTCAAGAGACGTAGCGCCATGGAGTTTGGTTTATACTACAGCAATTGTTATACCCTGTCCTATATGCAAACAATCAAGTAATTCTTCAAACCTAACCTTTTTAGGTTACCTAAGATTCTCGCACAGGTCATACATGATTCATGTCTCATCTGATCAGTTATATGAGCCATGTCATTGGCTGACGTTTTCCTGACTTTATCCATATAACATGTTAACTATTGCGGTATATATATATATATGGTAACGAGTAAATGCTCAGTCTTCAGAATCTCGCAAACTATTTAAGTTAGCAAACTCGTTCCAGCGCACATGGAATTCGTATTTCACGCATTCATCGGTACAAACAAAGAAAATGGCATTTTACCAAAAATGTTGTAGCCTACATCGTAATTCTTTTAAGTTGTATGAGAAAATATATAGACCTCTGCTTTTCATTTTTTGAAATGAAAAAATGTTACCCTATTTACCTGACCACCTCAATATTTTAGATGCCACATGAAAAAATAAAACAGACTATTTGGGACACTCTGTACATGCACCGAACCTGAAAGACCCTGTGAGCAGCAGAACACAGGGCCTCCTCGTCATAAGACACTCCAAGCATTAGACAACGGATAGGGAGGGTTGGTCCTTCCGTAATAAATAAAACGAACTTCAAGAAGTCCATTTTTATGAAGCTTTTTCTTGTATATCCTTTCCAGAAATACATAGCTAAAGACGCCCACGTACGTACAACTTCAGTGTGTAGTACATGAATTTCCGGAAAATGTGCTAATTTTGATTTGCCTGACTGCGTTCAGTAAAAGCACAACTTCAGGCTCATAACAAACTCATTCAAGCTGTTAAATCGAGAACATAAACAGAAATACAACCGTACAAATATGTCAGATTAAGTTGGCTGCACATTCACTAGTAACAGAAGAAGTACGGTTTGCGAAAAACACTAGGGGAGGGGAGGATTGAGACCCCAGTTAAAAGCAATGTAGTGTACTGCAATAAAAGAAATCGTATAGGCGGAAAGTAAAAGGAACTCACTGGACGGTAAAATAATTTCCTAGATTCTTTCTTCAGCTTTGTCTGACGTTGGTATTTCTAAAATTGCCTCTGGAGATGTTACTTTATGTGGAACATTTTATATTTCTCCTGTGTCAACAGTCTGGTAATATCGCTTATAATGCCAGTGTGCACTGAGTATGACGATTCTGCAGTGTATTTATGTACAGTTCCAACGTATTAGGTCTACTATTTAAATTTCACTTGAATGAATGCAAGCACATTAATATAAAAAGAACCGAGTATCGCTCTTGCAAGTGTTCTATTTTTCTGAAACCAAAATTTTTGAACTCAGAGGACCTTAAAGAAACTATTAATGCTAAAAACTCGAAATCAAAATTCAGGGGCGATCATAATATTTCCTCTGGAGGACTTGTGGTATAGGGACTTTAAGCTGGGGGGGGGGGGGGGCGTGTCGTTGATTTACAGTACGTAAAAGAACTCCAAGCCTAAATTAGAGCCTCTGGACAACATTTCTCGGCCCTTTCACGGCCCTTAAGTAATACCTTAGTTTCCGGAGGAGGGTTGAGAGGCGATGGGCTTACCACCTGTTCCTCTGCCCTCTCTCGGAAAATAAGCGTAACAAAATTCGCATAGGTAACAGAAACCTCCACCTGGAAGCCATTTGCCCCAACAGAGAATATAGGAAACCATATACAGATACACTTGTGGTGAGATTAGAACGCAAAAACCCATGAACTCGCGAATTCTTTAACTGCTTAGGCAATCGAGCAATGACATACATTTCATTAGTATTTTCTACGTGTTTGATGCATGGCATTTAACTCAAGGCACTACAGAATTTTTCATGCTATTACGACCTCTTTTCCTATTTTACCGACCCCCCTTACGTATATCAATCGGTGAATAGCAACTCAGGTGTAAGCAGATCCTAACTTCCTCAGTTCCAGAAACACATTTGCCCTATATCAGGTACAGTAAAAAGAAGGTAGTCAGTCTTCGTTTGGATTTGATATCAATGCAACTGTTATCCACAGGAAATACTTAAATTCAGAAATAGCAAACAAACAAACGAAAGGAAATAGATAGCTGCTCCATTAGAAGACCGCAAAGAGGCTATCCCAAAACTTGTACATAATCAGTATTTTTGGATTAGAGAGCAGCTATTGTATTCTTTTTGTAGGAAAACGATGGCATGGGAAGAAGTCGTCTTAACGTGGAATTCACTATTCATAGAAACATAACATCACGTTGTAAAATTCGAAGCTTTCACGGCGCTGCGCTGGTTTGCAATTACAGCTTCACAGCTTGTGACAAATCAAATGCAGACTCACTCTACAATAATAACTGTCCTTCCTATAGAATTCTCCATCTTTACAATAAACTGCATCATATACAAGATACAGATTTCAAATGAACGATTCTCAGTTCAAAATCTTATGTTACAAAATATTGAAAATAATCTAAATTGCAATAATTTAGTATGACTTAATCTTCGTATGTATGTATTTGGCCCCTTAAGGGGGAAGGCGGGTTGGGACGAACCTAAGCACTTCAGCCTTGCGGCCCATTGTGCCAACCTCCGGAATGTAAATGTAATGATCTGCAAGCCCAACGGTCCCTCAACAACAGACCCCACCGCGAGCCCCCACGGAACTCCCCTACATCCAACAGATACCTCTACCATGCCAAGTGTGCCGCTGCCTCGGTACCTCTTATAGAGCTCCCGGTTGGCAGCACACCAGCCAGCAACTTCAGGACCACAAGCCACGGGGAGAGGCCCACAGCAGGTGCTGGGGCGAGGGTAAACCGGAAACCGGGAAAGGAAACGGGATAATTATGAGGGGGAGTTTGAAGATGAAATGGAGAGTGTTGGTGGAATGAGAGGGGGAAACGGGAGGATCCCCGAGAAAAACCCCCAAAGGTCACGGCTTCGTCCACCACGAATGACACGCCCGCCAGCCCGGGGATTGAACCTGGGACCGCTAGCATGACAGGCCCACGCGCTAAGCATGAGCCACTGTGACGGCTAATCTTTACAGTATATTACACTTCTGTAATATAGCTCCGGCAATAGTAGACTTTTTGAATGGCTACTCAATTATTATCATTGATAAACTTCTTTATGAAGTGTATTACGGTAATATTTTTTTCAACTGGTACACGGTTATTAAGAAAGTACCGATATATATATATATATATTTCCGCCACTGTACTAGTGATTTTGAAAGACAGGTGAAGACGTGTTGCTGAATACGATAAAATCTTTGAATTATAATACTGAAAATGACATTTATTATTAACATATAATGTTGATCCATCCATACATACATTTAATGATTTACCAAGTGGTTTTGTAATACTCTTTCATGTTATTGTTCATTCACATTATTCTGAAATCGTAAACTTATTTCTCTGTTTATTAATTATATACGTGAACATTGTAATTGGGTTTGCCTGTCCTCGTTTTTCAATAGATGAATAAATAAATTTCCTGTCGTCCTCTTTATTTGCTAACTTTAACGCGTTACATGGAAAACTGTTGAGCTTTTGAGTTACATAATTTATAGCAGTACACAAAATAAATTCTCTTGATGTATCTGTACGTGGAAGAATTACTACTGGCCTATATATACTTACAACTTAAAGGAAGTTAACACATGTTTTACAAAAGCAAATATAGTGGAGTAGTTTGCTGGTGGAATGATAGATTGTATAAACGTCAACAGGAACCTAAAGTAATTAAACTCGTAATGTAAAAGCGTAATAAAACATAACTGTATATTTATACTGCCCCATGAGGCCCAGTACTACATCGTGTGAAGCAACAAATAAAACGTAGTATTCCCCAAGTTAATATACAGTATTAAAGCGAATACGAAAAATAGTATGAAGAGGTGTTTCTTTAAAATAAAATGCCCTATTGTACTGCTTGGCTTTATAAATTAAGATTACACTGTAAAATTTAGATTAAAAATTGCATTCCCGAAATAATCACATTGCACTAGGAAAATTTGTTGTAAAGCAAAAAGAAAGAAAAAAATTTAAACGATAAAATGAAGTCTGCGTAGATATAAACTGGAATAGTTCTGCATCTCATCTGGTAAAAAACCGACGTATATATTTTTTTATTAAACCATTTATTAAAAAATGAGGCAAAAATACGCTGCAGAAGCTATCTCACATAAACGTGTTAATGAGTTTTAGGTTGGTTAAGATATGTGCCTTCTTTTTTAATTTTATACAACATCGTACCTATTTCAACTGTGAATTCACGAACAAAAGCATGACCTTGTTCACATTGTCGTATCTTGATTCCATGCATTGAAAGTCACATTTCTTGCATTTCTATCTCAATAACTTAATTTTATAAATAAATTAGGCCTAAGTGTCTCCACAACCGTATTCTTGTAAAATATCTTCTACCATAGTTGAGAAAGCCATGAAAAATCGAAAAAGGAACGTCAGAAAACTAAGCGATTTGCCCTGTCCATCTGTCCTCTAGAGGAAAATGAACACAACTAAATTAAAATCTCCATTTACTCCGCGTAGGAGTGCACGGGATCCCATCCATCCATCCAAACTACCCCCTTCTAGTTATTTTTAACCGAAAAGGGAATAGAGTCATGTTATTAGTTAAAGTTAAGAATCCAATTTTTTTAAATTCCTATCAAAATCGTTAGAGCCGTTTTCTTTTTATTTGCAAGTGTGGGGTTTCTCGAGGGTTTTTGTACATGTCATTTTGAAAAATTTGCTTCAAGCTGCGATTAATTTTTGAACTGAAAAGTCGAACAGAAACCTCCGATGGTTAACATTGCTGATTTTTTTATAGGACAATATTGAAGCACTATTTGAATAAGTAGCAGTTCTGCCAAATAGACCATGCTTAAGGTTGGTAGTAGCAGAGTTGCCGGCCCATGGCCACCCATCCCACCATCTACGAACGCAGTAGACTGGGTCAGATGACCCAATACTAGATCATTATCTGCCATACCAGTTATAGTGTCTTGGGCCCAGAGCTATTTTCTACTAATATTAATTGAAGGTAATATTCATATCCACGATTGATCGTTTGAGGGCCGCTTAAACCATAGGTCTGGCTGTCCGTCATGCAAGGCACAAGGAAGTTAGTGAGATTGTACAGTAAGGGATGCATAGGGCAAGCTTTCAGAGATCGGCATCATTAATATTAATGGCACTTGATATAAAAGGAAGATGAATAACACTTACATCCGACTCATTCTCTTGTATGGGGCGAAGGCCTTGGGGGGCACTTCGGTGATGGCGTTCTGCTCGAGCCGCCTGCAACAAACAAACAAACAAACATTCAGACAGATATCTCAATATATCAGAATAATTGGTGGGTGTTGAAACACCTAACTACCATGTGTCAGACGCTACAATTAACATGTGCAGCCGTGTGTAAGTTGATTTGTGGTTTTTAAAAACAGACCTGCCCTTGAGACTGGTACAATGTTTACTCCACTTTCATCTCTAGAAAAGAAAATTCGAAACAAGCTTATGAGAACTTTCACCCTGTTAGAGCTAATTCTGCATAACAGTTTGCATGGCACCTCATAATATATTCGCAGCTTTATTTATGCCAGTGCTCATAAAATCCAAATGGCTGCCAACAATCTTTGAGTTGTACAAAAAGCTGCTGAACATCACCATGCCAATGTAAGGCACTTACAGTTCTACCAATTAAAATTAGACGTGCTGAACTGTGTTATTTTCTACAAATATATCTACTCTTATACAATTCAACGGCCCTAAATAGCGTGCTCACTCGCTCCCTCACTTCGTGAGACATCGGATATACTCGGCGATGTTAGTCTCTCGCAGTACTTTCACGAAGAGTACAAATTTAGGAAAACCGTTTCTTTATTATATAAGGCCTAAGTGAAATGAACACAATGAACAAATATTCTAATTTCATTTTTACTTACAATTTTCATAGCTCTGAACCACAAACTTTTTTAATAAACTGCCAGTGTAAATTTCTTAAAAATCCTGGAGTCAATTAATAATGGCGGGTGAAGCCGCAGGCACCAGCTATAGGCCTAATACGAGTATATTGATAGTTTAACCCTGGAAGTATCGCGAACAATAAAAATCCAAACAAACAACTCCTTCCCTTGAAAAATTATATAATTTCTGAAAATTACACTGAATTTATCAAATAAAATTCACATCATATTCATCTGTCCACAAACAGTTGAGAAACAATACGTATTATGTGTTCACAGGTAGCTTTAAAACTGCATAATCGAATCTGAGATCGTTTTCCCAGGCGGCGCTTTCTAATAGTGGAATGTACTCTAAAGCTGGAATTTTAGCTGTTTCATTAATTATTAATCGTTTAGTTTATGAATGATTCACGTGCAAGTGTTAATAAATATAATGCTTTAAGAATTATTATACTCTTAATTTTTAATTTTTCAATTAATTATCGTGGGCGATGCCGCGGGCACCTGCTAGTTGTAGTAGAAGTCCGCCGCGGATGAGCTGGTAGGGGTCGATTCCCGGGAGGGATGGGAATTTTTCAGTAGTGAGAAATCCCCTTACTGAGTTCAGGACAGGGTGTATGCTGTGTCCTGTTCGCTGTGCTTTGTAATAGTGTTGTCCTAAGAGGAGGCCCTGCGACTAGTTTGTCCCTCACCAGGAGCCCTTTCATGTCCCGCCTAGTGTTAAACCAGAATATCTCCCCTCCCCTATAAGCATTGCCCTTCTTCGGACGAGAAATAAAGCTACATTCTCTTATAAATTTATAACACATTAGCCTAAGTAACTCACTATCTCGAAAGGGAGACTTTCTGCACAACAACAGACTGCTGTACTCCTATTTCTTATCTTTGAGTAAGAAGAAATAATATAAGATTTCCATCTGTGCAGAAATAGGCCCAATCTACTCGAGTAAAAATGTTAGCATATCTGGATTTCACAAGACTTCCTGGAGTACAGTTAGAAAGCAGAAACGCACGAAGCAAGTGAACATGACGTGCGAAGTGCCTAATATTTCCAGAATATTATGTATTAAAATCTGAATATCAAAGTTGGTATTTACATATTGCTTCATCATCTACTGCTCCCTCTAGATTTTCCACTTTACAGATGGGGTCGGAATGATTCCACATGGGGATCTTCCCTCTTCCCTTTAATTACTATACAAGTGGTGCATGTTCTAAAAACTAATATACTTTCCGTGGTTGCAACATGTGTTACGGAACTAATCTTCAATATAATATCTCTGTATTGAATTCTGTCCCCTGTTCACAAAACTATGATCATATCAATCAAATACAAATACGAGTATGTATCATGCCATGCAGGCCTATATCTCGAGAAATATTAATTTTAATGTAATTTGTAAGGAATAAACCTTGTCGGGAATAATTTTCTAAGCATCCTTTTTGTGTAGGCTACTATTTTTTATTTCGACTCAGCCTCTAACATAAATGAGTACCAGGAGCCTTCCTGGGGGTAAAGGCGGCCGGTGTGTAAGGCTGACAACCTTACCACCTTCAAGTGCCGATGTCTAAAAATCTGGGAGCCTCAACCTCCTGGAACCCTATAGGCCTCCATGGCCTGTAATAGGGAACACTTTACTTTACTTTACTTTTACTATTTTTTATTATAGACTAATCAAAATTAAAGGCTCTTTTTTATTTCTTGCCCTTTATAAATCACCATATCTATCACTGTACACACGAATTACAGCCTAACAATTTCTCGGGAATGTACATATACAAAAACGAATATTCAACAATTTACGTGCAGCCGTTTGGGCGTGAGTGAGGCCGTAACACAGACAGATAGACAAGAAAGCTATCTTAAACATGGTGAGTATTCGCTACAAAATAATTAACTTTAACAAATTTTAGAATTTTTGTCAATACAAACTTGTAGCAAAAGTAATAAAAAGAACAACACTTTGTAAATAAACTTAAGGGAAGTTATTAATGAATTTTTCAACTTCTATACTTTTCAGCCCATTTTATGAAATTGTAGATGTACAGTTATATGGTACCAAGTTTCAGTCACGTAATTCACATACTTCTGAAGAAATTTACATTATTAAATAGTATTTTCGGTAACTTACTTGCACAAGAGTTTTTACACAAGAAAAAATAAGAAATAAAAAAAAATACACTCCATACCCTTAGAAACTTGAATTATATAGGTTTTAACAAATAAAAATGTATTTTAACCATTTTCAAAAATCCATTTAATTATCTAAACTAAAAGGCCAAAGGCTATGTCATAGGCCTACGATATAAAAATCAACATAAAATTTAATCTACAAGTAACACTTCAGAGACAAAATAATACCGAAAATTAAAGTGAGAATAAGTGCAAATGGACGAAGAAGTCTTGAGAGGCTTAATAGTTCCAGTGCTTTTTACACTATCACTAATATATTACACTCTGTCCTATCACTGGATCTTCAAATACGGTGACCAACTCCGCTGGTAACTTTGGCTAAATGTGTAAAGTAGAATGGAACATATCATGAAAGAAAAAAAAACTAAAATATTTTTTTAAATACCTCACATTACGGTCATACGCCCCTAAAAAGTAGGCCTATATTCCTCCTCAAACATTGCCATATACTGTTGAACAGAAACAATATTCTGTTGTTTTATGAATACATATCTATGACATAAATGTTTTATAACAGAGGAATCTCGGTCACAAAATAAAAAATTAGTGTGCCTCATAATATTGTACATGACTTAAAGGTCTTTCAATGTGGTCGACCATTAAAGGTAATCAAACTTACGAGAGAGATTCCATCTGGCGCTGTGAATCTAACTCTGGCTAGCTTAGTCGGTAGAGCATCTGTGGGGAAGTCGAAGGTCATGGGTTCGAATCCAAGCGTCAGATGTACTTTTCTCCTAAAAGATCTCCCCTAATATAATTTGGTATAGCATTTTCTCTGACCATTCAGACGGTACTGCCTCTGAACATCATCATTTTCATCTACTTCCATGGATTAGACCCTTTCCTATCTCTTCCGGCTTCTTATAGTTCCTGGCTCCATCTTTTTACTGGTCGTCTTCCACTTCTATGTCCTTGAGGATTGTATTTTAAGGTAATACGAGGGAACCTTTCTTCATTCTGTTGACATGTTCAAACCATTTTCTTCTATATTCTTCTATTTTATCTACTACACTAACCATTTGCATTTCTTTTCGGATATCGTAATTTCTTTTCTTATCTAAAAGAGTATGCCTATATCCTGCCACTTATCATAGAAATTTAATTTCTGCTGCTTCCAATCTTCATAATATGTTTTTAGTAAGAGTCCAGCATTCCGAGTCATACAGCAGAACAGTCATGGCTAAAATCTTATAAAATTTAAGGAGAGTTTCTCTGAGGGTTTTCTTTGCCTCTGAACAGAGATACTAGAATTTTTCTTACTCATAGTTTTACCTCTCCCCTTTTAGGAATTATGCATCCATCTAGACCTATAGTGCAGCAACCTGTCAGGAAAGGAGGGCTTCCCGGGTGAGGGACCGGCTCTACGCCAGGGCCACCCCCAAGACACGAACATATAGGACGAGACACATTCTTTTACACATTCACTCTAAACAAGTGAAGAAGATGATAAAGACGGCCAGATGATAAAGACGGCCAGATGATATTCGGGGACCACAAAGGCCTAAAGTTATTCGACATTTATCTCACAGGTGAGGAAAACCCCCGGGAGAAACCCCACCTAGGTAATTGGTCCTGAACAGGATTGGAACCCAGGCCTGCTGCATGAGAATAGTGAACGCATCCCCTGCGCCACAGCGGGGGACTGATACTAGAATAATAAGTAAAAATAATGAATTATGATTTATGATTCATACATGAAGGGCGGTATGGAGGAGAAAAGACTGTGCAAGACGTACGCATAATTGCATATGAGACATGCTTTCTCTCAATATGTATGGTATCATATTCAGAAGCATGGGCGTAAGGTGAAATTTTGTTCGGTAGGGGTTCAACGTAAAGTCGTCTCACATCTATGTCCTTGCGCACATTGTAACTTAATCCTTTTTTTTAAATAACTAAATAGTTGTATTGTGATCAATAGGGTTCGGATGTTTATGACATGTCATAGTTTTATCCTGGCCTCCATTCTCGCCACAAACACAAATTAAACATATATCAATGCAGAATAACGCGAAGGCAGTAACATAGACAAGTAGCGCCTTTGTCCCTTGAGTAGACTGCACGCAGTACACCGCTGCAGGAGAAGTGGCCGGTCTAACTCATTAGGGGTACATTGCTCGCCTAGCTTGCTTCAGGGAAATACAGATTACTGTAATGATTCTACGTCCGCCGGCGTGGTCTTGTGGTTAGCGTCGCTGACTACAGATCCGTCGGCCCGGGTTCGATTCCCGGTACCTCCTCGGATTTTTCTGAGGTAGGGAGGTCTGGTAGGGGTACACTCAGCCTCGTGATTCTAAATTGAGGAGCTACTTGATAGAGAAGTAGCGGCTCCGGTCCAGAAAACCACCACTAACGGCCGTGGGTGTCGGCATGCTGACCACATGCCCCCCAATCCTGCCATCTGCCTACGGGAGATGATGCAGCGGTCGGGTGGTAGGCCAAGTCCCTTCAGGGATGTAGCGCCACGGAGTTTAGTTTAGTTTTAGTAATGATTCTACAGATGTACAAGTAAAAACAGTCCACTATGCTTTTCAACACTGCAGACGGCCTCAAGATTTTCTTCCTCACGGGCAATGTTGAGCACATGGGCGTAAGGTGAAATTTTGTTCGGGAGGGGTTCAATGTAAAGTCGTCTCAACTCCATGTCCTTGCGCACATTGTGAATTATTACTTTTTTAATTACTAAACAATTGTATTGTGATAATTAATACACTGTAATAAATTAATATGCAGCTCAGTCTTTGTTTTTCTTGAGATTTCTATCCATTTCTCGTTTAAGCTAGAGTCTATAAATAAAAACTTTCTTTCGAAAAATTATCATAATACTATATGGTGCATAGGGCATGTTTTTAAAATCATCTGTAAATCCACTGGTGGAAAAGCCCGATTAATGCCGATTACTTCATGATAATTTTGTGATGAGCTCATGAGTACTGTTGGCTTTACAAACAGGTTGATGGATTTCGGCGGGAGTATTCGAATTGTCATTTGACAGATTCCAAAGGGATTTTTATTTACTAGTAATACATCATTGTTATTAAGCTGAAAAACTATAAACACCACGAGGTTTTTAAATTTGAATCTTAAAAAAATTACGATAAATCTTAAATAATGCTTTGATATGTACGAAATTGTAAAATATGTAACAACCGAATAAGATTTTTTTTTAAATTTCGTTCCATGATTTATAATCTTCAAAATATTGCAGATATTTCGGGAGGGGTTTCAACCCCCTGAACCCCCCCTTACCGTACGCCCATGTTCAGAAGACACCTATTAAAATACCGTGGCCTTATCAGCAAACTTAATTGTGGATCTACATTCAAGTTCCACCCAGAAAAATTTTCCTCAAAAGAATATTATTTCCTAAATGCATCGTAAATAAAATCAGGCAAACTGATGTAACCAAGTGCCAGAATGCATTTGTTATTCAGTGATCATTGTTGTAATCAATTTCCGAGTTAACCTCCAGATCGGGAAAATGTCTGTCCCTCTGTTTGTTTGTCTGTCTGTCCGGCCGTGTGTCTGCACGCGCAATAACTCAAATACGCTTTGTCGGTTTTTCATGAAACTTGGTATACGCATTTAAAACATCCATGGGAAGAAGCCTATTGATATGGGACCATAGAGGTTAACCTGTACCGGAGTAGTGCCCAATTTAGTGCCTGTTTTATGGTAATATATTCGAAAGAATTTATCAAATGCAAATCAGTTCTCATGGCAGCATATTGTTTTACAGTGTTCATATACGGCTTTGGAAGTTGCAATACAGGTAAGTTTGACAAATAACAATCTCCATACATTCCTTCACAAATGCTTATCAATCTTCAGACCTTTGTTTCTCCGTAAGCCCTGCTTAATTAATCGGTGTGGAGGTTAATTCGGAAATCGATTACAAAAATAACTTATTTTATGCATATTATAATTGCAATCATCACTGATTAAAGAAAACCATTCTGGCACATGCTTACATCAGTTTACTTGATTTTATTTTTCCCATCTTGGTTGCCGAGTAATCCGAACTGCCGGGATATCGAGTGCCGAGTCTATTAATTTTCAATCCAAATCATTACATCACCTAACTAGCGTTGTAAATGCATCTTAATTAATAACATTATTCTCATCACACATGGTAGTGAATGCCCGTTTAACACCACTATTTTATACTTTGTAAGTTTATTTATAACTACCTCTTACGTAATGTTCCATAGGGCACAGTAGGCCACGAACCGTATACAAATTAGTAGCAATAAAAGGGGTGACTTAATGTCTGAATACTCGGAATGTCGAGAGGGAATATTAAAATGGCGAAGATGATAAGATGACAGTCAAATAACTATACATTCTGGGTTATACTCAGAGGTTACCTAACGACTGAGCTAATGAATTTATGTTCTGATAGCACTGTTCTGTACCTTGTTATAATTACTCCAATAAGTTTGCGTATATAGTGATACGAAATTATTCCATGAATATTACTATTCTAGGATATAGATAGAAATCAAAACTGGCAGAATGATTTAATATTGATACGACATTGCTGTAAACGCTGATCAGAAGTTCTAGGATTTCTATGTAAATACATATTTGTTTTTTTAGACTACAAACATTCCTAGGATTGCTGATCAGCATTATATACTTTTACAGAGTTATTCTATCCGACGTTTTGATCAATGATTCTGTTCTGGAAGTGGATTGCAAAGGCAGAGCATCTGCCAAACGATAAAAAATTAAGTTTATATAGAGTAATATTATGATTGAAAATTTTGAATCTTGCCGTAATTTAGGTATCAACTACAAAGCTGTTTAAAAACGAAGCTAATTCATTACACTAAAATAAAAGAACTTCCACATTCATCAACCTACTTCTTTATTTTAAGGTGTACAATGTTGATAGAAACTCTACAAAAATTTGCAAACTGTTTGGTAAAGAGCCTTAGTTGTTGGAACCGTATATGAAAACTGAAGATTTGTCTCAATATCATTTTTCTTAAATTCTTATAACCAATCCATCCTGCTCTATCCTGAGCTGGTTTCACCTTCGCTGCTCTATCATGAGCTGCTATCTCCTCCGCTGCTCTATCATGGGCTACTACCTTCTCCGCTGCTCTACCATGAGCTGCTATCTCCTCCGCTGCTCGATCGTGAGCTGCTATCTCCTCCACTGCTGTAAAATGAGCTGTTATCACCTCCGCTGCTCTTTCATGAGCTGCTATCTCTTCCGCTGCATCTATTCCGCTGATCTATCATGAGCTGCTACCTCCTCCGCTGCTCTGAGATGCTAAATCCTCCGCTGCTCTATCATGAGCTGCTATCTCCTCCGCTGCTGTATCATGAGCTGCTACCTCCACCGCTGCTCTATCATGAATTGATACTTCCGCTGCTCTACCATGAGCTGCTATCTCCTCCGCTGCTCTATCATGAGCTGCTATCTCCTCCGCTGCTCTATTATGAGCTGCTATCTCCTCCGCTGCTCTATCATGAGCTGCTATCTCCTCCGCTGCTGTAGGATGAGCTGTTATCACCTCCGCTGCTGTAGGATGAGCTGCTATCTCCTCCGCTGCTCTATTAAGAGCTGCTATCTCCTCCGCTGCTCTATTATGAGCTGCTATCTCCTCCGCTGCTCGATCGTGAGCTGCTATCTCCTCCACTGCTGTAAAATGAGCTGTTATCACCTCCGCTGCTCTTTCATGAGCTGCTATCTCTTCCGCTGCATCTATTCCGCTGATCTATCATGAGCTGCTACCTCCTCCGCTGCTCTGAGATGCTAAATCCTCCGCTGCTCTATCATGAGCTGCTATCTCCTCCGCTGCTGTATCATGAGCTGCTACCTCCTCCGCTGCTCTATCATGAACTGCTATCTACTCCGCTGCTCTATTATGAGCTGCTATCTCCTCCGCTGCTTGATCGTGAGCTGCTATCTCCTCCACTGCTGTAAAATGAGCTGTTATCACCTCCGCTGCTCTTTCATGAGCTGCTATCTCTTCCGCTGTTCTATCATGAGCTGCATCTATTCCGCTGGTCTATCATGAGCTGCTACCTCCTCCGCTGCTCTATCATGAACTGCTATCTACTCCGCTGATCTATTATGAGCTGCTATCTCCTCCGCTGCTTGATCGTGAGCTGCTATCTCCTCTACTGCTGTAAAATGAGCTGTTATCACCTCCGCTGCTCTTTCATGAGCTGCTATCTCTTCCGCTGCTCTATCATGAGCTGCTATCTCTTCCGCTGCTCTATCATGAGCTGCATCTATTCCGCTGATCTATCATGAGCTGCTACCTCCTCCGCTGCTCTATCATGAACTGCTATCTCCTCCGCTGCTGTATCATGAGCTGCTACCTCCACCGCTGCTCTATCATGAATTGATACTTCCGCTGCTCTACCATGAGCTGCTATCTCCTCCGCTGCTCTATCATGAGCTGCTATCTCCTCCGCTGCTCTATTATGAGCTGCTATCTCCTCCGCTGCTCTATCATGAGCTGCTATCTCCTCCGCTGCTGTAGGATGAGCTGTTATCACCTCCGCTGCTGTAGGATGAGCTGCTATCTCCTCCGCTGCTCTATTAAGAGCTGCTATCTCCTCCGCTGCTCTATTATGAGCTGCTATCTCCTCCGCTGCTCGATCGTGAGCTGCTATCTCCTCCACTGCTGTAAAATGAGCTGTTATCACCTCCGCTGCTCTTTCATGAGCTGCTATCTCTTCCGCTGCATCTATTCCGCTGATCTATCATGAGCTGCTACCTCCTCCGCTGCTCTGAGATGCTAAATCCTCCGCTGCTCTATCATGAGCTGCTATCTCCTCCGCTGCTGTATCATGAGCTGCTACCTCCACCGCTGCTCTATCATGAACTGAAACTTCCGCTGCTCTACCATGAGCTGCTATCTCCTCCGCTGCTCTATTATGGGCTGCTATCTCCTCCGCTGCTCTATCATGAGCTGCTATCTCCTCCGCTGCTGTAGGATGAGCTGTTATCACCTCCGCTGCTCTACCATGAGCTGCTATCTCCTCCGGTGCCCTATTATGAGCTGCTACCTCCTCCGATGCTCTATCATGAGCTGCTATCTCCTCCGCTGCTGTAAAATGAGCTGTTATCACCTCCGCTGCTCTTTCATGAGCTGCTATCTCTTCCGCTGCTCTATCATGAGCTGCTATCTCTTCGGCTGCTCTATCATGAGCTGCATCTATTCCGCTGGTATATCATGAGCTGCTACCTCCTCCGCTGCTCTGAGATGCTAAATCCTCCGCTGCTCTATCATGAGCTGCTATCTCCTCCGCTGCTGTAGGATGAGCTGTTATCACCTCCGCTGCTCTACCATGAGCTGCTATCTCCTCCGCTGCTCTATCATGAGCTGCTATCTCCTCCGCTGCTGTATCATGAGCTGCTACCTCCACCGCTACTCTACCATGAACTGATACTTCCGCTGCTCTACCATGAGTTGCTATCTCCTCCGCTGCTCTATCATGAGCTGCTATCTCCTCCGCTGCTCTATCATGAGCTGCTATCTCCTCCGCTGCTGTAGGATGAGCGTTATCACCTCCGCTGCTATACCATGAGCTGCTTTCTCCTCCGCTGCTCTATTATGAGCTGCTATCTCCTCCGCTGCTCTATTATGAGCTGCTATCTCCTCCGCTGCTCTATCATGAGCTGCTATCTCCTCCGCTGCTGTAAAATGAGATGTTATCACCTCCGCTGCTCTTTCATGAGCTGCTATCTCTTCCGCTGCATCTATTCCGCTGATCTATCATGAGCTGCTACCTCCTCCGCTGCTCTGAGATGCTAAATCCTCCGCTGCTCTATCATGAGCTGCTATCTCCTCAGCTGCTGTATCATTAGCTGCTACCTCCACCGCTACTCTATCATGAACTGATACTTCCGCTGCTCTACCATGATCTGCTATCTCCTCCGCTGCTCTATTATGAGCTGCTATCTCCTCCGCTGCTCTATTATGAGCTGCTATCTCCTCCGCTGCTCTATCATGAGCTGCTACCTCCTCCGCTGCTGTAGGATGAGCTGTTATCACCTCCGCTGCTCTACCATGAGCTGCTATCTCCTCCGGTGCCCTATTATGAGCTGCTATCTCCTCCGCTGCTCTATCATTAGCTGCTATCTCCTCCGCTGGTGTAAAATGAGCTGTTATCACCGCCGCTGCTCTTTCATGAGCTGCTATCTCTTCCGCTGCTCTATCATGAGCTGCTATCTCTTCGGCTGCTCTATCATGAGCTGCATCTATTCCGCTGGTATATCATGAGCTGCTACCTCCTCCGCTGCTCTGAGATGCTAAATCCTCCGCTGCTCTATCATGAACACTTCCGCTGCTCTACCATGAGCTGCTATCTCCTCCGCTGCTTTATCATGAGCTGCTATCTCCTCCGCTGCTCTATTATGAGCTGCTATCTCCTCCGCTGCTGTATGATGAGCTGTTATCACCTCCGCTGCTCTACCATGTGCTGCTATCTCCTCCGCTGCTCTATTATGAGCTGCTATCTCCTCCGCTGCTCTATCATGAGCTGCTATCTCCTCCGTTGCTCTGCCATGAGCCGCTACCTCCTCCGTTGCTGTAGAATGAGCAACTATCTCCGCTGCTCTATCATGAGCTGCTATCTCCTCCGCTGCTCTACCATGAGCCGCTACCTCCTCCGTTGCTGTAGAATGAGCAACTATCTCCGCTGCTCTATCATGAGCTGCTATCTCCTCCGCTGCTCTACCATGAGCCGCTACCTCCTCCGCTGCTGTAGAATGAGCTGCTATCTCCTCCGCTGCTCTATCATGAGCTGCTACCTCCTCCGCTGCTCTATCATGAGCTGCTATCTTCTCCGTTGCTCTACCATGAGCCGCTACCTCCTCCCCTGCTGTAGAATGAGCAGCTATCTCCTCCGCTGCTCTATCATTAGCTGCTATCTCTTCCGTTGCTGTAGATTGAGCTGCTATCTCCTACGCTGCTCTACCATGAGCTGCTACCTCATCCGCTGCTCTACCCCGAGCCGCTCTCTCCTTTCTCGCACTGTCCTTCGTCGTTCCATCCAAGGCTCATATAACCTCTCTGGCTCTATACGGATCTGAAATTTGTTTTATGTAAAACAATCATATTATGAGCAATGCTCTGTAGACGCGAAACTAGATTCTGTTTTAGACTTTTCAGAACAAAACACTCTTAATATTTGAGATCAAGGTAGACCTACAAAGAAAAATTGTCAAACAATAACGAGATGAATGAAAAGGGAATGAAGGACACATTTAGTGATGACATTCAGCTTCTATGTAACCTAACACCTATTAATCATGTAAACATGGCTGGGCAGAACTCGTATCTCGAAGAGCACAGTTCCGTGGAAGTTATTGAGGACCTAGACACAGAGGGGATAAAAACCTAAAGATATGAAGATATTTTTGTCGAAAGTTTTTTACTGTTCTACCGAAGGAATAAGCTGTCAGAATCTACATCCCATGTTTTAGGCTAAAGCCTTGCTGTGCATACTTGATACATAAATAGCTATTCACCTCTTCTTAGAATTCTTGAAACTCTGTACAAGAGCCTATATAATATTTATAATTGAGTAATATGGTATCATATTTGTCAATATTAGCAAATAATATGCTAGCAATAAATCTGTTATAAGTGACTTAGTTTCAGGTGAGTGACATTGATGGTGGAATATTTTGTTGAGATTAACCCGAATAAACAGTTCAGAAATGTATTAAAACGAACTCTTCCTAAAGTGCTCATATCAAGTATTACATGATCTCTTCAGGGTATTGATTCGCAGAAAAAAATACTTCCTTCGTTTAAATCAATGATAACTGAAGATATAAAGATATCTCTGCAATATGAAGGAAAGTCAATTTACCTTGGTTATGTTGCGCGCCTAAATAAAATCAATGCATATACACTTACCTTGAACACTCATATATTGTATAGCCAATCGCGTAAAGCCAAATTTGTGCCTGCATGTAGAGGTTTCTGTAGTCTCATTAATATAAGTCGTGAACAAAGTTTCAAATGTTTTTTACTTACCTTGTTATGGCATAGTGCTTCAAAAATAAGTTCTAAAACGATTAAGTTACTTATGCATAAAAAATAACACAAATAAAAACAATTAACAACATTTAATGTTAAAGAAATTATTCTTCTATCTTATAAGAATTTATAGTAAAGCAGTTAATTTCATCACTGTCATTCCGTGAACACTAGCCTCGATAAGAAAACATATTTTGGTAATCCTTGGGCGCTGAAAAGCCTTGTCCACTCCATCCCATAATATGTTGGGAGCCATGCACCAGAAAATCAAAGCCTTGCTGCACAAGTGCATACTAGGTGGCAGGACGGCTGGAAGTTCCCAATATCGCTGCACGGCACGCAATAAAATTTGTATTTCACAAATATTAACGTCTGTCTAAAACATATTGTATGTTACACATGGTAAAATGGTTTTAGTTTGCTCGTAGGATTGCTACACACGCTCTTACGGGCTCGTTTCGCGAACATAGAAAATCTCGTTTTCGCCTCTTGTTTCATAAATAACTATTGTTAACTCATATTTTCATTATCTCTAACCCTAATATACCTTCGGGTGAAATAGGGTTTAATCCAATTTTGGATATTCAATAAAAATACGGTACATGGTCTAATCTAATTTCATTAAAGCTAATTATTTGCTGATCACCATATAGACCGCCATCAAGTTTCAGCCCTTGCCTGCACCACGTGACCCAACGATTCCCTCCCCCTGAGCAGTCGATTCTGTGAACACTCATTATTTCATTGCGCCATTTTAGGTTAATTTGGTGTGAACTTCTTAGCGATTTTATTTATATTTACAATACTCCAAGAAACAGATGTAATAACATGGATTCTCCAAACATTATCATAGTCTCAAACGCAGATATCTTTGTGCTCAGACTCTGATTTTCAATATATTTGTTTGCAAGGATGTTATAAACCGAACAAGGCTTCCTTTGTTGAACTTAATCCTTCTGCATTGCATCAGTTTACAAATAAGTGAGTCGGCTTTGGTACAGTCAGTATCGTGCTGGCTTTCTGTGCGCAAGATTAAGAGTTCGGTCCCGGACCAGGTCTACTACATTTATGTATGCAGGTTGATGTTATCTTTGTTCGCTCGTATCAACATTTTCTCTACGCTAAGGACCTGATCAAACTCTTCCGCGGCCGGCGGGTTATACGAGGAATTCTGTGTACCTCTGCTGTAGACTATCAATAAATGACTTGTTAATTTAAACGTATCTACAGTACAACATGAGACGCGCTGCTATGCCTATAACTTCATATAAAACGTTGTGCTAAAATTACATAAGCACTAATTCCATTAGGCAACATTCCAAAATACAGTTTGAAATAACGTTATAGGCTATAAGAGTCATTATCTCCTACATGGATATAATGGGCTCTTTAATATTAAATGAAGCAATATTTTTTATTAAAATTATACGCTTTATCTTCTAATTTGGGTGTTTCACGCAAGAAATACGCTTCCCAGATTACAAATAAAATTATTTAAATACCCACATCAACACAGGTGCAAACCCACACAAGAATACAGTACTCATGCCGAAGTTATAAAAGAAACCAGGACAAAAACCACAGGCTATAAATACCTTAATTGTAAGCCTAGCGAGTGTGGTTTCGGAAGTTGAAGTCTTCGGAGATTCCATTTTATATGCTTTTGAGAAACAGAAATGTTTCTCAAATCACTACTAATTTTGATCCACGCCGAAAATGAAGAACGATCTCTTAGCAACAAGATTCTTTGATGGCGTACAAGAATTTATAATAATTAAGGAATCGCGCACAATGTGCATTATCTTAACCTAAGACTTAACCTACCCAGTCCTGAACCCGGGAAAGGGATTTTTCACTACTGAAAAATCCCCGACCCGGCCGGGAATCGAACCCGGGCCGCCGGAGTGGAAGGCAGGTGCGCTACCGACTCACCCACGGCGACGTACAAGAATTTAGTAATATCTTGGCAACATGTACATAACTTATTTTTAAAAATGTATTTCTCTATGTGGGAAAAAATTACTAAGTGCTATTGACCGGCTTGAATCTGGAAATAACAGTTGGTTCGGTATGCTTTGAACAATTCTCTGGCAGAATATCAATATTCAGATTCCTGGGATGAGAATGAAAAATAAATTCTATGTATGAACGAAAAATAAATTTCCATGACCTAAGTGGTTTGACAGAAATATCCCATAGTTAATGACCATTTCATTAAGAGTTAATTATTCGCAACAACATCCAAAAGTTTAAGCACATTTAATTAAGAATAATTTAATAAATCCTTTTGTTAAATCAATTATAATTGCAATAATGATATGCAGAAAATAAGTTTTTTTTCTTTAATCAGATTAAAATCGACTAGCGTCAGCAGAACTACAGACTAATGATATATTGACAACCGCGCACTCACATAAAAATAAAACATAAAGAAATGTAAAATCGGCCGGCACCGGAATTTGACCCAGGGACCTCCAAAATACAAGTTCAAGACGTTACCATTCGGCCAACTCAGTCAGCTTAACTGTTTAGTTTGATAAGCATATGTGAAAGAATAGTGTTATTTGTCAAATCTAAATGTATTGCAACTTGAAATTCTTAATATATATCAACATTCACAAAATTCAGTGACAAATAAAATCAGGTAAACTGATGTAACAAAGTGCCAGTATGTTTTTGTTTAATCAGTTATGACTGCAATTATGATATGCAGAATATGTTTTTTTTAATTGATTTCCAAGTTAAGCTCCAGATTTATTCATTAAGCAGGGCTTACGGAAGAACAAAGGTCTAGTTTTTTTAATCAGATTAAAATCTTGACAAACGCACACTCACATAAAAATACAATGAAAGTCAAATTGGCCGGTTTCGGGATTTGAACCATGAACTTCAGAATGTGAGGCCAAGACGTTACCATCTCGGCCACCTGGGTCAGTTTAACGGTCTAGTTGGATAAGCGCATGTAAAGCAATAGTGTTTTTGGTCATAGCTAACTGTATTTTAATTTTCAAAGGCTTATAAGATCACAGTAAAACAATAGGCTATGTTGTCAAGATAACTGATTCGCATTTTTTTATAAATTCTTTCGAATACGTATATTACCATAAAATAGGCACTAATTTGGGCATTACTCCGAAACAGGTCAACCGATTTTATGCCATATCAATAGACGTCTTCCTATGGACATTATAAATGTGTATACCAAGTTTCATAAAAGCCGGTAAAGCGTATTTGAGTTACCGCGTCTTTAAAATAGACACTAAATTGGGTTTTACTCCGGTACCGGTCTACCGATTTTGTCCAATATCAGTAGACGTCTTCCCATGTACATTATAAATGGGTATACAAAGTTTCAGGAAAATTCAATAAAGCATATGGAGTTATCGCGACTTCTCATATATTAACATAAAAAGCACTAAATTGGGCATTATTCCGGTACTGGCCAACCGATTCGGTCGAATATCAATAGACGTCTTCACATGGACATTATAAATGCTTATTCGAAGTTTCATAAAAATCCGATAAAGCGCATTTGAGCTATTGCGCCTTTAAAATAGACACAAAATTGGGTTTTACTCCGGTACCGGACAACAGATTAGGTCCAAATTCAATAGGGAACTTTTCATGGCTGTCATAAATTCGTATACCAAGTTTCATGGAAATCCGATATAGCGTACTTGAGTTATGGCGCCTATTAGAAAAGCGCCATAATCTATAAAAATAGGCACTAAATTGGGCATTACTCCGGTACCGGTGAACCGATTTGGTTCAATATCAATAGGGTTCTTCCCATGGACATTATAAATGTGTTTTCCAAGTTTCATGAAAATCCGAAAAAGCGTATTTGAGTTATGGTGCGTACAGACGCACGGACGGACAGACGGACAGACAGACAGACGGATAGACATTTTTTCGTCCCCCACACAATCTCATAAAGTACCATACTGACACTTAATAACTAGGCAAAATAGCACAAGTATTGCTGCTATACCAAGTAGGTGCACAGTATACACAAACCGACATCTTTTAAATGCTCCATCTTTTATATGGGCCTACCAAATACCCATAATCAAATAACAATTTAATATTTCTTAAAACCCACATGCAGATTTTATTTCTCATCACATTTGCATAACAGACATAGCAACGGTATGAAAATAAAATATTAATTTTTGCATAAACGTGTATATATGTAAATAGGAAATTAATACATATTTACGTTACATTCATCACTACTCGTTTGTCTTCTGGAAATTAAAGTCTAGACCGCTGTATAATTTCCTAATCTAAAAGCTTTAATTATAACTTAAATCGAACATTACTACATATATCGTCGGCCTGGGTGGCGAGTCAGTATCGCGCTGGCCTTCTGTGCTCAAGGTTGCGGGTTCGATCCCGGTTCAGGTCGATATGTGAGCGTAAATGTGAAAGGCCCATGTCTATAGATTTACTGGCATGTAAAAGAACTCCTGCGGGGAAAAATTCCGGCACACCGGTGACGGTCACAGGCCTAAATTGCAGTACATCCCCGTCGTTAAATAACCATATACCAACCAACCAAGTATATCGTGAATAAGATCTGTCGTGGTAGTTCTAGTCATAATAAATGTTCATACTAAAATATAATAAACCTCGTGAATCTCGTAGTTACGTATTATATGAAATTTATCTAGCATTTACATAAGGAATATTTACTTTATTATTTTCCTGACTTACATTTTACTAGTGTTCCGCGAGTCCTGAAAGTTTTGAATTTCAATGGTTGCTTTAAGGGAGGACTATACCAAAATATCTATTTTTCACATTTTTGGGAATAGATACTTGATTTTTTCCACCTACACAATCCTCTTAGGGTAACAACGCACTTCAAGTATCAGACTTTTACCTCTAATAGTTTTCGAGTTATTGTCCTTTTTATTAGGCTACCCCTTGTTTTAAGTCATACACAAAATCTAACTCCTCCTGTAAAAATGCACTAATATACACAACAAACGTATGTACTACCTCTTTTATGTATTAAAAGGGCCTTCATTCCAGATTTGAGATAAGGTTGAATGGCGGGCAGAGGTAAGCGCGGAAATGAATCTCCGGGCTCCTTAAAACAGATATTTTTCCTTTAACTTGCTTAGGAATTGTCTATTGTCATTGAGTAAGTGAGTTATAATTATTACAGTATTATAATTATTGTAATTATGATAATAATTATAATTATTTTACTGTTATTATTGTTATTTTTGTTGTTATTATTATTATTATTATTTTTAATTTGTATTGTTAGGTTGGAGGACAGCCTCTGTATTGAGGGAAAACTCAGGATGTATGTATGTATTATTATTATTATTATTATTATCACTATCATTATTATTATAACTATGATAATTATTTTTATGAATATTATTATCATTATTATTAATTAGAAATGTTGAATAAATAAATATTGAAAATTTATTTAGCATACTGGCCCTACATGGAAAACACTAAAGTCGTCCCCTCTGACTTATCTACATAGGTATGATAACAGAATAGGCCTACGTATTAACGTCAGGATAAAAAAGTTGAACATAAAAACTTGAATTTAATGATTGTTACAGTAATGTAGTGAGAGACGTGACTGGGATCTGTTCATAGGATGATGTATGATGAACACCGAAACGCTACGAATATTCCTAAGCTACGGGTAAAGTGACAGTCTTTTACAAGAGATAGGAAGGCTATAGTTAATGCGATCATGGACAATGGAAAACATAAATTTGTTGTGGAAAGGGTCAGTATACCTTCTGAAGTACGTTATTCTCTCTCTTTCTCTCTCTCTCTATCCCTCTTTCCGTCTCTCTCTCCCCCTCTATCTATCCCTCTTTACGTCTCTCTCTCCCTCCCTCCCTCCCTCCCTCCCCCCCTCTCTCTCTCTCTCAACTACAGACACCTGTATCTACGACAATATTACAGTACAATTATAATTTTAATTACCGCAACTAATTTCAAACTGTGGAGCAACATCACAACTGCCGCTGAGGGAAATGTTGGATACTTCCACTGCATGTAATGCGTTTGGAATGATATACGCAAACATAATATATCCTAGCTCGTGAATGTATGTTATGCACCAATAAATGAATTCTTTGAATAAACGATTTCATATGACGTATATTTATTATAGGAGTATGTATTTCACAGTTAATCTGTTTTACCACAGTTATTTTACAGAAATATCAGCAACTTTTAATCTGTAAAATTACTTTCATTTTTTTCCTAGGCCTTTCAGTTTTATAAAACCATCTTGAAGCATTCTTTTAGAGTTCGTCAAGGTTGTGGAAACAATTTGCCTGCATTTTACAGTTAAATACATGCAAAATACATAATATAAAACTGTTTTATAATTTATACCCGTCTACGTGATGTGTAAAACCAACATTTAATTGATTTTGACCACATAAACACTTATTTGTTTTGTGATTCAGTGTGCTATATACATAAAATATCCAATGAAACTGCAGAATGAATTCAATCACATTATCACACATAGACTATTCTTGAACTGAGTTTAAACATCACAACTATTTCCATTATTAATTTACCACACGTAAGTCTGCAGCGGTCTTATTTATACTGCTTACTTTTTAACTTTTTGCTTCTGTTAGATCACTGAATCCACATACTAGTTCTGCTAAAATATGTCTCAGGCAAGTTTGATCCTCTTCAAAACAAAGATATGTGGCTGTCATAGTCGCAGCTGTTGTATAGCTCCGCACATGAGAACGCATGTCATCACCGTGATAATGGTGGTTTGTTTATGCTCAGTACAACTCACTTCTTCTCTATCAGGAACAATGAATCCTTTATGTTTTGTTTGCTAATTGATAAACTATATTGGTGACGATGCCAGTGAGAGTTTATTTCACGTGTAATTGTTGATATTATTGTTACATGAACTTATGACACTCCTTCTCCATTAGCAAGCCATACCCTGATAATGACGCATGTTAATGACATTAACCAATCACGTTTTGTCACATGATGCGAATTTTCCGCGAACTCTCTGTGAGTTCTCCTCCCCTTTGTTTTGAACAGGATCTAACTAACCTGAGACATCTTTTAGCTTGTATTTATTCATAATCTAAAATATATGCTCCGGTGTGAATATCCAGAACATTAAATTAATGTTCACGTTTATATTACGACGAAACGAAATATGTATTTACCCAAGAATCCGAGCTCTTTTTATCGCTATCGAAGCACCAGTTTTGGCCAATACATTTTCAATTGTAAGATTAATTGCAAGTGGCCTTACTCGGTTGTTACAGCAAATGGGAAAGAACAGCTTCGCTGAAATAGATCTTTTAAGCATAACACATCAAAATATCGATCACTTCGATTTTGTTAGCACGGTTTGCTTGATTCTTTTGTTACGTTACGGCACGCAGAGATATGACATTTTTAACATAGGTGGACGGAGGGATTATCTATAAGTAGGTACAAATGGGATAACATTGAACGATTTGGATGAAACTCGCTATGTGGAAGTTTTGTGGGCCAGGGAACTCTAATATGTGGAAACTTTCCCCGGGCGGCGCACTCTTTTCGTGAAATGCACTTCGAATCAGCATTTTTAGCTTTTTAGTAAAGTACTAATCGTTTTAGTTGTTTGGGAATTATTTACGTTTAAGGGTAAGATTGATGAATCTATGGTTCGTTTTAATCGTTCCATTTCGAATATGTATGCCCATAAGGCAATACCCAACTCATTTTATTCTTTTGAAGTTCAAGTATTACATAAGCATACTTTTAGTCAGTTTTAAACCCTCTCCTCCTTGTAAGAAAAATAGGCAAATGCTAGACCCTCCCCTTTCGCTTACGTGAGATTTTATGACTTTTGTACTCCAATACTATTTGGCAGAAAAAAAGTTACGAACAAATTACATCTTTAATCCTCCAAATTTATATTAATGGTCATAAATAGGGGTTTGTGGTAAAAAAGAATACAAAATGGTCTTAATATGTTGTTGCTTATTGCATAAAATAATCTACAGAATACACAATGGTTTAAATATAAGCTCTTTCCCAATCATGTTTTGCTTGCTTGTTGCTGCACTGTAATTGCTTCGTCGTATAATGCTTAGGGGTCATTCCATATTAAATCAACAAATGGGCGTTGCCGCACCATTTTTGATTTTGATGAAATATGGTAGGTGATGTGTACCAGTCTTCTGAACCCCAAAACAAATCTTGTTCTACCTCTAAAAAATTTTACTCCTGAGATTTATGCATTTGTTTGGAGCACGAACAAGCAAAAAATGTAATTTCAGATCTATTTTCTGAAAGCCGTAGAATTTATATTTGAATCAGTAGGATGATCAGATAGGGCTCATTGGAAAGCTTAAAGAATGGACTTTCATTTGTGCATACTAAATTAGATTTAAGTTAAGTCTAAACAGACTTTTTAGGGCTCTAATCTTCGTTCGTAAACTGTCGTTTTGCGTAATTTTAGGCATTAAAAAAACAACGAAGGACTTGGAGTAACAGGCCAATTTTTTTCCTGTTACACTTATGTATGAGGAGTATGTGTAGGAAAAAAACTGAGCTGTTACTGGTGGTCCTTCACCCTGAAAAATTTACTTAAACTTCGAAAAAAATTTAAATCGTGCTTTTTCTCGGTCCCAAAAAGTAATGTGGGACAGGTGATAAAAATCTCAAAATGCCAGGATGAGAAGCCCTTATAGTGTACTTTAAAATAAAAATAAAATCATTCTGTGACTCGAAGGGATAGAGGAGCTACAAGCCTTTGAAATATCAGGAAAACAGCACTTGACCGCTGCTGAAAATAGGCTAAGCAGATAGGATAATTACCACAAAATTTAATTGAAATTTACATAAAATACAAAACATTTATTTACACATGAGAATTTTGCTCAGTTATACAACTTTCTGATTTTTGGTGATTTTTCTAGCAAATTTCCACATTTGATTTCTTTTAAAGCTACATTGATGGCAATTTCAAGTACTGTATTTAGAAACCATTCTTATCCTGGTTTATTAGGTGTAAGTACTGGATTAAACTCTACTTTTCTATACAGTATATTGAATTATATGTTAACTATTAACTGATAAGTTCTGGACACACACTGTTCATTGGAGTCTGGTTGCTGACCAAGTCATGTTTGAATATGCATAGCTTCATATGATCCAGCCCCTCAGTTGAATGCTGTCCACTATTCCGTTATTGAGCTGACTCACAGCATGTAGGTTGTGTTTGTGCTTCATTATCTTTTGATTAGTTTATTTTTTTAAAATTATTACTATTGTTATTTTGTGCTGAATACATGCTATTGAAATTGTTACCAGTATATTACTATGATGGAGTGTTCTTGTTCTGTTGGCATCTTATAAAGGAGAGGTATGTCATAAATTATCTTACTCTAGGTCTTCAGTACTCAATACTATTTCCGAGTTCACTGAAGAACAAAAAACATTATTTTCAATTAGAACTGGTTGCGATGATATAAAATGTTTCACAAGGCTGAATTTTTGGACATATACTTCCAAATTTTGTGTACGGTCTTGCTCTGACCCCTACAGTGTTCACTCAAAACCTATTAAAAATCTCTCTCAGATAAATATCAATGACACTTTCCATGTGCAGTCCTGAGCTGAAATTAATCTCAGGGAAGGTATTGTGCACAAAATGTTTAAAAAATTAAAAATCCAAATCAAGGCAAAGAGACCGGTACTGACAGTGAAGATGAATGTCCAGACATTTATGAACCTGAAACCATTCTTGTTGAAACAGTTAATGATGCTTGTTCAGTCCTTGGTATTTCTCCTGTTAAGGCGCAGAAGCTGTCAGTTGAAGCTAGACCCTCAGTGTTAACAAATGAGGTTAGTATATCAGGAAAGTTAAGTAAGTCTTTTGATTTGAACATTTCAACTGATAATGAGGAATTTTCAATGAACATGCAGCCTGCCAGTTTAGCGAATGAGTACAAGCAACTAATTCACTAGCTTAAAGAAAAAAATGAAAGAACCTTGTAAGTTTAGCTCCTAGTAGTTGGAGTATTAGTATAGTTCAGAGTGAGTTTAATGTGAGCCAATACTTAGCCACCAGTCAAGAAATTTAGTGAACAATAACGGGATTTTTCCACAGAATAGGGAGAACAGGACTAGGAATAAACTTGATGAAGTTTCAGTCAAAACTGTACAAGACTTCTACGAAAATGATGAGTACAGCAGAATGATGCCAAGGAAAAGGTACTGTGTATCTGTTAGAGGACCTAATGGAGAAAAAGGTTAACATACAGAAAAGGTTAATTTGATGTAACCTTAAAGAGCTTTATGCAGCTTTTAGTGTTTAATGCATTACCTACATCCAAAAAATCAGGATAAGAATGGTTTCTAAATAAAACAGTTGAAAATACAGTAGGCCTACTTGAAATTGCCATCAATGTAGCTTAAAAAGAAGTCAAATGTGAAAATTTGCTAGAAAAATTACAAAAAAATCAGAAATTTGTATAACTGAGGAAAATTCTCATTTGTAAATAAATGTTTTGTATTTTATGTAAATTTAAATTAAATTTTGTGGTAATTATCCAATCTGCTTAGCCTATTTTCACTAGCGGTCAAGTGCTGTTTTCTTGATATTTCAAAGGCTTGTAGCTCCTCTATCCCTTCGAGTCACAGAATGATTTTTTTTAAATTTTAAAGTTCACTATAAGGGCTTCTCATCCTGGCATTTTGAGATTTTTATCACCTGTCCCACATTACTTTTTGGGACCGAGAAAAAGCACGATTTAAATTTTTTTCGAAGTTTTTGCAAATTTTTCAGGGTGAAGGACCACCAGTAACAGCTCAGTTTTTTCCTACACATACTTCTCATACATAAGTGTAACAGGAAAAAAAATTGGCCTGATACTCCAAGTCCTTCGTTGTTTTTTTAATGCCTAAAATTACGCAAAACGACAGTTCACGAACGAAGATTAGAGCCCTAAAAAGTCTGTTTAGACTCAACTTAAATCTAATTTAGTATGCACAAATGAAAGTCCATTCTTTAAGCTTTCCAATGAGCCCTATCTGATCATCCTACTGATTCAAATAGAAATTCTACGGCTTTCAGAAAATAGGTCTGAAATTACATTTTTTGCTTGCTCGTGCTCCAAACAAATGCCTATATCTCAGGAGTAAAAAATTTTAGAGGCATAACTATATTTGTTTTGGGGTTCAGAAGACTGGTACACATCACCTACCAAATTTCATCAAAATCAAAAATGGTGTGGCAAAAAATTTTCTTAAAATTTGTTGATTTAATATGGAATGACCCTTAGGCCTACGTATGAATTGTCGTGACCCCTTCCTATCCCTTGTCAAACAAAAAATAAATAAATAAATAAATAAGTAATAATAATAATAATAATAAGCAGAGACTGGAACCCCCGCTCCCCTCTTACTGCCTACGTAATACTTGAACGGTCCTTAATTATGTATTTACCGCGTATAACAATATAATTTTTATAAATGTCCTATTTCATGCAATTTACAATTGCATAACATGCAATTGTCATGCACTGACATGCAATTGTCATGCACTGACAAACGAAGTCAGCGTTAATGTTTTAATTATTTTTTCTGTTAAATAAAAATCTAGCAACTGAATTAATAAACATCGGCCAAACGCGTGCACCTGCTAGTATTTTATAAAAGCTTGACTGGGCATGCATTTTTAAACTAATCTAAATTAAGTTTAGAAACAAAATAAAATCAGGTAAACTGATGTAAAAAAGTGGCAGTATGTTTTTGTTTAATCAGTTATGACTGCAATTATGATATGCAAAATATGTTTTTTTTTTTAATTGATTTCCAAGTTAAGCTCCAGATTTATTCATTAAGCAGGGCTTACGGAAGAAGAAAGGCCTACCATCTCGGCCACCTGGGTCATTTTAACGGTCTAGTTGGATAAGCGCATGTAAAAACAATAGTGTTTTTTGTCATAGCTACCTGTATTTTAATTTCCAAGGCCTTATAAGAACACAGTAAAACAATAGGCTATGTTGTCAAGATAATTGATTTTCATTTTTTTTATAAATTCCTTCGAATACGTATATTGCCATAAAATAGGCACTAAATTGAGCATTACTCCGAAACAAATCAACCGATTGAGTTACCGCGTCTTTAAAATATACACTAAATTGGGTTTTACTCCGGTACCGGTCAACAGATTAGGTTCAAATTCAATAGGGCACTTTTCATGGACGTCATAAATGGGTATACCAAGTTTCATGGAAATCCGTTACAGCGTATTTGAGTGATGGCGCCTTTCTACGAGAAAGGCGCCATAATCTATTAAAATAGGCATCAAATTGGGCATTACTCCGGTACCGGTGAACCGATTTAGTTCAATATCAATAGGGTTCTTCCCATCGACATTATGAATGTTTATACCAAATTTCATGAAAATCCGAAAAAGCTTACTTGAGTTATGGTGCGTACAGACGCACGGACAGACGGACGGACAGACAGACAGACAGACAGACAGACGGACAGACATTTTTTCGTAATTCATAATGCAATTAGAATCACTAGGGTCAGCAACAACATGTCAGAGGGTGGGCCAATTCAATGAGATCTAGAGGGTACCAGCTGCACACACTAATCCTGTGTGTGGAATTGGTCACAGTGAGATCAGAGGTGGAAACATATTATGCCATAGTACACTGAATGCATAAATATTAAAGCAATACGAAAACATACTGAAAGCTATCCTGGTTAATCCCTGATGAGTGACACCGGTCACATTCTGTCAGCTTAGCACCAAGGTATCACACTCATTCATAAGTGTCTATCCATTGATACAAATGCCGCCCCCTAACCTCACTTTATTTATCTTCGCCGGATGGTAAAGGAATGCCATTGTGCCTCATGCTCTATTCACCCAGACGCCATGACTTATAGATTTGGACATACTACTGAATGGGAAATTGATGGTCGAACGTGCTGTGTACGATTAGTATGGAGACTGAACTCAGATACCAGTGGTGGCTTTGAATTCACAGCATATAAACCCAACAAATCATGAACCGCTTGCTCTAGCCAGAACAATAATTGTCAATAACAATGAATAATCTTATAATTTTTGTACGATGGAAAATACTAATAAATGTAGGAATAATGTTAATGTTAAACAAAGTTATAATGAATTGCAACAATGCAGTCAAAACTTTTTAGTTTCGGACCAAATTCATGGTTATTATCTGGGTTTTACCGGTATAGCCCCGGTTTTGAGCATACTGTCCCAGTGGAACGAGAAAGTTTTTTGGGACACCTATATGTCCCTGTTTTTAGAATTGTTGCTTATGTAAATATATTCTTATGATTTTTTTTGTTTTCCTACCAAATAACGACTCTACTTGCAACAAGAGAGTCAGTTTGTCTTTCAGAGACTCAATTTCAGGCTTAGAAATTCTTACGACCATTTGTTAATCCATTGGTAAGCTGGCAATTTTGGAAAGGATAACATTCAGTAGGTTCAGACTACTATTGTCTAACATTGAGTTGTGCAATGCTGGCCATTTTTACTTTGTGACTGTTAAAGTCTACTAACCTATTAAATGTTTTATAGACCTGAAGATGACGAAATTAACGTCGAAACGCGTCCTGTAAGAAGACATCTGGATTTTAACACAAGACTTGAAAAATTTTAAGGACTTTAAACATTTTTTAAATGAGTTAAGAATTTTAATAAGGTTTTGACTATTGTAGGGGAGAGTTCCGAAGTTGGACCGTTGCCTAAGTTGGACCTCCTTCATATTTCAATGTGTTAGTAACTTAAACCTTCAAGTCGGCTCTACTGGTGAGAAATGTTGTCAAGGACGCGTGATCCAACGGTCAGTTGGCTGCAGCCTTTGAAGAAAGAATAACTGCAATTATTGTGTTCTCCTCGTTTTTGTAACAAGATTCGCGCTACAAATTATAAGCTATTGTGCAAACTAAGAGTAAGCAAAACAATTACCTACATTATATTTTACAACTGCCTTTCATTAGTTAATAACTAGATATCGTAAAACTAGTTTGACATTTTGTGAGTCCTTGCAGCATCATATTTCTTTAGATGGCGTCCAGTTGCCGAAGTTGGACCACTGCATGTTTCCTAATTTGGACCACCATAACTTCCATTCTTGATCTCAGCGTATACGTAGATTTGGTATATTTGGTAGGATTTTACGTTTTTTATGCAATTTGTTTCCTAGGTTATTCTTTGTTTCTTATTTGAAGCACTTTATCATTAAAAAACAGTTTGGTTCTAAT
The DNA here is from genome assembly GCA_964059195.1 of Ectobius pallidus. NCBI lineage: Eukaryota > Metazoa > Arthropoda > Insecta > Blattodea > Ectobiidae > Ectobius > Ectobius pallidus. The sequence continues at coordinate 99,037,075 of CAXKWD010000004.1, forward strand.
TTACACATTATAATTAATGGTTTTGTATAACAGGCCCTAACTAACTTACTTTAAATGCCATGTGTGCCTAATAAATTTGTTAAAATACAGGTTCTTTAAAATATTACAATTATTATTTTTTTACTCACAGTTTTACCATCGGTCCAACTTAAGCAACCGGTTTCCTAATTCGGACCATTTACAGACTTCTAAATTTTAAATTGTAGGACTTGGATATGTATATCTATACAAAATGTAATACTACCAGATGAAAGTGTCTAAAACATAGATTATTATACAATATATTTTGTATCAATTAAATACATAATAAAGGCGTATGGTAACAAAATGTAAAATCGGTCCAACATAGGCAACCTTCCCCTATTATATGTACATAAGTATTTTATTTATTTATAGACCAGTAGCTTATACTACTGGTAACTAACAAGGTAAATGTCAAGGGATAAATTATGTTTTAAAATAGGTTAGATGTCTAAAAATTTTAATACATACTGAGCATAGGTGGAGTATATATTAACAAAATCAAATTAAAGTCTACTAGTTTGTTAAGTTTTGGAGTGTAGAAAATTGTATACAGTGATACACTGAAATATTTTCCTTTTAAAACAGAAGGTAAGGAAAGAAAAATCAGGAGATCCTAAAGCAAATTAATAGTTCTGAAAATTGCATAAAAGAGTAATACCTTACTTTGAGTAGTTATTAATGCCCAAGTTGAACTCCAAATGCTTTATTATTCTAATATTGCAACAATTTGAATGGTTCATTTTCAATAATAATATGTTGAAAGAAAGAACACATTGTAAAGGTTTAAAAGTTCTATTGTTTGGAAGGTGTCCCGGCTCTTTGCTTTACAATTTGGTCACAGTAATTATTATTATTATAAGATATTATCATTATCATCACTATTACTATTATTATTATTATTATTACTTTTACTTCAAAATGTTCACAAAACTTTATTTACCAAGTATTTTACAACAAAAAATGTTTTTTTTTCTTTCTTTCTCTTTTTTCTTCTTTCTTTTTTCTTTTTTTCTTCAAGAACGGGTCTATTGTATTCGATCCAAAATTCCACGTCGAGTTTTCAGCACTAATCCACATTTTGTTAGGACCCCTGAACAAGGGCGCCCATACCCGGGGGCAGGGGGGGGGCATGGTCCCCCCTAGCTCTCAGGTAAAGGAAAAAATTCTATATTAATAATTATAGTCTGTTTTTTTTTTCTTTTAAGACAATTATTTGAAAGTCAGTAGAGACATAAGTTTGCAGAAGTTTTACCATATCGACACCATGGAAGCAGAATCCACACTGGATTAGAAAAGGGGATCCTGGGGGTTTGGACCCCCAAAAATCAAAACCTAAAATTCTATTTTTGTATTTAAAAAAAATTAATAAATTAAAAAAATTTTGTGGGTGTGTCAAATATGCTATATTATAGCAGTTATTTTGTTTCCATAACATAATGAGTAGGCCTGTTATTTCCATTGTTCCTTGTGTTATTTAACTTTTCTTATAAATAGTAATGAGTATTATAACTTAGGTTTGTTTAAGTTCGCATGTCTTAGAGTATGGTAAACAAATTTCCTAACTAGTTTTTCAGAGCTAAAATAGCGTAAAATGTTATTTTAATTAGTTCAATATTTAAACATTTTCCGGAGGTGGACCCCCGACTTAGGTAATGATTTCTTGTTTACGTTGGTAAGTCTTAGAGTATGGTAAATAAATTTCCTAACTAGCTTTCAGGGCTAAAATAGCATAAAATGTGATTTTCATTAGTTCAGTATTTAAAAATCTTCCAGGGGTAACGATTTCTTGTTTACATTGGCACGTAAACAAATTTCCTAACTAGTTTTTCAGTGCTAAAATAGAGTAAAAAGTTATTTTAATTAGTTGAATATTTTAAAATTTTCTGGGGATGGACCCACGACCCCCTTGCTTGGGGGGTATTCCAAATCCCCTGCCACTTCCAATCCTCCCCGAAATTATTTTCTGGCTACTTCATTGTTGCACTTACATTATTATATTATTAATGTAATGTTACAAACTAACCCAAGAAGTTAAAGGGACAAAAAATAAATTAACTAAAAATTTGGCCCCCCTCTAGAAAATATCATATGGGCGCCCTTGCCCCTGAATAAAAAATATAACTTTTGAAAATGACGTGTAGGTTATGTGTGCGTGTATGCGTCTGTCTATGTGTTGATCTATGTGTTTTTGTCTGTGTGTGTCTGTGTGTGCGTCTGTGTTTGTGTCTGTGTGTGTGTGCGCGTGCGCAGAGTAGCTCGAAAGAGAAAAACCGTATAGAAACGAAATTTTATATTGAGTTATACAGCTTTCGGGTATGTACACGAAGCATGGCAACGACTCTCTCTTACCATTACCTCCACTTTATACAAGAGAAAATTTAATTCTCAATTTTATCGAAAAGATTCTAACGATTTTCTTTGTACTTAGAGCACACTAAACTACCTGTACTAAGACCTAATGATTTTATTTAAAAAAAAGTTCTTAAAATTTCCCTGGAGGGTAGTTATAAACTAGCCATTTTAAAGCATTGTCTTGCGAACAAACCACATTTACATGAGATGAGTTAAGTGAATGAGCACTCCCTGCAATGCAGCCTCCTATTTTATGTCATATAAACTAAAACAATTATATTTCTATGATTGCAATAGAGCAAATTATGTGAGTGTAACTTACCACTCAATTTGTTTTGTAACAATTATTAAATATGATATTAATCTTTTAAAGTGAGGTGTTTTATACCTGAAGCTATTCTATCTGTCGTTTAGCAGGAGCAGCGAATCCTATGCTGATTGATGAGGGCAGGGCTATCAGCATTAATCTCTGTTACCTCGATTCGGAGGCTGTATTTAAAATGCTCCCTGGGATAACTTGTTCCTTGCTTTGATTTCAACATTTCATTGTCAAAAAAGCACATTCGGGTGTGATTAGGTAATTATAACTGAGCATCTGACATCAGAAATCACACCTAATTTTTCACTGGTACTGTATTTCAGTCCCTCATTCTGTTGAAGAAAAACTCCCGTACCCAATTAATGTATGAAGTTGGGCTCTTGTCCTTACATTTTTTTCTTTCTTTTTGAATTGTTTGTATTATTATTATTATTATTATTATTATTATTATTATTATTATTATTATTATTATTATTATTATTATTATTATTATTTTTATTTGTGTGTTATTTTCTACATGTCCCTTTATTATATGTAGAGTAAGATTACATTTTCCTTTTTCTTCTATACTAGGCCTAAGTCTTTTGTGTTTCCGAACCAAGCTGTACCCATGTTTTCATTTTAACTCATGTATGTCCAGAACAAATTTAAGTGTTGGTAGTGAACTGCACAGTAAGCAAATGAAGTAGGGCTAGTATTATTACCTTCCTCGTTCATAATAAGCTCAAATTCATAAAACATTATTCAGAAAATGAATCTAATATATTCCTAAAAATTCTACTTGGCTCTTGGCTGTTATGATAAAATTAAATTATAACAGGAAATATTTAAAGGGATAACTATATCATGCTGATAAATATATTGTACGCTAATTAAATCTGCATTAACTCATACGTAAGTTATTCACGGGAAAGTGTAGCCTATTCTTGTACATTAATCCACTACTTTTCCATTCAGTTGTGGGAAATGCTTAGCACGTTTACATGCAGGATTCAGGATTGTGCGGTATTATTGTATGATTTGAGATTTTCCTGGCGTAGTATATAAATAAATTTGTTTATGGTGACTAGAAATTAAGAATAGAACACGTACTTATTAATCACGGAATAAACGGCGACTGTTTACACAGGTTAGCCACACAAATAGCCATACATTAAGCAAGTTAGTCATACATTAGCAAGTTAGCCAATGGCACAAAATATCTCTCCCAGAACTTTCCATGTAAACAGGTAATGTATTGAGTTGGGATCGGATTCAGAACGATTGCAATACCCCATGTAAACGTGGTAATTGTAAAAACGCGAGTCTAGGCATAGGTCTACATGGGTTAAAAAATATGCTTACCTATAAAATTGTGTGTTGGAATTTAAATGGTGCCTATGTATAAACAATTACTTTTCTTCAGAAATCAAGTTTATTGCGAAGTTTAACTGTTTTGTGGCTCTTTATCTTAGGAGTGAACTGTTATTTATTCCTTATAAATTTGCTTAGCCTGATCATAATAATAATATCAAGCTGCAAATCTTGACTTTATATAATCCAAATATTAGCCTACTTTCATTATTATTATTATTACTATTATTATAATAATAATAATTATTATTATTATTCGAAATATTAATTAGGAATTAGTGGGGTTGAATTCAATAGTTCATCAGTTTAAAGAAATTTATGACGCACAAATGTATCATGAAATAAAATTTTATAGAACATTAAATTTAAGACAATTATAAACGAGAGAAATTGACAAATTAAATTTATGGAAGGAAAAAGTATGACGAAAGTGTTTAGAACGTTACATTTTGTACACATATGTAAACGACAGAAATAAATAATTAAATGTCAAAAATATATTAGGTCTAGATGATGTGAAAGATGTATAAAATCAGGATGAAAAATCACGTATTATTCTCAAGCAGTACAAACTTTCATTTTTTTTAATGACAATAATTCCTCTTCGTGTAATATTCTCTAGATTGCTGGGTTGGTAGTGGTAAAATCCGCAGAGCAGGGAATATGAGTTGATTCTCGCGATAGCCTCGTCATTTGATTTTTTTAAAACTTGAAATAGGTCGGGTTGTGGATGGGTGAGGGACAGTCAGCAGGGATCCAGTAACCATGGAAACGAGCGAATCTTCTCTTTTGACTTCAACGTTGACAGAACGGCAAGTTAGATGGGAATAGTGGGCCTACATTTCGTGTAATCAATGGGCTTCATTTAAGCTATAACTTGGTACTATTGCAATTATACGATCATTTTGTATACTTGGCACTTCTATGTCTATCACTGATCATTCTTTCTTCTTCTTTCTAAATTGAAGAGATCGATAAAAATAGGACTCCCACTTTTCGCAAAACAATGACTGCGTGATATCGGTTGTAGGTACAGCAGTATGGTTTTCTAAAGCGTGTGCCCTGATTGTCTGAGGTCTGGAGAATTTTTATACAGATCGGAAACATGGAATGGAGACGAAGAGCGTGGAAAGTTTTTGAAATGTGGCGCTGGAGAAGAGTAGAAAACATAAAATGGATGGACAAAGTGACAACGAAGAAGTCCTGAGAAGAGTAAAAGAGAAGAAATCAATCCTGAACACATTTTTCCGTAGAAAAAATCTGGTAACCTCACAGCTTGTGAAGAAATTATCTCCTATATGATGTCATCGAAGAAAATTCGGAAATATCATCTTGAATTTTTTTATTGAAGTGAATATGTGAAACAAAATTACATATAAGAAGTTCAGGCCATAAAGGCCCTTAGAGTTTCACGAGCTAGAGGCTTCCAGATGTTTAGACATTTGGCACATGAAGGAGTTAAGATTGTCAGCATTACGCACCGATCGCCTTTACAACCAGGACTGCTCATTTCTGTTGGCTGAGTCGAACGAAAAGCCATAGTGCCACCAGATGGACAAGGAAAACTGAAAAATCCCAACGATCTTGGGGATCGAACCCGCAACCTTCCACTTTGTAGCCCAGTCGAATCAGGGCATACCCTCTAAATGACATATTTTAAAGAACTGTCGGTTACTCACTGGGCACAATAATCTCATTTCTGCTGTCTCAGATTTTTGTTTATATTTATTAGTAAATATCTATAATTTCATTCATATGTTATACTGGGACAGTTATGGTTTTGAGAATTGTTAATATTGCTCGTTGCCTACTTTTTTACAATTATAGAAAGTCCAATTAACTGACTGTATTTAATTTATTTATACATTTATTTTAGTGAAGGAAGTTTTACATCCCAAAAAAATTAAACAGAAGAGCTGCTGTAACATTTTATTATTTATATAAATATTTATCCTGAAGTATCTGTTACCCCCAGTATTCACCAATACTTGGGAGTTTCCAAGTCTAATAACATAAAAATGGTTATGATGTAAATGCCTAAAGATGTGGTACGTCCGACAACAGAAGGTCTAAGGCAGAAATGTCTAATAAAAATAATATCTAAGGAAGTGGTTCGTCCAACAACAAAAAGTCTAAGGTAAATGTCTAAAAAGAAAAGTATAAAGAAGTACTTCGTCCAACAAGAAGAAGCAAGTAATGTGACAAAATGAGAAGCAATCTATGGATGTGTGTTAAACCATTTTCAGATAACTACGAACACAGTCTAAAGGATAACACTGCAAATTCCACAGAATTATTATAACTTATCATGAAAATATTTGGAAATTTTTATAAATTCTAAGGAAAGATCAGACAGATAGTTCTGTCAACTCTTGGGAGGACTATATAGAATTCGGTATCAAATAAAAAATTACCTACATCACAAATTTACGCCAGATCGAAGTTATGTTTTCCAAAACTATAGTGTGTTTCACATAAGAGTTGGCGACCATGCGGGTTTCTGCGTCCCGGCTGCCACAGCTCTAACTCTCGAGCGATCGGGTGAAATATCTATGCAAATAAAGCCACTAAAGGTGTAATGATTCAGGTTCTCAAGATTAACGTTAAAATTACAATGAAAATAACCACGTATCTCATCACAAGACATGTTGGAAAAGACCCCTCTTGCATCCACACAACACCGGCACCTTTTTAGGAAATTTTGTTCTTTTAACAGTAGCTTACATGACTATTATGGTAACATTTAAAAATAAAGCGTAGCCTATAGGTTATATATTAGAACAATATTACATTAGAAGACAATATCACAAGAGAAATTAAGTCATCTCGGAAATTGAACTTAAGCGCGTGAAAGAAAATTTCCTAAAAAGGTGCCAGTGTTGCGTGGATGCAAGGACATTTCCAACATCTCTTATGATGATGTACGTGGTTATTTTCATTGTAATTTTAATTGTAATACTGAGAACCTGAATCACTACACCGTTAGTGGCTTTATTTGCGTAAATATTTCAACCGATCGCCCGGGAGCTGGAGCTGCGGCCGCCGAGACGCAGAAACCCCGCACGATCGCCAACTCTTACGTGAAACACACTGTATAAGCAATATCATGAACGGGGAGAAATTACAAACTCCTTAAGATCTATCAGTTATAGGTTAAAGTTACACTCCGAAGAAATGGAAAATGAAGGCAATAACAATTGAAGATTAATTATTATTAAAGCTTTTTATGAATACATTTAAAACATTCAGACATTTTCCTATCTAACATTTTTCCAGTAGACATTTCTATTTAGCCGTATAAAACATTACCGTATACATGTAGACATTATGGTAGTAGACATTATTGTTGTTTAGCCTATAAGACCATTATACATTATTTCTGTAGACATGTTGGTACTAGACCATTTGTCAATAGACCTAAATATTTAGACATTATATACGTAGACTTTTTTCCTGTACACCTGCTGACAGGAAATCGCAGCTTAAACCTCGGAAAAAAAAAAACTAAAATGCTTTATTCCCTTGTCTTTTGTAGCCTACTCTCGCAGAAACCCACTTCTGCCTTCAATAAGACTCCCCTGCCTTTGTATAAGAGAAGGAGCAATTCCACGCAAATGTTTTGCGTGCTTAAACCTCCTGTAAACAATGCAGGGAGATGCCCCCTCTTCTGAGGGATAAGGTGGGTGTTCCCACATTAAAGAATCTCGTGCTAGACCAGGAGCTATGAGAAAATACAGGGACAAAAATGTCTTCATAACACAATATCTACAGCCTACATAGCTGGCTACGGTTTGAATTCAATCTCATTGGTATTTTTTTTTATTTCTTTATTTTATTTTATTTTATTTTTTTAACGCGACGATATTTCAAACAATTCATGGTGGGTTATATTGTATTTGCATTTGCATTGAACCAAACATTAAGGAAAATACAAGATATTGTTTTCCATTGCAATAATGGCATACAGACCTATTAAGTTCTGGTAAGGAATCTTCTCCAGCTGTCAGTCAAAATATATCCTGAAAATATGAATAAAGGTTCCTCAGGTTAACAGCCTGATTTAAAGATCTATTGTCTCCGACGTTTCAGAGACCCACCCTGCCTCCATCTTCAGGGATGCTGAAATAAACCCGAGAAGCCAATATTCATACACTACGATGGGAAAATCTTACAACATACATCCTGAAAATATGCATAATATGATCAAAACTATGAAAATATATGACACACCTCGTAGCCTACGCCTGAAAGTAATCAGTAGAGTTCGGATGTTTATGACATGTCATATTTTCAGCCTGACCTCTGTTCTCGCCGCAAACACAAATTAAACACGAATTGTACATTTGTTATCGGACCGTTTTTATTTATCATATTTTGATATTTTTGTAGTCTTGGTCATATTTTGGCCATACTCTATTTGTAATTTAACGTCATATTTTAGCTATAAATCCGGCAAAAGAGCACAATTATAAAGTGAGTGCTTTTACTACATGGTAGAGTTAAATTTGAAATTTATTTAATTAATTTAATGGTTATGCCAAATCAATAGTAACTTAAATTTTAAAATCAATGCAATTCTTCATATTTTATAGGGATACGCAAGGTCTACAAAATATAACGAGTATTTGGAGCTGATGAAGCGAGAAGACAGGAACAATTTTTTTTTAATATTAGAAGTACATTACAAGTAAAACTGTTGTTAAAAAGGGAATTCTTGTGATGTAAAAATTTAGTGTCTTTAAACGTTTTAAATTGGTAGCTACATATATTTTTTTAAGCATGTCATTTTATTAGGTAATATTTAGGATTTTTGGGTCATATTAGTCATTTTAAGGGCATATTTGCAGTCACATTTTCACTTTTTAAGGTCGTAAACATCCGAACCCTAGCAATCAGAAAAGTTCAATTCTTGCTTAGATCAATGCATTGACTGAAATGAAAGCCAGAAAAAAAATGTACAATAAACATCCGAACTCTACTGATCAGACCACAAAATAAGATTTCTTAGCACTTACAGTTCAGTTGTAGGCTCTGGCAGATGATCAGGCACCTTTGTAAGAGCCTTCTCTTGGCAGTCCACTATACCGTCGGCACATCGGCAGGGATGTGGACACTGGGGCTCGCTGACACACTCGCCACTAGGGCGTTCCACTAGTCCTGAACACTTGAACTCCTGATCGTGAAGGTCTGCCACGTTCTGTCCCTTGAGGTTGTTGGGGGAGAAGCACCTGGTGTATAGGCCTAAGCGAGGCGCTCTCCTGAGCCATCGAGCCAGCCAGGAGAGATGACAGTCACAAATTAGGTTGTTGTCTGATAACCTAAGTGTTCGCAGTCGGAACATATCTTCAAACATATCTTTACCCAGCGACGTCAGGTTGTTGTTGTTCAGTGTCCTGAAAGCAGTAAAGGCGATGTTGTTTTTATTCAATAAAAGAATAGCGTAAAAAAAGCTATATCTACCGTATAGTGTTGAACTCAGCTTAGCTCCTCTGGAATGTGGGGATAGATAAGGGGATGTATTGGTCTTTCCCCACATTCCAGAGGAGTTCAGCTGAGTCCAACACTATACCAACTAGCTTCAGTTCTATGGGCATTTTTTCTTCAGAATAAAAAAGAAATATTTGTTTACGGATCAAGGTTTTCTAAAATGAACCAATTTTTCAACACTTCTCTTGAAAAGCTACATTAATTCATTTCTTAACTATGAAACATCCGAATTATTCACATCCATATACTGGGCAAGATATTAGAAATTGATTTTGTGTAAACTATTATTGTTCAGAATGTAAGTAATTAATTTATTATTAATGCTGTGCATTCTGTATTCCCATTCGTAATTGAAGCGGTTAGCACAATAGTGCAGTGGTCACTTTCATAGATATAATTATTGTGTATTCATGTTCCAGAAACAGTTAATAGACATACAGAAATATTAATCTGTGATAAGCCGATCACAAAATCCCTAAATTAGTGTGGTTCAGCATGACGGATAACAGCACACCGGATTCGGTTTGGATGCAAGAGCACTACTAACCATCTATGGGGAACACTGACTGGACAAGCAGAACCTGTTGTGTGGCCAGCGCGTTCGCCCGATTAAACGCCCCTAGATCTTTTCTGTAGGTGCATGTCAAGAGTATGGAGCACGACTGTACGTAACTCCAGTTCCCATCATAGCTCAGCTGATTGCCTGAATAAATGTTGCGACTGACTACGTCAAACAGAATCCTCGACAGGCTCGACAGAGCCTGGGGATCATTGCTTCGAAGATGTGAAGCAAGTAGGCTAATCAGGCACAAGAGTCGACTGTTTGAATACTTATAGAGCATGCATTTCACTAAAATTAATGTTTGCACAATTGCGTTTATTTAATGTTAAGAACAACAAGATATAACCTATTATGAGACCCCACATCACTTGAGAAAAGCAAAGGAAAAAGTTGAATAAAATGTTTTTACGTATTGTAATGAAACGTTATTTAGCAGGAGCAGTTGTGCATTAATTTGCTTCATAAGCTTCATAAGTTTATTGTAAACACAAATCTTAATGAGCTAAGGTGAACGAATGACTTGTATAGCATATCAAAATTTTAACACTTAGTATTGTTTCTAGCCGGGTGACAAAGAAAGAAAGAAAGAAAGGAAGAAAGAATTGTTTCTATTGAGAGGAAAAAATTACATAAACAAATATTAGAATGGTTACAGCCCATATTGGACAGATCACAAAAAGGTAAGTGAAAGGAACGCATCTTTTTTTTAAGTTGTGTGTCAATCATCAACAAAAGTAATATTTTATTCTCTTTGTTCGTCACTGTATATAAAAAATAAAACTTCAAAAGTCAATGGAACTTACACGACTAACCTTTAGTTAAAGCAGCAAAAAGATTATCATGTCACAGACTACGGAACACCTGGAGGAGATAATAATGTAAAACTAGAATTAAGTTGATATTGTATGGGACTCAGCTTAACAGCTCTGGAATGTGGGGAAAGTAGGGAGACGTGTTGGTGATTGGGGAAGGCCAACGTTGCTAGTGGGGTTAATTCACTCTTCCCTCATGTTCGTTCCAAACACATTTCTCTTATCTCGAGCGCACACTATAATGCCGCATGAGTCAATGTTTTTATAGTGCATGTTAGGTTGTTCCCCTATTTTCCTTCCGTTAATCGCTCTTCAAACAAACTCAACCCGCATTCCTTTCAGGGCTGTTAAGGTGAGTCCTATACAATACCTTGGAGAAAGTAAGTTAATTCTCAATAACTGAACTTCTTATTTCGTAAGAAGGCACTGTACATAAACCCGTTTCTTCTGACAGATCTTATGACAGTGATATGAAGATATTATCCAGTGTGTGCCTGGAAGCAACGAGGGTAACCACAAGAAATAGAGTCAGAACACTCGGTGTTTGGTTACGGTGCATTACCACGACGATAGCTTACCTGTCACGATAATAACACATGTACAGAGAATGATTAGTCCCTTTACGCGGTATCAAGTTATTACAGTCTGGAATATTTATACAGTGGAAGGGGTTTTCAATATAAAGTCCTTGGCCACAATTGTATGAAGAAAGTAGAATAGACTATATAGAACAGGATTTGAGATGCGCTATTGTAAATTAGATTCCAAAGCACAGCAAAATCCGGAAATGGAAACCGCCATTAACGGCCGTGGGTTTCGGCATGCTGACCACATGCCCCCAATCCTGCCATCTGTCTATGGTAGATGACGCAACGGTCGGGTGGTAGGCCTTGTCCCTTCAGGAATGTTAGCGCCACGGAGTTAAGTTTTAAAGTACAGCAAAATATTAGCGCGCAAAGAGCTGTTGCAAAAAATGTGAACGACAACATAAACACAGCATCAGTAGCGTGCTCAATAAAATGTCTGATTTTATTTACAGTAACAAATATAGCAATAATATGATCAATTAATCAATTACCTTTAATATGGATATTCAGTAGAACTCCAATTATCCGGATTTGGAACCGGACCCGATCCGGATATGTATCCGGATAATTCATGAAAAAGGTAATTTCTTTAAAAAAATTATAAATTGAACAGTACTGTGCTTATAAAAATATCACATCTTGTACATATCATTCAGAGTCAGTTGTTTTAATGAGAACTGCACAAAAAATGCATGTTAATTAATTTTCACGTCTGAAAAATCCCTAACCCGGCTGGGAATCGAATCTGGACCGCCAGAGTGGAAAGTAGGTGCGCTACAGAGAGTCAGTTGTTTTGCAAACCAACTGTCAATTTTGTCGGCTAAAAGTGTTGTTTTTTCGCGAATAGTCGGCCCTAAAAGAGGGATTTCCAATGCTCGCTGCAAAAAAAATCTTGAATAGGCCTCATAATGATCTGGATAATTAGCGATCCGGGTATTTGGAATTCGGATAATTGGAATCGTACTGTAATAATAATTATTTGAAATGCTCTTAAGCTTAAAGGCTGATGCGATTGCAGGGCTACAAAACAATAACAAAGGTCACCAGTTCTAATTTTATTTTATTTTTAGATACGGGTAATTGTTAGATGCTGCACGTATTAGTATGATACTTTCTAATAGAAAGGACGATAGACTTTAAAAGGTGCCATTCAACAGAAAGCGTTTCAAAAGTGTCTTACCAGTGAATAGGCTCCTTCATTATAACAAGCATAAGAAGTTAAGATGTTAATTATTTGGTGATAACCGGATGTGTTCAAAAAGTAAAATTTTGTCTCACCAAGGGTTCTGTTCACTCTTGAGGTACTGGTACCCTAATTTCCCCTTTTCGGTCTTTCCAGCTTCATTTCTTTCATCCATCCTTTCTTCCTTCCTTTCTTTCTTTCTTTCTTTCTTTCTTTCTTTCCTTCCTATTGTTTCCTTAGGCCTGCTGTTTCTATAGTCCGAAATAACCTATTCGTCACTGCTAAATATCCAGTAAGCTACTAAACTCCTTGGCGCTACATCCTTGTGGGACAAGGCCTACCATCCGACTACTGTATCATCTACCATAGTTAGATCGCAAGATTAGGGGACACTAACTGTTAAATAATGCAGGCGGACTCAGCTAAGTTTGTTGGTTCGAACTAGGCCTTGGTCCATTGCATTTATGTGTGTGTAAACGCGACGGTGTCATGTCGGTATATTTACAGGCGTTTTAAAGAACTGAAAAGACCTTCGGCACGCCGGTGACGGTTACAGGTCTAAGTAGAAGAACACTACAATGGTGAAATTAACAAACAAAGAAACAATCTTCACATCAAGAGCCTTTATTTTTATGTCTTCTGAAGAAGTATAACCCTTCACCTACTCATACTGATAAAATAAATAACTGTAACAAACACATCATTTTAAGACTGAATTTACTGAAGCTAGTCCTATAAGAATCTTCAAATCTTGAAGAGGTTTTAGGAATTAGTAACCTAAACACACTCAAAAGTTTCTGGTGACACTATGGTCGACTGGTCACGTGACCCTTTCGTGGAAGCGAAAAGAAAATATAAAATTCAATATTTTCTCCAGTTATTTATAACCTACATACTCGTATATTACCAGGAACTTCTAGATCTAAAACTCTAGAACATAAAAAAACCTCTTGATCAGTGTCGATAAGTTTACTTTTTTCAAAGCCTAAAGACATCCTCCTCAAGATAACCCTAACTCAGAAAAATCTAAGGAGGTAGCAGGGATCGAATAAGGGTCTTTTGATCCGTAGTCAGCAATGTATATCATTGGCACTTGGAGGCGGTCATCTAATTCCGAGATTATTAAACTTATTAAAATCGTCATCGAGAGGTCTAAACAAAGGATCTAGGGGAATTTTGGGCGGGTATAGGAAGTACTTGAGTGTAAGCCGTGGAAGAAAATTTTAATAGAAAGATACCCAAGGATTCGAAAATCGGCTAAGTGCAAATCTTAACTCTCAGCTAAATTACACCAACTAATAAGTCTTGTATAATATTTGCATTTTTTTATCCATATGAATATTATTGCATGGATGAAAATGTTTTAAAGTATGCAAGGAAATTAATATTGCTTTGTTTATTCTGTGAGGGGCGGAGGCAGGAAGAAGTACTGTTATGGATCACGTCCTCCAAGGTCGTAGTGCACTAGCGTAAAAATCTGATGCACCTTTCACTATGTCAGCGCATTTGAATCACGGATATAACGTACGTAAAAGATTTTGACATTGTTAATATAAGCTGGTAATCTTAATATAATGTTTGAACTTGTGTTTCCAGTTCGGAGGCTCGGGATTATACTTGTTAGTTTTAGGACTATCGTAATTTTGAAATATTTATTAAGACGAAATGACCAATAAACACATGAACAACACAGTTGCGGGGGAACTTATGTCAGGAATAAAATGTAATCTAATAAATATTTATTAAAATGCATATTTTTATTAATGAATATATCGTAATGGAACCCATGTGATGGTAAAGAATGCTTAGCCAACTATGGTGACTTGGGATAATCTACAATATGCATGTAGCCATTCCCTCCTCCCAATGCTTGAATATCATCTAATTTAATAAACCGGTAACATTGTTTTCCAAGAGAATATTATACGAAAAAAATTCCTCTGACACTGGGATTTGAACCCAGGACCTTTGGCTATCCGTGGCACTGTTCTACCAACTGAGCTAAGCCAGAGTTCACTTCACAGCGCCAGATGGAACCTCTCTCATATGACTGATTGTCCTTAAAGGTCTATCTCACTGACATACAAGTTATGTCATATGCAGTACTGTGAGGCACACTAATAGTGATTTTTGTGACCGGGCTACCACTGTTATTGTACAGTTAACATTCAAGTCCTGGGTTCAAATCATAGTGTCAGAGGAATTTTTCTCCTATAATATTCTCATGTAATGTCCAACAGAGACAAAAATCTGTGGTTCATCCATTGTTTTCCAACTAAAACTAGACGTACAGTTTCGAATTACATGCAATTCAACCGTACAAGTCTAAGTTTATTCCAAACTCTATTCACATGCACTATAACTGTTCCTCTCCTATTGAATTTGCAGAATGTAATCTGTCGGTTTTAAGAGTTGTAAATTTGTTACTAGTACATGTCTGTCCTCTTTTTTTTTCCTGCGGGTAACGGAACTGGAAAGCAAACAAACTTTTTAATTTATGGGATAATGGAACGTGATAAAGTTGAACAGAAACTGTACTTTCTAGAACACATTCTAAACTATTTACTTCTGTTGACGATTACACGAAAAAATGCATCAGCTAATCTGCTGGAGTAGTGCTCATATGTCATTGGTAACAATTTTAAATTTTCTCCCGATTTTGAGTGGCATTAGCGCGAACAGCTAAAAGCATGGTTTTTATCAAGTGCAACTAAAGTTCCTTCTTCGTATGGATGAAAATTCGTTCATAAATTTAATGAAAATAAAATAATAGTTACACTGACAAAAGCATCTAACAATCTAAAGAAAATTTATATTGCAAGAATTTCTAGGTTTAGGCTTTACATGCGGTGGGCGTTAATTTGAGGGGAAATAATTACGAGTAAAGTTTGAGTTTCAGAAGAAAAGAAATTTCAATTCGAAATTTACATCACCCTTACACGTCAGTTTTTTAATGGGAGAATGGGAATTTTAGGTTGATTATACTTCATAAAAATAGTCATGCTGGTTCATATCACCACCCCTGATTATTCGACGCTATCAGAGTTGTCAGAAAATGTATTCTCCTTACTGAATGTATCATTATTACCTTGATTAACAAAATGTTATAATAATAATAATAATAATATAGCAAACACTAATAATATTATAGCTAATTATGTTTTCAGTATTGCTACCTAACTGTTACTGATAATTATCAGTAAGAGAACTTATTTTCTAAAAATAATGTTCTAATTTAAAACGTTTAATAACACTAACTTATTACATCACATTAATTCAATCAGATAATCACTTTTTAACAATTTTAATGGTGATTTACATTTTTACTTGTAAAGAACTTCTGTTAATGTTTCCAGATACCACTGCAAATTTTGTAAAAACATGTCTATTGGAAGTTGTTAAAAACAAGGAGGAAGAGGTAATTGTGCTATTACTTGTTATTGTCGCTTCAGGTTAATTCACTTACGGTAAAACCAAAATATTAGTGACTCTTTTTCGGAAAAAAATTTCAGTCGACAATTTCGTGCTCATGCTGCATAATTGTGCTGTTTTAATGAATTCATAACTGAAATATGACGTTAATTTACAAATATGACCGAAATATGACCAAGACTATGAAAATGGCCAAAATATGACTTTATATGCAAATTAAAAACGGTTCGATTAGGATAGCAAATGTGCAATTCATGTTTAATATGTGCTTACGGCGAGAATGGAGGTCAGGATAAAAATATGACATGTCAAAAACATCCGAACCCTATTGATAATCTTTCAGTCCCTCATGGTTACGTGTTTGGGATATTGGACGATCTTCGCTTTAAGCTTTTCACTGCTGATGATATATAAATTCACTTTAATTTTTGTTTTAACAGAAATATAAGATTTATAGAGTAATATGAAGATTTTTATCCTTGACTTACGATTGTCACTCTTGAAAACCTACTAGTGTACTGAAATTTTCCCTATTGATTTCAAAGGTAGATCCCACTGGTGATTTCACTCCATGGTTGCTTATATTATTGTATGAATTCAGAGTTGGAAAGGCAGGTCTTAGAGTAAAGAAAAACAAATGCCAACTAGTTTTTCAGTGGCAAAATAGCATAAAATATGATTTTCATTAGTTCAATTACTAAAAATTTTCCTGGGGTGGATCCCCGGCCCCCTTTTCTTGGGGGTATGGATTTTTTTATTTAACAACTTTCGAAGTAAATTGAAACTGCATCATCAGAAAGTAAGTCGAAAGCAAACTATCGATGTTTTATTTCCACTTACAATGTCACACTTGTTTGCTTCCCCTAGAAAATATCATATGGACGCCCTTGATCGTTTTGAAACTAACTTCTATCGAATTATAAATGTACATACATCTGAAACATTGTCATACTGTTACCATAATGAATAGAATGAGAAAGTGTGATGACTTCGCCGCTAATACAATGGTGGGTATAGGGAGAGCGGCGGTCCACCGAAACACTGGCAGCACCATCGTTTGCGTTTCAACTTCTCAATGCTGCATCATGATAGTTTGGCATCTTATGATTAAACTCGCAATCTTTAATTAACCATTAGTCCTATTTCTGTGAAATTTGTGCAGAAATAATCTGCACAACACAGTCCTTCTGATGGTTAAAACAGAGATTTAAAAAATGCGGACATAAATGTTTTTAGTTCATTATATAAACATCACCAATTACATAAAATTCATGGAGGGTGAAACGGAATTTGACTATGCGACAATTTTTTTCATTTTTGTGTCCCGTAAAAACTTAAAGCGAGAAAGTTTTAGTGAAATATTTCAACTTTATTTTAAATTCAGTGCCACCTTTATATCTTGAATGGTTTACGAGTAATTGAGTGGTAATTATTCCTGGCGCACAGCTGTCTGAATGATGTGGGACGATCGTGAAATGTTGAGGGTGAAGCAAATTTGACTATGCGACATTTATTACTTTATTTTTGTGTCCAGAAAGAGATCAAGCGTGTAAGGTTTAGTGAAATATTTGGATCTTATTATAAATCGAGTACCACCTATATATATCTATAATGGTTAACGAGTAATAGTAATTACTCTAAAGCTAAAGCTATCAGAATGGTATTGAGGTACTGGCAGGCATCTTTTCCATAAAATACCAGCAATAACGTAAAATTTGTACATAATTTATTCGTGGACTCAATAATAATACTATGTTAACTGACTACTTGTACCCATACTGCAAGATTGACCCGCTGGGGAAAAGGAGCGAATGAAGCTTTTTTCTAACTTAGTAAATCTGCACTACTTTTATTTATGCATTTATTGGATTATTTATAATATTTTCTGTTCATTTATGTTAGTAATTTTTATGTATAATTATCATAGCAAATGTCTTATTAGTTTAATATCTTGTTCCTTTTTTAATAATATAATTTAACAACATAAGACGTACATCAATTACAGCGAACGGCGAATGGTCGAGGGTTTGAGCAAATAGCGGGCTGTAGTTAAGGCAAAAGGATTTAATTTTTTTATGAAAAAATCAGGGAAAATGCTTTGAAATATTGTGTGATGTATGTAGAATGCATTGCAAAACAATTTTTGCGTATGTGCGTCTTTATCGGATGTTGAGACGCCAATTTTAAAGATCACGCGCCCTATTTTTGTTGTGCTGCTTATGAAATTTTCCGTGCCCTGCAATTCACAAACCATCCCTTAGTTTATATTATCTCTGTTCACATAATTTGTACACAGATCTACACTTTTGACCTACACTTTTGACCGTGTTTCACCTACATAACTTACCCCATACAGCCAGGAGAAAATTAATATTAATATAAATAATATTACTATTAATACAATATTAATACAAATTAATACTCAGTAATATTCTATACAATGTAATATTAATATTAATTTATAAAATATCCCTTAGCTGTTTTCTACCCTAATTATACGTTGTTATTTCTATATAAATGTAGCCTACATTCTTTAAAAAATTCTCATCAAATGATACTAACATACCCTCTACCCTATTTTCTAGGCAAAAAAATATTAGATCAAATCATCCCTTAGCTGTTTCATGCCTATATTATATAATTGTTCGTTGTTTGTGAACATCTTCGATTTTTGGAAAGATGTGGAACGAAATGTTATGGTCAAGCTTCTTGCAATCTGAGAAATTACTGTTACACACGGCCATGTTTATTTATGGAGATGAGATCTTCCAAGACGTGTAAAGCAGCCCGAAAATTGTCAAAAGTATCTAACAATTCAATTTAGATAAGGTGAGTCATTTTGAAATAGATTAATGTATTATTTTGTTTAAGAGTGTTTGCAATTTTTCCTATACCGCCCGTAGTAATCTTGCTCCCGCGAATCTCAAGCAGAGTAACTGCTACCTAGCGGCGGAACCAGTGAACTACCTCAGTCATCACACTTTCTCCTCTATTCATTATGCTGTTACCTTTGAGTTGCCTGATGCCAAGACAATGTATGAATAAAACAATGTATAAGTTACAGTACGAACATTTTGTATTGTACATTATTTCCAATTGACAGTAAAGGCAACAATATAAATTACAATGCAAATTTTTTTAAAAGTTACAATATATTTTTAAATGCAGTTTATGTTATATAGGGTATGTAGTATTTTTGCAGTCTTGTAGTTACTTGCATCTGCAAAAAGGGAATTCCGTCATTCCTTCTTCAGCATGAGTTAATTAATTATTAATCCATCACATTTTATGATCTCCAAATCCGATATTGTTTTTCATCCAATTTAAATATGTTTTTTTTTTCTTCCTTAGATAAAAGAAAATACATTTTTCAAAATTTTGGAGTTAGCACTACAGTATATTATATAGTAGGTAGCAATAAAAATGCATTTAGTCTAATGTGGTTAATATCTTATTATTAATGTTATACTAATAATAATGGTATAATAGAACACAACATGTTTTAAAATTACAAAAATTAATTACTTCATTTACTGTTTAACATGAAAAAAAATACTCTTATTACAAACAAACTTTTCACATGCCCTTCAATACACATTTTGAAGTGCCAATTTTTTATTTTAGTTGAACCGTAGAACAATATATTTTTGTAATAACTTGTAGGCCTAATTACTGGTGTTATGTAACCAATATGCAATGCTTTGTTAAATGGCAAATGAAAAAGGAAATACAATAAAATTAAACACAAATTAAATGAAAATAAAGGTTAAATGGGTTTTAAAATTTACAAAAATATGTTGTATGTCTGCTAAATACATTTGCTTTTATTTCAACTTGAGATCTTGTGTAGTTTTTTATACTTCTGACTATTTTTGAAATTTAATCTCTGTTTATTCAAATATTTAACTCTCATTATGATCCTTCTTCTGGCAAACAAATTTACAATCTCATCGTCTACATGCTTTACAAACACATCGGCAAAGCGGCATAGCAACACTGGCGCGTGGTTCTGGACTGCAGCTCCGTGGGTATACAGCCGCGTCATCACAGCGGGTGAGTGGTGGGGGAGAACCGCAGTCCGACCCACCTCCTAATTCTATACGCCTTGATTTTAACCTACATACTACCACAGTATAATATAACAGTAGCGAAGCTCTAATGAAAGGAAAATGCATCCTTTTGACAGATCGTGCGATACTAGCACCCCAAGCGGCCAGCAGGATGCAACTAGCAAACAGCCATTTCCAGCATTGGAAAGATACGAATATATGGCTGTATTTCTTCTTATTTTTAAAATTACTAGAACGAGATTATTACCGGAAAGGCATACTGGTGAACTCACCAAATCATAGACTTTATGGTAATATAAAGAAGTTGTAGTTTCAAGATCGATGACATTGTATATCTTATAAAGTATCAGACCGGTTTCCGTCCACCATAAAAGCTACATCCCTACGACAAATCTTCAAGAATTTAATTGACCTACTACTAACATATACTGTACTTACACGGAAAATTCTGACAAATAAGAAAACTTAATAATTTCAATAAGCATGTAGTAGTACTAGTTCAGAAATTAGGGGGGAAAGTAAAGTTCTATAGGCATATAGCCCGATATGGTCAGTATCAGATGCAATAGCAAAACACTTTTGTCTTTTTTTTTTCATTTTGTTAAACACGATAAATTATTAATAAGTAAAGGATTAAACACGTTATCTTTATTCTCGACAGTTTAATTTTGTTAAATTTAATTATATAGGCCTAACATAACCTCGTGTTAAAACATTTTCAAAATTAGTAGGGTCAGGTGGGGTATTGGTAAATAGGCCTATATATTTAGAAACCTTTGCTTCGTTAGGATTTTCATTTATGATATACATATAAAAATAATTAATTGTATATAGCATATTTTACAAGCCATTTTCTGCTCCTAAAATTAAAAGAAATAGGAGTAAATACACTAGTATGGATGCAAGCATGATAATCACAAATTTGCAACTTAATTTCACAAATAACTGCTTTTGCTTACCTCTCAGGATCTTTAGGGAACCTGAAGAAAGATAAATCGGGAGAATTCCTTTGGCTGTTGGTGCAATTTATAGCACCACAAGCATTTCCATAAAATATTATTGACATTTTTCATAAGCAACAATGTAACATATTGTGTTGCTTCTAGCTCACCGCTACGAGCGCTGCAGTCGCGCCGGTTGAAAAAAAAAACTGTATGGAGCTTCGCTACTGCTATACTATACTGTGATACTACCCAGTGGGGATGAGACCGAGTACATGATAAATCCTTATTCCCAGTAAAAACAAAGGACCATGTGGCTCCTAATATAATACTGAACATTGGCCTATTTTGCCACTGTGCAATAGGAAGATGTGGATGCTGATGAACAAGCATTAAATATGCATCCGTTTGTACCATGGCACATTGACAAACAGTACACCATTTGAAGAGTTTCAAATTGATGATGTCAACTCTACTACTCTGCCAAATTTCAAAACTACACGATTTTTTCCCCACTTTTTTCAAATTAGTCTAAGCTTCACTTTTCCCAACAGTTGTAATTCACATATGACTATTTTTAATTTTAAAAGTCAAATATAATTATTTACCAGTTGAATTACATTTTAAGGAAATTATTAGTAATTGAATATTATAAATTAAAATTGTAATTGTTTTCCAAAAGTATACTTCTCTCATGTTGGGGGCGAGTATGGAAAGACTCAGCAAATGTTTACTTCCTACCATTACAAATAATTAATTGAAGGGGTTGGTGGAAGATGGGGCTAACCCTTTGTTTATAGAAGTTCAGCTTGTTGAACTATTTAATTTTTTCTTCGTCACTATTTATTCCAGTGTTCTTCAACACAGATTAATTCTGTCATTTGGTCTTGTTAGTAACATAGGCTAATATGCACCAAAAAAGAAGATAAAAATAAGATTTGATGATTTGAGCAAACTTTAAAAACGTAATATCTAAAATGAGGTTTGTGTGGGTTAGCACTATCTTCCCCCGACACCTTTAATTGACCCTCTAGAATATTCTTTCAACACACATACAATCACACACACACACGCATATTTACACAATGTTTTCAGAATATTTTATAAAACAGTTACAACAATATGTTAAAAACCGTTCTACCTTTCAAATCTATAATTTTGACTATATAATTTGTCATATTACTGCTCATTAATAAATAGTTTCTATGGAGTAATCTATGGAAAACTTATTTCAAATTCGAATACATGGATTATTAAAACATAAATTTGGAGGAATACGGATTGGGATGTATGCTTCGGGAAACATGAATTGGGAAAATCTTAATAAATTTCAATAAGACTAGAATTCTAACATTAATTCGAGAAAATGGTATTGGGAATTAATGAATAGGGAGCATGACCTACAATCGTATAGATGAACATTTGTACATGACAGTAGACAGAAAAGTTCTCTCTGTAAGTGGATGTGTGTTTCTAAGTAAAGGAAGTAGGTTAATTAATGCAGCCAAATTCATTGCTTGATACGATATAAACACATAATTCGAAAAGATTTTCTGCACTCTTTCAGACTTGAGTCCAAAGGAACAGGGTTGCACTTTCGTCACCCATGTTTTAAAACTCTGATCATAAAAGCTGCATTTTAAAAGCATCGATGTAACATTCTTGTTCATTCCTAATATTAACATGTAACAACAAGTACCGACACTAAAATAAAAATAAATAAAAAAGAAACAGCTACATGAAATTCCGGTAGAGAGTGTTTTCATGTGATTATCATTTTAAAACTATGTGTAGTCATGTTCTTGTGCAAGACAAGGAAGAAGTGCTTATCGTTTACGTATGTCTCTTTTGCTTTTGTGAAGAGCAAAAAAGAAACACTCAAAGGGATATTGCAAAGAGCCTCATTTTCTGGTAAGACCTCATGAGTAAAGGAAGTGTCGGCCATGTTATCGTTGTAAGCTTCAGCAGTCTGCTGTACTACGCCTCCTAGCATGTGAGAAGTAATTGTGTAAATAGAGAAAAAAGTAATAATGGGGTTCAAGTTGTGACCTTTAGGCCTCCCAGGAGGAAGAGGACATTTTCTCTTAGGTCTGACTGTACACGAAATGGAATGCCAGACCTCACCGGACCATGAAATTACCTTCAAATTACACCGAGTCGTGAAACAATAAATTTACAAATATACAGCTTCAATGGCTCCTCTTTCTGTGGGCTCAAATAGTTTTAACCTACTGTCAGACATTCGTTTGCTATACCATGCGTGTTGGAACCTCGTCACCATGCAGCACGCAGAATGAAAATGAGATGTGCTGCGGTACAGAAAATTCGCAATAGCAAATTGGCTACTGTATTACTTTTGGCGTAAAACTAGGTGTGTAACACCGAATTTCTCGTAGGATAAGTAGCAGTATTCCCCGTTTTTAACAACTGAAGCTCACTTAAGATGGTGTCGGGAAGTCTCTAGCCCCAAAGGCAACTCACTCCAACACACAAGAAGTATGGATCGCAAAGGAGAAATAAAGAGCAGCCAAGACAATCCTAGCCATATTGGAAAATAATCTTGATCTTTTTACTGTATACTGTCGTAAAAAGATAATTCCAGGGACTTGTTTGCATGTTTCAGTCTAAATGTAGTTCGGAAACATTTCGTTAAGTCCGTAATGCAATCTCTTGTTTTTTATAAGCAACTTGGTAGGCCAAAAATAAAAGTTCTTCTTCTTATCCTTCACGGTTTAGGCCTTTTAGCCTGTTCCGGCTCCAATTTTTTTTGGGGTCGTCCTGGGTTTCTGTGTCCTTGTGGCCTTTAATTGTATGCTGCTTTGTGTATTCTGTTTTCTGTCATCCTTTCCAAGTGTTGTTTCCAATTGTTTCTATATTCTGTTATTGTTTTATTTAATTCGTCTATGTTTAATTGTTGTCTT
The DNA here is from genome assembly GCA_964059195.1 of Ectobius pallidus. Lineage (NCBI taxonomy): Eukaryota > Metazoa > Arthropoda > Insecta > Blattodea > Ectobiidae > Ectobius > Ectobius pallidus. The sequence goes on from CAXKWD010000004.1 coordinate 99,061,118, forward strand.
ATTTCATTGTTTTGTTTTTTATCCAGTCTTGTGTATCCTACTATAGGTCTGAGAAATTTCATTTCGGCTGTTTGTATTATTTTTTGTATAAATAAAAGCTGCAATTGAATTTGATGAACACGGAATATTTAAAAAAAAAATAGCATCCAGTAAATACACGCAGTTAAGAATATTCCTAGAAAAGAGGTTCCCTTATATTTGGGCGTAACTTGGAAGCCATACCACGAGTCTTGCAAATACGGTAAGTTCTGTTTCCTTGGTTCAGTGAATTGCGCTTTGCAGCGTAATTAATGCTATAGGCTAAGCACTAAGTAAGTTCGAAAAACTCACAGTTGAACATTCGCGTTTTTAAATCATGTTCTTAATATTACGTCATGACCCACACAAAGACTCAAACGGGATGATTTTCACTTTTTTATTATTATATTAAAACTATTTTAATCTGTGAACAATTTTTAATAATATAAAATTATGCACGAGAAACTTATACCTTCATTTTCAGTCCACCTAGAAGCAGTCTGGACAGGATTCCATCACACGATACATGCAAACTGGCTTCCCGCATTTAGTGCAGAACTTTATCGTGTACGGTCTTTGGACAATTAAAAACAAGTACCTGGGAATTAATGACCAAATAAACATAAGGAGCTCAAACCTCTTTAAGACCAGATAAAACTCTAAAATGTATTATAGCCTAAAAGTGTAAATAAAGTAGCTGAAAAGGGAAGTGTTAGAAGTAAAGAACGAATTTCGAATAGAAGATCATCTCTATAGCCTATATATAAGAGGCTTTGTCCTGACTGACTGAATGAATGACTGACTGACTGACAGAGAATCAACGCAGAGCCTAAAGTATAATAGGTAGGGACTTGGAATTTTGACAGCATCTTCGTTTAATAATGTAAGTGCACACTAAGAAAGGATTTGGCAAAATTTTGATTGCCAAAAATAAAATGTTTCTGAGTATACTTAATCCCTTTTTACACAGCATTATCAAATCCAAATCACAGTTGGCATGGCAACATATTGTTTCCAGTGGTCTCAGATGGGTTTGGAAATAATTGAAGTGGGACTTTCACAAAATAGAAAAGCTATCAATATAATTCATGTTGTTATTAAGGAATGAAATCCACTAAAATAGTGCAGTCACATAACTTTCTCTACCCTGGACATAGAGAAAACAATACGAGGTATGGTAATATGTGACTTATATTATTATATCGCAGTTTTTGGGGAGGGAAGAATGAAAATGATATAGAATTCCTTTTTAATTGCATCCCCAGAACGGTTGTATGGTAACATGAGAGTGAGAAATAAAATATTCCGCAAAGACAATACAATTTTATGTTACCGGAATTTCTGTTTCTTCTTATTGAACCCCTACCAGGCTTGCTGTGTAGCCTACAAGCGATGGGATGCAGAATTCTACATCCTTTATGAGCCATAAAAAGTTATATCAAGCGTTTTCTGAGGGAACAGTTTGAGTGTGATAAGTCGTTCTTCCTATTTCAAATTCTAAATACCTATATAAGGACCTATAATTTAAAAATTGAAAGTCCTTCATAAGTTAATTTCCAATTACAAAATAGAAAACCCGGGCGACGCCAGGCCTTTTAAGCTAGTATACTGATAAGTGATAACATCTACATCAACAGCAAATTCAGACGACTGATAAACTTGCAAGAAGAAGACATTTACTATAACAAAACAAGAAGCGATAACTCCAGAAAGACAGATTTTCCAGAAATCACCATTTTGATTGACTGATATCTGTAGAATTCTATAATACCTGACGAAAAAATAGAAGGAAATATCGTACAATTATTTCCAAGATATGCCTATACCATATCAAGTACAGAAATTTCTTAACATAAACTAATAATATGTTTCGGCATGGGAGAAACACTTTTTCAGCACCTAAGTTCGCGGATTCGACCCTGGCACAGGGGTACACCGGCTACGACCTGATTAGCAGTACACAAACGTCGTTGAATAACCATAAACGAAAATTTTTCGCAAAGACGTGTCAAGCGAATTTGTGAGGACTAAACCGGACACTATAGATCGATCTAGATAGTCGGATTTTAGGTAAAAACCTATTTTAATCCTTAAGTGATATATGGACGAAAACTTGTATATGCATGTTTCATAAGTTACTATGCCTAAAACTGATACTTTTATAGGACCTAAAACAGCCTATTTTTACGTTAGAGCCTCATATTGCCTTTTTGCTTGTTTTTTCCTCTAAGGTTCAAAATAAGTAATTTTTTGTTATAAATTCTAGCATTTATTTTCAGTTCGTACTAATTTTTTAGCTCGGAATGTGCAGTACATGACGCATTCGTGACGTGGTTAAATAGTAAGGAATGCTTTGACTTCAGTAGAAAAATTCATTGGAGTTCCCAAGAAAATTTAGTGTTTTTCTCCCTGCTCCCACATCCAGTAACAAACAAACAAACAAACAAACAAAAACAAACAAACAAACAAAGAACACGTAGTACTCTGAATCACTGAGGGATACAAGGGGTTGAATACGCTAGTATGATATGCGTAGCTTCTGGGCGCAGGGATTAGGTTTTCACTGTTATGGTAGTAATGCAGGCCCTAGTAATAGGTCAATGAATTCTGTGTACCATAGGCCTATATCTGTGTTTTTATGATTATTGATTAATGGTGACTTCAATACATATACTATTCTGCATTGCAATTGAGATATTTCAGAAAATTGGCAACTTAAAGATTTTATAAGAGACTATTTTACGATTTTTAGAACCTATTTTACAATTTTTAGAACCTATTTTACAATTTTTAGAGCCTATTTTAGGTACCTAAACAGCAATTTTAGCGACCTAAAGTCCGAAGTCTAGTCATGACACTTAAGAAGTTTTATTTAAATAAAAATGAGCAAGTTTAAACATTTGAAAAATGAAAAGTAAAAGAACTTAATTTATCCTTAAGTTTACGTGCTAATAACTTACATACTCGCACCAACTTAAGAAAACTACAAAGGCATAGTTTCCGCAGCAATTTCATATTTTAGAAATGATTATGCACCGGTACAGACGCGAAGGTGGAAACGGATACGGATGTGTAGGCCTACTCTTCTGGGCGTAGTTTAATCGGGAGACAAGTGGATTTCCACAAAGCAGAGTGATACCGAATAAATTCTGAGCCAATTGAATTAAACATGGTAACAGGTTGCCAATGCCAGACTACAAACACAGAAAACAAATTACCAATTGAGAGAAAAAATTCTCTGACAAAATAATTGCAAGCAACAGATTGATTTAACTCCACGAAAGAATACTGACGAATGGTAAACACAGTACTATAATGTCCTTAATATAAAGACAGCACAGGGGATAGTTACGTAAATACAACCATTTTCCAAATTTAATAACGTAAATGATTATTAATCTTCATTGCATGTCATTTGTGTTTATGTAATATAATTTGTATTTCTAGTATTATTTCCTATAAAGTAAAACCTAAGGTTTAATTACTTAATATTACGTAATAGCAACAAATTAAATTAAATCTTAGGTTTTACTTTATAGGAAATAATACAACACTAAATAATTTAAAAATACAAATTATATTACATTAACACAAATGACATGCAATGAAGATTAATAATAATTTACGTTATTAAATTTGGAAAATGGTTGTATTTACTAACTATCCCCTGTGCTGTCTTTATATTAAGGATATTTACTACACATTAAACGAATAATAAAGAGTGAACGTAAAATAATGATCTAAGGAATGTTTTTATTTGTTATGGAGCGAAATGGAAGTTGCAGCATGACGAGCCTACTTCATAGTGTTTTCATTGAGTAGCTTTAGAACTGTTCCTGCCTCGTTCTGTCATAAACCATAAGTGGCCTCTTGGAATATTAGAATCTTGAATTGGCTAATTGCACACTTTGTCTTCTATGTAGTCCCTTAAGGGATGACCGAAGCGTTGAGAGTGTTTATCTAGGCTAAACCATTTGTCCTATTAATTTGAAATTTTGCGCACATAATTGAAACGCAAATAGATTTTGAAATTTAAAATTTCATTTTAATTTCTCAAATAGTTTTTAGATATTAATCAATTAAATTGATGTTTCAATCAACATTTAAACCTATCTCCCCAGACAGATATTAAAATATGAACCTGAATTTTTTTATGTGCGATTCTTCGATGCTTGCTTTACAAATTTAATTATGAACTTTTTATATTGTCTATACTTTTTGTTAAAAAAAATACATCACCTAGAAAAATGAAAGTTAAAAACTGACTTATTATTATACTAAACATGTATTTACAAAAGAACTAAGATCAATATTGAAAATCTAATTAGACATTTGATTACACACATTCTAAAGTACATTGTGAAAAATTTTCAGATTTATATATCTATTTTTGTGGGAAAAGATAAATTTTCTCTGCAGCAAAATAACATGAAAATTGAAACTGAAAATACAAGCGGTTCAAGTTTGCATGCACTGGCAGCTGGAAGCCAGTTTGAAAATGGTATCAGCAGCACCTCTTCCATGCGTCCAAACGGCATACAATTTTGCACAGGTGTACTTTGGGACATGCTTGATTTTTGACACTATCTAATCCAAAAATAGCACATTTTGACGAAAATGGCTAAATTAGCACTTCTGTCATCCCTTAATGGAAGGAGGTGTTGGGAAGGATGAAACGGAAAGGACCAACAACGACAAATGATAGTCAAATTCTGAAATGAGAGATAGAGATAGAGATGAAAAAGCGATGGTGAAGAGGAGCTAGTGAAAATTATAAAGAGATTGCAGCATCAGCTACAAACTTATCAGGCAATACAGTACTTTAATCAGATAATTATCTAAAACACTAAATGACGATGAATCTTCCAAATTCCAGGCAACACATCTTTTAAAAATAATGATTCACAAACAGGTTCTCAGGTATCTATATTGTGTCCTTCGTACGCCTACATTACCATAAAATGTTAACAGGCTATTTATTTTGAAAGACTCTAGATCAGCGTTTCTCAACCTTTTTGAACCCGAGGACCTCTAAAATGTCTAAAAAATTTTACGGACCCCTAATTTTACATCCCATTTTTAAAAGTAGGCTTTATGTAGGCTTATATTCTTAATATTTGGGGTATTAATTATAGGTCATTATAACGAAATAAATCTAAATACATTTTTTTAATTCGATGAAAACACAGTTATTGAATTGAAAGTAAACTATTGACAGTAAAATTATATTTTGAACAGACTTTAATATTTATTACCAATTTGATAATATAATTAGGAATTATAACACAGGATTACGGGTATCAGACACTCGGGCACCTCCAACAATAAAACCCTTGTTAAAAGATCGTCTCTAATAACAAATTCCGACAAAGTCTTATTTTTCAGGGTTTTGAATGAAAGAGGGAACCACAGACGTCAGTGCATCAGTGGTTTCAAACTGTGGTTCGTAACTGCAAAAGTAAAGAAACTTGCAATAGGACCTGTATTTTCGAAGATTTTAAAAACTTTGACATCTAGTGTCCATTTTATGTGAAAAATTTTTACTTCTTTACTTGCTTTAATAGGATGAGAAACGCTGCTCGAGATTAACTAAGTAGAATTTTCAAGATATTCAAGATTTTTATGTATTTTTTCCTGCCTTAGTGTTTACATTTCTAGTGCTTAACACCTGATCCCTTAGTCAGAAGCACTGGTTTTGTTACCGATTATTAAAGAAAGATTTGGGAAAGAAGTTTCATTTGTGAGTAAAAAATAATACCTAATGTGAAGATAACGTATTGTGTGCATTAGCTACAGCTTCAAAATGACGCTTACCCTTTAATAGGTAAAACATTCAGAAGAAAACAGAAAGAAAAAAGGGAATGATATAGCGATTTTATCGGAGTGCAGGAGGGTTTCTAAGAGGTAGTGTGCGGTTGGAGTTTCACGTCATATCATAAGGGGGAGAGCTTGGCTCAATTAGCTGAACCCTTCCCGAGAAAGACACCTGCTCCATTCGAATAAATCTCGTATGCGAAGCTCCATAAAATTATAAAGCGACCAATTTCTGCACAAAAGCTCACGGTTACTTCTACAGGGAGAAATGAAATTGATTCTAACGTTCGTTGGAGTTTTGTAATTTCATTTTCAGAACTGAAAGTTATTCGCTTTTCCTAACACTTTATTTCACCTAAATGAGTTATATTTATTTCAATTCTATAGAAGCGTAGGAGAAGCCCTACTTGTGTTGAAGTGATAATAAAAACAAATAATTCATACTTACAACAGTTCCAGCTCGTTCAGTCCATGCAGAGCTGATTCGTCTATACAGGTAAGCCTGTTGTTGTCCAGCTGCCTGCAAGAAGGAAACAAAATAGCTTTAATAATTTCAAACACAAATCAAAATTTTATTAATTTTATTTTGACACATTACCCAACCGGCCTCACGGCAGTGGCGGATCCAAGGAAGGGGCCGTAGGGACAGCGCTTCCCCCTTTAAGTTAATTTTACTTTTCTTTTATACGTCGAAAGTACGGTAATTACCTAATAAAATAACATTTAAATTTAATTAAATACAAATAAAAATAAAAGCATTTATGTACTCGCCCTATTTCAACCTAAGGATTGTAAAGTCTAAGTTGAATAGTATCTAGAGGCCTCGTGTCAAATGCATAATAATAATAATAATAATAATAATAATAATAATAATAATAATAATAATAATGTTTATTAGCCAATATCCATAGGCTACAGGTGAGGCATCGTCAATATACGTAATAACAGTTATTATAAGACAAAGTCAGCAGTAAGGAATTCGTGTACAGAGTAAAATGGTCTCCTTATCAGCCATGCATATATATAATTTTTAAAACTATTTATGGGTAAACAACGGACGCTTAAAGACAGTTTGTTGAATAAATTAATTCCATTATAAAAACAAGTGCTATAAGAGCTATTTAAACGACACTTGGGTAAATTTAAATCTGCCCTGTGTCTTGTATTGTAATTATGCACTTCTATAGCCTATAAGTAAAACTCACCAGATTCTTCTTGACATATAAGATACAATAAAATACATATAAATAAAAAACGGTCATAATATTCATTTCAGAAAAAAGAGGTCTACAGCTTTCTCTCTGACTTGTCGTGACAACCCACAAGATAGCAGTTGTTAGAGTTCCTAATCTTTAATTATTACTTTAAATGACTGATTTCTTGTGAAATATTTCACATAAGCACTTACGTAAGGGCGAAAAGTTTGATATTTGATTAATGGTTTTAATTTTTATGTAATGTGTAAATCAAACTTCTCAACAAAACTAAAACTCTGGATAAAAAGAGTTTTAGCCTGCTGAAAATTTTGGAAGAATCGCTTACAGGACCTAAAACTCATTATTTTACTCTCATATTTTAAATTTCCGCATGAAGACCCCAGGCGCCATTTTTGGGGGATATCCTATATCCCTCAGAAATTCCAAACTTTCCTTTACGTTGCCCGTCTTTTCAATAAGTCTTGGATCCGCCCTCTGTCTCACGGTTTAATGGTCAGTACTTTCTGATTGCTAATAACGAGATTTCAGTCCTCTTATAGATCGATTCCCTTGACTAGTAGCCTAATTAAGAATTTAGGTTTCAGGGCAATGAACAGTTCCTAATCATAATACACCTCCTCATCTCGTACCATACGAATAACGTATCAGGCTGAAATCCTTTAAACTCTCTCACCAAAATACCGTCATAATCATGCCTACTTCGTAGGCCTACTTAGATTTTATTTAATGGAATATGACTTCTTGTTGCCAATATTCCTAGGAAAAGACGTGGATAAAACATTTACAATGGAATGTATTTTTATGTTCTAGAAGTCAGTTGAAGGAAAGGAATATTTTAATTTTTGTGCATGTCCCTTTTAACAGCGAAACACGGAAATATTTTAGACCATGCATTTATGTTACTTCAGTCTTCACTGGGAAATCTTCAAAACCTATAAGAATGGTTCAATCCAGCATGTCCATGGTAACATTTCTGGTTCCGCAGAGCAACGACAGAACTACTAAAAAGACAGGACATTCGGAGGAAATAAAAAGGAAACGATGTTGACTACACATCCTAGGGTAATAGAACAATATGTCTTAAAGAAATCACATAGCTGACTGGTCACACTGAAATGTGAAAGTTTGAAAATGAGAAGTTATTTACGGACCACAGATTCGTACACAGAAGGAAAAATTATGATGTGAAACACATAACTTCTTCCACCCTTAATATATTCTAGTATAGAGCACACAGCTGTAAAGCAGTAGTGCTCATTCAGTTGTCCCAGTCTCATTCAAAGTCGCATATTCGCGAGGCAGACCTAAATCTAAGTTTGTGTATTAAAATGAGTAGCTTATAACTACCCTTCAGAGAATTTATTGGAGAAAATGTTCCAAATAATAGTTTTAGCTCTTAGTACAATAAAAGTCAAGTGTTCCCTATACAGGCCATGGAGGTCCAGAGGGTTTCAAGAGGTTGAGGCTCCCAGATTTTAGACACTCCGCACGTGAAGGTGGTAAGGTTGTCAGCCTTACGCACCCCAGCCGCCTTAGCCCCCAGGATTACTCCTGGTACTTATTTCTGTTAGAGGCTGAGTCGACCCCAGGGCCAATTAGGCCAATTGAAAAACTCCAACGACCTCATCGGGGATCGAACCCACGACCTTCCAGTTTGTAGCACAGCGCCTCAACCAATATGCTACGACGTACCCCTTGAATGAAAATAAATGGGTTGAGCCCTTTCGGTCCCATGCACGTAGGCCGCATAGTTGGGCCCATTGTGCCCCTCATGCTGGAGAATTCATTCGAGTCCCGTGGCCTTCCAGAAGGACAGGATAGATCTCGGATTTGTTCTCTTTATGTCATCTGGTTCCAATTTATCTGAGCCCAGGAGAAAGTGTCTGGTTGTGGCAAGTGCTTCGCACTCGCACAAAACATGTAGAGAAGACTCATCTTCCCTACCGCACTTCCTACATGTAGGATCCGCACTCAGCTTCATCACATGTAGGTGCCTCTTTAGGGTATTGTGTCCTGTTAGTAGGCCAACTGTACTCCTAAGTTGTGCCCGATTAAGGGTTAGCAGAATCCTGCCGTTCTTCTTGCTAGGTCCCTTGATCATGGACCGAGCCTGTCTAGCAGTAGTTAAATTACTCCATAAAGTGCCATGTTGAAGTGCCATCCAATCTAAAACCTCATGTCTGGCCCTTCTTGGAGTAATACCAAGGACAGGTTCCGGTCCAATAAAGACATTGGCCGAGCCCTCCCTTGCTAGCTTATCAGCTAGTTCATTTCCTCTGATTCCAGCATGCCCATGAACCCAGCAGAGCTGTACTGGTCCGCGGGAGCAGAGAATGTCCAAGGTCTTTTGGCACTCTTGTACCAACCTAGACCTTGTTGTACTGGCACATAGTGCCTTCAGGGACGCCTGGCTGTCAGAACAGATAGTGATCCTGCCATGCAGCCCAGGCATCCCTAAGATGTGATAGGCACAGGCCAAAATAGCAAATATTTCAGCCTGGAATACTGTAGTATAACCTCCCAAAGAGTACGACAGCCTCGTCTTAGGCACATAGATGCCAGCCCCGGCCCCCTCGTCCGTCTTGGAGCCATCCGTATACCAGACAAGCCCCTTGACACACTCAGGAGCCCGTGGGCCACGAGTCCATTCCTCTCTGGGCGGAATACTGACCCTATATACAGAGTCAAAATTATAACTTGGCTTCATATTGTCACAGCTCATCGCAAGAATAGGCTGCGACTTCTGAAGTCTATTAAAGTATGTCTCTGTGTCCTTTAATTGGATTTTTAAAAGACCAACAGCCCAAACTCCAGAGTCGATGAGCAGTCACTCCGGCCTCTCCTCGGATAACCAAATCCAAAGGAGGTAAGCCAAGCAGCGCCTCCAGGGCGCTGAGTGGAGTGGTGCGCAGAGCTCCAGAAATCCCCAAACACGCTAGGCGTTGGATGACGTACCCCTTAGTACAATATAATATAATAATTATACTATGCATTTTATGGCATTCGTGTTTAAAACTCGAACAAAATCATTAGAGCCGTTTAAAAAATGGGAAAATGAAACGTTACGTAAAGTTATTGCAAACATGAAGGGAATGTCGTTGCCACATTTCGTTTCGCATCTACGAAGGATACACAATCCAAATAAATTTGATGCAATGCACTCAACTTTATTTGCCATAAGCATGGACAATACACTTTTCTTGCTTCGCGTTCTGCTATGCAGCTATAGAATGAGAGGCCATAGGCCTATAGCCAGGAGCAAGTAACTTATTCAGTTTATCAGCATGATGCTAAGATTTAACGTTCACCAGGGAAGACTAAGTTTCCACGAAAGCTAGCTGGCTATCCCCCAGAATAAAAAATAAATTTTAAAAAATTCAATAAAATGTTTTAGTTCTTAGTATAAGTATCAGTGTAAAAAATTAAAACAAAATCGTTATAGCTGTTTTAGATAAATTCGCGAAAAATGAAATTGTCTTCACATAAAGTGACATTAAAAGTATGATCAAGTCGTCGTTAATCTTCCTATCACATCTCCAGAAGGAACCTTTGTCGGGATCGTATTGAGGATAAAAAATGTTGTGACACACGCACTTAATTTTCTCTAGCCTAAACGTAGGCCACTTAATTTTCTCACAACATATTCTGATATACAATAACAGGCCGCAATGCAGGGAATGCGTATTTGGATGTCTCAGCCTCATGCAAAGGTGTATTGTTCGCCAGCCAAGACATTGTGCAAACGATGGCTATCTTATAACTACATTTCAGAGAATTTTCAAGCAAAAATGTTTTCATAAAAGTTTAGCTCTTACTATAAATATCTCGTGTGCAAAACCGTTAAAGCAACTACGAATATTGCAAAAAAAAAAAATCTTTTTCATATAAATTGGTAGTAAAATGAGAAAGGAATGAAAATTGTCCCTAATTTTCGTGCCATATCCCCAGAAAATACGTAAGCCAAATGTGTTTGTGTGTAGCCTATTATATATATCAAGTACACACACACTCACATATATATATATATATATATATATATATATATATATATAAATATTTGATATTTTACTAACCAGATAATTACTGTATATATGTACATAAATGTATGTATTTATATATGTATAGTAGTAGTATATATGTCTACAGTAATTATCATGAAAGGATATATTGGATATTTTATCAACGAGATAATTACTGTATAATATAAATATTATGTACATATATTATATGTACATAAATGTATGTATTTATATATGTACAGTAGTCTACAGTAATTATCATGAAAGGATGAAGCATCCAATATAACTGCAATAAAAACACGCCACAGCTATCTTATCTATTAATAGAGGCATCAAGTCCATCGCGTAAAGCTTGATTTCTAAGGAAACGGGTTAACATTCACCCTGTAAGGGAAAAAGGGAATAAAAGAAGTGAAGAGTAAAGAAAAGAAGAGTTCAGATCAAGGGGAGAAAAACGAGGAGGTGTGGCGTTCTTACGTAAGTATTTCTGGGGCTTTGGGGACAGCGTATTTAATCTCTACTTCCGAAATAAATACTGGGAGAACTTTTGAAGAAGATACAAAGAAAAGTTAAGGTTAGTTTAGTACGAAGATGCAGTAGAGTTCAGGATTTTTATTATATGTGTAAAGAAAACCAGTTTTTATTTAAATAGTACGTTATAAGTTATAACTAAACTAAACTAATATTCTTGGCATTACATCTCTTGTGGGACAGGGCCTACCACCTGAAAGCTGCGTTATTTAACGTACTGCATGTACATGTGGCAAGCAGTCAGTATGTTGTCACCCAAGGCCTGTATTGATGGTTTTCGTGATCGGAGCCACTACTTTGTTCATTATTATTATTATTATTATTATTATTATTATTATTATATATATACATTTTTTTTTTTAATCATCAAGCAGCTCCTCAAGTAATCTCACGAGGCTCAGTGCAGATCTCCCTACCTCAGAAAAATCAAGAAGATGCAGGGGATCGAGCGCAGACTTGCGGAACCGTAGTCAGCAACGCTAACCAGTAAGTCAAGCAGGCGGTCAATGCACGTTCTATCCAGGTATTTGTTTTTCCGGAACATAGAATTTCATTAATGACTGAGCTGAAATAGGCTAAATAAATCAACTATGGTACCAGTATCTGCTAAATCTTCTCAATGTTTTTCATGTTCATGTTTAATATAATCCTAAATACAAGATTTTGAAGATACAGTAGAACCTCTGTCATCATAAATACTTTTAACCGAAATACCGTTTAATCGAAACGACAAAAAATGTTTGTTATGATAGGCCTATACTTTGTATACATACATACACTTGGGGTACCACACAGGGAAGGAATTCTTGAAGTAGAGGGAAATCTCCGCATCCCCCTCGTCAACCTATTATTATGAATAGAAAGCGAGTAAAGAAAGAAATGTTCCAAGGGTGAATTACGGAATGCGAGGGCTCTGACCTTGTCCGCCTTCATCCTTTTCTATTGTAAAGGTGCATGCCAACTCTGTTTATTTCTTTTATTTGTTCACATCGGCCATACTTGTCCGTGCGGGTTGTGATCGAACATTTTGGGTTTATTAAATTACTTTAACATATTATATGTACTATCATCATTTACGTTCATCTAAAACTTCGAAAAGTGATTCTAACCTCTAGAAATTACGTTTTAAACCTAATTAGAAATTTTAATGATCAGAAACCACTATTTATTTCAGTTAACAGAGGTTATACTGTAGCTACTGTATTTATATTTTGAATTCAAAATAATGTGTATTAACTATGCTATAGGAACTCCCAAAGCATGAAGTATACGAGGAAACAACCGGCCGGCTAAGCATAAAAAAAGTTCATTGGTGAACGATAGGATTTGAGGTATGTGACCAAAAAACGATAGTTTGTCCATAAACTTGACGAAAAACCAAAATCCAACCGCCCTCATACATCCCGTTCTAGTCTCCACAGGATGAATACAAGGATATACCAGGAACCAAAAGAACTTTCCCTTCAGAATCCATTGTTCTTAACACTACACAGTACACTAGATGTGGAATTGTATCTGTGTAAAGTTTCAAGAGGTATATGAAGAAATAAAATTCATTTTTAGGATAGATTAGAGCTTACAAACTAGCTCTCTTCACATTTCTCCTGGATGAAGCTCCTTTGTACAGTCAAGTAAGATGGGTAGTCTAAAACAATGGATTTAGAAGGCAATGTTGAAACAACGGACTATCAATTCCTGCTATGTGTAATCTTGTATGCTTTTGTTCTTAAAGCCTTATGGACAGTTCTACTTACCGAACCGTCAATATCTCATTCACATCATTATACAGTCTAACTCAGAACAGTATTTTGTGACACAGATTAACAGAAACTAGAGGAGAATTAGTGGACACATGACTTAAAAATGCACAGATGACATTATTATCAGAGACATATATGTTCAATTAATTTATAGTAAAAAAAAGGAGGCAGGGTTTATCATAAGGAATACAAAATGCCAATAACATTAATAATGTTAACTGTTTCATAATTATGTAGTACAAACATATCATGAATTATGTACTCGGTCTAATAATTAAGAACTTAAAATGAATGATGACGATTTTGAAGTAGAACAATACATTAAAAATTAACTGTTTTTTTAAATGTTTGGACATTTTATATTTAATAGAAGTAGAAGTAACCCATTTTTAAAAAGAACTTTCGGACATGTTAAAATTAATATTCATATACAGGCATGTGGAGTGTACCAGAACTCACCGAACGCCTAAGTATGTGTACTTAGTTATGTTTCAAGTATTACAAAACTGTAGATTGGCTTTCCTGCAACTACAGTGGGGAAAACTGAAGTAGGCCTACATCGAATTGCCTCGGGGGGAAAATGTAGGAATACATGCGGGTGCATATTTGTAGTATCTTTTCTGAGCTTTCTCAATATTCCTACAACTTAATGAACAAAAACCCCTCCATTTCTGAATGGGGGATTCTCAGCAAAGGAGGGTAAATGTTGCATCCGCTGAATCTCTCCCTCTTTCTTATTTCACGCATATATTAACTGTACATGGGGTGGGTATATGTAATTTCTTTGACCCAACAAGTGCTCAGTAACCCTACTAGGATTCTAAGTAATTATTCTTCGGTATACTTACAAGTTTTTTAAAGCAGGGATTCCCCTCAGCGTTTTTCTGCCGATCATCTCCAACTGATTGTGGCTGATGTCTCTGCAACAAAAACAAAATTATGGTTATTACTAAGGCCCGGATGTTGACTACATGTCATTTTTTTTACTGAGCGGCCTGGTGCAATGCTCCAATTACACAAACACTGTTTTAGGCATCTCATTTACTAAGATATCTTTCTATTTTGCATTTCTTTGAAAAGGCATGTTCTTTAATTTTGGAGAATTAATAGGTCAGTTTTTGGAAACTTTTTTTTGGGTCATTTTGTCACTTTGCTTATTACTTTGTGAAATTACGTTACCAAGCCTTAAACAGTAGTTTACAAAAACACTTATTTCAAAATAATTACACTGAAATAAAAAAATAAAATACTTATTACAGTCTGCCTTCGTGTAGTAAGTTAGTGAGAATGTTATGTATTAAATGTTTATCGGTGGTGTGAATTTCAATAACCTTACAATTTCTGGGCGATCAGTGTTCAAAGTGAGCCGGTGTAGATTGGTACTGGTAAAAAAAGATTGGAGGCAAACCACCCTTGGAGTCGTTTTCGGTTGGCACAGTTATTATTCTCATAATTGCTTTTCGGCTAACATTTAGCCAGACTGACTATCAAGTGCTCAATTTTTAAATGATTTTGCTTTTTACTTGACGTTTTGACACTAGTAGCTCTAGAAGTTTAAAAACCATTTTCTAAATGGATTACTCTCGATTGCTGTGCATGCTGGGAGATCAGCATGGCAGCATCGCACCATATTAATATGTAATTAGCCTATATGAACTGCAGAATTTGAGAAAGCTTTTATTGAAATTAACACTGTTCTATCAGCTTCAAGAAATCAACCTCAGATATTAACAGTAATCAACCTGCTTTTCAAGCTGAAAGCGGAGAAATATACTACTTTTTCGCTAGGCCCGAGTGCTAGGCCCGAGTAAAAAGATTGCAGAGACAATAAAAGAATCGATATATCCGAAGTCAAAATCTAGTATTGCATTAAAGTGGTCCCAGGAAAAAGCCGTGAATAAAAGTAAGGACAAAGCAGATAACGAAGACACAAGACTGGCCTGTGATGAAGTTATGAAGTTAAGATCAAGTAAACTAGTGAGAAGTCAGTGTACACAAAACTTATGAGATAGTCCTACGCAAACAAAAAGTCTCAATATTTTGAATAAGTCAGTGAAAATTGAGTTAGAATCTGACTTCCAAGAACAGTGTAAAGTGAACCAGATTATGGGTACATTAAACTCTAACAAATGTAAAAATAGTATTAGCATATTTCACCTAAATACACGAAGCCTTAGAAACAAACAGCCTAATGTAGAAGTGTTGTTAAAAAATTCTGGCAAAGAGATAGATGTAATGTGTTTCACGGAACACTGGTTGTCTGAAGATGAAATCGACTATTACTGTTTTCCAAATTATTCTCTTATTAGTAAATTTTGCAGAAAAAATAAGAAAAATGGGGGTTCATGCATTTACGTGAAGTCTAGTATTAAATCACTTTCGATAAACAAATTTGAGACTTTAAATGTAGAATAACATTTCGAATGCAGTGTGGTTAATCTCGTACATTACAAAATTATCATAATATGTATTTATAGAAATCCAAGTAGTAATTTTAAGATTTTTTTTCATAATCTCGAAATACTTTTAGGTAATGTGCAAAAAAACAAAATGCAAATTATACTTGTGGGAGACTTGAATATAGATTTTTTAAAAGATAACCATGACAAGAGAGAACTAGAAAATCTCTTATATGAATTTGGTATGCAAGCTCAGATAAATGAGCCAACCAGAGTTAGATTTACATCTCAAACTGCTATCGATCAGATCTTTCTAAATTCAAATTCGCACTCTTCGATTGTTGTATTTGAAACAGGCTTATCAGATCATTTCGGACAACTGTTGACACTAGATAATATATTAAATAAATGTAATGTCAACATTAAAACTAATGAGATGCTTTATAAAAATATTAGAATAATTAATGAAGAAACTATAAATTATTTTAACTATCTTCTCTCTAAGGAAGATTGGAACAACATTTCCGAGCAAACTGATATTGCTGTCAGAGCTGTCAGAGAAGCTAAAAAAATGTACAATAGTAAAGTCGTTCTAGAATCTATGAATAAATCCAAACGAATATGGGACGTAATTAAAAATGAGTTAAATAAAAACAATTCAGTAAAAACTGATGAAACAAATACTATAAAACTTAACGGTCAACTCGTGTCTGAACCTAGAGAAATTGCTAATGCATTTAATGATTATTTTGTTAATGTTGCCAAAAGGCTGAAGAGTCACCCTAATATAGGAAATAGTGTAACTTCAAGAAATAGCCAAAATCTTGCTACGTCAATTTTTTTCACGCCCGTTAATGAAGGCGAAGTCTCGAACATAATCAAGGACCTAAAAAATAAAAAGTCAAGTGGATTTGACGAAATTTCTAATTTTATAATCAAAAGATGTTACGCATATTTACTAGGGCCGTTATCATTTCTAATAAATGTATCGCTTTCTACTGGTCAAGTTCCCGAAAACCTAAAAATTGCTAAAAATAATTAAAATAAAACCTCTGTTTAAGAAAGGCGCTAAGGATGAATTAGGAAACTATCGTCCTATAGCAATACTCTCCACATTTTCAAAAATTCTTGAAAGAGTTGTTTATAACAGATTAATTACTTTTTTTTTAATAAGTACGAAATTTTAACGAATAGTCAAAATGGTTTCCGTAAAGTAAATCCACTGATACAGCATTGGAACAATTTTTAGAAGAAATATACAGAAAATTAGACAGTAAGAAAGTTTGCATTGGCTTATTCTTGGATTTATCTAAAGCCTTTGATTTAGTAAATCATAACATTTTGTTATCAAAATTAAATTCTTGTGGTATCAGGGGAATTGCAAATAAATGGTTTGAATCTTATCTTAAAAATAGAAAGCAGATAGTTGAATGGAATGACTTGGACACAACAAAGAAGGAATCAAAACCCGTATATTCTCAAGTAAAAGATGTTCATTATGGTGTCCCACAGGGCTCCATATTAGGACCACTTTTATTCTTAATATATATAAATGATTTAGATAAAACTATCGAAAATTGTAATGATATCAAATTAACAATGTTTGCTGATGATACAAATGTTTTAATTTCAGGAAGGGATATAAATGAAGTAAATCTAAATCTAGAGAAATTAAAAGAGAGTTTCATACCCTGGTTTCATGAAAATGGTCTTACTATAAATATCGATAAAACAGTTTCAATTGGTTTCCATCATAAAGTAAACAAAAGTTTCATTTTCCCAGATTTTATTTTAAATGATACGAAGATTTCTTACAAAGATCACACAAAATGTTTAGGTGTATGGATTGATAAAAATTTAAATTGGAAAGTCCATGTAGATAACTTGACGAAACAACTTAGTAAAGTTTGTTTTGCCTTTAAAACGTTAAAGAATTCGGTTCATATGAATATTATTAGAACAGCGTATTTTGCTTATTTTCATTGCCTATTAAAACAGGGTATAATGTTTTGGGGGGGAATTAAGATTTCCAATAAAGTTTTCCGGGTACAAAAAAGAGTAGTACGAATAATCCGTAATATTCCAAGATTCGAAAGCTGTAATCAATATTTCAAAAAGTTAAGCATTATGACGTTACCATGTATGTACATATTCTATGTTATTTTTCACGTAAAATCGTTCATTAATAAATTCAAAACAAATTCAGTAATACATTCTCATAATACAAGAGGAAAATCGAATTTAGCCTTAATCAGTCACAATACAAAATTATTTGAGAATTCTCTCACACATAATGGAATACAACTCTTCAATAAATTACCTACCAAAATTAAAGAAATCGAAAATTTTACCAAATTCAAGATTCAATTATCTGCTTTCCTGTGTAATGAATCGTACTATTCTGTAGATGAATATTTGTGTTACTAGATGATTTTACTATTGAGTAATGTTGTCTCAATTAGTCCGTATATTATTTTTAATACCTGTAATATGTACTTAAGTTTTTTTTCTTTCTTTCTTTCTTTTTATTTAGTATTGTATGTTTATTATGTAAATTCCTTGACGAAGCCATGAATCTTGTATTCCTGAAGGTGAATAAATTGAAATTCAATTCAAATTCAGATAAAGCAGAAGCATGAAAAAGAAAACACAAAATAAAATGCTGCACCTCCAGCAATGAAGCCAATGTGGGAAATTATATATTTCAATACTGGGTGTAATTATAGAACTATATGATTTCAGTTTTGTTAAAATGTTTTGGCGCATTTTCATATGCCAGAGAGACCTGTATAAAAATTAAAGAACACATGACCTCTGCTTCTTTCTTGCTTCCAACACTGGGCCGACCACAATTAAGAGCATTAAAAGCATAACAGAATTTTACATGAAGGGTTCATACCTTGTTTTTGATCGTGACATTTAAATGATTTGAAATATGAAATTTTTAAAAGCACAATAAAGCATGAAGCATAATTTTGAGAATTTAAAAAAATATAAATGGTAGACAGATAGATATTTTTATTGTCATTAAATATCTAAAATACAATAGGCATTGTCAAAGTTCAAATTTTCTTGGAATGAGGCTTTTCATTCAGAAATCGTTTATGTTAAAATAATAATCATCCAAACTGTAAATTGAATTATTCATAAGCCATTCAAAATGTTTAATTTTAAAATTCTTAATGTCTAGGTTCCGATACTTGACAGGAACCTTGTCATAGTAAACCTGATTCCTCTGTGAGTTTTATTAGAATTTGTTACCTCCGTGGTTATCTTTGCTTACAATTTTCATTTCGATAGTCGTATCGATCTGATTAACGATTTAGCTTAAATAAAGGACAAGCAATTATTGCATTATACCACACGATGTGTAAATATATGTAACTGCTATTATGTAATCCTTCAAGGAAGTAACCCTTAAACTATTAATGGATTGTTTTAGACACAACTGTTTATCTTAGCAAAGATATTTAAAATTCATGCAAAATTACATAATTCTGAAAAACTAATCTCTTTGCAATTCATGATTTTACGTATGTGTGAAAAATTTAGTATCGTCAAATTGTAAACATTCTGTCAACTGTTTTTTAAAAAAAAGGTACAAATGTATATCTACATACATAGGCCTATCTATGTATGTACAACTGTATCGAATTTCAATAATAATTATTGGGTTCTTTGTCATGGATAAAACTGCAAGTAGGCCTATACAAGAAGTGCTCGCTTTATGGGAGAGGAAATAATTCCATCATACATCAGAGCACATTATGTAAATAGGTTACCGATCACTTTTCAATTTGTAGAGGAGTTTTGAAACCTGTATGATAGTACAAGGCTTCTACGAGAATGGGAGAATTCGATTACGTAGGCAGCATAAAGAAAGTTCGCCAGCACAGAAAAATTTGTCGACTTTCAGGAGAATAGCGTTGAGTGCATTAAGAATGCCAGCAGTCTACTTACTGATGGGTTTCGACAGAAGAGGGCATCGGAAGTGGGTTAAAGTGAATGAAATATGCAGGAGGAACTAACAGGCTTTGCTTCCATTACGTACGAACGGAGCAGTTTGACCAATGTCAGGCATCTATAAAATGAACAGAATTCGCTATATCTTGCCTAAACTACAAACTGCATGTTACATACATAATAAATATTAAAGCATGCGCTTTTTCCAAAACATATGGTACCCATAGGAAATTCCTTGGAAGGGTACTTGCTAGTGTCTAAGGTGAGCCTTTGAAGCCTAAGTTCCTAAAGAAATCAGCTATCTCGTTATGCACTGTAATTTAATTTTGAACACCAAAAAAATAATGTAATTGACGATCGCAAGTTCAGAGAGGCATTCACAACCTAGCCTAAATAAATGCAATTGACGATCGCAGGTTCAGACAGCCATGAAATCGTTACCTCTTGATTTTGAAATACAGTATTTATTTCCTGTAAATTTAGTACTAACGTCGTAAAAAAATTATATAAATTCCTAAACCAACATTTTTTTGGAACTCGTGTATAAAAAAAATCACATTCCAAAAGTAACACTTCAGAAGCTTTATCATAAATAACTATCGTAATGCCGCGAGTTCATAAATTCATCGGACTGACGAATTTACTATTGAAGACACCGAGGGATGGTTGTGATGTCATATTTTTTTCAAGTGATTTAGTTGTACTATGAATTAAAGAACAATTCGCTGAAAACTACCACAGTTATTTATCGATAATATGAACTCCATGCTCAATCATTATAGAAGAGTAATTTTGAGCTATCCTTTAAATAGAAGAAACTGAAAATTTGGAAATTGTTTAGCTTCATATATTTATATAAGATAACTATGACTGTCAATAAATGAATTCAAAATATACAAACAATATATTTTCACTGCAAACAAAAAAGAAGAAAGAACGAAAAATGCATATACAATAGGAAATTGAAGTTTGTGTCAAATGAGACTTTTGTGGTATTGATTGTTTGGTTAGTATAATTAGATTGGCTTTGTTTATAAAAATGTGAACTTAGCTTAAGATATCCCTCTGGAAAAAAGAGATGTAACCGAGATACATCTACTACAATAAGTAGCCTACTTATTGTTTTGATTATGAAACAAATAAACAAATATATTTTCGCTAGTAAAAAGAGATCTGTATGTTCAGTGCAACAACGAGCGAGCAAACCGCTTAGTGAATAATTAACGAATAAATCAGCTCTGAGGTAATAATTATTGAATTCGAGATTTCCATATCTTTCTAGAATGGAAGATTCCTCGTGAACACGGATTCTGACTGTAAGTCTTCTGTGTCTGTTGTACGCAACTTCACAGTCTCAAATAAATCATCTCCAAGCGATCGTAACAAACTTCCAATTATCATGGCCGTTTGTACAGCTATTCATCAGTGAATTCATCAGTGACGAATATAATAAGAGTTGTTGGAAAGCATCAGAGATTCATATATATTTGAGCTCATTTTTCCGTGTACATCCAACTCGACCTATTGAAATGACAGGTAGATTATATTGTAACAAGGGCTCGCCGGGGTTCAAAATCAGAACACAGAGTTTCTAATTGAAGGATGGAGGATTCTTTATTTCCTATGAAACAATGGTCAATACAGTCAGAAAACTCCTGAATGTTCTCTAAATCACTCTTCTGTCCGGTGCTCACTGCCACGTCCCAGCACTGTCCCAGTCCAATCCAGATCAGCTCACCAGCTCTTCCGTTCACCCTTCTCTCCGGTCACTAGTTCCCCGTAGACTAGGTCTTCCGTTCGCGGGTCCCTCCGTTGACTAGTCCCTCCGCTCACTGGCTCCTCAGCTCCTCAAGTCCTCAGCTGCGCTGATCGGTTCACTCCGTCCAGGTCCTCAGCTCCTCAAGACACACTTACTTGAGGTCGCGCTGATCAGTGCACTCCGTCCAGTTCACACTCTGACGCTGACTCCCTCCCGCTGTTACTGACTGTTACGGACTGACTGTTCTCCCGTTGACTGGCTCATCACTCCTCGCGGACTGACTCCCTCTGACTGGTCGTTGCTACTCACGAACTGAACTGAACTCTGTTACTGTTACTGACTTACTGACTGATTGAGTGTCTCAGCTCGCTCGCGCCCCTATATATAGGCCCGACGAATATTCCAGAGCCGATGTCTCCAAAGTTCCGCCCGCGTGAAATCTGGAATGCGCGCTGCGCCGCGCGGGCACACCCCTTAGCGCGAGCTCCTCCCTACAGGCCTTCCCCCACGAAGCGTGGCCCTATCGCTGCCGTTGTCACGCCCACTAGCGCTCGTCTGCCACCCGTCCACTAGAAGGCCGCGATGTTTCCAGACTCCGTCATTCTGGTTCTTTCTGGGCGGCTCCTTTTTCTGTCAGTTTCTAGACGAGTCTTTTCTGGGCTTTGTGACAATATTTTAGTGGCAGTTACTAGATGGTTTCATTTTGCGTATTGTTGCATATTTTGTTAGTTTTGTGATAATGCATCATATTTGCTTGATATTACAGTATTTATGCATAGCTTAATAATTTCTCACATTTTTAACGACATATTTCTGACAGATTTTAAATACTGTGCACATCTCTCTCTCTCTCTCTCTTTCTATCTCTCTCTTTCGTAGTTTTACCTCTCCCTTGTAGGGACCTTTATGCGGGCCGCGACCTGTCGGGAGAGGAATGAACTGTGGATCACAATACAGACATACTTTTTTGACCAGACAAGGACATGGATGAGTGATCAGCCCAAAGCCGAGGCCACCTCCGAGTCAACACAAACCGATAAGACGAGACACACCATTCACACAGACACACTCACTCCGAACAAGGCGAGGATGGGATGAAGTTGATAATGACGGCCAGATGATATCCGGGGACCACAAGGGCCTATAGTTACCTGACATTTGTCTCACAGGTGAGGAAAAAACCTCACCCAGGTAACCTATCCCGAACAGGAATCGAACCCGGGCCCGCTGCGTGAGAGAAGCGAACGCATCCCCTGCGCCGCAGCGGTGGACCTGTGCACATCTCTGTTTATTTAAACATTTACAGCATATTTGGCTTAGGAAACGTTTTGAGAACCAACTATTCAATAATTGACAGTGCATAATTTAGAGAGAGGAGAATTAAAAGAGAGGGAGAGGGATATAGAGGAGTGTGTGTGTGGGAGATGTACTGTAATACGGTATTATCTAATGCAATAAGAGTAAATTGTAAATGACACTTTGAGGCTATTATTTTAAACAGGCTTTCCGCAAGTCATGTGACAAATGACAAGGTTCCGGGCGGTACAATAGCAGATTCATAAGTAACATTGAACGCTGTACTGTAAAATATAGCTGGCCAAATGGATCGTCTCATTTCGATCTGCAGACTAATCTTAATATTGTCCTACCATCTTCGCCTACAAGGTTTCCAAAACAGAACTTTATAAAGTATTTTATTTCCTATTCGATCCCTGCTCATCGCAACTTGCCTGATTTAATAACTTATACCCGACCTTGAATATAATCGTTAAGGCCGGAAGTTAAAGCTCTATCATAAGACGAAATATGCACGCAAATGTGCTCTGAAATTTGAGAATTTGCCCTGAAATCAATGAAGTATGTTCTATCATTTAAGCTACTTTAATACATTGCGTTTTCTTGTTAGCTGAATTACATTATGAATTACAAAAATACTAGAAGTTGTATAAATTACACTACAAAAAACTTAGAAAAAAGAACAAGGTCAATGCAACAGATTTTAGTAAATTGTAAACTAATGAAGTGAAACGACGCTTTAATGTTATACGATTAGTTCCTAAAAAAATTGAAATTAATATTTACAGATGTATGCGAACATCTATAATATAGTTGTGTTATTACCAGGGCCTGGATTCTAATCACCTAAAATTGTTTGAAAAATGACCCTAAATTTGAAAAAAAAGACTTAATAATTACAAAGAATGACCTAAAAACTGATAGTGCACATAAAATTATAGACTGATTTATACATAATTGTAAAAACTGTAAATTCAGAAAGGATATTGTACGTCTAAGAACTTTGGTCTTGATTGGAACATTTAAGAAGAAAAATTAGAAAATTGTTTTTAAAGTAGATTCTACAAAAATGTTGCATTATAGTAACTTAGTGACTTATTCAAAGTAAATGCATAAAAATGACAAAATAAGGGAGCAAATGACACGAAAATGACAAAATAATGACGTAAAATTGAAATAAATGCCCTAAAAAATATAAAATCGCATAAAATGACAAAAAATGACATAATAAAAATTCATTTCTATAATCTAGAGGCCATGATTAGAATTTATCTACAAGTTGGCAATGTCTAGACAGCATCAATAAAAAGATGACATGTCATTAGAATCCGGGCCCTGGTTATTACACATATTTTGGTTGAGTCTTTTGAGACAATGGAATGGGTAGATATTGTGTCATGTGTGCTCTAGAACAGGCCCTAAAGTAAACAATATGTCTGTCTCACTTTAACACAATATTCGTAACTTCGTAAAGATGAGACAGACTTACTTGTTTACTTTAGGACCGGTTATAGAGCGCACAATATCTACCCATTCCATTGTCTAAAAAGACTTTACCCGAAGTATAGGCCTACGTTGCATATTATGCGTATCTGTTTCAGTAGCCTATATGTATGCAAATAATGAGAGCGTTTTTTTACTGCTACAAGATGTAAAAACGTAATCAGAACAAATAACAGTATACAAGTTCCTAAAGAAAATAAAAACAGTAGAAAAAGGCATAAAAATGATATCGAAATTATCTGCTGTGCATTCAGCAACATGAAATTGGGTTAGATCAATAGGAAGAGGGGTGGAATTTATATTGACACTGAACGTTATATGTTAATTGTTGACATTAAAATTAAAAAATAACCTTTTTACTCTGGGCTCTACTTGTATTTGTCGATTCACCCCTCGTCGGAAGGCGAATCGGATTACACTTCTCGAGGGAGGATTATATTTACATGGGTGTAATTTGTATAAAATAAATACCCCTTTTGAAAGCTTAAACAAAAAGCTATCTAAGCATGTGTGGATGAGTATATAAAATAACGGATTGTATATCTGATATCAATACCTTAACACTTTTCACCCTCCCATAATAATAATAATAATATATATTTTTTTTATTAAGGAATATTCCACAATACAATGGTTTTCCTTCACCCCACAACAATCTTTTGCCTCCATAAGTCCTTGTCCATAGCATCTTCTTCATTTAATCCTTTTCTCGCCATACTCCTTTTTACCCCATCCATCCAGCACTCTTTGGGCTTCCTTATTCTTCTTTTTCCTTCTACTTTCCAATCCAAAATTTTCTTGGGTATTCTATCCTCTGTCATTCTGAGTACATGTCCATACCATTTCAAGCGTCTTTCTTCTACAATTTCCAAAATATTCTTTTCAACTTGCATTATTTCAGTTATTTTATTATTCCGAATTTATTCTTTCCTGGATTTTCTTGCTGAACGCCTCCAAAAATCCATTTCTAATACCATTCATTTGTTTGCTTGTTGTCTACTTATGGTCTATGTTTCATAATAATAATAATAATAATAATAAATTAATAATAATAACAATAATACCGTTACATAATCATAATATCATAATACTAGAAACAATAATAATGTTATCAAGCACGCCCATGGTTTATTGGGCCGGAAGGCGTGGCTCAAACCATTGTCTTGTCTCGTGGAACACCCTGCAAGCCAGACACATCTTTAATATTCAATTGCGTGTATCAGAATACTATTGAAATGTAATGCCACGATGGAGACTGGCGTGTCAATATTATGATTTACACGGGAATCTGGCTGCTTCTGCTGCTCTGTGCAGTCCAGAAATAGCACCACATCCCAACCCTTCTGCTTCCCATCTTAGATTTCTCTGCTAGGATAATAAATTAAGCTTGCCATCCCATTTTGATGGTCCTACTTCCATGCTGGTCTGCTGCTCTGTGACGGTCAAAAGAGTGCATAGATATTCCTCAAAATACATTTTATTAAAGTTCTTTGATGTTATTACAAGACAATTTTACGTATTATGGTCTCTGGCATGGCTTTTTAACTTATAAAGTTTTAAGGGATGCTTAAAATTTTATAATATTCGATTGTCTTGACAGAAAGTCAGACAATAATGTAAACTTTGGGTAAGTTTTACGCATAATTCAATAACGTTTCAATGGACCATATGTATAGGCCTGTAACTAAAACGGGGAACAAAGTGTTTTGTAGAATTTCATACACAAAAAAGTTGTAAGGGATGCTTAAAATGTGATAATTAGAGTTCGGATGTTTACGACATGTCATATTTTTATCCTGACTTCCATTCTCGCCGCAACACAAATCAAACATGAATTGCACATATGTTATCCTAATCGGACCGTTTTTATTTTGCATATAAAGTCATATTTTGGTCATTTTCATGGTCTTGGTCATATTTCTGTCATATTTGTAATTTAAGTCATATTTCAGTTATATATTCGGCAAAAGAGCACAATTATGCTGTATGTGCACTAAATTGTTGACTTAAATTTTTCCCGAAAAAGAGTCACCAATATTTTGGTTTTACTGTAACTGAAATGTGAAGGGACAATAACAAGTAATAGCATAATTACCTCTTCCTCCTTGCAGTTAAAAGCGTCCAATAGACATGTTTTAAAATATTTTCAGTTCACATTTGCAGTGGTATCTGGAAACATTAACAGATTAAAAGTTCTTTACAAGGAAAACTGTATATCACTTGTAAAATTGTTAAAAAGTGATTGAATTAATGTGATGTAATAATTCAGTATTATTAAACGTTTAAAATTGGAACATTTATTTTATGGAAATACGTTCTCTTATGAGGTCATATTTAGGATTTTTGAGTCATATTTAGTCATTTTTAAGGTCATATTTGCATTCATATTTTCCACTTTTTTAAGTCATAAACATCTGAACCCTAGTGATAGTATTCCAATTGTCTTGACAGAAAGTTTGACGGAAACAATAACGTAAATTTTGGTGTTGCCTGTAATCAGCAACAAAATAGGCGAAGTTAGGTGTTACTTATAATTCGCAAATTTCCTTTAGTTCGTTCAGAAACCATTAAGAGAACCTATGACATCCAATGGGATCGGATTTGGCATAAAATCAATAACGGCAGCACAATGAAAGACTTGTTTTTCCGAAGAGTGAAGATAGAATAGCTTGAACACTTTTGATTCCAAACTAACTTATGACTAGACCTGGGATTTTAAGGCAAATGCCTATTTTGTTCCTTATGAAATAACATAAACATTTTTTAATTTGTTGACGTTTCATGATAAATCACTTACATTTATAGAGTTTTATAGCGCCCTAAAATACCTTTTTGGACCTTTAGAGCCTATTTTACTATTTTAGTGCCTAAAATGTCTATTTTGTACATTTAAAATACAATTCAACTTCTGTAATTTTTAAAATTTTATAGGCCTAGTTGAAATCCCTCAATGAAACTCAGAACAGCAGAGGTGGGTTTTTCACAAAAACTTGATTATTCCAAACAATTGTCGCTAAAGTAATGCTGACTGACGAGGGAGGGGGAGGATTAAGAAGGAAGGACTACTGTGTCAAGTCACCAGTGAAAGAACATCTGTTTAAGTAAATATAGTTTGTGATGCCTAATTTTGCAGTTAATTTTGTTAAGAATAGGTATAATTACCATGTTTCAAAAAAAAAGTTTTTTTTCTATCTGTTTACACATTTTTAAGTGCCTATTTTCTCTTTTAAATGCCTATTTACTTATTTTACAAGCCTATTTTAGGTGCCTAAAACTAATTTTTTAGAGCTTAAAATCCCAGGTCTACTTATGACTCAATAATTCTTAACAGGACATGGGAAATTTGGTGAATATTTACATCAGTTGCGGATCCAGGGGAAGGGCCGTATGGGCCGCGGCTCCACCTTGATTTTACTTTCTCGCTTTTACGTAGTATAGAGAAAGTATTGTGATCGTGACAAAAAATCGAAATCGAGTTAACACCGGGAAAGCATGTTTCACGATGCCTAGAAACCGAAAAACGTGTTTTTGGTTTGACGTCTGTCCGTCTGTCTGTGGACAACCACAGCGGGTCAACGGTTCATTGTATTTACTTCATTTTTTGAATCAAGGACTTTTTCGAAATTTTGTCGAGCCGCCCAGAAATTTAGTTTTACAACTGAAATATTAAGGGGACTTTTCATGAAAACTTTTTTAAAAATTTTGATTTTTGAAAAAATGGCTCTAACGATTTTAATAAAAATTTAAAATTGGAAACTCTTATCTATGACTAATAAAATGGCTATATCTGTATTTCTGCAAAAATGACTTAAGGGGTACTTTACTCGTATCCATTTTCAATTTTTCTAGATTATATCCATTACAGTAGGCGATACACGAAAACCTACCACAGTAAAGTTGTAGAGAAAATTAAAATGAACATTTTTTGTTTAACACATTTCTTTATACGTTTAATAGATATCAAGATAAAAACGAAATAAGTACGGCTTAAATGCGAATTTCAGAACATACATGTCAATTAAAATATGAATGACATTTTGTTGCCCCTAGTAACAAGAAAACTATAGGCCTAATGTACACTTATTGTTGTGAAATGCAACCAGTTTAGCTCAGTCGCAATGAACACACCAAAACCAATTACAGCGAGGTGATATGGGCTAACAGGGAAGAGGTCCTGAGTTCAAATCAAACCTTGTGGCCGCCCAAATTGACTTGGGTTTTTCATAGTTTCCTCATTCGTAAAGGCAAACGCCGGGTTTGTAGGACATGCTTACTTTCCATAACTCATCGCCGCTACGTCACTGGATATTATAATAGTTTAAACTGAATATCACAAAAGAAGACATCACTAAACAATAGAATCAGATGACACGAATGAGTTGCTACTATAGACTAATGGTTCATGCAACCATACTAAACACGTGATATAAACATGCAGTTGCGTGCAATATAACCTAAGTAGTAGTAGTAGTTGTGGCGAAATTCAATTATAAGTCGCCCCTTAAGTTCCGCCCATTCGATATTCACATTTGCACGGACTGTGTGATGTATTTCGTTTCTGAGCGAAGCAGAATGACCAACTGTCCTTATTTATTGCTGCAAGTGCCTTGCACCCACTATCCTTATATATTGTCGCAAGTGCCTTGTATTCACCTCTACATATAGCTAAATAATGCATACCACTAACCACATAGTTAAGTGCGCGAAGCGGAGGCGGCAGCCGTAGCGAAGCGCCCTTGCATTTTCGAATAATGTACGATACACTGTTTGTAGGTTTCAAAAATGTGGCATATTATATCTCCCGCGAAGTTTGTCAGCCTGTCACCTCTCGTCTAGTGGTATGACGTCACACCTCCAACGTCTAATCACGAGTTTCTTCATAATACGAGGAGAGAAGAATTCGCTAGATCGTGGTATAAAAGAAACTGCATTGGTGGGTGGGTTGGGTGGGGCCGATTTATCCCAAGGTGCGACTTATATTTGAATTTTCCCGTATTAGTACTAGTAGTACTAATGATATGCAGTTTTACTGGCATTAATTATTATTATTATTATTATTTCACGGTAAAAGCATTAAACATGAAGATCGACTCTGATGGTTTCCGTTCTAGATACTTCTTAGTTTTATGAAAATGTAATAAATAAAATTTAACTGTCCCTATAATTTACTTTTTTCTGTGCTAGCCTTTAACACGTATATGCGAGAAAGTTTGTGCAACATATTTTTGCACCATTTATTTCTTTTTCAAGGATAGGCTCTTTTATTCGTCGAAAGTAATTACTTAATAAAATAACAATTCTATGAACTTTTTTTAAATGTTACTTTGTAATGTTTTGTGGTTTTGTTCATTTTTGTTTATTTTTTATTGACTCGTTTTGAAATTTTCTGCATGTCATAATTATAACATAGTTATAGGCCTACTGTAACTATAGCCCTAGCATGCCTAGGTAAAATAGGGCTCTTATACTTGGAAATTTAATAAATAAATAAATATCCTAATGGAATTAAAATTAAAATTAAATTAAGTAAAATAAAATAAATTAAAAGTATTTATGTACTCGCTCTATTTCAACAAGAGGATTGTGAAATGCAAGTTTAAAAGTATTTATATTCTTGACGTCTTAAGTCAAATGTGTAGAATAGCTGTTGTCAGCAGTTTTTCTAGTTCCTTACCTTTATGATTAATTGACTTCTTGTGAACTATTTCAAACCAGAACGTACTTGTAAAAAAAATATATTTGATTAATGATTTTCATTTTTATGTAATATGTATAACCGACAAATTTCTCAACAGAACTAAAACTCTGGGCAAAAAGAGAGTTTGCTGACAAATTTGGAGTAATTACTTAGATGGCATAAAAACTCATAATTTTGCACTTCATTTTTTCAATTTCCGGGGTAGGATCTCCGGACCCCCTGTTTTTTAAATATATTTCATACCCCACACCCCAAGATATCGCAAGCTTTTATGTCGGCCCCTCCCTGAAATAAGTTGTGAATCCGCCCCTGACGTACATAGGTTTAAAATGTTCACCTCTGCAAATTGCAATTGTAAGGAGGAAAGCCAGTCTTTTAGCACCTTTTATTTCATCCTCCCTTATTTTTGCAAGAACGTTACCAGTTATTATTATTATTATTGTTATTCTTTTTTATTTTTCTACACCGATCTTCTTAAATAAGCAAAATTACAAAGATTTTACAAGTTTCATTAATAGTGTATTTGCAAAATTGTAATTTGTATTTATAATGCATTATACATTATATATATATATATATATATATATATATATATGTGTGTGTGTGTGTGTGTGTTTCAACTATAACCCTAAGAGGCCTATGCCAGTTGGTAAAATAGGGTTTTGCACATTTGAAAATTCAGTAATGATAAATCAATAACATTTCAATGGACCATATGAATTTAACGTAAACGAGAAAGAACATGTTTTGAAGAATTTCTTAATTCAATTTTATGTGTTAGTAATATTTGCCCTACTGTCGGTAAACTGTTGTAATATTTTAGCCTACATTGATAAGGAACTAGTTCTTATAAGGTCTGTATTTGTGATTGTGAAGTAACACAGTTATTTCTTATTCTTCCCATTTACAACACAAATGTTTCGCTTAAAAAATTTTACCATTTCTGAATGGCTCCACTTAACTCGATGAACAATTTTGGCATCCTCTGCAGGAACTTGAAGAGAGTCATTAAGGTATAAATCTTGTGGCACCCCTGACAGTAGCAGTTTGCCTCCCATCCTGCGATTACTGCAGAGAACTACAGCTTCCGGGAGCTCTCTGGACCGTGTCTTACTTACTATATTTCAATAATAAGCATTACATAATTCTGCACCGTGCCTCGTGGGAAACTAGTACCGTAGCTATTGTTTTGTTCGCACTTTTCAGACCAACGTCACTCGCCAAAAATATTAGATTCTTTATTCCATCACAGCCTGCGAGTCTGGGTTATCTCAACAATGCACATTTTGTTGGATGGGTCGAAGTGACTTTTAATTACACGCTTGATCGCGGCAAAGCGATAATCGAAGATTTAATACGTGGCAAGGCGACGTTTTAGCTCCGGAAGAGTGGCAAATAAAATTAAACGCGAATTTGGGATAAATTACTTCGTGCCTTCCGAAGTTTCCCTAGAGGTCATGTGAAGACTGCTTGTGAAACGGAGGAAAATCAAACTAAACAAAATAAGGCGATTGAACGTATTTCTTCTTCTTCTTCTTTACCTTAGTTTTATCTCTCCCTTTTAGGATTTAAGCAACCCACGCCGACGGGCCTTACAGGGCCGCGACCTGTCGCGAGAGGAATTATCTATGGATCACATACATACTTTTTTGAACAGGCAAGTCCATGGAGGACCTCCCGGATGAGTGATCAGCCCAATGCCGGGTCACCTCCAAGACAACATGAACACATAGGACGAGACATACCATTCACACACACACACTCACTCCGAACAAGGTGAGGGGAGGAAGATGATATTGACGGCCAGATGATATCCGGGGACCACAAGGGCTTAAAGTAACCTGAAATTTGTCTCACAGGTGAGGAAAAACCCCGGAAAAAAATCCTACCTGGGTAACTTGTCCCGACCAGGATTCGAACCCGGGCCCGCTGCGTGAGAGGAGCGGTGGACTTAAATGTATTTCAATGAGTAAAATTACGAAAGTAGTTTTTACGAAAAATAATACTACGAAAGGGGTTGTTTTACTGGAAAATCTTAGCCTAAATTTCAAGTTATCAGGCCAATTCCACGAATAGTGAAAAATAATAAATGCCACCTCCAAGACTACACGAACACCAGTCTCACACACACTCATGCCGAACAAGGCTGCGCGGATGGAATGAAGATGATGATGACGGCCTGACCATAAGAACCTAGACATTTATCTCACATGTGAGGAAAAACCTCGGAAAAATTCAGCCTAGGTAATCTGTCTTGACCAGGAATGCAATCCGTGCCCGAAGTGTGTGCATTCAATGCGCCAAAGCAGTGGATGCATTATTTCTCAAATAGCCTAAATTAAATTTAATTACAATGATTTTATTATTATTATCCGGTTTTACAATTTGCTTCCATTTACATTTTCCGGTAACCTTGCATTTAATTTTCATTCTCCATTTCTGTTTATCTGCCCAAAAATTCTCTTCAATATTTCTTCTCCTAATTGATGTCTGAATTCCTTGTATCCATGTGGTCGGCGGTCTCCCTCTTTTCTTCCTTCCTGGTGGTTCCCATTCCATAATCCTCCGTGGTAGTCTTTCCTCTGACATCCTTTTTGTATGTCCATACAATAAGAGCTAAATACAATTTATAATAATCAATACCGTCTATGAACCATTAACGGCCGTGGGTGTCGGCATGCTGATTACATGCCCCCCAATCCTGCCGTCTGCCTATGGTAGATGACGCAGCGGTCGGGTGGTAGGCCTTGTCCCTTCTGGGATGTTAGCGCCGCGGAGTTAGTTTTTTTTATGTACGACGATAAATCTAAATATTTGTACATTGAGAAAGGGAAATGTTTTTACACGCTTAAAAATTATTAAAAGAAGAGACGACACCATAAACCTTGTGTAATCTATCTATATAAAAACGAATGTATGTGTGTCTGTCCTTTATGCATTGCTACACCATTCATTCGATCGCCATGAAACTTTAGGAAATTGTTGAGTACACTCCCGCAAAGGTTTCTGGCATAGTACATTTTTAATTTTAGCTTTTGTTCGCGAGTTAAGAGCGAAAAATGGAAAGGAAGCGTGCATTTTTTTGCGCTTTCCGATCATCGGTTCTCAGTGATACATTTCAGCTGTCATATCAGTTTCAGTTGGCTTTGTCTATTTTTTTCATACCTTGGAAATAAAAGCATCGCGATCGCTTGAATAAAGCATTCTTCCCCAAGGTAAAGGATAGGCTCGGAACCACCATCACGGTTACACCAAACATGACAGCGATTCTTACAGGCCACGGAAAATTGCAGTCGTATTTTCATCGCTTCAAGATCTTGGATTCACCTGAGTGTCCATGTGGTGCACCAATCCAGACAGTGGACCATATATGAATGTTAAATATTAGCCAAAGAAAGGAACAGTCTAAAACATAAAATTATTGTGAAACGGGGAAAATGGCCAGCTGAGAAAACTCAATTGATTAGAGAAAACAGGAAAGATTTTGCTGAATTCGTAAACAAAATATATTTTTATTTATTGTAATGTAAATATAAGCCATCTGTAAAAGAAAAGTAATATGTGTAGAATGACAAAAAAACGAAAGAATGTAAAACCTAGCATGTAGTACTGTATTACTATGATGTAATAGAGCATGCCGTTAATAAACTTATTAAAAAAAAAAGTTGTAAGCCCACATTGGTCGATTCATTTGTTTATAATGTCAAGGCAAGCAGATATCTGAAATTTTCAACCTAGACGGAAGAAGGATAATGAATATAGGTCTCAATGCGTAAACATTGTTCGATGTAGACGACACGCACTACGCAGGGCTTTTCTGGGCAAGGGAACTCGAATCTGAGGTTATTTTTCCCATGCTGCGCTTTCTAATCGTGGAATTCACTTCAAAGCCGGATTTATAGCTGTTTCATTAATTAGGCCTATCAATCGTTTAGTTTAGACCTATGAATGTTTCGCGTGAAAAGTGTTAATAAATATAATATTTTAATTATTTTGCGCTTGACTTTTAATCTTTCGATTAATTATCGTGGGCGAAGCCACAGGGATCTGCTATAAGCTATAAAAAGCAATATTTATCGTTTTCTGAGGGAATAGTTTCAGTGTGATAAGCCGTTCTTCCTCATTTCACATTCTAAATACCTATATAAGGACCTATAAGTTATTTTTGAATTTACAAAATACAAAACCCGAGCGACGCCGGGCCTTTTAAGCTCGCTGAAAATAAATATCTCCCTCATGGTAGCCTATAAGTATTCGTGCGGAAAGTATTTACGATTTCACACTTTAAACCCGCCCCCAACTATGTAGACAAATTTTGCTTCAATGTAAACAAACAAGATAATTGACATACTGCGAATTCTTCCTTGATCATGCCTTATTATAGTAGATGTTATTCAAGCTTCTTGGAAACAGTAGTTTCTCTATCGGCTTTAATCACCATAAATAGACCTATATATTTACCATCTAAGTGTTCAGTGTTACGCTCTATAGAATATCAAGTACACCTCAAATATATTCCATTGTAACCCAGATTTTGTTGTTTACTTCTTGCAACATATTACAATGTACACTGATAAGACGCAAACCTTTAAATCAATTACTTCGCCTTAACGGGCGATCAATCGTGCTTGGCTCCATGAAATCCGGCATTCTTGATTGAGAAGGTATGGTAATACGGTATGGTGAATAAAACCTGGTACTTTTTCTCGAATATTCAAATATAAAAACTTCATTATTATTATTATTATTATCATCATCATCAGCATCATCATCATCATCATTTCAAGCGTCTTTCTTCTACAATTTTTAAAATATTCTTTTCAACTTGCATTATTTCCCTTATTCTATTATTCCGAATTTTTTCTTTCCTGGATTTTCTTGCTGAACGCCTCCAAAAATCCATTTCTAATACCATTAATTTGTTTGCTTGTTGTCTACTTATGGTTCAAGTTTCAGCGCCATATAATGTTGTACTTTGGAATAAAGCCTGATATATTAATTTTTTAGTTCTATCATAATGAGTAGAAGGAAAAGTGTGATCACTTCGCTCCTTTATCATTAGTCGGGATGGAGGTTTATGGTTCTGCCAGCAGGGAGTAGCACCATCGTTAGTTGAACACTGTTGAGCCTTGCCTGTTATGTTATTTGTATAGATATTAGGGAGAAGAAATAAAATCAGAAGGATTTGAAGACAGCGAGCCTACCGAGACATTCACAAGAGAGGTAAATAATTTAACAGACATATTAAATTCTTGTACTCCAGCAGCGGCACTTTATAAAGAACCGATTGGTCACCAAACCCTCTATAAGTGGAGGGAAAATCTTAACGAAAGTCAGAACACCTTTGCTTCTGACAGAACTCTTGGATCCCTAAGGGTAACAATTGAGAGCACTATACAGGTCTCTGACCATTTATGGAGAAAGGGGTTTACCTATGTCCTCACAAAGAAATTTATTCAAGACCCTCTAGAACGTCATTTTGGTATAATACGCTCTCACAGCTGTGATGACCATCCATCAACTGTAGATTTTCTTAATCTTCATATGCTGTAGTCAGGTTTGTCTTCAGATACTAATTGTGAATATAAGGCGGAAATGCCATTAAGATCATTCGTAAATCAAATGAGGACCCTTGCAAAACAAACAGAACAGAAGAATAAGGAAATAGTAAGGGAGGCAGAGGGTAAAATAAAACAAGCATTGGATATGAGGGTTCCTGAAAACACGTCTGACTGCATAACAGATTGGGAAAATAATTTGCTTCTTATTGAAAGTCTAGATCTTGCAAAAGAATGCTTGGTTTACTATGTAGGGGGTTATATTGTACGCCAGGCACCCAAAGTGACAAAATGTCATAAATGTGTCGACCTGCTTCATGGAAAGTGCCCAGAACAAGTTCCTGCCGCAGCTCTGACCTTAATTAAAGATTACAGTGACAATGCCGACATCGACAGTTCATTCTTAACACACCCATCGGCAGATGTATCTAATTTGTTTATACAGGTTGAAAATATTATTTCAGAAAAACACAGTCTATGGGGGGAGGGATATATTTTACGAGTGTTTAGATAACTTGGACCACACTGTTATTCCATCCTCCAAAGTGGCCTGTAGTGAAGATCATGTTATGGAAATTATTCCTAAACTCGTATCACACTATATGAAGTGCCGATTCTTTTTTGTGACCAAACAAATGAGGAAATAACTAAATTTTTCTAAAACTGCAAAGTCTACCCGGAAGCTGTCTAAAGTATCTGACAACTGATCTTTGACAAGGGTGAGTGAGAATATAATTTCTTACTGGTATGCATGCAAATAAAGAATTTCTCTCAGCTTGCTCTCTTGAATTTCTGCCGCCTCTAGCAGACGCGGATCCATCTTGCGGAGGAGCAGTGAACTTCTTCAGTGATCACACTTTTCCTTCTACTCATTGTGGTTCTACAGTGCCTTTTTTTTTACTCGTGGCCGGGCGGTCGGCTGGAAGTAGCTGCGAGCGCACAGTGCTTCTCACCGTTCCTGGCTCCCGCCTTTCTCCCCGTCAGTGCACACACACAGCACACCAAACACCAATTTTCTGGTCATGCAATGGCATTTCGTGTACAATATCGGGTTATTCTGCACTCCAGTATCTGTTGTTTTGTGTCGATGCATGACCATGTAAATGAATCCACGTGGTTGCAGTTCCTGAACTATGGTTATCTTATATGGTTTTAATTTCATAAGTTTAGTGGCTTTCCAAGCCGAGAATTGTGAAAACCCCGTTTCCTGTGATAACCTACTCAGAGATTTTCTTGGGCTACGTTCTAACTTCTGTCCTATCTCATCGAGTTTTCTCTCTGTAAGCACACGGCGAATTTTTATTATTTTTATTTCTTATCAAGAACAGAACCCGTTTCTCTGAATCTGTCTACAAGTTTACGAACTGTCTCTCTGTGAGGCACAGGAATACCAGGGAATCTGTCTACAAATAGCCGTGTCACTTCTCTACAGAACTCTGTTTGCACATAGGAATCAAACATGAATATGCGGTGTGCTAAAGTATACACACTTCTTGGCATTATAACAGAACTATCACAATTTAACCACAAAGAAGAAAAAAGAACCTCCGCTAGCAACAACCGCACATGCACTGACGGGGAGAAAGGCGGGAGCCAGGAACGGTGAGAAGCACTGTGGGCTCGCAGCTACTTCCAGCCGACCGCCCGGCCACGAGTCAAAAAAAAGGCACTGTATGTAAAATATTTTTACTCCATAAGATTGAATTTAGCATTCCTATAATTCTCTTATCATCCGTTATTCTTCTTTGAATCTCTAAACTTGTTGTTGCATCCCTTGTATAATAGACCCTAGATATTTAAAATATTCAACATGTGCAATTTCTTCAGTATTACATATTAACTTTTCTTCCAAATCCATTGTCAAATATTCAGTTTTATTGAAATTTATTTCTAATCCCCATATTCTGTACTCTTCTACCAACTTTCTGATCACATATGACGCATCATCTGTATCCTCAGTAATTATTACTTCATCATCCGCGAAAAGTAGATATCGACATTTTCCTAGTCCGGTTTTGAAGAAATGTACTCAGAATGACAGAGGATAGAATACCCAAGAAAATTTTGGATTGGAAAGTAGAAGGAAAAAAAAGAAAAGGGAAGCCCAAAGAGTGCTGGATGATGAAAAGGAGTATGGCGAGAAAAGGATTAAGTGAAGAAGATGCTATGGACAGGGACTTATGGAGGCAAAAGATTGTTGTGGGATGAAGGAAAACCATTGTACTGTGGAATATTCCTTAATAAAAAATGGGGAAAAAAATATTATCATCGTTATTATTATCATCGGGCTGGACAGGGACTTATGGAGGCAAAAGATTGTTATGGGATGAAGGAAAACCATTGTATTGTGGAATATTCCTTAATTTTAAAAATATTATTATTATTATTATTATCATCATCATCGTTATTATTATCATCATCGGGTTGTCTTGACCAATGGAGGATATGAATGCTTGGAAGAAGTGCATCCTCTAGATTGATTAGCGATTGCTTCATAGATATTAGGTCTATAGGATTCAAGAAAGGCGCTAAAACAGCTTATATCCTGGATCCAACCATTCGCTATGAATCTAACGATGATGATCAAGCCGAAAATGTTGGCATAGAGAAAAAAAAAACGTTTACGAGAGCTGCATTCCCTTCCTTGAAGAAAAATACCACACAAGATTTGGTGGCTATCATTTTTCAGTACATGGTCTTCTGTTTGGTTCTGGAGGTACGATCTATCGCTCGGTTGCACAACTGCAAAAACTAGGGATCACCAAAGAAGAAACTAAAGATCTTACTGAAAGCATCATTGTTGATTCAATATCCATCTTGAATCACCATATTTACGCCAAAAAAGTAATTGTGAGCTTGTCTTTAGAAGAGAAAGGATAAACTGTTTATATTTAAGTATTTAAATAATTTTATTGTCTGGTAAGATGGAGTTGATAAGCTGTGTCCTATGGCAACTAGCGATAGGCAAGCATCTTCATTTATGTTTATAATAAACGATTTTCTTATTATTATTATTATTATTATTATTATTATTATTGTTATTACATTCCGTTATAGAACAAAATTGAAGACCTAATTTATGATCATATAATATGACTTATATGGTCTGATAAAGTGAATGAAATTTATAGCAATGTAATGCAGCTAGACTAATAGGGTAATAACAAATACAATGCTAATTTCCCGCTTTAATAGCTTTTTAAAACATTATGCTTTTATGAAGCAGACATAATCAGCCAACTGTTAGCATGTTTCTTGTTTATGAAATTTAATAGCACAGGTTTTAATGCATTACGAGGGATGGAGTATGAGTCAAGGGAACTATTTTTTTGTTTCAAAGTAAGGCGATGGTACCATAAGATGTATGTCATGAGTATGATATCTCTAGTATATGGACACATGATTTGGTAGCTTTGTGATGTGCCATTATACGAATAGAGGCGATAGTAATTATTTAGTTGTGAGTGAACCGCCGCATAGAATGGATATGGCAACATGTGAACAGCATTCTACATCAAAATAGTCACTATCCGAAGGAGAAATGCCAGAGAATACCACAAGGAGCCGATGAAAACTTTAAGAAAGAAAGCTCACTCGAAACGAACTTTAAGAGTTCATGGAGTGGAAATGTATGCTTTCATGCTTTCAACTACCGCAACACATTAGAGTGACACGATGCAGTCGCGTACGGATGTTTATGGGTGTCTATTTCCTTCACTAGTACCCATAATCTGCATTATACACACAACACATACACTGAGCTTTCATTTATATACTGCATTTCAAAATTTAAAAATGGTCCGCATTTTCAAAAGAAAAAATAGGTGCCATGACATATTCCCCATCCTTCGTACGTATGGTATGTGTGTGTATTAAGTATAAAACTAACATATATATACATATATATATATACATTAAGCGTATGTATAATTATATCCACTATATGTATAATTGTCCACCGCTCCTCTCACGCAGCGGTCGGGATAAGTTACCTAGGTGGGGTTTTTATGGGGTTTTTCCTAACTTGTGAGACAAATGTCGGGTAACTTTAGACCCTTGTGGTCCCCAGATATCATATGGCCGTCATTATCATCTTCATCCCATCCTCGCCTTGTTTAGAGTGAGTGTGTGTGTGAATGGTGTGTCGCGTCCTATGTGTTCGTGTTGGCTCGGAGGTGGCCCCGGCATTGGGCTTATCACTCATCCGGGGAGGCTCTCCATGCCCTTGTCTGGTCGAAAAAGTATGTATGTGATCTATATATAATCCCTCTCCCGACAGGTCGCGGCCCTGTAAGTCCCGTGCGGCTTGGGTCGCTTAAGTACTAAAAGGGAGAGGTAAAACTAAGATAAAGAAAGAAAGAATATGTATAATTACATTTGGTTCGGAGCATATCGTTGCAAATTCTGCATTATCAGAAATCACTAATGTACATTCATGTATGAAAAATAAACATTGCCAAACTACATAATTACATCATGCAACGCGAAGAAAACTTGAACATCTATTTTAGTAAGTAATTAGAGAAGAAAGATTCGCTGAGTTAACCATTCAAAAGAATTACTGAGTGATACAGCGCGATCGTTCTGTATTCCCCCGCGGCGTGCTGCTAACCGTCTAATGAGCTCGCTCATAGGCAAAACACTACGGCGGAAAGCAAGACTGATCGCAATGTATAATTTAATAACGGAACATTTGAAAGATTAGTACCGGTATGCTGAATTCTCTTTGAATTAACATTACTTTTATTTTAATTCAATATAAGCACATATGAATCGTCTTTAAAATTTATTCTCATATACCGTGCCTACATAACCAAAAGCGGAACGAGGCTTCGACCAGAACTAAAAGTGAGGCGAAGAAACACCATTGTTCATTGAACATTTCACTGAACTCTTCAAGGTTTTAAAGGCATATATGCACGCCTGTTTCAAAAGTCCCAGATTCAATGACGAAACATTAGCAACTTTCAGACAACTCGACTCGTCGATAGCAAAATATGATAAGTGACCATTTTTTCTTGCACATTTGATCTATTTTGTCCCATTACCTTTCAAATAAGTCCTCGCATTATTTCTAACCGAAAGACAGCCTCGCTTTTCGTATAACACTTGTAAGTGCGATCATTTCATTGAAGAAAGAATTATGTTAAAAACATGAAAGACGGGATAATGCTGAACGACTTATGAGGTACAATACATCGCTTTAAGCGTGGGATATATGCTCCAGTTTTTATGAATAGCGTCTATAAAACTTTAATCTACTTGGGATGCAGGCAATTTACATGCTAAAATGTTTATGTATAAATAAATGGATCTATTAAGGTAAAATTGAAAGCGCAGAGCCAGGGGTGGGAATAATTGCCTTCTACATATACTTACATAGATTGAAAGAAATGAATATATGTAGAAAGGAACGAACAAACCAAAAGAAAATTCAAGAAAGGAGAGACGGAAAGAAAGATAAAATGAAAGAAAGGCGAGAGGAAGAAATAAAAAGAGCTTATATAGAGACAAGGGACTAATAAGAGAAAAATGAAAATCATTATTTCTAATCAAAAACCGATTTGAAGAAACAGTTGTGCTGATCATCTACCAACCGAGCTAGTCACAATTCGGGCTAATGGAATCTTTCTCCTATAATTACTATTATAATCGACCTCACTCAAATACTGCATTCATGTTGACCTTCCACGGTACCGGTACACTGAACAGTACCAAATAAATCTGGTACCCTATGATCCCCAGGTGGGGCGAAGGGGCCTCCAATGGAGGTTTCATTACCTATACTAATTTCGATATGCTTATTTTCCGAGAGAGGGTAGAGGGACAGGTACCAAATAAATGATTAAGCAATATTTTTAAGAAGTCTTTCAGCATGTTACGCACGTTCTCCATGATATCCTCTGTTACGCCAAGCGCCTTCAGTATGTTAATAGGCTACTATTTATGTATGCATGTATGTATGTATGTATGTATATATGTATATATGTAGGCTATGTATGTATATATACGTGTGCGAGTTTAACATTACATCCAAATAGTTAGAAGAAAAATTCCTCTGACACCGGGACTCGAACCTGAGATCTTCAATTGTTCTTGCTAACACTTCATCTTCTGTGCTAACTCGAATTCGGTACAAATTATCAAGATTTTAACATCTCAATTGTATAAATGCAGTGCAAAGGTGGTTTTCAAATTTTAATTTGTCTATAATGAGTCGAGGTTTCTTGATGATAAATTAAGTAGGCATATGAATAATTTTTGTTGTTATAGATTTTTTAGTTGATTGAAGTGGTGGTATATTCACCTTAAAGTGGCAGAGGGCGGAAACGTCCTTCTAATGCATAGAGGTTCCAAGAAGCTACTGCCATAGATGGTTTGAACCAGCGAACTTCGGGATAATAGCTAGCAGGCTGAGCATTGTGGACACCTAAGAGTTTCTATAATAAGTAAATAAAAAAAAACATGCATCACGTGTAAGATTGCAGGAAACACATGGCACCTGGTGTGCTATATTTATATCAACTCAGATAATATGGGGAAAAAATGCTGAGGCGGCAAAGAGCCAAGTAGTCTTGCCATTCACAAGAAGAGCCGCCAGTATCGGGAGTTCCCCGAACTGAGTGTTGAGTAGAGATATCTAAAAAAATTCGGGAGTCAGGAATCTGCGTAGGTGTTTGGTCCGGTGATTCAGCACGTTTAATTAGGAACTGACACTGGAACTCCTCCGATCATTAGTCTATACTGGTTGTAAAAAATGCCGTCTCAAAATAATACTCTAGAATAGTAGAACGAGTCTGTTAAGATTAAGGGGACACTGTACTGAAATTATTAACTTCCATGTGTTTGAAGCTAGTGTCATCAAATTCTGAACACTAATATATCCCACAATGTAACACGACATTGATTCTATATTAACTGGTTTACTTCATTAATATTTTAATTAATCCATTACTTTAAACAGGGATGCTCATCCCCCCTAGCTTCATGACTCACCCCAAGTTTCATGAAAAGTAACCCCCAAAATTCTACTACCCCAACCTCAAGAAAAGAAACCCCCTTACAATAGTAGGAATATTGTAAAAAAAAAAATCAATTGAAAAAGTATGTTTACTGAGGCTGCTTTTACATGATATATTCATAACTGATCACAATGATTACAGAATAGTACTCTAGAATAATTAGAAAAGGTTTTTATTCTCTTTTGAAGTTATAAAACTTGGCCGTATTTATACTGAACATATATAATGGCAATCTTGCAACAGTTTTCAACCTCCCCCCCACAGAAATTTCAATGACGCACTTTGCCCCTTTAACCCGCCCCCTTGTGGGCACCCATGCTTTAAATAGAGTCTCTTGGTTTCATTTTTTTAAAATTGATAGTCAACAATATGTTCGTTTACAGATTTGAAAACAATTTAATCCAGGTTTTCTTGAAAAAGAAAATATGAGTAAATTACTGCAAGATTTTAAACATGATATTTTCATTTTTCTTTTAGAAAACCCCTTTTCTTTTCATAATAGGCCTATGCAAAGCTCAATACAACCCTTGGACATGCTGTATTAAAAATATAGACTCAATTTTAATTATCATCTGTTCTAGAGCTTCTAAGAATTATTTCAGATCATTGTGAGCAAAACTATGGTTGAAGGGAGTTTTGAAAACAAAAAATGCGAGCAAGAGAAAACTGACATTTACTGCATTGTAAGTAATTCGTGAGAAAGCAGAAAGTGCCTTGCCCGTATTTATTCTGAACATACATAATGCTAATCTTGCAACAATTTTCAACCTCCCCCCCCCCCCGCGAAGTCGGCGCCTACGAGGACAAATTCAACTTTCTCACCCAATACGAATCCTAAAAAGCCTTGAAGCAGAATGTAGTAGGCCTATAAAATCATCTCGTCTCAAAATGAATAAAATTACCTTACTTTTATTTTGAATTTTTCGGCAATTTATTTTCTACTGGTCATTTTTTAGGACATGTTCATTCTTTCGTTCATTTTCCCCATTTTGTCTTCAGAATAGACTTTTCCAACATTAGGCCTACATACAAAGCGATCTCGTAATTCCTCAGCAATAAGGCATTCAATAATATAACACAGTAAACATTACAAGAATAACAGAAAACAGTAATAAAAGTAGTAAAATAAAATACTTAAAGTGCTTAAATAATGTCGTTTGTTTATTATTATTATTAGGGCCCGGATTTTGATGACATATCTTTTAACTGGTACACCATGGACGTTGCCCACTAGCGCAGTTATTCTCATCATGACTCCTAGATTATAAAAAATGGTAATTTTTAGGATCATTTTTTGGTCATTCTTCCAAACTTTTCAATTTTAGGTCGTTTCTTAAAATTCAACGTTAATATTTGGTCATTTGTGGCCATTTTATGGTTTTTTCCCCCAATTTCATATTTTTAGGTTTCTTTTTTTTAAATTCAAAGTCATTATTGTCTCATTTTGTGTTGTTTCTTGCATTGTATAGAGTTTTTGTGCATTTTCTTACAATGAACATTATCGAATCTGTAAATAAGCATAAATAAATTTGGATATAGAAAAACTGTGTTTGCTGTTCGCATTTAACAGTACGTAATTAACTAATTACAAGCCTATAATTGGCCAAACAAGATAAATGTAGGATAGACACAAATCTGATGATTCAACTAGTATTTTCATACAATTTTTTAGTCATTTTTGTTAGACTTAGGGTCTTTTTTGTATTTTTTTAGACATTTTATAGATCATTTCTTAAGTAATTTTAGGTCATCAAAATCCGGGCCCTGATTATTATTATTATTAATGTAAACTACTGTATATTTCCTTCTTTTATATACATGTTCATAAATATGAAGTACTTTTTTATATTTTTCATGTCATATTTTTATAAATTTTAGGTCATTTTATA
Organism: Ectobius pallidus; assembly: GCA_964059195.1. NCBI lineage: Eukaryota > Metazoa > Arthropoda > Insecta > Blattodea > Ectobiidae > Ectobius > Ectobius pallidus. The sequence goes on from CAXKWD010000004.1 coordinate 99,105,564, forward strand.
GGCGATTTTTCAGGTATTTTTAGATCATCAACTTCCGAGCCCTATTCATAACCAACAAAGTGAAAGCTTAAAGACTCTTATGATAACATCTTTGTTAAACACTCCATTTTTATATGGAAAAACATGGATGTTTAATTCCTTGTTATAAAGAAATAAACTTTTGTTCGTCGTTTAATCGTATGGTACCTCTCACATGTTTCAGTTTTTGTTTGTGTAGTATGCTTTACACTACAGAACAGAGAAGTTTGAGTAGTTTTATCTAGAAATCATCATTTCCGGCTCTACAGTCCAAAACGGGCCTTGGCCTTCTCTATTCTTGTCCTCCATTCATCTCTGTCCATAGCGGTCGTTTCCCAGTTCCTACAGTGAAGAAGCTGTTGGCTGTTCATCTTGACTGCATCTATCCATCTTTTCTGTTGCTTCCCCACATGTCTCTTTCCAAACATTTTCCCCTTCATTGCCTTCCTTGGGATGCATGATTCCTCCATTCGCTGAACATGTCCTGCCCATTGTAGTCTTTTAAATTTAACAACTGGAGATGCTTCCGTTTCCTTGTAATGCTGGTATAATTCTCTATTATATCTAATTCTCCAAATACCCTGATCATTAATTGGTTAAAAATCCTCCTTAATATCCTTATTTCGAATGCATTTATTAAATTTTCAGTGATTTTGGTCATAGCCCATGTTTCGCAACCATATATTAATACTGAGCGTATCATTGTTTTATATAATCTGATCTTCTATGACAGTAGTATGGGGGTCATTTTAAGCAAAATTTTAAGGTATTACAGATACATCTGGGAAAAAGACAAAGAAGATATAGTGAATATCTGCTTCCAAGCCCAAGTGAATGATAATGGTAATCGAAACAGAATACAGTACATTAGGAAAACATTAGATGAGATAGGATTAAAGTGGATATGGAATTCAGTATTGAACGAGGAGAAAAACATCAATGTGATTTCAAAAATAGTTATTAAAAGATGTAATGATATACAAAGGCAGAACCATTTTGCCGTAATGAGGGAAAAGAAATCTTTAGTATTCTACATCAAAATGAAGGAAACGTGGGGTATGGAAAATTATGTGAATGATTGCTCGAAGAAACAAAAATCTGGGCTAGCATGGTGGAGATTAGGGATATGGAAGCTTAGAGGGTAAGAAGAAATTTCGAGAAAGGTTGTTGCCCATTATGTCTTAGTAATGAAGATGCAGAGCATATAATTTTAAGTTGTCCCGAAACTGAAACATTAAGACATAAGTTTTTAAATAAGAAAATGTTAAAGTTAAATAAAGAAGTGGCATATAAGAAATTGTCTGTAACAAAAAACACAAAAACACTAGAGGAACTGGGAAACTTTTTATACATAGTCAAAATAAAATGGGAAAAACAAATTAGCTGCTTAAGGGAAATTGGCTAGAAATGGTAAGTGGATATACTTACAAAAGGTAAACATTTATTAGTAGTAGTACTGATTTTAGATATATGAGTTTTTATGTATGCAGACGCCCTCTGGTGAAAAACTTTCTGTAACACCAGGGGTGATCATTTGTATAACTCCAGATACAAGAATAAATCATTCATTCATTCATTCATTCATAATCTGATCTTCGTGTGTGGGTGAACATTATTTGATTTTAACATTGATAGTAATGCATAACATGTTCTATTAGCCTTCATTATTCTATTCTGTATTTCTTGTAATTCGTTATGATTATTATTAATTTTTATCTAGAAATACATGTTACATTATGAAAAACTCCTCTTGACCAGTGTATAGGCACATCAGAAACAATATTAAGAATGAAAAGAACAAAATAGTAAAAACGAATGAATTAAAACATTATCTTAATGATTTTCACAATATTTGCAAGTCTATTTGAACGCTGCGGACGTTTGTTATAGTGAAATGCAAAGTCCATTACTAGGAAATAAAGGTTAAATGGATTTCAACTGAATGTCTGGTTTCTTTCAAATTTCCTCACAATATTCGTGTGCTGTGAAACTTCTTTGTGTTATTCCAGATTCCTTTATAAAAGGAAATTACTTGCTTCCGAGAGTTGGAGAATAGATTCGTTTAGCGAAGTCTTATGAAGAACTAAGATAGCATTCTGTTTTACGGAGAGTGCAAAGCCTTGGAAGTGAGAGAACTGTAGGCAGGAAAAAAAAAAGGGAGCGAATGCTGAATGAGTTGTTTCAGTAGATAAAATTAATAAGGTTCGGTATTTATTCCATTAGCGAAATAATTGCTGTAAATTCGTTGGAATAATTACACAACTTAGAAATGACATACAAAACATAACCGAAACCATTTCGCATTAATCTAATTCCCCCCCCCCCCAATCATCTTTCGTTTAATTCTTGTGAAAGTATAACTTCCACGTTATGATAGGCTATACGACTGCATAGAAGTGAAAAATATTTATAATTAGGAGATTTATTTTTATAGGATTGAGATTAGCTATATTCTGTCGATGTTGTGTAGCACGGGTTCTCAGATTAGCATTGCAAACTACTTTTTAATAAGAATTTTTAGCCCCCTGTAGCCAGCCTGAATATGCAATACAAGAAATCTTTCAGTTAAACTACAAGGCTCCGCTAAGCTCAGTATTTCCGTAATATTAATAACCCTTTCAGAGCTAAATTTGTACAGTAGCCTATATTGATATAAGCAATCATTAAGTGAATTCATCAGTGGGCACAAAGTTTGAAATCGATGAGGAAGTTTTCAACAAATTAGATGGCTTCTAAGAATGGCAATTTTAACATGCAGATTATAATCCTCAATTATCACGTAAAGCATAATGTTTATGAACTTATAAATCTGCTTTTATACAGTTTTTGAGGTGACGCAAATATATGCCAGTAGCAGTGAAAAGGTTAAAAATACATTTCCATAGCTTTAAGCCGACATCGTTTCTGAAAATTAGTAAAAATTTCATATTATTAAAGGTAATACTTTTAAATACTGAAACACTGGCCTAACTTTTTAAATTAAGTAAAAATTTAAAATCTTACAAGTCTTTGAAATTACAAAATTATTGTAGATGGGTTGTAATATGAAAGTATTTAAAAGTTCCAAACTCTAAATTCGAGGACTTCAAATTCAGGTTTCGATTTATCTCTAATTCAATACAGTAGGCCTACATCAGTTGACTTGGACATTATATAATTTTAAAATAAATTTATTTTGTTAGTTTTATTTGTATAATTTCCTCATACAACAATTAATAAATATTAATTGTATAAAAACTTTATCCCTTTTCCCCCATAGTGTGTGGCGCCCTCTTGAATGCTGCATCCACCTCCATCAGCATGGGCCTCCCATAGACAGAGCAAAAAGGAGTAGGAAGGGAAGAAAGATAAAAGAATGAGGAAGGATATGAATAAGAAAGTAAGCATGTACAAAAAATTTCCCGAAGTATGAGACCTTACCCCTATGAGATAATTGCCTATTGATTAAAAACTACTATTATTTCTTTGCCTAATTATGAACGAAAATAATGTTGAGTTCGCACAACTTGAACAACAAATATCGAGCTATGTGTTGGTGGTATTCAGCATATTTCATTTACTGCAAGAAAACTGGGTCAGTCTTTCCAAGTTTCCCCATATCGTCGCGACACCGACCGAGTGGAGCCCTCTTTTTAAACGAATGAGCCGTCTGGACTCATTACAGAATGCGTTTCTGTCGGACATAGTAAATGTGTCTACTGTTCCTATTGTGGCCATTAACGACCTTTTCTTTATTCAGAGTGTCGCGCATACTTGAAATATTTATTATTATTGATTATTATTAGTAATTAATTAGAAATTATTACGGCTACTATTGATAGTATTATGATTTATCTTTTGCTATAAAGTGTTAAATTCATGTAATGCTGCTTTCACATAGAAAAGTATCCGAAAACTTCAGCACATAATAAAACTACGCAAACTTTAGCACGGCATTGAACATTCATAACGAAAACATGCCGGTCTCCTTAGCCGTGGTGAAGGAGGGTGTAGGTTCGAGTCCCTCCTCGGGCATGGATGTTTGTGTGTAATAAGAAAGAAAAGGAAAACAAAGAAAATAAAACTGTAAAGAACATAAATAATTCATGAGAATTAGCCTATGGCCGGCAAAATTAAAAAAAAAATGTTTAACAATCAATCACAAATGAGAACATGAATACCGCATAAAATGGCAAGCAGAGAAGTGACAGAAGTAACTTAAATATATCTATTAGAATTTGAAACCATACAAGTGTATGTAGACATAGGTTATAGGTCTACATTGTAAACAAAAAATGAACAGTATATATGGACGCATTTACTACCCTATTGTTCAATTCTTGAGAACCTAATGACCACATATTTTCTATCAATGACGTATGTTTGTATAGTGAGTTGCTTTTATCATATGGACAGATGAGTTTCCCATCTATAGACGTCATCTCTTAACTACTTCTACTTCCTTCTCCTACCATTTGGAGTTCAATTGAGCAGAGCGTTCTGATTAGTTGTTTCGTTAAGTTACGCATGAACTTAACATGAAAGCTTGGAGTTTGCAAGGTTCTAAGTTAACGTTTAATTTTACGTTATGTATTGAAGTTTACGTAATGCATTTTGAAGGCCTTAATTGAAACATATGGCCCCAAACTTTTAAGTTTACGCTACGCTTACGGTTAATTTTCATTGGGAATGGTGCATTACTGTACAGATGAGCTCGATCAATAAAGTAGAATAGTAATTAAGTTGTAATATTGCAATATCACCATAATCGGATCCCCAGTTCTAACTGTTTATAAGCCTTCATGACCATAATTTTTTATCTCCAGACAGCAGGACTAATGTGTTATTGCACTTTGGCTCACAATTTAACATAATTAAAAGAGGGGAATGTAGCAGCATCAAGAAAATATTTCGAGGAACCCCCAAAGTTGTTAGCAAAGCCTCTGTGAGAGGACCTAGAAGTTGTGAACTAAAAAAGAAATGGACATACTACTAGTGAACATGGAAGGTATGAACTATATCACGAATGAACTTAGTGGGCTTAAAGGAAAGTGGACACTAAACGTAATGATCAGGGCCCGGATTCTAATGACATGTCATCTTTTTACTGATGCTGCATAGACATTGCCAACTTTTAGATAAATCCTAATCATGGCCTCTAGATTATATAAATGCATTTTTATAAGGTCATTTTTTGTCATTTTATGCAATTTTATATTTTTAGGGCTTTATTTCAATTTTAGGTCATTATTTTGTAATTTTAGGGTCATTTGCTTCCTTATTTAGTAATTTTCATGCATTTACATTGAGTACATTAACTTTTTTCGCATAGGGCGATATTTAAATAAATTACTAGGTTAGTATAATGCATCATTTTTTGTAGGATCAACTTTAAAAACTATTTTCTTACTTTTCTTCTCAAATGCTCCAATCAAGAACAAGGAACAAAGTTTTTAGACCTACAACATCCTTTACAGTTTTTTAAATATGTACAAATTAGTCTATAACTTTGTGTGTGCAATAATAATTTTTTATAAATAAAATATCAGTTTTTAGGTAATTCTTTACAATTATTAAGTATTTTCTTTAACATTTTGGGTCATTTTTTAGGTTAGTTTTCAAACAATTTTAGGTCATTAGAATCCGGGCTCTGGTAACGACCAATAGAATGAGTGAACATATTAACGATTCTACTTTGAGTCTATGTACGAGGGTGGTTCAAAAAGTAACAGAAAACTAACACGCTCTTTTGGGATATAAATGGGCCGCTTTTGAAGCACTATCAGCAAAGGGGTGAAACAGTGAATAGTGCCCGGTACAGTGCAATGTTGGAGAATGAGTTAAAGGCAGAAGTACAGAGCTACCACTGAGAATTTTTGCATAGAGGAATTCTCATCCTTTACGGCAACACCCGCTCCCACACTACCCCTGCACTTTTTATGTCATTCGGAGATTGAGATGTTAGGTCTTGCATCATTCCCCATACAGCCCTGATTCCGCTCCTCTGGATTACCATGTGTTTAGACCCCTGAAGAACGATTTGGAAATGATGACGAGGTTAAAGAAGTGGTGCATTCTTGGTTGCGATTATGTTTTCTGATGGAATAAAAAGTTGGTGCAATGATGTGAAACATGTATCGAAATGGATGATTATGTTGAAAAATTACATCTTGTTTGTATCTGTAATTGAAATATATTTCGCAAAAATTAGTTTGCTGTTACTTTTTGAATCATCCTCGTATAATGTATCTTGGCAGCAATGCAAAATTAAATAGCACAGTAATTTTATAAGACGATAAAAAGTGGTTTATATTTTTAATGGAACATTATGTCATCAAAAACATAATAATGATCCTTTCATCGGCAATCTAACAAAATTTATCTTGCTAAATAAAAACGTATCAGTACTCACCTTCCCAGTTATTCTAGTATAACTAAATAAAGAATTTTAGAGGTCCCCACCCACAGAATAAATGGTCCAGCATTGATGCATTATACAGAATGAACGCATCATTAACTTCTGCAAATATCTTAATAGACATTTGAACATGTCACTTGGAACAAATTATGACAGTAATTGAATGTCAAGATTTACATACGCGACACGGCATTCATCAGTTTAAATGACTCACAGTCTGCTAACACTTCTAAGTAATATGAATAAGGAATCTCTATAATGGAGGAAGTGTCGTATTACGGAATCGTCTTAGCCTTGTTAAAAATAATGTAAGAAGGAAGACGTATAACGAGAACAAATTGTTATTCGTTTTATCACAAGATTCTCTCCAGTATTGATCACATGTCTCATATTGCACATTATTATCGATGTGAAAGAACTAATCCTTATTTGAAGCACATAAAGACTTCAATCATGGTCGCATGGACTGGCTGAAGCAGCAACGCCGAGGACTCACATGCATATGTCAAGGGTTCAAATCTTCTCGCCAGGCAAACTGCAGTTCTTAGAATCTGTTCCATTTCAGTTGAAACATGACCTTGAAATCTCGCGCAGGATAGGGATGGAAGTTTTACTTTGCTATCTGCATCCTTGTCACTCCACAGCCCTCTACACCAGTAGAAATACATGGAAAGCATGTGGTTTAGAAAAATCAATATTCCCTCCGCCAACAGTGAAGCATTTTCCTCCACTGCGCATCTTAAACTGTGTTTCAAGAGCGTTGGAACGGCTTATATCCATCAAAACTTCTAAGAGCAAAAAATAAATGCGCAGAGCATTAGCAGAAAAAAATAAGCAGTATTTTTTGCTTTATTTTACAGTACTTTAGGCGCCCATTTAGATTGCCAGGCAATGTGACGAACCTGAGATCTCCCCATGTGTGTTCAGCCTCGGTCGACCACCTCATGTGTTCAGCAGAAAGCAGTTCGTAGTGGGTCGCGAGCTACGTATTAATATGTATATGTATGTACTGTATATGTGCGTCTGTATATGTGTGTCTGAAGTCTGGCTTCCAGACTAAGGATTCCGGTGAGGACTGGTAGTTAGTATATTATCAAGTTATCAATGTTTTTTTCTCCTTAATTTGTTTTTTTTCTCTCTCTTTCTTTATAATATATATTCTCTAGATTAAGTTATAGGCTAAACAGTTTAGATAACCTATGTAATTATAAATTAGTAAGCTGAAAATTGTAAAGTGCATGTAGAGGCCTCTGATAGGAATCCAGGACAGGGGCCAATAAGTAATAAATAAATAAATATGACATGAGTCGACCTTGGGCGTCGACATACTGATCACAACTGCTTATGGTAGATGAAGCAGCGGTCGAATGGTATTGCCTAGTCCCTTCAGGGATGCAGCACCACGGAGTTTGCTTTATATATTTTTTGTGTATTAGTTGATAGATATGCCACGATACTGCACAAAACATATTTAATTTAGGTCTTGATACTTTCATTTTTCCTTGCATTCTTATCTCTTTCTTTAGTTCCTGCGTTCTCCTTACTTCCTTTCCTCCTTTTTTCGTTCCAATTTTATTTTTCTTAATTTCTTTCTTTCTTTCTTTCTTTCTTTCTTTCTTGCTTCCTTCTTTCTTGTTCGATTTAACCACTCTTTATGTTGGAAATATAGAACAATCCTGGTAAGTGAAAAATCATCTTTGAACCTGGCATCGACAGATGAATCCCATCAGAACTGGAAAAATTATGGTGCGAGATCAGAACAAGCAGGATTATTCAGAAAAAGTGGCAATTGACAATACATGGGTCGTGGTACATGACAGAACATGGCATGGCTCTGCAAACAAACGTATTATTAACCAATCCAAGCTATAATGCATCTAGCATTAATATAATAAGCCTACTCTAAAATGTTCATACTGAATTTGGTAATTTTAAAATCATTTAGGCAATGTTAAGAACCTTGACAGTTTAAACCACAAAATCGTTAAAATTTTAAATAATAATTACTGTACATAAATTAATTATTCAACCGATCATTTTGATTCCCTAATTCGGGCGGCTATTGAAGTGGATACTCTCCACAGAAATCTCTAATTCGAAATTAATTCTCAGTTGTCCCAAATTAAGTCGTATAATATTTCATTAAAGCCAAGATGGTGTTAAAATATATCTCAAATCAGTGAAGGCCCAAAACCGTGGAGAATAGCTCTCCCGTAAAAGGTGATAACTCAAGAAACATACAAACACACGCCCTTCATCAACTCTTAAGAACCGTAGACTCTAAACGCGCAATTTTAATCATATGGTCCAACCATTCTGTTCCACTGATGTATTTTTATTGGCTTTGGGCTTTTGTTCCAGAGTGTACTGATTCAGTGAATGGAGCAGCACCCATTTGTTTTAATCGCCACAACAGGCGCTAGATGGTGACAGGAACAGGAAGCTGACACGAAACAAATGACGGGTGAGTTTCAGGAAACAAACTGCCGTACACATTCTCAAAACAAAACAAAAAGTAATGACACCGCGGTTATTTTTCTTCACGTCCATCGTTTTGAGAGGTAGGGGAATTCGAAAGTAACTCAGACTGGGGTGTAGATCCCACACCAACCATTTAAAATTCATTTCATTTTTTAACCTTCCACGGCTTTTGCTCATTACTTTCCAGTTTTACTTTTTCCATCTAAGACTCTTAACTCCTTCCGTACTTTTTAGTATCTGCTCTCTTTTTATGGCACACTGATACATGTAGGGCTGTCATAATTCTGGTTACAAGAAAAAGGGACTATGAAAATAGGTGACTATATATTAATTTATAGCGGAAAAGATAAAGAAAAAAGATCTACAGCTGGTGTGGGAATTTTAGTGCATAGTAAGTATGAACAAAATATAGATGAGATTGAATATGTAAACGAAAGAATAGTATTATTAAAACTCAAATTTGATGAAAAAATACTGTACGTCTTGAGCGTATATGCACCAGATATGAATAAAATGAAAAATGAAAGGAAAACTTTCTATGAAGACATTCAAAATCAGATAGACAAAATCCCTGTGGATAATTATATAATAATAATGGGCGACTTAAATGCTCGCATAGGAAATAATATAATTCCAGGAATACAACAAAGATTTAATGAAGAAGTAAAAAATGATAATGGAGATTTATTATTGGAATTCTGCTGTCAAAATAACTTCAGAATTAATAACACCTTTTTTAAACACGACATGGAATATAAATATACATTTACAGGATCAAGAGGCATAAGTTCTGTTATAGACTATATTATAACAAATAGAAAGTTTCTACCAAGTGAAATATTAGACGTAAGAACATTGAATTCTGCAAATGTAGGGACTGATCATATGCTGGTATTGGGTAAAATTAGATTGGAACATAGAAGAAAGAAAAGGGAAAAGATAGAAGAAAGAGAAAAATTAAATATTGAATTATTAGACGACCCTAGTGTGAGAGATTTGTATAAAAGAAGATTACAATATAAAATTGAAAATAATACCATACAAATGTCTGATACACTAGAATCAGCATGGGAAAAAATTAAAGGAAATATTCTATATGCTGTAGAAGAAGCATTAGGGAAAAGGAAAATAAAAACCACACAAAAAGGAAAAACACCATGGTTTACAAATGAGGTAAAACGATTGGCAGACGAAAAGAAGGAAGCCTTTCTAAAATTTAAAGGTACACGATTGCCGGAAGATAGAGAAAGATATAAGAGGATAAGAAACCTAGTAAATGATAAGATAAAACAAATAAAAGAATCTTATTGGGAAAAATTCACCAAAGGAATGGAATCAGATTTATATGGTGCTCAACGAAAAGTGTGGAAAATGGTTAGGAATAGAAAAATGAAAGTAAATGAAACTGTAAAGGTTAAACAAAATGATTTAACAAGATGGAAGCAATATTTTGAAGAATTATACAATGATGACATTTTAGACGAGGACAATAATAACCACGTAGAGTGTATCTCACAAGAAGAAATTGAAGTTAAAGACGAAGAAATAGTAGAAGGAATAAGAAAATTAAAGAATAGGAAAGCATCGGGGCCCGATGGGATACGTAATGAATATTTAAAATATGGTGGGAAAAGTTTAAATGAAGAATTAAAGAAATTATTTAATAAGGTGTTTAAAGTGGGAAAAATACCTATGGAATGGAAAAATAGCAATACAATTCCTATTCACAAAAAAGGAGATAAGACTAATCCAGGAAATTATAGAGGGATAACTTTACTATCATGTGTATTAAAACTATTATCTGGTATAATACAAAGAAAAATTATGACATACGTAGAAATTAGTGAACAACAACAAGGATTTCGTCACAATAGAAGTACAACAGATGCTATATTTATTATTCGCCAAATAGTCGAAAAAGCGATTTAATATACCACACCAGTTTTTCTTTGCTTTGTGGACTTAACCAAAGCTTTCGATCGAATTAGACTAGATGATGTAGTAAGGAATCTGAGAGAAAAAGAAATACCAGAGCGGATAATTAAAGTAATAGAAGAAATGAATAAAGATACAACTACAAAAATTTGTATAGAAGAACAAACTACAGAGGAGATAAAATGTCAGAAAGGAATAAGACAAGGTGACTCCCTTAGTCCACTACTGTTTAATTTAATAATGGACAAAATCATATATAGCGTGAGAGACCTACGGGGTTATTTGATGGGAAATAAAAATGTTAACATAATAGCTTATGCTGATGACGTGGTATTGATAGCCAGTACTGAAGATGATTTACAACGATTGCTACATCATTTTGTGAAGAATGCAGAGAAATATAATATGAAAGTATCTACAGAGAAGAGTAAAACCATGTGTATCTCAAAAGAACCAATAAGATGTAAACTGGAAATAGATAAGAAAATGATCGAACAGGTGATGAATTTTAGATATCTTGGAGTGGATATAACGAGTGATCGCCATGTAATAAATGAAGTAAGAAACCAAGTTCAAAAAGCAGCTAGAATCTCGGGATGTCTGCGTGATGTGATCTGGAAAAATAAATATCTTAGTATAGAGAGCAAAATAAAAATATATAAAACTGCAGTTAGACCAATACTAACATATGGTACAGAAACTAGAGCAGAAAATAGCAAAACTAAACAGCTTATGAGAACAACAGAAATGAATACATTGAGAACAATATTAGGGAAAACAAGATTAGATAAAGTAAGGAATGAAACAGTCAGACAAGAATGTGATATAATGGACGTGGTTAAATTCACAAAGGTAAGAAGGCGAGAAAGGAATTCCCACGTTGAACGAGCAGGGAGAAATAGATTGATTAAAGCGGCAAGAGATCTTGTACCAAAAGGAAAAAGAGAAAGAGGTCGTCCAAAGAAGAGATGGAAGGAAGGATGTTTATCATCTCCATCGGATTCAGCGTGAAGACGAACAAGCGAAAGCTTAAACAAAAGAAGAAGAAGAAGAAGAAGAAGAAGAAGAAGAATACGGAAATTTCTTTTTTGCTAAAAAGTTGGGAATATTACCTATAACGATGGAACTTCGTACTACGTTGTAGATTATAATGTTATAACTTGGACCATAAGTAGACAACAAGTAAACAGATTAGTTGTATTAGAAATGGATTTTTGGAGGCGTTCAGCAAGAAAATCCAGGAAAGAATAAATTCGGAATAATAGAATAAGGGAAATAATGCAAGTTGAAAAGAATATTTTGAAATTGTAGAAGAAAGATGCTTGAAATGGTATGGACATGTACTCGAAATGACAGAGGAGAGAATACCCAAGTAAATGTTGGATTAGAAAGTAGAAGGAAAAAGAAGAAGAGGGAAGCCCAAAGAGTGCTGGATGGAAGGGTTGAAAAGGAGTATGGCGAGAAAAGGAATAAGTGAAGAAGATGCTATGATCAGGGACTTATGGAGGCAAAAGATTGTTGTGGGATGAAGGAAAACCATTGTATTGTTGAATATTCCTTAATAATAAAAAAAGTAACTGGACCTCAAAATTTTAGGCAAATGCCAATTTAGTTCCTTTAGGAAAATTATACTCTTTGGTAGCAGTTTTATAGTGTCTAAAATGACATAAAATAGGGTCAGTGCCTATTTCTTCCTTTTTCTGTGAATAAACATGCCTAAACTAGTCATTTTTACGTTTTTAAAGGATTACAAAAGCTTTTAAAATTTAATCCTGTACTGTTTTAATTGCATTGCATAGCATATCAGTGTGAAGAGAAACAATGCGGAAATACAGGTGTTCGAAAGCTTCTTTAACTCGTTTCTGGCTAATTCATTATAATGATCTCATTTATGGCAGGAAAATAATTTTTTTGTCGTTTATGTAACAAACAGGTAAAAATTAGACATTTTATTTGTTAGGATAGGCAAGCCGTATGTAGTTTATTACTTTTCAGTGGTGTTTTCATATTATTATTTAAGGCTAACACCCGGCCACAAATTATCCTGTTTATTTTTAAGAAATGTAAAATAGTAGATTCTTTCTTCTTGTGTTTTATAGAAAATTATTATTATAGTTATTGTTGTTATTGCCTTATTATTATTAACATGATTCATTTTTAAACGAATAAAACGCCTAATTTTTACCTGTTTGTTACATAATTGTCAAAATATGAGTTTTCTTTTTATCGTTTCAAATGACGGCATATACTTTTTTTCGTAATTCTTAATTTTCAGATAAAAAGTAAATTTATTAGTAGTGGTTTTTGGAGGATGGTTTTAAGTAGGTCTTGTAAGTGAAAGTACATGCCACATTTTAGACGCGTTTACCCTAAGGTTTTGTTTTTCAAAATTCAGAAAACTTTAGAATATTTATAAATACGAACTCTACAGACAGTTATTTGTGCGATTTCATTAAAACTATGCATAATTTTATGCATAATTGTTAAAATTATATTAATCGTTAATATTCAACTTAAAATTACTACCTTAAATATCTCAGGGAAAAAATGGTAAGGAACATTTTTTTAAATAATGCATTATTTTATCAAAACCAAAGCAGGCATGATGTTTTATCTTTCAGTTATAATGAATAATACCTTACTTGGAAATAACTTCCTCACTTCAGATTAGATTATATCATGATTTTTAACAAACGAACTGAACTTTTCAGAATAATTATAAATACGAACTCTGTAGTTAGTTATCTGAGTATCAAATCTATTATCGTGTAAAATAAGTGTAAAAAATGTCATAATAATCTTTCAAAGTCTATTCAAGATTTTGTAGAAAGTTGTTCTCTGCTGTATGACCTCCTTAAGGTAAATATTTTATTAAATATTTTACTTAATTTTAAGAAATTACCTTCAGTAAGTTTCACAGTTCCGTATAACTTTTTAAAAGTATAAAAGCGTAAATTGATAATAGAATTGCTCGATTATTGCTTAGTTTATTGAAAAGTTTAATGTCTAATCTACGTTTCGTAAAGTTAAGAATTTTCAGTAAAGCGAACAATAATATGAGCTATTGGTGATTACTTGCCCCCATAGGCACTATAGGTAGAAGAAGTATTGTTTCCGACCCTGAATTAGAAGTTGAGCTTTTAACATAAATATATGTTTTTAGGTGCCCTGAATCCAAAAGTACTGTTTTCAGAAACGTGTGTGTGTGTGTGTGTGTGTGTGTCTGTTAACAGCCTAGCTTAAGATAGGAAAATCGTAAGAAAAATAAATTTTGTATTTGGGTTAGGTACCTTCCGAGGATGTGAGCGACGACTTTCTCTTATTTTTAAGGGGACTTTACATGGAAATTTCATATTTCGCGATTTTCTCGAAAAAGGCTCTAACAGTTTTGCTTAAATTTTGTACATGGGGTGCTTATACTAAGAGCTAAAAGTTTTATTTATTTAAATCTCGTTTTTCGCGATTTTCTCAAAAACGTCTCTAACGATTTTGTTTCAACTTTGAGCAGAGGATGCTTATGCTAAGAGCTAAAACATAGACTATATTTGATTTTTTTTTTTTAATCTCTGAAGGGTAGTTATAAGCCACCCACTGTTTATAGAAGCTCAGTCTTGCCTGGTGTACAATAAAACTTTGCATTAAATTCAAACAACTGAATACACGCTATTTGCAATATGGCCTCTTATTCTATTACAGAATGTGAAATGATAATGATGTATTGGCTATGCTTAGAGTAAAGAAAGTTACATGAGTGCATTAACCAGATTTTATTTGGGTTATGTAGGTATATTCTTCGCGGATGCGATACAATGTGGTAACGACATTATTTTCATTTTCAACCAATTTACGTGAAGAGAATGTCATACAAAATATATTAAAATAAGAAGAAAACTTTTTTTGGGCAGAGGAAGTTATGCGAGTTTCACATCAGATTTTATATTTAAGAAATAAGATTTTACTTGAATTATTAAATATTCATTTTTAATTCTTAGGATATAGTTTCTATATACCTAGGAATAATTATAAGTTACATTAAATTGTATATTAAAAATTACAAACATTCTTTTGAATCTAAAGAAAGGAAGACGCAGTCATCAGTAATGAATAATCAAACCTTGCTATAATAATAGAACATACCACACAGACGCAAGCATGAGCATTCCAACCAAACTTCCCACTACCAAGCTGGGATTGTATTCGTACCTAGAAGGCACGGCTGAATTTCCTCCTACAACCTAGAAGACCTTTCCGATAACACTACTGTTCATACTGTTAATGTAAGCCAGATCACTGTGCATGATGCATATCTTCACATTTTTGAGGCGAGAGCGAAGCAGCCCCGCGTTCCAACCCCACGGTCTGGAATTCACTAGCGTTGTGTAATAATGAAATATCTGTTGTTATCCAGAATCGGATCCAAACATAGGATTCCACCGAATTAACCTCGATTTCAAAACGTTTCGTATCCCTTATTTAGGGTTCGGAGCATTTTCTTTACGATTAAATAAGTTGTTTAACTGCTACGAAAGACCGGCATATGTAGGTCTAATAACTAGGGCCCGGAAGTTTATGAAAAAACATTTTTTTTAATAATGCACTTCATTCCACGCAAGTATTAAAATGTGAGCAAGATATTAGAGAATTGACTGTTTCATTTTGCATATTGTTGCATGTTTTGTTAGTTTTTCGATAATGCATCATATTTGTTTGATATTAAAACTGTGCATACTTTAATAATTTTTAACATTTTGAACGGCATAGTTTCAACATATTTTTAATATTATGCATATATCTGTTAATTCAAACATTTACACTATATTTGGTCAAGGGAATGTTTTGAGAAAGGACTGTAAATAATTAAATGACAGTACCTAGCCTAATGTTTTCTGAACTGATTGTGCAATATTAAAGTAACTTTCGCTGCATTAGCTTTCAATTGACTAAAATTTGTAGCTGTCTCTTTCTTTAGAGAGTTTTGTAATGTAATTCTTGTACATCTACTATTTTCTGTAATTTATAATGTAAATCAGCTAACAATAAAAGTAAAGTATTAAAATCACTTATATGACAGGGCATACTTTACGGTTCCGGAGCAAATGTTACCAATTTTAGGGCACATTTACACGCATATTTCGTCTTCTGATAGATAGAGTACTAACTTGCGGCCCTTAGTTATAACAGTTTCAAAGGAGAATCATTTTCTATAGTTGAGGGCTGTCATAATTATTGTTGTGAAATGAGCGAAATTTAGCAACGACCCAAAGATAAATTATGCATCAATTCATGTTCTGAGGTCCCTAAATCTAAAAATACGATTAATCTGTAGAAAAAATTTCTCAGTGTGGGTCGTCTCCCTCACTCCCTCCCTCCCTCCCTCCCTCCCTCTTTTCTTTTTCTTTTCACCCTCTCTCTATCTCTATTTCTCCCCTACATCCCGCTGTGTGTACCTGTATGTGATCAGTATGGCTCGAAAGCATTTTTTTTAATAGGTATCTTCCGGGATGCCCCAAAGCATGGCGACGGCACTCTCTTACTTTTGGTACCACTTTAAATCACTAATGTTTAAGTTCTTGCTATTTTAGTGAAAAAGGATCTAACGAATTTGTTTAGAATTTGTATACATACTCCATACACTAAGAGCTAAAACTTAAACCTGAAATATTTTCGTATATATTCCAGGAAGGATAGTTATAACCCACTCATCCATAACTCAGCTTTCAACACTCTGAATGTGACTAAAATAACTAACTGCGCACTCCCGCAAAGGGACCCTTACTCTATGCCGAAATCTGCAGGGTAGAAAAAGTCATGTGAATGGTTCACATCAAATTTTCTAACATATCAACTTTCAATTAACTTCTCGTCTGTATGCTCAGCTTGTGTGAACGTGTAACTACTGAACCTGTCTGCTTTCAGTAGATCTAAATGCATGACTTTTATTTACTTACTTACTTACTAAATGGCAATAGACAATTCCTGAGCAATCTAAACGAATATTATCTATTTTATGGAACCCGGAGGTTCATTGCCGCGTTTACCTGAGCCCGCCATTCAACTCTATTCTGTGCTAACTCCATCCAACCATCCTTCGCAAATCTTACTTCCCTTAAATCTATTCTAATTCTCCTTCCCCACCTACGTCTATCTCTTCCAAGTGGTATTTTCCAGAAAATAAAAATCAGTATCGTATATAACACCTGAAAAATTATAATATATGAGTAATTTATCTATTTTATGTATTAATTTTATTGAAATCAATAGTTTCTTGGGATTGAAGATGTTCCTTCACAACTTAAACTATTGTTATTAATTGAGAGATGCTTAATACTTTGAGGTACAAGCAGCTGTACCTTTCTTTGTTCCTTTCTCTGGTAACGATAGTGGAAGATTATTTGCTGAATATAGAGAAGGCAAAATTTTCGGTACGTAAAAAAAATGACCGCCAGTGAAATTATAAGTCCCCTTCGGAACGCTTCTTTTGAGTCCCTCAGAGCCTGGGTTCACACGCAAAGGAATTTCTTGCAGCTGGATAATTCAGATAATTTTTGTTGATGTTTGAAATTAATCTTCAAGGATGTAGGCCTATACTGTCTGAACTCCACAGGATAGAGTGAACGTTGTGGCGCGGCGAAGTATTGGAGAGACTGCTTTTCACAACTCAATCGCTGGTTTTATTATTTGCTCTGTTTGTTGGTTTGTGTTCTGAACATAGTATTATAAATCACAATTTTAAGGTTATGAGACATTTTATGCATATACAACATAACTGTTCATTTTCTTGCACATTTTAAATTATTTCCGGGAATAGTTTAAATAATGAAATACGAAATGTTGACAAAATAATTATCAACAAATAATTTTGTCTTCTGATAAAAACAACAAGTAAGCCTACATTTGTTCGAAGAAACAAAAACAAACATAACTAAAAGAAAGGTGTGTAATCCCTCCGCTTCTACAATTGACTTTATCCTCCTGGCCTCACATGATAGCAATCATACGAATCGACGACGAGAAGATATAAGCTCTCTGATCAATTTAATTTTAGAATAAAGAAGTCTTCAGCGAAAAACTAATTTATAATTAAAACGTGTTTTGTATAAGCAAACTTCTACTAGAAAGTAAATAAGAATTAAAACATACAACAGTATAATAGTATACTTAAAAATACCATTTCTCTATAATATTTAAGTAAGCAAGTATAAACGAACCCGCTTTATTGTATGAAAGTCAACAGATTCACGACATAGCTAAATAAGCTGTAGAAATCCTACAAAACCCGTGGGCTGTAAGGAGGATTGTATTAGTCCGTGATAAATGGGTACATGACTGAAACCCAGTCGGTTTCTAGGTACTCAAGATTTTTCCATAGTAAATCACGCGTCCAGCCGAAAGGTAATCTGATAAATTCACAGTAGGCCTATACAATAATGAGACATCGTTTAAAGAACTAATTTAACAGGCGATAGGATATTTAGTTCAAATAGCTGTGTGAGAAAGCATTTTATTCCATTCCTTTGTTCTTTCTTATTTATTTTAACCACATTTTTAAAATTAAAACTTCCCCTAAAAATCCTAACTAGCTATAATAGTTCAAAAAAAGAAGCTGTGAATACAATAATAATAATTTCCTAACTGATTTCAATCCTTTCATTACTTCCACCGTTAGAAGAGAATCTGGCCCATTCCTATAAATAGTCCCTCTTTATGGTGTGGTGCATTTCTGCTGCCAGAGCGTGCGGCTGTCATCTAGATGTAATTATCCGTGAGCATATGGATTAAAGAAAAAAGAAAGAAAAAAAACACACGTTCATTTCCGTCGCCGCGATCGGATGGCAGCCCGTTTGACTTATCCCTGTCGCGGAAAGTCTAACGCCAGCTTTGCAGGCGAGAGCAGAACCCACTTGGGACTGTGTGACGACCATAGGATGAGGGTAGCTAATGCGATGTTGACTCACTACTTATGAAACGAGGGAATCTATTGCGAGAGTCAGACGAAATGTAAAGGGGTGGAATTTCGGAAATCACTTTTTAGACCGCACCTCATTTCAGGATTCTTAAAAATTCGTCACTTGCACCACATTTGCTTCCGCTACTTCTAGTTTCGATTGAGCAATATGTGTGTCTATGTATTGCTTGTCAGACTGTCAATCTTAGACAGAAATTATCATAGATACTGTATGTATTAGTCGCAATCCCCTTAAAAATATATTAAAAAATAATAAATAAAGTAAATAAAACATTACATTAATCGATAATAGTTCGGCTTAAAACTGATCAATTAGAAAATTTAAAAGGCATCCCTACATTCCGACACGAAGTTTCTACATCACTCCTGTAAGTTATATTCGGAAATAATTCTTTTCTCAAGTCAATCATAGTTCAGATTCGCATGTCCAGATACTTAAGCACAGCTTTCTATAAAGTACCATCAATCGCTGAAAAAATGGATCATTCATTATTTACTATCATGATCATAGTTTAATAATAATACCTACTTAATCAATGGCAACAGTCAATTCCTAAGCAAAATAAGGAATATTATATATTTTATGGAACCAGAAGGTTCATTGCCGCGCTTACCTGAACCCACCATTCAACCATATTCTCTGCTAACTCCATCAAACCATCCCTCTCAAATCCTACTTTTCTTACATATATCCTAATATTGTCCTCCCACCTACGTCTAGCTCTTCCAATTGGTCTTTTCCCTTCAGGTCTCCCAGTCAATATTTTTTAGATATGTCTTTCCTCGTCCATGCGCACAACATATCCAGCCCATTTCATCCTCCGTGATATAATTACCCTTACTATATCCGGTGACGAGTAGAGGTAACAAATAGCAAATAACAATAATATTCATAATAATTCCAGCATATGTTTCTTTGCATAAAACCCTATCTTGAAACTCATAACCATAATAATCACACGCACTTATTCAAACAGTTTGCAAAAAAAAAAATATATAAGTTCATTTTTTATCTCAGTATATGTAGGCTATTTAGAATATTAAACTCACTTAAATATACGCCTACTACATAGCACATAACAAAATTTATTACACACTGCATATAAAAGTATTTCCTGGACGAAAATCGAACGCGGATATTCAGTTTGGTAGGCTGACGCTGAAGCACTTACAGAACGTACATTCTAACCATTCCTCTAGATCTCGAGCTACCTCGCCAAAGATGTTCGTACACGTAAAGTGTAGTGAGGATGCATTTAACTTCAAATCTTATTTATTTATAGGGTTTTATCTTAGGCTAACAAAACATTTTTAGTGGTATTAATTAATGACAGGTTTCCAGTGTTACTTCACTACGCGTATATTATATTCTGCAACAAATTATTTGCCCTAAATGGTAATTGAACTTGGGTTTCCAGCTTGGTACGCTGACGCTGATAATTGTAAGGGTTTAGGTTAGGCTTACCAGATTGTTTAGTGGTATTAGTTATGGAAGGTTTCCAGTATTATCTCACTATATTAGACGGGAATTGAACCATGGCTTTCAGCTTTTCGGCCGACAACCAGTCCACTGAACTCTCATAGGACGTGTCCGTTTCCCATTTTAAATATTCCGCTAGACAGCAAGCGATATCGCACATAACACATAATACTGTGCCATGACAAATATTCCTCTATAGAACATAGCTTAATATCTTCTGTTATATAAGACTGAAAACCTGTCAATGAATATTATTAAATTCTCGCAATGCTTATAGGCTAGACCAAATAATTACTCTAAGCAGGTTTGTTTTGAAAGTTCATATCTGAGCAGAGTCGGACTGGGTTCTTGGGTTCTTGCATCAAAAGAACACCATTAATTAATTCTTCATCCATTCCATTCTGATCCTTTTGCCACCCTTCTTTTGAACCTTCACAAAATGAATAAGAAAGTATTTTATAACTCCTGTCGATTTACGTTTTTAAGCATATTGTTAATTAACTTCAAGAAAAAATATAATTAACATGTTTGTACTTATTGAGTATTATTCGTAATAACTTCTAATATTTTTCCTTTGTGCTGATTAGAATTACCAATAGCTAAGAAAACATTTTTAGTCAAACCGTATACTGTAATGATTCAAACGTCAGGTTTATTGTTTTAGAAATACGATAAAACATACGCGTAGGTAGTGAACACTACCCAAAGTGTATAAATTTTCTTTGAACAACCAGAAGAGATTTCAACAGTTTCTTCTTTTTCGATATGTCATTAATAATGCAATCATGGTAAAGGTTTTCTAAAACTTCCTTTTTAATGGACATCAGCATAAAATATTCCAATTTCTATTGACTGAAATTGACTAGCAGTCTGTAAGTACAGCTTCCACACTTGACTATTTTTCAGTTTTAAAATAATAATAATAATAATAATAATAATAATAATAATAATATCTTGTCAACCGGAGCCTCTAAATGAAAATTAGGGCGGACCACCGGGCATTTGCCCGAATGCCTGAATGGCCAGTCCGACTCTGTATCTGAGCACAGGACGCCTGTAGTGGCTTGAAAGAGCTTCTGTATTGAGGTCTTAGAGGTGGGAAAATTGTGGACTAGCGTAGCAGAATGGACGCCGCGAGCTAGGCAGAGACGCTATGAAACCTTTCCTGTGTCGCCCCGCGGCCCCCGTGCAGATGACGCTAATTCAAACACGACACAAATAATTGCCAATAATTAACAGCTGAAGGGTGCTACGCTTCTATAGAATGCCAATGAGACCGGTAACGCAATTGTTGGTGTCAGTCAAATAATAACCGTTCCATATTCATTTCATCGCGAATTTCCCATCAATTTCACATAAATCGCATACTCCACTCGTCGACCGCAGTTTTTTGCGCTTTCACCATTATAAAACGTGCAATAAGTACTAACCTCATTACTTTATCCGATGTTATTTGCACAGAAAAAAACTAGAGCAATTCAAGTGACCTAACAATGTGTACGTTTGATATAGTAGTAAACCAATACGAGGAGCATCCAATACAAATGGAAATCTGTAAGCTCTTCTGGGCTCAGCAGGCAGAACATACTATTAAAATTCTTTCAAGCTAGATTTGGGGGAAGAAATAAACCTCTAGGTATGTATGAAAAGTTACCCTGGGATTCAAATAGGAAACAGGAATAGCAAACAAACATAAACAAATGCAATACGCTAAAAATTGTGCTTCTTTAACAAATTTTTACTAAATTGTAAAGCAATCCTTTATATTAATTTAATATAGTGTATATAATTAAAATTGATAAATTTATTGATTTATACGAAATATGTATAACAACTTCCTGCATTGGTAGGTTACCACTGCGGACAAACTAAACAAAACATTTTTTAAAACAGAATTTAACATACAGATTGCTTTGACTAGGGTATCCTAAAACAAATGAAAATTAACTCTTTTACAAGACATGAATTATTACAACTTGTACAAATGGGATTTGAAGATGTTGATCAACCACGTATTGTCATTATTACCAGCGGTTCGAATGCTGATTTAGGGAGATCAAGTTGTTTCCAAAATTTCATAAAATATTAGGAAGTTTATTTGTTTGTAATAAAAGCAACATGAAAAAGTCATTGTCAAATCGGCCGGGCAAGGAATTTGAACCTGGGACCTCCCGAATGTGAGTCCAATACGTTACCATCTCAGCCACCTCGCTGGGTCCCTCGAATTTTAAAACATCATTTTAACCAGTAAGTGGAGCTGCTCATTCAATTCTTGTTACCGGTAATAATAAATTTCATTTTTCCTTTTGAGGGTGATTAAGCTATCAATTAAATGAAATTTAATGATTTTTTCACCATCTTAAACCCTAAAAAATTAGACCTATATCTTATAAGGATAAATAACCTTTAAAATGTCATAATTTGTTTTTGGGATTGCTTTGAAATTACATTAAAATACATTACGTAAATTACACAATTACATAAAATATTTTAACGTAATTTCAAAGCAATCCCAAAAACATCTTATGAGATTTTTGAAGGTTATTTATCCTTATAAGATATAGGACTATTTTTGAGGGTATAAGGTGGTGAAAAAGTCTTTGAACTTCATTTCCCTTATTAGCAGTATTGTTAAGGCCTTTGTCGTGATAGAAAGAATCTATTTTGTCCTGAGAGAAGCTGGGTATGCAGTCAATATCAGGTGAAACTTCATTTGTTTCAAAGGGATTCTACAGATGTGTTAACGCTATCAAGTTTCGTCGATCCTTTTATATGTATGAGGTCGATATAAAACAATCGAATTTCACTTGCAGAAAGAAGATCGAGAGATAAAATTTGTGTATTGTTTAAATCTTACAGAAATGAACCGGCCTGGAGAGAAATTAGAAGGACATTAGAATTATTGTCCATATAACCTAAGCTCGGAACCAAATCATGCATTCAAAATTAATCCAAGAAAACAAAGAAAGGTTAGGCCTACAGGAACTCAATAGAACCAATAAGGAGTGGAATGCTTTATTTGCAGAACATTATTAAAATGCTAAACTATTTAAAACAGTGAGATTATTTAATATGGAAGTGATCTTAGTTTAGTAGGATATTTAATACGGAATTTGATGTTTAGGTCAATATGAAATTTGATGATTTTTCCCTCTTACTCGTAGTTTTAGCCTATCTCTCCCCTTTTAGGAATTACGCAGTGCAGCTACCTGTCGGGAAAGGGATTATCTATTAAGCATATATAGCCTACATACTTTTTTGACGAGACAAAGACATGGAGGACCTCTCCGGGTGAGAGATCGGCTCTACGCCGGGGCCACCTCCGAGACAAAGCGAACACTTAAGATGAGACACGACATTCTCACACACATTCACTATAAACAAGGAGAGTATGGGATGAAGTTACAAGGCCTGAAGTTACAATTTGTCTCAAAGGTGAGGGAAAAACCCCAGAAAACCCCACCTAGGTGACTTGTCCCGACTAGGATTTGAACCTGGGTCCGGTGCGTGAGAGGAGCGAACGCATCTCCTGCGCCACAGTGGTTGATTTGATGGTTAATATGAAATTTAATAGCTGATTTAAAATTTTATATTCATACAGAATTTAAGATAAGGCATATTTTTACTTAATGACATGATTTAAATTTAATGCTTTTTGTGAAAGTTCCAGCCCATTTATAAGTTTTAAATATATACACTCCACTTCTCACTGTTAGAAAAGGATGTTATCATGTTACTCTTTTCTGAGAGGACAATTCTTTACAACTCTTTTCCTTGTTTTGTACACACTGTCAAGTTTTGAAAGTTATAGAAAGCGACAGTGAGCACCAACAGCTTACCACTCCTTTAGGAAAGACGGAAGAAAGAGAGATGAAATAAAATTAAAATGGCCGCCCCCTCGCCAATAGCTGTAATCAGATTTAAGTTCTTCCCCTTCATTTTCTTTCAGAATTACATCTCCCTTCGCTTCCCGATTATTATCTGTACGGGTGTGTGAAGGCACTTATTTCTCAACAATTTAACCAACAAGAAAACAAGGAGTACAGCCTACTGGCTACACAGCGTTCAGTGAATGAGATCTTTCATGCATACAGAAAAGGGTTGCCAACAGAACTCATTTACGGAGAATAGTCTCATGCTCGTTTTGACACGTTTATGAATAAATTACGGGGTGGAAATGTGGAATCATTTATATAGTAGACTACTTGCATATTATTTCGTTATGTATTTTTTTTACTATGAATTCATATAAAATAGTTATTACTCCGTACACTCGTTGTTTAATAATAATAATAATAATAATAATAATAATAATTGCTTTAAAATATGTTAATAACTCGAGAGGTCAACATCGCAACAACATTCTCCACCTTTCCTCATGCACAATTTCTTGCCCAAGCAATTAGTATCATTCCAACCTCCCTATGATCAGAGTTAAAACGTTTTTCCTTCTATTCCTAGGACATCCTGCAGATCTAAATATATTTTCCCATTTTCTGGAGAGACTTAACTGCACGGTTTTCTTAGTTAAAAAAATTAATAAACTCATGAAAAGAATGGGCTCTTCTGGCAGTAAACCCTCAACTAAACAAATTAAATTTGTAAAATTAAAAAAGAAAAATTAAAAACTAAATTAAGAAAGTATAATAAGCATTTCCCAACCATTTCCATTTTTTTCTCTCCCCCAGCAGGACTATCTCCTCTTTTTAGGCGTTCCTGTTCACAGGTAAAGATGGTACGCCAATCCCACAAGATTCCTGCAAAAGGCTATGGATGGACTTTCAGAGTTCTTTATACAACCTGAATCTTAGACCCATAGGAGGTCTCTTTTGATACCAGTAGGTATTCATACCTATTTTAGATCATTTTATACTAGATTATACCTACTAGATACCAAAGGTTGCAAACTCCAGCCAGAAACGAGTACAGAAATTGAAATCATACAAGTGTACTGTATGTGAACATAGGTTATAGGTCTACATTATAAATTCAATTGAACAGTATATATGTGGGCTGTATTTACTACTGTAGTTCATTTCTTGAGAAATTAATGTCAATATATTTTCTTTCAATGCCGCATCTTTGCTTGCTTTTATCACACAGACAGATCAGTTTCTCATCCACACACGCCATCTCTTACCATACCATACCATACCATACCAAACTATTTCTCTGCTACTTCTTCTTCCTTCTCCTGTCATCTGGAGTTCAATTGAAAAGAGAGTTCTGATTGGTTGTTTCGTTACGTTTCGCATAACTTAACTTGAAAGCTTGGAGTTTTCAAGGTTCTAAGTTAACGTTTAATTTTACGTTATGTTTAAAGTTTACGTTTTGCATTGTGAATGGTCCCATTGAAAAATATGGCCCCCAAATTTTTAACTCTACGGTACGTTTACAGTTAATTTTCTACATGAATGGGACATAAGACTCTAAATAAATGTTTCAGTTCATCTTAAAAACTTTCTCTAATTACGCTATCCGTCATTTCAAAGAGAGGGATGCTTTTCATTTGTGTTTCTGGGCATGCATTGCGTGTAACTTGTCCCACTAGCAAGTTATTTCTGCTCTCCCAACTTGTTCCGTTCTACCCTACTTTACGAACAATTATTCCTTTGTCGCTTTAACTGAAAGCCGGTAATTTGAAATTAATTTCCCGTAGAGACATCTGGTGGGGAAAGTTGTTGATATGGGTGAATTTTGCAGCTCGCAGAGCCACCCGCGCGTTGGAGAAAGGGGAGAGACGTATTTACTATTCAATTAATGATCCGCACGTAATTCGGTGGTTGAGGACTGCTGACACATTACGCCGGGTCTTCCCTATGGTGAGAATGAAATTACATTCCGAACAAAATCTAGAATTTATTCTGGTTTCCTTTCCCACAATCCTCTCATGCACACATCGGTCTCTATTTACTATAAGAAAATTAAACTTCTTAATTTAATTCAATTTTATTAGAAATTACACTTTTGTCAAGCTACAATATTGTTCAATAATATGTAACTTGATAATAGGCTAAAGAAACAACATACGAGTAGTAATTTAAAAGAATGATTTCAAAAAGTTAAAAGCATCTGCTGCAAAAAAATTTAGTACTATTCATAATATGACAGCATAAAAAATATTAGTTTAAGTTGCTAAATTTTATATAATTATATATATATTAGGGATGGGTCGATACCAGATTTTCTCGATACTCGATACATGATTTTTTTCCTCGATACTCGATACCTTCAACATTTCCAGTTTCAATAAATAGGTACATTAAAAATTAAAATTTGACAGAACTTTGTAATACCAACTAAATTAATTAAGTCTGCATATTTAATGAGACAAAATTAATATCATCAGTAGCCTATAATTATTTTTTAAACTCTACATTAAAACTAACAGTCCACTTACAAGTTTTTGTTAAAAATACTAGCATTCTCACTTAATTGCAGAATTTCAGAATTACAAAAGTATCGAAAAAGTATTGAGCGAGTTTTCTGAAGTATCGTTCGATGCCGATACCATGCAAGTATCGAAAGTATCGAGGTATCGAAAGTATCGAGGACCCATCCCTAATATATATATATATATATATATATGTATATCTTTATCTCATATAAAATTGTGCTGATTTACTATTTTATATTAATTATTTAACAAACAAAAAATAAGATAAAAGTAAAATCTTACACAGTAAAATGTTACTACAGCAAACAACACTTACAGTTTCAAGAAAATTGCCCATTAAAAGGTTGTTTGCTTAATACGAAGAAGAATTTTTGGTATAGTTCAAGAATAACTCCCCCATCGCTTCGCACGGCCGCTGCGACGTCTTTGTTTTCCGGCCGAGACAGGATGACCAACTATGCTTCTTGCTGAACAACTAGGCCTATGCTTGTTGCAGCAGTATGATGACCTCTGTTAAATGCAATTATGTTAGGAACAGTGATATTAGTGTTAATAATGCGTACCACTAAGTTAGTGGTAGCTAGGTGACGTGTTAATGACACGCAAAGTTAGGTTACTGGTAGTTAGTTAGGAACAGTGTTAGTTTTACGCAGAGCAAGGTTAGTGGTATTTATATGAGAAACTGTGATATCTATGTTAATGACACATAGAGATAGGTTAGTGGGAGTTAGCTAAGAATAATGATATGTGTTAGTGTCACGTAGTTAGGTTAGAAACAGTGATATTAGTGTCAATGGCACGAAAAGCTAGATTAGGGTTAGAATACTGATACTAGTGTTAGTGACACGTTTCGTTATGTGCGCTTTTTGTTATTTTGGTCACAATTCCTCACCATGCGACGTCACACTAGAACAAACTTACATTATTTATTTTCGAGTGGCACATTGCACTACTAACCTAACAGCATTACAATTTGTTTAAACTCACAGTTCACCATAAAACACCCCAATTCACGAAGGAACTCTGCACTGTACATATTATTACGGACCTGGATATACTGCATTCTTCTAATAATAATTTTAGTCTGAAGACAGAATCTTGAAGGAAGTATTTGAAAAGGACATGTGACGTTGTATTGAAATCTGCTGGTCTTCTAATAAATTTAGCCGCAAGGCCCGTACATAAGAGTTGGGGTTTTAAAATTACTGTGTGACAATCCAAAGAATTCTCAGATAGAAAAGTTGCAAACCGTTAGGTCTTTTCTGCGTACCCTCGGGGTATTGTAAGATCAGGAAAATCAAACTCTTAAGAGATTACATTTATAAATTGCAGTATTATGCGATTTAATACAAAATATGCACTTAAACTGAAAAAAATTAACCAACCAATATTCAAAATATTATTTCTATTATAGGCCTACTTAAAACCTAAAACATGCGTTATGCATGTTATTAACCGGAAAAAGGCCAAGAAACACAAATATGCACGGGAAAAGTATACTTATTTGGAATTAGTAAGACACGAAATGGATATTGAGCAAGTTTGAGAACTGTAACAAGCTTAAGCCTATGTAAAAATAAGCATTTACATGGAAATCCTGTCTTAAGTTATGAACGTGACCAATCCGGTATAATAATATTATACTGTGATATACAGTATCACTGTTATGCCAAAACTACGAATGTTCAAACAATCAGAATTTGACTTCAGTGCATTGCTGGCATTTGTTTACATTAATATTTGTTCTGCAGGAACCACGAATGTTGTATTTTCTTTCCTTTGTGAGTAATAGTAAGTTCCATTTCCAAGAAAGTACAAGTTCTTATTTATTTTTTATGCTACAATATCAAAAGTGACCCATTTGTGAGTCTTTTAATTTTTGCACATTCGTGGTTCTGGCATAACAGTGACGAATATGTTAAATTTCTATCACATCTATCGATATGCAGTTATCGTATTCTTTTTAATATTTTCATTTTACTCCACCTACCTACGCAATGATTGCCTGTGTTTCTCTTCCCATAATCTGAGTTGATTAAGGTTAGGTAATTCATTATGAAGTAACCTACTATTAATATAATTTAAAAACAATGTTTACTTCAATATTCAATATTTCAATGTGCAGAGTTGCTATAACCCTGTCATGCTCTTAGCTACCGATATTTACACTTATTTATTTATGATACCATAAATGTGGCCCAAGAACCCCTATTATGAAAATAGACTAGCCTTTATGACATAACATAATGAAATGAGCTTGTAAAGTCGTGTGCTTTATTACATTGTGACATGTATAGTCTGGTATTGCCAGTCTCAGAGGCGTCTGACAACAAATTAAATCAGTTCACAATGTGAATGCGCGTTCACAAGTTTCTTGGTCAGGAGCCTGCATGGCGCTCTTGCACTCCCCCGAACACATTAACAGTACCATTGAAAGCTTTTATATCCTCAGCTTGAAAGTTAAAAAGTGGCATATGTCACAGAACGTGGCAAGCAATCTGATGCAGCACACTTTATGATCTTACAGCAGCGATGATTGTTTCTCATTTGGCAGATTCAAGGAGAAAAAATGACAGCGGTATAATATCGACCAGCCTTACCAGCTACTGTCTGGCGGCGAGCTGAAGGCCGAGCTAGCGTTCCCCCACTACCTTACCATGCTCACAGCTCACAGTCAGACAGTAGCTTACTTATGCACTCTTAGCAAAAGTTTGTGACATCTTCAATTCATAATTTCTTTTATATCCACAGAAGATATCGTATCCACCGCTGTGGCTCAGGGGATGCGTTCGCTCCTCTCACGCAGTGGGCCCGGGTTCCTGGTCGGGACAAGTTACCTAGGTGAGGTTTTTTCAGGGATTTTCCCTCGCCTGTGAGACAAATGTCAGGTAACTTTAGGCCCTTGTGGTCCCCGGATATCATCTGGCCGTCATTATCATCTTCATCCCATCCTTGCCTTTTTCGGAGTGAGTGTGTGTGTGTGAATGGTGTGTCTCGTCCTATGTGTTCGTGTTGTCTCGGAGGTGGCCCCGGCATTGGGCTAATCACTCATCTGGGGAGGCTCTCCATGTCCTTGTCTGGTCAAGAAAGTATGTATGTGATCCAAAGATAATCCCTCTCCCGAAAGATCACGGCCCTGTAATGCCCGGACGGCTTGGGTCGCTTAAATCCTACAAGGGAGAGGTAATACTACGATAAAGAAAGAAAGAGAGAGAAAGAAGTTATCGTAACATTGTTGTTTCCATTTTTAATTAATAATAATAATATGTTATTGATCCATGGGCATATACATTACCCAATAGATCTCGTCAGAGTATAAAATTTATGACAACTACAGAATATGACATCTAATGTATTACATAGGCCTACACAGATTATACAAAAGCAAGTTAAAATCATTATTCACTGTCCTAAAATTACAAACTTAAACCTTAGCTTAGGTTACAGAACGTACAATATGAAATAAGTTTTAAAATACTACATCGTAAATACTGCATTCCAGAAATTATTTGTAAGTGTAAGGATCAAGTTTATGGTAAAGGTTCCACCTATATACTAGTAGTTTTTAATAACACAGTAACAAAATATAAAAACTTTATTCTTTTAAGCCATCTCTTAAAAACCCATTTAAAATGACCTGTTGCGATTGCGCTTGATGTTAAAGGAAAGCGATTAAATAGTTTTAGACTAAATTACTTGTAACTATTAGTTGTTTTAACGACACAGATCTTAAATATGCCTTAAAATCACATAAACAAATACAATTAGGCCTACTTTCACTGAGCTGCTGCATGGTAAACTAAAGAAAATTGTTAGCCTATATATAGGCCTAAGCTATCATTCCTTTGTCTACTGGAACAACTATATCAATAAAATGGACGAGGTTTCAATTACAAACATGGATCTGAATTATTTACATACCTTTGCATTTAATAAAAATATATCTTAGGTAAATAGTTAAATTAAATTTTATATAATAAGCCGAAAGGAACAATTTTTTTTTCGATCTTCCAGTTTAAGTAAACCAAATAAGGGATATACAGTCCGATTATTAATAAAACCAGGTAAACTGATATAACAAAGTGCCAGTATGCTTTTTTAATCAGTAATAATTGCAGTTATGATATACAGAAAATAAGTTTTTTTTTTTTAAATAGATCTCCGAGTTAAACTCCTGATCGATTCATTAAGCAAGGCTTACGGAAGAACAAAGGTCTAAAGTTTGATTCTTAACCTTAATTCATATTGGTATACACTGATATACTAATTCTTAAAATATGTAAACATTTTACAAAATGCATTGACAATGAAATAGTACAGTAAGCAAATAAGAAGAGGATAGTTCCACCTAGCGGTATGCAGTTTTGTTCTGAGTATAGGCTTATGCAATTTTAACGCAACGCAATAACTTTAAAGCTAGTTTCTGTGAAAGACAATGAATTCCCAGTTTTTTTAAAGAAAAATGTAATACGTATTTAAGCACATTGACAAAATAGGACACAAGAATGGAATAGGCTCAATTTAACACAATTGATAATAATAATAAAAAAAATTTGCTTCAGGGTGGACTCGAACGTAATATCTCTTGATTACTAGACAAGCATCTTACCCCAAGACCAAAACACACTGCTACTTTTGAGTGTCCAATACCAAACAATACTATCTCGTCGTAGCTCACAGAAAAGAAAAATCACCGTATTTCGAAATTAGGCTATATTTCAAGCCTTCTAGTTTTCTTATGTTACAATATAGTATTATTTCATTCATTGGTAACATAATATTCGCGATATTCGAGTCATAAATGCGGATTTGGCCCTCACTAAAGCAGCGTACCAACTTATGCAAATTCTCAGAAGTTAATGTTTTTATTTATTAAGAGGTCAGGGACTATAAATCTGACATAGGCTGAAGTAAAATTGAATGCTTTAATCTAATTGTAATCAATTTTAGCAAAATAATTAGTCATTATACAACAGCATTTCATCTATAATCGTACATATGCGAACATTTGTTTTTCATGTAGATGTCAACTGTCCGTGGCAACTGAAGGAAGCTTTATAAGCTATCATTAATTGATGACGCTATAAGAAAGAACCGAGAATTTGATTTTGCATTTGCAGAAGGTGCCTTCTTTTTACCCTCCTTTACTAAAGAAGGTTTCGTTATTTACCTTAGTTACGGGACTCGCCCGCTGATTGGTTGGCCGCGAGCCAATCAAAATGCTTCGAATTGAACCAAAATATTATAATAAATTTGACTGATAATTACTCTTTATTTCGGTACTGGACAACCGATTAGGTCCAAATTCAATAGGCTTATTGCCATGATTGTTATAAATAAGTATACGAAGTTTCATGAAAATCCGATAAAGCGTATTTGAGTTACCGCGCCTTTTCTTAAATGATACCATAAAAGGGCACTAAATTGGGTATTATTCCGGTACCGGCCAACCGATTTGGTCCAATATCAACAGACATCTTCCCATGGACATTATAAATAGGTATTCCAAGTTTCATGAAAATCCGATAAAGCGTATGTGAGTTATGGCGCCTTTAAAATATACACTAAATTGGGTTTTACTCCGGTAACGGTGAACCGATTTGGTCCAATTTCAATAGGGTTCTTCCCATGGACATTATAAACGCGTAAACCAAGTTTCATTAAAATTCTATAAAGCGTATTTGAGTTAGAGCGCGTACAGACACACGGACGGACGGACGGACGGACAGACATTTTTCGTCCCCCACACAATCTCATAAAGTATTAAATTATTCCAGGGTGTGAAGTGAGAATTTAAGCGCAATTAGCCTATAGGCCAGTTGTCGATGTTGATTAAATCCAATAGTGAATCTAGGAGTGGGGCAAACTCACTCTAAAAATTCAGTTTTCAACGTGCTTTCGAAATGTAGAATTAACTTTAAAACCTCAACTCAACTGTAACCGTATGTGTGGGGAAAATTATCACAGCCACTCAGACGATTCGATTTCACCTAAGAGATAAACTGTTAAGTTCAAAGAAACGTATTACTTGTATAGTTTCTTTTGGTTTTATTGCAGAAGTTGCAAAGGAGAATGTTTTAGCAGAAACATTTTCTGACACCGGGATTCAAACCCCTGGCCTCCGGGTTTCCGTGCCGTGTTCTCTTATTTATGGTAGCCAGAGTTCGACGAAAGGTGCCAGATGGAATCTCTCTCCCATAATTACCCTGAGTCGAACGTAAATGTATTTCACGGAGGTCGACGATTACTGCATAAGTCGGGTTTGAAGTGAACTCCCCCCCCCCCCAAAAAAAAAGTACAAAACTGAAGGTCAAGATCATTATGTAACTAGAAAATTAATGTATTTTCGCAAGTATCATTGTCTAGGAAAAAGTAAGTCTACCATTATTACCAATTGCTCTATTTTATTTGTTAAAACTTAGACTATTTTTCATTTACAGGTATCACTTTATACTTTATTTTTATTAGACGTTTCAGAAGTTTTGTTGTTGGACGACCCCTTGACATATTATTTTTAGCTACACATTTCTGTTTCAGACCTTTTCTTGGTGGACGAACAGCTTTTTTAGACATTTATGTCATAAGACTTTGTTTTTTACAAACAGACCTACTGACCTGGAAGCCTTAAGAACTGTTTGATGCAATAAGAGAATATGTAACTATTCAAGAGATGTAAAACCCAAGTCCGAGGTATATATGAGCCCCTTAAAGCCCAAGTGAACTACAGTTTTTGGATTTTTTTAGTTATGGTCAGAATCCTATTCAGAAAGTGTTCTTCTATTAATAGCGCAAATGGTGTAAGTCATAACTTGCATTGCAACCCTGTAGGCAGGAGCACAATTTTATGCTGTCAATAAAGCCACCTATTTGGTGACAGCTAAAACCTTAAATATCTCAGAACAGCAGTAATGTGAGTTACACCACTTGGGCTTTAAGGGGCT
Source organism: Ectobius pallidus (assembly GCA_964059195.1). NCBI lineage: Eukaryota > Metazoa > Arthropoda > Insecta > Blattodea > Ectobiidae > Ectobius > Ectobius pallidus. The sequence continues at coordinate 99,139,179 of CAXKWD010000004.1, forward strand.
CATATATAATACACGTTTCAAGGATCTCATACTCCAATACAAATCAGAACTTCTTAGGCCTAAGGCTGAACAAGATTCCTGGAAGAAGTTCTGCACCGAGAGTCCTAAGGTCTCGTAAGCTGGATTCGTAAGACCACCAGCACCAACCCTTAACGATGAATCAAGCAATATTTGCGTTTAACAGTTACAAAATCTCAACTTTCACACTTAAGGCAGCACGATAGAAATAATATTGCCTCACTTTTTTAAGTTGCTGTGTTTGAATGTCCTCAAAACAATGAATTGTAGGCTTCAGATTAGAAGCCAGTCTAGATCCCGCTTTTCAGTTAGAATCAGAGTGCAACTTGGTACCATCAAGTGATATAGGGGTTGAATTGTCCGACAAAAGCCATTGGCACCTGCAACATATCTCCAAGGCACTGATCCGTCCGAATACTTGGGATGCTACTCGTAAGTTCAAACCGGGATATGTATCTGAAATCTCCTCCGCAATTGAACATCAATAGAATTCTCCCTCGCGAATAATCACTGAGCATTCCTCGGCAACATCAATCATAGCATGATGGATAGGGGTGCTCACACTGTCCAGCGCTCTTCAGAAGGAGGGGATTCCGCAAGTTGTTTCCGATGGGCCAAAGCATTTTCTCAATTTATTTACACACACTGTCCGTTTGTTTCATCTTTCCCCCGAGGTTAAAAATACATAGCACTATATTTTAATGTTACGTTGAAAAAATTGCGTTATAGTCTAGCTATTTTGATCTTCGATAATTCTATGTAAACTATGGAATAAAGGCCTATATGTTTTATACATAGCTATAATATACATATTTGCCCAGATTCCAGTAATTTTATTTCAATTACATGAAACATTAGGAAAAAGTTGAGTGAAAAAACCTTTTATTCTATTTTATCTCGTTTTAGCATAATTTCCAATCCCCCCCCGACGATAATTGCTCCTAAAGTTACTATATCGCTATTGCATTGGTTAATTTTTTTATTCTTATTAACGAAACCTTAGATCTTTATCAGTGTGATGTGAATTTGAACAATTCGTCCAATGCAACATAGATCCGTCTAATTAACAAATGTACAAATCTATCAGTTTCGATTTACAAGAACCGTTCGATTTTATCATTAAATTTCTTACTTCCGGAGTTAAAAGTGGACCTAAGAGTGGTCCTAAAGCACGAATTATAGCAATAATATTATTACAACAACAACAACAATAATAATAAAAATAATAACAATAGACTCTAATTTTTAATTTGTCCTTGCCTCTTGCTCAAGTTTTTCTATCTTAAAAAGGTCAATGTTCTGTGCTTCGAAAGCTTAAAATAAACTTAAACTAAAATAATAAAATAAAATACGGGAAGGGTAAGCAAAATTCTGCATAATTGACTTATAAGAAAATATAACAAGTTCTATTTGAAGAATTAAAATTCGAAGTGTTTCGTCAGTTTGAAACTTATACCAGTTCTACTGTAAATTACAAAACAAGCAGGTCTAACTATCATTATAAAATTTGTATAGCCTAAACTCTCTCTTTCTACTTTGTTAGGTAGTCTCTTCATTTCATAGGATGTCTAAAGTTTATCAGCCATGGAAGTTAAGTTTTGTATTTGTTACAAATTGGTTTCATGTTTCATGTAGAACTAATATTCCAATATATGGCGAACACTTGCATTTGCACGCTTAAGGGTCTCGAGTTATCTTTGAATGAGAGACTTCCAATTAAGAAATAAACAACGCTTTGGAAACGAGGAAACTATTTCCATTATTAGAGCATTGAACCTAAGATTTTATCTTTCTTGGTAACAGTCTAGAGTTTCGTAATTACTCTTCGTGATTATATCATTATACCAAAATAACCAAGTGCAACGTCAATTCAAGCATCATAATTGACCAAACGCTTGTATTTTGAACCGAACTAAAACAACGCAATGATGAGAAACTGCACCTACCTACTATAATCTGGATCTGTGAGAAGGAATCCAGAAATCTCGCGAATAGCGAAATAAATAAAAAGTTAAACATTGAAAAAACATTTTTAGCTTTCATTTTCAAATTATAGGCCTACCGAACACTGCAAACCACTCTTTGTTAATCAGAGAATTTAAACAGTGACTTGTTTGTATATAAAGAGTTTATTAGCATATTTTAAATACAATATTAGTAATTTCACAACTAGGAGTAACATACATCAATACAACACTAGGAACAACAAAGAATACAATATTCCGTATAATAGGCTATCAAAATCAATAGAAAGCTTTGAATGTATGGCTATCAAGATAGCAAATAAGATGCCTCCTGACTTATTTATTAGAAATGAACTGCATTTTAACAAAAGTATCACTTGCTGGCTCCTAAAGAACCCATTTTATAATATATGTGAATTTTTGGAAATTAAGTGTCCCATTATTTTGTAAATATTATTGTATTAATAACTGACAATGTCTAAGTGTGACTACACTCAATGACTGTAAAATAAATTAAATTAAATTAAAATTAAATGATTTATTCTATTATAATCTTGTATTTTGGAAGCTTTATTTTAACTTTTACATGCGAATACATATGATTTTTCCGTAATTTGAATGTTTCATTATCTATAAATAATCAATCATCTTTAACATTTTGAACATGAGGGATCTTCTAAAACTCCATAGCTTTCATGTTTTATGTGATGCGACAAATAATGTTTATAGGATTTCAGCCTGTGAGACACTTAAATTGACATAGGCCTATAACTTCATAGGAATGCCAACAAAAGATTGGCCCTTCAATTTCTCCTAGTGTCCATTTAATTTTTTTTAAGTGCCCAGCGGAGGGTCAAATGCAGATCCTATACAGGCTACATGCCTAGTATATATCAAAGCCCAGACCCCAGATATAGAGAATATCTCCTATATAATTAGAAAATTAATGTAAGCCTTTTTATAAAGTATTAATATTAGCTATGCTCGTGTAATTTTACTTTTATTTAAGAATTTTTAACAAGATTAATCAAAAAATTTAATGAACATTTATTTAAGAATTTTCCCGACATTGATCTACGAGGTTCTTACAACATACGAGAGGGGGAGAACTATACCTGAACATAAGAGATGGCTAACTTAACTGAACATTACATGTTACTTAAAAACATTCCCAATGGACACAATAAATATTTGATATAGCCTAAAGCAAGGTTTTACATCGCAATGGATTACAGGTACATCAACCTTGTGTACAGTTTACAGCTTCTGCTTCTATTTAAAAAGGCTTCTTGAGGAAAGAGGTCAGCTACTTTTGTTAATCTGGTTTTTATGGCATATCGATCATTTCACCAGAATTTCAATACAGGTTAGAACATGTGATATGTTTGGTGTTTCCATTGCGGGAATGGGGGAGCAAATTAGTAAGAAAATGTCTGACTAGGGAGGAAATTGACTTCAAATAGCTGAAGACCCACAGTATACACTAGTTACAACAATTCATCGCAGGGTTTCTGCTGCTGATTGGTCACTTATATTGCATCACCAAATAATATTACATTTTAAGCTAACAGAAAACTAAATCCTTTCCAAATTTAAAATCCTATCGAAAAAAAATTAGAAAGAAAAAAAAACTGGACAGAAGTAAAAAAATTCTGCAGATTTTTACGACTTAGTCCCTCGACAGCTAAAGCAAAAGCTTTGAATATTTCAAAGCTGAAATGAATATTTATCCCATCAAAAAAATCCGACGTGCTAAAAGTACACTTTGTGCTTTACAAAAACAAATTTACTATAACCACTGAAAACTGTAAGTGTATAATAAATCCCCTATGAAAGCTCACAGCTTTCGAGTTAAATAAGGAAATAATTTTAGATAAGCTTCCATAACTGTTAATACTTAATTTAAAGGAAAACATCTAATTTTACATCGAAATAGGACAAAAATCATAGTCTTTCAAGCATTCTTTCGAGAAGGATTTACGTAAACTGCGAATGAAAGGTAAGAATAAAATAACAAAAAGTATACAGATCTGTTTTATTACAGATTCAACACAACCATTGCGCTTTCAAAATGACCACAGTTATTTGACTACAGCAAATTGATACAGTATGTGGTCATCGTTCGCTCTGTATAGAATAATATGCATTGCAGTTCGCTTCTGTATTGTAAAAGAGAACAGTACCAACGACCATAGCATTGTGCAAAACGATGTATATAAAAAATATTACGTCTATAGTGCGGCTGTATCGTTTCATTTTCTCGTTTTACAAAATAAAGAGTGTCAACGGACAATAAACGCATACACATTGTGGCGATTTGTTAAATTTGCGACTTTGAATGGTATTGCACAGCTAGCCTACATGATTGCTGAAATTACTGAACTAACATCCGCAGCGACGAATATAGAAAACATGGCGCGGCGAGATCTGAACGATTTACCCTTGTTTTCTTTTTTATGAATGAAATGGGGACCCGTTTAATAAAGAGCGACGTACTGTTTCACTAGCGGCAAGCATCCAAATCCATGTGGCACGAAGAGCTGTGAGGGAAGTAAATATCATATTTTTCATAAGCTTACGTTTTAGCCACTTGCATAAGTGTATATTTACCTCGGCATGGAGTTCAAACTGGAAAACAGGTTAGTAGTAGCTTGTAGCAGAGTATGACACAGAACAGAATGAAATTGAAGATTTATTAGTCGAAACCTTGTTTTCCTATTTAAACCCCATGTGCAATTTTATGGAAGTGAAGATCAGTTCTGTTTAGCTGTTCCCCAAGCAGTAATGTTTAAAGAAGCGTTTTCTTACTGTAGTAATAAGCTAACTTAAGAAGTAAATAATTGAAATTTGATAAATATTTACACAAATTGTGTATGTGTCCCTTCTAAATTAGGCTAAATGGTAATCAATCGTTATCCCTGGAAATTTAGAGTGCCTGTTTTTAAATCTGCATATTGTTAATCTCGATGGAATTATCGATTGTCATATCTTTAAAAATCCTCCCGGTTGTATAATATGGATGTGAGAAATGGTCGCTTACTCTTCGGGAAAAACGTAATCTGAGATTGTTCGAAAACAGGGTGCTTAGGAAAATATTTGGGACTAAGAGAGATGAAAATGGGAACTACAGAAAACTACATAACGACGAGCTTCATGACCTGTACTCTTCACCGGATATAGTAAAAGTAATTAAATCACGGAGGATGAAATGGGCTGGACATGTTGCGCGCATGGGGAGGAAAGACATTTCAAAAGTATTGACTGGAAGACTCGAAGGGAAAAGACCACGTGGAAGACCTAATCGTAGGTGGGAGGACAATATTAGGAGGGATTTAAGGGAAGTAAGATTTGCGTGGGATGATTGGCGGGCTCAGGTAAGCGCGGCAATGAACCTTCGGGTTCCGTAAAATAGATAATATTCCTTAGCTTGCTGAGAAATTATCTATTGCCATTGAGTAAGTAAGTAAGTATATATTTAAAGGCTATGGAATTATCAACTGTTGTATCTTTAAAGATTCTGGATTTAAAATAGAACAAATTTAGTTTTAGATGTATTAATAGCCATACTGTGTGTGTGTTTTAAAGGGAAAATATCATAAAATCATAAAACAGCTTCATGTGCCTCAGTCATATGTTTGCTCCTCTCTCTCCAAAAGCATATCCAAAGAGGAACCAGGATTGAACAAGGCCTCTAAATCTAAACACTGGTGTGTTGGCTTCATAGCACTTAAATTAAACGTATAGTTTTGTTTTAGATGTCATTAAAATGCAGTAGCTTCATAACACTTTATATCCAGTTAATGCAAGACCACTGATCACTTTCCAAACGCACTGAAGCACGAATGGCTGGTTCTCTCAGTTCATTTAGTTGTTATGTTTGTTTCAATATGTTTAAATTTCAGTCAGCGTTACTCATTTCTTTGTTCTCTCATCATTCCACACACACATGGTCGATCATTCACATGTGCATATGTTCCATATCCCCCACTACATATCTTGTTAATCTGCTCTACGGAAAACGTTCAATCCGATTAAAACCTACTGAATATTATACGCGACTGGTAAATGGGTATTTAACCATTAAGAATATTAATGTCTTAATCGAGATTACCAATTTCATAACGTTTTATTTGCATGAAGTTAATCCACATCGTAAGGACCCGCGTGTCTGAGATTTAACATGTAAACAAAAATTAGACCTACATAACTTAAATATCAGTTTGGTAGAAAATGTTTTCTCGTATATGTGGGATTTTCAGCTTTCGTGACTATTTGTCTGTCCATCTATCTGTTCGAAACAGGAGAATGTAATTGAAAAAGAGCCTATAATTAAAGTATGTCGCATGTGTGGAAAGTTTTATATTTGTTATTATTCACTTGTATAGCCCTCAGGACGTGAGTTCTAAAGAGTCACTCAAGGTAAAAGAAATGTATAATTATGTGTTTTTCTCCTAAAACCCTAAAAAATAAAACCATGCTTATCTTGATATTATGAAGAGTTTTACATTTTTAAAACTATTAATAGGATGAAAACGTCAACAACGATTTATAATACGTTCTATAATACATGCATTATTACCATCATTCAGTCATATCCACGACATCTTTTCAAACTAGTTGCAAGAAAAAGTTCCGTCATTATTTCTGGCAATGTACACCCTTTTAACACTGAAACAATGTTAGCAAAGTCTGAAGATAAAATTATTGGATCGAATATGGATGGGTCATTTTCAAGTTAGAGAAGAAAAAAAAAAAGTAAAGTAAAGTGATCCCTATACAAGCCGTGGAGGCCCAGAGGGTTCCAGGAGGTTGAGGCTCCCAGATTTTGGACATTCGGCACGTGAAGGTGGTAAGGTTGTCAGCCTTACGCACCGGCCGCCTTTACCCCCAGGATTGCTCCTGGTACTCATTTCTGTTAGAGGCTGAGTCGACCCCAGGGCCATAGTGCCACCAGAAGGATTAGGTCAATTGAAAAACTCCAACGACCTCATCGGGAATCGAACCCGCGACCTTCCGGTTTGTAGCGCAGCGCCTCAACCACTACGCCACGGCGTAGAAGAAAAAAAGGCTAACGATATTCCAATAATTTTTAATTATTTTATAGATACAAGTTTTTTTTTATGAATGTTACTACTCTATTTGCGAAATATCATGATAAGCTCAAACCCCAATTATTCCAAAAGTATTAAGGCAATTCTTCCATTTCGACCCCGAAGTTCGACTAAAGATTCAGCATTATAGACTTTTTAAAGTGTCCTGTGTTCTTAAATACTAGCTTAAGAGAAATTTCCTGGTGTGCCTGCCTGTATGTTTGCGTGGAGCATAGAGTACCTCGGAAACAAAAAATAATGTAGGATTTTACATTCTACTGGTATGAAGCATATTGTCGACTTCCTCTCAATTTTACTCCTATTTTACGCAGAGAAAATTTCGTTTAGATTTTCTCGAAAGTGTGACTAATTATTTTGTTCAAATTGGTAAATGAACTGCACTAAAATTATTACATTAAACTTGTATAATTGTATTTATTTTGATAAATTGTACTTATATAAATTATTTTGTATACATTCATTTGTATAAAATGTAATTTGTATAAATTGTTACAGAATTATATACTTATAAACTTATAAGTTAGTAATTCTTCATTCGTTTACAATATCGCTTTGCGTGAGACTGAAACATAGGATGTAGCTAAGAGATATAAGTGTTCAGAAATTATATTCACGATCTATTAAACATTATGGGGTGGTTTTATTTTTTGCTGCCTCTTTTGTACTGTTCTATTTATGCCCTTTTTGTAATTATCATCTTATTTTAAATGTTTTATAATAATTTTCTTATTATTACCATCTCAGTAATTTTTATTTTTGAAAGTTTTACGTATTTGTAGTGTTAGTTTAATGTTTAACTGATCTGAATAAGTGGTAATACATGATGGAACGCAGCTGTTTGCGCAGGATTTAATTTTAAATGCAATGCGCCAAGTGTGTTCATGTTTTAAAATATTGATAAATGCCAGTTGTTTAGTAAATATTTTGCAGCAACGCTTATATTTAAGTGCAAATTATACAGCATGCTGAAGAATATTAAACGCGTAAGTTTCTTTGTGATTTTCCTTTGTACATACCCTAATGTAATTGCTTAAAAATATAATTGTCTTTACTTGCCTAAATTAAATATTTTAATTCCCTGAACATTCGATCTCTATTCATAAGTTAATACGATGACGTGACCCATGGGTCTCAAAACTATTGCCCGCGAGTCAGATGCGCCCCAATTATTATTCGTCCAGCCAAAGGTGAAACTGTGCTAAAATTTAAAGATGATTTTGTCCAGGCAAAGGTGTAACTTTGCTAAAATGTATCAGTTGGACTAATTTTTAAAAGAGAATCCAATAAATAACCGAGTAATTAATAAGTTTCACACACAATAATTGCAACACTGCTCAATAAATTCTAATATTCCATAATACGATAAAATTAATTATCGTAATTTTATTTAAAATTGAATCATTACTGTTCTTTAGTGTGTAATTATTATTATCTATAATTATTTTATAATGTGGAACTCCTGTTCTAAAATTCAATAATTAAACATTCTATTCTACTACAGGAAGTCAGATGTTCCCACGTAATAATGTTGTATAATGATCTTAGTAATTGCGTTAACATAACTTAGAAAGTGTGACTACAATATTCTTGGACATCAGCAAAGAGTTTGAACCCACCATTAAGTATTACAAGGATAAATACCATCTAACATCCATAACAGTAACAGGATTAATGATTGGAGCATGTGGTACCATCCCAAAACTACTGTTTGAGTTTTCCAAAAATTTCGGCCTGCACAAAACCATCCTTGTAGACATATCACTAGTAGCACTGAAAGGATCTATTCCTATTTTTCGCAACCATACCTGTGGACCATGACTTCTACGTAGTTATGTATTCTTAACAATTCTTCACTATTCTTCACTACTAATTTAATTTCGTTTATATAACATACTTATACAGGGTGTTAATGAATAACACCGAAATATTTTACCTGAATATAGAGGGGACTTAGACAAGAAAATTTTATTAGGAGATTTTTGCTCTATGACGTAAAATGTGTATGCTACAGGGCATTAAATTCATTATAATTAGGTGCTCATAAATCAATAATTACGCGAAATAGGGTTAAAATGTTCATAAAGTTGACTTCATGCCTTCCTAGTGATCGATAAAAACCTGACTCTTAATCATTCGTCAATAGCTATATCATAATTTAGTGTTTCCATAATCTGCAAAATTTACAGAATAATCACATGACTGGTCGCCACTGCATTAGTCTTTTTTTTTATTCATAAGTACCGATTACAGTGTTAACAGCAAACTTCCTTTGTTTTTCATTTTTGTCTAATGTTAGAAGTCAGTGGCGGCCATGCCCTGGGACATATTATGCTCTAACAGGAAAAATTGAAGCCATAGAGCAAAAATCTCATAATAAAAGTTGCTTGTCTATGCCCCCTCTATACACAGGTAAAATATTTCGGTGTTATTTATTAACACCCTGTATATACCCACTGTTGTTGATACTCTTTGTCAACGGCAACCAGCAGGTTTTGCAGGAAGAAACAAAATAATAATAGGCCTACTGTATACTGTATTTTGGGTTAAGAAATGACGAAGTTGATGCTTGTTTATTGTAACAACCTGATGAGTGATGACGAATAAAGTTCTTCATTCTTGATAATTTGCGTTAATTCTTCGTGCTTGTTTGGCCTATTTACAATAAATGTTTTCCCCCCGAATGAAATAAATCAAAATACAATTATTCATTATTCTGTAGTCGCTCTTTTTAATTACTAATTAGAGTTTCAACATTTACTCTCAATTTAATACGATTTAAAAACATAATCACAGTTACATTACTCATATTAATTATTAATAATTACGATCAAACACATTGGGTACACTCAAAAGGCTTCGTCATTTGCATAGTATGAGAGTGGTAACACTCTTTCTTTACAGTCAATGATGTGATAAGCACTGCATGTTAACCACACGGTTGGTATATGCACTTATCGGTGCATATTAATGAATTTATTATTTGTTATGAAAATACTAGAATTTGCTGGTGTGTTGTTTGTCAATCTACGATAATATAATTTTACATAGGCTACTCTCAGTTTTATTTGTTTTCAATACAACTCAAATGTCTAATCACAGGCTATAGACTTTTATTTTGCTATGGTCAGCTTAAATAAATGCTGAAGAATCCCGTTTGATTCTCTTGGCGAAAAGTTTGGAGAGCTGTGGCTTAACACTTTAACCCAATAAAACGCTGAATACTCTAATTGAATGAATCTCCGTTTCATGGGCTCTCTTAATTACAGATGCATAGTGTCCGTTCGTAATCTAAAATTATTCCCAGGATAAATGTTAATTAAGGAGCGTTCTGTCGAATGGAACAGTAAACTGTTCTGCCTCGGATAAGATACCGCTAGTTAGCATCCTATTCCATTGTTACTGCTGAGGGAAGTGTTCCAGTAGACTTTATAACCTCCATTATAGTTAACTAACCCATATTCCTAAACTTCTTAGTTAAATGAATTTCAAATGTTAAAAAAATATGTTGTTAAAATTTAATTCCTACGGCCAATCATTTATTAGGAAAAAGGAGATTATAAACATTAATTTAACATAAGTCAAGATGAAGAGGTTCGGGATCCACTAAAATCCCAAGAAAAACATTTTCTTTACGGTCCTCTTTTATTAAAAATTGAATTTAATCAATGCAGCTCAGTAATTATTATTGATACAATTAAAACCTTTCGCTTTGAATAGACACCAATGAAAAATAGTTAAGATGTAGAGTAAACGTCACTTCTAAGGCGACTCATATGGCTGCTATTTATTATTCTGCAATTTAAAATACAAAATGATCTCAAAAGTTCAGAAACGAACCCCGCTCGTCTATGAGAAAACGTAATCAGAACACACGTTATGGACTATATCCATGGATACATAGGCGTAACCAGGCCGACAATATGGGGGGGTTATAACATCTGGAGAGGGGGGTTCCGGGGTCCTCCCCCCGGAAAATTTTAAAAATTAAGATGCACAATAACGAGTTTTAAGCTTCCCACGCTTTAAACTCATATTAAGTAATTTATAAGCAGATTTTTTAAAAAGTTGATATATCACAATAATGAAATAAATAGTACAATTTTCCCTTTTTTAATCAATGGGGGGGGGTTCAAACCCCCAACCCCCCCCCTCGTTATGCCTATGCATGGATACTACACATGCTTATACTAAAGAGTTTTGCAGATGGCAAGCCGTTTGTCCTTCTCCTGCCTAGATACGCTGTCCAATCAGAGACGGCGAGACGGAGGGAAGACTCTTACTGCTAGCGGCACTTCGTTAGCTCGTACACGTGATTGGCGGTGAAGGAAATCCTTCTCATTTGAAAAATACTATAGAGGAACTCTCAATAAATTCATTATTGAGTATGTGAGTGCATGAGTGCGAGTGAGAGAAAAAAAAGAGAGAGGTTAGGGTAGACACGAAATATGCCGCGGTAGGCTCCAGCCTACTCAGCCTAGGTGTTAATCTGAGAGAGGAGGTGTATATTTATACTGCGTTGGTTGAATAGGAATAAACTACTATAACAGCCTTCTATTGAGACGTTCTTTTATTCATAATTATCTGAAATAAGAGAAAGGAAGATCATAAAAGATTTAATGTGCTTATATGTTTAGTAGTTCTCATTAGTAAATTCTGTATCATGATAAAGAATGCATTAAACAAAGTAAATCCTTCTCACGTTGCAATTAAAAAGATTTTATAATTACACAACAAAGTCTCTGTACTTAAAACACCTTTCAATAGTAGACTACGCTTTACTGCACTGGCTGAAACTATGTTAAAAGACCATTTTTCTTTTGAAGTTGTATACAGTGCGCTAGGTTTAACGTATTTTAATATCACTGTTTACACTAGCTTGCTTTGTAGAAGTTCAAACGTATCACATTTCTCACAACGGTTTCATAGACAATATGATCACAAACAACGGCTCTTACATGAACACCGGAACTGCTAAAAATAGAGTGCAAACTTGTATCTTTCACAAGGAATATTATTGCAAATGAACTTGATGATCTGTTTTATGCAGATAGGCCTAGACTATAACAATATCATAAGTAGGTCCTCACTCTACGACTTCAGACTTCAGTCGCTAGTAAAGTATACTAAAAGTTGACTGGTTAATTGAAAAGCTTTCTGGTTGGATTTATGTGATGGAGTTGGAAATGACAGGGATAGATCTAAAATCGATTTCTTTTATCTAATATATAAAGTCGAATGTGTGTTTGTGGGTGGGTATGTATGTATGTATGTATGTATGTATGTATGTATGTATGTATGTTTGTTCCTTATACAAATCTACATTTCTTTACCAATTTACACGGAATTTTGCACACATACCCAGTTAAGCCCGGAAAGTATAGCGGTCAACATTAAAATTGAAACAAATCAGTCCTTCCCTTGAAAATTATATAATTTCTGTGAATATTCTGCTGAAAAAAATGAAATGTTGTTCAGTTCACATGGCAACAGTGAATTGTTTACTGTGATTACATAGGGCCTTGGCAACTATATAGCCTAATGCTGGACTTTAACGAATTTTGATTCCTTGTAATATATTGGCGAAAATAATTACTGAAAAATGAATTACACGAAAATAAAGCACAGTGTGATGCAGTCACATAACTTTCTCTACCCTCGACATAAGAAATATTTTCTCACTTCACATTTTGATGTAGAATAAGAGGTCGTATTGCAGGAACAACTTAAGTGTGTGAGTATGCTATATCAGAAGTCGGTAAATAGTCAGTTATCCATAGCTGTAGGCTTTGTATTAGTTGAAATTTATCATAGGCCCTAAGCATGGGATGGAACATTTTGAGTCCTATACTCGCAGTATATTATGTCCCGGGTTTTAGGGGAGGAAAGTATGAAAGTGATACTGCATTTCTATTTTATTTCAGGCCCGAAACGGTTTAACATGAGAATGAGAAATAAAATTTTCCGTCAAGTCAATACAATCTTACGTAATTTATGTTTCTTCTTATTTCAACCCCTCCCAGGCATGATGAGTAGAAGCAACGGAATGCAGCATTCGACATCCTCTATGAACCATAAAAAGCTATATCTAGGGTTTTCTGAGGGAATAGTCTGAGTGCCATATGTTGTTCTTCCTCATTTCGAATTCTACATACATTATTATATCAGGACCTAGAGTTTCAACATCGAAAGTCCTCCATAAGTTAATTTCAAATTACAAAATACAAAGCCCGGGCGACGCCGGGCCTTTTCAGCTAGTACACTATAAATTAAGCAGAAAGTGTTCGAATAGTTTTGTGGTTCAAATTCACGGAAATAACTGTAAATAAAACTAAAATAAATTGATGTGTATGCTGTGCTTAAAAGTGAAAGTTACAAATAAACTTGTCTGAAAATGTGAAAAACTAAAATAAAACCATTTTAATGTGTTTAAAAATTAATAAAGGATTTATAAAAACCTAAAAATCCGGGGCCTAATCATAAGTACGCCAGGGCACGAAATTTCAAGTCTGAAAGCAGTAGCCATATTAAGAATTATGATCGCCATTATTGTTACATAATGGTATGGAATTCCAGCCATTTGGAGTGATGTAGGACTACCCCTTCTTCTATTTATTCTTTAATACAAAACATTACATATAACCATTTCATGTATGCGAAATTAAATAAAATAAATAGCTAAATAAACACACTTTATCTTAACTATCCCCTATTTAAAAAATACTAAATAGGCCTTTCTAGTTTGTATTTTTGTTTCTTTACATGAAACGAACCAATTTATAATAAACCGTTGAAACAAACGAAATATTATTTTAGTTTTTAGCTTACTGTAAGCTCTAATGGCTGAAACAAACAAAACACAAACTGAATTCTTTGTCACTAGTTGCGGTAGAACAACTGGTTAAACTACAGGGAACGAAAACCAAAGAAAGTAGCGTGGAAAACTCAAATTATATTGATAACTTCCCGATATTTCCGAACGCTTCCCAGTGAATAACAAAAATAATAAAAGGAGATGCATTATCTCCTTTACTTTTAATTAATGGAACATGTCATTATAAAAGTGCAGGAAAACGTTATAGGCCTATTACTAAATGGTAATCACCCGATGCAGATCTTGTTTTTCTGTTGGGCGAGGACATAAAATAAGTGAGGAGTGGGAAGACGAATGGCCATGGTAGAAATATTAAATTTATCCAAGGAAGACACATTATATTTAATTTATCCATGGAATAGCTTCGTACCAGAGAACCGGGACTTATTTAGCGTTAGGAAATCGCGTTATTATACCACTGGTGCCTAAACACTGCTCAGCTGAGGGAACTTTTTCCACATTTACTCCACGGAAGATAATAATAATAATTTTTATTATGTTTGCCGTACATACAGTACAGATAGAATCGTCAAATAAAAACGTAAAAAATAACAAATACAATACAATTAAAAACTAAAAAATTCATAAATCAGGCAAATAGTAAGACATCCCTACGCATATATATTGTAGAATGTAGATGAAGCAAAACGCCTCAAAAAGAGCATGAAAAACTACATAAAACAACAGGCACAGAAATAGACAGTAAAGAATGCTTATGGCAAAACTGAAAGGACGAAAGACAATACATTCAGCGCATAAACCAATAAAAGCAGAAATTCAAACAAGATCTTATGGATGAATTGCTGGTCGACGGCGGAGCCTAGAACCTGGTTTCCAGACTAAAAGATCACGGTGACTAGGGTTCATCTCCTGGGGTGATGATGAGATGATTGAGGATACGGAATATTACTGAATTCTTGCAAATAGTGAAGTAGTGGAACGTATTAACGCAATAAACCACAAAATCTCGGGCATTCAGTAGACACAAATCATGCATTGTATGATAAGCAATCAAAGTAATACTAAAGTCTGGCCGTTCTAAGAAGGAAACCTGAAGTAAACAAAAACCAGTACATCTGTCTCACTCTAGCACATTACTCGTATGACTTAAGAGTGAGACAGACATGCAGAGGCGCTGACTTGGTAATATTTCTGGGGGGCAAGAACTGGATTTTCAGTTGCTATACATAGGCCTTACATGATAAAATCTTAAGTCTTTGGGGGGCAGAAAGTACCTTGCACCCCCTAAGTCGGCGCCTATGCAGACATGCTGGTTTTGTGTTTACTTCAGGTTTCTTTTTTAGCTCGTCTCGTGTAGGCTATAGTGAATGCTAGGAATATATAAAAAAAAAAGAGATAAACACAATGAATTTGCGTTAATGCGTTATGTGTTAAGGACTTCTAACAGTACCTGTTATAGCTTTAAGTTATCGATATTTTAGATTTAATTTATTGATATTTAGACTTAATAATTCAATAGCTACAGTATTTTTCAAATGGGAAGCGTTTTCCTTCACTGCCAATCACGTGTACGAGCTAATGCAGCACCGCTACCAGGAAGGGTCTTCCTTCCGTCTCGCCGTCTCTGATTGGACCGCGTATCTAAGCAAGGAGAAGAACAAACCGCTTGTCATCTGAAAAACACTGTAGTAGCAGGACTGTAGAAATGTTATGCTCGTACTTTACCTACACAGTAGTGTATTTTCTTTCTTTTCTATTTCTTTACTGCAACCAAATGGTCATATTATGATGAACGGAGCAACGGTGGAATTGTCTATGGCAGGGGAAACGGGAGCACCCCGAGTACATTTTGTCCACCACAAATTTCACATGGATCCACCGAGATTCGATCCCGGGTCCCAGTGGTAGAAGGAGCAGCCTAACCATTCAGTCATGGGGACGAATAATAGTCAATAATAAACCATATCATTTGTATGTAAAGGCCCATAATGGGTATCAAGGACAAGAGCCAATACTAAAATTGCAAAATATAGTCGAGTCCCGCTATTCCAAAAATCCGCCTATTCCGAACAGAGTTCAGAAAAAAATCCCGATTTTTAAAACCTAAAAACAGGAGAAATTAAAAAGACGTTCGTGAAAAAACGTACATTTATTGTTATACAAAGAAGTTAAATAGAGACATGCATAGAGCCTAATCTTGATGAAAACGCCTGAAACCAAATTGGAATGAAAGCTAGTTACTTACAGCACATGTCGGCTCCATTTATACTGTTCCCCACACTTAATTTACGCCTTAACAAGTCAATACGTTGGCATTATTCAAGAAATCCACCTATTCCGAATTCCCGCTAAACCGAACGGAGTTCGGTCCCAATTAGTTAAGAATAGCGGGACTCTACTGTACAGCTATGGTGAATAGGTTAGCCTGTATTAGAATACCACGGTAATATTTTTACCCCGGTTTGGAAACGGATAACACGGTCGGAGATTAGTGCACTAGGATCTAGGACCTTGAAAAAGGGTACGCAACATCCAAGCAGCAATATGAGAGCATGCACTTGTTACTTACAGCCTTAGCAAATTGGGCATGTTTCCGAAGAGCAGGTCCGGGAGGTGCCTCAACTGGTTATTGTTGAGTCGCCTGTGAACAAAGCAAAGGGCACAAAGTGAGTACAACCCTTGATCCCGACCCATGCAATCAGCCCCTCTTGTTCCGAGTGAAGGGTGTCTCATTACAACAATCAGCCAATCAGACCGCACAAACCCAATCACTCTTCCATCTAAAACTCGTGTGTGTTTGTGGACAGCTTTTAAATTCGATACTCCTGACACGTCTTCCAAAAACTATAGGAAAGTCTTGCAAGCTATAAAACATAACTTATTATTTATCACCAAGTATATTTTCTTTAATATGTGATCGCTACTGCGAATGTACCTTTTCTCAAGAACGGTAAATAATAGACAAATTAATTTTTTCCCACTTGGATTTACATTCTTTAGCAACAAAGTGGCATTTTTTAGATAAGTATTTTTAAAATTGTCGTATGTAGAATTTTTAAAAGATAATTACCCTTACTTTTGCAGATTTTAGAAATAAATATTATCATTAGGCCTATTCTTAATAATAGTAGTGCCAGGAACTTAAATGTCAAACTGTAAAAATTTCAATGTTAAGGTTCAGAACCGTTGCTCTTGCACAGCCTGAAAGAAAAATCTAGCATTCAGGGGAGTTCAGCAAAGATTGAAAAAAATATTTTGGCTAAATTATTGAAATTTTGGGAAGGGCTCAGTTTCCGATGCTTGGGAGTTTGCAGGAAAACGTTACGAACACTGATTTCTTTGATCCTTTACGGGATTACTGTTTAAGTTTAAAATTTCTTCCTTAATAGTTTTAATTGCTACAGAAAATAAACAAAATGGTTCCAAGAGAAATAATTAAGGAGCTATAAGAAAACAGGGTTGTTCCTACAGCTATGTAATGTACCATCAGGTACCACAAAGCATGCACAAATTGTCAGTTTCGCTGAGTCGTAGGCTCACAATGTAATTTTTCAGTAAACTGACAATATGCGCACGCATCGTGGTACTTGCCAGTATAATTACGGCATGGCAGTAAGAACGAACCTGATGACTATAATTAGAAATACAATACTTCTCTTTCTTTCTTTGTCGTAGTTTTACCTCTCCTTTTGTATTATTTTTTTTATTTTTAGGATTTAAGCGACCCAAGCCGCCCGGGCCTTACAGGGCCGCGATCTGTCGGGAGAGGGATTATCTTTGGATCACATACATACTTATTTGACCAGACAAGGACATGGAGGGCCTCCACGGATGATTGATCAGCCCAATGCCGGAGCCACCTCCGAGACAACACGAACACATAGGACGATACACACCATTCACACACACTCACTCAGAACAAGGCGAGGATGGGGATGAAGATGATAATGACGGCCAGATGATATCCCGGGGACCACCAGGGCCTAAAGTTACCTGACATTTGTTTCACAGGTGAGGGAAAACCCCGGAAAAAACCTCAAATAGGTAACTTGTCCCGACCAGGAATCGAACCCGGGCCCGCTGCGTGAGAGGAATGAACGCATCCCCTGAGCCACAGTGGTGGACGAAATGCAATAATAATAATAATAATAACAATAATAATAATAACAATAATAACAACGACAACAGCAAATAGTTTCATTTAATCTGGCAGACTTAAGGTTTACCACTCAACCAGATTCATAAATAATAAATATACCGTCGTACATAATTATGTTTATGAAATTCATACAGTAATATTTTAAATAAATAGAATCACTACACAGAAATACTACAAAAATGAATACAATAATATGCAATAATAAAAAATGAAGTTATATAATATGCAAAGCAATCATAGAACAAAATAAATAGCAACAATAATAATAGAAATGATGATAATTCAATATTAATATTAACAATAATGATAGTATACAAATTGGTTAAATTATTGTATACAAATTGGTTAAATTATTAACTTATCAATTATCCTACAGAAAACGAGATGAATATTTTAATTGCTTCATTAATGTACGCATATTGGAAAGTGATTGGTTTACATAAAGAGAGAAATTAAACAAATGTTACATTTGGAGCAAGTGACGAATTCCACCAATGCTGCGCATGGAGGTCTGGCTCCTTCATAGTATTGAGACCGTACAAGCAAATTAAGCACGTGCTCAGGGCGTCAGGAGAAGGGAGGCACCACATAAATTTTTCATAGCCGAATTTATCATTTAGATTATTAAATTATTTAAATTTACAGCTATTTTCAAACTTCAATGCAAAATTAATGCTATTTTTCATAAAGCGTTCTCTTTGGTGCCATCGTGTTTTTCCTGCAAAATAAAGTAACTGTAGGCCTACTCGCTGATTAAAATCTATACAAACTGCTCTAACTGAGCATTCATTTCCTCCGTTGAAATAGCCTATATTATAATTAAGGAATTGTGCATATCGTGCATTATCTTAATAAAACCCTTAACCTACTGAAAAACACCCGGGGAAGGGACCTTTCGTTACTGAAAATCCCCATGCCCGGCCGGGAATCGAACCCAGACCGTTGGACTAGAAGGCAGGTACGCTACCGATACATCCACGGCGGCGGACAAACAGCTTATATTAAAAATCCCCTCAGAACGACTAAGCCTTACCTCTATTATGTATAGAAGCAGTTGTGTTGCGTAGATTTATTATGAAGATCTGATCAAAGAGTCGTCTAAATTCATAGTGAATAACTGAGTCTAGTGCTACAGTTTATTAAGTGCTAGAATGGTACTTTCTATGATTGCCTGGTGGATCGGGAAAATGTCTGTCCGTCCGTCTGTGTGTCTGTACACGCGGTAACTCGAACACCCTTTAACAGATTTTCATAAAACTTAGTATGCACACTTATAACGTCCATAGGACGCTAGAACGTTATTGAATTTGGACCAAATCGGTTGACCGGTTTCGGAGTAACGCCCAATTAATTGTTTAAAAATAGAAAATCACCACAAAGCCGCGTGGTTAGCTCATTCATTGACATAATTGTTTGCCCACTTTCAGATAAGCCACAAACTTTAAATTTGGCTTACTTACAGCTTATAGCTTGAAACCGAAGGATATATTCCAAAACGATCCGATATTTAATTTTTTACCCCAGAAAATCGTTCAAAATAGCGGACGCAACTTTAATGTCTTTGCGGATCTTCTTTGGAGGATTATACTCGTAGTAGCTAAACGGCAAGTCGTATCAAAAATAGATAGCACCAGCACCAAAGAACATATCGTTGATAATTTTTATATTTTTATATTTTTTATAATTTCATTATATCAATTTGATTGCTCTCTTCGGATGAATAACAGTCTCCTTACATAAGATATATCCGTTAAGGAGATAATTATGAGGATGAGTGTAGAAGTATGATTATAATGATGATGGGAGATGTTGATAGTGGTTGCAGGAATGCGGTAGAGGTATTGTGGTGCTGGTGAAGGTGTGATGTGGTTTTTGTGGATGTGGAAAAACAGCAAAGAGGAGAGAAAACTGATAAAATCTGGGTTTTAAAAATTCATTCTAGAGTCAAATCTCTACTTTGGGCGATACAAAGTAAATGTAAATATGAATATGAATATGAATAAGATAAAATTAACGGCTCAAATGTCTTATTACTTCAATTTGCTGTGCTTAGAAACTAACAGTTCTAGGAGACTTTTATTTAACAATAGACTTACTGAAGTCTTCATTATTGTTAAAGACCATTTTTTTCCAAGTTATTTAAAATTAATATATTTTCTGATTAAACTGGAAAGGTAGGCCATAAATAATTACGTGATTTTCCAGCGTATGAACGTTACTGCAATCTCATAAAAAATTTATTTACAGCAAAATAGGCCTAAGTGTTTTCTATACTTGTTAAGCCATAGCAGCAGGCATTTGTTTAAATATTCAGAATTATGCTGAGACAATGAATGCTGCTTAAGCAAAAGCATGTTAATCGTTTTGAAAACGCCTACATGCATTTAGGGATACCAACTTCTTCTTGCATTAAGGTAAGTAGTGGCAGGTAGATTCTATTAAGATTTAGTGGCGGTTAGGTTAGGTTATGTCATATTAGGTTATGAACAATGGTATTAGTTTAATAGGGCATACCGAATTTACGCGTTTCGAAAATGTGCCATATTATATCTCCTGCTAGGTTTGTCGTGTTCGCCAACCTGTTACCCAGAATTCTAAGTCAAGTCGATAACATGGCCGTCAGTTATATCTTATTATCGTGAATTACTTATTTTAAGGTATGATAATTACAAGATGTATTCTTATATATCAACAAATTTCGCACCTAATTTTAATCCTTGCACCTAGGGACACATTTTTAAAGTTGTTTTATTTCGTAAAAATTAAAACTTTAATGTCCAGGAGATGCCCTGTAATGCCCTGAAAGAACAAACTGGAAAAGCAGATCTTTCGTAAACGTAATCCCTTCGAATGTAGGCCTACACGTTTGACAATAAGCCAAATCGGTATCTTGTTCATTCTACATCAGTTTATTTTGTAGGCCACTCGTACTTCGTAGTATTTCTTTACAGTTCTTCAACTCGTTATATACTAACTCGTGCTGCATGAGGGTCAAATGTCTCATTTCGCTAACAAGGGTATAATCCAGGAGGGAGTGCCCGCAAAATACCACACGTGCTAGGAAAGTAGTCATTATCTATGATTACAAAAATAAAGTGCTTCAAATTCAAGAAGAGAAACTTCAATGTGTAATTTCTAATATGATCCTCTTGAATACTCCTCCTTTGTGAAAACTTTTACATCCTCCATAATCCTAAGCTCAAAACATTTACATGGAAATTTATATAATTCCTCAGCTTATCTTATTCAAAATCTTATAAATCAGTTTCAACTCTGACATTGCGTTTAAGCATTCCTCTAGTATCTGACATACTCTTTCTCTGTTCACGATTCTTCCTCACTTTCCCCAGCACCCACGTTTACTAACACACCCCACATGGACATAGATACAATAGTGAAAAAGGCATATGAGTAAGATATACTGATAAGTAGTACTCTTTTGTGCAGTCCAAAAAGAGAGAAAGATAACATGAAATACGGTAACTTAAAACACCATTTGAGTGAATCTCTAAAATTTACTTAACCGAGGCTTCTTTGTCCCATGATTTGAGCCCAATCACTAGAATAACACATAGGCTATGTGAGGATGTTAATATGATGATCAGGGCGTGGATTCTAATGACATGTCATCTTTTTATTGATGCAGCATAGACATTGCCAACTTGTAGATAAATCCTAATCATGGCCTCTAGATTATAGAAGCACATTTTTTGTCATTATATGCAATTTTATATTTTTAGGGCATTTATTTCAATTTTACGTCATTATTTTGTCATTTTCGTGTCATTTGCTTCCTTATTTAGTCATTTTCATGTATTTACGTTGAGTGTATTAACTTTTTTCGTCGCAAGCGGTGCTGTCTTTGAAGTGTTGTTTGTTTAATGCAAGAAGGAAAAATTCGGTGTTAAAGTGTTATCATGTCTCAGTCGGAAATGAGAATCAAAGAAACTCCAACATTTTGTATTATATTACTATTGTTATTAGATTGACTGGGCACCAGAGTCTGCCACCTGCTTGGATTTGAGAGTGCAAACTACTGTTTACCCTCAATGAACAACAATATAATCCGGCAGACCACAAAAGGAAATGCCGAATTTTGACTCGTCAGTACCTCAGTGCCAGTATAAATTTCCGTGAGAAAAGAACATTCACAACATTACAGTTTTTACAATTATGTACAAACTAGTCTATAACTTTGTGTGTACAATAAAAAAAAATTATAAATAAAATATTAGTTTTTAGGTCAATTTTTATAATTGTTAAGTCATATTCTTTAAAATTTAGGGTCTTTTTCAGACAATTTTAGATCATCAGAATCCGGGCCCTGATATTGATGAATGGAAAACATCTCTGGTTTATTCTCACTAAGCCATAATGTTAACAATCTAGACTAGAGTTTACGGTGAGCATAACAGATTTAGGCTACGATACGATGTTAGGTAATGATTTTAAAAGTTTACCTGCGAAGGAGTTCTAAAAAACGAGTCTATAATTTGATGTAACAAGTGCTGTGTGAACAGATGTAGCACCAGCAATTTTGCTCAAGTAAAAAATGCGTATGTTTTTAGTAGCATTAGGTAACGTACTGGATCATTACAATGGCAATGGCAAGGAGATCGTGAGAAAGACGCACAACATTGTACAAAAAGCAGGCGACAGAGGCCAAATTTAAGCAGACTAAATTATTTAGGCCTTCGTAAATTACGGTGATGTAATAATTTGTAAATAATTGTAATGTAGTGGTAAATTTGTATCTGTGTAAAATAAGTAAATATGATTTCAGATTTTCCTTGCGTAGCATATGAATAAATATATGGAATTTTTCCGAAAATGTAAATATCGATTAAGCCATTTGATTAGCGATTTTGAAAGAATGCCTGTTTCTCAACTATTAGTTATTTGAACTTACAAGAGGATGACAGTACAAAGATCAAGGGAGTTCAATATGATAGTGTAGAAATTTTAATAGTGTAAAAGCTAGATTAAATTGTCGCATTATAGGCTATTATTAGACAGTATTTTTACTGTCTTTGGGCACAAATATAGTCATTTGATAGTTTAAAAATAATGCACAGAAAAATTACACCATATTTACAATCACGTTTAAAATTAAAAATTCACTAAGCGTATAAGAAGGGATTTCTTATTAACCGTTCATAGTTTTTTGAAAACCTTTGAATTTTGCAGTTTTTTATTAACCAGGTAACACTGTCATAACACATGGGACCTAAATATAATGTACTGATTTATGCAATTTAAATTTTGGAATGTTAAGGCAAGGATTTTCTCTAGTGTTGTCTCTATGTACATCTTTTCGAAGATTATAATCATTAGTATTGGTGTACTAAGAAATCTAATAAACAAATACTGACAATATTGTTAAAATTTCTTACTCAACGAAGAGAGGTTTATAGGAGACCTGCTGGAACTTAAAAAATTATTCTCAGAATACTGCTTTGCAATATTCATTGTATAATTGTATTATTGTTCTAATTATGGTGAATAATACATAAACAAACGGGTTCGTCGTGGGGCTGTTGGTTGAGGCACTGTGCTACAACCCGACATGTCGCAGGTTCGGTTTACAATGAGATTGTCGAGATTTTTCAACTGACCTACCGGATATCCTTTTGGAAGCACTACGGCCATGGATCAACTCATCCTCTAACAGAAACGGGCATCAATAGTAGTTCTTTGGGCTAAAGGTGACCGGTGCATAAGGCCTTATTACCTTCGTGTGCCGAATGAAAAAATCCAGAAGCTTCAACTTCCTGGAACCATGGCCTGCACAGGGATCCCTTTACTTTAATAAATAAACAAATGAATTAATAATACCATGAGAGAAGTGTGACTCAGTTTTTAATTAGCACTTTTCTACTGATTAAGAATAATGAAAATATTCAGTCCCAATCCTGCTACTGGCATTTGAAATAAACCATCGTTAATCAATATAACCATTGCAGTTTCATTTATGTGTACGGCTGACATGGAGTTAAATAGAGATCTACTGAATTTCGGTCCATTATGTTAGTATTAAATAATGTATAAAAAGAACTACGCAATAAAAGATAGTCACATTTAAATCACAGTATAGCAAAAGCTTACACGAACAATTGAGTGGCATATGTAACTGAATTTAAACGATTACCGAATATAATCAGAAACTTCATTAGTTTTGTACAGCTAATATTTGTTACAGAAGTCCTCCTTTAAATAGTACCTACCAACTAATTCAGAAAGATCTTCCACTTGCGTTTCATGCAGGCCTATTCATATATTCACTACATTCAGAAAGAGAAGTATCCACTGAACTTATTACTCAGCAGCTAGCTTCCCTTTTACATGGTGGAAACTTAAATACAAGTTTGTCTTTCCTAAGTAATTTAAATCAAACTATCTGATTGAAACTACTTTAAGGGGGTTAAAAGGAATTAGTTTCAAATTTATTCTGCTATGGTATTTAGCAATCCACTAACAGTTGGTTAGCAAAATATTCCTAAATACCATTCAAATAACTGATACGTATCAATTTTTACCGCTCTCAATTATAATAGTTAAAGATTTGTTTACATATTCATTTTGCCATTCAATTATGTCAGTCAAAATAGTAATTGTATCATAATTATTATATGCAGTGTTCCCGAATCGCCGACCACTTCTTGAAGTTATACGTCATAGGTATTGTTGGTTGCATGTTGCAAGGGTTTTAGGGCTGTACGAATAATCTCGATATTTTTACGAATAACGTACGAAACGTATTATTATTATTATTATTATTATTATTATTATTATTATTATTATTATTATTATTAAAACTCCGTGGCACTACATCCCTGGAGGGACTTGGCATTCCACCCGACCGCTGCGTCATCTACCATAGGCAGACGGCAGGATTGGGATGCCGACACCCATGGCCGTTAAGGGTGGTTTTCATCACCGGAGCCGCTACTTCTCTATAAAATAGCTCCTCATTTTGAATCACAAGGCTGAATGCACCCCTACCAGACCTCCCTATCTCAGAAAAATCCGAGGAGGTACCGGGGATCGAACCCGGGACGATGGATCTTTAGTCCGCGAGGCTAACCACAAGACCACGCCGGCGGTCGTTATTATTATTATTATTATTATTATTATTATTATTAAGTCTTTTATTATGAAGAGTATCGACACAGCTCCCAATATCCGAATTTTAGCTTGAGTTAACAGTTCCAAGATGACTGCTGAGACGGCTCTTTTTTTTCTTAAAAAAAAAAAATCAATATAACTTTATTATAAAGTTCAAAAATATTTTAACTTTTGAAACTTGTGTAGTGTGCTCTTTCGTCCCGCTCTTCCCGGGACAGTCCTATTTTCCGGGAAAATGTCCCGCTGTCCTGAAATATTCATTGGGGTTGCTTAGATGTCCCCCTCTTTTGTGATTCTGATTGACCAGTGTATTTTACGCTATGTTAATGAAAGTTGAAACAGTGAAGACCTTTTCATTGTGAAAACACATTACAACGAGGTATAATATATTAATAAATTTCATTTTTTCAGCTAGTGCTAATGAGATATGTATCAGGTTATATTTCCACCTAAGCACTAGTAGGGTTGAAAAGAATAGAAAAAGGTTGATAAGGAATCAAAATGCCCTAGAAAATTAATTGTATAGTTTTTAATATAATTCTAAAAAACCAGTTTATAAAAGTACGAAAGAATTGAAAAAATTTTCTACGTAGAGTATTGATTTGTATAAGTGTTACACATAGTCATTACAGATAAAACATGTACAATATTAAAATTATAATTACAAATGTGTTGTACCAATTACAATATTTGAGAGAATAAAAAGTCCTTGTGGATTATATCGATAAAAGATTCTAAATTACTTGCTAAAAACAGATAAAATTATGTACATATGTATTTGCAGCTAATTAAATATAAGAAAATTATGAGGATATAGAAGATACGTCAATGAATAAAAAACCAAGTACACAAACTGTGGATTAATCTTCTATAGTAGAGCTGCATAACATGTGATACGTAAAATCAGTGTTAGGTTAAAATCTTCTTATAGATGTCTAGATTTTATTTTCACTATAGTTATTAGACATAAGAAAAGATTTGTAAGGAATATAAGATGTGGCTTTAATTCATTTTTGATTCCTTGTCAGCGTAGTCTATTCAAATTTCAATATTTGGAAATGCATTTCGAAGCATCACGCTTCATCTTCAGTCCATAAGTACACTAGAAGAAAGCGAAGATTAGAATAGTTTTTATTATATGTGACAATGTTATAAACTTTTTCACAGAAGAGCAGCTGTATTAAAACGATATAATATGTATATGAAATACTTACAAGCTTTTATAAGCATAAAACTAAACACACTAGAACAGTACGAAATTTACAAACATAAACATCTGGTTGTTAATGAAAACAGTATTGAACACAACAAACTTTTCGAAACGTGCCTTAAACTCACACACAACGCATATAAGTTTTCCCAAGTTAGTAGTCAGCCTGTTCATGGCACTAACTCATCAACTCCTACTAGTACATAAAAGCTTGTAAGTATTTCATATACATATTATATCGTTTTAATACAGCTGCTCTTCAGTGAAAAAGTTTATAACATTGTCACATATAATAAAAACTATTCTAATCTTCGCTTTCTTCTAGTGTACTTATGGACTGAAGATGAAGCGTGATGCTTCGAAATGCATTTCCAAATATTGAAATTTGAATAGACTACGCTGACAAGGAATCAAAACTGAATTAAAGCCACATCTTATATTCCTTACAAATCTTTTCTTATGTCTAATAACTATAGTGAAAATAAAATCTAGACATCTATAAGAAGATTTTAACCTAACACTGATTTTACGTATCACATGTTATGCAGCTCTACTATAGAAGATTAATCCACAGTTTGTGTACTTGGTTTTTTATTCATTGACGTATCTTCTATATCCTCATAATTTTCTTATATTTAATTAGCTGCAAATACATATGTACATAATTTTATCTGTTTTTAGCAAGTAATTTAGAATCTTTTATCGATATAATCCACAAGGACTTTTTATTCTCTCAAACATTGTAATTGGTACAACACATTTGTAATTATAATTTTAATATTGTACATGTTTTATCTGTAATGACTATGTGTAACACTTATACAAATCAATACTGTACGTAGAAAATTTTTTCAATTCTTTCGTACTTTTATAAACTGGTTTTTTAGAATTATATTAAAAACTATACAATTAATTTTCTAGGGCATTTTGATTCCTTATCAACCTTTTTCTATTCTTTTCAACCCTACTAGTGCTTAGGTGGAAATATAACCTGATGCATATGAGGTATAATATGCTGACTTTTATGATAAAGTATCAGAAGAAAATGAACTTTTTAATAAAATACATAACAGTTTAAAGTATAGTGACAATGAGGCATCTACACCAGTCTAAGGAAGTAATTTAAGTAATTTGGGATAAACTGCGCGCACAGGATAAAGGGGAATAATGTTCACTAAATTTTGGGGATGAAATTTTTGACCCCTTTTTTCTTCAATTGTCCCAGATTTTTTCCCTATAAGTTTTAAATGTCCTGTTTTTATATAAACACTATATGGACACCCTAACTTACATCTTCAGCTTCCGATGTTTTCTCTAAATCAGCATTGTAGGCCTACTGAGACCCATATTACGTACGTTACTTGACCTAAGGAAGGTATGTGCGCATTTTTATCATTATGGGTGGTTTACCATCAACTACCTGTGAGTTATGTCCGCCTTCTCCGGTTCCTGGTAACGATGAATATATTCATAATATAAAATACATAATTTGTCGTACGAGTCAAACGCACTCATAGGTTAAAGGTTAGATTCCGCGCATAATTAGATTGTTCATAACAGCATTAAGCTACTACCTGCTCCATCGACATCAATCTATGTCCCTGCTGCTACAGCTGTAGAGATCTGCAATACCGACATCAAAATGAAGGTCATAAGAAAGATTTAAAAATGAAGTGTTAAGAAGAAAAAACTGGAGCATCAAAGTTGCTTAAGAATGTAGTTACTTACTTACTTACTTACTCAATGGCAATAGACATTCCTCAGCAGGCTAAAGGAATATTATCTATTTTATGGAACCTGAAGGTTCATTGCTGCGCTTACCGCCATTCAACCCTATTCTGTGCTAATTTCATCCAATCATCCCTCGCAAATCCTACTTCCCTTAAATCTATCCTAACATTGTTCTCCCACCTACGTCTATGTCTTCCAGGTGGTCTTTTCCCTTCGGGTCTCCCAGTCAATACTTTTGAGATATGTCTTTTCTCCCTCAATACGCGCAACATGTCCAGCCCATTTCATCCTCCGTGATTTAATTACCCTTACTATATCCGGTGACGAGTAAAGGATACAGGAGTGACGGAATATAAACCACAAAATACGATGAATCTCGCCAAAAAGAAAACTGAAGATGCGTTATCACATGTTTTAGATCCTCAAAATACGCAACTTACGATTCCTTTTCCCCGTAAAGTAAACGAACTTTTATTTTTATTTTGTATATAAAAAAGTTTTCATGTTACCATTTGCCTCTCAAATACATTAATGTACTGGGCGGGTACTTGCATAGCAATACTACGAGCAACAAACCCTAAAAACCTAAATCCACAGAGCAGAACCCCGGTTTGGAATACCATAAAAATGCAATTGGCAAGAATTATATATAAACTGTTATGAAATCACTATTGAGATCTTTTTAACAGTTATAGTCGGCTTAAAAAGGAAAGTTATTTATTCGGTTATAGTCTTATAAAACTATTATCAGTCGCGTATACTAGACGGAAATAAAGTTTATTTTATAATGATCCAGGGACTGCGAAGGAAACCTTAAGGTGATCTTACACTAAAAGGACAAAATTCCTCAATTTATAACAAACAATTCTGAAATTTCAACCACGACATGCTTCGATCAGTATCTTATCATTACAAGCTAATTTCCATGATGCTACTTTAAACAATTTTGACGTATTTAATATTTCGTTTCTAACACTTATTTTGCAATATTTGCATAATTTAATGTATGACATTTAATATAATTTTGAACTGTACAAGAAAAAGGTTATATTATAGGTCTATTTATCGAAATTTTCTTCACTATAATTGGAAATTCCTAACGACAGGTACCTACAAGATGCTAATGCTTTGTTTGTCTAACCATGATCTAAGAATATAATTTTCCTGACGAATACATGAGAGTCCCTGGTTGCATTTTCCTGTGAATATATATTTTTCTTAACTGAAACAGAATGATATCAATAAGTTCAACTTTTTAAAACAAAATTTATGCATAGGTTTGTTGTAAACGTTTTTCGCCAAGATTGTCTGAAAATTAGGGCTGTACCGATTAATCGATTAAACATTTAATCGTCGATCAATTACATTTTCCGATTAATCGGTTTAGTCGAATTCTGAAAAACTTTTTCGAGAAATCTGTCAAATGACTAAACTCCTTTCTCTCGCTTCTCCGGCCTTGGCACATCATGTGTCATTCAGCCTATTATGTCCAAACAATTCCCGTTATTCAGAAACCTGAAGGGTAGTTTAGTTTTGCAAGTCTTGGCTGAAAAAGTAACCAGAAATGTAAGTTTTGTATATATCTTTTCACTAATTATCTAATAATGGTATTCATTAATTCAGGATTTCTTCTGATTATCTGTAGTGTAGTAGTTATTAACGTGTAAA
The DNA here is from genome assembly GCA_964059195.1 of Ectobius pallidus. Taxonomy (NCBI): domain Eukaryota; kingdom Metazoa; phylum Arthropoda; class Insecta; order Blattodea; family Ectobiidae; genus Ectobius; species Ectobius pallidus. The sequence goes on from CAXKWD010000004.1 coordinate 99,168,997, forward strand.
ACAATATTAAATGTATACTTTGGTTTCGTTCAAAATACCGACCTGTTTGTCGATTAATCAGTCGATTAATCTATTAAAGTCAAGCGTTAACTCGATTAGAAATTTTAATCGATTTTCAGCCCTACTGAAAAAAGGTAAAAATTAGCCACATGATGTCCAATAAAAAAAAAGAAAACTTTAAGAATATCATACAGCATATTTTTAAGTGGCTTGTCCACTTCTAGTTTGAAATAAAGTAGCCTACAGATCCTCTGAATGCGATCATAATTAAAGCACAGTACACTGACTTCACTTCCGGTATGTTGGCAGATAACATGCCACTGGATGACGATGGGGTGGAACAAATACATAAATTTAGATGCAGCATACTCCTGTGTGGTCCTGGAACATGTGCTTATTTATTACCTGCGCTACACAATATTTATTACGAAGTGCAGCCAACCACATTTTCTTGTGCAATTGATTTTAAAACTGTCCCCCCTGGCAGGATGTGTCCCCCCTTCCCTACAGTAATTATATTAATTTCCCTTTACAAAGCGGGTTCACTGGAATGCTTTAAAATAAACATGGGGGATGACGCACGCGCGATTGTGGCGATTAGATAAGCTGTGAATGGGCTCAAGTGACGGCCATACAACCATTATGAATGCGATCACATAAGGGGACCTTAGTCCGCCGCCGTGGGTGAGTCGGTAGCACGCCTGCCTTCCACTCCGGCGGCCCGGGTTCGGGTCGGGGATTTTTCAGTAGTGAAAGATCCCCTCCCCGGGTTCAGGACTGGGTGTTAGGTTAAGTCTTCGGTTAAGATAATGCACATTGTGCGCGATTCCTAAATTATTATAAGGGGACCTTACAAGAAGCAATCTCGTTGAGTAGCATATGGTTATTCTAACAACCAGATCAAGTAGGAAGATATCAGCCAGAGGTGTTATAATTTAAGACAACCTCCCTCACCCCTCCCCCAAAAATAATCAGAGTTTTATATTCCTAGTTTAAAAAAACACCCCCAAAAAACACGATTTTATAATACTAGTACAACATAAAGCAATTATAAAAAAACAAATATTTAAAGTTTTAACATTGCAACGTATTACAATTTTGAAGACAATCATTTTCATAAATCCTTGAATTTAGTGATTAGTGATTTAGTAAAAATGCTAACACACTGCAAATGACCTAACTCAGGAGTTCTCAAGCTGTTTTCTCACATAGGGTTCGGCGGAAAGAAATCATCAGTTCTAGATTGAATCCATTCAAAGGGATGAAGTAGAATTTCTTATAGGCTATAAAAATATATTTTAAAAAAATTTCAAAATAATTAAAAATATAAAGCAATTTTTAAGCACGCTTTGCTGCAAAAAAAATACAGAGTGCTTCAAAAAAATGTATACACACTTTGAAGTGTCATAGAAAATCTATTTTCCGTTCTACAAGGTTAAATTTCTGGAAATGGAAAGCTTAAAGTTCAATTTGAAAAATAAAAGACTTTCTGATGAAAGTGATTAATGTTCATATGTTCAAAATGGTGGCCTTCAGCATCAATACATTTCTGAGTACGAGTCACCACTGATTCCGTGCATCGTACAAAAGTGTCCAATGATATTTCTGCGTACACCGCTTAAATCTCATTCCAAAGCGTGTCTAGGTTACGTGGTTTAAGTTTGTACACCTCATCTTTTACTGTGCCCCATAAGAAGAAATCCATCGGCGTAAGGTCTGGAGAGCATGCAGGAAACTCGATTTGCCCCTGCGTCCTATCCACTGCCTTGGCAAATTTCGGTCCAGGTATGCTCGTACGTCTCTATGATAGAGCGAGCGGCGGGAGCTCATCTTGTTGGTAATAAAACCGTATAATGCACGAATGGCAGGGAATATGGAATCAGCAAGCGTTGTTAGGTACTTTTCATTGTTGGATGATTATTGGCACGATTGTTGGACGATTCTTGAAACTATTCTGCTGCCACCTGTTGAAGAAATATAACATTACTTTCTCCCAAAAATTTAACCTTGTAGAACGGGAAATAAATTTTCTATGATAGTTCAAAGTGTGTATGCATTTTTTGAAACACTCTGTGTGCATATATATATATCTGCATATCTGCATTTAATTCAAGATGCTACACTTTGCAGTAAGTAGTGTTCAGTTTCCTAGTCATAAATGTGGTCAAATGTATGACACTGACCTATTTTTTGTCACAGAACTACAATATGTCATAGCTAGATGTGAACACACATGCTATATTACACCGTAAGATTTTATTGTTTGTACTTTACTAAATTTCTATCAAACAGAAATGATTTGGTTGTGTAGGTCTAATACGGGTGTAATTATACATTTTATTTGGAAATCATTTCCATATATGAAAATATAGTTCTATAAAATGTTCGACCATCTCATGCTTCATCATCATCATAGACAAAACCAGTGGCGGGGGAGATTTGAATAGGTAGAAAGAATTCTAAAAAAATAATTAACTTACATATATAATTATTTTATAAAACTGGCCACTTAGAGTGCATATATAGCCTTTTTTTTCAAATTTCGGGGGGGGGGATATAACTCCCAATCCCCCCTCTGCGTCTGCCACTGACAAACGGCTTGTTTCAAAAGAATTATTTTCTGTTAGCACCTCTGAAGAGGAAGTCTTTATTACCTATACACGTTCTCCACACTCGTGGTTGGTGATTCCGATGGCATTTAAATAGCAAGCATGGATATATTTATTTGACACGACCGCTTGCATTTCCAGTAGGCGTGTGTGTGACTTTGACCTTCAACCTCAAGCGCGACAACTGGCCAGAATATAGGCAATACGTGAAACATATATCAGCCGCGAAGGCGTCACCAACGCTGTCTCTTAAACTAAAATAATGGAAGATTCACCAGACTGTATCTAAATGCTGACATTAACGTGGCGATATATGAAAATTGTGTTTCTTGTTATTAAAACGGGCGTCAGATTTGAGGAGGGTTTGGCCGGCGGCCACTCTTAGCATTGGCACTGTTACAAGTTAAACACCTGGAAGAGAAAATGCCCAAACACCAAACTTGCAAGACGCTTTGATTTATGTTGGCGTCTCAGATATTGCTTCTGACAGGGTCCCCATACAGAGTGTCAATTCGCGGAACAACACTTGAGAGGTGTAACAGATGGGAGCTCCGTCAAAGAGACATACTACTTCCTGTGCATGGATTTTGGCTATCTTCATTCAAGGCATCCCACATTTGAATGTGGTGTATAAAAGCTGGCGAAAGAATTGACAATTCGTATAATTACCCTTTTAAGCAATCTGGACATGGGCGTTGACCATAGTAGGGCAAAGAGGCACGTATCCTACATGAATTATTGAACAAAAAGGGTCTATATGGTGTAATTAGAAGGGGCCGGATGCTTTGACCTAAAAGTCAAATTGAGTTGACTATAGAGGAAAATTAGTCCTGAGCAGAATCAAACCCAAGTTTTCAGTTTTGTACGCCAAAACCATTAGGCTCCCACAGGCCGTACCCAGACTCATTCCAAAACCCCTTCTGAACCCAATCGACTGGTTACAGATTTCTGTACATCCAGAGTGTAGCGAGATTGCAATCGGACTTTAATGCTTATTTTAATTATAGGTTTTACGTTAACCAAACTAAAAAAAACACAAAAAATTTGGATAAAGTTTATAAGCATCAGAGTCTGAGGCAACCTCGCTGCACTCTAGTTGTGTAAATATCTATAGCGAGGTCGATAGGGATTAGAGGAAGGTTTGGAATAGGACTGCATAAGTCCTATGGAATCCTGTGGAAACTTCATGGTCTAGTCATCAGCGTACAAAGCTGAAAACCGCCCAGGACATATTTTCTTCTACAGATTAGGGACTGAAAACTGACGATTAGTTTAATTAGGCTATTTATTTATTAGTTTATTAAATGCAATCCAAAATTTTAATTTAAAACATAAGTAGTATCGAATTATGGAGGCTCTGCCGCATAAGCACACTAATTTGCTCGACTTCCAAAAATGTACAATCCACTCACAAATAACAAGAACTAGAAAATACGACCACACACCAGAATGCAATTTGCATGAATTTAAAGTGCTGAATAGTAAAACTCTGAGTAGGTCTATGATGAAGTTTCTTGCAGGAGCGAGTTGGCAGTGAAGAAGATGATGGTGCACTCTCCCCCACATACAAACATGCATGTATTATAAACATCGCTTTGACAAAGCTGTGGCAGTTCCACATGCAGCCAGGCACTCACAATTTGACGCAGATAAAGCTCTGATTGTCTCGCATGTCACAGAGGCGATGCTTCAATTTGTCTCTGCAAGGCCCACTGACATCACCACATCACTTCGCATCACAATGTACATCCCTTACACAGCGCGGTTCACACTGCCAAGGGCTTGAAGCATCTTGCACCATACTTTTTTTCTGCCGTCCTGAAAATCGGTTCACACCCACAATCTAATACATGTAGATAACTATGGTCATGCTGTATCATTAATTTTTCCACACCCTTGCCAATAAAATCAGTCCTTGTAGATGAGAATTTCACCTTGTGAAGATACGCCCAATGTGGTAAATTTCCAATTCTGTTTCGTAGGAGTTATTTACATGCCTGTAAATCTACAGGCATGGGACTGCCACATTTACGCACAATGACATCGACCTGAGCATGATCCGAACTTTCGATCTTAACCTCAAAAAGCCAATTATTTACGTACTGTTCCACTCAGGACAACTATTGTAGTAGCAATAATAATAATAATAATAATAATAATAATAATACCATAAAGCAATAGAAGTAGGTCAGTCAACTATGGTTTCAGCGATTTATCCGCACTACGCTGAATGGCTTTAATAAAGTACACACTTAAGTACTGTATCTCATACATGTACTCCCATTTTTTTCTAGTAAGTTCCGTTTTATTTGATCAACATCAACATCGGAAGATGGCGGGTTCAAATACCATGTCCAGCTAATACGAATACGGTTTCACGGTTTCTCTATTTGCGGAGCGAAAGCTTATATTTATGTTAGAGAAGAAATAAATAATGAATAGACCCAAATGGTCTACTGCTTTATCCAATTAGTAACCTTTAAATGTAAATAAATGATAAAATTTTCAAAGGATTGGGATAAATATTTATTTATTTAAGAGGCTTTGTCCTGACTGACTGAATGAATGAATGACTGACTGACTGACTGACATAATGACAGAGAATCAACGCAGAGCCTAAACTATAATAGGTAGGGACTTGGAATTTTGACAGTGCCTTCGTGTCATAATGTAGGCCTAAGTGCTCACTAAGAAAGGATTTTGCAAAATTTTGATTTTAAATGCCAAAAATTAAATGTTTTTTTACACAGAATTATCAAATCCAAATCACAGTTCACATGACAACATATTGTTGCCAATGGTCTCATATGGGTTTGGAAATAAATGAAATGGGAGTTAGACAAATTAGAGAAGCTATCAATATAATTCATGTCATAAATAAATATTAACGAATGAAATCCACTAAAATAATGCAGTCACATAACTTTCTCTACCCTGGACATAGAGAAAACCATACGATTTATGGTAATATGTATATTATTATATCGCAGGTTTTTGGAGAGAGAAGTATGAAAGTGATATTTCATTTCTATTTAATTTCATCCACAAAACGGGTTTAGGGTAACGTGAGAGTGAGAAATAAAATATTCCGCAAAGACAATACAATTTTATGTTACCGGAATTTCTGTTTCTTCTTATTTGAACCCCTACCAGGCTTGCTGTGTACAAGCGATGGGATGCAAAATTCTACATCCTCTATGAGCCATAAAAAGCTATACCAAGCATTTTCTGAGGGAATAGTTTGAGTGTGATAAGCAGGGCCCGGATTCTGATGACCTAAAATTGTTTGAAAAATGACCTATAAAATAACCCTAAAATTTAAAGAAAATGACTTAATAATTATAAAAAATGACCTAAAAACTTATATTTTATTTATAAAAAACTATTATTTTACACACAAAGTTATAGGTACTAATTTGTATGTAATTGTAAAAACTGTAAATAACTGTGAATGTTCTTTTCTCACGGAAATTTATACTGACACTGAGGTACTGGCGAGTCAAACTTCGGCATTTCCTTTTGTTGTCTGCCGGATTATATTATTGTTTATACTTACATTTATACATTGCACTTCAAAGACGGCACCGCTGTCGACGAAAAAAAAGTTAATACACTCAAAAATGCATGAAAATGACTTAATAAGGAAGAAAATTACACAAAAATGACAAAATAATGACGTAAAAATGAAAAAAATGCCCTAAAAACATAAAATGGCATAAAATGACAAAAAAATTACCTAATAAAAATGCATTTATATAATCTAGAGGCCATGATTAGGATTTATCCACAAGTTGGCATTGTGTATGCAGCATCAATAAAAAGATGACATGTCATTAGAATCCGGGCCCTGGTGATAAGTCTTTCTTCCTATTTCAAATTCTAAATACCTATATAATGATCTATAATTTAAAAATCGAAAGTCCTTCCTAAGATAATTTCCAATTACAAAATAAAAAACCCGGGCAACGCCGGGCCTTTTAAGCTAGTTGACCTATAAATGGTCAGAATAATTGGATAAAGGTTGAGATGAGAAAGAAGATTTGTTCAATAAAAGAACGAAATATGATATTACTTTGAAACCATGTCATTATTTTGAATTTTTTTCTGTTTTCGGGATTATATTAGAGCACTTCGCAAATGTGTATCGTAAACGGAAGTTCACACAGGCTCATTATAGGATACAATACAATTCTAATATTTTCAACTACTTTTTTCCTTCACACCTTCCTTAGCTCGACTTAGGAGAATATGTTATTAGTTGCGACTTAATCAATAAAGATGTGAACTGATTAATATGTGTACAAGAGAAGAACATCTCTTAATTTCACACCTTCGTCTAGTTTTCTTCACACCTCTGTATTTGGTATACAAATTGACTTTGAAGGCCTATATTAGTTTTTGTTTCCAATGTTAGGATACAGTGAGACCTGGATGAAACCTTACAGTATTTTTCAAATGAGAGGTAGATTCCTTCACCGCCAATGTACGAGCTTACGAAGCGCCGCTAGCATTAAGAGTCTTTCCTCCGTCTCGCCGTCTCTGATTGGACCGCGTATCAAAGCAAAGAGAAGGACAAACTGTTTGTCATCTGCAAAACACTGTAATTATGGAGAATTTGTGGAATAATTATTGATAACATAGATTACTGGACTTCATTAATTCAGGAATGAAAACCATCTCCTAGGAGCAGAAGTCACAGAATATTTGTTCATTTTGTGGAAAGACTGTATTATTCTATTTTAATTTAAACATTTGCTTATTTCGTGGAAATATTGTATTATTCTATTCCAATTTAAACAAACAAAGCTTGTACTTTGACGTTGTGCCTATTACATTGCACATTCGATGTTAATTTAAATAAACAAAGTTTGTGTTTGAACGTTGTTTCAGGATATTAGTACAGGGATCATATATATCCAGAAAGTAATTGTTTTCAGTACACTTTTCACGACTTATTTATATTAATTCAGGCATTTATTAATGTAAATAAGTGACAAATAAAGAAGAATAATAAATATATCATGTAAATATAAAGAACTTGTTTTGATTTATAGTACTTCAGGTAGCTATAACAGCTTTGTTCCAGGATTCGTGTGGGGAAAATCAATATCGTTACGTCGTGTATCCGATATCAGGCAGGTCGAAAAAAAAAATCTCGCCATTGCCCAATCAACTTGAACACAAAAATACGATATCCATTTAACACACCTATAAGTAATAATATAGTGTGTACAAAAATGAATATCCGGCACAATGCCGGAATAAATGTAAAATAACTATATATAAATGGTTAAAGAATAATCCTTTGAGAGTTTTATAAGGCGAGCCATACTCATAATATTTTAACTATAATTATGTTTTGTAAGTTATTTAATATTTTAAGGACACCCTTGTTCGATTTTGTTCTGTTCGTAATTTAGATCCAAGAATATGACACATTGACAAGACAACATTGACATGGCATGTATATAATATCAGTGGCGGACGCAGAATTCTTTTCGGGGGGGATTTGAATAGGTAGAAAGAATACTAAAACAAATTAACTAACTTACATATATAATAGTTTATAAAACTGGCCACTTACATTGCATATACAGCCTTTTTTTTTCAAATTTGGGGGGAGATATATCCCCCCAATACCCCCCTGCGTCCGCCACTGTATAATATATATATTTTTTGTAAATGAATAAAATAAAATAACACATTTGATTTGATTTATCCACAATGAAATTGGTCATTTCGTTTTCAGTTGTAAGAGTAAGTATTGTTCTTAAGTAACAGAGATGCAGAAATGAGATAAGTAAAGTGTATGGTTCCCTCAGGAGCAGTCTGAATACACTACAGTGGGAGAATACACTTACAGTAGCTCTTTTGATACGCCCCTGTGTCCAAGCGTAAGGCACTTCCTGGCTGTCTGTGAATTGGAGCTATTACGCTGAAGTGTTGTGGTATAGTTCCCCCTGACTTGTTATAACATTTCCTGGTTGGAATTAACGTTTTCGTTTGTCACTTGTCACACTCAGCGTTGAAAACTTAATTTCGATTTACAATTCTACTCCCTCTCAGAGTTAACATTAATTTATAAATTTGTTGAAAGAAGCAAACATGTACGTCTATTGTATGTACAGTGCTCTTTTTTTATTTTATTATTATTTTTTTACTGATTTTACTTATATTAGCGTAATTGTACAGTTTAAACTTCTATCACACACATTAAGAATATATTACCCAAAATTAAATTAAATTAAATTATTCTTGGTACCTTCCAGATTACGAGTGAAAATATATTTATATCGTGTATATTATATTTAAAATTAAAGTGATCCCTATACAGGCCATGGAGGCCCAGAGGGTTCCAGGAGGCTGAGGCTCCCAGATTTTTGGACATTCGGCACGTGTAGGTGGTAAGGTTGTCAGCCTTACGCACCGGCCGCCTTTACCCCCAGGATTGCTCCTGGGAATTATTTCTGTTAGAAGCTGAGTCGACCCCAGGGCCATAGTGCCACCAGAAGGATTAGGCAAATTGAAAAACTCCAACGACCTCATCGGGAATCGAACCCACGACCTTCAGGTTTGTAGCGCAGCGCCTCAACCACTACGCTACGGCGTACCCCCTATATTATATTTAAGTAAATTAAAACAAATAAAATTAGGTTTGAAAATAATAATAATAATAATAATAATAATAATAATAATAATAATAATGACAATAATTTGTATTATTTAAGTAAACGGGTGTAATGTTACCTACGCCTGTGAATTTTATCCCGTGGGAGTTATTTGCATGCTTATAACATCACCATACACGAGCCTATTATATTTATACGTGTATAAATGTCATTGACCTGGGCCATGATTGAACCTTGGTCACAGAAAGCCAGCGCCATACTGACTGCGCCACCCGGACTGACAGTTCTGTCTGGGAAGCGTCAATGCACAATGATGTAAGACAGTTTAGAAGAACGATTTTAATAAAACTTGAGATGAGCATAATGTTAGGTATACTGTATTGCGTTTAATATCTCAAGTGTGCTTTCGGGTTGGCTGAATAATAAATTTACTAAACAATACTCCAGATTTTGGATAAGAATATTTCTCATATTGGATTCCGCGAGATGATCATATATAACAGAAGCGAAAGAAAGAAAGACAGACAGAAAGAAAAGAATAAAAACAAATATGGTAGGTCTATCTTGCTATAGTCACACAATTGAAAACTCGCTGCATACAAGTTGATTTAAACCATTTTAAAATACAGCCTCACCAAATCCAAACTAAGGGGGAAAAAATCCTGAAGCATATATCCTAATCCAAATATCCAGACTTGGCTTCACAAAACTCCAACCAGGCTAACCACAAGACCATGCAGGTCTTATATCTAAATAAATTCTTAGTGACCAAATAGCTGAGTTAGCCAATTTTATTTGAGTTATATATTGAATTCTTACCCTTCATCTGGAACAATAGTTACTCGTTTTGTTTCAAGTTCAGCTGTTCTCTTAATGATTTACTTAATGATCATAGTATATCATCACCAGAGCACGGATTTTGATGACATACCATAATAGACGTTGCCCACGAGTGCAGATATTCTGATCAAGACTACTAGATTATAACAAATTAATTTTAGGGTAAATGGTTTGGTCAATTTTTTCCATTTTTTTATTTTTAGGTCATGTTTAGAGTTGAGGGGGTCAGCGCAACAGTGGTCTATTCCACCTTTTTACAGTTTAGAGAAAAAAGCAAGTTCAAGTTCTACATTGTAGTTTTTCGTAAAATTTGAAAAATGCAGTTTTATTGGTAGTGGAGTGTTCTATGATGCTTGGTCAACTTAACTGCAATGTTACATAGTCTACTGTTCAGAGTGTTCAGAGATATTATCAATTTTATGAGACGCTGCAACACTTTTTTCTTGGTTAGACCACTGTTGCACTGACATTTATTTCAACTTGACAGAGGGGAAAAACTTATTTCAATAAATATTGGATTTTTACATGCATTAAACATTATTTTAAGAGGAAAGGAGTTGTATTAATTTTATTTATAAATTCCAATGATTATTCAGTTCTACACACCATGAAATAAATGAAAAAGCTCACTACCATTGTCCCCAGTTTCTTCAACACTTACCTCATTTACAGAAATCAGATTATCATGAAATTAATTATAAATGAACGGTACATATTTCTGAAGACCGTTAATAGTCTCTAGTTATTTTGGAATTATTTATCTTGGTTTCAAAATTTTTGGTTGCCCTTACACAAGAGGAATTCTGTTTCAGGGAACAGATTATTGACTTCAAAACTACCTACAACAAACTTAATTTGTCCAACCTCTATATAGGAATAAAGTTTACCTCCAAGCCATGCAAATAGCATCATTAACTAATTTTTCCATGTCGGAGGGGTTAGACCACTGTTGCGCTGACCCCCTCAATTCAATGTCATTATATGGTCATTTTTTATCATTTTACGGTCTTTTTTGCACACTTCATCTTTTTAGGTAATTTTTAGAATATAGTCATTACTTCCATTTTTGTTGTTTCTCGCAATATAGAGCTTTTATGAATTTACTTAATTTGGATATTATCGGAAGTCTAAATAAGCATAAATAAATAAATATCCTTGTAATTACAATTTGGATACAGAAAGACGGTGTTTGCTGTTCGCATTTAGCTGTATGTAATTAGTAATTTCAAGCCTATAATTTGGTTAACTACATAAATGTAGAATAGACAAAAATCTGATGAATAAACTAGTATTTTCATTCTAGTATTTTTGGGTATTTTTTTCTTTTTAGTTTAGTTTTGGGGTATTTTTTGTATTTTTATAGCTAATTTTAAAAGTATTTTAGGTCATCACAATCCTGGCTCTGATAATAGCTATTTTAGTCAAATGATGCCAGTGCTGTAACTAACATGTAAGTATTTGGTTTGCGAAGTACTCGTGTAAGTTGTGGGAACCAACATCCATGCGATCTGAGAGAAACGCATGCTTCTCTCCCACATTCCAAGTGTGATGCTCACTTATTCATGGCAGATAATTGCAAAGAGGGTATTCAACCCTCCATACAGGATTTCCAATATTCTCGTCTTCTCCCCGCCATAGCTTAGACAGACGCGATATATCATTCATACAGTAGAAGCGAACTATTAACAACATAACTTACGTCATCTAGTAACGCTATGCTGACTGCGCGTGCGTGGGAGAGGGGACGACACGCGCAATCAACATTCAAGTCATTGATATGATCACTATAAGGAATTACACCAGTGCCTCGTATTACAGGCATCAACGGCAAGCGTGCATGGTATCAAGGATATGTCGCCTTATATAAACCGTTTATAGTATACCTATAGAATAGACTATAGGCTCACCATGACCAACTATACGCCTTATTTTCATTTCGGTGAAAGGAAATGCTTATACAGTATATGATATTATATGGCTTATATAATTTGTAAGCCATCCTTCTTTGAAATATCAAATCTCTTTCAATTTCGTATTTCAAAATTATTCAAGTATTTTTTATCGATTTCAAGTAATTTTGTATTTCAAAATTAATCCAAGTATTTTTTTCTTTCAATTAAAAAATATTAAAAATCTGTACATGTTCTAATAATTAGAGGTAAATTAATAATAATAAAACTAGTTTTCCACAAATTTGGGATCAAATTGAAAGTTAGTGTAACCTTTCTATTTTTATTTTTTCTATTCAAATAGGTAGTGATAGCGGATTTTTATCATTCACCAGAAATACATGTCCTTTGGTGCCTTAATTTTTAAAATATTTTAAAGAACACACAAACTCATTTCCTTAAACATGTACAGTGTTTGTCTCCACAATATCAATAATAAAATCGGTATTATACTGGATGATAAACAGTTTGTGTTAAAGGTTTGGTCGGTTGGTTGATCTTATGGTTATTTAACAACGGGGGTGTACTGCAACTTCGTTTTGTGATCGCCGCCGTGCCGAAAATTTGTCCCGCGAGAGGTCTTTTACGTGCCAGCAAATTTACAGACATGGGCCTGTCACATTTAACTGAACGTTTTGGCATCAGAACATTGCATAAAGGAGAATTCAGGCTACGCCGCATACTGGCTATGGGATGACTTAATAAGCTGCTATGCTTAAGTACTGTCAAGTACCTAAATAAAAATAGAAACCGGAAATAGAATAGAATATATTCTGATTGCGTTATACCCTACTCGTGATTGTACACAGTATTTTAAGTCAGATGTAATGAAATCTTTAGGTTCCTCTCTGTTGTAAAAAGCAAAATTTCTATAATTTAGGTTAAGTTAATTTCGGACCATCGGTGATATTTCCAGCCCTAACAATTACGTAGGCTACGTAGATTCTGTACAGAACTTCTTTAAACCGGCTGCATTTTAGGAATGAATTTCTTTCTTGTGCAATTCTCAGAACCTGAATGATAATTTTTGTTTGTACAAGGAACCTTTAAATTGTGCTAAAAGCATCAACTGTTCTCTTCACTCAGCTCCCACTTCTTTGCAATCTAAGTTTGCTCTTTAAATCTTCGAGGATCATACATATTAATAAGAGCAAAGTGGTATTCTAGCAGAAATAGCCTACCTCAATGGTATGGATATCGGATTAGGGAAGATTTTATTCTAATGATTATCATATAAATGTATAATTGAAACGAAACTGAACTAACAATGAGTTCTAGAGTATAGGAGTTGAATACGTCTTAAGCCGCGTTCACACCTGTGCAACGTTGCATGCGCACAAAAGGCTTGCGCCTGGCAGGAGGAGATGCAAGCCGGGGCATGCAACGGTGCAGGGTGAGGCATGCGTGGAATCTGTGCGCACGGACCTCCTTGCGCCGGTGGACGTAGGCGCAAGTAGCTCCCCATTTGAAACGGGGAGCTACGTGCAACAGTCGTGCGTCTTCCAAGGCTCTGCTCTGATTTTTCATTATGGCGGAGTGGTCTAATGAAAAGAATATTGAGTTCGTGGAGGATTATCGCTCGTATCCGTGTTTGTGGATGGCTAGCTCCCCGGACTACAAGGACAGGACAAAAAGGAGCGATTCCTTACAGTTTCTAAGGGACAAATACGCTTTGGGAACAACGAAAGCGGTGCTAAATAAAATAAAAAGCCTCCGATCATACTTTCGTAGAGTCCAGCAGAGTAGAGCAGTGGTATTATTTCAATGAATAGACCTTTTTAGGCTTTTTAAACAAACGAGTTTAGCCGTCTTCATAAAACATAATAATGGACACTAATATGACACCGAAAATTGTTTATAATTTTGACAGAGTTATTCTAGTTCCCCCCCCCCCCAAATAAGCAAGTAGCTATTCCTTATATTGGCACTCGAAAAATAGCATAAACAATTGAGATATTTACCCTTTTTAATGATACAATTATTCAATGCTCACTCAATTAACTTCCTATCTACTAAAATAAGTTGACTGAAATTGTTTCTATATATAAATTTCAAAGTATTTCAGGCTGCTCAAGTTTCATTTCCTGCGATAGTTACAATAAACAATAACAAGTGTGAATTGATTCAACCGAGGGAAGAACTGAGGTCAGTGATAACAACGTTGCTTTTGTTTTGGAAAGCAGAAGCCAAGGCCGACTTGGTTACATCAGTTAACATAAACACTGACTTAGGCCCGTTCTTACGATGTCTAGTTAAGTAGGAGTAAATGTTAACTGACAGTTTATTTTATGGTCGGAGTAAAGTTTCAGTAAACGCTTCTTTGTTCTTATCATCTTCTAGTTAAAGTTTACTCCCAGTTAATGCAATGAGACAAAAGTCATAGCAGTTGGTACGAGCGTTTCTCAGTTATTTGCATCAGTTTTTCATCTGTTTTCATTGTTTGGTTTGATTTTGCAATGGATAATGAGGTTATGGCTGATATAAAAAGTAAAGAGACACAGCAATTTCTTTTCAAGTGAAGAACAATTGTTTCTGAATGTTATAGACAAAAAGCGTCATATAATTCAAAATAAATAAACACACAGTAATGTGGGACCATAAGAGCAAAGCTCGGAAAGACGTATCAGAAAAACCTCTTGTAAAACACATAACTTCCTCTGAATTTAATTATAATATACAGTTCACAGTACGGGCAGTAGTGCGCATTCAGTTATCTTAGCCTAAAAAGGTCGCATAATTTGCGAGGCAAGACCTAAAACCTAATGTGTTTGTATATGAAATGTGTAGCTAATAACTACAGGATATATTACGAGATGTTTTATACTCGTATATTATGCTTATTATACAATTCCTGTTAAAATCTATTTCAGTTCAGTCTACTTCAATCTAAAGGTTGTTATGATGTTTTCTAAAAAATAAAGACGAATAAAATCCTCCTCAAGTAAAGTGGTTGTAAAAATGAAAGGAAAGTTGCTACGTTTCTAACGCCATCCCCGAAGGATGCAAAACCCAAATATAATCTGATGTACGGGTAGAGGAAGTAAACAGTAAAATAACTGATTGTCCAAACTTTCATAATAGTTCGATCTAGTTTTCAATATTGTTTTATCTTTTTTACATATATTGGCACTGTTCTTCATCACCACTGATATTACGAAAGCAGCTAAATAATTTCGTGTCCTGTCCATTTTAATTCAGTTCGCGAGAAGTATAACCTCAAAAAATCCGCCGGTTAGGAGTTTACTTGTACATTTTCCTACAGTAAAGATTACTGCCAGTTAAGAGATTTTTACCAACAGTTAACGCCTAACCAGATATTGTAAAATCGAACTGTCAGTAAAGTAACCGTAAAAGTAGCCGTAAATATTTTACTGGAGGTGGTAATAACGGGCCTTAATGGTTTATTCCTTTGATGCCGCCTGCTCATGCAATGAATAGCTGCACTATACAAAGACAAACAACAAAGCGATATATAGCCTACATTATTAATTTCAGTGCGTTGTATAAATTTATTTGCATTACATCTTTTCTTAAAATGCACTAATTCACATTTATTTATTTTCTTTTGTATTAATTGGAAAATCTATTTAAAAATAGTGTTTTTCTGCAAAAGTCCTCTTTAGCCCCTAGTCTAGTGGTTGCTGACTACGGACCCGCAAGTCTGGGTTCGAACCCCGGTACCTCCTCAAATTTTTCTGAGGTAGGGCCAACTGGAACGGGGTGCATTCAGTCTCGTGACACCAACCGAGGAGCTAATTCATAAAGAAGTAGCGGCTTCGGTTCAGTAAGCTATCAACAACTGCAGTAGGATTCGGCATGCTGACCACATGCCCTAATCCTGTCTGCTACCTATTCAAAATGTGACAATTATTACGCTCATATTATTGGTAATTAATAATAAATAAAATTATATTTGGAAGAAAGCAGTTCGTTCGTTGAAAATGCCACTGTTCGAAATAGTACCTACTGGTGATCAGAGTTGTTCCTACTGCGTACATTTTCGAACGATATTCTGGAAATGAAAGATTGATTGCCATGACCAATTTTGCTGCTGTTTGACTTTCATATTTTTGTGAAAGGTCAACTACATTGCCAACTTTGTGATTACAATACAATTGAATTTTCTTCTTACGGTTTCGTCTTTGTCGCAAAATAACAACAGCTGCAGCAGCAGCAGCTATGGCACCTAAATCCAAAGCGGACATTTCATCTGCGCACTTCTAGCAGGTGTGAACAGAAAGAGGTATGCGCCTACAATAATGGAGCCGCAAGAGACTAGGTGCATGCGTAGGCTTGCACCGTTGCATGCGCAGATGCACTGGAGAGGCACGGCAACTAGGCGCAAGGCGCACAGGTGTGAACGCGGCTTTAGGACTTCGCGATTTCATAATTGTGTGTTATTTTGAGATCCCAAAGAATAAATAAACAAACTTTGCTCACACAGTTCCTGTGTTTGATCATGAGATTGCCTATGCATAGAAAGTAGAGGTCCAGGATTCTACTCTAATAGTTTAATAATTTCTGTAATTCATGTAACATATTTCAAGTATTTCCTAACTGCGATTAGTGCTGTAGCATCAATTATTTCATTGTATAAAATTAGTGCACTAGGATCACATATAATATTTGATTGACATTTTTTTATTCTTAAAAAAAAAATACACTGAAAATATTAGTTTACTCATCCTTCCCCATATTGTATACCTTAGTTTTCGTGCCTTCATATATCACGTACTGATGTGGTGCCTACTTGAAAATATTATGGCGGGTGGAAGAATTGATTTATTACACATAGGCCTCAATATGACGAAAGCTAAGTAGGGGAGAGTTGCCGAAGTTGGACCGTTGCCTAAGTTGGACCTCCTTCATATTTCGCTATGTGTTAGTAACTTAAACCTTAAAGTTGGCTCTACTGGTGGGAAATGTTATCAAGGACGCGTGATCCAACGGTCAGTTGGCTGCAGCCATTGAAGAAAGAATAACTGCAATTATTGTGTTCTCCTCGTTTGTTAACAAGAGTCGCGCTACAAATTATAAGCTATTGTGCAGAGTAAGAGTAAGCAAAACAATTACCTACATTATATTTTACAACTGCCTTTCATTAGTTAATAACTAGATATCGTAAAACTAGTTTTACATTTTGTGTATCCTTGTAGCATCATATTTCTTTACATGGAGTCCAGTTGCCGAAGTTGGACCACTGCGTGCTTCCTATTTTAGACCACCATAACTTCCATTCTTGATCTCAGCGTATAGGCAGATTTGGTATATTTGGTATATTTTACATTTTTTATGCGATTTGTTTCCTAGGTTATTCTTTGTTTCTTATTTGAAGCACTTTATCAGTACAAAAGAGTTTGTTTCTAATTTACAAATTATAATTAATGGTTTTGTATAATAGGCCCTAAATAACTTAAACTGCCATGTGTGCCTAATAAATTTGTTAAAATACAGGTACTTTAAAAATATTACAATTATTTTTTTTTACTCGAGGTTTAACCGTCGGTCCAACTTACGCAACCGGTTTCCTAATTCGGACCATTTACAGACTTCTAAATTTTAAATTGTAGGCCTTGGAGATATGTATCTATACAAAATATAATACTACCAGATGAAAGTGTATAAAATGTAGATTATTGTACAATATATTTTGTATCAATTAAATACATAATAAAGGCGTGGGGCAACAAAATGTAAAATCGGTCCAACATAGGCAACCTTCCGCCTATCTCCCTACTCTAACACGTTGGGTGTTTGGAAAGGTAGATTCAGACTGAAGAATTCAGTGCCACAGCTGGGTTTTGAACCACAGATCTTCGGCTCTTCGTGCCGCTGCTCTGCCATTTGAGCTACCATTACAACGTGGCGGTGCAACATTACATTCTCCAACTGACTCATTAATCCTGGCCAGTTTGAGGATTTAATGATTCGCTCAAATTGCAGAGCAGCGGCACGGAGAGCCGAAGATCTGTAGTTTAAATCCCGGCTATGGCATTGAATTTTTCAGTTTGACTCTACTTTTCCAGCTTAACCTACAAACACCCAGTGTAAAAGAATTCCACATTGGGTGTGTATTTACACGCCGTAATGCAGCAACATATCAACAAAGTAATCAGCAAATCACTTTGTCACGACAATGCTTCAATTGCCCGAAGGCTTTAGTTCCATTAATATTTAATTCATATTATACAGTAGGCCTACATTAAAATGTAGACTCATTTCAGTAACTACTAGGATAAGATAAAAACTTCTATATCACACAGATCACTACCTCCTCAAGATAAATAAGACCACTCACGTTTACGCGCTCCAGTCTAAACATCTTACAAATAAAACTCAATTTAAGCCATTTATAGCATAAATAACCATTACATTTTTACAACACACAACAATATGCTAAATTTATTCCAAACGTTTGAAATATAAATTTTGCTTATTGGAAGTTAAATCACGTAACTTATTATCATCAATAGCAGCATTTCCATGGAATTTGCCAAATGACAAGTGAGAGTAATATTAAATTCTCTTACGAAATGAAAATGTATGGGGTTTAGTTTCTCATTGATACTGGATTTCCACACGCGATGTTCGGCGTTGGTATGCTGGCTCTGGCTTGCAGACCAACACTCCCATTGGCTGCCAACCTCCACATATAGCTAAATAATGTATAACACTAACCACATAGTTTAGTGCGCGAAGCGGAGGCGGCAGCCGTAGCGAAGCGTCCTTGCATTTTCGAATAATGTACGATACACTGTTTGTAGGTTTCGAAAATGTGACATATTATATCTCCCGGAGGTTTGTCAGACCCTTATCATGTTGGCAGCTCTGATTCCAGTACCACGTGACCCATCGGCTTCTTCCCAGCATGCACCTGCGCTGTGTTTTTGTAGGGAACAGATTAGCAGCGTGGTTAGTCTCTTTTAATACCATGCGAAAATTTTACGTAACATAGGTTATTTCGTGATTTGACCGAAAAGGATTCATCTATACAGGTAATTTTGGGTTTAAAAAGCTTATAATTACATTAACGTTCATAGCATCACTGTGAAAGCCACAATAAAAAAGAGAAAAGCTGAACGTGTAGTGCTCAGAAATACAAGCGGCATGCTACACGACATACTTCTGATCTGTGTTGTGTTCAAATTTATGTGAGGTTGGGGAATAACAGTTATTAAAAAGGATTTATGGAAGTGAGACACACAAATGGCTTCCTGCAGGTAGTAAATACAAATTAATTGTGTCCTACGATTAAATTTAGAAGCACCAGATATACATGATATAGTTGCACGTGAAATTCTTCAAGGGATAAATGATATAATAGGTTATTAGAGAAGGGTAAGCGATGGTATTGAAAAATAATTGGAGACTGGAAACTCCAAAGGGGCTAAGTGTCAAAACATATATTTCGAGATAGCCTAATGAAAAAGAAAGTAGATACATTCATCCAAAGTATAATTCTTGAATGTAGAAGAATATTTCATTATTTGGAACTATAGAAGCAGAAAATGTTTGTACCCACATAAGCAGGGGGTAACAAAAGGGCGTAGTTTTTAACTATAAAACGGTTTTTAATAACATTTGAAGTTGTAGATTATTTTATTGTTTTGTTATATATTGTTCATTGAAGTCTTTTACTGACTTGAAATCGTAAACCATCTTCTTGAGAATCTAAAATATTTACAAGGAAAACTCAAAGATTACAGAATACTTGAGCAGTCAAGCGGTCCCTATAAAATACATAATTTACACAATAATATATTCGGCAAATACAGCCTCATAATCTTGCTAAGGAAACAGCGGTCTAATGAAAGCAGTTAGGGTGATTACTACTTTTAGCGGATTGAGCAAAATAAATTGTACATTAGTTCTCAGTATCGCGAACTGTAATATTGTAATATTGAACATTAATAATAAAATTGAGAATATTTGAGCAAAAATACTGCCTATATTATCGGAAAAAGAACAAAGGTAAACTCCTGAGAAACGGCATTAGCACATCAGACTTGGACAAATCTGAACGCGTCTTCATTGCTAAAGTAAATTATCTTAGTAAGTGCTTTAAGACATTATACTCTGATTTGGAAGGCAAATTCTCGACTTAGTTGACAGTCATTAAACAAGCCGTTTCTCGTAATGTCCACCTTCTAATCCGTAATTCACAATTAGTAACACATAAAACAAGCAGGGAGAATCGTGTTTTAATAGTTCGATTGCAGTAAGATTCAGGCCTACTACTTTTTGTGAATTAATTTTAATTAAAGTGAGTCTGACGATAAACCTCTAGAAAACAACCAACAACACGTCAACACTACAACTCAACAAGCAACACCAACTTATTCTAGAAACAGGAATAACAATAAACAAACTTCAAGACTCAGGTAAGAAATCAAATACAAAAATATTCAGCTGCCGCCAATTTAGAAGATGGCAATCATAAATAGAATTTCGAAGACACTCATTTACTTATACTAAAAGGTTCAAATCTATACGAGCAGTAGTGACCCAATGATCTCGGATTGGAACAAATAAATCAAAACACATAGACCAATAATTAAGTCAAACAAGAATAGAACCCGCAGTACCAACAAATATTTTGATGATTTAGCATTTACTGCCACGACCGATGCTCCCGATAGAAACACCCAATCAAAGGAAATGGATACAGGGAAGGAGAAAATGAAAATTAAGGAACTAAGAAAGAAAGATATGAAGTAAGAAAGTAAGCAAGAAAAAGAAAAGCAACAAGAGAACGGATAAAGAAAAAAGTATAAAACAAGGAAGACTGGAAAGGAAGGATGGGAAGGATATAAGGATAAAAACTATGTAGAAAAATTGGGAAAGATAGATAGATAGATAGAAAGAAACAAAGAAAGAAAGAAAGAAAGAAAGAAAGAAGGAAAGAAAGAAATGACAGTTAGACAAGCATACAAGGAAGAAAGAAACATTAAAGATCCCAAGAAATAAGATGGAAAGAATGTAATAAAGAAAGAATGAAACAATGAAAGAATGAAAAGAAGAAAAATTTACGAAGAAAATCAGGAAGATCGAAAAGTAATTCAATATTAAATAAATACATAAATAAATAAGTAAATAAAATCTGTCCCAAATAGACACAAAAGAAAATTATGTGAATAAATTAATAGAAATAATGAACTAATCAGTACGCATATAACATAATTTGGAGTGAAGAAAAAGGAAGGCATAGACTACAACCACTCATATATATACACACACACACACACACAGAGAGAGATAAGAGTCTAACTCTATTATGATGCAGTAGTGACGTCTCATGAAGGGGATGATATCCACTTAACGTGCGAGAGAAAAGGGCTACTAAAAGTTTTAGAAGTCTATGAGCATTAAGATAATACGTACGCCATAAAGTAAAAAAGTTAGTTTTTAAAATACGACCCTTGAGATAACTTCGTATGCACTCCTCTTACAGGTCTATGCGGGGCCACAAAATGACGAGTTCTTCAGTAGCCAAACCCTCTGAATCTTGCTTCTCACGTGGGTGGGCTTAATCATACTTAAAAGGGCCATTCTAGCCAGAGAGTCATGGAGGAAAATACAGTACATTGGGACTTCGGATTGAAGAGAAGTAAAAAATAAATAAATAAATAAAATTTCGTATTAAATTACCCGTTCCCTTTACCATAGCCTACCTGAATAACACAAAGGAAGACAGAAGCATATAGGCCTAGAACTATTCTCTGAATGAGAAATATGTTTTCGTTTTCCCAGTTTAAAAATACCGGTATCTACATTTTTGGGAGGAATCCTTACGAAATGTAAGGAATTATGTGTTATGAATTCCAGAAAGCTTAAGGAAAAAGAAACTTGACAAATAAAAATTCAAGTTAAAGATAATAGTATGTTGCCTAGTCTGTAATCATTCATGATTTCTTGACAGACATGAAAGTTTCCAAAGGTGGTATTTAAAATTAAACCCAACAACCGAGATAGTGACACTGAAATGATTTCACCAAATGGTAATAAATACTCATAGGCGGATGTGTCGGATTAATACATAGGAGAATTTTAGGCTAATTATCTTCTGGAGTTTAATCCACAACGAAAAGAAACTATCCAGAGGCACATGATAAATCACGATACACAGCACTTTGCCGGTTACTTACAGATTTACGCTATCACATAATAGACAAAGCGAGAATCTTTCTGTAAATCATGGAAATAATGCTACTGTATTTATTCTGCCTCCAAATCACTTTTATTCATTTTTTGCATCATTCACTGTGTAAGTTTTCAAAATATTTATTCATTTATACGTTATTGGTTTTTGAAAACACAAGTCAATATTTCTCTACAGGCAGATAATCATAAGATATATTTGAGGAAAGCCAATAACTTCATTAACATTGAAGACATTAATTTTTTAAATGATGTAAAGACAGTTTCGAAATTTCTACATAATAAATGTTTCCGTTTGAAAGCATGTAAATTATAAGATCGCATGTTTTCCTTTTTCTTGTTTAGTTGGAGACAGTAACGAAAGAACAGAAGTATTCACAAAGCCCATATCCTCAGACTTTTGCTACCCGCTAATTAAATTTAAACTTTAGAACATTTAATAAAGGCCACAAAGTTGCCCGCATAAAATAAGTATCAAAGTAGAACTGGATATTTATTTAACATTGATACCGTTATCAATTAAAACTACTGTATAAGATTTGTAGTTACCATATACAGTACCGGTACCCCAATAGATGTATAGTTCACTAGAGTAGTTATTTTTGTTTCTTATTTGTGCTAGTCTAGGAAATAATTTAGAATTGTTTATATCTGCTCCCTTAGATTCCTTATAGGATTTTGTCTCTAAGAAATATGCGCTCATTTCAACCAAGCAATTCTTTAGTTAATAAAAAAGTTATATTTTAGTTTAGTTTAGTGATCCCTATACAGGCCATAGAGGCCCAGAGGGTTCCAGGAGGTTGAGGCTCCCAGATTTTGGACATTCGGCACATGAAGGTGGTAAGGTTGTCAGCCTTACGCACCGGCCGCCTTTACCCCCAGGATTGCTCCTGGTACTCATTTCTGTTGGAGGCTGAGTCGACCCCAGGGCCATAGTGCCACCAGAAGGATTAGGCCAATTGAAAAATCTCAACGACCTCATCGGGAATCGAACCCGCGACCTTCCGGTCTGTAGCGCAGCGCCTCAACCACTACGCTACGGCGTACCCCTAAAAAAAAAAAAGTTATATACCGACTGAAAGTAGATTTTCAAATATACGAAGGAACTTGTCATAATCAAAAATGCACAATTATTTTAATGCACTCGTACTTTTCTGCATAATTAGAACTAGTGTGAACTGTGAACGTTTGTTCAGTTGTTCATTTATATTTTGTTAGTGAAAACTATAAATTCCAATTTCGAATTCTTACATTTAAATTTACTGCTCAAGCAATTGAACTTTAGGATTCTACACGCTTTTCTGGCGATGGTATACAAGAGTTCCTTAAACGAAGGCACCACCCACATTTTATCTGTCACCCTGTCTCCGTTTCTCTCCAAGTGTCGTCTTGTTTTCTAATATCTGGAGTTCAGCGCTATTCGATTTCTCCGCGCATTCCACTGCTTATGTCAGAAGGGTTGCGTTCCTGGAGGGTATAGGCTGGAACAAAACCTGTACAAACCTACAGATGAATTGATACGACTAGCGCTTGGAAATTATTCTTGCATTTAAATATCATAATTTAGTTAAAGTCAATTATATTCAGATTAGTGTTCTTTATTTCTTATAATACCGGTAGGAATTTTAACATTAATTATCTTATTCACTGAAGATTAGTTCACTTTTATAATAACTTTGTTTCTACAGAACTGAAATAGGTAAATCACTAATCTGTGACCACAAGAGGTCAACTGTGACGTGAAGAGTTCAATTCTGCAGCAAACAAACACTTTTCATTTTCCGTCCGTAATTTCTAGTGTTCAAGCTGCTAGCCTAACTACGATTTCTTTAAGATTATTCTTAATATTTCCCTCCCAACTACGCCTACATCTTTCCACATATCTTTTTCTAACAGAAATTCCCATTAAAATTCTATATGATCCTTATTATATACAGTATTTACCATTTGTCAGATATTTTTTTTTCTTAATTGTGTACAAATTCCTGAGCTATATCAAATTATCCGGTTTTCTGTATATCCGGAACGGTCCGAACTCCAATTAGTACGAATAGTTGCAGTTCTACTGTACTAATAACAGTTGATATGGAAGAGTATTGTTTAAATTTATTAGTCTGTGCAAAGCAATACCAATATCTACGAGAAACAGTAAGGGAATCTAAATTACTAAATATTTTTCTATATTTTTTCGCTTGGGGAAAATCACGGGAAAATCCTCAGGTTTATCAGAAATATTGAACAAGTGCTGCCATGACGAAATCTGAGATGTTAATCAAGGCGACGACGCTCTCAAATATGCTTGTGTATTTAGACAAAACATGCATACTACCATCAGAGAAGAAAGCAGCAGGATTTTCAACGAATTCATAAAAAAGGGTATGCCAAAACAAATAAAATACTATAAAATATTATCCAATGCGTGTACTTTCACGTATAGAATGTTTGATGAAATAATAATTACAAATAATACTAATAAAAATAAAAATATTTGTAATAAATATTGTGGGTCTCATCAAAAATATAAACAGTGTTTGAGGCCCTTAAAATGTAACTGCATTCAAAAAGATTTTTTCTTTCTGTCCTAATATTATAATAACAAGTTAATGTATTTTATATTATTTAGCTGTAAAAAACTCGTTCAGGAGCTGCTGTGGAATATTTAAGCACAGGTTGAAGAGTATGTTGTAAATAGAAAGCGGAATAACAAAAATACTCAACAAACAGTGAGAGAGATCAGTGATCAAAGATACATAACAATTATTTCTGGAAATAGATTAATATTTCACTTCTAATACTATAATATGAATACTTAAAGAGTGCGCTAGAAAATGTTTATACAACCACACGAGCATTTCTCATTAACTGAAAACATACGTGATACAATCTACAAGGAATTGCTATTTGAAGTCCATCTCCGATATTTGTTAGTTGAAGGCAAGTGTTGCAAGGGAAAACGCGACAATACAGAAGGACTTCCATTTTCTTCACGTATTACGAAGTAGAAGACAGTTTATTTATATTTTTAATTAAATCAAGTATCAAAATGATTTTAAATTGTTTAAAATACCTTTCGCAGTTTTGAATTAACCACACATGAATTTTTCGCTCAGACCTCAATATTTACTATGACAATGTCAAATCTCAATCTATTTCCAGGAAACGTAAAAGAAAGTGGGAATACGACTTTCAGATACACCCCTTAACATCAGTATTTGAAGACTATTCATAACTGCCTTACCGTTTCAAGCAACCTCCAGTAACGATATTTATTTGTTAGTATCTCCAGTTATTCCTAGTTATTCATCAGTGTCCTTTATGCTATAGGTGAACCTTCACTACAAAACAAGGAGTTTCTTAAATTGTAGTCATTTTAAAAAAATCAGAAAAGTTACAATACACTTTCAAACAGATGAATAAATAGTGATTGCTAATTTACTACTTTTAATACCTCATCGGAAATAATGGTTCGGATTGGGTTGGCCAAGGCAGTAAATATCATTAACTCACTCACGAAAAGCCATGGTCAAAATTCAGAGCTGGTCCATCTGAAAGAAGAGTTTTTTAGACTTGTCCCATTCACAATTCGTATATATATATATATATATATATATATATATATATATACGCTGAACAACTTTGCTTTCGGTGTCACAATCGTGACAGAAAAATTGAAAAGTTTATTTACTTGTTAAATACTGTTTGCACATTGCAGCGCCCTTTAATTTCTTTTGGTTCTTTGCAAATTAGATATGGACAGTCATTTATATTATTGTATAATTTTAGGTAATTTCTAAATATCTTATTTAACTTTCGGTCACACCCATGGTACATCGTATCAATAGACCTATACATAAGGTAGACCAACAGCTATTTTGGTGCCTTAGAATTTATACCTATTCTGGGGTATATTTAGGTAACTGATGCCAAATGTGCCATTAGTTTTGCCCTATCAGCTTTAGTTTTTTAGATATGGTATTACCATTATGCATATTATCCCATTTTACGTTTGATATAAATAAAAACAGTGCCTATTTGTAGGTTCTAATCATGGGAAGAAAAAAGCAACACACTAACATTACATTAACATTACAATAACAATGTAACATTGGGTCTTTCAAAAAATTGATATTATCACATACTGTACGGTCGTTTATGACTTATGAGATGTCAATTTGACGGCCAAAAAATAATCCAGCTTTTAGTTTTTCTGTACTTTGTACAGTTTTTGTACTACGTGTCCAAAGTATGGTCAAGAATTTTCACTAGCTATATTATCAAGCAAGATTTTGTTTCGCTAGACTAAGAGTTCACGAATAAAATCCCCCCCCCTCGACAAAAGTAGAGCTGGTAGAGTAAAACTGTTTACATATTTGGAATAAGCCCACTAAGTATTGCCAAAATCCGGTAAAACATCTGAGACACTAAACAAATAGTTTTTTTTTTGGCTGTGTAATTTGCGATTTATGGAAAACTTTAAATAACGTAAAATTACAATGATAGTACAGTTTGGCCTAATGATGCTATCTGTTATCAGAATTTATTTAAATTGTTTTAAGGCGTGAAAATATACTATAAAAAAATTATGTCAAGCTTCGCCGTACAAATATCATTTGTGCTAAACACTTCGCAAAAAGTGCAAAAAAATTGAAGTCATCGTTGTTCAAGAGATAAATAAATTAAAGATTTCTTCTATGAAAGATGGAAGAATATTCGACCTATTCTTGGACTGCAATCCAAAAATTAATTCAGTTCCTCAAGCGAATACAGCATTCTTTGCTAGCAGATCTGTAATGAAATATCGGCAAGAATAACAAAGCCTAGTTTCAGAAGTAATAGTTCCAAGCCAGGAATATATGGGTTTGCCTGTAACGATGGACTTAATCATGCTAGGACTGTACTTCTTGTTGAATTTTCCACCAAAAACAAGAAAACACCAACCACTTATGTCTATGCAACCATTTGCCAGGATTCACTGGAGGATGATAATGATGTCAAAAGTAATGTCTCTGAATGCTGTCGGTAATTAAAATGGCAAAATCTAACCCAATGATCAAAACATTCCTTATGCATGCTACAATCAAATAATTACTATACTATCTCCACCTACTCTAAAATATTTTGTAAATCAGTTCCCGTATGAACTTCCTTGCGAGCTAAATGTGTAGGAAAGATGTCCTAAATAATGATTATGTCTTAGGGTATTATTTCTTTGTACAAACTAATCATAATAAAATTTAGAGTAAAATATTAAAATGTCACTTTTTCAGGAGTACATCACGTATTTAAATTTTTTAAATACAGTTATGTATATTTCAGGTTCACAAAATGAAGTTATTGTGTGCTTTAATCATGCAGAGACAAAATCACTGCAAACTGTCACACCCGTTTCAGCAAATAATGTCATTTCATGAAACGATTACTAAGACTTTCAACTTTAGCCAGTTAAGTGTTTATATCAATTTAGCTATGCAGGTTAACATTACAATACTTCTGCATGTAAAAATCCAACATAAAAATAACAGAATTACAGTACTGAATTGCTTGAAAGAGTTCGCTATGTTGTGCCCACAAAATGTCACACCCGTGACATAACTTTATTACCGAGTCTCACTAAAATTATAAAAGTTCAAACTTTGGTTCGAAACTGCTGTAGTTTAAAATAAAATCCTACTCAATTTACTGATTTTTTGTTCATTTAGTTTTTGAGATTTCGTCATTTGAATTCCTTTTCTACAGTTCAAATGTGTCACACCCGTGACAATGGAATCTGCCCTATGTTAATATGAACGTTTTGGGTGCCTAGAGAAGGTCCTTCGCTGTGTTCATCTTTCTCCAGACTTTGTCCCGTTATATTAAGATCGATGGTTCCATCCTTCCCAAACAAGAACGGTTTGTAAGAAAGAATTTAAACAGAAACATTTATGTATTACGTTATGAATTTATGCATTATAACCAGGGCCCGGATTCTAATGACGTCATCTTTTTATTGATACTGCATAGACATTGCCAACTTGTAGATAAATCCTAATCATGGCCTCTAGATTATAAAAATGCATTTTTACTCGGTCATTTTTTGTCATTTTATGCAATTTTTTTTATTTTTAGGGCATTTATTTCAATTTTAGGTCATTATTTTGTAATTTTCGTGTCATTTGCTTCCTTACTTAGTCATTTTCATGTATTTACATTGAGTGTATTAACTTTTTTCGCCGCTAGCGGTGTTGTCTTTGAAGTGTTGTTTGTTTAGTGCAAGAAGGAAAAAGTCGGCGTTGTCATGTCTCAGTCGGAAATGAGAATCAAAGAAATACCAAAATTTTGTATTATATTACTATTGTTCTTAGATTGACTTGGCACCAGAGTCTGCCACCTGCTTGGATTTCAGAGTGCAAAACTACTGTTTTCCCTCAATAAACAACAATATAATCCGGCAGACCACAAAAGGAAATGCCGAATTTTGACTCGCCAGTGTCTCAGTGCCAGTATAACAGTATAAATTTCCGTGAGAAAAGAACATTCACAACATTACCGTTATTTACAGTTTTTCTAATGATGTACAAACTAGTCTATAACTTTGTGTGTACAATAAACGTTTTTTTATAAATAAAATATGAGCTTTTAGGTCATATTTTATAATTATTAAGTCATTTTCTTTAAAATTTAGGGTCATGTTATAGGTCATTTTTAAAGCAATTTTAGGTGATCAGAATCCGGGCCCTGATTATTACCGAGATATTTTAACTAATTCATTTTCAATTCCTTTATAACGCAAACAATACTTATCTTGGTAGATCCAAGAAAAGGTAAATAAAACTTGCGACCTTGAGGTAAACACAAAGAAGCCAGTTAATAAGTTTTTTGAACTTTATATATTTTTACAGCTAGAAATAAACCCACACTTTTAACAGATAGTCCTTGAGGAATCTGCTTCATGGCCAGCGAAGTATTCTGTTGTGCCAATAGTAGGCCTACGTGAACCAAGGTTCTTAAAATACTAAGGTTAGTCCACTTGCCACCCTGAGCGGTCATTGGCTGCGGGATGTGACGTGGCTAGGATGTCAGGCAGCCCCTTTCTCATAAGAAATGAATGGAGAACAGATGGTTTTTAACCTTTATTATTTAATTACAGGCAGCAACTATCAAGTGTTCTAACATGCCAACCCACAGTATAAGAACTGATCTATTAGGCTGTGTGGTAGAAATTGTAAAAATCGATCGGGTTTGGTTTAAAAATCGTAGTTATTGAAGCTGTTTTTACAGGCTAAGATCACATCTGCATGTGATGTTAAGATAATATGAATGTATTGGAGTTTCATGAGACTATAACACAGGACTATTTCTAATGTTCTTATTCGAAATAGGCAGGAAATAAGAACCACATTTTTAAATTAATTTTAATACTTCATATTAAAATACGTCTACCGCTGTGGCTCAGGAGATGCGTTCAATCCTCTCACGCAACGGGCCCGGGTTCGATTCCTGGTCGGGACAAGTTACCTAGGCGAGGTTTTTTCCGGGGTTTTCCTTCACCTTTGAGACAAATGTCAGGTAACTTTAGGCCCTTGTGGTCCCCGGATATCGTCTGGCCGTCATTATCATCTTCATCCCCATCCTCGCCTTGTTCTGCGTGAGTGTGTGTGTGAATGATGTGTACCGTCCTATGTGTTCGTGTTGTCTCGGAGGTGGCCCCGCGTTGGGCTGATCACTCATCGGGGGAGGCCATCCATGTCCTTGTCTGGTCAAGAAAGTATGTATGTGATTCAAAGATAATCCCTCTCCCGACAGGTCGCGGCCCTGTAAGGCCCGGGCGGCTTGGGTCGCTTAAATCCTAAAAGGGAGAAGTAAAACTACGACAGAGGGAAGAGAGGGAGGGAGGGATTAAAATACGGTAGGCATAAGTTATAACTATTTATAAACTACTTGCAGGAAAAAAATCTATACAGTACTAATTACAATTAGGCCTATATTAGTTACTAAATTGCCATAAGGTAATGTATCTAGTATGTACTCTTATACCACATTTTTATACCACACACCAACTCGTTTAATTTGAAGGTATTTAATGACAGCCATGTAATCTTCGCCGGTGAGCCGGAATTTTCTCCCTCAGTAGAGGGAGCCTGTAAATCTATAGAGACAAAGGTCTGTTTCATTTATGCCATCGACCTGGAACGGGATAGAACCCACGACCATGGACACATAATTCTCCTCCTAGGCTTACTATGTAGCAATCATTATGATTGTTATATCACTAGGTATCACAGTAATTTATATTGATATATAGGTTATAATAAAACATTTGTTGATGTATGACAAGATTTAACGTGACTTTATTCATAGACTACTAAAGACTTGTCATGTCTAAAAATATTTACCCATCCAAACTACACAACTGAAATTTTTAGCAAGATATTACATGACAACCATTATAAAGTTTGCATTAAATTATATTAATTACATTTAAATACATATTACTGATACATGCACACTACTTCCAATAATATATTATATAAATAAATACAGTAAGTTATTAATTACATTAGTTGTGACATTATCTAGAATAAAGTCTTTTAATCACTAAAACAAATACATTACTAAGTAGCAACACATTACTTCCTGTAAATCATGGAATCTATATTGAAGCCTTCAATATTAATTAGGCCTATATTATTTGTTGAATTGTGAATGGAGGTCAGTAGAATATATAAATTTCTACTTTCTGCAGTAGACCTATTAGAATTAGTCTATAAAACAATGAATAATAACAATAACATCAATTAACAGAAGTTACTAAGGTATTTACACATACAACTAATTGAGTTAATGTAAACTTATTTCTATTCAATCTTATTTACAATAATTCCTCATATGAACTAAAAGTTATAGGCTATACATTATTCTCGTGTCTCAGCAAAAGAAAATAATAGAATATATAGTAGGAACTATAGTATATCGAAAGTATTATAGCAAGTATGGTCCAGCCTTTCAGTACCCGATTGCAAATTGAAGCCTTCAAGAGGGGATGGGGACCTTCACTTTTATTAGTCCTGTGCATTGTAGAGAGAAAAGGTCGCATAGCTGACTTACAAGAAATATAACTTACCAGGACATGAGAAAC
This sequence comes from Ectobius pallidus, assembly GCA_964059195.1. Taxonomy (NCBI): domain Eukaryota; kingdom Metazoa; phylum Arthropoda; class Insecta; order Blattodea; family Ectobiidae; genus Ectobius; species Ectobius pallidus. The sequence goes on from CAXKWD010000004.1 coordinate 99,200,297, forward strand.
TTAATTACAAAATCATGATTTCTTCCACTTAGTTGCCTTTTTTCTATTTGCCCTGTCAGCTTTCACCGTGGAAACAAGCTTATTTAAATATCTCATTCGGATGAAAGTTCTCGTTTTAACATATGCGAAAATAGCATTTTCGTTTATGAGAGGAAATTTTTCTCTCAATAAGGATACCATCGTCTGCAAAACTCCCTTCGTTTTCTTTATGTCCTTACCATGAAAACTGGAGAAAAAATCCTCGAATGATATCACTGTTTGTAGCCACTGAGCACTTGGTTCAATTAAGCCGCCCCGTGACAAAATCTGAATCCAACTTAAATTTGAAGGATCGCCTTTTATTTCAATTTGCTCAGTTGGTAATCCCAGGCTGTTGTCGTATTTTCTGCATTTAAATGCTACGTATCCAGCTAGATAACGAAGTGCATCCGAGGATAGGTCCGGTTTCAAAGAGGTAGAGATTTCTAAATCGTTGTCTGCATTTTGTATTAGGCCTATACAGTCTCGGGTACAGTCTTGCTCATTTTCGTCGTTCTTACGGCCATCAATGCCCTCGAAAAGGTGTTGCGTTAGAAAATATTCATCCTCAGCTTTGCTGACAGCAGTTCTACAGGATAATGGGATGTTTCCTGCGTTTGCACTGAGCAATAGTAGCTTGATTCGATTTTTTGTTTCGGCTGATGTGGGGTGGTCGTAGAAGTGGCCGAGTCCACGTATTTGCGAAAAAAAGTTTTCTAAACAGTCTTGATTTAGCCTTGCTGTTAAAAGGTACTGAAATCCACGTGAACTAAGGTAGCAGTAGAGGTCTTTCAAGGACTTTACACACATAAGGAAACCTTTCTGAAAAGGCAGTAGATATTTCTTCCCTATTACACGCATCTCTGCACACATTTTTTCAAACCTGTTCAGTACATGAAGCTGATCTTGATATGACTTACCGAAAGCACATTTGACACCACTGCCATCAGGAACTCGTGAATTGAATATATCAAACGTGTCATTGATTAGTTGAAAAAAATCTTGCGCTTCATTGTCATTGAAGTTGTGTTGCAAAGCTTTACTTGTTGTGTTCGAGAAAAGCTGTGCAGCTAATATTACCCTTTGCCTTTCACGACCTTTACAAGTAATGTGTTGGTCAGACAATTTATGTACAACTTTAAGTTCCGACGAATCGTCTTCAAGCAATTTCACAATGATATCTTTTTTAATTTCCCTGCCACTGGATAGTATAAATCCGCTGTCCACGAAGTGGTTTCTTAGTAGCTTTAATAAATGAGGGAAATCGGCAAATACCCAGATACATCTCGTCATATCTGCTGGATTTATGAAATAGGTATTCTCGTATGAAATTCCCAGTTCGTTCCATACTGTACTGTTTTTACCACCCATGTCAGAAACAACAGCTACAATTTTAAGACCTGCACTTTCTAATCTAACAATAATTTCATTCAGAAGGGCAGCAGACATGTTGATATCAAAGTTATAGTACACAGGTTGTTTCCATTTGTCACACAAGGCTCTCACCATTACTACCTGAACATTTTTATGCGGGCCGATAACCTGATCTTCTCTTTGGTCGTAACAGATACGACTGTCGACGTTCATTTCATCGAAGGACAGCACGCAATACGTTTGCAATTCAGAGAAATTTTCTATCTGAGGTTCCATTACCTTTATCACATCAGACAGTATACCTGCATTACATTTGAAGTTTCTGGTCCATCTTTTTAAAGTCGTCAGGCCAGGTAATGGAAAATTCATGCGCCTTCTTAAGTAAGAGTATGCTTTCCTAGATACTGCACGGAGTGCAATTGATTTTCGTATTGTATTTGAGTCCCATTTTACAGATTTCTTAGCTGTTAGAAATTTTATCTGCACCGGGGAGAACATTTTATTAAGTAAGCTATCTAACTCAGTCCGAACTTCTGTTTTCAATGCTTTCCTTTTTGAAGAATAACATTTTTTCAGATTTGCAACTCTCGTTCTTTGCTTTCGTAAGCATGTTTTCTTTGAGTGCTGAAGAAATTGCACCTGCTTGCGTAATCGTGCATTTTCTGCCTGGAGCTGCGCTACTTTTTTTGTAAGTGCATCTTTTTCTTCACTACATTGAAGATCATCGGTCATTGTACAAGAATCGGTTTTCTGCTTTTTCTTTGGAGAAAGACTTTCTATATTTTCCAAACCTCGTTTCCTTACATTCCGCGATGAGAGTCTGTTTACTCTCGAAGCAAGAGAGACCTGCCAAAGAAAGTCACATTTAAAAGGAAATATTTCATTTCATTTGGTATTCTAGTTAATACTTGTAAAACCAATTAATAAAGTTCTTGAAAAATTATAACTAGAATCTTAAAAATCTTAAAGCATCAACCTTATCCACTTTGAATGCGTAATGTTAAACGTTTGAAATTCAAAATAATGTGATAGTGACTTCTTTACCGCCATTTTAAGTGAACATCATAAGAGCAAAACAATAACAATAACGTGAAATCAGTCCAAAATGACTTGCTACTATAGGTTACACATTTACTGCAATATTTGTACATTCACAGAGATTTCAATTCTCAAAGCTAACTAGATGCTTATGTTTATGCACAATCCCACTGCAATTCGCAAGAACCAGACCATAAATTATTTAAAATTTTTAAGACGCACTACAATAACTCAAGCAAACACCGAGGCGCATCATCCCTCTGGGGACTTATGCGCTACTTCTTTAGGAAGAAAAAACCGAGGTTCCGCGGATCGAACCCAGACCTGGACCTGTGGATCCGCAGTCAGCACTACTAACCACTAAACTATGCATACAACTAAAGCAATTCCATTCCTTTTTTCAAAAGAAAATAATAAAATTGCCTCTCGCAAAAATACGTTACCATAATTAATGAAAATAATACATTTTTATGTAACTAATTGTTCATGAAATTTTGAAAAGTGTTGCACGATATACGATATATATATATATATATATATGCTCGTATTTTTTTAAACATCTTGGTACCATGCAAAATTAGTTGTCAAGCAAGTCTGAAGAACCTGTGTTATTTTAAAACAAACTTCATTGTACAGAAAAGTATAATAGGCCTACTTATAATAATTCAGCAAATGTTACAACTTTTATCGTAAATGACTATAATAAGTTATTCTAAAAATTTAAGAAGTGTATGATTTTCCTATAACTATAACGTAAATACTTTAATCGAGTAAAAAATAAACAAAATGAAATGGAAATTGCTATTAAGAAGGACTAAATGATTTTTCAAATGATTTTCCCTTGCTATCTAAAGTGCGTCTAAACTTTTATTTGTGGTTTAGAAGATCTAATGTCGGGACCAAACGGAGGTCATATGATCATTAAGACTTGTATTGAGCCACCGAGGACTTCAACGTTTTTCAATAAATCATTTGAAATCCATTTCTTTAAAATTATTTAGAAACAGAATTTAAATACTATTAAAATCTATTTATTCTCACCTGTGATATTTTTTCATTTCCTCTTGACGTTCTACAAGCTGATTCATCAGGTAGAAACAAATGTGGCACAGCATCTGGTTTTAGGCGTCGTTTCTTTCTTGGTGGTAATCCTAATAATTCATGTTGCAAATCCCGCATATAATCTTCATTATCGAAGTGGACAGAACAGACTCTAGCATTAACAATGTTGACAGTGTCCTCGCGTTTACACTTAAACAGCCAGATTTTGGCAATTTCTTTATTATGAGGGAAATGGTGATAAATTACATGTTCAGTGTCTTTAGTTTTCCTCCAATAATTTTTGCATGTAGCAACAGCACACTCCATTTCGTAAACTTAACATAAATACAATGTATTTATTTTAATACACAAACTACTTTAATATTTTCTTTAGCGTAACACAACACACATGCTACCAGAACAAAATTTGTCAGTCAACTAACTTTCTATTTCTAGGCCCTTGACCCTCATTTCTTCGCAAGTGTATGGCTCTCCCTTTGACCCTGTCAACCTTGTGAGGTCACAAGACAAAACCGCGGGGTTTGGAGAAAGTTTGAAAACATATTTTATATTTACTGCAAGTAGTTTATAAATAATTATAACTCTCAGTTTTTTAAACCGTGCATAGAATGACTAAGAAATGATGAACACGCCCTACATTAAAGTCAATTGATATTAATTATTTACAGTATTATGATATTAATAACGGTAAAGCTGTAGTTAGTGAAGGATTAAGAAAAAAAAATAACATTTCCTCCCTATTTCGAATAACAACGATAGAATAGTATTGTCTCTTTAAAGTATAATACATTAAGTTAGCTGGACATCATCTGCAGACTCAATCTAAACCTCTAAAAACAGCTTCAAAAGATACAATTTTTAAACCAAACCATAAAGACTTTTACTATTTCTCCCACATGGCCTAATAAAACAGTTATTATACTTCAGGTTGACATCTTACAACACGAGATACTTGCTGCCTATAATTAAATATTAATTTTTTTAAATCAGCTGTTTTCCATTCACTCTTACGGGTGAGGGTTGATCTGTCAACCTAATGACGTCACAAGCCAAAACCGCGCGGTTGGAGAAAGTTTGAATACATGGCCAAGTGGCACCCCCGTGTACGTGAACTCCAGGGCGTACAATACATATTATTTCCGGAGAAGGAAGTGAAAGTACTGTATGTAATACGTACATGTTTCTCCTTAATGTTGACATCGCTGTTTTACGATATCTGAATTACTCACAGCAGGTTAGACAATTTCAATTCTATTTTGATCATAGCTTCATGTAATTACTTACGGTGTGAGTCTACACATCAACAATATATCAAGTACAGTTCAGTTACAAATGTTGTGTAACTCATATGTTTCTCTAGAAAGCTTTCACAGTATAGGGACAATAATTTCTAACACTAAATTAGAAATCCATAGAACAACGATTTGAAATTTCTTTTTTGGTCATTTCTAGTGTTAATTTTTTACAGTTAAATCGAGCAATAAAACTGTCTACTCATTAGAAGGAGAGTTAAAGATCGCTTATTCATTCTCTCAGTGGCGAATATTTAAAGTAAGCCCGGCAAACAACGCCCTAATTTTATGGTTAAGTAATGGAGTGCATTTAAATTAGACTTTATTTAATTCTGTGTGTTGGTGTTGTTAATCTGGCAGTGGGTTTACACCCCTCATTGTTCACAAGTCTTATTAACTTGGCGGTTCTACGGTTATTGGAAGAAGCCGAACTATTATGTTTAATGGTGTCTGAGGAACTTGTAGGCCTAACAGTAACTGATATGGTGAAGTAACAGTGGGTCTATAAGTACGAATAGCAGAATAAAAAGAGGCAATGACGACAGTAATAATAATTATATTAATAATAATAATAATAATAGTAATAATAATGATGATGATGATAATAGTAATAATAATAATAATAATAATAATAATAATAGTAATAATAATAATAATAATGATGTCAGTATGAATTATATTCCTAACATATATTCAATTCTGCTTGCTCTGCTTGTATTTCACGACTTAGTCTTTTTCTTTATTGATCAATGCTTACTGTCGGTTTATAGGGTTCAGGCGAGAATGTACTTAAAGCATTAGTTAGAAACAAAGTTTTGTCACTCAGGAAGGAAAGATGTCAGTAATTTATGGTCTATCAGTTTAGGGTCAACAGAAACTAATTTCTAAATGTGTGGTTGGCTCTATTGATATTAGTCAGGGGCGTATCCAATATTATTTTTCGAGAAGGGCTATGATAAATCTAACATACTATTATCAGTTATCATACACACTAATATTATTGAACCTTCACACATTAGAAAAACATTACTATACAACGGTACTGAAAAAAGTTTGTTTGTTTGTTTGTTGATGTGTAGGCCTACGTCACAATAACACCTTAATCTAACTAAGGCAAATACAAATACAAAATGAGGGTCACACAACAAAATGTTCTCGCTTTCCCACTATTGGAACATCTTTCACAATTTCAAGTACTGCTCGTTTTGCCGCTGTGGCTGGCAGGGGCAGAACTGCTTGAGCTGCAAAGGCAAAAATTCAATGTTACAGTGTTTTGCAGATGACAAGCAGTTTGTTCTTCTCCTTGCTTAGATACGCGGTCCAATCAGAGACGGCGAGACGGAGGGAAGACCCTTCCTGCTAGCGGCACTTCATTAGCTCGTACACGTGATTGGCGGTGAAGGAAAACGCTTCTCATTTGAAAAATACTGTAGGCTATAGTATATTGCGATATAAGTGCCGTAAACGGTGCATACGGATCGAAGAAAGAGATCCGTTATGCGCTTACGGCACGAGTATTGCATGCTATTTTTTGCACGATGATTATTTATATCAATTTCATTATATTAATTGAGATATTAGCTGAAAATATTATGTATATACATTATTGAAGATAGATGTTTATTTCAGAAATTGATTAGCATGTGTTGGTTGTTATAGGGACTGAATATTTGTCCTGTTAAAGCCGCCACAGCAGGGGGGCCTTGGTTTCGGGTTTCGATAAAGGCTTGTATTATAATGGTTTTACTTACGATACATGTGCTTTTTGTAATTTTTACAGCACTGAGATTTCTTTTGTTTTCATAGCAACCAGACTGCGTGCGAGAATGTCAAGTTACGATCCACGGCAACAATATTCGTAAGTACCACTAATTAGTTACGTCGTGCAAAAAATGTTATATGTACCTAAAGAAAGTAGTAATGCAATTTCTATTTCACGATTCACATGTCTCATTTCACGATGTGCAATTAAACTATCTACTATCCGTCGAATTAAAATGTCCTTATGTGCAACGTATAAGTTAAGCCCTACTCTAAAAATAGAGACTCATATATTCAAAGAAAATGGCCTTTGTAACCAAAAATTAATCTCAATTAATTTTAAAGAAATTTATTAACACATTCAGATCTTTGATGGAGTTAATTAGAGCCGAGCTTATAATGGGGTTTAGTGGGTTATTCAGAATATCAATCTGCGTTGCCCCTCTCGACAGTGTCATTCGAGGAATTTCAGTTCCCCTCGGGTAGTTATGTCCATGTAAAATAATTAATGTTGGTATATAATTATGACCCAGTCCTTCTATCACCCTACTCATGTAGCCCATTAACGTATCGTACTATAATGCTTTAGTATAGGCTCATTAAAAAGGGGTGCATTTATTATTAGGGTTCGGATGTTTATGACATTTCATATTTTTATCCTACCCATTCTTGCCGCAAACACAATTAAACTTGAATTGCAAGTTTGTTATCCTAATTGGACCATTTTTATTTTGCATTTAAAGTCATAGTTTGATCATTTTCATGGTCTTGGTCATATTTGTAATTTAACGTCATATTTCAGTTATAAATTCTGTAAAGGAGCATAACTATGCAGTATGTGCACTAAATTGTTGGCTTAAGTTTTTTCAGAGAAAGAGTCATGAATATTTTGGTTTTACTGTAACTGAAATGTTAAGGGACAGTAAGAATTACCTCTTCCTCCTTGTTGTTAATAACTTCCAATAGACATGTTTCAAAAATATTTTCAGTTCACATTTGCAGTGGTATCTAGAAACATTAACCGACTAGAAGTTCTTTACAGGTAAAACTGTAAATCACCTGTGAAACTGTTAAAAATGATTTTCTGAATGAATTAATGTGATATAATAACTTAGCGTCATTAAACATTTTTAATTGAAACATTTATTTTTAGAAAATACTTTATTTTATGAGGTCATATTTAAGACTTTTGGGTCATATTTAGTCATTTTTAACGCCATATTTTCCACTTTTTAGGTCATAAACATCTAAACCCTATTTATTATTAGGCCTATATTGGGTAATAAAAATCAACATTTGAATTAATTATATTTCTCAGATGTGTACCTTTGTTCACGCATCTTAGTTTACAATGAGTGATTAATACCAATAAGTTATTATTATGAAATTAATCTTCTTGAAAAATTAGGACATTAATGATCATTTTTTGTTTGATCATTCTACTATCCACTCATTATATGTGACGTAATGGTGTAACAATGATATACATTACAATACAGATTTTCATTGTAACATAGGTGTGGTATCGATCATTATCGAACACGAAACGATCTTGAAACCTTGACAGTAGCAAATGAAACTGCGTAATAAACAACCTGTATTAATCAATGCAGTTCGTATTTGATGTTAAGCACCCAGAGACGCTCTGCATGCCTTGTAGCCTGCCATCTACTGGAAAAGATGAGTACTAAGAGCTGTTATTTGGGAGTTGTTTGCTTCATCAATCACGAGAAATTCCAAAAACCCCAAAACTTAACCATTTAATTATGGTCGAACAAAAAACAATCACATGCAACTTGCCTATAATGATAAATGAGACACACTTATGAAAATGATGAAACACGCTTGTTTCTTCATAAATTATGTTATAGGCTCCTTGCATTATGCACTATTAGCTTATTGGTAATGATAAATATTTTAACAATATAGACTCTGATATTATCACTCAAAAACAAAAGTAACTTATAAATAATCTAAAATGTTTTTTCCACCTCTGTACTAGTATTTTGAAAGACTAGGCTGAGTGTAATGCTGAATACAAATATTTATTTACTAGCGAATATGTATTGACATGATGTCTATGTTCAGTACAAGTTAAAAATAACCACTGATTCACTGTTGAAATTGTTGATATTGTCTGTATGATGAATGACTTGTTTCTTGTTATTTGGAATAGCACCAAAGTAAAAGGAATGTGATATATTAATCCAGAATAACCATTTATTGTTGTGGTAAAGAAATATATTAAAATGATTTTAGGTTTAAAACAATGTTCATATTATATTGTGTTGTGGTGAAATTCTTCCAGACCTTAAAAACACTAAATTATACAGGTTGATAGTGAATCGTTCTGTAATTGTCAATTAAAATTATTTTGGATTTAAAATAATGTCCAAATTATAAAATGTCCTCTTCTTGGTAAAATTCTTCACTGTTAAAATCACTTATTTATAAATGTTGTTTGGTGAACGTTGTAATCAGCTTTAAAATCAGACCTGTCGTATCAATTGAGATGCATTTCGATACTAGAATGTATCATCTTCATTCGTTCTCGGAGATATGATGATGAACCGACCTGCTTGTTGTGGTAGTTAGTCTACTACTCTACTACTGGGTATGTAATGAAAAACTCTACTATAATCTTAAACGTTATTTTTCTGTATCAGATGACTACCATATCCATGAAATGGGAAGATTAATAACAGGATAGTTCACTCTCTATAAGAAGCATGTCTGTGGGAGAGTGTGACATGTGGAACACCTGGTGGAGTGGGTAGCACAGCCACACCAAGCGAATGGATGGCAGATTTGTATCAACCTCAGCAAGTTCTCACTTATTTGGTAGCGCCCACACAACCCTATCCTTCTCCTCCTGCCATCAAACAAGGGGTTCTTTACTTACCAACCTCTACTCATTGTTGGTCGCCTTGCTCTTATAATTGGCCTCACAACATCCTTGTACATATTTTAATCATGTTTTTGAGGCGTGATGAGATATTTGACATTGAATCTCAAAGTAGGTCACCATTAGTAATTTTGGGTGTCGGCCCTCGAAGTTGAAGATCCCCTGAGTAACGTCTTATCCCACACGCACGACCACTCTAATCCGTGAGTTCCGGCCGCATTCAGGTGCGCATTAACACCCTCACGCTGATACGTCATGTAGCACAGCATTATAGTTCACTGACATGACCAGCAGAAATAAATTACCGTATTTTACGGACTATAAGACGCACTTTTTAGGTAGATTTTTGAAGAAAAATCTACCTATTGCAATGGATACCACTTTATGATTTTCGAAAAATTCTTTCATATCTTTACGTTTCATGCTCCCCTAAGTACGAAACCACCGCCCGTTCAAAAAAAAAATTTGTGATATTTATATATATATTTATATATATATATTTATATATATATATATATATATCTTTACACGATAGCGGCCGTAATTTTGAAGATATTTGAACCAAATTTTATTATGTTATTTCTAGGCCCAATAGTTCGGACAAGTTCGTTAATGGGCAAAATTGGCCCAAGGGGGTGGTCGGGGGAGGGGGTTGAAATTTTAAAACATTTATATCTCGGCCCCTATGAAGTATAGAGGGAAACTTTGTTTGAATAAATTAGAGTACTCCCTATGGAGTTCACAGTGACACCAACAATTCGGGGGTTCGAGTGAGGGTGGGGGTGGGGGATGAAAATTCGAAACTTTTGAAACCACGTCTTGTGGGGTATCGTTGAAAAGCTCTTGATGAGTACTCTACAAATCAATAAATAGTTTCTTGATAGCTCTCATATGACGCGAGATTTTAATGTTTGAAAATAATAACACTTAAAAGAATTATTATAATATCATAATTTTGTCTTGTTTAGCGGCTTTGCTAATTTTATTCATTGCTGATCTTATGCACGGCCTCCCAGAATATTATATCCTATTCTTGTTGTCAAGACAAATGATTGTAGGCTCTTCCTCTTTACTGCAGGTTTACCATGCCAAGGCTAAAGAAAAAGAGTGCTATGCAGCGACAATAAATTAAACCAAAAGCACTTCGAAATCTACCTCCGCCTGTAGGCCTGCCTAAAGGGATTTTTACCTTGAAAACAGAGTCTTTAAAGCTGGGAGCGTTTAATGGTCCGAAGTACACTAAAAAATAAAATTATGAAAAATACTGCTGGTAATAGGCCTACCATAGTTTAAACAAGGTGTGAAATCGATTAGTTACAAGTTTTGTCACAGACTGTACATCAGGGGACTTGTCACAATCGTAAAATGAGGGTAGCTGGAAGTCAGGTACCGGTATATAATGCAAAAAGAAGGAAATGTTGAGTTCTTTTATATGAAAGGAGTTTTTATCCACCGAGTGGTTTAAATAAAGGCAAATGACCTCTAAACAGCCTAGTCCCATTACACTTGCTTTATGCTGAATTGAGGGTTAGAAGGATGTAAAAGTATTTTCAGTCTTTTATGAAAAATCAGTTGAGTTAAAATTTACTCGATGACACTTGTACAGAAGAGATTTTCGTGCAACGCAGGTTTCAAGTTATAAGTGATTTGCACAGATTCCACCATACAAGGTTATAATTGTTTATGGATTGAAGTATATTATTCCCTTTAAATGTTTTGTTTAAAATCACATTAAATTTCCATTCTAAAATCAAGGTGCGTCTTATGGTTCGTAGCGGCTTATAGTCCGTAAAATACGGTACACGGTTCCTTAAAATGGAACTGGGGTGAGAGATGATTATATTTAGCTAAAAACGATATAGCCTACTTCAGAGAGCTCATATTAAAAAATAATAATTATATTCTTTCAATATAAGTATACTTAAGTTCTAACTTATGTCCCAAAATGTTAGTGAATTATACCAAAAAATAATGTTCGACCATTCTACATAACGCTTATATGTGTGACGTAACATCCATTAAAGTACATATTTTCATTATAACACTGGTGTGATATCGACTAATATCGAATACGAAACAATCTTGCAGCCTTGAGAGCAGCAAATCAAACTGGATAATAAACATTCTGTATTTAAAATAAAATCAATTATCTTCATGTTCATATTAATATTGTACTAAACTGAGATCATTTCGTCTGTATTAATGTGCGTTGTTTAAGGTTAAAAAACATCAAAAGAAGCCCTGCGGCCTGCTGCCTGACATCTATCGTAAAAGAAAGTAACTATTAACAGCTGCTCGCAGATAGTCGTTTGCCTTATCAAATATGAGGTATTATAAAAAGGCTAAAATATTTAATTAAAGTGGAACAAAAATAGTCATTTGCAACATTCCTATAATGTTAATTAAGAAATTGTGTGAAAATTATGAAGTCCTAATAAATGCCATTGTAGGCTCGTTGCATAATGTACTATATCGATACTGGCAAGTATTAGCTTGAAGAGGATGTGCTTTGCCATTACCTGCTTCGCTGTCTAAAAAAAGGATTTTGAGAAGTCACCTGCAGTCTTATTTGAAGAAAGGGCGAATTACAAATCACAGGCGAACATAATTAATTTGGGGCAAGGCATTTGATGACTTTGCATCTTTTTTATATGAAGGGTAAGAGATAGCTCGAATATATATATAAATGTGTCTCATGAAGTAATTGATTAAATAAGGGCAATTTGTTTGTGCATTTTTTTGCTTTATTTTGCATTTTTCGTCATTTTCAAGAGATAGGTCATTTTTGGGCAATTTTTAGGTAATTTTAGGCATGTTACAGTGGAGATAGAGAGGAGCATTTCCATGTCCAAATCATTACTTTCATACAACAGACAACTGTTTTTATTTGAGAATCTCCGCCAAGTATTCATAGTTCATTATAATTCAGGTTTATTGTAAACACCACAGCAGTCTGTTCTGTAGTAATAAAGATTTTTTCTTTCTTTTTAAATGGCACATATTTGCTCGGCCTGCCAGTTCAGAAAGAATTTCTTTTTCGCTAAGGGTGTCCAAGTAGTATTAATTTACTTCTTTAGTAACAAAATAAGTGTTTTATAATATAAATTCATATGTAACACATTCTCATAAATTGTTTTCAGCAATTCATTATAATCTGTGGCTTGGTTCTAAAAGGGCCAATCTCATAAAACTTGCTTTTGAGATAACTGACTTTGAAGCCTTTATAAGAAGTAACATTTTTTGCTGAGAACTTTCGACATTGGCCTCTAAGATTTCTGTATTATGTCAATTGATAGTAACAAACATTGGCACTTTTAGTATACGAAAGATTAAAGACTAACTGAGCTCAATAATGCATAGATCTAATTTTTGCAAGAAACTGACATTGGCCCTTTTAGAACCTAGCCACAGTTAAGGAAAAACTAATTAACTTATAAGTAATAATGATACATTTATTGGTCATTTTTTTAAAAAAATTGTTTATTTTTCACTATTTTAGGTCATAAATGCATTTTTTCACTATTTTATGCCTTCACTATTAAATGCCTTGCCCTAATGATTATAAACTTGCATACTAAGTGTTTCACTAAGATACTCCAGTACACCTTTAAAGTGAAGTATATGAAGGGGGTTAGCGAAACAGTGGTTTAACCTCCCCGACATGGAAAATTAGATAGTAGTGTTATTTGCATGACTTTGGGGTGAACTTTATTCTTATATAGAGGTTGGACCAATTAAGTCTGCTTGAAAGTAGTTCTGAAGTCGGTAATCTGTTCCCTGAAACAGAATTCCTCTTGTGTAAGGGCAAACAAAAATTTTAAAACCAAGATAAATAAATCCAAAGAAAGTAGAGAATATTAACGAACTTCTCAGATATATACCGTTCATTTATCATTAATTTCATGATAATCTGATTTCTGTAAGTGAGGTAAGTGTTGAATGAACTATGGAGAATGGTAGTGAGTTTTTTCATGTACTTCGAGTGTAGAACTGAATAATCATTGGAACTTATAAATAAAAGTATTTCAAGTCATTTCCTCTTAAAATAATACATTACATCTGAAAATCCAGCCTTTATTGAAATTATTTTTTTATCTCTATCAAGTAGAAATAAATGTCAGTGCAACAGTGGTATAACCAAGAAAACAATGTTTCAGGGTCTCACAAAAATGATATCTTTGAACAACCTGAACAGTCGTCTATGTAATATTCTAGTTAAGTTGACAAAGCACCATAGAACACCCCACTACCAAAAAAACTGTATTTTTCAAATTGTATGAAAGGCCACAAGTGTGGAACTTTAACTTTGCTTTTTCTCTAAACTTGAAAAAGGTGGCATACACAACTGATGCTCTGACCCCCTGAAATTTTCTATTACAGGTATGTATGTGCTAATGCATGTATAATGTAGTAGTAGTAGTAGTAGTAAATGATTTATTTTGCCTGGCAGAGTTAAGGCCATAAGGCCTTCTCTTCCACTCAACCAGGTTTCAGAAAATATATACAATGTAGGTTTACATAAATAGCAAATTAGTGAATAAGAGACTTATGACTAATACTAAGACTAAGGTTAAGGCTAATCATAATAATAAATTAAATAAGTAAAAAGCATAGGTTTCATAAAAAGCACAGGCTTCATAGAGAGCGTAAGTGTCATAAAAGAAAATAGTAATAATGTTACAAGTAAAGCAAGGAATATGTAAAATTATGTTATAATGGAAATTTAAGTCTAGCTGTAGATACGTTATGAGACTAAGTAATGTTATATACAGTGAAAGATGGAGTGACTACAAAGAGCTAGTTCTGTTCAGTGGGCAATAATTGCTTAATAAGCGCAGATTTGAAAGAGTGTACACTCCGACTACCCCTAATATCTTGTGACAAGGAATTCCAAGAACGGGCTGTGGCTATGGTGAATGAATGAGAGTATGAGGTTGTATGATGACTAGGAATTGATAACAGAGAGTTGTGCTGCGAGCGTGTACCATGATTATGGTAGGAGGATAGAAATGTAAATCGGGGAGCCAAGTAAAGAGGTATGGAAAACTTAAGAATTTGGTATAATAAGCACAGAGAGTGGACCAAACGTCTATTATGCAAACGAAGCCAAGACAGTTGCTTGAAATATTTTGAGACATGATCGTGGAAACGAATGTTAAAGATAAAACGAACACAAGTATTATGAACACGCTGAAGTTTCTGTGACAATTCAACACTCAGATCTCCATACAAGATGTCGCAGTAGTCGAAATAAGGCATCACTAGGGTCTGTATGAGGGTTTGCTTTATTCTAGTAGGAAGGAAGTTTTTCAGTCGTTTTAGAGCATGCATGATAGAGAAAGCCTTTTTACATATATGCTTGATTTGGGAATTCCAATTCATGTTTGAGTCGAGATAGATACCTAGATTTTTTACTGTTTCTGTGTAAGGGATAATTGTGTTGTTCAGTGTCACTGGTAGCAATGTAGCCTTGTTGATGGATGACACGAGTCTTTGCTGTCCTAATACAATAACTTGGGTTTTGCTTGGGTTAAGTTGTAAGCCAAATTTGTTTGCCCAGTTACCGATTGATTGTAGATCTTCGTTAAGGAATGTTACAGAGTCATTAATTGCATCGGGAGGTGAGTGAATATAGATCTGAAGGTCATCTGCGTACAGGTGGTGTTGGGAGTGTCTTATGTGACTAGATATATCATTTATGAATACGGAGAATAAGAGAGGCCCTAATACAGACCCCTGGGGAACGCCTGCCTTCACACATCGCCACGATGAAGAGCGCTTGTTATCAGTAACACATTGCTGACGGCCGCGAAGGTAGGATTCCATCCACGTGATTGCAGTGTCAGACAGATACAAAGATTTCAACTTTGCAATAAGAATGTCAGTATCGACTGTGTCAAATGCACGGGAAAAGTCAAGAAGGGATAATACAGTCAACTCACGTCTGTCCATGGCCTCACGAGTATCTTCAACGATTTTAAGGAGTGCAGTAGAGGTACTGTGATAAGTCCTAAAGCCAGACTGGAGTGGATCGAGCAAGTTGTAAGTATGTAAATAGTCAGTAAGTTGTTTGTGAACAATACGTTCTAGTGCTTTAGATAAAGTAGGTAAAATACTAATAGGTCTGTAGTCTGTAGGAGTGCTTGGCCGATTTACTTTAGCAATAGGTCGAACGAGTGCATGTTTCCATTGTTGAGGAAATGTGGATGTAACAAGTGAAGCGTTAAATATGTGAGTTATGGTCGGAAGGATGATATCTATGATTCTGTTTAGCATTCTTATACTTATTCTGTCAATGCCCTGTGAATTAGTTTTTACCCGTTGAAGAGCTTTCTTTACTTGCATGGGAGATACGTGAGAGAAATAGAATTTTTCACGATCTGGTGTAGGTAAGGTTGTCAGTTCAGCAATAGCTTGTCGTTTAGTTGCATTGTCTAAGGTTCTGATAGGCACTGACGTAAAATGCTCGTTCAGTTCGTTGAGAGATAAATTGTCAAAAGAACAGTCAGTTTTTTGTTTACATAGTCCCATTGTACGTAAGTTTTTCCATACGTCACAAGTCGTCATAGTTGGCACAACAAGTTTGTGTCCATGTTGTATTTTAGCATTACGTATCATTTGGGTCGTCTTATTTCTGTAACGCTTATAGTGTTGCCAGTTTTCATCACATTTATTGTGTTTATATTTACGATATGCCGCGTCTCTCCTTGTCATATATTCACGTATTTCTTCAGTCATCCATGGTGCAGGGGGACGGGTTACTCGTTTAGTCTGTAACGGTGCGTGTTTGTCATATAGCTGTATTATCAGGTCATTGAGAGCTTGTACTTTTTCGTCAACAGTGCGCAGATTCCATATGGAGTGCCAAGGCAGTTGCAGGGCGTCTTCAGTCAGTTGCAGTTCGTCTATATTTTTAATGTCTCTGTATGTAATGAATTTGGATTCGCGTTTCGGGCACTGCAACGAGTATTCGACGTAAATTAGGTCATGTGCTGAAATTCCAGGTACAGGTAGTTGTCCATGCGTTATAACCCTATGTGTTTGTGAGATCACTATTAAGTCAAGTAAAGTGTCTGCAGTGCCAGTGTGGTGTGTCGGTTGAAGGGGCAGAATGGTCATATTGCAGGATTGGAATATAGAATTTAGCTTCAATACATCTGTTGAGTTAGCCTTAATAAGATCTGTATTGATATCACCTAGGAGGAGTGTGTGCTCATAATAGGGGGTTAAGTCAATCAATGCATTTTCTAGATCTGAAAGGTAACCGATTCTGGGTGGTCTATAAACTATGCAAATAAGACATTTTTGTGTACCAGCGGATATTTCAATAAACAAGAATTCAGGACGGGCTGAATATTGAGAGGCAGACTGCGATACAATTTTAGGCTGGAGGTCACTTCTTATGTAAGCAGCGACCCCACCTCCCCCCTTCCCTATTCTGTCATTGTACTATATGTACAATGTACTCCCTATGTACTATACTATTATAAATATAACCGTTTTATTCAAAATTGCAGAAAGAAACGTTTACCCAACTCTTGATGTAAAAAAATACTTTATTGGTTTTATGTTACCTTATTCCCCTAAACAACTAAGACTGAGTAACGAGTATGTTGATATAACGTAATCAATATAGCGCGTGGTTTATGAGTGAAGAATATCATACCACACTACCAAAACACGCATAAAAATACTCCTAAGTAAAAAATACAATTGTTGGTGCAAATTTCTACAAACCATAAAATTGGATCGTGTGACCGACTGTCAATGAACACAATTTCATCCTATATTTGTCTATTTTAATAACTTATTTTACTTTAAATAATTCAGTTTATAAGTTCACACTTTTAATTCGTGATTTTTAAGTGCAAATACAACTGTAAAATTTTGTAGCTATGGTGGTTAGGGGGGTAAATTTAAGGCATTTCGATAAAATAATTGGAATAATGTTTTTCTTTACAAGATAAAAAAGTTCGGTTCTTATTGTTCCGGAAGTTGGTATCACTTTACCTGTTCCTCTCTTATGTGTCAACAGCAGGAAATTAAAAAAGAAATAAATAAAAAAATAAAAACACAGTGGATTTTAAATTAACAATTAACATACATTTGACTCTTTTTAATGAAACATATTTTTTTAAATAAAAGTATTTATGACATATAACAAAACCCAAGTACACTTCTTGTTTACAGAAGTGTAAGGAAGCCTATAATCCAAATTTCAGTTGCAAATATTAAAATTTCATCACTTGGATCATTTTTTACTACGTAAAATATTAATACCCTAACTATATATATATATATATATATATATATATATATATATATATATATATATCACTTTTGTGTAGTATGAACTGTTGGTAGTGTAAGTTAAAAAATAAACTGTAATGGCATTTTCAAAAATTTGGAAACTGAAAATTAGAAACTGATGGCTAACCAAAACGTACGGGTATGTAAATAATAATTTCATGAACATCGATTGGTCCTTTACCTACATGCGTGTGCAATCAGATACATAAAGGAACTGATCTGATATGTGTACAACATGTCAATCTACCGACACGAAAGTTTAAAGGTTATCGCCAAGAATAATATTATTTAATGTGTACACAGTTCAGAAACGCTATGCCTCAATGCTATGTTCAAATGTGAGCTCCAGTAAGTATTTTTAGATATGAATCACATTTTCAGATGCTTCTTTATGTGTATATATAATAATTAAACCTTGATAAGAATTTTGTGCATATATATATTGCACTTCTCGACTACAATGAAAAACAAAATCGAAGTTAATTCCAAATACATTGTATAGAGAGGTCCAATGGGATTGAAATGGCCGGTAAAATCTCTACTTCCTGGGATTCTTAAAATAATTAAAGTTATATAATGGCGTTACATAAAGTAAATTCAAATCTGCTGTCAATCAAATCAGGGAATTTCAGGCTCGTCCGAATCTGAAAATACTAATTTAGTTCTAGGGCCATAATATCGTTTTATCGAATGTTGAGTTGTAGCCTATGCTACATTGTTTTCAGAGCATACAATGAAGCTCCCTGGTCATACAAAAGAATTGCTGTTCTTATAAACAAATGTGTCCACTGCTGTGGGTGAGTCGGTAGCATGTCTGCCACTCCGACGGCCCGGGTTCGATTCCCGGCCAGATTGGGAATTTTTCACTTTCACGGGTTCAAGACAGGGTGTTTGTGTTATCCCTTGGTTTTCGTGTTAAGCAGGGGACCGGCGCACCCCGGAAACAAATCAGTCGTGAATCCTCTTATATGAATCTCCAGGGGTCGTTTGCGATCCGGTAGGACCACCACCACCATAAACAAATGTTTGCTTGTCTTACCAAAGCAGGTCTATGTGTATGGGATAGGAGAAGAGTAAAGAAAACAGTGAATTTCATACTGAATCAACATCTGTTTCCTACTTTCATTAGAGATTTGGATCGGGCTTGCCATGCTATTAAGAAGTTACGTTTTAAAACACTTTTATTCCCTTCGAGAAGAAATTAAAATTATCTTAGAATCATCTGGTAAGCTATATATGACGATAATAATTGGTTTAAAGATTGACATTCGTGATAGACATTGCAGGGTATTTAAATACATAAGTTTAAAATTACAAGGGAAAGATTTGTTTGTAATTGTGTATAATGATAAAGTTAAGGCTTTTAAATTAAAACTCAGGCAACTGGTAAGCAGCAGTTTAATTCATCCTCTTAACACTAGGATTTTCAAGATCCTCACATTGTTTCTGACTGCAGTCATTATGCTTTCAACATGAAGTTAATTAATCAGTTATGAGTGTAAGCTTAAAAGTTATAAGCAACTTTGCGTTAAAGTTCTATTATTTTGATTAATCATGCATTTTCTATGTACTGGAATTAAAATGTATTGATTGTAATATAACATTAATTGGCAAGAATGATATGTAGTGTTTTACTCTATGGTACGTTAAAATTTAAAAGTCAGATGACTGTTTTTTTTACAAAATGTAAAAACACGCTTAAATTTTATAAAAACGAACGGTTATATTTTCATTTCGGCATGCGGGCCTTGGACTTCAATATATCAAATCGAGATAGCCCATAGTAAAAGTTGAGTTTGACACGCCTGCTTTAGATATACGTGTAACGCAAAAATTGCCAAAATATTTCAAATTCTGTTATGAGATAACCGACGTATAAAAGAGGTTATCACAAAATTACACTGACCTAAAATAACCAAGTGCACTATACAATCTAAAACTACCTTATAAGAAATACTAGTTGCAATATAATTATAAGTTACATAGGAATAAGTAACACAGCTGGATATGCTACACAATATATTTGAAACTGATTTTACTTAGTATTAAGTAGCGCGACCACGAGTTTTAGTTTATTCCACACGTAATGAAAAATCGGTTACACCTGACTTCTATTTCTAAAATAAACAAGCATTTTATTTTTTTAGCCAAACTATCAAATTAAAATCATCTTAGATAGTTTTAATATTATAACAGGTTATTTTTAGTAAAAATATATTGTATAACCAGTAAAATTCTCCAAGATACAATCTGATCTTCTTCCAAACGAACGAGAAAACTTACCATGCAATCTTAATCTATGTAAATGTACTTAATTTATGCTCTATTTTATTGTGGGGTATGCAGTAGAATTGTCGAGGCACAGCTCTACAAATCGGAAGGTCATGTTTGCGATTCCTAATGAAATCATTGGGCTTTTTCGATCAGCCAAATCCTCCTGGTCGACTCAGCCTCTAACAGATATGAGTAGGTACTAGTAGTTATTACGGGATAAAGACGGCCGCTGCATACGGCTGGCAACCTTACCATCTTCACATTCCGAATGTCTAAAAAATCCGGGAGCCTCAACTATCTGGAACCCTTAGGGCCTACAAGGCCTATGTAGGGACCACTTTACTTTTCTTTTTACTATTTTATTTTATGCACGGGATTGCGTCTCAGAGGACAAAATCAAAAAAATCACTTTTTAGATTTACTGAATTCATGCATTTATAGGACACATAAAACAATATGCTCGTTATTCTTAAAGAGTGTAGCTACCTGTAGTCTTGAAAAAGGTAGAAACAAATATTTTAATTTTATTAATCGGAACGGATTGTCGATGCCAGTTCATGTTGTATTCCATGTTCTACTCTACAAAACTATAAGTATTCTTCAATAAGCAAAAGAATTAAATTGCAAACTATGTAAAGAACAGAGCCCGGATTAATATGAAAATTAATGTGTTTTTTTTTTCTCTCCCTGGACGATAGCTGGAGCAATCAAATTTACTTTCACTTAGAATACTTGTTAGATTAGATTAGATTAGATTATGATGGTTAGAGTAAGGCCTTTGACTTCTCAACACTGCGACCTTAAATAGATAGATAGATAGAGTTCTTATGCTGGAGACATTCACAGAATGTATAGCAACGTCAGAAAACAAAACATTATGGGCTACCAATTGATACTGAAAAATTCGTCAAGGTCATAGATTGGGTTGGCCACCAATTTAGTCTTCAGTGCCCTCTTGAAGGCTTGTAGGGTTGACTTCTTAATGCCATCAGGTAAACTATTGAATAATTTGATAGAGACTGTGTCAAAACTTTTTTGAGTGATGCTGAATTTGTTTTTATTCGGATAAACGTTATCTCTATTTCGAGTTAAATAATTGTGAGTATAAAGATTAGCAGTGGAAGTGCAAACATTATTTTTCATATACAGCAGGCAGCTCAAGACATACATTGATGGCAAACTCAAGATCCCTAATTTAGAGAACAAAGGTTTACAATGAGATCCTAAGGGAGCTCCGCTGATAATTCTCACAGCTTTCTTCTGCAAAATAAATAATTTCTTAGCAGTAGAATGATTGCCCCATAACAGAATTCCGTAACTTAGGTGGCTGTGAACAAAAACATAGTAAACAGTTAATAAGGAAGCAGGACCTAGGCTGTGGCTTAGTAGCCTTAAGATAAATAAACTTTTACTAATTTTGCTAGCAACGTAGTTTGTATGAGATGTCCAGCCCAAGCCAGGTTCAATGTGAATGCCTAAGAATCTAAAGTATTTGTCTCGATCATACTCTTGAGGTCTAATATTAAATTTCAAATCAACTGTTTTGGCATCATTTAATTTGAGCTTATTAGCATTACATCATTCAAGATCTATTGTGAATACCCTATACCCTATTCTAGCAGTAACCACTTTAATGTAAGGTTTTTTAATGTAGCCTATAATTTTCCTGGGCGATGTCCAATCCTGAACCAAGGGATTTTTCGATACTGAAAAATCCACTAACCGGCCGGGAATCGAACCCGGATAGCCAGGGTGGAAGGCAAGTATGCTACCTATACACCCTTGGCAGCCGACGACGAGTTCTTAAGTAGGTAGCTTTTTTTAACATATAGATGCTGTGTTAATTATAAGCTTTTCAGAATTTCATGCGTTAAAGTTTGAATTGGATTTCAGGCTAGAATATAGTAGGCTACTTTGTTTATCTATAATATCTACGATACAGGTAAAGAAAGTAAAGGTGTGAAAAGTCGCTGAACATAAACAACATATAGGCTAATAATCTATATTCAAGTTTTTAATTAAATATAAACAATAATATCTAAATAAAATATTTGTATTAGGCTGTAGGAACATGAAGTTGCTCCAGTTATTTTTATCAATGAACAAACATCAAACAAAATCGCAATACTTATTAACGTAGGCGCACAATATTTATATGCAATCGTGAATACACATAGCAATATAAATAAAAGAAAACAATAAAATAATATAACCCATACTATCAGAAAGTACACAATTGAGATCCATGTTTATACAGTGGCTATATGGTTATTTGAAATGTAAATTGTTAGCTCGGAGATTTCGTTATACAAATTTACACAATCATGCAGTGTTGTACAGCTTTGCACTGTTGGTTAGAAGCAGAACCTACATATCTATCTTAGGTCTACAGTATTTCAGGATTTGCATTGTTATAATTAGGAAGCGGATTTCTATGACATGTCATATTTTTCCCCTTTGCATTATTTCAGGTTTCCGAATAATTTTAACCCGATTCCAAGCATCCTGGTGAAAATGGAACGGCTTTTATTGTGCATATAGCTGCATATTTAGGAAATTTTCAACTATTGTAGCATATTTAGTATGAATATGCATATTTAGGTCATATTTTTGTGCATATTATTTTATCATTATACTGATACTTTTGAAAATTTACAGATATTTTAAATAATTAACATTATATTTTAATAAAACGAATTGTAATGAAACTTTAAAAAATATATACATAATGTGTAGCCTAAGTGGTAAAGTCATATTTTAAATTTTATTGGTCATATTTTAATGTTTTTTTTAGGTCATAGAAATCCGCCCCCTAGTTATAATGAATACTGTAAATGGCTATATGAAAATTATTATTAGGATATTAGTGTAATTGAGCAGCAAACAATGGATAAGGTACTCTGATAATCACTTTTCCAACCGACCACTAGTGTCAATAAGTCATGTTTTTCTATGATAGTGCTTTGTCATCCATTAATTTTATTATGGTGGAAAGTTGAATTCCTTGCATCCAGTGCTGTTTACCTAACCTACTGTACCTACGGGTTTTTTCCCCTTCTCAGACCCTCTAACTTTTGGAATATTTATTATTACATAATTATTTAACTATTTTTTAATAATATTTATTTTACTGTTTAAATCTTACCTGAGTCTTTACTTTATTTTTATTTCTTGATATTAACCTACGCTACCTGCGCTAATATAATCGTTGTACCGATCGACACCAAGATTAAAATAGTCACTACTTTTTATTAAGGTTGGTATTCTTGCAATTTCACTGTCTTGAATGGCTATTAGTGATTAATTACATTTTCAAGTAGGTAATATTTTTACTATTCGCTATCGTCGAAAAAAAGCATGTAACACACATGCTTTAAGTGCATTGGAGAATCTCAAATATGTAAACAAACTTCCCTTCGGCTCATCTATCAAACTCTTCCCCGATTCTCCAAAGACGCACTTACTACTCCCTATCGCAATGTAAGTTACTATTTCTGTTATTTAATTTGAAAATGTAGCACATAATATTTTCTCAATCACGTATTATCCACCATTAGGAGGTAACAACCCCCGCCGGACACAACACCCTAATTGGTAGATTTGGAAATAGACTAAGCCTATTACTTTTAAAGGTAGGCGCAGAAGATAATGCTCTTCCCCGAACAATTACCTCTTCGTCTTCGTTAACATATTTTCTTCTAGCAAGAAGTTAGTTTATGATATGAAATTACAGAAATTTTTTTTTTTTTTTCACATTATTGCTTTCGTTAATTTTTACAATCAAGAAAGTAATAAAATGTAATAACACAAAAACAAGCAATAAAACTATTGCTTCTGCAATTATAACCTGAATTTATCACACAAAATTTACTTGATGATAATTTATATAAATACAGGATATATATATATATATACCGGTGTTACAGTACATAATATATTTATTTTAAAATTCTTGATAAAATATTATTTAAATAGGCCACAGGTCTACTGAAACACCATTCCGATAATATAATTCCAAGTATGAAATTCGTCCTTTGCTATGTTAGGCCTACTTTCATGTCCATAACAGAATGCAGAAATTTAAGACGAAGGTTACAGTCAGAACATTTTAGTTCGGTTTTCACTGTTTTATACTTATTTACCCATGCCATGCAGCTGATTAAATACACTTATTTTAAAAGTGCCCAAGTATTGGTCCACTAATGATGCCTTCAATTGTCAAATCTGTAACCCTCAAGTATTACTTTCTTATTATTCAGTTTCTGGGTTAAAATATCTCTGAAAGCCAATATTATGTACAACATAACACAAACACACTACAAACATTGTTAATTTGATCCAACACTCTTTATGTTAAACATGCTACGTACTACTGATATTATGGAAATGTATCACCAACTTTCATCGGGATTAGATTTATTCTATTAATTTAAACAGAAGAAATTAAGAAATAAATTACATAGAGTGTGTTACTGTATGAACTAATGAATGAGGTCAACGACATGCATGAATATATTTTTATTTATTTTAAGACGTTTGAGTAAACAGCCTGTTTCATTATTACATCCTTAGGGCAAGGCATTTGGTGATTTTGCACCTATTTCATACGAAGGTTAAAAGACAGGTCGAGTGTATATAAATGTGTATCATGAAATAATTGATTAAATAAGGGCAATTCGTTTTTGCATTTTTCCCTTTACTTTGCATTTGTCTTCATTTTCAAGAGATAGGTCATCTTTGGCAATTATCAGGTCATTTTCGGCATTTTAGGTTTCAGTGGAGGTGGAGAGGAGTTACTTTCAGATAATAGACAATCGTTTTCATTTGAGAATCTCCAAATGTTCATGAAAAAATGTAAAGCCCTTGGAGGCCCAGAGGGTTCCAGGAGGTTGAGGCTCCCAGATTTTGGACATTCGGCACGTGAAGGTGGTACGGTTGTCAGCCTTACGCACCGGACGCCGTAACCCGCAGGATTGCTCCTGGTACTCATTTTTGTTAGAGGCTGAGTCGACCCCTGGCCCATAGTGCCACCAGAAGGATTAGGCCAATCGAAAAACTCCAACGAGAATGGAACCCGCGACCTTCCGGTTTGTAGCGCAGCCTCAACCACTACGCTACGGCGTACCCCTGTTCATATAGTTCATTTTAATTCAGGTTTATTGTAAACACCATAGCAATTTGTCTTGTAGCAATAGTTTTTTCTTTCTTTCTTTTAAATGGCACATATTTGCTACGGATAATTTAATGGGCATGACAGTTCAGAAAGAATTTTTTTTTCGCTAAGGGTGTCCTAGTAGTATAAACTTACTTCTTTAGTAACAACATAAGTGTGTTTACATAGTAAATTCATATACAGTATAAGGAACGCACTGTCATCCATAAAAATGTTTTTAGCAATTCATTACTTAAAAACTAATTAAAAGTAATAATGGTAAATTTATTGGTCTTTTTTTAAATTTCGGGTCACTTCTTCACAATTTTTTAGGTCTTAAATGCATTTCTTATTTTGCATTTTTTCATTATTTTATGGTCATTGAATGCCTAGCCCTACTAACAAATATGTGTAACTCCTAGGCCTACTTCAGATTAAATTTAAGATAATTCTATATTTACCGTTTAGCGATAATATTTACAGTATTCTTAATCCTTTTTATTTCCACTCCATAATACAAGCATGTTTTATTTAAAGAATGTTCCTTTATATCAATTTATTGTGTAATCAGTCTAATGGAAGGTTTCTCCAATGTACGTCAAAGCTTGACAGGCCTTTGGAACTACCTAAAATATAGATTTAAAATCCATATTACATCGTGCAATATCTATCACTCGTCATTAAAAACAAAACAAACAAAATAAAACATATTACATAAACACGGACTGAACACATTACATAAACCTATATCTAATATATTTTAAAACAACGAAACACATTTACAATTAGCCTACCAGGGATTCGCTTATGCCTGCATAGAGTGTGACCTGATTGAGGACAGACTGCACATGTGACATTAGACCAAATTGTCGCTCAGGCAAGCAGTTACGGCTGTTGCACTGTTACTGATTAGGCAGTCTTGTGTAACAAGTGGCAGGTTCAAGTGGAGTAACCATGGATACCATTCATCCAGATCTTGCCCCGTAATTAGCAATATTACAACCCAGTTTAACGAGGGAATGAATTCCAGCCTCAGAGATCCCCTTGTTCATACCCACATATAATTACAGCTTATATAATCCCTAATAACTAATTTAACTTTTGACATGCCGACAATCTTCAATATTTTCATGAGCTCAACTCTCGGAGGAGGAAAATATGATTATGTTAACCATATCACTACCACCAACAGCATACACCAAAGTATGCAGTTCAATTAACGGGAGAACTGGGGAGGAAAACACGGGAAAGCATTTCGTATATCAGATTCTGGGAATACAGTAATTAGTGGGATTGATTTCCTGATCTCTTTCAAGTCAAACACACCGAAATGGATACCAAGTGTAAATATGTAAAATGCAGTGATTTTAAAGTAGAAAATATGAATTAAAATTCAACTTCCTTGTGTATTTCCCACATTATTAATATTGTCAGTGTTATTATAGTTAGGCCTATTATGATATTATTATATAATTTTAGAAGCATTTTAAGGCTTAAGCAATTTTACTGACACAATATGTAAAACTGAACTGTATGAAAAAATTTAAGTCATAATTTAAAAGAGCTACCAAGGTTCAAACTCAAATAAAAGTTTCCTTTATTGCCAAGGCAATCTTATTATACCGAACTTTCTCTGCGCCATTAAGTTTTTAAGACTGTAAAATCACTTACAAATTCTTGACCTGTCACTTAAAAATTATAAAAATTTTCCTAAATTTACCCAATATTAGGGATAACATGATATATTAGGCCTATAGGCTTAAAAACTTTTTTAACTTCTGAAGAAGAAATAATATGCATTGTACCGTAGGCCAGCGTTTCTCAACCTATGGTCCGCGGACCACTGGTGGTCCGCGAAAATGGATCAGATGGTCCTCAGACATAAATTAGAAATGTCATAAAGCAAGTGGAAAGTAAAGAAGTAAATTTTTTCACATATTTCGTTATAATGACCTATAATTAATACCCCAAATAAGAATATAGGCCTTCTTTTAAAAATGGGATGTAAAATTAGGGGCCCGTAAAATTTTTTATACATTTTAGAGGTCCTCGGGTTCAAAATGGTTGAGAAACGCTGCCGTAGGCTAATGAATATGGCAAGTTATGAGGATTTTAATTTTTGTAAAGATCGTCATACACTGATAAATTTGCAGCTCTATTTAAAATAATTCCATCACAGTTATTAATATATAAAAACATATATATTATATACATTATTAATAACAATAACACATTGTATAGGTGGGTAAAGGTATAACGAAACCATTAAAATTCAAACACATTACAGATGCCCTGAAAACGATATAAAAGTATCGAAAGGCTTGGGCACAAAATAAAGGTTGAGCTGATGGTATCAATTATCCAGTTAATTTTATTTTACAAGGAAAGAAACTACGTCATATTTTTACTAATCATATAATGAACTAACCTTTTACCGGGATGATAAATGCGAGAAATGTTGTTCGCAGATCAATTTATTTAAAATAGAAGACATTTAACGAGCATATAGGCCTAGACTAAATTAATATACTGTAAACGTTTTGGAGGAAAGACTCTATACCTTTGAGCTGGCTATGAAACCACAGCCCTGAGGTTTCGGATGTGGTACGCCTACTAGGTAAAAGTTAAATTTAGGCCTATACGATAATATTAAGGTGTTAATGCTACAGAAAATTTAGGTTCGGTTAGTACCAGAATCAATGTTTACTTTAGTAAGGAGAATTCCCTCTATCACCGGGACTCGAATCTGGGACCTTCAGCTGTCCTTATTGACGCTCTATCTACCAACCAAGATTATATCTGGCACTGTGTCAGAAACATTGGCTAGCTCATAAAGTTTTAACGATCAACTGAAGATCCCTGATTCGAGTCCCGGTGTCAGAGGAACTTTTTACGTAACTATTCTTACGCAATCTAAATATAATATATACTATATTAAGCCTATAATATTTTATGTGAACATGAATATAATTCAATTATTATTTTGTTGTCAAGGCGACAAAATCAATCGGATGGGCTTAGCTGCCAATATCCGCAAATATAAAAATCATATCCGTTTGGCTCTCGTAAATTCCAATTCGGCTACATTTCCTTGTCAATTCACAAGCATGCAGTAGAACACGTGTGTTTTTATTTTTTATTTATTTTTAATATGTTATGATTATGGGATTCCTATTATTGTAAAATGGAATTAAAATTAAAAGTAATTGTCTACTTTTGTAATTCTTATTCAGTTAATTAAAACCCAAGTAGGCCTGTTCCTTTTCCAATCAACTAAAAGGATGCCACTACAAACTTGTCTTAACTGCTCGAGAATGTCATACAAGAAAAACATATTCATATGGGACGATGGAATAAATGTTTTTAAAAAAATGCAACATCAGTACGGAGAAATACAGTATTTTCGTTACTGCTTGGATAGTAAGGAAAGTCTTCTTTTCGGTGATCGTGATATCTTACATAATTTGTGCTCAAAACCATCGATATTTGAAATGACCTAAAATTACAAATGAAAACATAGGACACATGTCAATAAATAAATTGTATTACACTGACGAAGTATAGAAGATTCTTCATACCTTTTATGCCGGTTGTCGACCAACAGCTAAGCTAACTTAGCTTAGCTTAGCTCACATACAGTGAGGGAATTCATATATAGTTGTGCCGGATTTCATATGTAGTTTTGTCGGCACAACTACATATGAAATCCCGCACTGAATGTAAGCTAAGCTAAAATAACTTAGCTTAGCTGTTGGTCGACAACCGACATTATGCATACCTTTACGAAAGTTGAAATTCATTAATTTTAAAGTCTAGTTAATTTATGTTGGACTCAAGTATTCGGCAGGAGATGGTGGCCAGAAGACCGACACTTTTTTTTGGAGGGGGAAGACTGAACTTAAATTTTTAATGTTTTTATAAAAGCTTTATTTTGAGGTATTGCAGAGGTTAAACATACTAATATTTTCTATGTAGCTCTGTTACAGTGAACTAGTTCTGTCATCGATATTCCAACGAAAAAATCAGCATTAAAGGCGACGTTATGGAAGCGTGCAATGGAAAAATGTTAAGTATAAAAAATTATAAGACTTTATCATAGCTAATGTAACGAGAGATCCGGACTTAATCAATACATTTTTTTTTCTCGTGAATTTATCTTGAGAAAATCCGGATCTCTAGTTACATTTACTGTAAGTATTTAGCGAATACTCACAGAATTAAGCTTATATAAACCACGAAAATGAATTAAACAAATCGCTATCTGTGTCATGGTAAGCGAGATAGCCAATGGCGGTACAATCGATATATTATAATACAGTGAAACTTCGGCAAGACGCTCTTCAAGGGGCCGCGTAAGAATAGCGCATTACACGGGACCTCGTATTAGCGAGAGTGGGTCATTTTTAGATTTTAAAAAGTTTAACACCAAGATATGAATCAAAATAAACATTTGTTGAATCAAATTAAGGATTAAATACAGTAATTATGCTGAGGGATATTTTATATTTTTTCCTTTCAGAAAAAAGTAAGAACAAATACAATACAGTACTGCAGTACAATTCGTAAACCGCTTCACGATTTTTCACTATTGTTCTAAGCGTCGAAGAAGGGATTCGTAATGATTCCGCCAACTGTTTCTGATTCGTACTGGTGTTTCCATCATGTTTACGGAGAATTTCTAATTTCTCCGATATCGACAAAGCTTTCCGTTTCACTCCTTTACTCATGTTGGCACTAACAAATCACTTCGCAATTCTACACAAGATCAAGTCACAATGCGATTTAAAACTTGCAGCAAGGAGACCATGGAGACTGAGTCCGTGCTATGAATAGTCTTGCAGGTACTCAAGAGGTGCATTCTATTCTATTAGACGTGCGGGCGCTAACGGTAAATGTAGAAGTCTGGAAAATATTTTCTCAGTATCCTTAAAAGCACGATATTTTAAAATTTTCGGCAGACGAAAGAGTGTATTAAACGGGGTGACAAGCGTATTAAGAGGGGGATTTTATATAGTTTTATATAGTGATGTCAAGGGACCGGATGAAAAGAGCGTATAACGCGGGACAGCGTAACAAACGGGGGTGTATTATCGGGGTTTTACTGTATATCGATCGTTTCGCCATCGAAGATAGTCGCGCTTCGTGGTACTTTTCTCAGCTGTTTTACTTTTTAAATTAACTTTCTTGGCAAAACTAATAATATCATCTAATTAATGTTGTATTTATCACTTCATAAGATTTAAAATACTTCTTCACCACATATAATTATACATTATTTTCAAATCTTCTTTTGTTTATATGCAACTTATTACACCCAATCGCTATATTCAGTCTTTTTTTTTTAAGTGAAACTTCTTTAGCCACGGTAGGGGTAAATCGAGAGCTTGTGTAACGCTCAAAAATCGTCACGAAATTAATGTAACGCTCAAAATCGTCACGAAATTAGTGAGGTGTGACGGAACGGACTGCACAGAAAACAATCAACTCATTGATTAGGCTTATCCAAAGTTTAAAAATAAAAAAAAATAAAAATAAAAATATCCGAAATTTAAAAAATCCAAAATTAAAAAATCCAAAATCCAAAATTTAAAAAATTTAAAAATTCAAAGATCCCAAATTTTAAAAAATCCAAAGTTAAAAGATCCAAAATTCGAAAATTAAAAAATCAAAGATTCACAATTCAAAAGTCCAAAAATTAAAAAAGAAAAAATCTAAATAGGCCTATCCAAACTTTAAAAATAAAAAATTAAAAAATCCAAAATTTTTAAAACAAAAAATCTAAAATTTATTAATAAAAAAATAAAAATTAAAAATCAAAAATTAAAAAATCAAAATCCAAAATTTAAAAGTCCAAAAACCCAATATTAAAAAGCTAAACAATCCAAAATTCAAAATTGAAAAATCCACAAATTAAAACAAGTTTCACTTCTGTTGTGTGGCGTTCCGCGCCACTTTTTTTTTAAATCAAAGAAGCTATAGACATGAAAATGTCTCAGTGTTCTGTCTTCCTGAATTTACCATAAAACAATATTGTGACAATAAAACGATAAATTATGATGATAGAGACTTGCGATTTGTTGAAATCCCATTTACTGAATTCTTATACTGGATTGGTCACTGATTCATGAGCTAAAAATAGCCAATGTCAGCTGAAATCCCTGTGGATGTCTACTCCACTGTTCAATATAAAAAAAGTGTGAGTAGGTTATAAAGTGAGAAATGCTTGCGCTTACACAAATATATGAAGAAAACAAATAGGGAAAGGAAGGAAAAAGATGGAGAAAAAGTAAAGCAAAAAGAAGGAATAGGAGTAGATACAAAGAAATTGGATAAAGAATAGAAGACGGAGACAAAGCAAAGCAAAAAGAAGGAATAACAGAAAATACAAAGAAATTGGATAAAGAAGAGCAGACGAGGGTGGGTCGCTTTGACGAGGGAGTGGTGTGAGATTTAGGGTTGCCACATAATGCAGGGGCTTAGGACGCCGGTAATGGAATTTGTCCACCGGCGGCTTCCTTCTATGGGAGGGTAATAGTGTATTATGTTCCTTGTTTCTTTCCTTCCTGTGGATTAATCGATACATAATGGAGAGCGGGAAACTGGATACACTCTCCACGATTCTAAGAAACAACGGATCTGTTTCATTTCATATATACTGCATATTAGTGTGGTACTTCACGAAAAGTGCATTACAAAAAAAATACCAGGAAATAAAACAAATTGAAAGAAAACGTTCCTCGGGAGCTAGTAGGATACTTACAACGTTCTTAGCTTTAATGTCATTGCTGGAAGTCCGGAAAAATATCAGTGAAAATAAATAAATTTTATTAGGAGTACGATTAGTTCCACAAAGTCTCTGGCCTTGAAGACTTAACCCAGCCAGTGAGCTTTCTCGTTGCAGTGTGCGCAGACTCTCATGCGTATAGGTCAGTAAGCTACTGTTGAGTACAGAGTGAAGATCGCGCTGGCAATACAAATACTATAATAGTTGAGTGGAAGGATAATGCCGCAGCAAGACAGAGACAGACAACGCATTGAGTGGGATGGAAGAGCTGAACCAATCATGGCGCAGCTACCTCCCCTAGGCAGGAACTTTAGGAACTGTGACACTCGCTCCTAAGGTATGTACGTAAAAATCCAGAGACTTTGTGGAAGTAATCGTACTCTAGGAGATATTTTTTTAGGTGACATGAGGTCCCCCAATGGCATTTTTACAGGATAATTCGAGATCTGCGGTAATAAGCTAACATTAATTTTAAATTATTACTCACTACACAGTTCTCTCGCTGAAAATATTTGTTTAACTTCAGTAGAGGAAAATTAGTCCTCCGCGGGAATCAAACCTGGTTGCTCGGTTGACGCCAAAACCAATCGGTTCCCCCAGCATTAAGTATACCCAGTGCCATATCAAATACAATATTTCTCTTGACTCCTGGCGGTATAACATTGAAGTTAGATGTATATTAGCTACATTATAGGAGTGCTAATAGTGCCCGAGCTAAGGTGTTCCCCGTAATACGGAAAAACACTGTGTCCTCGATAAGAGGTGAGATGTTTGAAGACCCTCAGTTATTCTCTTGGTTGTTCCAAATCAACATTCGTTTTATTGATCTTCAATTTTATAATTGATTGATATAACTGATATAATTGATATAATAGATATATTATATATAATTGATTGATATAATTGATTGGGATTGATATAATTAATTCTGCTGAGCTTTCGGACTCCAACTCTAAGCCACCTTCTGGAGAAAAGTGGGAAAAATGTGTCAATAATACCTTCTTGGCTTCGGGTATCTGCCGCATCATATTTAAGAAGTCTTCCGACGTTTCGACCATGGTGGTCTTTATCAAGCTACTCCAAAACATCTTCTGTATGTATATAGGGGCAGTGTGTGTTTCCTTCCCAGCCAATCAAATCTCACTATTCAATGCTGTTGTGATTGGTTCCGTCACATGGAAGGAAAAACGGTCCTTTTCAGGAACAATTATTTCCAGCAGGACGCAGATGTTGGGTCCTTAGTGTTCGCTACTGTATGAGTCTTTGAAATAACGTTCCGAGCAGAAATTTTATAAAACTTCCACTCCGCTGATAACCCGCTAAGAAATCAATAGAATCTGCAGAAGAAAAGCTCATGTCATTCAATAAGGTTGTTCTAAAAATACAACCCACAATTCTCGCAATGGAATTCATTAATCAGCAAGTCGACCATAACATCAATCAAGTACAAAATATGTAAAGAATGAAGCCTTATTCACTTTTATGGAATCACAAAATTATTAGTATTATATTATTTTTATTGTATTATTTCGAAAGAAAACTACTCAAAATTTGAAACTACCTGCAAATATCAGAAAAATCTACTACAATTTGGAGTATAAAAATCACATTACACGGACTGCTTAAATCAACATTTGTTTCAACCTACCAAACTAAATTGCGTAGATTGACAAAAGTAAGGATCAAAGAGGAAAGTTCAAGCCAAGTGAACTTGGAACCTTCATCTGTATACGTATACACCGAATGTGAAATTTATTATTTATTCATTTATTTAGATTTATTTACGATGAACTGAACAGGCTAAGGCAGCGTTCACACTGAGGCGATAAGCGATAAGCGATTTATCGGAAGGAATTTGTTGCGGCGATATATTGCTAGGAAGGCTCACACAGCGAGCGATAAATCGGCAGGCCTACAGGCTGAGGTAGATTTCGATGTGCTAAATATCGCCTTATATGAGAGCTATCGAGAAACCAGTTACTGATTTGTAGAGTACTCATCAAGCGCTTTTCAACGATACCCCATAAGACGTGGTTTCAAAAATTTCGAACTTCCATCCCCCAACCAACCACCCCCACTCGTACCCCCAAAACTCCCGAATCGTTGGTGTCACTGTGAACTCCATAGGGAGTTCTCTAATTTATTCAAACAAAGTTTCCCTCTCTACTTCATAGGAGCCGAGATATACATATTTCAAAATTTCTACCCCTCCCCGACCCTCCCCTGGGGCCAAATTTGGTAATTAACGAACTTGTCCGAACTATTGGGCCTAGAAATAACATAATAAAATTTGGTTCAAATATCTTCAAAATTATGGCTGCTAGCGTGTAAAGATATATATATATATATATAACTTATATATCACTTTTTTTTTTTTTGAACGGGCGGTGGTTTCGTACTTGGAGGCATGAAACAAAAGATATGAAAGAATTTTTCGAAAGTCATGACATGGTATCGATTGCAATAGGTAGATTTTTCTTCGAAATCTACCTAAAATGTGGTGGGAACACAATCTTCACTACAAAAGTTACAATATCGTAAGCAACAAATCGCTCAGGCGACCAGCATGCTGCACTTCGAGCGATATATCACTTGCGATATATCACTTGCGATATGTTGCGCTATCGCGTGAGTGTGAACCTTTTTTATCGCCTCCCTTTAGATTTCAAGTATCTGTCCGTGCGTGTCGCGTATCGTATATCGCTCGCGATATATCGCTTATCGCTTATCGCCTGAGTGTGAACCCTGCCTAACAGTGCTACCTAAAACATGCTATCTGGCTATCACGGGCTAATAATATAATCTGGAGATAACTAATGGAGATGTACCCAAACCTTACAAACCCTTCAAGTAAGATTTTTTTTTCGTTAAATACATTATTTTAGATTCATAAATTAACTACCCGATTGAGAAAGAGGTTAGTGTTCCGGTACAGTTAGATTTATTTTTCGCACACAAATTAATAAGACAAAATATAATTTCTTAAAATTTACTAATTTAGAATATTGAACACCAAAAAGGAAAATTAGTTGTCTAATTTCATTAAAATTTTGCAGTTTTTCTCTGTTATAATCTGTAGAGAGCGGACCACAATAGTTAACTTCAAATGATTAACTTGAAGTTAAAAATATTTGAGAACATAAAATATAAAATTCTTATGAAGATTTCAAAAACCTAGTACCAAAGCAAGTATAATGCTCACTGAGCCTTATTCTCTTGCTGAATTACGAATTTTTTCTTGGCGAATACTACTGCTGATTTATTCACGGCTTATCAGCGGAGTCAAAGTAATTTTTAACTCTTTAAAATATGAAACCTTAGAAAATGAATCCTTATAATATGAACAAGGAAAAATTGCAATCGGCAATAATTTTCTCACTTTAGGTAACGTAGTCTGCTATTAATTGTGTAGTTTCTAGAAAAACCAAAATGGCTTAATACTATTCATACGTAGAATGGGTGTGCAACATTTCACGAAAATCTGTCCAGTCATAGTCCAAGTATTCAAGATTTTGATGGGGGGAAGTGGGCGCGTTACTGTATGAGCCCCCTTAAATGCTATTCCGGGCAGATTATGCAGCAAAGATAGGAACGATGTTTTGTATAAGTAGGTCGTGTGATAAAATTAATTTACGCGTTCAAATTTACGAGAGCGATCTGCTAATGTAAATATTACAGGTGCAATTTTCCATAGCGTTGAGGCGGTGTTTCTGACTATACACCTGTTGACACTGGATAAAAGACCCGACATTCATGATATGCCTTTATAATAAGGGAGAGCGAATTCATGTCACATACACAGTCTAGCTTATATAGGTTAACTGCTCTACACGATGAGGCGAAAACGATTTAGCAAGTTAGAAGCTTTTTAACTAGCCTTATGAATAATTTAATGCTATACATTAGCCATAGTAGTTTCTAAACCAGAGTTGGTGGAATATTCACCTGTTAGTTCGCTTAATTATGTGACCTTATGAAAACATAAGCAAAAAGTTTGTTTTAACTCTTGGAAAATTTTGAGAATTCTCTTCATACATCGCCATCAACCACTTGCAAATACACGCAGTAATAGGTGAGTTCCAAATAGATAAATCAGTGAACTTTATTTTCAATAAGAGAGTTTGTTAAACTACATAATTCATTTCAGAATTATTCTAGCCACACTTACATACGAATGTAGGAGGTCAGAATGTTCATTCTTAAAATCCGAATTAACAAATTATTTAAAAGATATCGCATGTAACTGAAATACCCATATGAATTATCGTAACTAGAGTTCAGATGAGCTGATAACTACTCGTAATATAATATATTCCCCTACTGAAAATAAAGTCCACTCATTTATCTATTTGGAACTCACTTATTACTGCGTGTATTTGCAAGTGTTTTTTTTATAATTCTAGCAATTTTTATATATTATTATGAATCATAATATGGTTTTTATATATTATTATGAATCATAATATGATTTTTATATATTATTGTGAATTATATTATGATTCATAATAATATAAAAATTACTAGAAATATAAAAAAAACGCTTAAAACTTATATTAATAATTGAAGCCATGAGAAGTGAAAATTTTTTTAAACATGAAATAAGTTAATAGTAGTATTGTTGTCATTTGGTAATGTTATATGTTTTCCATGACAGCAGATAATGAAAAACACTTTTATCTCTATCACACCATCAATTATTATCCTCATACAAAAAAGTACGACATTCATTAATATAGTAAACATAATAATAGTAGAAAACATAATAATAAATGTAGTAAAATAAAGTATTTACATCTTTGTCCTTTAATTATCAATATTATCATATACAATTATCAAATGCCATCAATTATATACGCTTATCTCATGTTTTTATTTATTTATTTATTTATTTATTTTAAATTGCCACTTAGATCATTATTGTTCTCATGGCCTCAATTCTGTCGACATTCTATAAAAGAATACGAAAAATACATTCTTACTAGACTTTTTTAAGTAAATAACTTTCTTCAAGTTACAGTATTTTCTTTTCTAACGATTAATGTTTCACTGAAACTTTATTCTATAAATTATTATACTTTTGTAAAAAAATTCACTTAGTTGCAAGAGTAATACAGTATCTACACAAACAATATTAAAATAGAATTTGTTAGTAGGGTTATTATTTAGGGAATACCTAACATTGAGAACTTTATAGTACAGTGTAGAAGAACATAGGTTCTATCCCCGACGAGGTCACTGGAATTTAAGAAATTGCGAACAGACAGACAGATGGACGGAAGGAAGGATACATAGGGCTTCACGTACTTGCTGATGTAAAATGGACGGGCAAAAAACTAAAGCAAATTAGCGGATTGCAATGCGTCCTTAAAAAGGTAACTATGACTAAACTCTATATTTTACTTAAAGGAATGACTATAGACTTCTTTGTGTAATGGAGCGTTAGAATCTTGTGTTTTCATACCAACTGTTTCAATATATTCGGCCATTCCTACACTGCCCTCGAAGTGAAGCAGAACTTGAGACACAGAAATATGAGGAAGGCAAAAGAAATAGAGTTAGAGCGACGCACGCGCAGTAGCAATCAAAATTGTTTTCTCTCCATTGAAAATTGAATATCAGGTCCGGTCGACAAGTGAGCATCTAACTGAATTTGTGCTACGTGAACGCCATGAGGATAGGAAACAGCACACTTCAGTTATTTAGAAGCTCGCAGTCTGTCTCCCCTTTTCCTCAATTCCGATTCTTCAGCCATCCAGAAATACAGCATTAGGAGAATGTTACTGTTAAACGTCAATATTCATGTATAGGCCTCGGATGTTGATGAAATGTAATCTTTATTCTGAGACATCAAAGACAATGTAGGATGAAGTATAAATTCACCTCAAAAAGAAAGAAAGAAAAAAAAAAAGCCTACTTTTATTTTGCAATTTTTACATCTTCATTTTATTCCGTAATGGTAATTTTTAAGACATTTTCATTCTTTCACTGCATTTTCCCTATTTTTTCTTCAGAATTTCGAACATTACAGACAAAGCGATCTCAAAATGGCTTACCTCCAAACTGTTAAATGCGTATTGATATGGCATCCTTATCCTCATACAAAAAAGTACGATATTCATTAATAAATATAGTAAACATAATAATAGTAGAAAACATTATACCACTTGTATTCCCTTTTTTAAATACTTATTTAGAAATATTACGTTAATTCTCAATTTTTCATGTCATATTTCCAACAATTTATGGTCATATTATAGGTCATTTTTTCAGGCAGTTTTAGGTCATAAACTTCTGAACCCTATTCACGTACATACCCTTAAGGAAATTTTTATTCATGGGGAATTCGCAAGGCCAAGTATGTTTTTTAATATTTATAAATTTATGGAAATTACACTTATGTAAATTGTGCACTTTAATTTAATATAATATTCTAATTTAATCCAAGATTTTAGATTTAAATCTTATTAAATCTTATTTAACTATTGAGTAAATCTATTCTAAAATTTTAATTAAGTTAAGATTCTTGTGAAAATCGTATTAGTAAAATGGCTAATCATACCAATAAATTGTTTGTTACATTCAAAGCTTTCTCATAAAATGTTTGCTATGCTAAAGTTTATGAATAAAATTTCTGTAGATCTCAATATGCAGTAGCAGCCTAATAGGCTATGGAAACCCAAACAGAAAAATAATTAAAAAACAATACATAGGCCTTCGAAATAATGAAGTGCAGTAATTCTAAATATTTTTTTATTTTATTTAAAAATATAACTATTTTCGTCCATTAGGTTTTCCTATAAGGCTATTAAGGAATGAAACTATTATACTTCCTTAAGATCATTCATTGTAAATTATGTATAGGCTACACAATTCTTAATAATAGATATTCCAGAGGTTGGTTTACTGACTCATGTGAATTTCTTTCGGGCGGATCAAACAAAACATATTGGGCTTCATGTTAAAACGAAGAAATACTGTGATTCAAAACTTCATAGCACAGATACTTCAAACTAAAATGTCATCAGTCACTGTGGAAATTGTATTTAATTTAATTACACTGGCATGTATTTTCTTTTTTCTTATGCTATTATTCAGTAATTCTCTGCCCTGTCTTTACTATCTTCCTATAGCCCTAATTCCTTATTTGTATTACTTTATTTTTTGAAATTATATTTGTAGGTATGTAAATTAACTACGATAATGAAGCTTACTTAAATACTTGTTTTAAATAATAAATAAATTCGATTTTAAATGTCGGACACAAATATATTTGAGGTATAGTTGCTAGTGAATTAGGCATACACTAAAATGGTAATATGAATCGACAACATATTCTACTATGACGATAAAATAAATGAGATATGCCTAGGCCTAAACTCGCCCCTCTATACGCAACTTATGTGGGGGAAAATACGAATTATGTATAGGTTAAGCCTTTAGAATTCTACACTCATCAATAAGTTGTGGTGGCTATTCCAGTAACACTGTACAATAAACAATTACTACTCAGAATTATCTCAAGCTACCTAATGATCTCGCATTTATGAAACATGTGCAGCGAAAACAACAATTTCGTTATTGGTCTGTTAATAATTTATTAAAACGCTCACAGTTACATTGACTAGTGTTAAGAAGTTAAGATTTCGTTTATTGCATTTGAAATGTTGCCTAATGTTATGGGTCTTACTTATGAGGAGGGCCAGGATTTTTAGGTTTTTATAAAAGGTATTTTAGCCATTTATTTTTGTGAAATAGTCCATTTTAGACTTTAAACAAACGATTTTAGCTGTCTTAATAAAACATATAAACTCCGTGGCGCGACATCCCCGAAAGGACAAGGCCTACCACCCGACCGCTGCGTCATCTACCTATAGGCAGAGTGAAGTTTTCTCGGGCAGTCAGCCAGATGTTTGCGTCAATTAAACCCGACGTTTCGGAGGCCAACGCTGCCTCTATCTTCAAAGGCAGATGGCAGGATTGGGGTGGCATGTGGTCACCATGCAGACACCCACGGCAGTTAATGGTGGTTTCCATGACCGGAGCCGCTACTTCTCTATCAAGTAGCTCCTCAATTTGAATCACGAGGCTGAGTGCACCCCTAACAGACCTCCCTACCTCAGAAAATCCGAGGAGGTACCGGGGATCGAACCCGGGCCGACGGATCCGTAGCTAGCGACGCTAACCACAAGACCACGCGCGGTCTAATAAAACATATAATGAACATTAATATTAACACCGAAAATTGTATTATAATTTTGACACAATTATTATATTTTTTTTAACAAAATAAACAAGTAACTATTCCTTATATCTATCGGCACTTGAAAAATAGCATAAACAATTTAGATATTTACCCTTTAATTATGTAATTATTCAATCTCAATTCATTTCCGATCTACAAAAATAAGTAGACTCCAGTGTCACGAATTTGTTTCTTGTATACACTTCTCTGTCGTTGGTCGCAACTGGTGGTTATTTTAAAGTTGAAATGACAATGGTTTAGACGCAGATTTCAAATTATTGCAGACAGCTCGTTTCCTGCGACGGCGAGGGGGCACATTTTCGAGTTACACAGACAAGCGACAAAGCTATTTTTAATTTCAGTGTTGTATAAATTTATTTGTATTATGTCTTTTCTTAAAATTCACAAATTTATTTTCCTTTGCATTAATTGGAAAATCTATTTAAAAATCGCGTTTTTCTGAAAAAGTCCTCTTTAGCCGCTATTTTTTCAGAAAAAGTCCTCTTTAGCCCCCTAGTTTTTCAGCAACAGTCCTCTTTAGCCCCTAGTTTTTCAGCAAAAGTCCTCCTTAGCCCCTTAGTTTAGGCCCTTCAGTCTGATTTAGGGATGCATATATTCGGAAGCAAGGGGCATGAAACGGAAAAGTATGTCAAAATGTTCTAATTAAGAAGCTGGGGAAAAAAATAGATTAAAACCTTCAAATCCGGGCCCTACTTATGAGTGATGATGAATTTCATCTTGATAAAACGCACAACCTTATACCCTAATCTGTCTTATCTGGATCCATACCTCTCGTTTACAGTTCAAATACAACATATAATAAATAAAATATACATTAAAGCAATGTTGGTCAGTCTTTAAAAGAGCACTTCATTAAAATTAGCATAAATTCCGTAATACTCTATTCGGCATACGATATGGCATCTTCAATTATTTGTCTGAGTTAAAAGAACCTCTTGCCGTCACCAATAACTTATAGTGATACATCACATCAAGAGGTTCTTAACTGTGAGCATATAGAACGCCGGCGCGGTGGCTCATGCTGTAGCGCGTGAGCCTGGCATGCTTGCGGTCCTGAGTTCAAATCTCGGGGCCGGCGGGTGTGTCATTCGTGGTGGACGAAGCCGTGCTTTAGGGGGTTTTTCTCGGGGTTCTCCCGTTTCCCCCTTTCATTCCACCAACACTCTCCACTTCATCTCACCTTTCCCCCTTTTCATCCTCATCCCGTTTCCACTTCTGGCATCGGGTCTGCTTCGGCAGTCGGAGCCCTTTGGGGGCCTCTCCCGTTCTCCCCGCTGCTTGTGGTCAAGAGGTTGTTGGTGGTGTGTGTCACGAACCTGTCGGGGCTCCCGGTTGGAGGTACCGCAGGGGGTGGCGCACACGTGGCATGGTACTAGGCTTGTTGGATGTAGGGGAGTTCCGTGGGGGCCCACGGGGGGCTTTGCGGGACCGGGGCGGCCTGTGGGCACGCAACTCATCCCATCCCGGAGGTAGGCACAATAAGTCGGTAACGGCTGCAGTGCTTAGGGGCGTTCCCACCCCGCCTCCCCGCCTTAAGGGGCACAAAATAGAATAGAGCATATAGAACAATTTTCATATATATATATATATATATATAAGAATTGCGGGGTTCTTATTAATAATATGTGGATAAAACAATAGTGTATGACATATTAAGAAATAGGGCCCTAAAGGTCAAATATGAACATAGTCGTTTCGTTTTACAATGAATTCCACATTTTTAAGCCGTTTGTTGCTGAACAAAGTTGTGCTATTCACTTGGATTTGGGAAGAAATATTCGTAACGTGACTTCTGATTGTGAAAACGAGGTATGCTTGTACAGTTACATTCAAAAATGTGCAATACTGCAATACGATCCGGATGCTTATTAGAAACAAAATAAGGAATTTTGTAATTTCCAGTATAATTGCAAAATGCAATTAAAATGTAACATACTCTAATATATGAAATAAATAACTATGAAATTATATATATATATATATATAGAAGCAGTTAATTATTTTTTATGATCATAATACCACACCTTTCCAAGATTACAAATAATCTTTCGTCTTAATTATGGTCAGGATGTGAGGTACTGAAAATTATTCATAATGAGTTAATAAACTAATTGATGATGATAATGAGTGTTCTGTCCGAAAGCAGGTCCAGACCCGGGACGAAGCCATGGGGTGATGACCACGACTCGTCCGAGGTGATTCAGGCAAGGGTGATACCGCGGAGATTTGCCATTGCCTCTCCCGGGATGGGAATGAAAGGACACAGTCCTGAACCCAGGAAGGAAATTTTTCACTGCTGAAAAATCCCCGACCCGGCCGGGAATCGAACCCGGACCGCCAGGGTGGAAGGTAGTCACGCTACCAACTCACCCACGGCGGCGGACTTTATAAACTAATTGCGGAATAACATATTATATTTTTCCAGAATTTCCATTAATTTAAAGTAATTTACAACAATTTCCGTTCTTAGAAATGTTAGAAAATACAAATGATTAAATCAATCGCCATAGATATTATGTAGTAAAAGAACTGTATACAATGTAAAATTCTAATTACAGACATACATTTCGAGAAGTTTTAATTTGCATAAAAATTAAATTACCACACAAATCATTGTGCAAATACAACACAAATGCACTCTCTATACGCCCAACAGTGTAAAATACATTATGAAGCCGCTGTCTGTTGTATAATGTGAATGATTTGTTTTGACTGAGTTCCAACAGCAACATTTATCCTATGCAATTACAGACCAGAAAAATCCCGCCTCCAATGCGCATAGTCATGTCTCAATGCCAGATGTTAAAATCTTACATCGTACATTAAGGGAACAGACTGATTTTAACAATTATAATATCTAGGCTTGTCCAGTCTATTGAAATGACCGAGAGATTCCTGTCTTCAAACTGTAAAAGTTATAATCTCCCGTCTCCTGAGAAAGATTTGATATTTTCCGGAATTATATCCTATTATATCTTAAATTATTAGTTATTATGAGTTACTCTGTTTTCCAAGGAACGTAACTATACCGAATTATAGGAGTTAGGAAGTTGAGTTATTTATATCCAGGGTTCGGATGTTGATGACCTAAAAATGCCTGAAAAAGACCTATAAAATGTTATGAAAATATGACATAAAAATGACTTCATATTTCTAAATATGAATTTCAAAAACGGAATCTCTATCTAATATATATGAGAGGCTTTGTCCTGACTGACTTAATGACAGAGAATCAACGCAGAGCCTAAACTTACTATAATAGGTAGGGACTTGGAATTTTGGCAGTACCTTCGTTTCATAATGTAAGCGCTCACTAAGAA
Organism: Ectobius pallidus; assembly: GCA_964059195.1. NCBI lineage: Eukaryota > Metazoa > Arthropoda > Insecta > Blattodea > Ectobiidae > Ectobius > Ectobius pallidus. The sequence goes on from CAXKWD010000004.1 coordinate 99,243,850, forward strand.
AGGATATTGCAAAATTTTGATTTTAAATGCCAAAAATTAAATGTTTTTGAGAATACTTAATCACTTTTTACACAGAATTATCAAATCCAAATCACAGTTCACATGACATATTGTTGCCAGTGGTCTCAGATGGGTTCGGAAATAAATGAAATGGGAGTTTGACAAATTAGAGAAGCTATCAATATAATTCATGTTATAAATAAATATTAACGAATGAAATCCACGAAAATAATGCAGTCACATAACTTTCTCTACTATGGACATAGAGAAAACAATACAAGGTATGGTAACATCTATATTATTATATCGCTGGTTCTTGGGGAGAGAAATATGAAAGTGATATTGCATTTCTGTTTAATTTCATCCCCAAAACGGATTTATGGTAACATGAGAGTGAGAAATAAATATTCCTCAAAGACAATACTTATGTTACTGGAATTTATGTGTCTTCTTATTTGAACCCCTACCAGGCTTGCTGTGTACAAGCGATGGGATGCAGAATTCTACATCCTCTATGAGCCATAAAAAGCTATATCAAGCGTTTCCTGATGGAATAGTTTGAGTGTGATAAGTCGTTCTGCCTATTTCAAATTCTAAATACCTATATAAGGACCTATAATTTAAAAATCGAAAGTCCTTCATAAGTTAATTTCCAATTACAAAATAAAAAACCCGAGCGACGCCGGACCTTTTAAACTAGTATACATAGGCCTATAAGAGGATTTATCCTGACTGACTGATAGAGAATCAACGTAGAGCCTAAACTATAATAGGTAGAGACTTGGGATTTTGACAGTACCTTCATTTCATAATGTAAGTGCACACTAAGAAAGGAGTTTGAAAAGTTTTGATTTTAAATGCCAAAAATAAAATGTTTTTGAGGCTACTTAATACCTTTTTACAAAGAATTATCAAATCCAAATCAAATTCCATGCACAGTTCTCATGGCGACAGTGTATTGTTGGTAGTGGTCACAGGTAGCTTTGGAAATAAAATATGATACGGGACTTGACGAATTAGAGAAGCTATCAATATAATTCACTGGTGAAAATAAATAATGGAATCCACGAAAATAATGCACAATGTGGTGCAGTCACATAACTTTCTCTGCCCTGGACACAGAGAATACCATTTTCTCACTTCACATTTTGATGTAGAATAAGAGTTCTCATTGCAGAGACAGCATTTTCAGTTAATTCAATCTGAGTGTGTGCCAACGAGTATACATAACAGTAGTCGGTAAAAAATCCTATCCTCTGATACGTTATGCATAGCTGTAGGTTTTGTATTTGTTGAGAAATAGGGATGTTTATCATAGGCCCTAAGCATCTGAAAGAAGACAAAATGGGGTGGAACATTTTTAACCCTATGCGCGAATATATTTATGCCCCAGGTTTTTGGAGAGAAAATTATAAAAGTGATATTGAATTTCTTTTTTATTTAAGCCCCGAAACGGTTGTATGATAACATGAGAATGAGAAATAAAATATTCCGTAAAGACAATACAATTTTCTGTTACCGGATTTTCTGTTTCTTCTTTTCTCAACCCCTCCCAGATATGGTTGTAGAAGCAACGGGGTGCAAAATCCGACATCCTCTATGAGCCATAAAAAGCTACATCAAGAGTTTTCTGAGGGACTAGTTTATGAGTGTGATAAGTCGTTCTTCCTCATTTCAAATCTACATACCCATATAAGGACCCAGAGCTTGTAAACCGAAAGTCCTTCATTAAGTTAATTTAGAATTACAAAATACAAAACCCGGACGACGCCGGGCCTTTTAAGCTATTTCTTTAGGCTTCAGCCCATAGGTTTACAGCAATGCCTTCATAAAAGAAGTTGTAGGGAAATAAATTTCCTTTAAAATGAGTAGTCTTTTGTAAATGTCTTCAAATGTCCAAACGTTATAGCAATTTAAAGTTCCGGACAAATGTCGAGATTTCGAAAGAAAACCACAAGAAAACTTAGCAATAGTCTTGCATTAGTGTAACATGTATGTTATTTCGGAGAACTCCATCGCCAAGTTTTAGGGGTTTTAATTCTGCAGATAATTTATCAGTTAAAAGTATGAAAAATCAATTAATTATCCAAACATAGTATAGTGATTTTCATCATATAACGGTAAACAACATTGAAATGTATAAACTACTATGTAACTATAATATAATTAACAAAAAAAATTACAATGAATGAAAAGTTTTACCTACGCACGTGGACCAAAAATGGAATTTTCATTACCGTAGACATTATTAGTCCAGGCAACGAACGAAAAATAGAAAAAAAAATTCGTGAGGTTTTGAAATTTGGCAGAATTGTCGGGAGACTGTCCTGAACAACATAGCCTACTAAAAGTCCCCGAGGGTGGGGGGTGAGCGGGGGCAGGGGGCTCATAGAAGGTCCTTTTATTGGTTCTTCGCTTATATTTCAACAACGGTGCATCCTATGAGGTAAGTTAGTCTATTCCAAATTCAAGCCGATATAATTTCCTACAAGGTTGATCACATACATGATTTTCTATTCCCAATAGGTTTCGAGATATCCGCCAGCGAACATAGCAAATTTTCGAAAAATGCTCTTTCGCCTCACGATTTTCGACGCACTTTGGCTTTGCCCTCTAGCGCTTTAGCCCGTAGGTTTACAGCAATGCCCTCATAAATGAAGTTGTAGGGAAATAAACTTCCTTTAAAACGAGTAGTCATTTGTTATTTTGTCTTCAAATGTCGAAACGTTATAACAATTTTAAGTTCCGGACAAATGTCGAGATTTCGAAAGAAAACTGACTGTACTTTCTCTTTATTTTGTATATACAATGTATTTACAAATTTTTGCTCTATGGACTAAATTTTTCCTGTTATACCATGAAATCTCCCAGGGCATGGCAGCCACTGACTTCTAACATTAGAAAAAATGCAAAACAAAGGAACTTTGTTGTTAACACTGGAGTTATGAATAAAAAAAAAAATACAGTGGCGGCCAGTCAGGTGATTAGTCTAAATTTTGCAGATTATGGAAACACTGAATTAAGATAGAACTGTTGACGAATGATTAAGAATCAGGTTTTTATCGGTCACTAAGAAGGCATAAAGTCAACTTAATGAAAATTTTAACCCTATTTCGCATCATTAATAACTTATGAGCACCAAATTGTAATATCTTTAATGGCCTGTAGCATACACATTTTACGCCATAGAGCAAAAATCTCTTAAGAAAAGTTGCTTGAAAATGTCCCCTCTATACAATGGTAAAATATTTCGCTGTTATTCATTAACACCCTGTATAAGTTTTACTGAATTAATTTTTTCACTGCTATTGGCTTAAAATTTGTCGCCTCAAAAACTGTAAAAGGTAGAGATATAAGATTACTACAGTAACGATTTAAATTGAAAAATGTGGACTTCATCCTCTTGTTACGATTGCCATTCATGAATACTAGCTATTATACTGAAACTTTCCTTGTTGTTCTCAAACTTAAGAACCAATGATGATTTCATTTTATGATTACTCATATTAATATTAAAATTTAGCTCTGAAAGGGTTAAAATGTTGATGTTTGTCGTGATTCGCATTTTCCATGTTATGAATAAGGGGATGAAACGGAATATGTGGACAACTGTAGAGAACCACAAGAGTAATAAATGGAAACAATAGTGCGTGCGTGATGTTTACTGTGTTGTTGTTTTGAACGCTCTCTCTGGTCGGATGGCGCTCACATGTGGAGTCACAATCCTACACTCACAGCCTTCAATTTCCGGGCGATTAACCCTGCAAGAACGTGGGGGGGTGGGATCAATATTGCTTTCCCGCCCTCTGGGATTAAAAACCCGCGTACTGAGAACTTCCTTCCAGCCCGGTACAGTCTTCTCCCTGAGGGTGAGTACTTCCTTCCAGAGAGTACAGTACTGTAGAAAGCAACATTAACAGTAAGCAACGAATCAAGTATAAATGCACAGCTATATTGTATAAAATTTCCTAGTCAGGAATGTTTTTATTTTTATTCCTCAAACCTTACAATAAAAAGATAATCGGTCATATTCATGCTTTTTAAATTAATGTTCAACAATATTTCGAACCAAAGTGTCAACTTATTAATGACGGGCTTTATAACCTGTACTCTTAACCGAATATAATAAGGGTAATCAATTAACAGAGGATGAAATGAACTGAACATGTTGCGCGCATGGGGGAGGAAAGATATATTTAAAAAATACTGAGTGGAAGACCCGAAAAGAAAAGACTACATGGAAGATATATCCTAAATGGTAGGAAAATATTAGAATAGATTTAAGGGATAAGATAATATATAATATTCCTTTAGCTTTAGCTTGTCATTGAGTAAGTAAGGTAAGCAAGTACTATAATGTTTTTTAAAGAAGCAAAATCAAACAATATTCAAAGCCAGTAAGTAGCACATGGCTCAGTATAAAGCACATTCCACACCATAATAAAATTTATAAAAAGAAAAACGTTCAAAAAATCATTTTTAAGGAAAAATTGAGATAGGCTACATAAAGCTCATTTCTGAAAAGTAGTAGTAATAGTGGTAGTAGTAATAGTAATAATGGTAGTAATAGTAGTAGTAATAGTATTAATAGTAGTAGGACTAATAATAATAATAATAATAATAATAATAATAATAATAATAATAATAATAATAAATGCATTTTAGTTTAGAACTCTATTGTTGTGCAAGAGGCAAGCAATAGGCAATAGGGTGTTAGGCATTTTATGGAAAATGTATTTAATTTAATATTTAATACATTATAACAATTATTACAACTTGCACAATGAAATTTTTCCAAACAGAAATTTATTTTCACTTAATTTCTAGCTTCTGAATTTTTCTGTTTTCCTTTCCTTGACTTTCCTTCCCTCTTGACATATTTCTTCTCAGTATTATAATCTCATCTCTAATTTGTTCATTCGTTTCTAAATTCAAATTTCTTTCTGCCAGTCTGTTTATTTTCAACTTATCAAAATACGGCTTCGTTTCCTGTTCTCCACATAGAGGGTAAACATTACTCCTTGAGGATTTTCTGAATTGCTATTCTTTTCTTTAATCTAATTTAATGAAAGTTCGAAGAATTCGTCTTTAGGCTTTCAAGCGCAAACTCTTTCGTGCGGGATTTCGACAGTGCGCACTCATTCGCGAGCGAAATCGTGTGCATGTGAACCCAGGCAGGCACTACGAATTACTTTTGAAGGGGAAGTTATGTAATTGAAGGAACAGATAAGCTAAACACGAGGTAACTGTAAGTATGAAAATTCCAACCCGGCATTCACCTCACTGACCAGGGAAGCCACGGAAAATTCCAAATCATGTTAGCTGGTCCCGGGGTTCGAAACCGCGACATCCTGAATGTGAATCCGAGACGCTACAGCCTCGGCCTCCTCGATCGGTTTGATCTTATATGGCCCTCTTTTCCCCCACGGCTGATCTATATAAAAGAGAAGGGATTACTAATACGTTTTAGATTTAACACGTTCACAAGCTTATTCTGACAATATTGTGGCTGAATTGGACTTGCGTGTTTTTATGAGATAAGAAGTCTTACAAAGGGATACCCACAAGGAATTATTGTTAAAAATGTTGTGGATAGACTTTTTGATATCTCTCAGCGCTTAATCAATATATTTCATTTTCAGAGAATAGGAAATTTATGTGACTATTCTTGGGAATCATTTTTCTTTCCTTCACAACTCTTTCCGTTTTCCGCTGGGAAATCTCGCTGTTGCAGTTCCTCTTCCATACACGCCGGTAGTTCTATTTTTCTTAGGTCATAAATTATTTCCAGCTAGCATAAAAAATATTTAAAAAATAATCTTTCAGAGATTGCATTTTGTTGGATGCTTGAGAATATAACAAAAGCTATCAAAATAAATCTCCGTACTTCGTAGAAAATTGTGTAACACATAATGCAGGCAACTCGTCCGTAATCTTCCTATTGTATCGGTAGCACTTTCTCCTGTCTGTCTACGGCAATGTATCCTCGAAATTGGATTTTACGATCCTAGTTGTTCTTATTTCATACCACCAAGGCCTTGATGACTTGGATAAATCCTGTCGCTACGCGGGTCAAACTAAGATACTATCGACTGAGAAAATAATAAGTTGTAGCCTACTCCGAGAATCAAATCCAATAAAGATTTTTTGTTTACAGTCGAACCTCTGTATAAGGAAGATCGATACAACGATAAACCCGCATTTAACAATATTTTTCTTCAGTCCTTGCAAATTTATATCTTAATAACGTTAAATAGAACTCATTATAATGAAGAGGCTATTTTAGAATCATGGTAACAATATTTTGAGATTAAATTGTTATTGCTTAGCCTGTGAATGTAGGTAACAGATTAGATCTTTCCAAGCCAGCAATACTATCCGCGCGCCACTTCTTGGGCGCTGGATTTACGGGGAAGTGAGGGTCGGGGGGAACAAAACATAGCTAGTCCGCCAGTCTTTCTGAAGTGTTGTCAACTAAAGAAATAACGTTTCAGCAGAATCGCTCGTATGGTATTTTATGTAGTGACTTTAATATACAACGATTTTAATGCAGTCCAATAATATAACATGGTGACGGTATTGCGTAACAATTAATTACACGTCATAACTCACTTTCCATACAATGATCTTATATCTCCTGATATCATTGACCTAGCCTTGTATAGAGGAAATGCCTTGCCTGCCTCTATAGTAACTACAGATGACTTCTCTTCTGATCATGTTCCTGTAATAATGTCTCTAAACAGATGTGCTAAAACTAGACCTTCTCTTTCTGGAATATATCGTAAAACAAATTGGTCTGAGTTTAGAAAATATTTAAATGAATCTTTGCACGGAAACCCACTAATATCTACTGTTGAAGAGTTAGAAGCATCAGCTGAAATCTACACGAATACTTTAACAGCAGCTATAAAAAATGCTACAACAGTTATAGAATACAGCAACAGTAACTCTCCTCTACCAAGAGAAATAAAAGAATTAATTGCAGAAAAGAAAAGGAAAAGGAAACTATGGCATTTAACAAGAAATCCTGTATATAAAAAGGAATTTAATAGCTTAAAAAACTTAGTGCATCGAGCTGTCATGAATTATACATTAGATAAATTAGATAAAGATGTATCAGATGCCAGTAGCTCCTCTCAGATATGGAAAATTACTCGAAGACTTGTTAAACCTCGCAGTAAATCCAATTCGCAACCAATTCGAAGTTCAAATGGACTCGTTTATGAAGACAATAAAAAAGCTGAGGTAATTGCAGAACATCTTGAACGACAATTTACAATTTCTCAAGAAGACGAAGACTTGAGAGATCACTTTGACGATGTCCGTGGAGCAGTGAAAGAGTTCTTGGGGTTACCTTGTAAAACTCAGCTAAGATACACAACGCCTTCAGAAATTAAAAATATTTTTAAGTCGCTTTCTGGTAATAAGTCGCCTGGTAAAGACGCAATAACAAACAATGCTCTGAAGAATTTGCCAAGAAAATCTGTGACTTATTTGGTTAAATTATTTAACTTAAGTATGAAACTTGGTTACTTTCCATCAGTATGGAAACACGCTGTAATTATAACAATACCGAAAGTACACAAGAACCCTCAGTATCCTAATAACAGACGACCTATCAGCTTGTTATCTACAATAAGCAAAGCATTAGAACGAATAATATTGAATAGGATATACGAACAACAACTCAATATCATTCCGGACCATCAAATGGCCTTCAGAACAGGATGTTCAACGACACATCAGCTACTTCGCCTTACTGAGGTTATAACTAAGGCCTTTAATACAGGATCCTTTGTGCCTGCAGTGTTCTTAGATGTAGCTAAAGCTTATGATTCTGTATGGCATGACGGCTTAATATACAAACTTATTCATTGCGGACTACCTGATATGTACATCAAACTGTTAGCTTCCTATCTACAAGACAGAACATTCCAGGTAAGATCCGGGTGTGCTCTATCTTCAATACGTCCAGTTAAGGCAGGTGTGCCTCAGGGATCTGTTCTGGCACCGATATTATATAATATTTTTACGGCAGATATACCCATCACAGCAAACACGAATATTGGACAGTATGCGGATGACACGATGCTGTTTGCATCTCACATTAACCCTCTATTCGCTGTGCAATGTTTACAGGAACACATTAATCAAACTGAGTCATGGTTTAAGAAGTGGAGAATCGGATTGAATCATGAAAAAACTCAAGCTATGTGTTTCACCAAGTGTTCCCTCAAAAGAGTGCCGAAACTCTCTTTGAATAATGTACGATTGGAATACAGTGCTGAAGCAAAATACCTTGGTGTAATCCTTGACCGAACGCTGTTATGGCATAGACATATAAAACTCGTGAAAGGCAAAGCCATAGGTAGAATAGTTCAGATTTTCCCGCTTCTTAAGTCAGGAGCAATCAACATAAAGAAGAAACTTCAGCTATATAAGACTTTAGTGCTGCCTATATTAACTTATGCTGCCCCTGCATGGGCTTATGCTCCTGATGCTACTCTAGCACCATTACAAGTAGCACAAAACAAAGCTCTCAGATTAATTCACGGCTCAGACTGGTATACAAGAACTTCACAAATTCACGAAGACTTGGAAATGCCATATGTACATGAAGTGCTCTGTGACTTAGTTGTTAGATTTTATTCGCGACTGAACCAGAGTCCAAATGCAATTGTGAAAAAGCTCGGCCAATACAATGAACAGGACTTTCCACGATACCGAACCCCCAAAATGGCTCTAAAAGTATAGTGAAGTAGTCGATACGGAAATCCCCCGAATTTGTGAGTGGTGGATTAATTAATTATGTGTTATATAATCCTTGATGTAACTGTTTCATGTGTGGTCAGGGATCATAAGATTCGATGCCACAACACTAGTTGTAAGAATATAAAAAAAAAAAAAAAAAAAAAAAAAAAAAAGCGTTTGGTTATCAAATAAGTAATCAAATACGAATATTATACATAATATAGGCTCAATATTTTTACACTGTATGACTAATTTTAAGCATAAAGAAGAGTTTTAGCAGAACATACTTCACCATTTCGTGCTGTTAAACGTAAGAGAGGTAAGGCATCTAAAAGTGGAGAAAACTATAGGCCTAATTTTAAACGAATTTAATACGTCTTGTGAAAAGTTCGCTCAACTTTCAGTCCATGAAATTGACATCAGAGTTCACGGGATCGTCAGAAATTAGCACATACGGAATTCTTAAAGAGGTGAGGAAAGTGTTGGATGTACAATGAAGTGTTTGTGAAATCAGCAATTCGAAAGATTGTATTTTTCCGCATAACTCCATGCGTCAGAAAAGATAATGTCAATAAATAAATAAGGATCTTGAAACAGAATGAAAGCTTAGTATTGAAGCCATTAGATGTCAGGGTGTATAGCGTACTTAATGTTTCAATGTTGTCAGCTTTACCTACGAAGTTGAACGAAACCTACCGAATGAGGATTAGGGAGCCGAGCGCCCAAGAAATCGCGCGCGGGTAGTACATATTGTTGTTTGTAGTCCTGGTAATTGTTATATTTCGCAAAAAAATTGGTTCACTAAGGGTGGAAAATAGAGTCATTGAGGGTAAAATCATTCCTTACATGAGCATAGTGCTGCTACTTTAAGCCTACAGCTTTCGGTGAAATTCATAGGTGAGAAATAGGTGAATTTCATCATTTTTTTCCCTCGGCAATAGAATGCTCTACAATCAAGCAATCTGACACACTCTTTATTGACTACTTCTACAATTGTATAATATTTTTCAAAATTAATCAAACTGTTACAGTTACGGGTAATTATCGTTTCAAAATGGCAGCCACGTTCCATGCACTGAAATGCCGTTTCCCTGATAACTTCCGCAAATATCAATATTTCTGAGTGATTATATTTCTGTGTATTTGTTAATATCATATGAACAACACTATCTACAATCATTCATCTAACATTAATAGTTTATTTTAAAATATATAGATATATTTTAATGAAAAAGATAAATTTTAAAAATCATACTGTAGATATTCCAAAGATTGTACATGATGCTGTTGATATGATGTTTGCAAATAGATAGAAAAAAGAATCATTCAACAATATTGCCATTTGTGGAAACGTATCACGTAAACGGCATTTTTCTGTACGCGAAACGTGGCTGCCATTTTGTAACGATAATTACCCATAACTGTACCAGTTCGATTAATTTTGAAAATAGTATGTAATTGTAAAAGTAGTCAATAAAGAGTATGTCAGATTGCAAGATTGCATATAGAGCAATTCATTGCTGAGGGAAAAAATAATGAAATTCACTTATTTCTTACCTATAAATTTCACCGAAAGCTTATGTCCTCCTTAACAAATTTAGAAACAAAATCAGCGGTCGATCTCTATTTGTGATTCATTGTTTTCAGCTTCTCTTCACATTTATTTCTTGAATTATCCTATAGATCACAAAGTATTATGCATGCAGACTTCCGAATTTGTGGGATATATCACAGGCCTTCAGTATAACAATAACCCTCATAAAACAATACAATCTTCCAGGGCCCAGAAATATCGCTATGCAGAGGCTTGATTGTACTTATTTACTTAAATTTTAAGGCTCGGTATCCGAAGGCTGAAATATTTGCCATGTTGAAAGATGTTAACGGTATAAATCTTTCGTCGCTACAGCGATTTAGGTTCAGAGGCCAGCATGCATGTTCATGTGCCTCCACGGATGAAACAACAGGAAATAAGCTTATTCGCGCTCGGACGATATGAAAATTACAAATATTTACTTTGCAATACAGTTAGCAGTTTTGTAAACGCGAGTAACTTTTTTTAAATTTAAATTTTGTTTTTATACCGACCTTAACCAAATATCAATCGATGATAGTGACCATGGAATAAAAGTATGTTGAACTCTAAGCACTGTTGTTGTTGTTGTTATTATCATCATCATCATCACTATCATTATTTTGGTTGTATATTATATCCCATTTGTACGAACATACTTTTAGAAAATCGTGATACGCTTAAATAGGCCTACTTATAAGTTACAGGGCAATTGATTTTTCTATCATGGAAAAAGTATTTAGTACCCTGAAATCATAACGCTCTCATTCCATGAAAATGTATAGGAATAGTTCTTTGAACAATATTGCAAAATTAACTGGGTACCTGAATTGACTCGTGCTTTTTAAAATCTATTTATTTCCATTCATTTAATCTTAATTATTACATAAAATTACTTGAAAGTTATCACAACTTTTCTTGAAACTCAAATCAAATTACTTTTACATGTTATAGGCCTATACAATGAAACAAACCGTTCAGGCCTACATCCAAACACAAACTTATTAAAACATTTTTAAAATACAAAATACATTTTTGTCGAGGTATTAGCAGACAAGTGACTTATATGAGTATGCATTTATGACAATATTAATAAAGAAACCCACGACAAACACTTACACTTTAACAACAGCTGGAGGTTAGCGCAAAATTAACCATTTGTCAAAAGAGACATGAAAAGCAGTCATTTAAGACATTTCAGTAGACTGCTTTTTTAAGTTTTTTAATTTAGGTCTAAATTTATTTATGGTAATACATTACAAATATCTTATGAACTTAAGTAATAAATGACAAAATGTAAAGTAACGTAGGCCTATCTTAAACTTTGGAAGACAACTGAGTTATTTTAGTTCAGAGCAAAAACGAAACACAACTTTACAGCAGTTTCTATAGTTGAGTATGAAATTCCTACTTAATTCACACTCAGGGAGACTTCAATCCATAATACTATACTTCTCTCTGAAGGTACCCCTATTATAAGAACTTCTTTGTTGGGGCACATATTGCTTGCCACTTCTCTACACTTCACTCAGGTATAAAGGGTGCCTGGTATCTTGAACAAATACATTCCCTGCCAAGAGACGATATGCCTACCTCTAATCTTCAGCAATTTCAAGCTTTGTTTAGAAGTGGGATGTGGGATTGCGTCTCCTCATACGACTGATAAAAGAACTGCCTTTTCCTTTTACTCGTATTGAAAATGTAGAAAATGAGTAGGTAGGATGCAAAAAAACTCTTACGTGAAACACTCGCAAGGCTTTCGCTATTCTTTATGTTACAACCCTAAAGGCTAGTTTACACGATGACACCAGGTTTCGTAACCACTTTCATGAAAGTAATTTCGTGAAACTAATAACACACGATTTCTTTAAAACTAATTCCAATGCAACCGCACGTTTCATCTTATTTCTGAAGTTCAACTTGTTGAAATCCCACATACACGTTTGAAACACGTATGAATACAGGCATTTCACAATTTCCTCACTTCCCCACTTCATTTTAAAAAACACGAACAAGCTAAATATGCTTAAAATCTCAAAATTACTATTATAGTTTCGTGAAAAGTTGGAATCAGCCGAAACTACGTAGTGTCGTAACACATTGTCACCGTTACATCTCGCGCTTGCGCATTCAAGCAAAATACAGTTGCGAAACTTAGTTACGAAACCTAATTTCGTCGTGTAAACTAGCCTTAAGAGTAAACGGTTAGAATTTATTGAATTAATAATCAAAAGTCAACTCTTAATAGTAGTTTTGTAAATTTTAAATAATCGTTAAAGCAGTTTTTGAGGAAATGACAACAACAAAAGTGATATTTTCTTCATTAAAATGGTAGTAAAAGTAAGATAAAATTGATGTCATGCTTCGTGTCACTTTCCCGGGAAATATGAAACCCAAATGAAAAATAGTTTTATACTATTTATGTTTTCAAGCTACGCAATTCAAAGGTCCATGGAAACTCCTACATAACAAAAACATACGAATACACACAAACATGAAGACAAAATATTTCCTAAAGTCGTATTTTTGGAAACAAAAGCTCTATTAATGTCCAAAACTCATAGAATTTCAGGATAGACATACACCACTTCCTGCACAGTTAGTATGAGTAGAAAAAGTAAGAAATAGTTTCTAGATTATGGGAAATTACCAATTCGTAGGTCCTTGGTTTTTTCAATACAGTTATATGATATTTCAAAATATCAAATGGGCCAATTGTCAAATATTTATTAAGGAGTACTCGCATTAAAAAAATAATATATATTTTTTTTATCTTATTAATGTAATAAATATGTTTATAAAATATCTGTAATGTTTATAGGTTAAAATTAAAAAAAAAAAATGCTACCAACGATTGTAAGGCATCACCGAAGATCTTTGAGATAAAGGAAAATCTTAATAGCTTCCTCCGAATTTCAAGCTTCGTTGACTGGGTTCTAACAGAAACAGGTATTGGCTATGTTTCCTCAACGGTAACACATCAATTTGTGTTCCAAGTAGCACTTCGATTGGATCCTGAACTATAAGGTATATTTTTACTTGGTGCAAGTTTCGAAGCAGACTTAAGAAATAAATTGAAGCAAGCACTGTCCTAGGAGGGTAGTCATAAATAAAGAAAGCTTCAATACAAGAAATACAGGAAAAATTATCACCATATTTAAATTAATTAAACAAACTAATTTTATCATAGGTTATGTAACTTGAGAATCCATAAATATTTTAATTTAAGCCTGTGTCGCCATGATATAGTTGGGCCCACATTTACCTAGCATTATTGTTATATCCCCATAACGGTTTGCAGGCAAATATTGATCGACCTAACATATAAAATATAACACGAATGTATCGGGTGAGTAATGGCAAAAGTAAACAATGCCAACTTTTTTTTTTAACAATGAATATTTTCTCCCCCCTCGTTTTGATTTCCAGGCAACGTAAAGTACAGCAAGAAGAGACTACTACAGATAATTTATGAGGCTGCTTTACAACCCACTTTGACAAATTCACTTTAAACTGGTAGCTAGACCATAAAATTAAATTGGCGGACCGTTTACTAACACAGCACGGAGTATTTATAACACTGCAAGCAGAATGCAGTGCAAGTACTGTGGAATGATGCTTCTGAAGGTAATGCCAATTCAAGTCGCTTTCGGCGCAACGGTGGGAATTAATAAGTAAGGTACATTCTATCTATTAAGGCAGAATTATAATAGTACATTGTGCAATGAGATTATAATGGTATTTATCAAGATACGAGTAAGTTTATGAAATTAGCTTCGCTCGTTTCATAATTTTTAGGGCTGTACCGATTAATCGATTAATCGGCTCGATTAATCGATTAAACATTTAATCGTCGATCAATATATTTTCCGATTAATCGGTTTAGTCGAATTATGAAAAAAGTTTTTCGAGAAATGGGTCAAATGGCCAAACTCCTTTCTCTCGCTTCTCCAGCCTTGGCACATCATGTGTCATTCAGCCTGAAGGGTAGTTTAGTCAAGAAACTCGTGTGTCTCAAGTCTTTGCTGAAAAAGTAACCCGAAATGTAAGTTATGTATACATTTTTTTTTAGTTAATTAATAATGGTATTCATTAATTCAGGATTTCTTCTGATTATCTGTAGTGTAGTAGTTATTAAACGTGTAAAACAATATTAAATGTACGCTTTGATTTCGTTTACAATACTGACCTGTTCTCGATTAATCATTCGATTAATCGGTCGATTAATCGATTAAAGTCAAGCGTTAACTCGATTAGAGATTTTAATCGATTTTCAGGCCTAATAATTTTCGTAAGAGTGCTTTAATTACCATTAAAGGCAAGTTGCATACGACTGTTTTTGTTCGACAATACTTAAATGTTTAAGTGTCGAGATTTTAGAATCATCAAGCAAACGAGAACAGTCGACCTCTGCAATCAGCTGTTAGTAAGTTCTTGTACTTCTTGTCTACTGCGACAGATGGTAGTTGATGGCATGCGGACAAGTCAAAGCTTCTTCTTAGCCATTTTCTTGAAAACAACGGATTTTTCGAAAACGAAACGACCTCAATTAGGAATAATATTAAAATTAGCGCGAACAGAATTTATTTATTTTAAACTGCTCTCAAGGTTTCAAAATCGTTCCGTGTTCCACTCACCAGTGGTTTAATGAAAATCTCTACTTTAACGTATGTCATTAAAATACCGTTACGTCACATTAGGCTTTAATAAGCGTATTTTGGTAGGGTCGAACAAAAACACAAAATATAAAGCACTTCCCACCGAACGAGGTAACGCGACGGAATTACAGAGGTCGCCTGGAATCTGAAAGCTTGGCGACCGTTAAAATTCGAACCTGCCGTTGGCAGTGCGCATGCGTGGAGTGCTAAAGTCCACAGTGAAAATATAGTCCACGGCTCCACGCGCTTTAGTTAACTAAGTGAATACTATTTCTAGCGTGATACCGTCAATGTTTTCAACTCAGCACGTTTCGCTTGAATTCGAATTCCCACCGCCTCTGTCTGTGACGTGGTCCATGCTTTTAGTTTGAGGGCGAGCTCTGTACATTCAAGAGATCGTAGGTTCTCGTGGCCGCTCAATCCGACTATTTTTCTGTTTTTTTCCAGTGCGTTTAGTTCAGTGTTGGACTTTACTTCACATGTGCCCGGAATTTTTTCTGTCCGTTGCGATTAAGTCCTGGCTTTTATTAAAGACGCCAGGATAAAAGAAATAAAGGACGACTCTTATTATATGTCCGTTGTCTGTGAATGTATTTTCTTAGAAGATTTTGAGTCGCCCTACGTCAGGTTTGAATATAGTGATCCAAAGGTTTTTCACCTCCCCTTATACAAGCGTGTAAGACCCATGAGAGGAAAAATAATCCAGTTGGAGAATGAAAGAAGAACAATGCCGTGTCTAGTTTTTTTGGCACGTTCAGCATCATGCGGCTGAACATAGGCTACACGTAGACAATTTAGCTTCAAATGAAGTTTATTTCTGTCCATTTCTCTAGTTGAGACACCTATTAGACTGAGCTAAGTTAAACCAATGAGATGAGAGGATAGTTTTAAGAGTTTAGTAGCCGGGGGGGGGGGGGTCTTAAAATTCCATCCCAACCAACCTGGCCATATTACTCACGGGACTCCATCTATGAAATATAATATTTACCCATGGCCGGAACGACTGCTCAAGAACCTCATGAGTACCAGGGAGAAGGTCTGATCACTAGACCAAGAGGCCGGTCAAATTTCAAAGAAAGTCACTTAGCTTAATGTTACTCAAAAAGAAGCAGCAATTATTTTTTATAAGAATCAACTGTAGACATACTTCAAAATTTTTAACTTATTACATTATTCCTAACACACGAGGGAGAATCAAATGAAAACAGTAATTAATTTTTCCCTCTATTTTACTGCAGGAAGAATGTTTGTTGTACATTATTTTTCGATATAGTCCCCTCCCAGTTCAATGCACTTACGCCATCGGATAGGAAGTGCTTCGATACCTAAAAACTAAACTCCGTGGCACTACATCCCTGGAAGGACTTGGCCTACCACCCGACCGCTGCGTCATCTCCCGTAGGCAGATGGCAGGATTGGGGGGCATGTGGTCAGCATGCCGACACCCAAGGCCGTTAATGGTGGTTTTCTTGACCGGAGCCGCTACTTCTCTATCATGTAGCTCCTCAATTTGAATCACGAGGCTGAGTGCACCCCTGCCAGACCTCCCTACCTCAGAAAAATCCGAGGAGGTACTGGGAATCGAACCCGGGCCGACGGATCTGTAGTCAGCGACGCTAACCACAAGACCACGCCTGCGGACAGTGCATCGATACCGCGTGAGAAAAAATATTTTGGTTGATGCTACCCACTCGGACTCGTGCACCGCCGATTGGACGTTTTCATCAGACTTGAACTTCTACCCTCCAATCTTCTCCTTTAATGGGCCAAAGACGTGAAAATACGATGGTGCCAAATCTGGTGAGTATGGCGGATGTGGGAGGCACTTGAAGCGAATGTCGTTTATAGTTTTCGTGGTTGCATGAGCAGCATGAGGACTGGCGTTATCGTGTTAGAGCAAAACACCTGCATTCAGCAATCCCCTTCGCTTTGGCACCATCAGATTTCCACATCTTTGGCCCATTTGGATTACCTTGGAGGGTAGAAGTACAAGTCTGATGAAGACGTTCAATCGGCGGTGCACGAGTGGCTACAGCGTCAACCAAAAAAATGTTCTCACTCAGTATCGAAGCACTTCCTATCCGATGACGTAAGTGCATTGAACTGGGAGGGGACGATATAGAAAAATAATGTACAACAAACATTCTTCCAGCAGTAAAATAAGACAAAAATAACGGTTTTCATTTGATTCTTTCTCGTATTATGTAACAAAAGAAGAAATATAATTTGAGTTCGTGCCATGGCCATGTGTATTCAACTTGAAAACACGTAGACCTATCATTTAAAACAGATGGAAGAATTGCAGCCCAGCATATTAACAGAGATGTGTGAGTAACATCAAATACTATAGAGACAATACCGGACACTTACTGGTAGAAAAATGGGGGACAGATTTTGCAGCACTCCTGGTGGCACAACCTAGAAACTTGGGGCAAAATTAAAATATTCAAAACATATATAAACTGTAATATGCTATTCTGAGCCATAGGTAGATACCCCTTATACATAACATGCCGAGTCTGGCTATTTCGGCTCTTCTATTAAAAACTGTTTAACATATATGTATCTAGATACTACAATTGTATTCAGTAGTAGCAGGTTGGGCCGCTAGATGATGCTCAAAATATTGTCTCCCGATATATCGCAAAGTGTCCTGTATTGTCTCTATAGTATTTGGTAACATTCACATAATAAATAATCCCTAGTCATAAATAAAGAAAGCTTCATTGCAGAGAAATACAGGAAAAATTATCACCATATTTAAATTAATTAAACAAACTAATTTTATCATGTTATGTAACTTATGCATATTAGTACTACCGAGGAGACATATTGTAGAGACCCAAAAAGTTTTTTTTCTTTTTTTAAACCTTTTGTCTTAAATTGCAGGCGGAAACTATCATCCTTCATATCGCTACCAATTTGTATTTTTGCAAAAATTCATAGCACAATTTATAAAATCAATTCGATTTTACCCTTTCTTTGAATTTAATAGTTCGTGTAATAATTTATTTTTAGGTATGGTCCTCCGTCCTTGGAATGGACGGTTTTGCGCCTATTTATAACTTGACCTCGGTAGCAGAAAACGGAGTCGAAATACCAGCCCAGGCTCCAATTAGTACATCGCTTAAAACGGTAATGATAGGATTTAATAGTGCCCTTTAATGGTCAACTTGGACGGAAGTAATTCACTTAAAGGCATGATAATGCATAACGAGTGATAGACAATGCATTCCTCATACATTTAGTCCCTATGAAGACTAATTTTTAGCGTTGCTTCCATCATTCTCGAATGAAAAGAAGAAATATTATTGTAGACCTATCATTAATGGGTGTGATGTGTAAAAATTGTATTAATAGGCTATATGTCTAACTGCAACCGGAAATATACACTCTCAAGAGTGAACAACTTTTCATTGTCTTACACTGTAGCCTACATTACATTTATTTCGATGTTTTGATTAGGTACTCGTTTTGTTTCTATACGAAACAAATTGAGTACGATACCCATCTCGGCATTTTTCCCTACATTAAAATTTATTTTTGTGCTATGTCAGACTTAGAAGGCTGAATGGTTAGGCCTATAGGCTACAGAGAGGAATGAATATAACTATGCACATTTTAACAGATTATTCCTCCGATAGAAACAAACAAAAATACTATATTTGTCCCATGTGATTACTGTAGGGGGCGTATTTCTATGACCTAAAAAATAGGAAATATGCATGCATTTATGACCTAAAAAAACATTAAAATATGACGAATAAATTTTAAAATATGACTATACCACTTACACATTGTGTATATTTTTTAAGTTTCATTACAATTCATTTTATTAAAATATCATGAAAATTATTTAAAATATCTGTAAATTCTCAAGAAGTATCATTTTATTGCAGAATCTACAAAATATGATATGAAACTTCAAAATTTATTTAATATGCATACAAATATGCCAAAAATATGACCTAAATATGCGTTTTCATACTAAATATGATACAATACTTGAAAATTTCCTAAATATGCAGTTATATGCACAATAAAAGCTGTTCCATTTTCACCAGGATGCTTGGAATCGGGTTTAAACTAGTCGGAAACCTGAAATAATGCAAAGGGGAAAAATATGACATGTCATAGAAATCCGCCCCCTAGTGATTAGTTTTCTCAGAAAAAAAAGTCCCTCAACTTTTAACGTGCTTTACTTGATAAGTATTATCCGTAGGCTGCTGTTCTAATTTTTTCACATTATAAGAAGAAAGAATTAGGAATGCATTTTTTATTTGTGGGTTTCAATCAAATTGGTATTTAATTCATGTAAATTAAATACATATTCGATGCAGTACGCATATTCTACGCAGTTTGGCAACGTCCGCTCGTGTATTTTAAGTGCGAGTAATATGCAAGGTCACTGCGTCCGTATCGTTGATCTCTCGGTGCGCTGTTACAATTCTGTGGGACTTAGATACTTAGATCTAAGATACTTAGATAACTATCTCTTCACCCATATATGCAATTAAAAACGCCAAATACATTTTATGATTATTTTACTGATATCTACCGCCCACTTCAAACTGTAAGCCTACAGTTATACTTTTACCGCTTCTACTCTGCATACTGTGGTATAAATAAATTAATGTACTTACAGCCTCTCCAACGCCATGAGGTCCTGAAAAGCGCCGCGCTCAATCGTGTGTATCTGATTGTCCATAAGTTGCCTGGAAATAAGCCCATTAACTCAGTGGCAGTAGCTCGTTGTATTGCTCAAGATCACTCTGCATAATTATATTATCTCTTATCAGGATACTTACAGGATCCGCAAGTTCCCCATGTCCTCAAAATCCGTCTCGAAGATCACCGTCAAGTTATTCCCCTGTAGATCCCTGCAACAAATCATAAAAAAAAAGATAATTATAATCGTGTTAAGATTATCGAAAGGCAAAAAATCATATAACAGACACATTTAACAAGGATTACGACTGAAGGAGGATAAGACTATAAAACACAGAAATAGCATCAAGCATTTGTAATATTAATAGGCTACGCGAAAAGTTAATAATCTCCTTCAACAAATAAATGAAACGGTGGAAACTAAAAGTTATCTAGAGTTTAGAAGTACCGGGATTTTTTGATAGAAGAGCTAAAAGAACTTCATAATTCTCGAAAAATCTGAGTTCTACAAAATATGAACATTTCTAACAGGTTCGAGAATGGGCAGAACTCTGGCAATAAGGGGAAAACTGTATAAAGACCAGCCATTTTATCACGAATACCACTATGGTTGTTTGATTTAACAAGTACTTTTCAAAGCTCTCTGATTTTTAGAAGTATCTACTTGCCTAGAGTTCATGGTTCTTCACCTCGTAACTTGGTCTACCTGGTCTATCCTATGTAAACCCAAGCATGTAAATATTACATCACTGTTCCATTTATGCTTATGGACAAAACAATTGAGTGGGTGGAAAATAACTAGGTTATTAAGGTTCACAAGAAGTTATATTAGCTTACTAGTATTGAGACATTTCATTCGCAACTTCGCCTACATTCTAAAAAGTAATACTTTTACTCAAACTATTATAATAATTGTAAGATTCAGAGTAATCTCAAAGGGACACATGGGAACGTTACTATGTATCTTCTACTTTTAGGTTCAATTCCTCTGCTAGTTTTTTTATGTTGGTTAAGTAATTTAAATTGGCCTAATTTTCCCAATTTTTCAGTAATTCAAATATACATGTATTATAATACTAACCTGTTACTATTTCAATTGAACATAAATTAAATTAAATTAAACTGTAGAGAAGAAAATATAACATCAATAGCCACACAATCACAATAGCCCGTGGCTTAACATTTAAAACGTTTAATCTCATAGAGCATATAAACAGGTGGTAAGATGATTATTAAAAAAATAATCCAATGGTGGATTCATACTCTTTGAACCGCGCAACTATAAGACTACTGTTCAATTTAATTCAGCTCCATGCGGAAATGCTGTTCCATTTGCTATCTTATGTTTTTTGGGACTGAGTAGGCGCTCCAACTTATTACTTAATATAAAACATCTTGTCCGTTCAATCATTTCGTCCCTGTAAACGAATTGTTGTGAATGTTTCGTGATATAAAAATATTTGTCATTTGTTTACAGGAAGTAACTTATTTCCTATAGTTCTGAACATATGTAATCTGTACTTCCGTAAAAGAGGCCCCTTGGTAATGCTACATACAGCTGGAGTCAACGTACAGGCATCGCCTATATGTGGCACTAACGATATGTAAGTTATACAAAACTAACAACTTTTGAATTATGTAATCAATAAAGACAGAATTTCCATGTACTATCAAATCTTAAAATACGCATGCATTCATGCGCTATGAAATGACCAAATAAGCACAATGAAGGGGAAAATCGAAAAAAGCACTACAAATATACATTATTAAAATTCAAACTTGCATCCTATCTCAGAATGACACAATGTACTAGCAACAGCCTTTCCAGATGTTCAATAGTCTAGTTCAGTGTTTCTCAACCTTTCTGAACCCGAGGACCACTAAAATGTCTAAAATATTTTACGGACCCCTAATTTTACATTTCATTTTTAAAAGAAGGCCTAGGCCTATATTCTTAACATTTGGGGTATTAATTATAGGTCACTTTTTCGAAATATGTGAAAAAATTTACTTCTTTACTTTCCACTTGCTTTATGATATTTTTTAATTATGTCTGCGGACCATCTGCACCATCTTGGTCCGCGGACCATAGGTTGAGAACGCTGGTCTAGTTCATGCGTTCTGTGTGACAAAATGTTTTCGTACGCAGAAAATGGACTTTCTATGTCACAATAAATAAGTTCCAACTTAAATGATATTTGAGACAAAGTGAGGGCAAATTCTTTACCTACAACATTTTCACCAAAAATTATTTTTTATGGAACACATAAATCCATAATCAGGATTTCCGTTGATAACTTCGTGCAGTTTCATACCCACATCTCCATAATATGCATATTATGAAGATGAGGTTTAATATAAAATATGCTTTGTTTTACCTAAAAAAAACCTAAAACATGCATTCGGCCTACATATGGAAATGTCTATAAAAAGTCTACTAGAAAAAGAATACTAATTTGGAATCAGTAAACCAGAAATGGATATTTATCAAGTATGAGAACAGAACAAGCTTATATAAAAACATGCATATTCGTGACAATTATATCTTTAGTAATCAACAATATCACATAGGATTTACATAGAAACGTAAACAAACAGAAATAGTACAAGTACTTTATTTCATTTTCTTATAGCGTGTGTTTCTAGGATTAATGTTTTCATATGTTTCACAGTTTGCATACTGTTTTATTTTGTTTCAGTTCGTTGATTTTGTGTACTACATATCTTTCTACTGTGGTTTGTTTTTCCCTGTTTGTTTAATTGAAATGGTATTCTTTGTGTTTGCAATCTGTAGTGACAGAAAGAAATTAAAATAAATAAATAAATAGCGATATCAATTTTATCGTTAGTAGCAAGATATAGCTGGGAGCAGCCTACATCACGATCAGCTGAATACAAATTCAAGACAAAAATTTATATCAATATATAAACTACCGGTATATAGCAAAGATTGCTAACTATTATCGTTCAGCGTTGCTCGTTCAATACTTTGTTTTTACGCGATCAATGAAGTTGATCGGTCGCTTTAGGCCTACGTTAGCACAAGTATCAGCTTACTTAAGTTTCGTATCACGAAAGAAAATGACTTTTAAAAAAGCAAATTTAACTAAACCTTGTCCTCTAGAATAGGAGAATAACCAAGATTGCATAGAAGCATTACAAATTTAAAACAAAGAAATGCTTAAAAAAAAAGGACCTATAGAAAGAATCTTAAAACCGTTAACATCTAGCTAATGAACACGTCAAATTTAATTTAATGTTGAATTTAACAAAAGATGTACAGTAGTTCCAAAGTGCCCGCGTCATAAAGCTAATAACAGTGAGGCTTCTTGAATCAACCCACTTCTATGTACATAAATGGAAAACGCGATCATAAACGCACTATTATTCTTGGATGAATTACTCAAAAACTGCGGTTAAATTTGGCGTTTTTTCCGAATAGTCATCACCGCCCATTCGTTAATGTGCTCATAAACAGCTTCACTTCTCACTCTCAAATCCATAGTTATACTACACGTTGAAATTCAAATTTATATAGCCTTTAAATGTAAATATACCCTTACTCAGAAACGTTTTGAATATACATCATTTAAACTATTTAATACAATTCCTTATCAAATTAAAAATCTTTCTTTCCTGACATTTAGGAGAACGGTTTTAACAGCACTCAGATCTAACCCTCTTTATTCTGTTGATGAGTTCTATAATCTGAGTGTCTCTTAATATCCCTTATCACTTATGACGGTGCTATATATATTTTATATGTCTTGGCTAAATTATAGTATCTATCTATCTAATGCGGCTAAGAGAATATGCCGTGGACCCATAAGAAAGACACTTATCTATTTAGCAAATTAACTGATACATTATTTTATCTCATCAAAAAAAGGTAACGTATGGGTGAAATATTTATTAAATGGAACTATCATGTAAAAATAAGAACAAGAAAAATGTTATATAGCATAAATAAATAAATAAATGAGAAATAGAATAAGACATATCGGCGTATCCCGATAAAAAACACACTTTAGGAATATAGGCCTATTACTCTGCGTTAATGGTGTGACTATGCCCAAGAGACCACGTCATAAACTCGCTCAGCATCCTCTACTGTGAGCACCTATGAATTACTTTCGACAGGTATCAATTTCTTCGAGAGTCAGCCAAGCCATAAATAAACGGCCGTATAGGAAAATTGTACACGTACGTTAATCTTCTGCCTTCCCATAAACAGTGCATAAAAGGCAAATGTCTCCCAATTAAAGTTAAACTAAGTAGGCTTCCTGCAATTGCTCCGCAAATATCAATAAACGAGTAGGCTTGGAATTTACTGTCTCATTCATTACTTTCAGAAATTGTATTTTGATAGGCCTTTTGAATAAGCCTAGTATAACTTAACCATTTTTATTGACGATCGATTTCCAGTGTCACAAGTACCAAGGCGCTCTCAATGGGTATCATCTTAGCATTTGGAGTAAGAACTATTAGTTATTGGCATGTTTTAGGTCTTATCTCACTGAAGAGATTCATAATAAATTCTGCAGAGGAAACGTTGTCCTGGGCGGGAATCGAACCCTGGTTCTTAGTGTGGTACTCTGACGCCAAGATCAATCAGCGGCCAAAGAATGTATTCTAATCAGTTCCATTTAAATAGTACATATTTGGAATTCAAGCTATGTGATATAATATCCCTCCAATAATAACATAGCAAACTCCCGATAAGTGTTAATTGGGAATGTGACATGCATGAATAATTAACAGAAAAACAAGGACAATTCCAAAGTTAAAATAATTATATTCTAGCTTCAGATAATATTGATAAGGACTAGACAAATAACCTGCTGTGGTATTAATAAGCTGTGAATGCTACTAAATTTGTCATAGTTCTCGTTACACTCGTAGTTTTAAGGCTTAACTACACCACAGGGAAATAAATAAATAAAGTTACTGCCTGTTGCGTACATAACCCAACGTCAGAAGAAGCATTTTTTTCGGTCAAGAGAACATTATTCCTGACAAAAAAGTGTTATACCATAAGTGTTGTAATGATGTCAATTATAAAGGATTCGTCGCCGTGGGTGAGTCGGTAGCGCACCTGCCTTCCACTCCTCGGGTTCGATTCCCGGCCGGGTCGGGGATTTTTCAGTAGTGAAAAATCCCTTTCCCGGGTTCAGGACTGGGAGTTTGTCAGTAGGTTAAGTCTTAGGTTAAGATAATGCACATTGTGCGCGAATCCTTAATTAATTTTAAAGGATTGAGTATGTAGGCCTATATAATTCATGTAATACCTATCATTTGGTTCTATGTCATCGCCAATAGGATACTTTCCAGTATGATGTTTTGGTGATTCTTTACTTATCCTAGATATCATCCAATAATTCTACTTGAAAATTCAGTATCACGCCAGGTATTAACATATTATGAACATAATCTAAACGTCCTTGGTCTCTTTATTTTTTTAATTTAAAACAAAATAATCTTAAACGATAGACCACGGCCCCAAAGCCCGGAAAATATTAACTAAATGGACACCGGCCGTGAAAGCCTACATCATTTTAAAATAATTTGCATTTCTTGGTCACTTATATCGTCCTCTTTGGAAATATTTATTCATATTATAATAATGACAATGATTATAAATAATAATAATAGATAATGATGATTATAGATAATAAAAATAGTTAAGCTGAACTCAGCCAAGCTAGTCATCTTTCCAGCACTCTGTGAAACATGTAATAAGCTTAAACATCTAAGCCTACTTATGGCCAGAATTACGAAACCGGCTCTTAATCGTCAATGATATAAAAATGTCGCAGGTTACATAAAAGTCGCCTAGAACTAAATTACGTCACGAGATAGCTTTAGTCTCTCGTATCACCCACAAGTTATTACAGGAAAGCGCAGATTTTACTGTTATTATCCTGTGGCACAGTAGCTGCTTAGCTGAGAAATGACCGAAAAGAATAGCCAGTTCTGCCTTTATATAACATTGGATTTGCGTTACAACCCTTATGAAGAGGTGGGCCTGAACGTCAAGAGGATGATGTCAGAGAGCAGGCACGTGGGAAAACCTGCCGAGGTTAACCAGGGTCACCCAGATGCAGTCAAGTCCTCAGTTACATTACATGCAGCCTTTCTGTAAATCCCGTTTTACAATTTCTTATATCAGCTCCTGAAAGCTGAATACTCAAAAGAAAAAAAAAATTGATCCGTTTTTCAAACCTGACCGGCATTAGAGTTTCCGGCAAACCATTATTAGAGTTTCCATATTTTGACAAATTAAATAAAGGACACTTGCCTTTAAAAAAGTTTGCCTCTTAGTAAGTTATAGTATATTATGACAAGGGTTCGGATGTTTATGACTGCAATTATTCCCTTAAAAATGGCTAAATATGACTCAAAAATCCTAAATATGACCTAATAAAATAACGTATTTTCAGAAAATAAATGTTCCCATTTTAAACGTTTGAAGACACTAAATTCTTACATCACACGAATTCAATCGGATAATCATTTTTTAACAATTTTGGCGATTTACACTTTCATTTGTAATGAACTTCTATTATTCAGAATTTACTTCTAGTTGCTCGCGTTATCAGCTCCAAATACTCGTAATATTTTGTAGACCTTGCGTGTCCCTATCAAATACGAAGAAATCCTTTCATTTTAAAATTGAAGTTACCTACTAATTTGGCATAAACATTAAATTAAGAAATGGATTTCAAATTTAACTCGACCATGTAGTACAAACACTGTATAATTGTGTTCCTTTTCCGAATTTATAACTGAAATATGAAGCTAAATTACAAATATGGCTAAAATATGACAAACACCACAAATATGACCACAATATGACTTTATATGCAAAATAAAAACGGTCCGTTTAGGATTACAAAGTGCAATTAGTGTTTAATTTGTGCTTGCGGCAAGAATAAAAATATGACATGTCATAAACAACCGAACCCTAATTATGACATTCTCTTCATGTACGAGTAAATTGGTTCTAAGATTGAATAAAATGTAATTACTACATCGCATTGCATCCTCGAAGAATATACAACTCAAAATATGATTAATGCACTTACGTAACTTTCTTTAACCCGAATAAGAAGCCATATTGCAAAGAGCGCGTCTTCAGTTGTTTGAACCTGATGCAAAGCTTTATTGTTGACCAGGGAAGACTGAATTTCTACAAACAGTGTTGGTCTTCTGTAACTATTTTAGACAGTATTTACCTCCTTATTTTAGACAATTCTATAACTACCCTTCAAAGATTTTTTTTTTCAAATAAAAGTTTTAGCTCTTAGTATAAGCACCCCATGTACAAAATTTAAACAAAATCTAAGATTCGTTTTTAAGATAATCGCGAAAAACAAAATTTTCCTCCAAATGGAGGTTTCAGTTTACCAATGTAAATTTTGTTACGCTTATTTTCCTAGAGAGGGCAGAGGGACAGGTGGTAATCCCATCGCGCCTTAACCCCCCTCCGGAAACTAAGGTATTACTTGGACGTGAAAGGGCCGAGAAATTTTGTCCAGAGGCTCTAATTTAGGCTTGGAGTTCTTTTACGTGCCGTAAATCTACGACATGGGCCCCCAGCTTAGAGTCCGTCTCGGAGGACTCGATGCCCAGGATTTTTACGTCCTGAAAACCCCATCGACTGCGGCCGGGTTTGATCCCGCGACCTTCGGATCTAGAGGCGGGCACGCAGTCGACGTATGGTCGAACAAAAAGAATCATGTGGACTTCGAAATATTAATTTACTCATAAGTAAAAGCTGATCTTCTTTCACTGTCCGTACCAGTTTTTCTTGCCACTACGAATGCATAATTTTGGATTGTAACGTAGACGTCTTGAACATGCACTTTCTTCAAGAAAAGAAAAACTTGAGTTCGCTTTTAATATAACGAGTGGTCTTATAGGCGCATGTGTTAAGAAAAGGAAAGGGAAGTGTAAACTGGGTCGAAACGATAGCTGTACGCAAGTGATCTCGTTATTTCCCACAGAACCAAGATGACCGTCCGACAGTTTATTACAGCTATGAGGATCACATAACACCCCCGAGCTCCCCTTCCCTATAATTCATCGCCACAGATCGCGTCAGCAAAAACAACCCTCGTGTTGATCATTACCACTAGATATCATGTGTTTACTAAACAAGCCAATATCAGCAAAATAAGCCATTTTAATTAGCCTGTACCCAACAATAAAATGATTTACTTCACCTATAGTCTTATCTTGTACTTAAATCAAAATATCATAGCTATAATTAGATCGAGTGCACCGTGTTAATTTCCCAGAAAGAGAGCTACTATTATGATGACAGGAGCCGACATAGGCTACACATCAGAAATAGGGAACTACACGAAGACTTGTAACTTCCATTTTTGGGGAAGTTATAAGAAAACTAGCCCGCAAACTAGCAGTTGGACGAAATGAACATCCCAATCCTTTAGCAAGAACTATGGGTAGTAACTCCAGAAAGAACACGAACTGTTCACAGAAAACTGACAGAGCGGTCTTTATCTCTGTTTATATTGTTCCGTTAGTATACTGAAGACAAATACATAATTTATTACAAAATACAAAGTCGGCCTTCACTTTTGGCCGGCTACCAGCAACTGTTTTGATTTATTTCCAATATATTAGGAGTTTCCACCTGACAGCCCTTGCGGCCATTTCTTGCGGTCCGCGAAATCAGTTTGAAAATATAGTATTTTAATTTAATATCGCTTTTATTAAAATACTGTACACTGTATTGTTTGCTTGGTGCAATGTTTTCCATTGTTTCTTAATTTATTGATAAGTATTCAGTATTATATAAAATAAATTAATTAAATAAATTCTAAGTGCCTAATTTAAATTTTAATTCCATGGTTTACATTACTTAATTTTAGAAATTCAGGCCAAGTTATAGTATGAAATTCAGACTGTTTATGTGAAACACTGGCACATTAGATCTATAGGCCTACAGTATAAGCAAATTGAGATAACTTCAAGATTTAAAAAAATCTTAAAAGAAGTTATAGGCCTATATATATTATGTTGGGCATTGGCCCTCGGACCTCTTGAAGTTTGATACCCCTGATATATAAGACGGTCTAGAGGTTAGTGATGTATGGTTCCGCAGGTCTGGGTTCGATCCCTGCACCTCGTCGAACTTTATGAGGTATGGAGATCCGAAACGGGATGCACTCAACCTTGGGAGGAAAAATTAGGAGCAATCTCAGAAATAAGTAGCAGTACTGGTCAAGAAGTAACGACCGAGGGAGTCCGCATGCTGACCACAAGTCATCTGTCATCAGCGGTCGGAGGGTAGGCCGTGACCCCCAAGGGATGTAGCGGTACGAATTCTAGTTCTTATATATGTTACCAACAATGTGTGAAATCCGGCATTCTATAGAATGCCTAGGTAATGTATAGAATGCCTAAAATCGAACGTCCAAGTATGAAATGATTGATATTTTATACATTGCCTAGGCATTGTAGGCCTATACTTTTCCGGATTGTCTGCCGGCAAAGTATGTAACACCTAATCCCGCATTTTTCCCCCGCTACCACTGTTTAATAATAGGCCTAATGAAAATGATGATAATTAATTAATAATTGATTGAACTCAGATCGGAAGAACAAAATAGACTAAAAGCATAAAGAGGAACTAATATGTCGATGGAGTAGAATTGAGGGTAAATTTGTATAACAGTTTTAAAAAATGCAAACAACCAAATACCCTGGACTGAAATTATTAACAAAATCACTTTGTACGAAATAATTTATACTATATGTCACAAATATTTAGTGTAGAATAACTCATATCTTTAAAATGTATTTAGACTTTTTGAAATAGGAGAATTAAATAGTCTGCTAAATTTGCTATGCGAGATTCGTCATCATTATATTCTGATAAAACAGGGGTGCCCACCCCCCCCCCCGCCCCAAACGTCATGACTCACCCCCCCACAAGCTTCATTGCTCACCCCCCAAAACTTCATTGCTCACCCCCAACCCAATTGGCTGCCGACAAGGGTGCCCATATGATAGTTTCTAGGAGGGGGGAATTTATTTAATTTATTTATTTTTTGTCGCTTTAACTTCTTGGGCCACTTTGTAACTTTATATTAATAATATAATAAGCGCAACAATAACGTAGCCAGAAAATAATTGTGGGGAATGTCGTAAGTGCCGGGGGGGTTTGGAATACCCCCCAAAAAGGGGGTCGGGGGTCCATTCCCAGAAAGATTTTAAATATTGAACTAATGAAAATCACATTTTACGCTATTTTAGCACAGAAAACTAGTTAGGAAATTTGTTTACCATACTCGAAGACATGCCAAAGTAAATAAGAAATCATTACCTAAGTGGGAGGTCCACCCCGGAAAATTTTTAAATATTGAATTAATGAAAATCACATTTTACGCTATTTTAGCACAGAAAACTAGTTAGGAAATTTGTTTACCATGCTCGAAGACATGCCAAAGTAAATAAGAAAACATTACCTAAGTGGGAGGTCCACCCCGGAAAATTTTTAAGTACTGAACTAATAAAAATCACATTTTACGCTATTTTAGCACTCAAAAACTAGTTAGGAAATGTATTTACCATACTCTTAAGAAATGCCAATGTAAACAAGAAAATGTTACCTAAGTCGGGTGTCCACCCCCGGGAAATTTTTAAATGTTGAACAAATGAAAATCACATTTTACGCTGTTTTAGCACTGAAAAACTAGTTAGCAAATTCGTTTACTATACTCTAAGACATGGCAACTTAAACAAGGAATTGTTACCTAAGTTATAATATTTATTACTATCTATAAGAAAAGTTGAATAACACATGGAACAGTGGACATAATAGGCCTACTCATTATGTTATGAAAAGAAAATAACTGCTATATCATATTTGACACACCAACAAATCTTGTTTAATTAATTAATTTTTTTAAAATACAAATATAGAATTTTAGGTTTTGACTTTTGGGGGTCCAAACCCCACCCCCTTTTCTAATCCACTTTGGATTCTGCTTCCATGTTGTCGATTTGGTAAAACTTCTGCAATTCAAATAATTGTCTTAAAAGAAAAACACCTGACTATAATAATTATTAATATACATTTTTTCCTTGCGCCCCCCCTGCCCCCGGGTATGGGCGCACATTATTGTCGAAATTCTTCATCTTTATAAAGAATTAGAAGAGACCTTTTGACGTTATAGAACTTGACTGTTTTCATTTTTAACATATGAAACTCTAATTTTGCAACAATTTTCAACCCCCCCCCCCCAGAAAGTTCATAAATGATAATATTTAGCCCCCCCCCAGAAATTTCAATGACGCAGTCTGTGTCTTAACCCCCCCCCCTGTGGGCACCCCTGGATAAAATACACATTTTCTGAAATCAACATTCTATATTGAAATATGGTGTAATGAAAAATTACAACTGTGATTATGTAATAGGTTTTCTTTGTATGAATAAGACAGGTTGCTGAGAAAATTAGGTTGCAATTTCATTGGTAGGTGAGTACTTACTGTAACAAGTACTTCAATCTCAGTTCTGCTTTCATTGTTTTCCGGTAAGAATATCCTATGTTTTATTTCGTAGTTTTGTTCTTTCAGTTTCAAATGCGTATTAGTTAATAAAGGATTTTCATATTGTTCCCTTTTAACACTTTGCCTGGTACTGGTCATTCTGTATAATGCCAAGGAATTGTATAGAATGCCTAGGAAAAGTATGTAACATTTTCACAAAAAACTTATATTTCATAGTTTGCCTAAAACCATCAGGCATTCTATACATTACCTAGGCATTCTATAGAATACCGAGATTTCACACATTGCCGGTAACATATATATTGATTTGAAGCTCGATTTCCTCTGTTCGGAGCTCAAGTCGTTCATAAATCAACGGTTTCATCGATTTAAATTAATTGATCGAGCTCAAGGTTATCTAACAACATGCATTTTAATCCTAACTAGTAATTTAATTTTCCTATTGAGAAAACTGTTAATAAAGCCTTTGCTAGAATGGAGTGTGGTCTGAAGCGCTGTTAACAGTAGTTATAAGCGAATCTCTTTTATAACTGCCTCTCAGTTGAACAATGGCAGGGATAAACAAGAGGGCAATGCGGGCGCTGTGCTGATCTGTGTTCGTCCTTAGGGACCTCATTATTGTGCAAGAAACACAATAGGGGCTCTTAATATTTGCTGTACTCTCATTCAACGTCATATAGAGCATGTAGATATCGGAATTGGGGAATCCGAACAGAAGCTTGTTATTGCGATCCCAGGTGTCCTCTGCTTCAAATGCTCACATGTCAGTGACAAAAACAAGCTATAACATACGTGACCCAGACAATATAATCAGACTTCTTCAATGTAACTCATTTAAAAATATTACACGGAGTAAAAATTTCAATTTTCCGAACCCTTATGGTGAATTTTTATCATAGCCTATTTTCATGCGGTATATCATTCCTTCAAATTAATTATCGACTAATTTTTACAAGTAAACTATAGACCTGGATGAATGCTTTCTGAATGCTTGGAAATTTCTAAGAATTAATGACATTATATAAAATTGTTCGCTTGAGTTGAGAGTTACAGTAATTTGATATTCAGTTAGTGTTTAAATCTACGATAAAACTACGAAGTACAGGATTGGTACTTAAAAACTATCTAGGAACCATATCCGGACAGTGTTGCCAGTGTTGTCCATTGTTGGGCCCCTTTATCACTGAGGTCCCTGCGAAAATTCTAAGAATTCGTAATAGTCAAGAACAAATATAAATAAATCACTTGATACTTTCCCAGGGTTGACTAAGAACAATGATTCCTAGGATTTCTAACTAGTTGAGTGGGATGACCGTGTCAAGAGTTTTCGGCAGCTAGCTTGTTGCCACCATCTAGGAAAAGTAGTTAAATATACAGAACATTACACTTAAATAATTATAGAACTATTTTGTTCTATCCTTTACTGAATTAAATATTTTCAAAATTGCTGTGTTGTCCTAGTAAGATAGGGAGAAATCTAATCTGAAAAGGAAACTGCGGTACAATAAATTATATGAATTGAAAAAGAGGGTGATCCTGCAGCATTTATTGCAATGCCGATCACACTTTTTCATGCCTCAAATGCTTTCAAAAACCTTAAGGGATGACAGAAGTGGTTAAAAAATGTCTATATTTTATTTTCTATAAGAAAATCAAGTGTACCCTGAAGTATAACTGTGCATAATTTTATGAACTTCGGACGCTTAGAATGAGTGCTGCTTACATCATGATTAACCTCAGTGTGCACTTCTAATTGCCAGAGCGCGAAAACTTAAATCGCTTGCTTTCTCATTATCAATTTGCATGTTTAAAAATCTATCTTCTTCCACAATAAAAGCTGTGATTTTTTTTCAAAAGTACTTGACGATATGTGTAGTAAAATGTCTTTTCAGATTTTCTGTATGGGTCTAGTTATGTCTTTAAAAATAATATTTAGTATAATCATAGGTCGACCGCCTGTGTGGAATCGTGGTTAGCGTCGCTGACTACGATCTGCAAACCCAGGTTCAATCCACAGACCCAGGTTTGATCCCCGGTCCCTCCTCGGATTATTCTAAAGTAGGGAGGTCTGGAATGGAATGCACTCAGCCTCGCAATACAAACTGAGAAGCTACTTGATAGAGAAGTAGCGGCTCCTGTCACGGAAGCCATCATTAACGGCCGTGGGTGTCGGCATACTGACCACTTGACACCCCTGTCATCTGCCTACGCAGCGGTCGGATGGTAGGCCTAGTCCCTTCAGGGACGTAGCGTCACGGAGGTTTTCTAAAATAAGCATAGGTCAGTCCGTTTAACTTTTCATTTGTTTGGGTAATTTTTATAACAAAGAAATGTGAACAATATAACGTATGTAAATTTGTAAACCAAGCATCAAATAATCTCACATAAATTCAAGTTCGTATTTTAATATCTGTAGGAGAAGATAGATTTCAATTTTGATTAGGCTACGACAGTGTCACATTTACTCACAGAATGCCTCCGTTTTGATCACATCAGAATTACAAGATACCAGACAACTTAACGGTTCTCAATAATGTATAAATGTTCAAAAACGTTGTATTATATTTAAAAGATATCCATGTTTATAGTAAAATTTAAATGTTATATCTTCTTTTGTAAAACTATGCAACCATACACTAATATTGTTCTAATATGTATTATTGGTTATTATATGTAATGTAATATGTAATGTTATTATCTGTACAGTCACAATTAGATTCCTATAAGTCAAAATGTACTACTGGTTATTATATGTAATGTAATATGTAATGTTGTTATCTGTTCAGTCGCGATTAGATTCCTATAAGTCTGGTTATTATATGTAATGTAATATGTAATGTTATTATCTGTACAGTCGCGATTAGACTCCTATGAGTCAAAGCGACAATAAATAAATCATTTTAAAAAAATTAATTAATTAATTAAATTTATTAATATCTAAAAAACAAGTTGATATATTCAAATTGAAATTTTAAATTTGAATTTTGATGTAAATTTTAATTAAATTTGAAAAATTTCAAATTTCTAGACAAGTAGAATAAAGAATAAGAAATCCGCAGTAAAAAAAGACCGTGCTATTTGATATTGGTGACTTGAAAAATTAATTTTAAAGTAGGCGTTCAGTGGGAATCACGCCAATGTCGTGTGCATGCTACTGCCAGAGAACTATTATTTACGATCCTGTGAAACTTCAAATTTTATATGAATAAAGACTGTTTCCCTATAGGTCATTCAGATTATCGCTCTGCGGATAGGTAACTAGGCAAGCCTGATATCACACACATGAAATAAATTCATATGATCACACCGCATTCACCAGCCCGTCCGATTAAGACTTTGTCCGATTAAGACTTTGTTAATATGCTCGGCTACTGCAACGCCAACATGCTGAAGATCCTGGCTTCAAATCAGGTCTCTGGATACATTCATTTTATTCTCTATTCACTATATACCTTCTTTCATTTGTAGGCCTATGTAAGAACCACAAGATCCGGGTTTATAATTGACCCTACTGTGCGTTTCGAAGTACACGAGGCACAACCGCAAGATGTAAACAAGGAAAATCAAGACACCTATAATCCTACCATCCCTTACTATCGTGACAAGTACAATCTGAAAGAACTTGAAGTCACTGGACTCATAGTAGTTACAACTCTCATATGGAACACCTTCAAGAGATTAGGACTCCCTCCATTAATTATAACTGAAGTTGTTTTAGAAACCCTCAGAAGATCTGCTGCAATACTGAGGAATCATATATATTATAAATCTTAATTGTAACTGTCAAAGATTTTCTATTTTGTATTAACTTTTCCTTAATTTTATGCTCTTTTTTTTCAATGTTCAATGCTCAATTACTTTTTGTTTAATTTTCTGGTACTCTTTGTCTATGTAGGCAACCTATAACTATGGGAAGATTGATTAAATAAATAAATTTAAGTAAAATATCACTTATTGCCTAATGTTCGTAATTTATCATTAATGGAATGTTGTATGCTTTGATTCAGATTCAATCAAGTTCAATAAAGGAGATTCTAGTAACAATAACAATAATAATTTACCGCAGGATGAGAGGATTCACCCAATACGATACGGTTTTCGATCTTTCGATGGTGAATGTCGACATACCCAGAACCACAGGTCTATTACCTACAAATAATATAAGAATTTGAGAATTAAAGTAAACTACTTAGCAGGAAATGAATCACGAGAACACTATTAATGATGATCTACTTTATAGATAATTAAGAACCACCAGAAAAATATCAGTACATAGTCTACTTAATTTTGTTTTGAACTACAGTTTCTGAACAATTTTTTAAATCTATGCCATTTTTTAATTATATTTCCTCTTGAAATTAAATATATAATAAATTACTACATTACTATGAGATAAATATTCTTTTGTACAGAATAAATTTAATTATTGCTGCAACATTTTTTTTAAACACACACAATAGTTAATAATAAGAAGCATTACTTATTTTCCCATGCATTCGCTCCTTCAAATAAACATTTAGATTGTCGAAAACTACTGGTGAATGACCGACGAAACTTGCTGGATTTAGATTGTCTAAAACTACTGGTGAATTACCGACGAAACTTGCTGGATTTAAATTGTCGAAAACGACTGGTAAATTAGTCTACCGACGAAATTTTCTGGATTTAGTTTGTTGAAAACTACTGGTGAATTACCGGAGAACACATAAAATTATATATTTTAGACCTAGCCTATACAAGATGAACAAGTACGATGAGAAAGAAATAATTGGAGATGATATTTTAATGTAATCGAGTACTTATAAAAAACCTTTCATCGTCCAAGGAAATAAAATTAATTATGAGTTTAACGTTTATAAAAATATTTAAATGTGTCTGCTTCCCGAACAAATGCTCCTAAAATCTTTATCTCCTAAATGTTTCCCTTCACACCTAAAATTCCCCCAACAGTTAGGGAACCCACTAACTCTTGGCAAGAAAGTGCCACTGGTAAGATTGTCTCCTCCAAGATTATAATCTCGGTAGCGTAGACAAAGCATGAAAGATGTAGAAATTAGAAGGCCGTCGTCATGACAAAGCACCAAGAGTTTTTCTTTTAATTTATCATTTAATAAGGAATGAACAAAAGAAAGGAGACGTAGCTACATCTTCTGCCATCTTCCTCTTAATACAAACTCCGGTTAATTACGTGAGCAGATTCGCAGCTGTGGTCCCTTGCTACTCGTTGATCAATGCTTTAAGTTCCGCAATCATCACATTCTTCTCATTATCTACATCCTGAACTATGTTTGTTATAACGTTTCGCAGGTGCTTAACTCTTCCACGAACACAGGATATGCTCTGATTGCACAGTGACGTACCATATCTCTAATTATCATTTCAGCGTCATATTCCGCTAATACGCCTACTCCATCACAAATATATTCTACCAAAAAAAGATGGACTGCCTACGTGGTCTAGTAGTTATCGTTGTTGACAACGGGTCACAGGTCTGGGTTCGATCCCCGGTATCTCCAATACACTTATTATATTGTTGAATTTCACTTTTAAACCCATATAAAAACTCTTAAATAATTCAAAAACTGAAATTACATGCACTCTTTTATATAACTAAATTTGTGCTTTTGTTGACATTTTCATCAAAATTTAATCGGAAATCGTTTACGAGGTGTCGAATTTACCCACAGTTGACACCTGATAACTAAGGTTTAACATATTCCGATTAGATATTATAAAATAATTATGAAGCCACAAGGAAAATGACACATATACTATATCGTTCATCACCACACCTTCTAGCATGCCTTCATTTGAAGTCACTTACGACACCACTATGACGAGACATTTCACTTGTGATGTAAGTAAGTGTCCTCACTTGAAAAGTGTAATTTGCAATACCAAAATATGAAAAGAGTTAAATTTAATGGCTCACCTTATACTCTCACCTATATCAAAGAATAATTTCAAGAAAGATTAATACCAAATAATTTATAAGTTTCGAGTTCTTCATTTTAATTGCATAAAATATAACATTAAATAAAAGTGTATCCTTATCATATTTCAAGTATTTAAAAGAAGTTATCTCTTCTTAATACCTTGAATACCATGCATTGAGAACACTCTGAGAACACAAGAATAACTCAAGAAAAATTAAACATTTAGCAACTCAATTCTACTAATATGTAGTACCAGTAAACAACATACCAAGAAAAAGAACAAAATCTAAGAGCTTTTAAGTTTTTCATTGATACAAACGGTTATCCAATAATATTTTATCGGTTGTGGCACTACCCTTAGCAGTATTTTAACAAAAATTCTATTTCATTATGTAACTAAATATCATTTTAAAAATCATTTTCTAGGCTATTTAAACACAAACATCGTTTTCTCCATGAATTCTGATGGCACGTCATATAAAAGAAAATAATATTTTAAGAAAAAAGTGAGCTTAGTGCATCACTAAATCACAGACAAAACCTATCATAATCCCCACCAAAAGAAAAAACGTAAAATCTCCACAAACTATTTATGTATAACTACAGGTAAAGATAATAGGGCCTATACACTACAGGCCTTAATTATAGCCACGTATACAGTACATATCCCACATATTTTAGGAACAGAATCATAAATTAAGAAAGAAGTAAATCACATGTCACATAGGTCTAAATGTAGGACTTATGTCATCACACTTTCTCTACACATCTCTAAGTAATATGCATTTACTTAACGGGTATATATTTTATGCACTACACATTTCGCTGTAATTACTAAAGTATGATTTTCATGTATTATGAATTTACTGCTTTATTATGGCATCATAAACATGTAAAGAACAAATCAGGTTAGGCTCTTTATTCTATTTTTTAGGCAACTACTTCTGCATTGGTAATGTAGGAAAATAATACGCATAGTTCGTTCTTTAGCTGATTAATAACAAATGTATACAATTTTGTTTATTATAGCATTTATTTAAGTTGAAATCGACAACTTGAAACTTGTAGGCCTAAGCTTCTCATTACTACTTTTTCTAGGAATTATTTTTGAAGTGAAACTTCTTTAGCGGTGGTACGGGGTAAATCGGTAACTTGTGTAACGCTCAAAAATCGTCACGAGATTAATGTAACGCTGAATCGAATTCGAATCGATTTGAATTGAGAATATCTGCAACGTACTTTTGATACGTGGCTCCTTCCTCTTTTATGCCCACTACTATGTAGTAGGCAATGGGTACCTAGGCAAAGCCCATTTGCCCCATGATTTTGAGTATGATTTGGAAGTGGTGTCATAGCTGTAAAGTAGGGGTGGTTAGGAATGTTCGATTCTATTGTTGTAGCCGAAAAGACAGTCTATTGTAATTTTGTATATCCAATTTCTTGCTCTAAAATTTTGTTTTACGCGGTCAGAGGGTCCTTTTATTTAAAAATTTTGAAGTTTGGGGGGAGGTGTTATTGTGCGGGTTGCGGCCCGTCTTTTGCAAGGGAACTATTCCAACATTCGTTGCGAGGCCTTGGAAAACCGCAAAAAACCTTGGCAGAATAGCTTGACTTTAGTGATTTAGCAATAGGACCAGATTTTTTTTAGTGTAGGCTTAATGCATGGTGACTTCTAGTCGGTGGTGGTGGCGGCGGCGGCGGTACTTACTTGCTCATTGGCAATAGACAATTCCTAAGCAATCTAAAGGTATATTATCTATTTTATGGAACCCGGAGGTACATTACCACGCTTAAAAAATCAAAACAATAAAAAAAATCCAAAATCCAAAATTTAAAAAATCCAAAATAAAAAAATAAATTAAATCATTCAAAGATCCAAAATTTAAAAATAAAAAATCCAATATTAAAAAATCCAAATTTCCAAAATTTATAAAAGTAAAATTAAAAATTAAAAAATCCAAAAAATAATAAAATCCAAAATTTAAAAATCTAGAAATCCAAAATTTAAAAATAAAAAAAATTAAAAATTTAAAGATCCAAAATGAAAAAATCCAAAATCCAAAATTAAAATAGTCCTAAATCCCAATATTAAAAGGTCCAATAATGCAAAATTGAAAGAATCCAATAATAATAAATTGAAAAAATAACAATTAAAACAAATTTCACTTCTGTCGCGTGGCGTTCCACGCACACTTTTTTTTAATTATTATTAATAAGGGTATAAGGCCATGCTTCGTATTTATGTATGGCTATAGGTCTCTATACCACGGAATGGTTCGAACTCAGGTTGCGGATAGAGGATAGGACCACAAGATATAAAGGGTAGCTGGGAATATATTGAACATCCCTGCGCAACTGAGGGGAAACGCTTCAGTCCCCCATCCACCACTGTGACGTAATGGAACCTGCCCTTCATGTTCAGTGTCGAACTGCTTCGCCCTTGCGCATACTTGTGCGTTTACTAAAGATCTAGTACGAAATCTGTGCCGATGAGACCGTTACTCTCTACATAGAGACATGCTATTGTGCGAGAGAGAGAGAGGTAGCTTGGCCTTCACAAATAGAAAGGGAGGTACTGTTGTGCGAGAGAGATAGGTAGCAGGCCAATCGACGCTACAGTCCCCACGAAAACGTAATGTAATGACTTAGGCAATCGGCACAGATTTCGTGCGGGATCTTTAAATCGTGAAAAATATCACCCTGCTTTAGTAATTGATTTTGTATGAAGTTAGGCCTAAGTTTATTTATTTCTCTGTGATGACATTAGCAAGCGTTTGGATCTCGCTAATTCTTCAATGGCTGGGAATAAAGATGTTGTACACAATCGAAGTAACGAACCTAAATGCTTGTCTGTTAATGTAGACCGTATATCACTTTTT
The DNA here is from genome assembly GCA_964059195.1 of Ectobius pallidus. Taxonomy (NCBI): domain Eukaryota; kingdom Metazoa; phylum Arthropoda; class Insecta; order Blattodea; family Ectobiidae; genus Ectobius; species Ectobius pallidus. The sequence goes on from CAXKWD010000004.1 coordinate 99,283,859, forward strand.
ATGAAAATCATATTAGAAAATGTTTATTCACATAAGTATGTTGTGCCAAAAATTACACATATCTCCGACAGATAGTTGGTTATCCCACTTTTTCAAATCTATAATAATAAGAAAATGAGAGGAAGTGTTTGTCTGTTCGTCTGTCTGCCTATGCGCGATGCCCAGTAAAATCTACTGCATGCAGAGATCTGAAATTTTAAATGTAGATGGACTGAAGGGTGGCCGAATGCACCTTGAAGCCGGATTTTCGATTTTCGTTTCGTTTGAATAGCTGGCAGAAAACTTTTTTTGAGCTACCGAAGCATCAGTTTTCAATTTCAAATCAAGTGCAGGTGACTTCGCTTTTTTTTTTGTCGTAATTTGAAAATAACAGCATCGCGATTTTTTCAACTTAGTCCATGTCCATAGTCCATAGTCAACATATCGCATGGAATTAACGATCTCTTCAATTTTGTAAGCCCAGCCGATTCATTTGTTTATAATGTCAGGGCCCGCAGTGATCTGAAATTTTCAACATAGGCGGGAGAGGGATAATGAATATAGGACGGAACTCACTATGCAGGGGTTTTCTGGGCCAGGGAACTCCGTTTTCCCAGACGGCGCTTTCTAAGCTCTGAATCCACTCCAAAGCCGGATTTTTAGCTGTTTTGTTATAATTATTAATCGTTTAGTTTATGAATGATTCATGTGTATGTGTTAATAAATATAACGCTTTAATTAGTATGCTCTTATTTTTTAATTTTTTAAATAATTATCATGGGCGAAGCCGCGGGCACCTGCTAGAGTGTCCTATAAATGTAAGTTATTTGCTGATGCGGTTACTGAAACAATGTTTCCATTCTCTCCTTGTAGAGCTATGTTCAAGGAATCAAAATGGCCACACAAGTCCGTCATAAATACCAGGTGGCACACCCATTGGGCTGTGATAATTCTGGCACTGTTGCTTCCTGCAAGAAATATACTCTGATTATTTTATGTAATTGTGCATGTGCGACAAAATAACTGTTTTCCCAGTTAGCATGGGAAAGTCATCGCTTGATGACAAGATGTTGTGTGCTTTTACGCTCGCCACAGCACTCATCTGTACGGAGCTCAAGAGAAGACGAGCGGGGTATGAGGAGAGGGGAATATTGTCGCTGTGATTCCCCGTTGCACGTGCGGACCATGCATTGAAGTGTACTAATCATTCACAAAGCCTTGTACTCTTGCACATTCGAGTGTTGCGGTTGTGTTTCATTTTCATTTCAGTGTTTATAAAGATTGTGTTTTATTCATCAACGTAACTAAGTTAATGGTAATAATTATTAGTAGGCCGTAGTCAATTTCGTTTACAGCAGGGGTGCCAACCCCCCAAACTTCAAGACTCACCCCCCAAAAACTTCATTGCTCACCCCCCAAACTTCAATACTCACCCCCAACCTGATTGGCTGTCGACAAGGGCGCCCATATGATATTTTCTAGAGGGGGGGGGGCAAATTTTTTAATTAATTAATTTTTTGTCGCTTTAACTTCTTGGACCACTTTGTAACATTATATCAATAATATAATAAGTGCAACAATGACGTAGCCAGATAATAATTGCGGGGAGGGTCGAAAGTGCCGGGGGGGGGGTTTGGAAAACTCCCAAAAAAGGGGGTCGGGGGTCCATCCCCAGAAAATTTTTAAAAATTGACCCAATGAAAATCACATTTTACGCTATTTTAGCACAGAAAAACTAGTTAGGTAATTTGTTTACCATACTCTAAGACATGCCAATGTAAATAAGAAATTGTTACCTAAGCGGGGGGTCCACCCCCGGAAAATTTTTAAATATTGAACTAATGAAAATCACATTTAATGCTACATTAGCACTCAAAAACTTAGGAAATTTGTTTACCATACTCTAAGACATGCCAATGTAAACATGAAATTGTTACCTAAGTCGGGTGTCCACCCCCGGGAAATTTTTGAATATTGAACTAATGAAAATCATATTTTATTCTATTTTAGCACTGAGAAACTAGTTAGGAAATTTGTTTATCATACTCTAAGACATGCCAATGTAAATAAGAAATCATTACCTAAGCGGGGGGTCCACCCCCGGAAAATTTTTAAATATTGAACTAATGAAAATCACATATAATGCTACATTAGCACTAAAAAACTTGGGAAATTTGTTTACCACACTCTAAGACATGCCAATGTAAACAAGAAATTGTTACCTAAGTCGGGTGTCCACCCACGGAAAATGTTTAAGTATTGAACTAATGAAAATCACATTTTATGCTATTTTAGCACTGAAAAACTAGTTAGCAAATTTGTTTACTATACTGTAAGACATGCAACTTAAACAAGAAATTGTTACCTAAGTTATAGACTAATAATTATTACTATTTATAAGAAAAGTTGAATAACACATGGAACAGTGGACATAATAGGCCTACTCATTATGTTATGAGAAGAAAACAACTGCTATATCATATTTGACACACCAACAAATCTTGTTTAATTACCGTAAATATTTTTTAAAAATACAAATATGGAATTTTAGGTTTTGACTTTAGGGGGTCAAAACCCCCTGAACCCACCTTTCCTAATCCATTGTGGATTCTGCTTCCATGTTGTCGATTTGGTAAAACTTCAGCAAACTTTTTATGTCTCTACTGACTTTCAAATAATTGTCTTAAAATAAAAACACCTGACTATAATAATTATTAATATACATTTTTTCCCTTGCGCCCCCCCCCACCCCCGGGTATGGGCACTAATTTATTTACTATTCACTTTTAAAGAATTAGAAGAGACCTCTTAAAGTTATAAAACTTGACCGTTATTATTTTAACATATAAAACTCTAATTTTTCAACAATTTTCAACCCCCCCCCCCAGAAAATTCATAAAACGATAATATTTTGCCCCCCCCCCAGAAATTTCAATGGCGCAGTCTGCGTCTTAACCCCCCCCCTGTGGGCACCCCTGTTATACTATTACAATAATTATTTTTTGCAGATTAAATTATTCTTAAATTGTCGAATTTCTGAATAAAGTAACGGAAGAAAATTAAATTGAAGTAGTTATAGTCTTTGAGAATAACCGGTAACTTATAACTTAATAATTGTAGGCCTAATTGTTAACGGTTAAAAAGAAAACTCTTTCACATTAAAACGTTGAACTAGAAACGCGACTAATATTTTCAGGACAGGTAGTATTAAGATGCGATGGCAAAACATGCTGAGACTTTGGTCTTATTCAGCACATTCCTTCCGTTCGTCATCTCTTGAGCTCCGTACAGTACTATTGGTGTAGTGAACTGCAGTAAAAACTGAACATCGAACACTGTCTCCACCAGTGCTGCGCTGTCCTCATATCACGTCAATGGAATATACTGACTGACGTCAAGGGCGACTGTAGTGGGCACAATGTGCCACAGTTGCGCACCCGTGATATTGAATAAGCAGTTGAGGACAGACGACATGAGGTGGTCCTCCAGCTTGGGCGTTTGGCGTGAGGTTAACAACTTCTCACAGTGAAAAAAACCGTGTTAAGAAATGCTTGCCTGTAAATTTCCTTCAGTGTAAAATTTTCCTAAGGTAAAATAGTCCCTCGTTCGGATCTCCAGGTAGGGACTACATTTAGGGAGTCTAGAAATCGTAGGAACTGTATATTTGGAAAATGGAAGGTTAGGAGCTATGTTCGGGCCTTAAATCAGTAACAAGTGACTTGGAGAAATACAGGTTACATGTAGTAGCAGTACAGGAAGTCAGAATGGAGGGTGAAGGTTCAATACAATTTTTTAATATGGGAAAATACGTTAAATCCTATATGAAAATCCTACCGTCTTGGCTTTGCATCCCTGAAGGGACTTGGCCTACCATTCGACCGCTGTGTCATCTACCATAGGCAGGTGACACGATTGAAGGGCATGTGATCAGCATGCCGTGACCGAAGCCGCTCCTTTTCTATCAAGTACCTCCTCAGTTTGAATCATGAGGCTGAGTGCATCCCGTTCTAGACTTCCCTACCTCAGAAAAATCCTAGGAGTACCGGGTATCGAACCCTGGCCTGCTAATCCGTAGCCATCGTCGCTAACCACGAGATCACGCAGGCGGCCTTAAATCTCATTTTGCTATTTTGAATGTCAAGTCAATTACACCACAATATCTCTGCTATAGCTGTACCGTCTAAATAATACAGTATGTGACGGCTAGATGGATATTCTTGTTGGGCAAAGGGATAAATAGGATGTATGGCACTTCTCAGGTATTAGGTTGTATACTGCGATTTTGGATCAACGGTTATCAGGATACACAAGAAAGGGGCGTTAAAATCTGAACCACTGTGCCACAGGCACGCAGGGCTGAAAGTTTAGAAATAATTGTTTCCGTAAACCTAACGGGGTGGTCGCGTTAGTAACGCCTTGGACGAGCATGATGAAGTCTCAGGTTCATAACCATTAAATCCAATTTATATATTTTTGTCCAGAACTAACTCGTAGATGAAATCTCGCATTTTTACTTGTGTCTTCTGTGATTTTCCCAGTCGTAAAGGCAATGCGAAATTTAATATTTACATAGATAGGCTATGAAATCAACGTAAACAAAATATTTAGCCAATACAGCAGACTAAATACACGTACTCTATCTCCCATAGACCTTTTAAAAAACCTTTCCCGAGAACCTAAGCGGGGGTTTGGGGGCGGAGCCCCCAATGAGCGAAGTGAGTGCCAGAGTATTGAGAAGGGTTTTCGCGGTATTTTGAAGAGTTTTTAAATTCTTCAATCGAAGCGAGATTATGTAGAGAAGTAGCTAGAAGTGGTACCTAAATGTTCCAAATAAAAAAGTTTTTATTTTCACTGTGGTTTTCATTTTATGCCCCATCGGAGGTTTAAAGAACTAGTCCTCGTATTTCCGAAATTGAAGTTACTTTTTCCGAAATAGAAATTACTTTTTTCCGAAATTGAAATTACTTTCTCCGAAATAGAAATTACTTTTTCCGAAATTGAAATTACTTTTTCCGAAATTGAGGTTGAAAAGGTGTAGTTCTTAAGCCTTAAATGATAATAGTATAGGCTAATCATGTTTCTGTGTATCTGAAATTATATTTACTCTTATCATACTCTCTTTGCATTATTGTAAAGTTCAGTTGTAATGATCCTGGTTGAATGGAAGAGAAGGCCTAATGGCCTTAATTCCACCAGGTAAAATAAAACAATTCTAATTCTAATAAAGTAATGGATTTACCAATACGTTAAATTCCTCAGGACATTTCTGTTTTCGATCTTGGTGCTCTTGCAGGTCTGCTCATAGGTTGATTGCATTTTTTTTTTTTTTTTTATGCTATCAGTGTGTCTGTATCGTCTCCTGAAAGCTATTACAACGAGGTGCGGCAAAGTCAGAGGAAACTCTAAGAGCTCCAGTAATTTGATTGAACAGCCGTTTGAAGCTCCTCACCGCATCCATCAAGTCGCCTCGCTAGAGTCCACGGCCTCCTCGTATGTCAGGTAACTTGCACGCTAAGACGATAGTGGCATTTAATGAAGGTGGTGACCTATCAGAAAGCTCTTAACCCCTCAATTGCGGACACGTACATACCCCAAGCATCATAGTGGTGTGAGCTTCGAACCACATAGACCTACTATTTTCTGTTATGATAGTGTATGTCAATGCGGTCAGCTGTCGGCCCACTAGCCACATCTGACCTCTTAAGTCTTTTTCTCTGGCCCTTGTAGTAGGTAATAATTATTGTTTACGTTGTTAAAAACTTAAAAATGTTAAAAAATTAAAATTGCTAGGCCTATAAACAAAGACTTCAAAATATTTTTATTAGTATTGTATCATTAAGTGCACAAATTACTTTCAATATATCTAGCTCACGTTAATCTTAATAAATTATTCAGAGTGTGTGTAAAACAAAAGGCCTATTATTCGACAGGAACATTTCAAGTTTAACGTAAAATTGGTAATTAAAAATTTATAACTCTGAAATGATAAGCCCAATCCTATTAAAAGTTGTCTTATTGTAGTACCTTTTATCGCGGTGTAAATGTCATCTCGCTATAGAATTTAAAAAACTGAGTCCCATTCCACGTTCAAACTTGAAAACATAGTTTAAACAATTGCAGCATGTTTAAAAGAATGAAAATAATCTGTTTTAATTTCCAAGGCAATAGCAATAACAGAATAGAATACAGGTTATAATAGAACATAATATCAGTTTAGCTGGTTTTATTTTGTTAAACAGAAGACTCGGATCCCGTATCCTACAGTTCCCTGACCACAAGAATCAATGTTTTTAAGTTCCTTTGTAAACGGGGGAAAAAAAATCCAGCCTCCTTCCTTCCCATAACAAAAATAAGAAATGACTAGCTCAAGAGCCGGTACTGTAAATAAATTGCTTGCACAGTCTGGGTTACAGCAAATTTCACTCACTGGAGCTAGTTAGGCCTATTTTCATTTTAAAAAAATTATTATTATTTTATATTTTTATTTATTTAGGCCTATTATTCATATTATTTTTTTACTTTTTTATTTATTTATGTATTTTTATTTTTTTTACAAATTTGCCTGACTTTATTCATTACTTCATTACTTAACAAAATTCTTACACTTTCCGTGAACGATTTCAATTTCCCTGACTTTCAGTGACTTTCCAGAATGTGGGCAACCTGCTTTTTTAAAAAGCATTTTCATGCCCATGCCCATGCCCAATTGATATGCCTGTTGGTATTGGACCAAATCGGTTGAACAGTACCGGAATAAAACCCAATTTAGTGTCTAAAAGGCGCCATAACTCAAATACGCTTTATGGATTTTAAAGAAACTTGGTATACGCATTTATAATGTCCATGGGAAGAAATCTATTGATATTTGACCAAATGCGTTGACCGGTATCGGAGTAATGTCCAATTTAGTGCCTATTTTATGGTAATATATTAGAATTTAACAAATGCAAATCGGTTATCCTGACAACATATTGTTTTACACTGATCATACACGGCTTTGGAATTAGCAATAAAGTTAGCCATGACATATTCCTTTGCATTTAATTATCAAACTAGTCAGATGTTTATTTCATTGATAAAGTTGAATACTGTTTATATACAGAAGGTATATTACTGTGAAATAATTAGGCCTACGTAAATTAAGTGGAGTTCTTCCCCAGTGTAGCCTATTTTGTGAAATGTTGACATATGGTATTTTAAGAATTTCTTATATCAGTGTATAGGCCTACGAGATTGAGTTAAGGTTAAGTATTTTCTTCCACAAGCACTGCTTAATGAATCGATCTGGAGCTTAACTCGGAGATAGATTACAAAAATAACTTGTTTTGTTCACATCATAATTGCAATTAACTTATCACTGATTAAATAAAAGCCTTCTGGCACTTTGTAATATTAGTTTATCTGATTTTATTTAAAAGTATTGAGTTGCAGTGCGCGTAAGGACGTGGAGCCGAGACGATCTTACATTGAACCCCTCCCGAACAAAATTTCACCGTACGCCCATGCCCATGCCCATGCCTCCTGTTTAGTTCTACATTATAAAACGACGTTATTACAATGTAAATAGTTCTAAGGCACGATTATAAAATACGATATTGTTTAATGTTAACTTTCATTTCAAACATTTTTCAGCATAAGTTGTGTTAAGGAAGTTATAAGTAGAGGAAAGCACCAGGAGCAGATCACATTACTGCCAATATAATAAAAAGTGTTCAAGATTGCTTTCCTTCGCTCATGGTGAATATGTTTAACAAGTGTTTGGAATTAAGTGTATTCCCAAATTGTTGGAAAACTGCAGTAGTGAAAGTAATACCAAAGCCCAATTGCAGACAAAACACCATATCGTCCTTCAGACCTATCAGTTTAATACCTGTTTTGGGTAAGTGTTTAGAAAAACTTATCATAGATCGTGTAATGTATCACTTACTTAGCAACAACTTACTGAATGAAAATCAGTTCGGCTTCCTACCACAAAAATCTACTGAAGATGCGATTTGTAAGGTAGTGGACTGGATTCATGAGACATTTAGAACAAAGCAATTAGGCCTGGTCATCTCTCTTGATGTTGCAAGTGCCTTTAACCATGCTTGGTGGCCAAAAATACTCTATCAGCTACGAATAAAAGAATGTCCACGTAACCTGTACAAATTAATACAAAATTACTTTACAAACCGCAGGATAGAACTAACAATAGGAAACAGCACTGTAACTAAGGACATAACCAAAGGCTGCCCACAAGGTTCGGTGTGTAGTCCTGGTTTTTGGATTATTTTATATGATGAGCTGCTACAGCAATGTTTACCGAATGGGTGTACACTATTAGCATATGCTGACGACGCCATCTTACTGGTCAGAGCGGATAATACATTAAACGTACAGACCAAGGCTAATGCCGCACTTGATATAATCCATAAGTGGGGAGAAGCCAACAAGTTGAATTTCAACCCAAACAAAACCAAATCACTGATGGTCACGAGACGGTTGAAAGTGGAACCAGTCAATTTAGAAATGAACGGGGTAAGGATAGGTAACGTGGATCAATTAAACTATTTAGGAGTTATATTGGACAATAAATTAACGTTTCGTCACCATTTTGAGTACATGGCAAAGAAGGCAAGTGTTCTGCTTACGAAGCTGTCGTTTGCTACAAGACCTACTTGGGGTCTAAATCAAGATATCATGAAAGTAATATATCACGGAGCATTGGTACCATTGGCTCTTTATGGTGCTGTAGCATTTGTAGAAGCACTCACTAAGAAATGGGCCAAAAAGAAACTTCTCCAAATTCAACGAGGATACATGCTTAGAATAATAAAAGGATACAGAACTATTTCAACTGAAGCTGCGTTAATTGTAGCAGGAATTGAACCCCTGTACTTAACAGCAATAGGAAAGGTTAGCATAAGTAACATAAAAAAAGATAGGGAAGTTCCTGAATACCTTTCAGAGTTTCATCCAGAAAAACCAATTAATAAAATAATGACGGGCCATCCTGCCCTGTATTCTAATAATTTTCGAGGAACAGAAGAAATTTGCCCTCATCAGTATGATATATATACAGACGGCTCCCGTTCCCTAGACACTTCAACTAATACTCCAAAAGTAGGAAGTGCGTTTGTAGTCTATACAACCTCTGATGAAATATTTACGAAACAACTGAAGTTATCGTCCCAGTGTTCGATTTTTCAAGCAGAGTTAATAGCTATAAGAGAAGCTATTAAGTGGTGTAACAACAAAGGTAATAACATATGCATACACAGTGATTCTAAATCAGCAATATGTGCCATAGATGACAAACACAATGTACACCCGATCGCTCATGAAATCCGCAGATTTTTAAGAGAGTTTCCTGGTCACATATGCATATCTTGGGTTCGTGGACATTCTGGGGATGAAGGGAATGAGAGAGCGGATGAATTAGCCAAACTGGCTGCAGATTCAAACCTTATTCCTTGTTACACCCTCTGCCCTATCTCGCATATAAAAAATGTAGTAAAGGCCCACATCATTGAAGAATGGAACGCCCAGTGGCAGAACAGCGAGAACGGAGCTGTAACAAGAAATTTATTTTTCCCATCTGTGCACGACAGATTGAAATGTAAACAACTGGTACCAAGTTATGTTACGACACAGTTTTATACAGGACATGGGAAATTCCAACAGTATCTTCACCGATTCCACATAGGTAACAATGCTGTCTGTAGATGTGGAGAAAGTGAACAATCAGTTAACCACATATTATTCTCCTTTCCGATCCACACATTAGAAAGATTTGCACTCATCTCTTACCTGAACCAACTGAACATTCAGTACACTATTCCCCTTCATAACATACTCTTTAATAAAGCAGGATACAAATTTTTCACATCTTTTGTTAATAGTATATATTCAAAAATATGACTTACATTCACTGCTTTCACTTTTATATTATTGTTATGCTTGTTATCTCCCACCCTATTTTCTTTCACATCACTTCTGTTTTAATGTATAGACTAATAATTTATGTTAATCATTATTATTGAATTTCTTTGAAGACAGTGCTCAGATTAAGACTGTATACGTATATTGTAAACCTGTAAGTGTATCATATCTCTAACCCTAATATACCTTCGGGTGAAATAGGGTTTATTTCAATTTGGATATTCAATAAATAAATAAGTAGGGTCAGAATTTTATTAACATCAAAGTGTAGAATAATCTTACAACATAATACATATTTCTTTGCTTTTTTGTGATTCTATTGCACACAGTCGGGTAAGAATGAAACACTTATGAGCTGATATATTCTAAGAGCTACTGACCATCAGATTTGACCATTTTAACATTTCATCTACAGCTATTTTTCTACCCCTTTACATCAGGGTAAAGTCAACCTCTTTTTGAGCCTTCATTCTCCCAGAATTGAGAATGCCATGAACATGAGCACGAACATAATTCTAAGTCCCATTTATTTGTGGTTTCTTGCCTATTTTAGAGTCACTTCTCTGGAGTACTACATTCATTCGTGTAGTTTTAATGGAAGTGAACATGTGGAAGTGTCCGTGACTCTTTTTATAAGAAAAATCACATGTAATTTTTATTACTTCCTCTGCCTGTACCATAGGTACTATAGTAGAGGAAGTATTGTTTTCGACCCTAAAATTCGAAGTTGAGTTTTTAGCATATATACACGTTTCAAGGCCCCCTGAATCCAAAAATACTATTTTTGGAAACATGTCTGTGTGTGTGTCTGTGTGTGTGTGTGTCTGTGTGGAAGTTTGTGAACAGGCTAGCTCCGAAACGGAGAATCGTATGAGAACAAAATTTCGTATTTGGGTCAGGTACCTTCTGAAGATGTGATTCGAAGATTGGCGACAAATTTCTCTTATTTTTAAGGGGACTTTACATGAAGAAATTTTCGTTTTTCGCGATTTTCTCGAAAACGGCTCTAACGATTTTCTTTAAAATTTGCACATGTGTTCCTTTTACTGAGAGCTAAAACTTTTATTTGAAACTTTTTTTCGAAAAAATTCTCTGAGGGTAGTTACAGGCCACCCACTGTTCACCCACTGTTTGTAAAAATTTAGGTATTTATAGGATAATAATAGCGTAAAATTGTGTCTTGCGATTCTGTAAAAGGATATGTGAATACTGCTAACTTTTTTTTTGGGCAGAGGAAGTTATGTGACTTTCACATCAGATTTTTTTATACTAGCGTGTGCCCGCGGCTTCGCACGCGATAATTATTTCAAAAATTAAAAATTAAGAGCATAATAGTTAAATCATTATATTTATTAACACCTAAATCACGTGGACTACATACCACGATTAGATAGTGTCGCCTGGTAAAAGCGACCTCAGATTAGAGTTCCCTGGCCCAGAAAACCCCTGCATAGTGAGTTTCGTCCAAGTCGAACAATGTTTGACCATATTTAGGCCTATATTGAATATCCCTCTTCCGTGTAGGTTGAAAATTTCATACGTCTGCGGGCCTTGATATTCTAAACAAATGAATCGTCAAGGATGGACTTACAAAATCAAGCGATCGCCCGCGATAATTATTTCAAAAATTAAAAATCAAGAGCATAATAGTTAAATCATTATATTTATTAACACCTAAATCACGTGAATTACATACCACGATTAGATGGCGTCGCCTGGTAAAAGCGACCTCAGATTCGAAGTCCTTGGCCCAGAAAACCCCTGTATAGCGAGTTTCGTCCTAATCGAACAACGTTTGACCATATTTAGGCCTATATTGATTATCCCACTTATAATAATAATAATAATAATCTTCGGGATTAGGTTGAAAATTTCATATGTATGCGTGCCTTGACATTAGAAACAAATGAATCGATCAGCGTGAGCTACAACATTCAAGCGATCGCGATAGTTTTATGTCCAAGGAATGATAAAAATAGCCAAAGCCTACTGTAATTGATTTGACATTGAATGGTATTACTAAAAACTAATGCTTCGAAAACGCCAAAAATGCACGTTTTTTGCCCGTTTTTCACTCATAACTCACGAACGAAAGGAAAAATTATAAATGTAATATGCCAGAAACCTTCCCGGGAATGCACTCAACAACTTCCCAAACGTTTCATGGCGATCGGATGAATGGTGTAGTAATGCATAAAGGACACACACACACACATACATTCATTTATATATATATATATATATATATATATATATATATATATATATATAGATGAGTCATTACACTTAGACTATTTACTTGGTTGACAAGACACTCTTTTGTTTTAACGTTTGTTGCGTATTGAGTGGAAGTCCAGTTAATAGAGATTACTAATGGGAAAATTTAGTGTAATGGCTGTAACAAACTATTTCAGTAACATAATTGTAATGTGATGTATTGTAAACTTATGTTATAGTGAAAGTGGGCGTAAACACTCACTAGGGATAGTGCCCCATCGCTAGTGATTGTATGCTTTCACTAATGTACTGCCATGACAAAACAGTCATCTTCAGGAAGATTATTTTATGTTACAACATGAAAAAGCCACATTTGAGTATAGTCCAGTTATTCATTGCATGGGCAGGCGGCTTCCTTTTGTTAGGATGAAAAGTTTGCCGACAGCTCAACCCATGCTCTTTATATTTACCGCACCAATCAGCTAGTTACCTCATCCAAACAAATTCTAAGAACGTACTGTGACGGCTGTGACAGCTACTTGTCTCCTCTGCGTGGAGCGAAACGCTTGGTTGCAAGTTCTAGTTACAGTAAACAGTAACATGTGTGATTAGACCGAATGGGTCAGATCAGCAATTCTTGTTTCTTAGGTTTATATGAAGCTTACGTAACTTCTAAATGGAAACAGTTTCATTTTAGACGCTTATGTATGCATCCACAGATCGGGGCCAGTGATTGAATACCTTCCTATATAGTGGATGTGGATTATTCATTTAAGCCTAATGGTAAGCTTTTACTCATTTTAGTGATGGTATATATTCCCAAGAGAAGGTATAGCCTACTTTTCCTAATAATGTGCTTTCACTTTAACATAATATACACTACTCTGCTTAAATTGTTAACTGCAACTAGACTAATTCAAGACTTACAGACGAAAGTGTTCTCAGCTTGCCATGAAAGCTACTATAAACGAAAATAGTTGCAGGTGAAAACGCATGGAAGATCATAATTGAATGTATCATTGCAGAAAAGTAGCAAAGTCACTTACATTGGAAAATTGAGATATTGCAACTATCGGTAACCATGCACATAGACTCCCATTCTGAACAGCGAGGTACCTATGTAATTGATATTGTAAGGTGGGGCAAATCCTATAGGCCTACGAGAGAACCTGTACAGCAGAAAGATACCTATTTGTGCTAGACAGTTTTATTTTCTCTCTAAACTTTGCTTCAAGTTACTTAAGTACCTTTCTGCAATGACGTATTCAATTATGTTTACCCCTGCCTAAAGTACAAATAAATAAGTTTAGCCTATTTAAAGTAATGGTAAAGGCATAGGAGAATCATAATGTACTGACGAATGTTGGCGCAAATTATTCGGATTGGCCCGAATAGTACGATGTAATTTCCAATTGTAGTATCATGGTATTATTATTATTATTATTATTATTATTATTATTATTATTATTATTATTATTATTGAATTTCCAGCAAAGAAAATAGAACCCTATTGTACATTAGCATATTAGGGTTACAGTTTAACAATAACATTCAATTTAAAACAGATTGAACATTATGATTGAAGCTTATTAAAGATGTGGTGTATGAATGTTAGAAAATTATAAATAACTGGTAATCTGTGCATGAATAAGACATTTTAACTAACATAACCAATGAATCGTTAATATTAAAGAAAGTATGACAACATATTCCATGTATATTATATTGTGTCAGGAGAAATAGACACCAAAAAAAAGGCTAAAGATAATCGATCTGAGTTGCTGTGAGAAGGCATCAGAAGTTTAGAAAAATGCATATCTTGTTTGTATAAATTTAAAGGCGGCTAGAAGATGTGTTCCAATTATGATAAATAAAGCTTTTATCTTCCCTATATATTTGTTTGCCATTTTTGCCTTTTTTATATGTATTTTTCTGCCTTTTTAAAAATATTTCAGTTCTCTCTTAATACGTAGTACTGAAAAATTTCTGAGTTCGAAACTAGGAATAGGCATTAAGTTTATTTTATAATACTTCCTAATTTCATTTTTACAGCCAAAAATTTGATTTTTTAAATTTCCCTGTTTTGATTTATTTCAAAACATTTTTCAACTGATACCCTTTTTTCATCAGATTGTCTTAATTGTATTATTTGTATTTGTTTATTTTATTGGTAAACTTTTAAATGAACGAAAAACTGTGAGAAAGAAAATGGTTAATTTAGCTGTGGTTATGAATACAGATTAATAATAGCGATAATTTAATTTTTCGAGAGCAAATAATATTGTGTTATGAGAGTTATTTTGCAATTACTACTTTACGATAGTAATAGGCCTATGATTTCATTACCCTTTATTGCCCTCTTTTTCCTTTTTCATAGCATTTTACATGCCTAAAATATTACTTTTTAGTACCGTAACTTCCGATGCCTAGCTATGAGCCACAATGACCAGACATCTACAGCTATCTTCGCTCCATTTTGTGATAAAATGTTGTTACTCCTAACACTTAGGAAGAAAAGAAAATGAGGAATGAAACGGGAAACTACCTGCCTCTGGCATCTCTTCGTCCCTTAAAACTCTGACAAGATCCGCCCCTTTGCGAGTAGGGGAGTAATGGTGCGGAGATAAAAAGGTTATACTGGAGTCATAAGTCAAGCCATTCCGCCACTGATATCAAGCACCATGACAGGTGATAGCCGCAGGTCCGACAACATCAAAACACTAACTATCCGGCGGAAGTTCAACCTGACCTGGTAATAGCTTCATAAAATTACAGCACACGTGACGACGCATAGAGAGTTTAGCTGCAAAATGGAGAAACTGCAACATAACGACATAAAATATCCCGCCTTCGATGTTTAATGTTTTCGCTTAAATAGCCTACTCCTAAAATATCACAAAATATCACGGTCAATGAGAAAAACTGAATTATGAATGCTATAATTTTCTACCACGAAATACACAGAATTAAACTAGACTGACTAGATTGTTCCTTTTCAAATTGGGCATATAAAATACAATACGTTCAAACTTTATCTGCAACTGATTGTTTAAATATTAAAATCAGGTAAAGTGATGTAACAAAGTGCCAGTATGTTTTTGTTTAATCAGCTATGATAGCATTTATGAAATGCAGAATACAAAAAAGAAGTCAAATTGGCCGGTTTCGGGATTTGAACCCTGGAACTCCAGAACGTGAGGCCAAGACGTTACCATCTCAGCCACCTGGGTCAGTTTAACGGTCTAGTTGGATAAGCGCATGTAAAGCAATAGTGTTATTTGTCATAGCTAACTGTATTTTAATTGCCAAAGCCTTATAAGATCACAGTAAAACAATTGACTATGTTGTCACGATAACTGATTTGCATAAATGCAATGAAATTTCATAAATTCTTTCAAATACATATATTACCATAAAATAGGCACTAAATTGAGCATTACTCCGAAACAGGTCAACCGATTTTATCCAATATCAATAGACGTCTTCCCATGGACATTATAAATGTGTATACCAAGTTTCATAAAAATCCGATAAAGCGTATTTGAGTTACCGTGTCTTTAAAATAGACACTAAATTAGGTTTTACTCCGGTACCGGTCTACCGATTTGGTCCAATATCAGTAGACGTCTTCCCATGTAAGTTACATTATAAATGGGTATACAAAGTTTCAAGAAAATCCAATAATGCATATTTGAGTTATCACGACTTCTTATACATTAACATAAAAGGCACTAAATTGGGCATTATTCCGGTACTGGCCAACCAACTTAGTCGAATATCAATATACGTTTTTTCATAGACATTATAAATGCGTATACGAAGTTTCATAAAAATCCGACAAAGCGTATTTGAGTTATTGCGCCTTTAAAATAGACACTAAATTGGGTTTTACTCCGGTACCGGTCAACAGATTAGGTTCAAATTCAATAGGGCACTTTTAATTGACGTCATAAATGCGTATACCAAGTTTCATGGAAATCCGATACAGTGCACTAAATTGGGCATTACTCCGGTACCGGTGAACCGATTTGGTTCAACATCAATAGGGTTCTTCCCATGGACATTATAAATGTGTTTTCCAAGTTTCATGAAAATCCGAAAAAGCGTATTTGAGTTATGGCACGTACAGAGACACGGACGGACGGACAGACATTTTTCGTCCCCACACACAATCTCATGAAGTACCATACTGGCACTTAATAAAACTGCCGTGCTAAGGATCAAGACAGTTAACTGCAGAAATTAAAAATATACTCTATGTTGTATTGTTGGAATGATCTCGAAGTTCTGCATCATAATACAACCTTAAAAGGCAGTTTTGAGATTTTTGGCTCAAAATATGAGGAAAATCAATTATCGCCTTGCAATTTTTTCGACACATACAATGACAGAAAGAAGAAGTAGAGACTACACTGTAAGAGGGCAGTATTTCTTAAAACGTACCTAAGTTCATAAAGTGCAAAATAATAATAATAATAATAATAATAATAATAATATTATTATTATTATTATTATTATTATTATTAAGATAATATTATTATTATTATTATTATTATTATTAAGATATTATTATTATTATTATTATTATTATTATTATTATTATTATTATTATTATTATTATTATTATTTGGGCAGGATGTGAAACCAGGTCGGAGTTACAATCATGTCATTCATACTACCGTATCTGAACAGGAATCTCACTAATAAACTATCTTCACTCACTCATAACAAGAAACATTAAGACATCCTATTCAAACACACACAGCTGTGCATGAAGATGTTGTGCTGTTTCCGCAAAATACTGTGCAAAAAATATATAGGCCTATAAACTTCGGAAGACCGTTGTAATTATCTTGTTCTTTACGAGGATTAGTAACAATATAACTTTATAATATATCTATTGCAGTGTTGACATTGAATGAATCGAAGGTTAAAATAGTTTGTGACATTTTCGGTCAAGAAGACAAGAAATAAATGCAGAGGCCTATTATTCAACTCTTCAACGACTGTGACGCAGGGTTGCCATACGTACGACTATAGACGTACACATACGACTATTTCATAGATTTGTGCGACGTACGACGCCATGATAAGTCGTACGCCTATTTGTACGACTATTTTAATATAGCGTTTTATATTTTTTTAATCAATCTACTGACGAATTTTAAATTTTGACATGTATCCAGCTTTCTTGTTTTTTTCATGGTTTTTGTTGTAAGCATGTTGCTAAAACCAATATGATTGGAAAGCAGTCCTGTGCCTTTTGCAAAAATTACAACACTTTGGCAACTACTGTTTTTTTTTATTTTTACTGTATTTAATAAAATTTATTACATCGGAAGATAATGAAACACGCCTACTCATTTACAAATAAGACGGTTTGTTAACAATTACACGGCATATATAAGGTGCATAATACCGATTATTATTATTATTAATAATATTATTAATAACGCAATACGTTCATTACACTGAAAAATCACAAAGTATACGACAGTTTTAACTAGCATATGACTATTTTCGGATATTGGTACGACTGTTCTAAGTTTCTGATCTGGCAATCCTGCTGTGACAAGCTGTCCTAAACAAGAGACGTGGAAAATTGTCTGAAAAGGTGTTTTTGATTCACGACAACGCTCGACCACATTCGGCTCCTCAACACAAGTAAACTTTGACGTTTTGAATAGGAAATTTTATAGCTCTGACCTGGCACCTTGCGATTTTCACTTCTTTCCGAAGCTAAAGGACTTTTTGGGTGGAAAGAGTTTCCAACCAATGAAGACCTCAAAGCGACAGTGACATCCTGGCTCAGGTGTTTGGCGGTAGAGGAGTTTAACATCGGCATTGAAAAACTGGTAAAACGTTACAATAAATGCCTTGACAGCAATGGCGATTACGTTGAGAAATAGAGTAAGGAACTGAATCCTTGTAAATAAAGTTCTGTGTTCATATCTTTCGTTATTATTTAATTATGCCAAATTATTCTTTACTTCCTGGACGACCCCCGTGAAAATGTTAAGATTTTGAAACTCTGTGCAAGGACTCGTAATTTTCGTGTTTAAATACCTGTCGTTGCAAAAACAACTGAAGCAATGGATAATAATAATAATGTTTTATTTTGCCTGGCTTTGCCTACTTCGAAAGCTTTAATAATAATAATAATAATAATAATAATAATAATAATAATAATAATAATAATAATAATAATAGTAATAGTAATAATAATAATAAGTGTCCCCTATATAGGCCATGTAGGTCCGGAGGGTTCCAGGAGGTTGAGGCTCCCAGATTTTGGACATTCGGCACGTGAAGGTGGTAAGGTTGTCAGCCTTACGCACCGGCCGCCTTTACCCCCAGGAATGCTCCTGGTACTCATCTCTGTTAGAGGCTGAGTCGACCCCAGGGCCATAGTGTTACCAGAAGGATTAGGCCAATGGAAAAACTCCAACGACCTCATCGGGAATCGAACACGCGACCTTCCGGTTTGTAGCGCAGCGCCTCAACCACTGCGCTACGGCGTAGCAAAATAAAATAAATAAATAAATAATAATAATAAGTACCTAAAATTCTAAAATATAGGCCTAATATTCGCCCTCGGTATGTCTAAGAGAAAAAAATTACGTATGACCTAAAACGTATTAAGCCGAGAAATGAAGTCTCTGTTTTATAAAAATAAGAACTTAAAAAATACTTCCAAAAGTGATACGAAAAATACAGGACATACGAATTATCAGTAAAAGTTTAGAAAACAATTCCTTAATATCATTCTTTACGGACATATTTGGGAACACAAAACTTTCATGCAAAAACTGCCCTGTAAAAGCTTCCTACTCTAATCGCTTCATAAATCTAAACTTACAACCATCCCCCCCGCCCCGGGGAATATTGCATTACTCTTGCTAAGAAGAATCAACTGTCATTCACAAAGTAAATGGTTTTTCAGGCTAAAGTTGTCAACGGAAATGTGCCTGCTTCTGGTTCTGACAGTGAGCGGCTGCCTTTCTAACCGGAACTGATGATTATGAGTAATTAATTATCATGCCATCCCCTTTGATTGAAAGTGGAAACATTTCGGAGCACCACCTATATTAAGGACTCATCGTGTTCGTGAAACTCATAGCGTGAGCGTTTATTCGAAAGGAAAATAAAGTCGTACTATTGACTTAACGTCAAGGTAACAAAAACACTCCATCTGTTCCCTCTCCGTCGAGCATTGCACATTGCAAATGGTGTTAGAATTTCAGCATTAGTGGCAGGAATAGTCATGGTATCCTGGGTTAGAAATCGCCATGGATTGCAGTGCAAGTAAGTTATACGCTCACAAATAGAAAATTCAATGACAAAATTTTATGAACCCTATGGTAAGTATATATATATATATATATATATATATATATATATATATATATATATATATATATATACTGGAATGTTCAAGCACTATATATATATATATATATATAGTGCTTGAACATTCCAGTTCCGCAAACACCCTAGATGTGACTTTTTAAACAGCCTTGCATACGGTCAACCAAACCGTAAAACTTAATTTTCTCTCCTGCGAACCTGTCTTTGTCCAAAATATTCCACCATGTGAATTATTTATGCAATTTCCAAATATAGGTCTATAGATTTTCATGACAGTAAGGTGAAACTTGTCATACAACCTTTTAATCCTTTTAATTTTTATTGATTTTTAAAATAGATTATTCTAAAACCGGAAGAAAATAAATCGTTCATTATTTTTCCATTTAAAAGAATTACAAAAAAATCCAGAGAGTTTTATTTATTGAGAATTGGGACAAAATAATATTTTCTAGACATTTGAAAGTAGAGGAAGCACTTTTAACGGCATTAAATTAAATTAAATTAAGGGAAGAAAATTATGCCTTTGAGTGGTATAAATTATCGGTAAAGTTGAGTTGCAGCCCAGTATCAAAGTTATGTACGAATTGTGGCCCGTGTGCGTTGCGGCCCAGCATATTGAGAGGGACGTCTAAGTTGCGGCCAGGCGTTTAGGTGCTGATCAGTGATCGCATATTAGCGGTACCAGAGACACAGCGGGGAGGTCGACTGAATAGTTTCCTAAAAATCTGTGCTTGTAGTTAATTTAAGAAGTTAGCCTATATAGGCTTACAACATAATGTTAATAAAAATGTATTTAGTAGCTATTAATTTCGGTGGGAATCGTGGTATGATAGGGTTAGGGTACGCTAATTAGTACATTGAATCTCATCGGATAGCACTTACCCTAATCCATTAATCTTAAAATGATCCTAAAGATCTACAATTTGAAAATTTAAGCTACGACATTAAGAGATGTGAACTAGCCATATTGTTGCAAAGAATGTAAACATTCTATGAGTTCAGTAATAATCACGTAGTCTAAAAATAAAAATAAAAAACTATGGGCGCAACTAACCTGTTTCAGCCGATAAAATTTTTAGTTCGCCTTCAATCCCTACGTTTTCAAATTATAACACTTCCAAGGTTACTACTATGGTTTCAATTACATGGAAAATACCCTTCTAGTTGAAAATATTTGCATTTGATTATTAAATAGTATCATTTTGATAAAAATTCATAATGTTAGAATTCATTGCTCCCTTTGAAAGTTAAATTTCTCAAGGTACGGTAGTCGAAAGAAATAGTCACTTGGTGGCTGAAAAGCGTTGTCCACTCCATCCCATATGTTGGCAGATATGCACCAGAAAATCAATAGCCTCTGTCTGCACAAGTGCATAATAGGTGGTAGGACAGCTCTCAAAATGGTTGCATGCCAAGTAATACAATTCGTATTTCACAAATGTTAACGGCTGTCTAAATAGTGTAAAATGATTTTATTTTGCTTGTATAATTGCTACACTCGCCCTTGCGGGCTCGTTTCGCAGACATACCTCCTCACGAAATAAAATCTCGTTTTTACCACTTGTTTCATAATAACTATTTGGAAATCCTAATTCTTAGATTTCACTGGGCTGCTAAGTTTACCCGACCATTTTATCAATAACACATAATTAGTCGGCCTAGTGGAACAGTCAGGAAGGAAGCTTTCTGTTTCTTTGTTTAAGGGTTGAATCCGGCCCCGGTTGATAGCGTTTTGTGCGTTGCTGTGACAGTCCCATGTTTATTGACTTATAGGTATATGAAGGTAAAAAAATTCCAGCGGAACGAATTTCCGCCATACCAGCGACGGTACACCCTGTAACTGTATACAAACGTAGTTTAATCACAATCAACATATACAAATTAACAACACAGAACTATAAGGGATATTGAAGTTAATAGGGAGGAATACAGAAAGTCTTTTTGATGCCTACAGGAATGTTGGATTGGAAATTAATACAGAAAAAAAACTAAGTATATGATCATGAAACGTCAAAATAATGCACCACAAATTATTAGAATAGCCGGTAAATAATTCGAACAAGTAAAGAAATTCAAATATCTGGAACCAATAATTACAGGTACAAATAATATTAAGATAGATGTTAAGTATCGACCGAAATCAGGAAATGCTTGCTTTATGCACTTCGAATACTTTTATCTTCTCGTCTTCTGTCCAGAAATCTAAAAATAAAAATGTATAAGACAATTATCCTGCCGGTTGTACCATATGGATGTAAAACATGGTTGCTTACTGTTCGGGAAGAACATAATCTGAGAATGTTTGAAAACAGGGTAGGCTAATTAGGAAAATACTTGAACCCAAGAGAGGTGAAAATGGGAATTGGAGAAAACTACAAATGACGAGCTTCATAACCTGTACTCTTCACCAAATAGATAATAAGGGTAATTAAATCACAGAGGATGAAATGGACTGGACATGTTGCGCGCATTGGGGAGGAAAGAAATATCTCAAAAATATTGACTGGGAGACCTAGACGTAGATGGAGTACGTAGGTTAGATTTAAGAAAAGTAGGATTTGCGAGGGAGGGTTGGATCGAGTTAGTATAGAATAGGGTTGAATGGCGGGCTCAGGTAAGCGCGGCAACGAACCTCCTGGTTCCATAAAATAGATAATATTCCTTTAACGCGCTTATGAATTTTAATTTTCATCGAGTAAGTAAGTAAATAACTAAGTAAGTAATTAAGTACGTACGTAAGTAAGTATTTATGTAGCCTAAGTACGTAAGTAAATAAATAATCTTCATGGAATCGTTTTGTTTTATGAATTACCTACAGTAAAATGTTCAGTTTAATTGATTGATGTACGCATAAATTTGAAATTTCATCATTCGGTCCCATTTACAGTAATATGGTTGTGCAACGTAAAATATCGGAGTGACAACAAGAGAGAAAATTCAATTGCACACACCAGCGATAACAGACTTAATGGGTTATAGTGTCATTTATGACCTTATGGACTGCGGAAAATGTTTACGGTTATGAAAACGGCTTCTGTGACGAAGCTATGAAGCGGGAGTGACCAAAATTCTTACACCAGAAAAAAGTATTCATTTAGTGTTATTCATCCATACGAATCGAAATTACGAACCTTTTAGCATTATTTTGTTATTGGATTAAATAATGTAATAATTATTAGGACAGTGAGTTGCTCTTTTTATTTGCTGACGAATATCTTAAGACTTGCTGCTAATACTGCTCCATATTTAAAAGAGTAAAATCAGCTAACTTGTAACTTGTACTGTATAATAATAATAATAATAATAATAATAATAATAATAATAATAATAATAATAATAATAATAATAATAATAATAATAATAATAATATGCGCATTATTACTATAAGAAACTTTTCTGATATATCAGGAAAGGTTAAAATAGCAGTAATTCCCAGATTATTCTGTAATACTTGTCGTAAAATTAATGTTTTATTACAATAAGAATTCCTTACTAAAATATGTTAGAATATTAGGTAACGTTGTCTCAAGCACTGAATGTGTGATTTTCTCGCTTTGCATTCTCACACATGGTAAGCGACTGCCTACTTTCACTTTAGTTAATTATACTGAACTTTAAATTATTTAGCTTTGTCCAGTTAGTTTCCTTTAATCGAAACAATAGAGGTACGTATTTTTATAGCATTATTCCACGTGTTCATTACCTGTGTAGGCTGTGCGTGAATACATTTTAATGGATCATTCTCTATACAATTTATTGTTGATTTTTTTTATTCTATTAGGTCTAATTTCGTAACGGAAATATGTATTCTTTCACTGGAGTTGAAATTAGTTGAGGCATTTATCAAGACTTGTATCACCATCATGATTTACTAAAAGGTTAATTTTACAATTTATTTGACATAGTTAAATGTCATTAAGTAATTGTTCCGATTTGCTGTTTATTAATATAACTTGCAAAAAAAATCCCACTTTTTTCAATTATTGTTAAATGAAGAAAGTGTCAGTGTGGGTGTTGACGGAATTCATGTACTGTATTTATTTGTTCTCTAATCAGATTGTGACCTAATTATTATCAACAGTGATCCACGACTGCTGATAGTTTTACTGGTAATTTAATTGAGTTGAACGAATGTTTCTTGGCATGATGAGAAACATAAATTTAAAAGCGAAATTAAATTACCAGTAAATCTCTGTACAGTGCTATTCGGCTAGATATTTCCACGCGAAGGGGAAAGTCCATGTTGAAACTTTTCTTCAAAGCAAATGAAATACAATAAAGCTAAATAGCCTATGCACACACACCAGTATAGGTAGTAGATGTCTATCTAATGCAATATAATGACTATTCCATTTATACGACGCGTCTCTGATATTGACCTATAACGTTTAGCAATGCCTCGGATATTGACCAATTACGATCGTTTATCTTCTAATATTCTTGCAAGGGTGGCAAGGATGCACTTTTATCTGCTAACGTCAGCTCATCACTGGATACGTTAAGGCAGGGGTTCTCAAAGTGTGGTCCGCGGACCCCCAGGCATGGTTTGAGGGGTCCGCGGGAGATTTTTGAAAATTGAATATTGAAGTAGATTTAAGGCTGAAATTTTCAAAAATAAAACCCAGTATTTCAGAGATTGTCAAAAGCAAAAAACAACACCAACCTTCTCACTGAAATTAGTGGTATTTTACTATATAACTGTTACATAGGTAATTTGTTATAATTAATACTAAGAGTCCTGTCGTTTCGCAATTGAATTCAAAGTTAGAAATTAAAAAAAAAGTATCAAAACAAGCAGACTGCTTTCTTTTTCTATCCTATAGCTTTTTGTTTTGAATTAAATATATTTCAAATGGTTATTACTACAAAATTAGTAAAAATAGTAAAGGGTAATTTTTTAGGAGCCCGCAATGACAACATTAATAATTAAAGGGGTCCTCGAATGAATGAAGTTTGAGAACTCCTGCGTTAAGGTATCAATACGCAGTAATTAGGATAAGTCACATATTTGTATTGCTATCCCTGTACAGGACAAAAACTTATTTTATACAACATAACTTATTTGGAAATTGAAATAATTTTAAAGTGCATTGATTAATCTTGACAAGACTTAATTTATAAAATAATATGATCCATCATCAAGTGAAATCATCAGTGGGATCTAAGTTTGAAATCAATGGAGAAAATTTCAGCAGATTTGTTGGTTTCCATGATTAATTATAATGCAAGGATAAAAATCCCCAAATTAGGCCCATTCGATAATCGATTGTTCATTCTTTTTGTATGCCGTGATCTTGAATCTGATACAATGATAATTTGATTTTAAATAACATAAGTAAGAAAGTAATCTATTATTATATCCTTAAGCTAATATAATGATGATTTGATTTTCAACAACATAAGTAAGAAAGTGTTTATTATTTAAGTAAAATGATACATTTCGATCATTGAATAGTGCTCCGCAGTCATGAATGTGTCAATAAAATCGTAATCTCTCCTGTTATTACCTATGACAATATGATAATAATAAAAATAATAATTTAGGGGTAAAATCAGCAACAGTTTCTATTTTTCATTAGAAAATCAAGCCTTGTTTGCCTAGCAATAATGTAATGGAATAATAATCTAAACTAATGTCAGCGATATCTAGGCCTTCGCGGCATGACCTGATATTACCATCAGTATAGTAAGATTATCATTAATAGATTCTAAAGTCATAAACTATTCTATTGGCTAAGAGAAGTACAAATGGAATAACCGTCGAATTATACAGAAGATACCGGTACCTAAAAAGTGTTTGATAATTTTGATAATGCCATAACGCAGTTGAGTCCAAGAAACGCAGTTGAGTTCCAAAGAGGGAAAAGGAACTAATTTTCCAAAAGATAATTAGGCACATAGAGCATAATGAAAGAACGAACGCGATAGGATTTAGAAGTTAGAACATTGCTGCTTTGCTCCTTTGCTGCTTTGTATACTTGGAAGTTCTCAGAATTGCCTGATTACATGGACCACATAATCTCGGCAGATTTGCTTCTTAGAAGAAGATGTCATACAAATGTTGTATCCTATTATTCTCAAAGGATTCCTTACTGGAATTCAGGGTCATGATAACTTGGATAATCACAAATGCGCTTTAAAATTGCGCTACCAGTTTGTTTTCTAATCTCTTGTTGAAACGGTTGGCACAACGATACTTAGACTATTAAGGCTTATCGTATTACTGTACAGCATAAAATGAACACAGAACCTAAGGGTCCTTCCTTTGTACGTAGCACTTTGAGCCGGCATTTGTGGTGGATAAAGCAGGTAAATCAGGAACTAATTGATAGCACAAACACCAACAAGATAAAGCCTTCTCAATTAATTAAGTACTATGCCTACACGTAAGATAATTCTATAAGAACAAGAAAAAATCAATATAATTAAAATCAGGTAAACTGATATAACAAAGTACCAGAATGCTTTTTTTTTAATCAGTGATCATTGCAATTATGATAGGCCTATGCAGAAAAGTTATTATAGATATCCGAGTTAAACTCCAGATCGATTCATTAAGCAGGGTTGCGGAAGAACCAAGGACTGAAGTTTGATTCTTAACCATAATTCATACTCGTATACAATAATATAATAAATTCTTAAAATGTGCCAACATTTTATAAAATGTACTGGCAATAATATTAATGTTTTTTTTTTTCAGGTTTAAAGCAGCCCTATAGGTTATGAATGAATTCAAGTCAATCTGAAATCAATATCAGGAGTTAGGCTACACTAGTCTATTGCTTGCACAGGAGCGTTATAACTGAAAAATACTCACATTAAAATATGTTGTAGATATTGGTAGCCATGCAATTTGATAGAATGCACAATATCATACCAACAGCAGCTGCGTTTAATTATTCAACGGCTAGATAAGCGAGCGACAATGTGATGGTTATGTTTAGTATATTGTGGGCCATGCAATATTAATGTAACATTATAAATTAATATTGTGTTTATATGCTACCAAAAGGAAAATATATATATAAAGTACCAGCTGGATATAACTTCTGGAAATGAAAGCATGTTCTTCAAGAAGTAATTTGGCCTATTATTTCTACTTACAGAAACTGATTCATCTGAACATGTCTTGTTTACATTTGTTATTTGTTATCTGCCGCTGATTGACCGTCCGCAAGCCAATCAAAATGCTTCGGGTGTTCGGATAACGCAGATTATATTATGGTCTATAATAGATGTGACCGTTAATTAGTCGTTATTTCGGTATCGGTCAACAGATTTGGTCTAAAATGAATAGGCTCCCATGGACGCTATAAATGCATACGTACAGATTGATGGACAGACAAACGGATAGACATTTTTCCGTCCACCACACAATCTCAGAAAGTACCATTGTGGCACTTAATAAATACTTCTCAGACAAACTCAATACTACGAGATCAGAGGGTTGGATTTATTATTATTATTATTATTATTATTATTTTTTTTTTTTTTTTTTTTTTTTTTGCATCTTCTATTTGCAGACAATTATTTAAAGATGAAAAATTACATCTTTACGAAGCGTTAGTACTGTAATAGCCAAGGTGCAAGACGTTAACTCAGAAACTCAAGAATTTATACAGTAAACATGAAATTCAACAAATCAAGTAATTTATCACAACAAAAATACGAGCAAGTAGGCCTAAGTGGGTTAATGGTTCGATAATTTTACTGATTAAACAATTTTTCATGTCCTTATAATAGATTTACCCACAATCCCTAGATTTCAATGAAGAATCTTTTATCTCTTTAGTTTATTTTTTATTGTGACAACATTGCATATTCTTGGATTCTGTTGTACAGTATCATGCTTATCAGTTATCAGCATACAATTATTTTAACAAACTGAACGTTTAAATTTAAAGAGACCAGCATTTTATTAGCAATAACCCAGGGAAAGATAACCTAACTGCCTTGTGGTTCCTCCCCTTAGTTTCGTTTACTTACGTAATTTATCTCATGTCGAAAACAAAAATAAATAAATAAATAAAGCAGATGTTAGGTTAAGAGAGAAAAATGCAGAAGCGATGTGTGTCACACCTTTACAATATTAAAGGATCCAATACTAAAGTTGGTTCATACTTCTCGTAAACTGTTTGATTTATTTCAATTTCCTACTCACACTGCAAATACTAAGAGCTAAAACTTTTATATGAAGCATTTTCTTCGTATAAATTATTCGAAGCGTAGCTACGAGTATAACCTAAGCTACTCATCTCCTCGATAAATTCGAGGGCTTAGAGTCAGACGTTAACTCAGAAAATGCAACCTTACAGAAGAAATTATCAAAATTGATATCCTTGTTTATTTAACGATAACATACTTATTTATGAAGATAACATTTTTAAAACTTATACTACACACAGAATTATGTCGGAAGGTAATGACCAGGCTTTAAAACTTAGTGCCCGATCGAATATGTTAACAGCAACCGTACCGTACAGACTTTGCTCGGCGTATGCCCTAGCTACCATATGCTAGTTCACGTGATAGTAAACAAACCGAAATACAGATATAATTAAGGAATCGCGCACAATGTGCATTATCTTAACCTAAGACTTAACCTACCCAGTCCTGAACCCGGGAAAGGGATTTTTCACTAATGAAAAATCCCCGACCCGGCCGGGAATCGAACCCGGGCCGCCGGAGTGGAAGGCAGGCGCGCTACCGACTCACCCACGGCGACGGACATACAGATATAGGAAGACCACAAAATAACTTCTCATTATCTAAACTCACATTACAAGCATGCAAAACTATACTTTCTCCTGTTTGTGTATAATAGTCCCTCCCAAATGTTTCAATATATGTTTGCGTTTTAGAACACTTTACTTTCGGCATGCACACTGTTGACCAATTTGAGAGGCACCGTACCACAAGCGCATTCACTTCTCAGTACTGCTATCAGCTACTGTCTTATCAGCCTACGCAATCAACCCCCACCCCCTATACTCAGGTTGTTGGTAACCGGAATCAACTCCCTCTGTGTGTTCGGGCACTAAGTTTTAAAGCCTGATAATGACTTATGATTAATTGTAATTCCACTGTTCTTTGTAACGAAAATTTGCATTTTTCGGAGATAACGTTTTCTGACTAATTGTAACATCAGATGGCAGGGTGAAATGGGACTCTATTCTAGGGAAAGAATTAATATGATCTATTACTAATTTCCTACCGCTCTGGATTTTCTTTATGCCTGGATCATGTCTTCTTCTCCAATCCTTATTTACAATACTGCAATCATCATTCTTTCTTAAAACATTGACAACCACTGTATTTAAAATAACAGAAGACCGATAGCTAAAAAGAATCCTTGACATTCTTGCCTCCTCTCATTACCTTTTACCACGTAGTAAAACCTAGAGCATTTTCTTCTGGACTTATTTTTTGCTTTGGTATATCTTTTTCGTTTAAATCTATTAGGCCTCAAATGTACTGTCTTCTACTGTCAGTGATTTCCTAAGTCTAACAATTCATATGAATTTCAAGACTTCTTCAGTGAAGAAGAAATTCCATTTTCTAGGACATTTTGAAAAGTCTTGTCTCTAATTCCACAATAATAATATATTAATATCGCAATACAACCAGCGTTTTTCCGCATTAAAATATTATGGGTCACAGATTCTATCTCCAGTTTAAATCTTTCAAACGAGCAAAAAGTTAAAGACAGACAACGTTAAGTCTATAATAGTTGAAATTCTCTGACTCTAAACTGTTACTAAGAACCAACGTTATCTCCCCCTCCCAAAATTTAAAGTGTTAGAAATATCAAAATAAGAATTTGGTGGTCGAAAATAATGATAATAAATCTGCCTTTAATTGAAAAACTCATTTTTGACGTTTTAAGTCCTGCCTCGTGAACTATACGGATCTTTATGCAGTTTAGGAAAGTAAATGCGGATTCCTGCAATGTGGTCTGTCGCAATATTAAAAGTTTGAAAATTAATGTAAGCCTTAGTATGCACGACTAGACCAGATTGGCTACAGTTTATCTTCATTGCTCAGCCTCTCTATTACAAATCCCATGATAACAGATAAGAATTATAATTTTAAAGGAGACACAGTGGAAATTGAGTCACAATAATAAAATTGTTGTATGCCTATAGATAATATTAAGTAATATGTGGTCTATAAAGGTTACATACATTTTGTATTAATAAGAAGTAGGCCTATTCACCTCAAAAATATCTCTGTGCCCAAATTCGAATAAAATCATCTGTACACCTACGTGAATAACATTTTTTTTAAGTTTGAAAGTTTAAAAGTTTGAAAATTAATGTAAGCCTTAGTATGCACGACTAGACCAGATTGGCTACAGTTTATCTTCATTGCTCAGCCTCTCTATTACAAATCCCATGATAACAGATAAGAATTATAATTTTAAAGGAGACACAGTGGAAATTGAGTCACAATAATAAAATTGTTGTATGCCTATAGATAATATTAAGTAATATGTGGTCTATACAGGTTACATACATTTTGTATTAATAAGAAGTAGGCCTACTCACCTCAAAAATATCTCTGTGCCCAAATTCGAATAAAATCATCTGTACACCTACGTGAAGAACATTTTTTTTTTTTTTTTAAATATTGCACTACACATGGTCTTTTTTCTTTCGTTCACTTTTATAGCTAAAGTATATCTATGATCTAGAAGTGATCAAAGCTTTAAAGGATAAAGAATGATAAGGGCCCTTCTAATGCAAAATTTACAATGACGATGGAGTATGCATTCTAGTTCTTTATGTTATAACTCAATCACTAACCACATCTTCCCCTTATTCTATTTGTTATACCCAGTGAAGCTTGATGGTTTCTGGTGTTGAAAAAAACACCATTAATCAATCATACCTCCTGAAGACATATACTGCAAGTTACAGTACTGGCTGGAACAATCCCAAGAGGTTTTGTCTGATAGAGGAGCTTATTTGGAATGCATATTTATGAACAAGCCTGTACATAATCTTGACATTTGAATTGTGATGGGGGTTGGAGTTGTCATACTGCAGCAGGCGCTTTGTGGAACACAAAGGGGTCGCCCGTATTACAGCCCTGTGCTGCAGGCATCGCCATCAGTGGCGGATCCCACAAAACTGTGCATTGTGTAGTGATGAATGGGTTCACTTCACAACTTATGGTCTCCAGCAGTGAGTTTATACTGAGAGCCTACTGGATTATATTCATGGGTCTCACGTTTGCATAACATACCAAATCTTGCAGTATATTATTTTCTTTATTTTGTAATAGATGCAATGAGTTATTAATATAATTATTACACAAAAGCATAAAAAAAAGGATTTTAACTTTGGCAATGAAGATTTTCGTGCATGTTTTTCAAGCCATTTATCCCAATTTGCTTGAAACATTCAGAAGTACTTCGATCGCATCTAGGCTACGTGTTATACAAGATTAAGATTCTATTGTCAGCATAGAATACGTTTCTTTTCAAAATTCTTGGATGTGCTACTTTTATCTATCCTTTCTCCTTTTTCGAATCTTTTTTCATCATTTACATAATTTTTACTGCTACTGACGTATAAATTCGTCATCTGAAAATATTGTATGACAGCTGAGATATAAGGTTAATAGAATATTGTTACAAGAATATAAAATATGGACAAACAGGCCTTCATTAAATTTCTCAGTAGGAATATAATTTTTAGCAATGTCTAAGTATTTATCCTACAATCCTCATCTTCCCTCTCTTTTAAGGGATAACAGAAGTGTTGATTTGGGCATTTTGACCAAAAAATATTTTTTCAATTTAATGTAATAAAATGAAGCATTCCGAGTGAAACATTTTATGCCATTTGGACGCATGGAACAAGTGCTGCTAAACCTCAGTAAACTTCTAACTGCCAGTGCATGCAAACTTCAATCGCCTGTTTTCTCGCTCTCGATTTGCATGTTTCTTCGCCACATCCAAATTGTATCTTCTCCAAAATATAAATAAAAATAAAAAATCGAGATGCAGTTGTGAATTTTTTTTTCACAATGTACTTTAAAACGTGTATACCGGTAGTCAAATATCTATTGATTCGGTTTTTTGTATAGGCCTTCGTTAAAAATATTTTAATGTAATCATTCAATTTTTTATTACTTTTAATTTTTCTCAGTAAAATATTTTTTAAACAAAAAGTATAAACAATATAAAAGTCCATCAGTAAATTTGTAAAGCAAGCATCAAAGAATCTTATATAAAAATTTAGGTTCATATTTTTTTATCTGTCGGAGGAGATCTATTTCGATTTTCGGTATCCGTTGTTTGAAACAACCACCTTCGAATCAGTAGCTTTTGCGCTAGTAAGGAGCTAAGAGATCACAATTTCTTATAGGAAAAATGTAAACATGAATGACTTACAAGTAGGGCCCGGATTTGAAGGTTTAATCTATTTTTTTCCCCCATCTTCCTAATTAGAACACTGTAACGTATTTTTCCGTTTCATGTCTCTTGCTTCCGACTATATGAATCTTATAGAACCTAAAAAGGGCTAAATCGAAGTGAAAGGCCTAAAGGGGGCTAAAGAGGACTTTTGCTGATAAACCAAGGGCTAAAGAGGACTTTTACAGAAAAACACGTTTTTAGATAGATTTTCCAATTAATGCAAAGGAAAATAAATATGTGAATTTGTGCATTTTAAGAAAAGACATAATAAAAATAAATTTATGCAACACACTGAAATTAACAATGTATATGTCGCTTTGTCGCTTCTCTTTGTAACTCGAAAATGTGCCGCTCGCCGTCGCAGGAAATGAAACTTGAGCCGCCTGCAATACTTCGAAATTTGCAGCTAATCCTTTGTCGTTTCAACTTTTAAGTAACAAGTTCGTGGTACTCCAATCTACTTATTTTTGTAGATCAGAAGTGAATTGAGTAGTGTATTGAATAATTATATCATTAAACGGTAAATATCTCAATTGTTTATGCTATTTTTCGAATGCCAATATAAGGAATACTTACTTTTTATTTTGTAAAAACTAGAATAACTGTGTCAAAATTATAATACAATTTTCGGTGTTAAAATTAGTGTTCATTATATGTTTTATTAAGACGGCTAAAATAGTTGTTTAAAGCCTAAAAAGGTCTATTCCACGAAAATAAAAGGCTAAAATACCTTTTATAAAAGCCTAAATATCCGGGCCCTATTTATATGGTATCTAAAAAAAATATTTAAGTATTCCTTGGCTACTAAACAATTTACGCTTTCAATACAAGCTTATTCGCAAAATACGGAACAAATAATGAATCAGCTTACAGCCTAACTCAACTACTTAACAAAAACATTACTGTTAACGACTGACACCATGCATACAAAACGTACCATTTACTTGAGTTTCTTAACAACCTCACAGTAAAAGCATTTACTTCACTTTTATGCGTATGTACGGATTCTATTTTTTAGGTTTTATATAAGCAAATTCAATTCAGCACTTCTCTTAGTACAATACGGGCAATGTTAAGACCAATAAAGAAATTAAATGTAAAAACAAATGAGAAAATCTTACTAATTTATCTTGCGCTTCTCGTAAAGTTACTTTCATACTTCATATTTGAATATTCATACATTCTCATTCATCCTGCGATAACATCAATTCGCTGCGGCAGAAATTGTAGACTATTCAAGAATAGAGTCTTTAAAATAAATGCCTTCTTCGATTGGCTTCAGTTCCATTTAACATACACAAACTAATCACAAACAAGTTAATAGCAAAGTTGAAACTAACTGCTGAATGAAAAAGTTCTTAGGTCTACATAAAGCAAAAAGTTCTGAATTTTACTTTAACATATGTTAAAGTGCATACGTGGATGTAATCAAAACCTGTTTGAGAGTTAAAGTTCAAACTTAAAATGGATTGATTACACTGTTTATGGTATTGAAGGGGAAAAATGGTAAGTAAGAATTTAAATGAACCGTTAACCCTTTCAGAACTGAGTTTAAGTACCCATATAATTAATCATTTGAAATTAACAGTGAAATAGCTAGATTCCGAGATTGACAACATTAACACACGAATAAAAAATTCTTATAGTTTAAAATAAATCGCTATTCTATTCATCTAATAATTCTGATTTTATGCAGTTATTTGAGGTGCAATTACCTTAAGCATAACATAAAGGGTCCGGTTTACAAGGGGAAATAAAAAATATCCTTTTTAAAATTATTATTTAATTTAATTATACTATGGAGTTAAACATGATAGGCGAGATGCATTTCATAAGTGTAAGTGTATCTACTGTAAAACATCTTAAATTAGTATCTGAACGGAAAAATGAGTTACCATGCATAATTAAGTAGGTAATAACAAAAATAATAATTACGTGAATTTTCTACCATCAGCATGCAATAAGTACGAGCCCCTCATGCCTTCCCAGACGACTGGACCATTGCCTTGATTTCAGTCAACCATGTAATATTTTGGAGAAAGTAATCCGTTTGAAGCTCCTCCTTCGGTTTACATAGTGCCATAGTGGCATGAGTATCGTGCCTGCTAAGACGGTGGAATATCGCTTGCACAATCGATTTCACCAACGATGAATCTGAGAGTCTATCGACCTTACCTGGTTGGGAGTTCTAAGACACGTACACTCAGCACACCACATAAACTTATTTATCAATAGATGATAGATGTACAGAAAATTGGTTTAAGCTGAGATCCGCCGCTGCTTTTTCACTATTTGAACTATCAGGACAATATTGGTTGAAACGTGTAGCAAATGTATCAACAGCTGTACATTGAACCGAACTACCTGTATGCACACTCACAATAGAGGTTTTTTTTTCAGTTTCGATGTTCAGATTTTCCTATTTTGCAGAGATCAAACAGAAGCTATGCATACTGTAGATAAAAAAAATAACTAATTATTATTGATATCGAATAGCGGTACTTGATAACTTGATATATTAACATCACCTCTTTAATAGCACTTTTTTATTTTTTTCCCACTCGTATGATTGTCAATTGGGTTGTAACAGTTTGAACACGCTACCTTCGGATCGAAAGGCAGAAACGCGGCCGACATAATATTAATAAATAAATTTTATAACTTTAATACGTAACTAAATTACTAGAAACTAACAGATCAACAAATTTAAAGGATATAATAATAAATATTCACGCACAAACCCCGATAAATGCGGAAAGCAATTCTGATCAAATGTGTGTAGGCCTATACATAAAAGGATATAATATTTACATAAATATTAAAGTTTAAAGTAACTTATTTCATCAAGTGGCAATATGCTTACACAATGAATTTAAAGAAATGCAGAAAGCCCATAAATATGTACGGGAAAAGGTAATCTGCGCCACTTCTACCTTTTCCCCCAACCTACATGATGTAAACTGCGCCATCGACATTTAAATGGCGTTACCGTCATACTAACGCACTAACAATTTCCTTTCCACTTCTCCAGACTTAGGACTAGCTATGAAATTGCATAGATGTGGTTAAAAATGTTAGGCTTAGTAGCTTTGTCATTTTTAAAAATGTTAAACAATACCCTAATTTCTTTTGCATGAGCGCTTCGTCACTTATAAAATTGTTAAAAACACTACCCTAATTTTTTTACATGAGCACTTTGTTCTCATATGACACCTTCTTAATAAAATCAAAACGGGATATTTCACTGTTTATATATTGTCCTCTCCACTTGAGTAGACGAGAATACTTGTCATTTATTTTAGCTGTTTTTCTTACAGGTATCCCTTATTCAATATTTCTCAGTTTTATGTAGGCACTTGTTTGGAACTGGAGAAGTGCATCTAACACAAGGAAGAAGCGTGGTAGAACATCGAATTATATTTTGCGTGAAATGATCTACATATTATCGTGGCGAAGTTTACATAAATCATTTTTATTCTATTTCAAATTAGGTGTCAACCGTGGCGCAGATTACATACACCCATATGTACGATTAAAATGAGTAAGTTCACATAATATCAATGTATTGTGTATTTTATTCATCAACATATTAAAACTAACATTTCAAAGGAAGTTCGTCCATTCCGCTCTAAACAATCTGTTGTATAAAATTAAAACTTCACCCTATAGCTAGCCTTGGACCCGTCTGCAGCTTGGACACATCCAATTGATACTGCGACACGTAACAAAGGGATGGCCCCAGGAGCCGGTGCAAATCAGGTTAGTTACGATCGCCAGAACCACAATGTGATTGCACTGCAGCTATAGATAAGGATGCTTCTTGTTGTGGGAAATTTTTAATTAAAATCCGGCGACGAGCGGATTATTGGTGTGTTTAATCGTCTTGAATAGATGTATAACCCTCATGAGGCAATATTTCACGAGAGCCACGTGACTTCCATATGCCACGCATTGGCTCTGCATCTCAGCGGGAGCATCAATTTCCTGGACCACAATAAAACCTTCTGTGCTGCTACTTTATTCATTCACCACCCTAAACACCCCTCCGATACTATCATCTCTTTACTGACATCAATACTGAGTAATAGCTTCAGGCTAATGTCTTACTACTTTAAATCGCTTCCTGCAGGGGTTACAAGTATTTTTAGTACATACAGCTGCACTGAAGCTTAGATTAAATAAATAAAAATAAATAAATAATGAATTGAGATATGTCTTATATAATTACCAGGGCCCGGATTCTGATGACCTAAAATTGTTTGGAAAATGACCTATAAAATGACCCTGAATTTTAAAGAAAATGGCTTAATAATTCTAGAGTGATAGAGAAAAAGCGAATAAGTCAAAATTCCAAAGTTTCAGGAATGACAAAAATATATGTTTTCACAGCATTGTTACACTATTTAGTTCAGTCCACCAGATATTTTTACACAGTATCTTATACTATGTAAAAATATAGTAAAAATGCTGTGAAAATAAATCGTTATTTGTCTCTCCTACAACTTTGGTATTTTGACTTGTTCGTTTTTTCCCTATCACTCTAGAATTATAAAAAATAACCTAAAAACTTATATTTTATTTATAAAAAATTATTATTGTACACACAAAGTTATAGACAAGTTTGTACAGAATTGTAAAAACTGTAAATAACTGCAATGTTGCGAATGTTTTCTCACGGAAATTTATACTGGCACTGAGGCACTGGTGAGTCAAAATTCGGCATTTCCTTTTGTGGTCTGCCGGATTATATGGTTGTTTATTGAGGGTAAACAGTAGTTTGCAAGGTGGCGGACTCTGGTGCCAAGTCAATCTAAAAACAACAGTAATATAATACAAAATTTTGGCGTTTCTTTGATTCTCATTTCCGACTGATACATGACAACACTTAACGCCGAATTTTTCCTTCTTGCATTAAACAAACAACACTTCAAAGACAGCACCGCTAGCGACGAAAAAAAATTAATACACTCAATGTAAATACATGAAAATGACTAAATAAGGAAGCAAATGACACGAAAATGACAAAATAATGACCTAAAATTGAAATAAATGCCCTAAATATATAAAATTGCATAAAATGACATAAAATTACCTAATAAAAATGCATTTCTATAATATAGAGGCCATGATTAGGAATTATCTACAAGTTGGCAATGTCTATGCAGCATCAATAAAAAGATGACATGTCATTAGAATCCGGGCCCTGATAATTACCATCAACCCTATCGTATAAATTACTGCTTTACAAATTTATTTTTCTTCTTTCTCTTAGTTTTACCTTTCCCGTTGAAGAGACATTCATGCGCCCATGCTCACGCCGCCCGGGCCTTACATGACTGCCGGGAGAGGGATTACAACTGGATTATATACTTATTTATTATATACTTATATACTTATTTATTTATTTATACTTATAAGGACATGGAAGGCTTCTCCTGATCGGGTGGTCAGTATAATGCCGAGGCCAACTCTGTGACAACACGAACACATAGGAGGAGACACACCAGTCGCACACACATACTCATTCCGAATAAGGCGCGGATGGAATGAAGGTGACAATAACTGCCACATGATATCCGGAGACCACAAATGCCTACGTTCGTCTCACAGATAAAGAAAAACAATGGAAGAAAACATTTAGGAAACTTCTCCCGATCAGGGATCATACCCCAGCCTGCTAGTTGAAGAGAGCGAACGCATCCCTTACGCCAGTGTCCGGCAGATGCTGCAGTTGTGACGTAAGAGCCGATCATCTCGGAAGAGCTTGAGAGAGCGAGCAGTTGACTTGCATTCCTGTTAATACGCACTAGCGCAGTGGCGTTCAGTGCAGCAGTAGGGTTAAGGTGAGCCGTGATGGTACATTGAATTGCGTGCATTAACCATGGCAAGGGTGCAGAGGTCAGTTAATCAGTGAAATGTATGGTAAATTTAGTGCATTCAGATTAATCCTAGACTTACGGAAACGTCAGGTCACCCTCGGAGACACGCCATATTTTCCAAAGTTGTCTACAGTATGTCATTCAATTACAGACATTAATAATTATGTACAAATATTAGAAGAACTGGATCAGGATATTTTATTACAGATTTCAAGATTTTGCAAAACTCCAATCCGATATTTGCATATTTGCGACACCATTTTCTGTGGATGTTGACAGTGTTCCAACGTCATTGCAACTAGAAGTCATTGATTTGCAAAATAATATTGAAATGAAAGACCGCTTTCAAAACAAAAAGGATCTATCTATATTTTATAGAAGATTTCCCCAGGCAACTACATAATATATTTGCTGCTAGAATGTTGAGTATATTTGTATCGATGTATGTATGTGAATAGTTCTTTTCTTGTATGAAGATCTGCAAACCACAACATGGAAACCGCCTATCTGATCAGAACATGAAAAATGTTCTCGTTTGTGTGTTAGCCAGACTATGTCTCCTAATATTGCAAAATTAGTGCGCGAGAAAAGAGGGAAAAAATCTCGACAATGCCTTGAGCTTGGGCACGATAGTGACACAAAGTAAGGGTGTGTATCAAAAGTCTGAATAGGCCTATACTTGGCATAGTGCTCACAAAGGTGTATAGTTTAATTTGTATATTTTGTGTATTTTGTATATTTTTATACTTTAACATTTTTCAGTTTCCGAGTAGACAAAGTTTTGCAGTACTCCTTAAAGTATTCTTATGTTTTATGTATTTGTATGTTTATAGTAGTTTCGGAGCCTCATTTAAATAACCTGACGCTTCCGCACCTGGATGCATTTCAGATTAGTGTAAGTAGGGCCTATATTAAATTTCATTACAAACAAAACTGTTCTGTTACATTGATTTATCACAGTTGTACTATTTTGTTTTCGTACAAATGCATTGTAATTGTGCTATTCCCATACTATCTACGAAGATCGGAGCGCACTCTGTCAATGCATAGGCGTCGTTCCGCCACTGGCCAGTTGAACCCTTCCTCCACGCTCAGTACGGAGATATTGCCGAGCAAAGAGCGCGGATGCTCTGTAGTATGACGTCACAGAGCACGGAACATGCCGGTCACTGCCTTACGCCATAGCGATGGACCTTTTAACAAATACAAAAATAAATAATTTAGTTGTATTACATAATTGCAGTATATCCTAACATAGAATAGTGTTTTAATAATTTAAACTTATTTTTTACTTATGCTATGTTACTTACTTATGTTAAATCCTTAATCATAAAACTTATTATTTTACTGTACAAGCCTAAGATTTCAAGAATAGGCCAACTCTAATTCATATCCATCTTTTTGTATTTTAAACAATTGAAAGAAAGTAATATACTGGTCGACATAACATCCGTATCGGTGGATATTGGGACTTCATGCAACTAGGCCTACTTCAAACATATTGCGACCATATTGAACCAGTTGTAGCCGACAGTTGCGTTACAAGTATAAAGTATAAAAATAATACTGTGTGTTATAATAGACTTCGGACTTTTAGGTTGCTAAAAATGCTGTTTTAGGTACCTAAAATAGGCTCTAAAAATTGGAAAATAGGTTCTAAAAATCGTAAAATAGTCTCTTATAAAAACGTTAAGTTGCCAATTTTCTGAAATATCTCAATTACATTGCAGAATATTATATTTAATGAAGTCACCATTAATCAATAATGATGATAAAACACAGATATAGGCCTATGGTACACAGAAATATGTAGACCTATTACTAAGTCCTGTATTACTACCATAACAGTGAAAACCTAATCCCTGCGCCCAGAAGCTACGCACGATAGCATATTCAACCCCTTGTATCCCTCAGTAAATCAGAGAACTACGATTTTTTTTGTTACTGGATGTGGGAGTCGGGAGAAAAACACTACATTTTGTTGGGAAT
Organism: Ectobius pallidus; assembly: GCA_964059195.1. Classification (NCBI taxonomy): domain Eukaryota; kingdom Metazoa; phylum Arthropoda; class Insecta; order Blattodea; family Ectobiidae; genus Ectobius; species Ectobius pallidus. The sequence continues at coordinate 99,323,636 of CAXKWD010000004.1, forward strand.
TCCAAGGAATTTTTATACTGAAGACGAAACATTCTTTACTATTTAACCAAGTCACAAATGTGGCATGTAAGTTACTTCACATTTCGAGCTAAAAATTTAGTACGAACTGAAAATAAATGCTAGAATTTATAACAAAAGATAACTTATTTTGAACTTAAGAGGAAAAACAAGCAAAAAGGCAACATTAGGCTCTAACGTAAAAATAGGCTGTTTTAGGTCCTATAAAAATATCAGTTTTAGGCATAGTCACTTATGAAACATGCATATACAAGTTTTCGTCCATATATCACTTAAGGATTAAAATAGGTTTTTACCTAAAATCCGAAGTCTAGCTATAAATATCTCGCAAACGAACTTGTTTACATTGAAGCCAGATGCAAGGTTTATGACGTAGTTCTGTCCCATAAAAATATACTTATATTACAGTTAGGCCTACTATTAAGCTGTTTTGATGTTTCCCGTTTTCGTAAAATGCAAAATGTTATTTAAACAGACTATCGACTTTGCTAGATAGGCCTAGTTGATATAGGGGTAGCCAAATTTCACAATATTTGGTCTGTTTAGTTTTAAGGTAAATTTAGGTTGATTATATTTAATTAATGTAAAACATGTAAACATAAGCATGGAACTGCCCCCGAGCACGAGCTGCCGCTCTTTCGAGGTTTCAGGACCTTATACATTATCTATGTATTCATGTAATTTGAAAATAAAATAGATAAATAAATATGAGCTGCCAACCGATCTAATCATGTACTCGGCTGAGACGGGTTATTTGGGGCCATACTTTTTAAGACTACGTATTAGTTGCGGTTGTTTACTTCAAACTTATAGAATGTTTACATTCTTATCAGCAATATGATTAGTTCAGATCTCTTCATGTTGTAGCTTAAATTTTCAAATTATAGATCTACTACGATCATTTTTAGATTAACACCATCATACTACGTCTGATGCGATTCAATGTACAAATTAGTGTACCCTAACCCTACCTTATCATGATTCCCACCGAAATTCGTAACTACTGAATACATTTTGAATATTATTGTTGTTAGGTCTAATAAATAACCCAACACTGAATATAGACACCAGAAAACCCGAGAGTACACAATTGATTTAAAAAACAGGTAATTTGAAATTATATCATGACTATTCCACTCATACGCCGCGTATTTGATATTGACCAATAACGTTTAGCAATTCCTCGAATATAGACCAATCACGGCCGTTCATCTTACAATATTCTTGTAAGAATCGCGAGGATACCATTTTGTCAGGTAAAACCGTCTGCTCGTTACTGGACACGTAAGCATCTGCAGTGATTAATACGTCACATGTTGCCATTAAACAGCACGAAAACAGATTATTTTATACAGAATAACTTGTTTGGAAATTGAAATAATAGAAATGTACATTGATTAAAAACACAATTTCGATTCGGTGCAAGCCAATTCGTGTGCATTTATTCTGATCTGCTGTTAGCTTACCTGAATGAAGTTAACTATGTCTTGTATGCACCACAACATGGTAACTCGAATCGATTCATGGATGGTTGATTCATAGCAGGCCGTGATCTAGCAGCTGTTAGTTTTGTTTTTATACAACAAAGCACGAAAGTAATTATTATTATTTGTATAGTCCGTCACATTTTTATTCATGGAATAGTCTTAATAAATCCAACTCGTCAACTCTCGTGGGATTACCTATAATAAAAATTTCTTGCCGATACTCGCCGCCACAAAACCTTAGCACAGGGGCATTGTGCTGTATATAACTTTTTTAATTGACTGCAAGCACTTTTGGGAAACTACTCAGCCAACCTCCCCGCAGTGTTTCGTGAGTAACGCTAAAAGGCTGATCAACACCTAATTACCTGGTCAGACGTCCTTATCGATATACTGGGCCGCAACACGTACGTAAATTTGAGACTGGGCCGCAACTCAACTTGACCGGATATAAGCTGTCATTAATGTCCAAACTTACCCTTCCTTTCCAAAATGTAAAACAAATAAACTCTACTTTTTATTTGTAAAATATATACAGACTTTTGTTCTGGATATAGATTCCTTCTTCTCAAAGATACTTGTATAAAGATGAAAATCGAAATGAAAAATCAGTGCATTGTTGGGAGGAGACTATTTCCAAAAGTCTGTAGCCTGCTATGTTAAAAGTTAACTATAACAGCTCATCACTGAAACATACAAGAGACAGGTATTATTTTCAAGTAACTTTATATTACAGCGATTGCGGTATTATTTTAATTTGTTAGCTGCAAGCACAGAGTCTAACGACTTTGTTGGTCGTATTTTCTTGAATTAGCACGCAAATTAAGTACCCACACGAATTAGGACCATAAAACACAACTTTATCAAGGGCAGCTCTGTAAAGTCATGAAACGAAAAAGTAGATTGTGCCAGCGAGGAAATTTATTACCAGTAAATTTTGTAGAAATGGGGCATTGTGGAGAATGCGTTGTAGAATCGAAGGAAAACAATCCCAGTTAAAAAAGGTTAAATAATTACAAACTTTCTCAAGTGTCCGCCTTCCATCACGCCTGACAGGGATGCTACGCCCATGTCAGATAGACAATACACAGTGGTAGAAAGAGAAAGAATAATAAAAAGAACAATAAAGAATGAAACGGAAGAGGGAATAAGAAAATACTTTGTGCGTGTTGAAATGCCAGTATCACAAGTATGCAATGCAATATACAATGCAAAAGGGAGAGATGAAAAGCAGACAGGGAAGCGCTCTTGAATATCATGGGAGCGGGCACTCGTATATCGTATAAAAGCAATACACTCGGGTTTGGCTGGATAAGTACTAAAAACTTGCGCATTCATAAAATTATATTCCCATTTCCAGTGAAAACATCATTTACTTGAAGCTTTTTGTTTTAGCTTCCGACATTTATATTCGCTCCTCTCACGCAGCGGGCCCGGGTTCAATTCCTGGTCGGGACAAGTTACCTAGGTGGGGTTTTTTCCGGATTTTTTCCTGTGAGACAAATGTCGGGTAACTTTAGGCCCTTGTGGCCGTCATTATCATCTTCATCCCCATCATCGCCTTGTTCTGAGTTAGTGTGTGAGTGTGAATGGCGTGTTTCTTCCTATGTGTTCGTGTTGTCTCGGAGGTCGCCCCGGCATTGGGCTGATCAATCATCCGGGGAGGTCCTCCATGTCCTTGTCTGGTAAAAAAAAGTATGTATGTGATCCAAAGGTAATCCCTCTCCCGACAGGTCGCGGCCCTGTAAGGCCTGGGCTGCTTGGATAGCTTAAATCCTAAAAGGGAGAGGTAAAACTAAGATAAAGAAGAAGAAGAATATCTATGGTCGTAATTAAGTATTGTTTTTCAATAATTTAATCTTGATGCCAATAAGTAACCGTTAACTTTTAACGGGAAGACGAGAATGTGCCAACTTCTACAAATAGATTCTTAACTTTTACTTTCTCGAACATAGGCCTACGAACTACACAGAAAGTATTGTGATCGTGACAATAAATAGAAATCAATATAACACCAGGAAAATTACATTTCATGATGGCTAGAAGCCAAAAAAAGTGTTTTCGGAATGATGTCTGTCTGTCACTCTGTGTAGACCCGTTTTAAAATTTTTATCGGCACCTTTCTTTGGTCACAGCACAGTCCCCTTTGTTGATTGCACATACGTCACAGTAACGTACGAGTTGGCACACAGGATAACTTGGTACATTATTCCCCACCCCCCATCACTGTTGCGCATTATGATTGGGTGTGCAATCCTTATACCCTGTATTCGGAATCCACCTGTTACGTACCCTCCTATGCAGAAACAAGAGCAACAATTGAAACTTCGGTCAGACCGAACTTTTTTTTTGGCATTGACGAATAAAAAACCCAAGAAACGTGAGAGACTTTTCTCAGCTGAGAGAAATATGTGTGTGTGTGTTTGTCATCAATTCCAGCACAAAATGAACTTTTGTGGAAAAAAAAAAAAGCTCAAATCTCTCATAAATACGCTGTTAATTCTTGGATTTCTTAGGAAAAGAATTAGTTTTACGCCTGTGGAATATTTTTCTTTTTTCCTTTGTTAACATTAATATTGAATTATTTTATTTACTCGTATGTTTGTCCGTTCCGATACCCCAGATCTACGCTCTAGAGCAGTCGTTCTCAAAGTGGGGTCCGAAGTGCTTAACTGTGTTCCCCACTAGTTATCTATGTGAAACAGCATTCTCCCACCTCACGTACTTGAAATCAAAGTTGAGAAATAAACATGTACAGTAGTTGAAAGTGACTTAATATTGAAATTATCAGACATTAAACCTAACACTGCAGAGCTCATTAATCAAAAGCAGCTTCACTGTTCACATTAAGGAGTAAACTCTGTCCGTTCCGTTACGATAAAGATTTTTCATTATAACATTGGTGTGGTATCGATTATTATTGAACACGGAACGATCTTGAAACCTTAAGAATAGCAAATGGAACTGCGTAATAAACAACCTGTATTTAAAATAAAATCAATTGTGTTCGTGTTAAATTTAATATTATACTAAACTAAATTCATTTCGTGTTGTAAAAATCCGTTGGTTTCTAGAAAATGACGAAGAAGAAGATTCGACTTGACCGGATGTAGCAGAAGAGAAGAACTATGAGGACAGCTGATTGTGAAAGGCAGTAGACTCCGTTTATTTCAGAGAATTTAAAATTTAAAAAGTGAAACATTTAATTATGCTCATGCAAAAACAATCGTATGCAATTTGCCTATAATGGTAATTCGTTTGAAAATTATGAAATTCGCTTTGCTCGTTTAATAAACATATTCGTATTTTTTAAAATGTCATTATAGGCACGTTGCATAATGCACTATTTAATATTTTTCATCTTCAATATCACACTCGTCGAATCTGGCGGCACACCGGGTGAGAACCACTGACTTACAAGCTTGTATCCGAGGTATGATTGAGGTCTTGCTGGAAAATAATACAGGTGATACCCCAGATCTACGCTCTAGAGCAGTCGTTCTCAAAGTGGGGTCCGAAGTGCTTAACTGTGTGTGTGTGTGTGAAACAGCATTCTCCCACCTCACGTACTTGAAATCAAAGTTGAGAAATAAACATGTACAGTAGTTGAAAGTGACTTAATATTGAAATTATCAGACATTAAACCTAACACTGCAGAGCTCATTAATCAAAAGCAGCTTCACTGTTCACGTTACCATTGATATTTTTATTTTGTCTATTGAATTTACTACATTTGAATCAAAGTATTTATTTAGTTTTTTTTTTTTATTTTAAAACCCCGAGAGGTTCGCGAAATTTTAATTTTTTTCAAGGGGTCCGCGGACTGAAAAGTTTGGGAACCACTGCTCTAGAGAGATCCTGAATCCCCATGGAGCGCAGTGAAAACCCCTCTCTAGCAGGGTAAGTTCTCGACGATTCACTTTTTACTAAAGGCGGTCGGAAGAATAGAATACATTACAGATCTTAAAACTTTGCTAATGTACAAGGCTGGGCCAGTTTTCTCTTTGGTCTCGAGAGAGAAGATGAGCTCCAGTTCTTGTGTTTACGGGCTCCACTTCACTGACAGGGAGTGATTGATTTATCGACACATTCCGGAGCTCGCCAGAATTCCGCAAACCCTTATGCGAGGATGTACCGACATGTAACGCTATGCTGTATATTAAAGGTTAAAAAAATGTTATTTCATGAATTTAAAGAGCGTGGTTCAAACATTAGGGTGAATTCACTTTAACGTATAACAACACTTTAATAGAAATAATCCTGTAACTTGAATGAAGAAATACAACAAAATTTTTAAAAAGTCAGGTAAACCGATATAACAAAGTGCCAGTATGCTACTTTTAATCAGTGATAAACGCAATTATGAGAGACCCATGCAGAAAAGTTATTTTTGTGATAGATCTCCGAGTTAAACTCCAAAAACAAAATGCGCTGGCAATAATATTAATGATGCAATAGGCCTACAATTCGCTGATATGTCTGTTTTAAGTTTAAAGCAGCCTTAAAGGTTCAGAAATTGCATTAGATATATTGCTGCACAGGAACGAGTATAAAAAATACTCACATTAAAATATAGCCTAATGTAGATATCAGTAGTCTACACAACCATAGAATGCACAATATAATATCAATATTCAACGGCTAATTGTTATAAATCGTTTATTTACAATATTTAAATTATTATTTAGCCCACACTGACATCGTTATGAAGAAACAAATCAATCAAGGTTGCTAACAATATCAACATACGATTGGCAATTTGTTACGTTATTTTAATATATTGTGGGCCATGAAAGAATATTCATTACAAAGTTTATTTTTTTATTTTTTTTTATTTTACAAAGGTCCCAATGAGCTCACGCTCGTTAACAGGGACAGTCAAATTTTACATTTTTTGAACATAAATTATAATAGATCAATGAGGCAATATAAAACAATTAATAAATACAACATAAACACATACAGGAGATTTATACCTATTAATTTTATATAATGACAAAATGACAAAAGAAGTTAACATAAATATTATTGCAATGAGTTATCTGCAAATTGGTATATTAAATAAGACCGGGCATCTCTTTTGAATTTAGTCAGAGTTTTACATTGTCGTATATGACACGGTAATGTTTGAAAATCTTTAATAGAAGACAAAATTATACTATTTAGTCCATATCTACTAGAGTTACTGTGCTTCAAGAATATTTTGTCAGAATTTCTTGTGTTATAATTATGCACTTCATTTATATGAAGTTAATAGTGATATACTCTTTATTTCTGTACCGGTCAACCAATTTGGCCCTTATTCAATAGGCTTGTACCCAAGAACGTCATAAATTCGTATACCAAGTTTAATGAAAATCCGATACAGCGTATTTGAGCTATCCGCGCCTTTGTGATATATTGCCATAAAAATGAACTAAATTGGGCATTATTCCAGTACCGGCCAACCGATTTGGTCCAATATCAATAGACTTCTTCCCAGGGTCATTATAAATTCGTATACCAAGTTTCATGAAAATCCGATAAAGCGTATTTGAGTTATCGCGCCTTTAAAATAGACACTAAATTGGGTTTTACTCCGGTACCGGTCAACCGATTTGGTCCATTATCAATAGGGCTCTTTCCATGAACATTATAAATGTGTAGCCTATACGAAGTTTCATTAAAATCCGATGAAGCGTATTTGAGTTATCACGCGTACAGACACACGGACGGACGGACGGACGGACTGACGGACGGACGAACGGACTGACGGACGGACGGACATACATTTTCCCGTCCCCACACATAATCTCATAAAGTACCATACTGGCACTCAATAAATAACCTTCCTTCTTTCTTCCAAGTACTTTAGTATGGATTGGAAAGTACCCACATGATAAGAAATTTTAAAACAGTTTATAAAGAAAACAAGAGAAGCGAAGGCAAGAGGATAATGATTAAGGATACAATACGTCCTGGAAGCATTTTTATATAAATAGTACGTAGGCTATATTATTATGCTAGGTAACATTTTTACATGGATTATTAACGTATCGACTGTAGACTACTGAAGTAAGCCGACACAATACCATCCGATGGGAGGTTTTCTTAGCTTATTAAGCTCTCTAAATTGTTAGAGAAAAGTCAATGCAATGTACAGGCCTAGACAATTTGTTGGGCATGGTATAGTCTACAAAAAAATCCGCGACAGCATAAATCTAGGCCTATAATTAGAAGATTCCCTATATAAATATTTTTTGAGTTGAAACTTTACATGAGAAATGAGTGTTGATCTCGGAATTGATTTTTATAAAATAGTCAATTTTTTATGTCAAATTAATTTTTAATTATTTCCATTTTAATTCTTTCAATTAATTTATTCTTTTGTTTAGCTAAAGTGCTCATTGTAAACAGAGAATAGGGCCTACCCTTTACAGTAGTCATATACATATTAGATATATAAATATATATAAATATATATATAAATATATATAAGGTAGGTGGTCCAGTTAAGGCCACGTTAATTTTCAAAATCAAAAACAAAGTATTTATAATTTCCAAATTTATAATTTTCACTCTCAGCTATCAACAGATGACTATAATAAGTTGTTTCGGGCAAGAAACAATGACATTACTTAATTACATTGATAGCAAAAAATATATAATGAAATCAAGTGACAGTGGCCTTATGAGGAGCATGTAGTCATGATAAGGCCACTTGGGTACACTGTAATCATCTGACCAGTTCTGTACTCTTTGCCTCACTTTTTTATGCATCTGGAATAAATTGAACGTATAGGCACATCAATATGTGTTAATTAGTGTAAAAATAATAAAAAACTCAATTAATTGATTAATTAATTAATTATAAACAATTAAGCAAATTATGTATGTGTTCGCGGTCAAACCCAGGTCAGTATGAAAAGTGTGAACATTATTGCTTAAATGTTATAAATTAAGTAGATATTCACAAACAGAACTTCAACATTATGACCGAGAAATAGCGTTCCTCATCGCATCGCATCGTATGTGGCCTTAACAGGTGCACTATATTTTTTTATTTGCAATCTCGGTTATTAAACTTGGTATGTTAATGCAGATACAACAAAGAGATGCTTTAAAAGATCGCAATGTAAGCTATATTTCTACGTATAATTTTATGCTGATATGAATCTTCTTAAATAGTTAGATGTATTTTATTTCTTTCTTGTTTTTATTTCTGAAGCGCGTATTTCACAAAAGTTTCTGCCTTTCCTCGAGGAATGGAGAAGGAACCCTGAAATTCTGGTCAGTTGACCTTCGAAGGACGAGCTTCAAGTAGGTGTTGAAATCTGGGGCCAAAGTATGATACTTTTACGTTAAAGTATTAGTGGCCTTATCAGGAGCATGGCCTTAACTAGCGCACCTACCTTATAAATATATATATATATATATATATATATATATAACGGGTAAAGCTGCACATTTTCCAAAAGCAATGGGTGAAGTTGGAATAAAATATACATTTCTTGCTTCACCCGGTAGCCTAATATTAGGTTTACCCAGCCTCTGCTGGCTAAAGATCAAGTTAAAACGAACAACACTTTCAATAGGCCTAAGCTATATTCTATAACTGTAATGGAACTACAACCACTTCAATTGCTACTTAGTGAAGATACTTGTTTGAACAGAATGCGATTGAATGGCACTTGGAATGAATCTAACCGTATTGCACATGTCAAGACCAGTAACAAAATAAGAAACCAGCTTTCCCCAGAGGCATGAGGGTAGGTCACACGCTTTACCCGGATAAAGCCCGAAGTGAAGGAAATTTTGTCTTCTTACTTTACTCAAACTCGGGTAGACCCAGGTCTATCCGTGACAAATGTGTATATATATTATATATATACTGTATATATACATATAAAGCCCAAAGTGTATACTGTATATATATATACACACAACATATATATATATACACACAACAGATTAAATTAATTGATATACATTATATTACGTGGTATCAAACTGTATTAAATGATGATTTCCAACGACGATTGAGATGAAATTTTGGGAGATAATCACTTATTAGGTTCATTATAGGCATATTCCATTTAATAGTGACTGCACGGTATTCAGACTGTGACAAAAGTGATTTTAATTAACTTGTTTAATTTTAAATGTCTCATCAATAAGTATTTCATAGTATTAACGTAAAATTCACAGTTTTACTATAAGTTTGAAGCAGAACAAAAAATATTTGCATACTAAAGAGGTAAAGTAAACCAAAGACGGTTAAAATTAACACAACTTTTTTTTAACTGCCCATGAATAGAGATTCCTAGAAAAAGCTGGTGCATAGGCAGCTTCAGCTTTCTTTTACATTTTTTTGTTCTTGTGTAAATATGTAACCATAGAAAGTCAGGCAGCAGAACTTAATGTAAAAAATATGAGAATATGAAATACCAAACCTGGAAATGAGCGTAGGTCAGTTAACCGTGATCTTTTGGGTGAAATAAAACTGCTTACTTTCCTATTTCGTTGAATAAGGGAAATTAAAAAGAAAAAAGAGAATCAACAAGAAAAGCACTGGTGAAAACAAACAGAATTGACAGCACTTTCGAATGCTCGCCTTTAATGTATCGAACTGTATGATTAATTTAGGTAGTTCACTCACACCTCAATGTAATTAATGTTAAAGGCAAAATGAAAAGTTACACTAGGTTAAACATCGGAGAGCTTGGGAAAGCAATACTGACTCATTCATATGAAATACTGCATGCAAAGTCTATTGCACTCTGGTAATAATATTTCTAACAGGGGTTTTCAGTTAAAACATAAATTGCGGAGAAAACATACATAAGGGATAGATCTAATTACTAGATCTTCATGATTTCTTGATGAAAAAAACAGCTCTAACAAATGAACAGATAAAGTATTTATAAAATAATATGGTTACAGAAAAGCTTTCTTGGTCAAATTTATTAATGCCACGAAGGAAAGAGGAACAAAAGGAACTGTTGTTAAGATGCAGTGAGAAACTTATTAATGTAGAGATCAAACACTGATATTTAGATGTATGTTTCTGACAAAATCTATAGAATTATAAGGCTTGTGTTGAACCCCGTGTTCAGCAAGGAATTTTCCTGTAAGTATTTTACATCTAAATTAGATTGAAAATACAAATTGTCCTGATTCCAAACAAAAGGCTCATACGTTATAATCTCAAAACTAAGAATGTTTAACAAGTATAGTTCCTACTACAAAAAAAATATAATTCTCTTTCAGTCCCTCCCTTCCTCTGACACTCTCTTTCTCTTCCTATCCTTTCCTTCCCACCTCTCCCTCTCTGTCGGTCACTTTATATCACCTTCTTACTCTTTACCTCTCTCTCTCTCCCTCCACCTCTCTCCTTATTAATCCCCCTCTTTTTTATCAATCCCCACTTCTCTATTCAATTCACTTTCTCTGTAGCCCTATCTGTCTGTCTCTCTCTCTTTCAGTCGCTCGTTACCTTTCTTAAAACGTTTTATTAAAAATATACGATCAAGAATACAGCCGTTACAGGTTTATTTACTTAGACAATATTTCCGTGAAGCACAAAAAAGTACTTAGGTTCTAATATCACACTTCTAGCCAGCGATCCCCTTGAGGTCAATGCATTACAGATTTAACAATAGTCCTGAGGCACAGCATTCATCTGTGTGTTATGTGTGGTCCTTGGATGTTCAGTAAGCTTTTACAGGAAGGTTTCTATGCATCCACCTATTTGATTAAGCTAATTGGCAAGCATCTGGATTATATAATGTAGTTATATATGGTAAGCTTTGGTAATCTGGATTATAGTTCGGTAGCCACCAGCTAAACTACGAATAAACCAGTAACTCATTAACAAACTGAAAATGAATATCATTGTAAACTTCATATCCTCAGAGGGTTATATTATATTATTTATTTTGTTCACCTTATATCCTCTACTGAAATTGCACCATACATTTGATATACAGTTTCGTAAATAAAAATATATTTACAAAGTAATTTTGTTGTAGGAACTATCTAGAAAATTAATGTGCCAATGAAAGCTTGGAATTCAGACAACAAAGAATAAAAAGCAAGAAGTGAATTTTACTGGTGTCTTAAGACTATTTTAAGTTTTAATGACTTTAATTAACATCGACGCCAATCGTGAAACAATTTTATTTTTCTTGATTGTAACTCTACAAAACAAGGTGCCCTGATGATAGTTCATGTAAGTGAAAGTCCTAGGCAATTAAGAGAAATTGAGAATAAAGGTAATTACATTTTTTTATTAATTGAGCTCAAGGGTGCAATCAAACAAGATTTTAAACACTTTGAAACAGAGTTGAAATTATCCGATATTTGCTGTATTTCGACGAACAGTTCTCCTATCTTCAGTACTCTTCAATCTTACTTTTCGCAGGTCGATCGTTATCGATCTATAAAAGAATATCGTGAATGAACGACATCCCAGCCACCCCATAAAGCGTTGAAAAATATCCGTTAGCGAAAAGAATGTAACATTCGTTAAGAATTAGGCCTACATGCAGTAATAATAAATTGCAGACACTAATCCAGGTAAAGAGAGTAGGATTTGCAATGGGAAGTAAACGCGAGTGAGCCGAAGTAATTATTTCTAGAGAACATTTCTATCTTTTTGTAATGGTTTGATCATTTGAACAGAACAGTAATTACAGGAAGGCAAATGCTTGACGACAGTAATAATGACATGTCTGTGCTTTAACTAACTCTGTACCACATAGATGAGCAGTTTGCCATTAGATTGCTAAGCTTAGCTCTGCTTACATAACCTCCTCCAACATAAACACATTGCGGATTTCATTTCCTTCGCTATTAAGTCCGACCAAGTTCAATAAGTATAGCTATGCACCCAGTTCCATACAAGCTGGTACAAAATAGAGTAACTCAATAGTTGGGCTTTAGGAAAATTACATACAAAAATCTTCAGACATACTTAACTCTAAACACCCTTATGAATAGGATCCGAATTTTTAGCTTTTGTAAACCTGGCATTGGTTTTTTAAACATATTAAAATACTTTTAGTTTACTCTACCATTTTCACATAAGTTTCTTTTTAAGATTCACTTTAATACTTAATTAATATATACAAACAAATATGTTTAGAATTGCCCCTGTCATTTCAACTCCACTACATAAATTCAAGAAAAAGATTTTAAAATTAACCAACCAACTTCTAGAATACTCTAAATTCGTCATCTTTCTTGAGTAAACACTGTGAATAAACTGCAGGCATAAACTTCTTAAGAATGTCTTTATTTTGCTTCTAAAGAAACCAGGGAGTTTGGTTCACTAACAATTATTCTTACCGGGACAATGGGGTTCAAAAGGACATAGTATGACATAATGCAATGCTATATTTTCTCACACAAATGTATTGGTATCAGTGAGCAAGATGTAAACTGTAGGCAGATATTTAAAAAGTAATTTTTAGTTTGTTGAGTATTTTATTTTAACTAAAAATAGTTTTAGCTATTTTTAGCTCTTAACATCTTATTTAGCCATTTGTAGGAATTATAAGGTTGGACTATGCGACTGCCATGACAATGAAACGGATAATTACGTTAAAATATCACAGTTAGAAAGCAAGGAAAAAATAGTTTAAAACTTAAGAATCCGAGCCCTACTTATTAACAATACGTAGTTGATTGTGCCAAGTAGATAAGACTTGAAACAGACAGGTCTTCATGCAAAAATTAATTTATAACAAAAGATGTTATAGCCTAAATCATCACACATACTCCCACAAGAGATTACGAATTTATCGATAGATCCACAGGATTTTAACTCATGAAACTCGTTAACCACTCAGGAATTTCTAACCGGAATATAAATATTTCACCAACCCATATTAGTAAACATTTGCCGATACGATGGCCCTTGCACCATTTTTTTTACGAAGACAAATGTTTCTTAATCGAATTCAGAGTTCATGGCTTAACTTATAAACAATAATGACAATTATGATGACATTAATAATAATATACTATTATAATAATTAATTATATAAGTTAATAATAACAAAATAAAGAATAAAGTTAAAAGGAACTCATTAAATACAAGACTTAGCTTATGTTAAAAGTAAAAAATGAAGCTGTTTGCTTCGATGCAAGTTGCGAATGGGACACGGGTTATCAACTCCTTATACGACAGTAACAGAATTTATAATAGGCCTAGTTTCGCGGGCTATAAGCGAGTAAAGGGAGATACAACATCTAAGCTTTCGGACGCTTGACATCTGACATCTACAATTCGTAGTCTACAAGTTATTTCGACAAAGAGGATTGTGATAAGTTAATTACAATTACAATTACAATTTATTTTTCCAAATTACACGAAAAATACAAAAGTTGATACACCACCCGAAGAAGCAGAGCTTGTGTTCAATGGAAAGTATGTTCTATTTCTTTAGCCTGTAGAATAGGCTAAACACATTTATACTATGATGAAATTATATGTTCATTAATTGGATATTTGCCCTATAATTAAGAATAATATGAATAATACTAATTCACAATTCATGCTATAATAATGATATGTCCCTGGACATGTTCGACTCGGAGAGTTTATTTGAGTGCAATATTTTGAGAGAGAGAGAAAGAAACAAGAGATATATTAAGAAGAAGTAAGGAAGAGAAAGAACAAATGAAAGAAAGAGTTACATAACAGGGAATAAAATTACGTATTCAAAATGGAATTCACATGTCCACTCGAAGATTCCAAAATTGGCAAAGAGGCCGGTCGCAACATCGTGATAAAATTCCATGGCCACATAAGTTCACATAACTCCTTTCTTATCCACCTGTTTTCCCTTTCTCTCTCTTACAAAACTACAAGTTGAGACAATATACAATGCTCAATTGTTTCTGTTCATTCCTTTCAACAGCACTGTCAATATTTCCAAGAGAATGAGAAGAAAACAATGAAGAAGATTTCTAAATAACTTGAAGAGGAGAAGAAGGCGCAGAAAACTCGACGATGATGTTTCATTAATTAACTCTAGTGGATATTAAATTTAGCATGTTATTAGCCCCAGCCCTTACTAGAACTTTGAAGAACTTAAAAACACTTTCAGGAATTTTAATCATATTTAAAATAACAGTCATCAGTCACCAGTAGCTGACATCTAGCAATTATGAATTTCTAGATCTAAAAAACGTGTGATTAGAAAACTGAGATGATAGTTCTTAAAAATGTATATCCTTTTTTGAGGCAGTAGGCCCATAGATACAAAGAAACCCGCAATAAGGTGGTAATAATAATAAAACATTTATAGGCCTAACTATGGTGTTTATTTGAATTTTCACAACAGATAAATAACTTCGCAGCAAATTTTAATATTGTATATTAATGGTAAACTGCAATCACTGCCGATTTTCTAATTCACTTTTGCAATGAAATATCAGTTGCTTAAAGCTATAAATAGCGAATGAGTGAAATTTTAAAAAAATGATATAACTTATTTTAATTTTAATTACCATTGAGGAGAGACGATAAAGTTCATTGCACTGCCGCTAACGTGGACTTCTCATATTCGATCTCCAACTTAACCTCTTCACACCCTATAACCATTCTAATGGACATAAGCCTAAAGAAAATTTGAAGTTTTAGAAACAATTACCAATATTAAAATAAAATTTAACAGAATAAATTAGATGTTTTTAGAAAAATGCCGTAAACCATAAAGAACAAAATTAATTTTATTCACATGAGGGGGGCTGAAAGTCTTCTTAAGCTCTAAGTTAATAAAAAAAATAGCTCTAGCGACAACACCATCACCACCGTCAAGTTTCCAGTCCTGCTTCACGATAAGATCGATTCTGTTCACCGCTCCCCCACCATACTGAATGTCACTTCCAGCAGCCAGTAACCATATATTCATCATTTTAGGTCATATAAGTGTCCACTTCTTCCGGATTTTTCTTACATATCTTATATTTTTGGGAACAAACTGAGTTTAAATATGAACTCATAAGTTATAGCATCTAACGAACATTATAGCCTCAAATATGGTCTTTTTCGTGTTTATAAAAAATACTTAAAACATGCAGAGGGTCAAAGAACCCTCACCAATTTTACACATTTTTCTAATTTATCGCTCTATTAACCTGCGGAACACTTGTAGGCCTACTATTGAATTAGGTGGATTGTGTTTCAGACAGGGGCCTCATTGAGGCGAGCCTTGCACAAGATATATGCCTATACAACCACAGTTATATAACCTATCCTCAAAACCCAGATATCAAGACAGGATGGAATCACGGCAGTCAGAAGCAATATTTTAGAGCAAATGTCCGCACAGATCATACTGTTAGTCAGAGAAACGATTAAAGGACAGGACATTCTCCTTACTATATCATTAAAAAATTATTAATATTCTCAGACCATTCAAGAGAAGTTAAAAACACTAACTCCAACACGCGGTTCTCGAATATAAGTAGCTAGTACCCAAGATCAGTAAACTATACAAGCCTTGGCTAGTACCAACATTCAAACAATTGAAAGCCGAATAGGCTATAGGAGTATTGGAGGATAGTAGAACGGATGAAAAGTACTTAAAAGACATTATGAGAACCCGTAGAAAGAATTACATACTTAACAATTTTCTCAACTATTAATGGAGTAGGTCTATCTCTGCTTTAACAGACCAATATCTGGGCGTAAATATAAGCTCCATCTCCGCCTAAGACCTTTCCCTCTCTCACTATATAGGCTTATATAAATACATTTTTTTATATCTCTTCCTCCCTTCCGTGCCCTTCACTTTCTTCGTATCTTTCTATTACTTCACTTAACGAGTCTTTTCCCTTCTATTCCTTAATTTGTGGTTCTGGTAAGGGGGCGGTTGGTCTGAATGCACCACTGGATAAAAGGGAAAAACCACATTATTAGAGGTCAGCCACGGAATTTTTAATTGGAACATTTCCATCCCCTGTGGCTTGTTAAAAGCTCCGCATAATGGAAATCCAGTTTCATCTGAAACATTTTTGTCAACTTTCATACAATTCATAAGAGAAAGTCTCCGAAACTGCAACACAAGTATAATACTGAAAAAGGAAATACCCTGCGAATGCTACATTAATTATATAGATGATATATATTATAATCTGTAACGACTTTTTTTTACGGATTAATGACATCTAGAGACGAATGAGCAGGTCTGACATAAACAAGGAGAATAAACCACCTTTATGTTGAACTTTGTGATAAAAAAATTGGAGGTTAAATACACTGTTTAACACAAATTCCCCCCCCCCACAAAAAAACACAAACTACCTCCCATGTAGGCCCACGTGTTAAGATAGGCCTACGTATTATTGAGATTTTGGGTGGACGAAAGCTATATACCTTTCCAAATCGAATATAAAATTTTAAAGTTCAAATAGCTTCCTGATTTTATAGATAGGCTACAATATTAATTCTTCATCGATATCAAATATTATTAACTGACAATGAGTAAATAATTGATCCGGCCAACCGTCCATATTTCGGAGGAAATCACGTAAAACCGTGCAGGTCCAGCAAAGACACTATCATAGCCTATATAAGGTAGGCCTTTATAAATATAATATTCTTAAATGGAGAAATTTGTATGTATCTACTCGGCACTGAATAGGC
The DNA here is from genome assembly GCA_964059195.1 of Ectobius pallidus. Classification (NCBI taxonomy): domain Eukaryota; kingdom Metazoa; phylum Arthropoda; class Insecta; order Blattodea; family Ectobiidae; genus Ectobius; species Ectobius pallidus. The sequence goes on from CAXKWD010000004.1 coordinate 99,340,775, forward strand.
CTACTTTTCATTATCTAGCTTTCAGAATTGACCGAGATAAACTACTAATCAATATTTAGACCAGTAATTTTCTCTCGGTTTATCATTTTATTTAGCTTTATTTATACATGCTTTCACTGCATATGGGTCCTATTGCTTGTTTAGGATCTTTGGATATACCCTTAGGAGGTTGTAATTATTCATGTGCATCCATTTCTATTGTGTTAGGCATATGTTGTCTATTTCCATTTTAAGTAATTTTAATAATAAAAATAGCAATTAGGACTCATGGCAAGTAAATATCTAATCCGCATCTACCTTGGCGAGTAGGAAAACCAAGTCAAGTTGGCCAGCTTCAGGGTTTGAAGTCGGATCTCCTAAACAAGAATGTGAGACTACCGCCTCGGCCACTTCGCTGAGTTTGTATTTATTGTGTGCAATATCACATTGGTGAATTACAATTCACAACAGCAAATCATAGCTTCTTATTAGGACGTGTTCATAAATAAAAGGCTACAGTTATTCATATTGTCATAATATGTCATCTGATATTGCGCACTGATGATTCTCTGTCGTAAACATTTACTAGTTAGGCCTAAAAGAACACTCTTTCCACCTCTTTTATGAAATCGGTGGTTGCCCATCCCTGGTATCAGTAACGTATAATATTAACAGTGTGGTAGAAACTGGTAATTCTCTTAGGGGCAAGAGGCTCCATCACAAAGAGTTATGTGAAGTGGAAGGAGAAATAAAAACCACCTAAAACTAAGAAACCATCTTTATGCCACTACCGTGCATTAACGCACGGCCTTCACCGGGCCTAAGGCATCCGATCGCCCTGGCAGTTTTTAGCACTCTCCGCTACTTCCATCTCTTGCCGAAAATATAAGAGAATGCCGAAAAGGGAAGAAGAATTACAGCATTTAACTTGCCAATCTTAAATTAGATGCTGTAAATGCTGTCCGCTCTGATCCATACGTACATGAGAACGACGAATAAATTTTATATAGACGGTACTTCAAATTTTTCAGTCCCCTTTACAATGATGTTGAGAAACCCAACTACCTGTTAAAAAAAGACTGGATTTTTTACGGCTCTTAGGTAACGTTTTTTTCTTATTTAAAGACGTTCCATAGATAAAACATTTGTTCTGAAAACCAAACGTATGAAAAATGCATTCTCAAATTTCAAAGACGTTATCCTGAAAGTAACAAGCCTTCAAAACTATATGTTATAAGTAGAGACCGGATTTTAAAGGGAAAATTTTCACCCAAAGAAGGACGAAAAAAGGGAAAATTATTGCCGAAAAAAGGTGGGAAAAAAGGGAAAATTATTGCCAAAAAAAGGTGAAAAAAGGGATATAAAAGTAAGAGACTGTAAAAATTCAACAGAGAGATACATGTTTGTTTTATGTAAAGCCTTTGCTTGCTCTACAGCTGCTGATTCTGTAACATCTAATGACTGAATACATTTCTTGATCTTCTTGAAATTCTCACAGAGGAAAATAGCACACGAAATCCATGTTCCCCACCTTCTTATAATGGGAAACTTAGGCAATGGCAAGCCTGTGATTTCCCTATTCTTCTGCTGGGAGGAATTATTTTTTCATTGGTGAATCAGTGAAAACAATTTTTAATGTTTTCACATTACCAAATACTGGGTAATTTACGAATTTTTCAAAATAAATTAGCAAAAAAGGTGCTGGAAAGGGAAAGTTCCTAAAAAAAGGAAAATGAGCCTAAAAAAGGGGAAAAAAGGGACGTTAAAACCAGGTCATTTGCAGTTGAAACTTACTCAGTAATGTCCTGTTCAATTTTATCATGTTTTGTGATGAAATATAAAAAAAAAGGAATTCCCTTTAAAATCCGGTCTCTAGTTATAAGACTATATAGAACGTGGAGAAGTTTTCAACGCCTACTTTAAGAAAGGTAAGGGATTTTTTTTTTCCCCCACTTGGATATTCTCTTATTTGAATCTTCAGCGAGAGGTGGAAGTAGCGGCAAGAGCTAACAATTGTCACGGCCATCGGTTGTCCAATGCCCGGTGGCAGTTGCACGCTATGCATAGTAGAAGTTCGGTAGCTTCATCTTTGGTTCGCACTATGAATATGTAACACTTAGTACCTAATTTTGTATGTGTCATATAAAGATCCTTGGTGTATTACATTAAAATGAAAGGAATATGGGGGAATGGAAAAGTTGCTCTAAGAAATATGAGAAATTGGCTTGGCAAGGTAGTGGGTAAAGATATGGAAAATTAGGGGCAAAGAAGTGGTTTTGAGGAAGGACGATGACCTCTAGGCCGAAATAGAGAAGACGCTGAACACGTAATTCTAAAATGTAAGAAAAATGAAACGATCAGACATAATTTTTTTAATAAAATATTCCTAGAAACATATGTAGAAGTAGCTTATAAGAAAGTAACAACAACAAAAACATGAAAACACTGAAGGAAATGGAGAACTTCTAATATACAGCCAAAATGAAATAGGAAATTGAATTAAAGAATTAAAAGAATTCTAAGAATTCTAATAACTGTGTTATTTGTACCTTTTATATGTAACTTAGGCACTTACAGCAAGACAAGATATATAAGATAAGTACGAAATATTAAACTTTAAAGCTAACAAGTTTTTATGTATGCAATTTGCATGAAGTACATCCTGTGGTGAAAATGTTTTGTAAAACTAAGGGTGTATACATGTACGATACAAGTATAAATTACATTACATATAACAAATTTTCAATATGAATTACTGTATGTAATGAGCAAGCCCAAATGGGCAGACCAAGAAATTAAACAGGACTAAGCATATTACGTAGGGAAGATAAGTTATGGCAATTTGGTGTCGTATTTTTAATTTTAAGACACCAGCAAAAAAGACATAAAAATTATACGTTGAGTGAAAAAAATCATATAAGAACTGGACTAAGTGTACTTCGAATACTGACACCCAACATAGTATTCTCAATTGGTGTAATGAAGAAAAAACTAAACCCAGCGAAACATAAATAAGAAGAATAGCCTACACTTCCCAGAAATGTACAGGAACGATAAAAATAAAATACCTACTTTCAGAATTAATAATTAATTTCAATATGCAAATGCATTTTTTACATTCCACTTATTTACAGACCTATTCCAGGTGACGTTTATTGAAGCCGTTTACCTTGATGATTAATAATATAACTGCACATAAAATTTATATTACTGCCTTCAGAAAGATGAGAACGCTTCCAAGCAGAGTATCCACCAATTAGTGTTGCCAAGTTAAAGTTATCTGTTTACTTGAGTATTCATACAATGGTAATTTCAATCACGATTAACGAAAACATTTCCAAAGTGTACTTACTGATTTACAAGTTGTTTAACTACTTCATTAAGAAAGATCCAGCACTTACCTGAAAGTAAGAGAAAAAGAAAATGTTAATTAACACATTCGACAGATATAGTCTCAAATAAAAGCAATATAAACAACTATAATCGTCATAAGTAAATAGAAAAGATAAATTTCGATACCTATAACTGAATAGATCATACATACTTATTGAATGTTCCATTTAACCTTACGATATATAACCAGCATAAACATAAATGACTGACCTCAGTTTGGTAGAAAGTAATCAACTGACTCGATGGCTATGCAACTAAATGTGTTTTTTTAAAGGATGGGACGGTAGTATGTATGGCTACATCAAGTTCCCATAACCACAACTGTAATCATAACCATGAAGACTAACTAGGCGATTAGATGCACAGTAGATATGAGAGGCCGGATAACCACTTTTTTTTAATAAACTCAAATTTTGTATCATTTTGATGTAATTTAAAGAAAAGTAATTATTAAATAAAGGGGTACGCCGTAGCGTAGTAATTGAGGTGCTGCGCTACAAACCGGAAGGTCGCGGGTTCGATCCCCGATGAGGTCGTTGAAGTTTTTCAATTGATCTAATCCTTCTGGTGGCACTGTGGCCCTGGGGTCGACTCAGCCTCTTAACAGAAATGGACCAATCCTGGGGGGTAAAGGTGGCCAGTGTGTAAGGCAGACAACCTTACCACGTTCTGAATGTCTCAAATCTGGGAGCCTCAAACTCCTGGAACTCTCTGGGCCACCGTGACCTGTATAGGGAACACTTTAATTTTTAAGTAGGCCTATTATATAGAGCAGAGGCCCCCCCTATGGCCAGTACACTAGCTATGGCCACATTAAAAGCCACTGTGATAAAATATTTCTTCAAAATTAGATTTAAAGTCTAGTACAGCTCTAGCACTGTTCTTGAAACGTGAGAGTTTGGCATTCTGTTTCCAACCAATGATGCATTTTGAGGGAAAGTTGGAGAAAGTGTGAATTAGATGATATTGTTAAGCACTTTTATTAAGGTCTAATTGAGCTTAATCCCATCACCTATTATTAACCACGTTCGTTAATTTGATTTCGAAAATATCACTAACATTATTTGTATTTTTTTTTAAATGGAGCTTCAAACTCCAGGATTTCTTAGTTCTTGAAAATAAATTACATTTTAAAAGTACTCACTGTGCAAATTCGCAAGTGAGTATATTATGATATATTATTTTGTAAACATACTTTAGATAACAAGGTAATCAAATGTGCAATTTAAGTTAATCTACATAATTTACGTTAAATATAACACGATCATCCAGTGACAAAAAGTACATCGTTTCAAATTACAAACGTTCAGAAGAAGGCAGTAATTATATGACTCTGGATAAACAAATGTCAACTGTAATCAAATGACTGCCTATAAAGCTTTTATGATGTGTTTAATAAAAAGCAAGGTCGTACAAACTAAATATACTGCAATTATTACTTAACAGTTCACATCAATATTAATGAATTGCAACCTGACAAAGGACGTTAAATTACACAAAACTTCATTCTTACAATTTAACTAGTCTTCCTTCATTAAAAATAATACTTTAACTTCCTTGGCGCTGGCTTTCCTTACCATTAGCAGGCACAGTAACGCCCTAGGTGCATTAGTAGTTTACAGGAATGAAAAAGAAATCCATTCCCTCTCTTGGCGGAGTGGTTACATAGCTATTACTTTACGGGTCCCGGGGTCAAATCCGCGTATCTTCTTATCATAGGTAATCCCACGAGAGTTGACTATTTTATCGAATCTATCTGATGCAACTCGTCAACTCGAGTTGGATTTATTAAGGCTATTCCATGAATAAAATGTAACGGATTATATAAATAATAATTACTTTCGTGCTTTGTTGTATAAAAAAAACTAACAGTTGTGAGGTCACTGCATACTGTGAATCAACCATCCATGATTCGATTCGAGCTACCATGGTGTAATCAGTGCTACCAATGGTGCATAGTTAACTACATTCAGGTAGAATAAGCTAACAGTAGAACAGAATAAAATAACCGAATCGAAATTGTGTTCTTAATCAATGTACATTTCTATTATTTCAATTTCCAAACAAGTTATGTTGTATAAAATAATCTGTTTTCGTGCCGCTTGGTGGCAACATCTGACTATTAATCACTGCAAACTGATACTCGCGTCTCCAGTAACGGGCAGACGATTTTATCACGATAAAACACCATCCTCGCGATTCCTACAAGAATATTGCAATATAAACGGCCGTGATTGGTCTATAGCCGATGAATTGCTAAACGTTATTGGTCAATATCAATCACGCGGCGTATGAGTTGAATAGTCATACAAAAAACAGCTACTACAAGAAGACAACATTCCAGCACATTTCAGATGGTTTCAGATAGGAGTAGCCCTATCAGTTTATCATCTTTATCAGTCAAATGTTAGACTGCGTATGTTATAGTATATTGCGATACAAGTGCCGTAAGGCACGTTTACGGGTCGAGGAAATAGATTGAAAACCCGAGGCGCAGCCGAGGGTTTTTAAGTTTTCGAGACCCGTAAATGCCTTTACGGCCCGTGTGTTGCATGATATTTTTTGCACGATGATTATTTATATCAATTTACTTATATTAATTGTGATATTACCTGAAAATATTATGTAAATACATTCTTGAAAATAGATGTTTATTTCAGAAAGTGATTTGCATGTGTTTGTTGTTATGGGAACCGAATATTTGTCCTGGGGGCCGTGCCCATAAAGGCTTGTATTATGAAGTGTATCGTAATGAATTATGACGTAGCGCTTGGACCGTAAGTAATTTAACCTCATCGCAACCGCCCTTAGCAACAAGACTGTGTGGGAATGTCAACTTACGATCCATGTAAACATCGTTCGTAAGTACCACTTACTAGCTAAGGAGTGCAAAAAAGAATTGTTTAGGTCGATAGCCGTTGTTATATTCAATAAATTACCATGAAATGCATCAGTTAATTTAAAATTATCTTGCAACGTTGGCTAATAGAAATACGCTTTTGCAATGTTAGGGAACTTTGTGACTCTTTTATAGACATATTTCTGGAGTGTTCGTTTTTCTCATTAATTTGAATTTTCATTGTACGCTTTGTGTCGTGTAGTTACTTCACTTTACATTTGTAGGCATATACAATACATACTGTCACTTGGAATATGTATTTCACTTTGTAATTCTATTTGTACGCCTATATTTTCTGGAAGCTCACAGCACAATATTTTTAATTAAATTAGCAGCACATAACAGTCCTATAAATATGGCAAAGCCAAAATATTTTAAATATCAAGTACTGGTTACAAGTCCTGAAAGTTGATATGCTTATTTTAGAAGAATGACTATAACAAAATCTCAAAAAGAAAGGGAAAGATTTTTTAAATAGAGGATTACGAAAGTGCATATACAATTTCTTACCAAATGGTCGTAATGAGACAAAAAATTCCCGAGTGAAGCTTACAAATACCGTATTACAAAATAATTATGGCCCTTTCAAGGATAAAACCTACCTCTAAGTTGAATAAATCTTGTAATAATGTACAGTGTGTCTCACGTAAGAGTTGGCCAATCGTGCGAGTTTCTGCCGCCGCGGTGGCCACCACGACGCAGAAACCCGCATGATCAGCCAACTCTTACGTGAGACACACTGTATTTTCACTTGGCTGAATGGTAGAGAAGGCCTTATGGCGTCAACTTCGGCAGGGTAAAAGATTTTTTTTTAATTAATAAAAATAAAAACCTAAGTTATACTCGCTAGACACCAAATTTTAACACACAAAACTATGCCTCTCAACCTGTGAATACCTCTTAATCCCATATCAATACGGCAGAAGGGTGTAATAAACTTATCACAGGCACAAACAAGTGCAAGTTCAACAATACAGTATGACCTAAATGCGAAGAATAATTAAGAAAGACGAAGTTTATGAATAATGATGTATGTGAGCATGTCTAAAAATAGGGAAACATGAAAGGAATATATGCATCCAGATGAATGAATGGGGAACCGTACGTATTGTTCTCTGCCCACTGGTACGCCCATCATCAGAATGTGAACTGGGCGGGACACTGCTCGTGTACTCAGAAATTTCATGTAATTCACAATCATCGCTATCATCTGCGTTCACACTCCGCAAAACCCAGTTACGCGAGTAGAAAAGAAAACAAAACTTTCACAACCCATGCAAATTGCTTTAAACGAGCAAGAGAGGAAAGGATATGCTAACGAACTGCGAATAATGCAATCCGCTTCACAATGTTTTGTTTTAAATTGACAAAACCCTGAAACAACGAAGACACATGCTACTAGCAGCTTTATTACCCTCAACTAATTTCCAAGCTGTGATTTCGGAATGCTTTTGCACACTTTAACAGTAATTTCAAAACTAGTGTTGATTTTAAAGTGGATTCGTTGATATTGCGGGTACTTTCATTGCAACTGATATCGTAACATAGAATATTTAATGCCACCTATGCTCAATAAAATTATTCATTTGAGAAACGTTGTAGGCCTATTCCTGTTTTTAAATAAATTTAAATGTTATTTAAATAACAATATAATGTTTAGTATGGTAAAATGTATGAACTGCAATTGTAAGCTTTGATTTTATGTCCTATTTAATTATTTTTAATAGTGGAAATTGTTCAGGGTTCAGTATACTCTGTATACCGTACCAAGATTTTTCTGACTATCCCTATTATAGTGTTACTTACGACTTAATAAAATAATAATAATAATGAATTTAGCACATATCAATTTAATGATGATAAGAGGTAATTAAATTACAGACATTACAAAAAGCTTCGTAGATGTTTCTTCTAATCACATAAAAAAACATTTTTCCAAAAAGGCAGTCTTCAGAACCGGTCAATAGATAGGTCTATACAGTGAAATCGCATAGAGTCGACCCATTTATTCAATGAAAAAACTGAACTGCAGTATAGTTATAACTGTAGCCATTCTCTTGAAGCGTAGTCTTAGCGGGAGGGTGGGACAACTCTGAGACGTGAATACTATTGGCGCCTAACCTGTTTATCGTGTCTCCTTTGATTTATATAAGCCAGCATACGGGCTGAAGTCGAACTGTATTAAAATAGACTCACATGCCGGTTCAATTTTATCACGATAATTGAGTTTTAGTATTTTCATGTTAGACTGAGGTATCTGGGATGCAAAATTTTTAGAGACAATATTTATTATTTATTTTTACACGTGCAGCTTAGTAACAAAAACAGGCGTAACAATAAGTTGTACATGGTAGTCAATCCAGGACCCCCTAGGTCATTAGATTATTTGATGATAGACTATAAGGTTCAAAAGCAAGACAGATTTTCAGTGAATCACTACAGCGGTTTCCAGTAAAATTAGCTTTGTGGTTTTGGAGTCATTACCGTTAAGCTGTATTATAAATTTCAATACTTAGTATCTTGGTGTATCCATGGTCTGGAGTTCGAAAATTTGAACTCTGCTAATGATTACTTCATATAGAGACACATTTTGAATTTTTTTTAGTGAGAAAATAACTTGTATCTATTGTTAACTTAGGGACTGAGGAGACTTACATAATGTTTAGCAATTCTGTGAAAACCTAAGTTGATTGCTCATATTTTAATAACATAGTCGTTTCATATACCGGTAGTAGCCGACCTTAATTACCTCTTAAAATACAGAATTCAACCAACCATCCCTCGAAAATCTTATTTCCCTTAAATCTATCCTAATACTGTCCTCCCATTTACGTCTAGGTCTTCCAAGTGGTATTTTCCCTTCGGATCTCCCAGTCATTATTTTTTGATATCTTTCCTCCCCCACGCGCGCAACATGCCCGGCCCATTTCATCCTCCGTGATATAATTACGCTTACTATATTCGGTGAAGAGTAGCCTGCAGGTTATGAAGTTTGTCATTATGCAGTTTTCTGCAGTCCCCGTTTTAATTTCTCTTACTGCCGAATATTTTCCTAAGCACCCTGTTTTCGAACAGACTCAGATTATATTCTTCCCGAAGAGTAAGGGACTACATCTCACATCCATATAATACAACGGCAGGATAATTGTCTTATAATTTTTTTTTTCTGGACAGAAGACGAGAAGTTAAAAGTTTTTGAATTGCATAAAGAAGCATTTCCGGATGATAGTCGACACTTAGCTTATGCCTTAGTATTGTATCTGTAATTATCGCTATCAGATATTTGAATTTCTCCACTTTCTTCGAATGCTTTATCTGCTATTATCATATTCTGCAGATAATATTTTGACGTCTCTCGACTATATACTTACTTAGTTTTTTCTGTATTAATTTCCTTCGGCCTCCAAATTAGTGAGTATCTAAAGCGACGAGAATACGAGAGTCCCATTGCAATCCCAATAGAGTTATTTTTACGTAAAAAAATGTCTCTTCATCGGGTTTTTATTCGGCAAGCCCGCAATTTCCGCTTTTGGATTGATATTAAGAATTTTTTAGGTAAAAGCCTGCTGAATGCGGATATGGAAGCCCGGGTTCGTCCCTCAGTCAGTATTGTATCTCTTCGCGTTTTTACGAGTGAAAATAAAATGAAACACAAGCCCTGCCGTCATTGATAATATCAGCTGATTTTCTGCACGACAGTCACACGAACTCCCTAGAAAACATTACTATCATTACTTCAATACTTCAGGTTGGAACTTTTTTCCCCTAGTAGATAATTTAACGACGTTGTAAGTCGGTAGATCGATAAGTGTGATTGCGTAATTGTATGGTAAGCAGCAAAAGCTAGGTTATATCTACCGGTAGGGTCTGTATTTTACACGTCCTCACCCGATACGAATACACGTAAATTTGCAACAAGAGGCAAGTAGATACGACTTAGTTCGATCCTCTCACGCAGCGGGCCCGGGTTCGATCCAGAGTTCGAGTGAGTGTGTGAATGGTGTGTCTCGTCCTATGTGTTCGTGTTGTCTCGGAGGTGGCCCCGGCATTGGGCTTATCACTCATCCGGGGAGGCCCTCTGGTCAAAAAAGTATGTATGTGATCCAAAGATAATCCCTCTCCCGACAGGTCGCGGCCCGGTAAGGCCCGAGCGGCTTGGATCGCTTAAATCCTAAAAGGGGGAGGTAAAACTAAGAGAAGAAAGAAAGAAAGAAAGAAAGAAAGAAAGAAAGAAAGAAAGAAAGAAAGCAAGCAAGAAAGAGAATTAAAAATATTAACACAATTACGTAATTATTTACCTAACGAATTGCATTAGTACGATAACTTACCTTCCATGATAAAATTGCAAGAGTAATCTTCGTATGGAATTTTGTATTTTAGAATAAGTTTAGAGGGTCTAAGATTTTAAGTACCTATTAAATACTAAGCAGTTGTTAAATTCCTTGTAATTAACAAGTAACGTTCAATCACCCAATAATTTGAACATAAGGAAAGCGTTATCGTCAAAATTTATAGATTTATTCATTATAATATTTCACCTATTTATCATAGAATATAAAATTATACTTGGATGGAGGGAACTTTAATTAATGCACATAATTCCCATGAAATTGTTCACCTTATATTTAGCCCAAGAATTCAAAGCAAGAAGAGATACAGAAAAATATTTCAGATAAGCCTATCTTAATCATGAAATATTACGTAACGGTTGGCAACAAGATAGAGGTGTTTGGGAATAGTTGTTTAAGAAAACATTTTCTTGGTAGTTCGATCTAACTTAACTGCAAATGAATTATTTCTGAGCTGAGGAAATGAAGAAAGGACCAGTAGGTCTATCAAAATTAAGCTAAGGTTGTGGGGATTGAATAGACAGCGTGGTATAAAATAATCTAACGAAAATAGGCCTCATATTTATTTTATTTATTTATATTTCCCTCTGTAGTAGTTAAAGCCTTAAAGTCTTCTCTTCCACTAACCAGAGGTGATACATTCAAACATTAAAAAATAATCTTATTAAGAAAAATAAACGAGACATAGGCTATGATTATAATTATTACATAAATGTAAATTATGTTAATGAAAACTATAATTAAAACTATATTAACCTATAATAATGAAAATTCAACATGGTAAGTAGAACGAATGAAAAAAATAATAGGAAGAAAGAGAAGAAATATAAAAAATAATAAAAATGAATGAAACAATACAAAAATTAATAATTTTTAACGTGAAAGTAGTATATAATATAAATGTTAATGGCTGGTGGTCAAGTGGTTAACTAATTTAATCTTGAGCTTTCTGAGTATTCGGCAGGATTTTATATCCTCAGGTAAGGAATTCCACAAACGAGCGGTCCCGACAGTAAAGGATGAAGAATAATACGGTATTGTGAGGGGAAATAGACAGGGATCTTTTCCGAGGTCGTGATATTCTGATAGTTTGTGAAGTCGCTGAAGTCTTTGTGATAGATTTACGTTTAAGTCTGAAAGTAGAGGGTCACAGTAATCGAAATGTGGCATTACGAGTGTGCGAACAAGAATGTTTTTTCATGTCAATGGCAGAAAATTTTTAAAGCGCATAAATGAATAGATTGTAGACTTTTTACATAGCTCTGTAATATGAAAATTCCAGTTTAGGTTCTTTTCAACATAAACTCCATATAGCCCAGTGGTTGGGGAGTAAAAATAAGCCGAATTCGGAATTAATTAGGGGAAAGCTGGAAATTGTTTTAATCCCTTCAGTTTAGGTCTATAATGAACATACTAAGTTTTCCCCCTCCTGCTAGGTGAGCTTCAGCTGTAGCGTAGTGATTTATAGTCGGAAAATAAGTTTTTAAAACTAACATAACAATATCTCAAAAACAATCAACGCTATCAAAACCATTGAACATACAAATTTTGTAGAGCTTGAAATTCTGAATAAAATGAGTACCCACACTTAATACCTTCGTAGAAAATTAAGGCCACAACTCTTTTTTAAAGTCCTGCTTAAATTGCTTATCATGCCTTTCGAGCTAAAACGTACCAAGTTACCAGTCCACCTTGCGCCCAATTATAATATATGTGTATATATATAATTATAATATATAATTACCGGTACTGTTATAAATATATATGTAATTATATATAATTATACATAACCATATATCATTATATATTTAATTTATGTTTTGTCAGCCATTACGCCAACATGTATTAAACACAAAATAAATCGACATATGCACATCAACATATAAACAACTAAAGTAATTACAAACAACCTTACAGTTCTCTAACGTCTATATGCACAGATATTTTTAACTTTATAGCACCTTGTCCCGGACTAACTTATTTTGGACCTAGGTTCATTACATTGTAGAAACATAACAGAAAATGTATGTGATTTGCAGTAGATGTCTTTTATTTGTTTGAAATAGGTAGGTATATAGCAGTTTAATAATAATAAAAAAAATTAAATACTTGCTATCACAGACTAACGTCAAAGTCGTCACGGACTAACTTCTGGATGGACTAACAGTTTCTGTGTATTGTTGGTATTTTCTTAAATTTTAACTATTTGAAATTGAGGAGTTTTGTAACTTATCATTAAACTTCGGACTTTTAGGTCGCTAAAAATGCTGTTTTAGGTACCTAAAATAGGCTCTAAAAATTGGAAAATAGGTTCTAAAAATCATAAAATAGTCTCTTATAACATCATTAAGTTGCCAATTTTAGGAAAAATATCTCAATTGCAATACAGAATATTATATCTATTGAAGTCACCATTAATCAATAATCATGATAAAACACAGATATAGGCCTATGATACACAGAATTATATAGACCTATTACTAGGGCCTGTATTACTACCATAACAGTGAAAACCTAATCCCTGCGCCCAAAAGCTACGTATATCATACTAGCATATTCATCCCCTTGTATCCCTCAGTGATTCAGAGTACTACGTTTTTTTTGTTTGTTTGTTTGTTTGTTTGTTTTTTTATTGGATGTGGGAATCGGGAGAAAAACACTACATTTTCTTGGGAATTACAAGGAATTTTTCTACTGAAGACAAAACATTCCTTACTATTTAACCACGTCACAAATGTGTCATGTACTGCACATTCCGAGCTAAAAAAATGAGTACGAACTGAAAATAAATGCTAGAATTTATAACAAAAAATTACTTATTTTGAACTTTAGAGGAAAAACAAGCAAAAAGGCAATATTAGGCTCTAACGTAAAAATAGGCTGTTTTAGGTCCTATAAAAGTATCAGTTTTAGGCATAGTCACTTATGTAACATGCATATACAAGTTTTCGTCCATATATCACTTAAGGATTAAAATAGGATTTAACTAAAATCCGAAGTCTACTTATCATATGCCTCTACTGACCAGCATGTGGATGCTAGGGATTCAAGAATTGCAAGAGACGAGGCAGATGTACAGAAACTAGTGAACTGGCTCTCATCCCATGACCCATTTCCAAGTTGTGAACATCTCATGTAAATATCAAGTGATACTGTGGCAGATGAAAGAATAAATTGTCACAATGCTCACGAAATCGGAATTGATTCTTTGTAAAAAAATTGTTGGTAATAACTTTACCAATGTAAAATTTAAAAGAAAAAAAACGAGTAATGCCTATTCATGGTTTCAGTTCCAAGGTGAAAGTTCATGATGAATTTATTCCTGTAAATCCTGACACAATTTTCAGAAAAGTCGGATTCAGAGTTACAAAAATATTTCGAATTTGAGTTGACTCCTTTTCCACTGTCACTCTTTGATGGAGGACTGCGTAAGACCCGCAAGTCAGTATTTTATGAATTGTTTTCTACTATGATACGACTGATGTCATTTCAGCTCAGCTTTTTCTAAAAAAGATCCACAATAAAGGCCTGAAATAATGACAAAAACATCGTGAAGGTCTCAATAAATTATATATGGTTATATAAAATTATATATAATTACATATATATTTATAACAGTACCGGTAATTATACATAAAGTAAAGTAAAAGTGTTCCCTACGTAGGCCACGGAGGCCCAGAGGATTCCAGGAGGTTGAGGCCCCCAGCTTTTAGACATTCGGCACGTGAAGGTGGTAAGGTTGTCAGCCTTACGCACCGGCCGCCTTAAATATAGTTATATATAATTATATATACACATATATATTATAATTGAGCGCAAGGTGGACTGGTAACTTGGTACGTTCGGCTCGAAACGCATGATTAGCAATTTAAGCAAAACTTGAGAGTTGTGACCTTAATTTTCAACGAAGGTATTAAGTGTGGGTACTCATTTTATTCAGAATTTCAAGCTCTACAAAATTTGTATGGCCAATGGTTTTGATAGCGTTGATTGTTTTTGAAATATTGTTATGTTAGTTTTAAAAACTTATTTTCCGACTATAAATCACTACGCTACAGCTAAAGCTCACCTAGCAGGAGGGGGAAAACTTAGTATGTTCATTACAGACCTAAACTGAATGGATTAAAACAATTTCCAGCTTTCCCCTAATTAATCCCGAATTCAACACCCCAACCACTGGGCTAATAAGATTTTTTACAGAATCTTTGTGTATTATAGCGATATTCTTTGGCTTGATCGAAGGGATGTCGCTTAGATCGATAGTGTTTATACTGGGACCCAAGAAGTGAAAGATAACAGAGAACTATAAAATGAGCTGGAAACCACAAAGGAAGGGTAAAGAAAGGCTTTTTAAGAATTTGAAACTTTTTTTCAGTGTATCTCGTTTCGATTTTTGAAGCGATCGCTATAATTGCGAGAAAGTAAAATGAAAAGGGGGTGTCATTTTTACTTCGAGAAGAGTACATAAAAAGTGTTTTTAAGTGTATATTCCAGTGGCGGATCCAAGGGAGAGGCCTTAGGGGCCGGGGTCCCCCTCTTGATTTTGTTTTTTCATTGATTTGACCTCCCTGTTTTTTTTGGGGGGGGGGGTATTCCATACCCGCGGACCCCCAGTAATTGCAAACTTTCATTTACAGTATGTCGGCCTCTCCCTTCAAGTTATGGATCGGCCCCTAGTTTATGCCTACCTTATTTCTACATAAAAATAACTTTCTTAATTGAAAGTGCCACGACAACGAATACAGGTATTAACAAACGTACGAATACACATGTTATAAATAAAAAATACTGTTAAAATTATTCCAAGAAACTATTGCAATAATCACAGACTTATCATTCATCAAGTACACCGCAGTTAACATTACTTCTCTTGTCTCTGGAGTAAGGTAATATGAAAGCTGTTACTAAAGGAAGACCTAAGGCAACTAGATTAAAATCACTTTTCCAGTTAGCCCTCCTCAACGTATATTCTTTCCCCTCTTAGATTACGCGCATAATATTTTTGGTTGAAGAAACTGAACAGGCCTTTTGTTTAACCTGTCGACGTAAAAGTGAAGTATGCTTCCCTTAACAGTTGTTTAGAGGCACAGACAATGTGCACAAGTGGGTTAGAGTTCATCTTCATCACTTCGTGGCTTTCAACGCCTCCTGAGAGCCCGAAGCCACGAAGAGGCGTCATCATCAGAAACGCGTGCAGCGGGATGTCTGGATTTCACTCTATGGAAATGTGCCTATCAGATACCTTACAATATAATTTGAACGTACAACTATGAACTCAGGCCTTGCAAATGAAAGAGGATTCCTAATACCGATTACAAGTGTCGTGCTATTTTTATGCAAATCAACTATTACTTCTGTTTATTCGTTATGATTATTTAATGACGGTTGTAAGTTGTACCACTATTTGTAGCCTACCTGTTATCGTCGCCGGTGTGCCAGAATTTTGCCTAGGAGGAGTTATTTTAGAATGCTGTGTCATGAACTCAATAATACCACCAAAACCTAGGTCGGGATTGAACCAGCGAACTTGAGATCAGAAAGCCAATTCCTTAATAACTGTTTCCACTACTACTTTCAAATCATCCAATTTTCCAAAGTTTTTAATGGGAAATGGACAATGCAATTAGGGACCCGATTTAATTACTATTCTTAGGGTTCCTTTAAATAAGTATTACTTATTCATAATTCAAATAAAGAATGCACTTATTTCAACTTATCACATTATGCTACATTTTTTACCATCACTTACCGCACCGGCCTTATATACATACGAGCTAAACCATGTAGGCTTCTCTTAAATACACATGAACTGAATTCTAACCAAAGAATATCATTTTGGAAAATGCTTTTCTGCTTAAATATAAGGCATATTTAAGCAGTATACTTTTAATTTTCATTTGCAGAAGTGCAACTAATACAAAATTGTGATTTCTTTATTTTTTTTACTTGTCTGCGAGAAGAAAATAAAACACTCGGGTAAAAAGTAACAAAACGTAAACGCATAAACTGGTCCATTCGAACGGTAAAGAGATAACTTCTCAGCTTTTTCTATCAGTGACTACGATAACACTCCCGCAGATAATCGCGGTGCGAAAGAAAACGTGCTTTTCGTCATAGGGTATCTTGAACTAATTTTAAAATATCAAGTGTATTTCTACTTTCTGGGTCAAACAGAATCAAGTAGTTGGCGTATATGCTTTGCTACCACAAATCTTTCACTTCCACTGCTTTAATTATTCTTTCTTTATCAAGTTATCATTATTACTATTATTATCAAAGTCATCAAAATCATAATCATTATTTATATCATCAATCATCATCATCATTATCACAACCGCTTTCACTTTTATTATAGACATAATTGAAGAGGTTAGTAGGTGAAGGAGGTATGTGACATTTTAAAAGTAATCGAATTATTGTTACGGATGAAGGAGGTATGTGTTTGGCCTTTTTTTTTTTACACTGAGAGCTTCTCTCTAGAAGCCTTATTTACAGAAATCATGAAGGATGTACATGACCATAACAAAATAGGCTTTAGTTCAAATGGATGAAGGAGGTATGCAACATGGTACGAGTATATTAGCACATACCCCCTTCATGCACTAATACAAAGAATCAGCTGTGATAACATACTGTACCTCCTTCAAGCACTCGCCAGTTTCCCAAAATCATTTTGCAGATTTAAAAGGATGTCCTAACAATTGCCGCTAACAGTGTTCTCAGGCACGTAGAAAATTCAAAACTTTAGAAATTTTCAAAATACAATTTACAGATCTTGGAGTTGGTAAATTTTATAAATAAAATATGTACGGGTACACATTTCTTCAGCTTTAATTAAATGTTTTTCTTTCACAGTAGTATTCCTTAGTAACAATTTTAAAAAATAAAATAAAAAAGAGCTTAATAAAAAAGATGTTTAATGAAAATCTATTGGTCAAATATCTCAAAACTTACTTTTTATTACATGCCGACTTCATCCACTTTACCCCATACTATTCTTATGGTATTATATCACACAAATCTTTCTATTTCCTATTCCTACCGCTACAAAGGTATTGTTAACTTATGCATCTCCGTTCTCTATAAAATACTGTATAGATAGCCTGAACGGAGAAACTGTTTTTGTACATCAATCTATCCTGCCAAACCATAATTCAAAGCTGAATTATTCTTCAGATATAGCTGTTATTAATCTAAAATGTAGGCCACAAGAAAGTTACCTTTCTTGGCTAATTACAAGGTTTGTATCGCTTAGTTCAGAGGTTGCCAATATTTCATAGGTATCAACACTCATCAAAACACCTCATTCAGAACCAACACTCCTCCCAAGAGAACGGTTAAGACTTATATAATTAAAGAAGGTAATATTAATATGGAAAGTAAATTGGCTCAGCACGAGTGCAAACGGAACGTTGTTAAAACGGTTATGAAATACTGTGGCTATATCGCCATAAGGTATCCCTTTTACACTTCATACTATACCATACAAACAAAAACCATATCACATCAATTAAAAAAAATGAGGCATTGTGGGAAATCAATGACCTCAATAAAACATAATAAAATGCCTGTCTTGCTCAGTTTTATTTGAGCCTGGGTGTATTCTTTTTAATTTAACCAAATCAAATAATCAAACAAACAAAAATATCAAACAAAACAAAATCATATATACGTCCTTTCCTTAAAAGACACCAGATGAGCAAAGCTCGTAAAATGTTCATAAAATTTCTAGGGCACAGAGTTACCACCGATAAAAGCACGATGTACCCAACAAAATTGTGGCATATTATGTAAAGGTAAATCCAATGTACTGTGTGCTTTGCAAGAAACCATTACCAAGTGTTTCCATATACAACCCCAAACATAACTATGGAGTCCAACCAAACTATGTTCTTCGAAAAGGAAGCACCAAAATAAATTCATGCACAAAAACACAGTTCATGAGACTATGAAGAACAACACTGCTCTTATTATTATTATTATTATTATTATTATTATTATTATTATTATTATTGTTATTACTATTATTTTTAGGTTACTATTAGGCCTATTATTGTTAGATTATCGTAATCATTTTATTATTACTATTATTACTCTATTATTATTATTATTATTATTATTATTATTATTATTATTATTATTATTACAAATGCAATGCTATAGCAGAGATTTCCAAGTTTAAAACCAAGAATTTATTTCTTTGCTAAAAATAAAGTAACGGCTACTGAAAAAATTTTATGACGAGTAGTGGCGTAAAAATATTATGGACTGAATCATTTGAGCAATCCATACATCTCGTTTATTGCTCAGTAATCCTGTCTTAATCCTTAAAAAAATAATTGTCGGAATGTGTGAATTATTCATTCTTTCCATGGTTGAAACGACCATAATGTGGCTATAAATATTCAAATTTTCCCCATAAAAATGCTGTTTGGCTTTACGAAACGTTTAATTTTATTTCACTAGTTAAAATTATTCATTACTGTTCAAAAGCCAACTACAGAGAGTCCCACGCAAGAGTCGGACAATGACGCGGGTTTCTGCGTCGCGGCGGAGACAGCTCCAACTCCCGAGCGATCGGGTTAAATATCTACGCTAATAATGCCGCGGTCGGTGTAATGATTCAGGTTCTCACATTTACCGTTAAAATTACAATGAAAATAACCACGTACCTCATCACAAGAGATGTTGGAAATGTTCTCCTCTTGCATCCACACAATACTGGCACCTTTTTAGGAAATTTTCTTTCACGCGCGTAAGTTCAGCTTCCGAGACAGAGTTACTTTCTCTTGTGATAGGCCTATGTGATATTGTCTTTAAGTTCTTATAACAGTATGTAAATATTATTTACAGGGAAACTTGAAAAATAAAGTGTATAGGTCAATTTCCCATACATAAGAAGAACTAAAAGACAATATCACAAAAGAAATTAACTCTATCTCGGAAGCTGAACTTATGCGCGTGAAAGAAAATTTCCTAAAAAGGTGCAAGTATTGTGTAGATGCAAGAGGAGAACATTTCCAACATCTCTTGTGATGAGGTACGTGGTTATTTTCATTGTAATTTTAACTGTAAATGTGAGAATCTGAATCATTACACCGACCGCGGCATTATTTGCGTGGATATTTCACCCGATCGCCCGGGAATTGGAGCTGTGCCAGCCGCGACGCAGAAACCCGCGTCATTGGCCAACTCATGCGTGGGACTCACTGTAGATTTACTGTCGATTTGTGAAGTAACAGCGGCAAAATGCCAAAATAATCAAAACTCAAAATTCTCTGAAAAAATTATGTGATTTTGTTAGCAATATTTTTAAATATCTAATTTTATTAATGCTGCTTTTATAACAGTGACAATGTGAACACCGCAAAAGGACCCATGTGCTTTCAGCGTAATGTCTACTGTACCTTCGTCTCTCGCCGCCAGGAGCAGGAATATGCAAGAAGGTTACAATTTTGTACACCAGCGCATATACAGTAAGTTGGTATTACTATTAAAAGTCTTTGTCACTCTGTAATAGATTTTCGGTGTACATGGCGTCAGCGACACCTATCACTTCTTTAAGTTACGTACAAAAAAATATATATCAACCTCTTTATTTTGTGTACACACACATTTCACACACAACTGCACTGAACCGGAAAGTCTCTATTTAGTACAGGAATGACGTAGGTTCTATACATGATATAAGTTAGGAATAAAAATATTTTCGTAAGTTATATTTCACTCTATTCAGCATGAAGAGAGACAGAGCTTCTGCCTCTGAAACTTATTAAAACCTAACAACCTTGTAAATCCAGTTTATTAATGACGGAGTTCTAGAAAGTGGTAAATACCTTAGGCTTAACAGAAGCTCCCATGAACTCAAAGCGTATCGTATTTCGAGGATTACGCTGCTTAATACTTGACTCGGGAGTACTTAACTTCAAAACACGTTCAAGAAAATAGTAGTAAAGATCTAAGTTCATCGTGAGCATTATAATATAACCTCAAACGACATGCTTGGTAATTGAAAATCATCGTAAGCCAAAGAATAATTACGGTAACTTTTTCACTTAAATATGCTACTTTAAAGTCACAACAGAATCGTCTTTCACTTAAATATGCTACTTTAAAGTCACAACAGAATTGTCTTTTTATTATCTTTCAAGAATAATCTATTCAGAGAAGCATAAATACGGAATGATATACATACAAATACTGAATATAGGAGTTCAACACGTAACCTATAAAACTTACAAAAGATACTTGTTAAGACCTCTCCATCTCATGCAAAGCACATAACATAAGCAGAAACGGTAACCGAAAAAAGTAACAAGATTTGCTCACCCTTCATATTGAGAAAGAATTATTGAACTGTTCCCCACGAACATTAGCAATTGCTTTTCGGGTTGACAGTTACTTATAATTGACATAATTATGACGTACATACTTTTAAATTGTATTTTCTGGGGAGTAATATAAATTTACATTGTATGTTCTGTTTCTGTATTTAATAAACTATAAAATAATAATAGTATAAGTAAAAAAAATGTTTAGCTAGAGAGTACGAAACACTCCACGTGACGCAGTCTCCCTAGATTTTAATTTTATAATGAGGAATTTCTCATTATTAATAATCCAAACTAATAATCAACTAATTGAAGTTTAGGACAGATTAAAACAGTAGCCCTATTCCACTTTTGATTTCTATGAATAATTCCAATAGTGCAACATTTTTAGAAAACCATATAAGAGAATATGTTAGTAGAAATGCAAAACAAAAACTAGTCTACTTTTAAAATGAGATTTGGAACAATAGATACTACTATTCTAATTCTTCTTTACGTGAGTTTCGCCTCCTACTTGTAGGGACGCTTATGCGACTCACACACTTTACTAAAAGTGTATAACATTTTATTTTTTTTACACACGAAAATTTTATTCAACAGCTGAATCTACTAAAACACTTTTCTTTTCCCAGTTTCCTTATCTAAATCCATCCGAAATAATTTATAGGTAGTTAAAGTATATCCAATTCAGAAACATGGTCTGAGCAGCCATCACTGAAGAGAGAAATCAGGACAGAAAGAAACCTGAAAGGTTGAAAATAAAGCTCAGAAGTTAGAGAGTTTTGCAGAGTCAAAATCTAACTTTCCAATAAAGTTTTCCACGTAATAGATTAATATACTAAACATATTAAAATATGAACATACTTAAAAATAAGATTTGAATCTCATATATAGTTTATGAATTAAGGTATTTCTAAATCTTTTTACTATAAATACACTAAGAGAAGACACCGCTATACATACACAGAAAGAAGCTTGACAGAAGGAAAGGAATTGCTATGAAGTAAAGTTTAGGATCCACAAAACTGAATTACTTTTCTTGTAGACTGTACGATCACTGTGAGTAAATTCTCGCAGGGAGCAGTAAGAAAATGAAAGCTTTCTAGAGAGAGAAAAGAAAGAAAGAAAGAAAACAACCCGCTCTCGCGAACGGCGAGATTTTGAAAGAGAGTTGACGTAATGCATGAGGCAATGGCAATTCCAAGTCTACATAAAGGAGAAACGGTTATGGCGCATAAAAACAAAAGAGATACATAGAAAAAATGCCTTGTGGCTCGCTTAGGGAAGAAATCCAATACATTGTACTCAAAGTGTAGAGTGCTGGAAATGATGACGAAGATATAAAACAAGAAGAAAGGCTTTAAGAAATTGAAATAAATTTATGTGGAACAAACACGTGACACCAATTACACCAGATAGAGAATTTTATATAATCTCAAACATTTTAAGAGGAAAATTAATATATATATAACTAAACTCCGTGGCGCGACATCCCCGAAGAGACAAGGCCTACCACCCGACCGCTGCGTCATCTACCTATAGGCAGATGGCCAGATTGGGGGGGCATGTGGTCAGCATGCCGACACCCATGGCCGTTAATGGTGGTTTCCATGACCGGAGCCGCTCCTTCTCTATCAAGTAGCTCCTCAATTTGAATCACGAGGCTGAGTGCACCCCTACCAGACCTCCCTACCTCAGAAAAATCCGAGGAGGTACCGGGGATCGAACCCGGGCCGGCAGATCCGTAGTCAGCGACGCTAACCACAAGACCACGCCGGCGGATATATATATATATATATATATTATATAATATTAATAGCACAAGTTTAATTTTGTTTTGTCTTTCAATGTTTCAACCCAATTTATTCTTTAAAAAGAATTGTGTTTTTTTTTCTTCTTCTTTTTTGGAATTTCTATACAAACCACTGGTTAATGATGCAAAATTACTTTATTTACATTGCAGTCATACATTTATA
Organism: Ectobius pallidus; assembly: GCA_964059195.1. Lineage (NCBI taxonomy): Eukaryota > Metazoa > Arthropoda > Insecta > Blattodea > Ectobiidae > Ectobius > Ectobius pallidus. Next base: position 99,363,702 of record CAXKWD010000004.1, read on the forward strand.
ATTTTCGTTTGTTGTATACTGTGCTTTGATATATAATTATATTTATATTAATCTATTATACCCCTAAACACGAGCTTTGCTCATCTAGGGTCATACCTTACATTTTAAATGCTAAATTAGAAATAGTATTTTCTGTTGGTTTTTGTTTTTACTTGTACTTGTTTTGAAATGTAATATTGTATGTAACAATAAAAAAAATCATCTGTTCACTAATAAAATAAAGAAGAATTACGGTAAAAATGACTAGGGCTAGTTGCATTTCAGTTTAGTAAACTGAACGTTTTGTTAAAAAATGTTAGAAATCCAATTTCTATGTTAGAAAATATAGATTGTACTTAATTCGTTTATGTAATAAATTTTAGCATTAAAAAAAGCTAACAAAATATGGACTCAAATACCAATGGGAATAGTGCACGCAACATGTACAATTTGTTTTTTAAATACATTTGAGGTTCTCTCAAGAAATAGCTTAGTTAATTTAGGCTAAGCTATTTAAGAGACATAATTGACAAAACATGAAATACAACAACACGTATTATGAAATGCTAATGATGCATTATAAAAAAAAGTTGCTATACTATATTGCTTTTGTTTTTTCATGTAATTTAAATCTGAATTATAATAATAGAGGGATTCATTTCTCTCACGTCACAAGCAGAAAATTTTGCTTTCTGAGATCGTCTCTAAAACGCATCTACAGTAATAACTTTATTCAAATTTTGTACACACTTTTAAAACTTAAATGTTTATTTGAAAAATGTTTCAATTTTTTTTTTTCTTCTGAAACCTAGCCCTCTCTTCCACAAACTGATACTTTAAGTCATGCCTCGTTAACAAAATAACTTTGCATGAGGCGAGAAAACTAAAACTGTAGTAGGCCTATCACATGAAAAGTTCAGAATATAATACAAATTTTGCTTAACTATTGCATGAGAAAATATAAGGGGAATTAGGCTTATATCAAGGGAAGGGCAACAATTTAACCTACACCCCAGACGAGCTAAGAAGGAAACCTGAAGTAAACAAAAAGCAGTATGTCTCTTAGGTCATACGAGTAATGTGCTAGAGTGAGACAGGCATACTGGTTTTAATTTACTTCAGTCCTTTCTTAGAACGATCCGACCTTAGTGTTGCGTTTTCGCAACATTCTACACGAGATAGGCCTAATGTATTTGTAAAATAACACTACTGATTCACAAAATATACTTGTAAAGATAAATTTTCATTTTAAATATGTGTATTAGGCCTAGTACAATTTGAAAGACACATTATCATGATATAGCCTAGTTTCTTTCTTCGTGATTCAAACTGAAGAGCTCCTTCATAGAGAAGTAAAAGCTCCGGTCACTATTAACGGTCGTTGGTGTCGTTATGCTGACCACATGCCCCCAATCCTGCCATCTGCCTATGGTAGATGACGCAGCGGTCGAGTGGTAGGCTAGTCTCTTCAGAGATGTAGCGCCACGGAGTTTTTAGTGGGGTGAGAGAGTCGCCTATTATGCTTTTCCCCCACGTAGATGGCATCATACGAGACTTATGCGTACATGATTCCCGTAGCTCATTCTTTTCGTAACACGTTCAATTTTAAATGTTTCACCTAAGCCATTCGGCTGTACCATCAACAAAAAGATCTCCAATTTATAGTAAATTTTCATCAGTCAGCCATATTTATATGAACCACTTCTTAGAACACTAAAATCCTATATTTAATGTAACTTATATTAGCAGGTAAAAAGAATGCTGCGAGATGTCTTTTATCGTTGCGTTATATACAAATAAGGTTGACCTATGGAAAATTTATCTTCAGCTTTAAAACTCTGATGACAGCTGTATAGCCGGCATGCATAGGTAAAGAATTTAAAAGTTCTATCAGAAGAATGAAATACGGTATCAATACATATCTACTTAACTTATAGGTGCTCAGAGCTCAATGGTCAGATGGTATTATGACCCTGCCGATACTCCAGAATAATTTGATATGGTATCTTAATATTGCAGAATCAAAGAGAGATTGCAATTATGAATTCACTATTTTCGAAATTTAGATTAGAACTTACTAGTTATATATATATATGTGTGTGTGTGTGTGTGTGTGTGTGTAAGAGAGAGAGGGGGGGGGGGGTTCCCCGTGCATGTGTGTTGTTACCGTTGTTTAAAGTGGTGTTAATCAGAGGTGACAGTCCAAGAATGGATGCGCAGTAGATGCAGACGAGTCCATTAAAGATTCGTATAGCGTGGAGGGGTGTATGGGTCAGTTGTGTCGTTGCTTTCAGTGGGGTAAAACTATATAATGTAGCTCAGAAACAATAGACCGTCTTACAATCCCTTCTCCTCTCGCTAGTGCAGTTAAACATTCTTACTCCCTTCCATGCTTCTTTCCACGTGAATCACTTCCCCTCACGCGCATCTAACTCTCGCATCTGATTAATACCACTGTACTTATTTACTTATTTTATAAAGTGAAAGTCGAGAAAAATCAAACCATTTGAATGCAGATTTCACCGTAAAAGTGAGATCTGTTGTTAATTTTCATTATTTACATTCGGCTAGAGTTTATGCAATTAAAAATAAATAATGATAAGCTTTCAAGGCTTAAGCTGCTCTTGATAATTGTAACGGAAGATGTCAAACAGCACAAGGATAAAGGAACGACGCATGTTGTCAAAGTAGTCAGATGATTTCATACATATTCTTGCACTTTATTGATGCAGATGAAGAGAGTTAATTATGGCGAGCGAAACAGTTTAGGAAATACTCAGATACTTTACTTTGTAATACTTTTGATTGGCATAGAAGCTATAAGCATACATAATCCCGGTAAAATAAATTCACACTAGATTTATGTTTTTATAAAGCATCCCGAGTGTAAGTTTAGGGAGAGAGTGAATCCGGATATAACGGATGACACACACTTACACTTAAACATTTACAATGCTGTCTAGATTTAACGTGCAGTAGCGCACAGGACTGCATATAACAATGGCATGAATAGCTGAAAATGCAATTAAATTTACATCCTCTCTGAAAATTGCGAAGCTTCTAGTTAATTTAGCATCCCCTCTTATCCCTAGTTGTAGGGGAGATGTATTTGCATTTGATCATGAACATGGGGGGAGTCTCTGATTGGGAGATAATCCCAGGGTAGGACTTCTCCTGAGGGCAAAGTAACGAACTCGGGACGTTTGGAAACTTTGGAACCGGCTTGGCAAGCTATTTGGAGCCTCCGTCTACATATTTGTAAGATATAAACACAATACGATATAACATTTTTTAAGGCTTACGTGCGATATGTAGGCCAACCTATAAAGTGGAATGTTGGTCAATAAAGCCCTACTGTCGGTTCTGATATGTATTTTTAAGAGTAGTAAATTTATACTTAAAAATATCGTATGTAAAATATTTAAAGCACATAAAAATAGGTAATATACATCAAAACATGTGAAAATACGTAACTTAAAGCAAGAAACACAGACATTTTCGGTATAATTCGTCAGCATTTTACCTTTCTAGGTATGGTACTTGAATGTCAAGGAATTATGTAATACCGTACTAAGTAGGCTACATATAATAATAATAATAATAATAATTATTATTATTATTATTATTATTATTACTATTATTATTATTACTAGACTATTATTATTCTTTAGTAGTTATTTATTCCAACTGATCATACATATGGGACATTCTGTGTGGTCCCGTGGTTAACGTCGCTGGCTACGGATCCATAGGCCCGGGATACCCGGTATGTCCTCGGATTTTACTAAGGTAGGGAGGTTTGGATCGGGATCCACGCAGCCTTGTGATACAAACTGAGGAGCTACTTAATTGAGAAGTAGTGGCTCCGGTCACGGAAACCATCATTAACGGCCGTGGGTTTTGGCATGCTTGACCACAAGCCCCCCAATTTTGTCACCTGCCTAAGGTATATGACGCAGAGGTCGGGTGATAAGCTAAGTCCCACAAAAGATGTAGCGCCCCGGATTAGTTTTAGATCATACATATTTGGGACATATGAAATTGCACACAGAACAAGGCATCCCTAAAATAACAAATTAGTTTAATTTTATTGAGAAAAAAATGCAGATTTCACAGACTATATAAAGATATAAAACGTTGAAAGGTGAGGAAAAACAGTGACAGTAGATATTAACATAGAAATTGAAGAAGATATTCATATGACAAGCAGAAAAGGACTTATTTTAAAACTAATAGAAATATTCACTGACGCCATGTAAAGAGAGTTTCACTGATACTTTAAATTGCTTGGTTCCCAAATTTTTAGTATGCTTTGGCAATACATTGTAGGTCTATAATTTAATATCTAATTCGTTGAAACTATTTTTGGTCATATAAATTGTTTCTTCTCAAATTTACTTAGATTATCCATATTTCTCGTATTATACTAATTATTAACTTCCTACGCATCATAATATTTCAAACTCCACTGAAAATACAAAAATACACAATACAGGGTATGTTTATAATGTTTATATGATGTAAAATAAACAGGGAATTGTGGCAGATATTTTTACTGGGGTCAAGCCTTACAGAATATCTAATATTTACAGTAAAAAGTATTTCTAAGTTCAAGAGTCTGAGTTCAAATTGAATTAAATAATTTATTCACTGCATTCTGCCTAATGGTTTCATAGATAATTATTTAAGACTTGCTAGAATTAATGTAAATTTCACATATTACATCAAATGATAGTATAATATTCTCTCCTACCAATTTATTCTTTAACTTCAAAATACGTTTTTCCCCTGACTGATATCACCCTCAAATGCGCGATAAAAAGTCTTATTGATCAAATACCCCAAGTCTGCATCACCAGAACCAAGAAAACTCCCACCCCAGCACACAAAATTATACTAAATAATAAATTATTCGTCTCGACTAGAGGGGAGTGCGTGCTCCCCTAGGTACCAGACCCTGTCTATTAAAAATAGAGCCGATAGATTAGTTTTCATCATCTGGGAAAGGCGTAACAAGATCTTGTTAAGCCAGAGTCATGATATCGTTATGTTTATTGAAAACGGTATCAGTCGATAGCAATTGGAAATAGGGCTGACCTAGTGTGAATGGTGACGTTCGTGATCGTGATTGTGACGTGTGGCACGCGACACGTGGTCACTTACTGGCGTGCATGACAAAGTGTCCTCCACAAACAACATCTTGAGGAATTAAGAAAGACTCTAAATGAAAATAAATTTTAAAAAAGAAGATAATATAAAAAATTGGTAAGAAATACAAAAGAAGTCAAAAAGATTGTCAAAATAACGGAATACGTTACGGTACTGGAGAAAAAAGTACAATCTAGCTCTCTGAAGGATTGAATGATTGCTACATCATTCATTCGCTGTTGACCTATTGTAGACCATAGACAGTCTCTTTGTATCATTATATTAAATAGTCGTGGGAACCGGAAAGTATATAAATGTTACTGGGTGAGGGTTGTACCCCCAGTAATTATTTTGCTGGTGTTGAAAATACAGAGCACCCCCCGAAGTCGACGCCTATGGTACAGCGTCTTTATTTTCTGAGTACTATGCCCAGGTCTTCTTATTCGGATTTTGATCACCCCTAGATCTTCAACCTGCATCTCTACAAGAAGAGGAATCGAATTTCCGAAACCCGATACTTCTCGGTCGTATAAAAAGCTTCTTCAAGCAAATAACAAAAACAACGCCCACAAGAGCACAAGCAATGGTGATTAACTGATCAGTGATCACGATAACGAAAATGAGTTCAACTTAACGCTACAATTCACAGGCTGTATTGTAATGATGAAGCAGAATCGATATACTGTAACTTGCATAAGGGTAGGTCCCTTCCAAAGTTGAGAATATTTTACAGGAAAATCAACTTTCAGCAGCTGTCAAACATCGGTTTCCCTCCAGTGAGAAAGCATTTCTTAGTAGGAGTCAAATCTGTTTACCAATAGAGAATTCTGAAGAGGAACAAGAAGTTTGTTTTTGAAAGAATAATAACTTATACTTGCAATATCCATCCCCTTAACAAAATATCTCCAAAGAATCATTAAAACTTCTACAAAAAAATTTCAGACACTCGATGAAACGCAAGCAACAAGAAGAGCTAAGAATTTGCGAGTTGTAATATTGGTGGGTCAATCATTGTATTGTTTTATTAATATCGAAGCAATGGATTTTTCCCAACTCATATTTTTTATTGAAGATTTATAAAATTAAAGTATCAGTTAATAGAGATAATTTTGCAGGAAACTTATCAAAATGACTGATAGGCCTACTACCAATAATACAGAGTAGGCCTACTGCGCTACAAACAGGAAGGTCGTGGGTTCGATCTTCGACGAGACCGTTGGGATTTTTCAATTGGCCTAATCCTTTTGGTGGCACCTGGATTTCAGGAATTTAACAATACCAGACTCTAAAATATAAACTTTTCTACAAGCACAAGTGTTGCTTAAACTTTTCCTTTTACGTTTTACAGGATATAAGTTTTCAAATCTATTTACAGCGGTAAGTTTAATTTTATAAATCCCGAATGTCGCCAAGTATTTTCTTTAGTTTTATATCAGTTCACTTTATATTAGAACCACAACCCTAAAATACAGTCGGGTGAAATAGGGTTTATATGCTTGGAAATTTAAGAATAAAGCAATAAAATAAGAAGTGAATGTTCTAATTGTTCATTATCAGCTGATACATCCATTCAAGAAACGGTAGTAGCATTAGTATGATGACAATAATGATTATAGTAATATTAAATAGCGCAATCACTGGAACAGAATGAATACCTCCAGAGACACAACTGTTGAAAATGATTCAAAATATAGTCCTACTTGCTAGGAAAGATAAGTTTTCTGAAACTGAGCAACCGTACTATAAAGGTAAACCCGAAGAATGAAAAAATGTAGAACTATGTCTAAAGATAAAATAGATATATAAGGGGAAAGCATTATTTACACCCAAGGAAACACATCAATTTCCTTTTAATAGAAGCTCTAGAATAATAATTCTGAAGAAAAAATCTGGTTGCTGAATGAAAAGGTGTGTACTGTATTTTGACTGTATGCAACGAATAGTTGCATTGTAGTAAGTGTATGGAATAGTCACAAAACATCTGCAAGAAATAACGGGTAGCTATTGCACGAAAAGCATGCGCAGTTTATTCAAAAAAGCTGTTTTACTAGGAATAGCAAACATTGCTTTTATTTAAAATTTTTACCAAAGTATGTGAATATAACTAAAAACACAAATGAGTGGAGGGTGCGTAATATTTCTAACGAATAGCATTCTACATTCCAACTGTCAAAAAAGCATAATTAATGATTTACTTTGTGTGCAATTAATATGAGTGGACTTTCAAAACGCAGTTATTGCAGAACTATTTGTTTGTCAGAAAACGCAAAAAACTACTGTACAAAAAGCGTTTTGATTGTCAAGCGGCGAAGGACTAACAGGACTAACAGCGTTTTGAATGTCCATACTAAATTCAGACCTCTGTAAAACCGCGAAAAATAGCATTTTGATGCTGTAGCCACGTTCATAATGTAGAGAGATACATATACAATGATATGCCACCAATAACTCATTTTTGAAAAATTGTGGACAAACAGCGTTTTGAATGTCCACTCCTCATAACTTATGTTTATTTTGGCAGAAAAACATATGAAGTTGAAGGTTAAAATAATAATAAAAATAATAATCATCATCATCATCATCATCACAATAATGTAAAAATATCGTCGGTATTAATTACTAATTTTTGTAAATAAACTCAAATTTTGTAAGCAGACGATTAGAGATTTAAGGAGTAATGAAATTAATCAGTGTTACCATATCTTCATTAGTACACAGTGTAAATTAGAATGTTAAGATGCACCATGCGTAAATATTCTCCAGCAAACCCAGTAAACTAAGCTATGGTCAGAACTTGAATATGACATATAAAACACACGCCCATCACATATGTCAGATGCATAAGCTTTTTTTCTCTCCTATCCGTAAAATATGAGCAAATTTAGCGAGGTTTACAGAAATGTACTTTCCTCGTGACCTTTCCAGGAATCCCTCTTTAGGAATTGCGTGTTAATAATGAGTGTGTTTTCACACCTCTCGTATTATTTCGGGAGCAGGTTTTGGTTTTAAATTGCGTGATATAAAAAAGTTGACGTTAGCCAACGACTTCTTACACAAAGCTCTGTTCTCAATTCTGAGCAGGAACATCTGGAATTATAAAATTATAAATACATTCGTGTTTTCTCCAACAATAAATAGACCTTGAAATGTTTCGATGCTTCTGAGCCGATCTATAGCTCTTGTACCAGCTAGAGAGGGAAATTTTCTCTGTTATTATTCATTCCGCAATGAAATGTCTTAACTTGAAATTCCATGTGACACATCTCACCTACAACTGATAAGTTGACCATTCCGTCTCGGCATCAACTACAGTGGAGCAAAGAAGCAGATGTCGCAAATGAATTAAACTATGTGGGCATGAACCCATGTTTTATTGTGGTTATTTCCAGGTTGTATTACTACTTAGACCTACAACCGCCGAAATTTTATTTCGCAATTCCATTAAAATTATCCTAATAATTTGCAGTGGTATCTGGCTACATTAACAGATTAGAAATTCATTACATGCAGAACTGTAAATCAACTGTAAAATTGTTAAAAAGTGATTATCTGATTGAATTAATATGATGTAATAATTTAGGGTGGCGTGCACCAAACTCATGCCATTTACTCTTTTAGTAAGCCTTACTTCTTTAGTTCTAACTACTTTAGTAAGCTACTCTTTTAGTAACCGTACTCTTTTAGTAAGGACGGCGTGCACCAACCAGGAGTAAACTAAACTCGGCGGCTTTCAACATAGAGGAATGTACTAAAGAAGTAAAAATTTTATTTACTCCCAGAGTAAATGAACTTACTCCACAAGTGGTGGAGAGCACCAACACGGAGTACGTTACTAACGTAGTAAGTTGTGGAGTAAATAAGGCCAATATTTACTCCTACTCAGGGGGTGGAGTAAAGTTGTGGAGTAAGTGTGTTCTGTGGCATTTGCGTGAGTTATGAGTTACATATCACATTAAATGGATTACATAGTTCAAACTGAGGATAAGTTATTGAGATGAAGAAGGTTGTATACCAAAAATGAGAGTTGTGTCAGGTGATTTAATAAATATTAAGCGAACCATACCTAGTAGGGCATTTAATAACGTAAATAATTAAGCTCATAAATCCTTACATGAAATTTTGGCGTTTGGAAGAAACGATGTCAGATTCTCACTACATCCATGTGATTTCAGCCAGTCAAATGTGGAAATATCATTGCGGAGAGCGATCCAACTAGGAAGACGTCCACCAAAGGTGAGGGGAAGAGTGAGTGGAAGGGACGTTTGCATTGCACGGTACAAGGAGCTCATGTGCTCTTAAATATCTTCCTAGCTGGATCGGCCTTTAGATTTTGCAGTTCTCCCTAACTTTGGGTCAGAAAACGACGATGTATTTCAAGCTAATCATATGGATACAGATATCGGCGAGGTATAGTACATTCCAATAAATGAAAGCCTCCGTTCTTGGAGCTACCCAGAAAACACTTCCCCCTGCTACTTAACCATAGAATTACTGAACAATAGGTGATTCTCATTGTTAAACGATTTAATGTAATTATTGTAAATTAATTTTATTACATTACACTTCTATAGCTTAACTTAAAGCACAACATTGCGAAGGCCAGATTATAATAATAATTATAAGAGCTAAAAGTTCAATAGTTGCACCCGCAGTGTTAATGAATAATAGGTCCTTTTTTCTAACCCAGGTGTAAAAATGTCCAAACAGGCCACATCGGAAGAAAATTTGACTGACTCTGGGATTAGCGTACATTGAGAAGGGGACACATTGTAAAACCATTCCTTAAAGACTCCCCAAGTTTCGAATGGTGGAGTGAGACGAGACTTTCATGTTTGGGAATAAACTATAACAGATGCTGCAGGTCTATAGTATGCTGCTAACTATTGAATTAACCCTGTGGACAGGAAAGTGAGAAGCATTATAAACTATATAGAAAAAAAATGCCAACATGAGTGCCGAAAGAAAATTTTAAGGAGGGGCCCGGAGGTTGAAGCTGCACAGGATCTAGAGAAGTAGTCACTGAAATTATTTTTAAACACACAACCATCTACATAATTATTATTGTTCATAGCTTCCGAAATATTGTACCGCCATTTTTTTGTTTTTAAATATTACATTTCTCAGTTGTAATATTATTATTTTTATAAGGTAATATTTTTTAAGTAAATGTTCTGTGCATTTGAAAAAGGACAAACATAATGCCCCTTATTAGTTTTGTTATCCTTTTTATCCCCCTTTTTCATGATTTTGTGTAATACTTCTTATTAATATTGTTAAACAGTCAATAAGTATTAATAATTCATTATAGTGAGATTTATGATAAACAACTATAGAATAATTGATTTATCGTTTTTGGGGAAGAATATGTAACTTTAGGAAGTATAAATATTTTAATATATTTTAGAACTTTATTATTATTATGAGAGAAATAATTATAATATTGACAGTGAATCAATTATGAAAATCAACTGGAAATTCCAATTGTTTGCATTATAATACAGAAATAGTTTGCACAAAAATTGTAATCACAGTACCCATACGTAGGTTACTAAACTGAAAATACTCAATTGAAGGAATTAAAATTAGTAATGAATAAAACATTACTATTAGACCTATTTTAAAACATGAAGATTGTCATTAGTAATATTTGGAACAACCCAAATTCATATTCATTGTTTCAGCGAACCTTTCCTTTTCATTATCTGGCACTTGAATAATACTGGCAATTGAAATGCACGTGTTCTGCTGCGCTGCACTAACGTTTCTGCTCTGTTCTGCGCAGAATTCGACTACTTCTTTAGTAAAAATCGCTTACTACTTTAGTAACAACTAAAGAAGTAACTATCAATTGAGCTCTCCAACACCAACTAAAAGAGTAAGTTACTAAAAGAGTAGCACTAAAGTAGTAAATTTAGGAAGGGAACCTTACGTAACAAAACCCGGTTTGTCTGTCTCACTCTAGCACATACATTAGTATGACTTAAGAGTGAGACAGATGTACTGGTTCTTGTATACTCCAGGTCTCCGTCTTAAATTTACTACTTTAGTAAGATTTACTCCTGGATGGTGCACGCCACCCTTAGTGTCATTAAACGTTATAAACTGGAACATTTATTTTTAGGAAAAAAGCGTTCTTTTAATAGGTGATATTTAGGATTTTTGGGTCATATTTAGAGTCATATTTTCCACTTTGTTGGTCATAAACATCCGAACCATAGTTATTATTATTGTATCGTCAACTACTGTGGCGCAGGTGATGCTTTCGCTCCTCTCACGCAGCGGGCCCGGCTTCGATTCCAGTCGGAACAAGTTGCCTGGATGGGGTGCTTTCCGGGGTTTTTCCTTCCCTGTAAGACGAATGTCTGTTAACTTTAGGCCCTTGCGATCCCCAAATATCATCTGGCCGTCATTTTCAACTTCATCTCATCCGCGCCTTGTTTAGGGCGAGTGCGTCTGTCTCGAAGGTGGCCCCGGCATTGGCCTGATCACTCATCCGGGGAGGTCCTCCATGTTCTTGTCTAGCCAAAAAAGTATGTGTGTGATCCAATGATCACCAACAGGTCGCGATCTAGCAAGGCCTGAGCGGCGTGGTCCGCATAAACGTACCTTCATCGAGAAAAGTCAAACTAAGCGGAAGGAAGAAAATTATCTTCTTATTAAATCATCATCAACATAAACTATTTGTTACGTTTCTCAGCAAAATTCCTGAAAATTTTCACTGGTTCCTGGCGTTAATGGAACTCCGGTTCGCACGCAAAAGGAAACTGATATTCCTTTCAGATCCAAATTTCACAAGTGTTCAATATTCTAATTTTTCCTCACAGTTTCCTGACACTTTTCGGACATAATGCCATGAGTGCACAATGTCAGCTTTTTGGACTGCATTTAGACTTTTCTTTTTTATGTGAAGCTCTTCTAGATAGTGAATCCCTGGTTTTGGTATTTTTCTTGCTTGTAAGTTCACTCATTACTATCGTTATTGTTATTAATATGTATACTAAATTATTATTGTTACTTAAAGATGTGATTTCATTTTCTAGTACAAATATTTTGGTCCAAATGGAAAACAAAACTCTTGGCTTCCGGTTTGTAGTAATTTACAACCGGATGAATCTTAATTACAACTGAAAGTTCATAGCATAGATCCAGCTGAAGTCCCTTCATTTGGTCTGTAAAGAACACAATAAGGTTGAAGCATGATTCTGTATACACCCCCTCCCTTCTTTCTAAAGTCATTTCATTTACTGTACATCATCAGGTTTCCATAGAATGGAAATTGCTCAGAATATTGGGAGGGGGTTGAGTTTGTGGACTGCCTAAGGTATGTCAAGTCATTATTTGGTGTGTTTATCTTTCTTCCCAATTTTTTAAATATATATTTTCTACCCGGTCGCGTCTTAGGTCATTATTAATATTGAGCTCAGCATACCAAAGGAATATCTTTGGCGAAGTGGCTAAAGTGTACTACAAGTGAGCAATGCAATTTGACTAAATATCTGAAATGATCATAGATTTAAATTAAATTATTAAATTGGTCATTTTTCATTAGGTCTACACGGTAGGAACTACAACCTTCAAGTTACGATGTACATTTGAAACAGAACTGTCTCTTACTGTGCTTTCTACGCAACTTCCATTGTTACAGGCAGTAGACTTATGTTCATTAAAGTGTTCAACTTATAATACAGTGGGCTATTTTCCAAAAATACTCTAAAAACGATTATCATCCAATGATAACGCTCATTTAGAATACTCTAAACATTAATATTAAATATGAAGTACTTTACTTGTTTATTTTCATTCCAAGGAATTACTTACTGGCAAGAAGGCCTGTTAAGGTGTAGCTTATGCTGTAGTCGGAGCATTCTTGAATTCAAGGTGAAAAATCTTCCCGAGTAATACAGTTTCCTGTTTAAACAGTAAAGACGTAAAGCTTTACTGTTATGTTATTAGACGGACAGCATTCACATCCCGAATTTTTTGTAAAACTATTGTTGTTGAATCTCCAAATATAATTAGGCCTATCTCTATTTCACCTTTCGATATGCTGGGCTTTAGTTACAGTACAATTAATGCAATTTACATTCATTTACAGTTTTCTTAATTTCTATACTTACGTATTAACAATATAGCAGATATGAATAAAATTAATTAATAATCAAATACTAATACTAAATCAAAGTTTCTTAAAAATAAAATTTAAATATTCACCTAACTTCTTGTAGCAGCATTTCTCATGCAAAACATTTGTCAAAGGCTGTTTAAATCTATTTTGGCAATAATCTAATTGAGTAATAATGTTTTGTCTTTGACTTCCAAAGCAGAGCATTTAAATATAAGCTGTGATACAGTCTGATTTTTGTCTTTAACAAATCTGCTCGTACTATCTGCCAAAAAGTTATATATTTTGAATCATTTCTATGCATGGCAAGATCAGTAGTTTGCATCTCAAACTAAACAATTCCCCAAATTAGGTCAGAAAAACATCAATAAAATCCATCGGTATCAGAAGACCCAATTCTGACATTTAGGCTACTAAGGAAATTACAGATATAACTTAGATGAAGAGCACTGGGATGGCATCCGTTATTGGACTAGCCTATACAGCCAAGGACTTACAAATAGCGTGAATAACTAATGTGGAATTGATAAAATGAGTAGCTTGCTTGGAAGCCCATCTATTTCGGAAGTTTTCGCGATCTTGTAAATGGAAAATAATTACATTATCTAGCTTGTGTAATTCCTTTGTAGAATTTCAAGGAATAAAATAGAACAATTTCAGAAAAGCACTAAATTCTTGTAAAACATATAGGCCTACTGGTAAACTGGTGAATGACTGTATCGGTACAGGGATTTAATTTTAGGCCAAGCTTAATTAAATTACATCGATTAGAGCATGCTTTACTCATTGATAACATAAAAACAGATAAGACATGAATGTTTATTTTCTGTCGAAACATCTCAAATGTTAAATGTTCACTATAAAAATAATTCAGTTCGGCAATAGGCATACCGAAAGTATAGTTTTTTATTGCTTTTATTAATTTCAGCGCCCTTTTCTTTCTTTCTTTCTTTCGTTTTTCTTTCTTTCTTTTTTCTTTCTTTCTTTCTTTTTTCTTTCTTTCTTTCTTTTTTCTTTCTTTCTTTTTTCTTTCTTTCTTTCTTTCTTTTTTCTTTCTTTCTTTCTATCTTTCTTTCTTTCTATCTTTCTCTCTCTCTCTCTCTCTCTCTCCCTCTCTCTCTCTCTCCCTCTCTCTCTCTCTCTCTCTCTCTCTCTCTCTCTCTCTCTCTCTCTTAAACGTGAGCATTAAATACTTTGTGTTTTTCATACTTCTGCTATTTTCTCCTTCATATATTTTAAGACAGAATTATCTTTACTTTGTCGCCTTTCTCTTTTTATAGTATCAGTTACGAGGTACAAGCATACACGATTTAGGGTATGATACTGGTATGGGAGATGAAGAGCGGCAATTCATTCTTATTTTAGTACGTCATTGTTTTGTGAATAAGAAACAAGTGCCTGGCGATGCGCTGAAAGATTTTCAATAACCCGTCAGCCATCCAAAGAGAGAGAAAAAACAAACCCGTTTTCCTCTCCTGACTGCCTCAACACTTCCTTCACCAAAACGATTCATTCCCTCACTGAGAGAATACATGACAGGTCTGTCAGTGTCTAACACAATTTGGCACGTTCACTCCTGCGAGGCATGTTGACAAGCGCTGTCCTTGGTACGTGTTGCTGATGAGGAGACTTCTCACAAAAATATAAAATTGTAGGAGTAAAGAAACAAAGTATAAAACAAAAAACATATTGAAAAGAATAAGCTACAGTTTCTCTGACTTCTCAATAGCTAGCCATTCTTAGTGTAATTTGAATTCCTAGGCTTCTCAGAATATTTCGAAAGTAAAGTTTTATAGCGATCATCCTTAAATTATCTAACCCTTCCTGCTATACCCTATAAATCCTTCCTGATCAACAGGGCCCGGATTCTGATGACATATCATCTTTTTATTGAAGCTGCATATAGCCTACATTGCCAACTTGTAGATAAATCCTAATCATGACCTCTAGAATATAGAAATGCATTTTTATTAGGTCTTTTTTGTCATTTTATGCCATTTTATATTTTTAGGAAATTTATTTCAATTTTGCGTCATTATTTAGTCATTTTCTTGTCATTTACTTCCTTATTTTGTCATTTTCATGCATTTACATTGAGTATATTCTTATATTTAAATAAATTACTTGGTTAAAATAATGCAATATTTTTGTAGGATCTACTTTAAAAACAACCGTCTTACTTTTCTTCTCAGATGCTCCAATGAAGAACAAAGAACAACGTTTTTAGACCTACAACATCCTTTATTCATATACAGATTTTACAATTATGTGTGAATTTGTCTATAACTTTGTGTGTACGATAATCATTTTTTATAAATAAAATATAAGTTTTTAGGTCATTCTTTATAGTCATTTTCTTTAAAATTTAGGGTAATTTTATAGGTCATTTTTCAAACAATTTTAGGTCATCAGAATCCGGGCCCTGCTGATCAACAAGCTCAGGAGTCATCCATAATTTAAATCTTGGCATATCCATAAACTCTATCCATAAACTCTATTGAATGTCATACCAATATTGGGATATTAATGTAGGCCTACTGCTAAAAAAATCTGTCAAGATTTGCGTTATTAAGCATAATCGAAAAATATAGAATATTAACTGCTTCCCTAAAATATATCAGCGAGTTTCATATACTGACACATTCCTTTAACCGTACCATCTATCAATGAATGAAAGAGATTGTGACTTAGCTTCGATACGATCCATACAACGCAGAACTGCCAAGGATATTTTAACAGAATTGCAAACATTTTTAAAATAATTTCCTGCCTACCATATCTCCGAAAATTTCAGTTCGATGCCAATTTTTTAATTTTTTTTAATATACTTCAAGAACCAATCTACCAACAGCATTCATTCACTCATTCCTTCATTTACTCGTTGCTTCATTGTAAACAAAACTGCCAAGCTGCACCTAAAAGTCAATCAAAATATTTTATACAATTACATTTTTTTTTTTTTTTTTACATTTACAATTGTAATTTTTAACAAAATGACAACTGCAGTTTTGTTTGAATTTTCGAAAATTAAATTTCCGTAAGTTGAACCAGTCGAAGCATGTCGATAAATGATGACATAATCAAACATACGGGCTTAAAAGAAAAAGTCACATAGTAATGAAAAATAATAATTAAAAGGAAGTTGAAAAGAAAAAGAAATGAGAAATAAGGTTAAAAACCAATAATTAAATTAATTACCCAATTAATCAAAATTATCTTAAGTTTATAAACAAACGAATAGATTATTAGGAATTGCCTTGTTTTCATTTGTGTAATCTATATCCATATTATGGGGGAACTGACACGATGCTACTAACACTCCGAGTCAAAGCCATGGCTTCAGATTTCATTGTCATAAAACAATAGCCACATGTGATGCACTCAATTTGTAACACAAATGAATACAAGGATGTTAATGGGCTGAACCACACATTACTGTATATGGGCAAAGTAAATCCCTTTCAGAACTCAATCAAAGTCCAGTGGGGTCAGCAACTAGCCGGGTGTTCACTGCATTCCGAGCTCAACTCTTGTTTAGTGTGAGCTTTAATCCCACTTACATTGAAAAAAAAAAATCAGGTAAACTGATGTAACAATGTGCCAGTATGTTTTTGTTTAATCAGTTATGATTGCAATTATGATATGCA
Organism: Ectobius pallidus; assembly: GCA_964059195.1. Lineage (NCBI taxonomy): Eukaryota > Metazoa > Arthropoda > Insecta > Blattodea > Ectobiidae > Ectobius > Ectobius pallidus. The sequence goes on from CAXKWD010000004.1 coordinate 99,380,598, forward strand.
GAATACAGGAAAAAAAAGTATAATTGGCCGGTTTCGGGATTAGAACTATGGAACTCCAGAATGTGAGGACAAGAGGTTATCATCTCGGCCACCTGGGTCAGTTGAACGGTCTAGTTGGACAAGCGCATGTAAAGCAATAGTGTTAATTGTCATAGCTAACTGCATTTTAATTTTCAAAGCCTTATAAGATCACAATAAAACAATAGGCTATGTTGTCATGATAACTGATTTGCATTTCATAAATTCTTTCGAATACTGTACGTATATTACTATAAAATAGGCACTAAATTGAGCATTACTCCGAAACAGGTCAACCGATTTTACCCAATATCAATAGACGTCTTCCCATGGACATTATAAATGTGTATACCAAGTCTCATAAAAATCCGTTAAAGTGTATTTGAATTACCGCGTCTTTAAAATAGACACTAAATTGGGTTTTACTCCGGTACCGGTCTACCGATTTGGTCCAATATCAGTATACGTCTTCCCATGTAGGCTACATTATAAATGGGTATACAAAATTTCAGGAAAATCCAATAAAGCATATTTGAGTTATCGCGACTTCTTATAGCGTATATAGATCAGTTGAAAGCGCTAAAGCGGGCATTATTCCGGTACTGGCCAACCGATTTGGTCGAATATCAATAGACGTCTTCCCATAGACATTATAAATGCGTATACGAAGTTTCATAAAAATCCGATAAAGCGTATTTGAGTTATTGCGCCTTTAAAATAGACACTAAATTGAGGTTTACTCCGGTACCGGTCAACAGATTAGGTTCAAATTCAATAGGGTACTAATCATGGACGTCATAAATGCGTATGCCAAGTTTCATTGAAATCCGATACTATTTGAGTTATGGCGCCTTTCTAATTAATCTATGAAAATAGGCACTAAATTGGGCATTACTCCGGTACCGGTGAACCGATTTGGTTCAATATCAATAGAGTTCTTCCCATAGACATTATAAGTGAGTTTTCCAAGTTTCATGAAAATCCGAAAAAGCGTATTTGAGTTATGGCGCGTACAGACACACGGACAGACATTTTTTCGTCCCCCACACAATCTCATAAAGTACCATACTGGCACTTAATAAATGGTACAGATTGCCTATATTGCACGAACTTCCTCGCATATAGGCCTACGTATTGAGATATGTATTATTGAAGGTTTAAAGTTGACGAAAGAAACTGGTATGTACCAATCAAAAGTTAATACACATCCTCCACATGCCCTGCTGAATCAAAAAAAAAATGCTTACAGCAACATAGAAATCCGAATAAATATTTGGACCCAATAAGATCACGGCATACTAAAAGATAGCTGTAAGAATTCTGTAATCCTTGTAAAGTAACTAAAAAAACACTGAACTGTGTGAATAAACAACTAACCAACCAACAAAAGAAAATAAAAACGGTAAGAACTATCCAACATAGAAAATAATCAAATAGCCAAAACCATCGACACCGCCATCAAATAAACTGCTTTGTCACTTTTCCTTATTGAAATATCGAAAGCAGCAAATAAAACGCCATCCCCTGCCTGCCAACCAAGGATCGAATCCCGGCAGGGTCGTGATTTTAATTATAGAGAATCTACTCGTTTGCCCTTTGAATAATGTGTTTTCCATTAAGGGGGGTTGGATCCCCTTTCCGGAAGTCTCTGCTCATGATAAATTTCATGTTGCTCTTAGAGGGTGCACGGAACAAAAATGCATAGTTCAATATTAACTAATATAGGGGACTTAATACACACACTCACGTTCTTCCATTATCTATGATGATCTTTCCAGCAGTCTAATCCAATCTAACCATGTACATAAGATGGAATTTCTTACTTTTTTATCATACGGAAGATACGGTTCTAATTTCATAAATATGTACATATAACACAGATATAGACCCAGTTCAAAAAACAAACAAACAAACAAAGAAACAAGCAAAATTACGTAAAATATTTTCTGTGGTAGCCTTACATTATTATTATTATTATTATTATTATTATTATTATTATTATTATTATTATTATTATATTGTTATTGTTATTATTATTATACTAAAATATGAAAGCAATATATCAATTTTTGAAAATATATCATTTGCCCCCATTACTCACTAGGCAAAACAGTAGCAGGCCAAGGTTTTTTGGGGTACATATAAAATACGATGCTTCAAAAGAGAGCACATTCTTAAATCTTCTTTTAAAAGACAAATATACAGAGATCCCAACAAAGTACTCACACTTTCGTTCCCACGCCTCATTTATTTGCTTTTACGGGTGCACTTAACGTGAAATAATGACAAAAGTGCGAGTAAACTTCGAAGAAGGAAGATTATCTTAAAAGTTGTGAAGAATTTCAACTCCCGCTTCTCCAGGCCACTAAGACTGAACTTTTTATGGAGTAGCTAAAAGATAAGGTTTACAGCCTAAAACAGCTCATAAGCTGAAATAGAAGATGAAAGTGTCTCGCAATTTCAATGAAGACCCGTAAATGAGTACAGTAGATCTATTGCATCAATAATTTTATTACTAATACTCCGGTCTGCATTATCAACTGTGTTCAGATAATAACTTCGAATAATAATTTTTTCTAACAATCAAGAGAACTAATCTTATGTTCATTTTATAAGCCATTAAACTCATTCCTATGCTAATAAAATCAACTAAACTGATATAACAAAGTGCCAGAATGATTTTGTTTAATCAGTGATAATTGAAATTATGATATGCAGAAAATAAATTATTTTTGTAATCTATCTCCGAGTTAGCTACAGATCTATTCCTTAAACAGGGCTAGCGAAGAAAAAAACGTCTAAAGTCTGATGCTTAACCTTAATTCATACTCGTATACACTGATATAAGAAATTCATAAAATACACTGGCAAAGAACTCCGCTTAATGTACGTAGGTCTAATTATTTCACAGTAATATACCTTCTGTATATAACAGTATTCATGTAGTACTTGAACAACGAAATAAACAAACATCTGACTACCTTGGAGTCAAGGCCCTAAATGATTAGCAAAGCGGCTTTGTAGTATAGTCATGATTTCCCATTTAAAAAGCATGTGATCTTTAATTAGTCGTTACTCTGGTACCGGTCAACCGATTTGGTCCGAAATAAATAGGCTTCTTTCCAAGGACGTTATAAATGCGTAAACCAAGTGTCATGAAAATCCGACAAAGCGTATTTGAGTTATCGCGCGTACAGACACACGGACGGACAGGCATTTTCACGTCCCCCCCATACAATCTCATAATGTACATACTTGCACTTAATAAACGCAGGATTTGTTACCATTCACTTAAAATAGTATATAAGAATGCGAATACTTTTTGGGGGGATAACTGTATTCCTCTCAGAGACAGATTCGAAATACTTTACTCAGGAGATTAGTCCTTATAAAGATATCAAGCTATTGTGATTGGCAAATACCACTGCTACATGCGCCTAACGTAAATCGTGGTAATAGGCCTAGGCTATACGCCAAGACAATGTAGCCTACCAAGGAGGCTTTCCACTATTACATTTCCATACATAAAATTATTCTTGAAAGGGGAGTTCGTATCGTTCTAGTTATTATTATTACTATTATAATTATTATTATTATTATAAAAACATTAAATATTTGTTTATGGATTATTCTAAAACGAAATACTTGTTCCTGAAGAACTTGGTTCCTCTGTCACTCTTTTCAATTAGAGGTACGACTTGTCTTGTAATCGTTTTATTCCCATCTGTGGCATTGTTCAAGAAGCAGGATGTATTACTATTTACTCGTGTTTTATCACGTCAGTAATCTATAGTATCTTCTTCGCCTTTCTAACGAACACGCCCTTCTCCAATGAGAAATCCACACAAACATGGATTAAGTAATGGCCATAAAATGACGTTGATAATTTCGATTCAAATTATTAGTAATGACTCTCAAGATAAGTCTGATAAATAGAACAAAATTATCGCTTTATCTAACCAGTCGGCGTTGCTTGAACTGTACATTTAGACGTGGATTATTTTTATTATTATTATTATTATTATGATTATTATTATTATTATTATATATATGTTTTTATTATTATTATTATTATTTTTTTTTTTTTTAATCTAGCGAGGTGGCCGAGGTGGTAACGTCTTAGGTTCGCATTCGTGAGATCCCAGGTTCAAATCCCGTGGCCCGATTTTTTTTTCATCATGCTTTCCCCAGTCGTAAAGGCAAATGCCGAATTGGATATTTACATACCATGAATCATCCTAACCATTTCATCTTGTATCTTATCCATTAAAATTAATATCAGTTGAAATCTATTCCATAAGAATACACAAATAACAGAAACAATTGACAATCAATAGTTCCATGGCCTACCCTACTGTATAGAGACACAACCCGAACTCCTAAAATGGCCTCGCAGCTAAAAGGAGTATAAACACAGCTGAATAAAAAAAAATGTTTTTAGTGAAGCTGGTGCACCTCATACACGATTTTCATTAAACAAAATCTGATGTGAAAGTCACATAACTTTCTCTGCCCAAATAAAAGTTAGCAGTATTCACATATCCTTTTACAGAATCGCAAGACACAATTTTACGCTAATCCTAGAAATATATCCTATAAATATCTCTTCTTTCAATGATGCGACTAAAAGCGCAAGGGTATATAACAAACTTAAAAAAAAAAGAACAAGTGACTGCAGACTTTCCGCCGTAAAGAATAATTTCCGAAATTTATCGAATATTTCCCTCAGATACTTCTTTACTCTATGCATGGCCAACAATACATCTTTCTCACTTCACATTGTTATATAGAATAAGAGGCCGTGAAAGAGCGCTATTCAGTTGTTCATCACACAAGACAAAATTTCTACAAATAGTGGGTGAACAGTGGGTGGCTTGTAACTACCCTCAGAGAGTTTTTTGGAAAAAAAGTTTCAAATAAAAGTTTTAGCTCTCAGTAAAAGGAACACATGTGCAAATTTTAAAGAAAATCGTAAGAGCCGTTTTCGAGAAAATCGCGAAAAACGAAAATTTCTTCATGTAAAGTCCCCTTAAAAATAAGATAAATTTGTCGCCAATCTTCGAATCACATCTTCAGAAGGTACCTGACCCAAATACGAAATTTTGTTTTCATACGATTCTCCGTTTCGGAGCTAGCCTGTTCACAAACTTCCACACAGACACACACACAGACGCACAGACATGTTTCCAAAAATACTATTTTTGGATTCAGAGGGCCTTGAAACGTGTATATATGCCAAAAACTCAACTTCGAATTTTAGGGTCGAAAACAATACTTCCTCTACCTATAGTACCTATGGTACGGGCAGAGGAAGTAAAAATTATACCTATGTTTGTAACGGTTATATTTTCTATTTTTTTTTTTTTTTTTTTTTTTTAATTATTACAGGAAAATTTATATATGAATCACTGTTGGGCATGTAAATAGTTTCTCAGAATTAAGAGAGATCCCTGTACTAACTAACTGGTTAATATTAGTCTGAACACCACACGTACCACAAACCCAATTTCAAGGTGACAACTGACGTCCATCTCGCTTGTTCCATTATGAGATGAAAGCGTTTTATGTGAGACAAGGACATGGTATTTATGAAAGGTCGTTTCAGACTTCTCAGAAACAATAAAATTCTTATAACTTTTTACTGCCCACGAAACACTCTTGATTTGACGAATCGTCAAATAAAAATAACACTGCTGCGAATACAACAGTTGTAGTTGATGGTGTCACTTTGTTTCTCTCAGTTTTTTCCTCTCTTTTTTTTACTGTATCCAATCACAATAATACAGAGATATTTTTCTTCTCCTTGGAGACTGAGAGCTTCTCATCTTTTTCAGGATTCTATAGATATTCCACTATGGAACACTATTTCTTTCACTTGATTGTAGGTCTGTTTTAATATAAACAAATGGTTCTACGAGTAGCCTTCAAACTATAAGAGTTACAAATCTAATTTTAGCAAAGATAAGCCAAATAGTGGTACGTTGCCTCTGGTGCAGACATACTGAAAAATATTTCATGCACATAGGGGGATTTTAAGTGGTGAATATTTTTAAGAGGATTGTGCCCGTATTCGCAATATTCCAAACAAAATATAATAAAGTTATTACCAATACAACTGCTGAACGCTTACATCAATTTCGAATCAAGACAGATCACAGAATAAATAAAAATGTACATCATGAAATTTGTTTAAAACAAGTTTTAAAATTTTTATCAATAAACTGTTTGGGATATGAAAATGAAAGTTGTCTGTTGGAGATAAGAATGGAGATATTTATTACTTCAATTAATGTGGTCTATTTAGCAAAATAAACTGCAGTTACAGCTCTCTAAGGTAAGGGCAGTAAGAAAATTGGTTTATTATATAAATTCAATATCAGTGTTTTAGGTTATTTGATAAAATAAAGTATGATTTCGAAAATTACCCCTGCTGCAGAATAGAACTGGTCGTTTGAAAAAGGTACATGGGAAATTTCAGAAAAATCTCATTACTTTGGTTTCATCATCTACATAAAGCCTAACTCTATCGTTGGTGTTACAAAGAACATAACCTATAACATACCAGGGTTTCACGAATACAATGCAGAGCATAGGCGTACCGAGGGGGGGGGGGGTTTTGGGGGTTTGAACCCCCCTCATTGATTAAAAAAAGGAAAATTGTATAATTTTTTAAGTGTTCCCATAAATTACTTAATACAAGTATAAAGCGTGGGAAGCTTAAAACTCGTTATTTTGCGTCTTAATTTTTAAAATTTTCCGGGGGAGGACCCTCGGAAGCTTAAAACTCGTTATTTTGCATCTTAATTTTTAAAATTTTCCGGGGGAGGACCCCCGGACCCCCCTCTCCCTGGGGGGTATTCCATACCCCCAGACCCCGCGGATGTTATAACCCCCCCCCATATGGTCGGTCTGGTTACGCCTATGATGCAGAGAGTAAAACACAGTAATATGTATAAAAGGCTCTAGTTTAGCATTTTGCTCTGAATGTGTCGTTCAATTCCACACGAAACTGGTTATCAAGACTTCGGTAACACATTACTTCCTCTTTCGTGATAATTGTATAGCCTATACTTTGTGATCGTTACTTCGGATGAGGGTTCCTTCGTTATATTAACAAAATACGCCGTAAAACAGTATAATGAACTACACCATACCTGAGCAACTGAGGGGAAACGCTTTAGTCCCCCATCCACTCTGTGACGTATGAAACCTGCTCTTCATGTTCAGTGTCACGTCGAAACTGCTTTATGCTGACGTCAAGGGCGACTGTAGTGGGAGACATTACCCCACCGCACAGTGGCACAATGTGCCACAGCTGCGCACCCGTGAACTATACTATAATGCTCTGGACAAGTGGCGCGGGGAGGTTTACTGTGGAAGAGGTGGCCACATGGAATTATTTAAATCACTGTGAACAACATTGAATATGATAAAAAGTACATGGACTTACAACACATACACCTTTACTCTAGCTGAAGATTACGACAACATTACTTAGATGAAAGTCTCAGATGAAAGCCAATTAGTTGTCAACAACACACAAAAATACTAGAAGTTCTGAAGAAACTGCATAAATTATATGCCGCAGAAATAGCCTAGAACATAGGCAGAGGATGAGAAACAAGACCATGAAACCTGGTTAAGTTTACAGCATCGGAGGTAAATTGTACCGAAGAAAACTAATTAGGGTCTATCATGAGATCAGTGCATAAAAGAACTCGGTGTGTAAAATTTTACCTACTTAGTAGGCAAGATTCAAGTGGACGTGCATACCATATGCCCTTTATCAAATGCCCGACTCAATTGTTTTTGCCACACAATGATATTTTCCGCGGTTAACAAAGACTTAAGGAGCTTTATGAAAATGCATAATTTTTATTTTTCACATTTTGTGGCATAGCTCCCTTTTGCAGTAGTCCCCACAAGATTAACAGTAAAATAAAACCACCGGGTTTGTCCAACTCAGATTTTAGACATCCCAATCCCTCCTTATTTCTTGCATTCTTTCCAACGCATTCCTCTGTCACTGCGATTTTCAACATTCGATGTTAGTTAGAATGCTCCAACCACTACTTTCCCCCTATACACAAGTTTCCTGTTCAGGGGTCTGCGCCCCCAAGTGGATCCAATTAGTGGCAGGTCTGAGGGCTAATTAGCTGTGCGCTATCGATACCAAAATCGACCCAGTGAACTCGATAGAACCAGAATTAGGAACATATGAAAAATCTGATAACTGAAGAGAGGACCGAAAATGAATAACTTCCTGCTCGGGCCGCCATTTTGTTTAAGAGTTGATTTTACGGATACCTGCCACTCACTGTCAGTGAACTCATGATGAAACTTCAAAGCAATGGATGAATAAATATAAGGGTTTTAATAAGTACTTAAGTTAATTTTTTAGTTAAAAAACTATGTAGAACGGAGCAAAGCATACAAAATAAGCAAAGCCAGCGTTGATAACGCAAACACTGGGGTGTGAACTGACAACATGCTAACCAGGAGCATGAAACATAGCGCTGCTTAAATCAAACAAAAGCGATTTAATTGCATGAGAGCACGAACAAAACATGGAACAACATGAGGAAGTATGGGAAAAAGAAAGGCAGGAAACAGTCTACGGACAACTGAGCACTCACGTCATTACTCTTTTGCCGATGTTCTTTAAGTAGGGCTTACTTGCAGCCCATAACTATAGGCTTCATATGCACTATATTTAGATTATATGTTTTACCTTCATTTTAACATAAAATGGATTATAAGTCAATAAAAGATCAATTTATGTTTTATGTGCTTATATTTATTTGCATTGTCCTGTCGTATACGGCGACACGGAATCATCAGTTAATCTGAAACGGATTATTCTTGAAGAAAAATTGATATTTTTGAAAAGTAGAAACAGAAATCTTTTTGTACTAAACAGAAGACCTCACTAACGTTTGGCATTTACATTAATAATTTTCAAAGATTAATTTTGGTACATACAGATAAAATTTTGTACATACCTGTGCAAAGTTATCCCCAGGATTTCTTTTGTTTTGCTATTTTACATAGTTGAGTCTATAATTTAAGTGTTTTTATTTTTAGTTGAAAAGTCAAAGGCACAAGTTGTTCAGTGATTAGTTTTTATGCTTATTGATAGCATATTATTATTACCTCTTATGAGCACAACTGAAAATCTTTTAAACTTATATGGTTTTATTTTTTGTAAAATCTTACTAACTTTTTTAATGACTAACAAAAACATATAGTCTATCTTCAAGTAACAGGTTACTTACATAACATTAACATAATATTGGCTAATAATGCAAAATCTTTACATAATCTTTTTGTTGCAAAAGACGAGGTTGGGTCTCAGTGGTAAATTTAATATTTGACGGGTGCCCGGGAAAATTTGTCCCTGGGGCCCTTGCTATCTCTCCACGGCCCTGACTATATTCATATTAGGAAGGCTTTTAAGTGTTATTTTATAGTCACATACAATTTCGTCTATCGAATGAATGTTGCATAAAACATGTAAAATTTGAAAATAAAGTTGAAAATTAGTGTTTAAGCCTACATAAATAAAATGGTGTAAATTCTGAGTAAGTTGGCTGAGGCGGAAATGCCTTGAGCTCTTATTTAGAAGGTGCCAGCAAGTTCAAACATTGTGTTTGCCAAACTGAGGTTCAGCTTTCTTCAGTTTTCCCAAAACGAATGGTGGATTAATATTTGCTTGCGACTTACACTAAACATTCTTGTCTTCAACGTTTGTGATCTTGTGAGGAGGCGTCTAGGAAAGCGAAATGTATCTCTCACAGTAATTATATCATACATCAGACGATATTCCAGTGGTTGAATCATGCTCAGATCAAATTATCTAGCTTAGTATTCAGCGAAGAATTATCTCTGAATGTATATAGGCTAATAATCCCTATATTGCAATCAAATGGTCATATTATGATGAATGGAGCTACGGTGGAATGATATATGGCAGGGGAAACGGGAGCACCCCGAAAAAACCTGTCCCGATCCCTTTTTCCACCACAAATTCCACATGAATCCACCGAGATTCGATCCCGAGCGGTAGAAGGCGAGCGGTATAACTGCTCAGCCAGGTGGGCGGCCTTCTCTCTGAATATAGGCTACAAGACTCTGATTTGATCCCTATAATTCGTTCTCAGGGAAGCGAGGACGTATGTTCTGTTTCAAGACTGACTCATCCTACAAAATTTAAATACTCTTGTCACGTGCGATTAACGGAGGACGTTTTGTTTCCACATAGAAAGGTTATAAAACATTACAGCAATAACATTGTACATGTAAAAATAATAATTTTCAAGCTTTGCGTCACACGCAACCACCGCCTTCTAAATCACGTTACAAGATGCAAGCCCAGATTAGCAATACACGTGTAGCCAGCCGGCTCATTATCACAACACACAGGTACTCCAACTTGATAAAACTCCGACGAGTATAAATATTGAAAGTTTTATTTTAGATTTGAACACGACATAAAGTTCGAACAGCATAGCTCTGTGTTGCGAAGTTTCACAATAAACCTTCCAAGAAATTTCATGCAAGGGCTTTGTTTTTATTTTATTTCCAGCGTGTTTTGTACAGTCACCTACTATAATATTTGAACACTACTACTAAAATATTTATTCCGTACAATCTGGTTGACCTATAATTTAGTCAAAGATAAAAGAACATGCATTTTTTAAATTCCCCGAATGTGTTATACAATCAGATAAAATATAGAGGTATTATATTTTGCCCAGAATGTTTACATAATCAGATAATAAAATCTGTGTTACAAATGCCTGGCAACACTAAAATGTGCTTATTTTTATTACGGTGACATCATCATCGCATAACGAAAAGCTGCTCTGCAAGGTCCGACTGCAAATCCCTTTTTATGGAATTTAAAGTAATTTTGCACATTTAGCTAAAATGGAAACAGAAAATAAAGTTTAAAATTTATTTTTAATATCTCAATTTGTATTTCAGATATTAATTTAATTTTTTAAAATCAAAATTGAAGTAATCTCTTCAGACAGATATTAAAATATGAACTTGAATTTATATGCACGATTTTTTATGATCTCTTTACAAATTTACAGATGGATTTTTTGATACAATATCAAATTACCCAGAAAATTGAAAAGTTTAACAAACTGACAGATTTTTCTTTTAAAGAATTAAGATCTACATGGAAAATCCCATTAGACATTTTATTACACACAATGTAAATTACCTTTTGAAAAAAATCACAGCTGTATCTATATTTCTGTGGAAGATAGGTTTCGGGTGTGGCAAAATAACAAGCAAATTGAAACTGAGAAAACAAGGTATTACAGTTTGTCAGTTAGAAGCACACGGAGGTTTAAAAATGGTGTCAGAAGCACTTGTTCCATGTATCCAAACGGCATAAAATTTTGCAGAGTTACACTTCAGAAAATGTTTGATTTTTTTTACACAAGAATCTAAATATCGCATTTTTTACCAAAATGTCTAAAACAACACTTCTGACATCCCTTAAGCTAATTTGACTGTTTAACTTTTCAATGGTAGCAATAACCTAATAAGACTAAAATGAGAATATCTTGAAATAAGCAGAAAGAAAAAAATCGTAAAAATTTGAGCAACTCTTATCCATCTAAAATAAGGGAAGTACCTTTTATTATATAATTCAGTCCTTGAGAAACATCAACGAAACTCACAAAATCAAACTAGAGATTGAAGGCTTACTCATTTTTATTAAAAAGTGTAAATATCGAGAGCCTGAAAATTACTCCACGTTCAGTCATATTCTAATTATTTTACCTCTTATACCTTAATTCTAAAATTCACATTAATAGCGCTTCTGAAATCATAGCCCAATTCTAAGTAACAGTATAAACTTTACTGTATTAAGCTCACGATAAATGGAGAGCGAACACAGATAAATGTTTTAAAATTTGATTTCGCTTATATCAAGAGAAATCAATTTTATATGGTTCACTATTATAAAGAGTAAATGTTGCAGTAATAGAACGCGTTTCCTTGTAATTTCTTTATAGATGGACAGTCCACGAAAGGAAAATCCGGCCAATTGTATGGCTGTTCCAATCAAATCAAGTCGGAAACTGAAGCGTTTAGTTTCATAAGGGTCTAAGTACCAAAATCATGATTGTATAGAAAGCAAGATATAGACTCACAGAAAAATGTGCCGGAGATAGACCTAGCGCTATATCTTGGAATTTATTGCGACTGACGTGGCTTTCCCTGGACCCTTCTGAAATGCATTGGTCTGAGTACATAGATCCATTTTAAATTGTCAGTTAAAAAATCATGATTTTGGCACTTAGACCTTTATAAAACTGAAGGCTTCAACTTTGGAGTGAGTACGTAACAAAATGAGTTTACATGATTGCAACCATCTTAATTTAACACATCATGGACACCTAGGCCTACATTTGTCGTAAAATAATAGTGAAATTTAATGTAATAGGCCGAGCATTAGACAAAAAATGACTGGGCTCCAGATACTAGATCAAACCGGAGTGCAAACAAAATAATCATCACGATGTTTAGGACCAAAAATGCATTTAATGTACATTTCTCTATAATATTTTCTGTGATTTTTTATTCTATATTTTATTACTAACACAACAAACTGCTGTAGCCAATGGACAATAAGCAGAGTCAAGTTATCTAAAATAGTCAAACTGCTGGCCACTGCCATGCCTGCGGTCTTCCGCAGGTAATTAAGGTATTTGCCCAACGAATTCATTTGCAAGGTTAGCTAGGGGGTAGTTACTAGAACACTATTATTACATTACTTTAAAATAATTTCATATTATCTTTGTAATACGAAACAATTTTTGATAACTAAAAAAATACACAAGTTTTTAATTAAGTATGATTTAAATTAAGTATGATGTAAGTGAACACATTCTAATTCAAGAAAACCATTAGTCACAAGGAAAACTTACGAAATCAAAATATCTTAATTATTGTAAATAACGTGAATATAATTGATTTTAATGAGCTTCACATAGTGGTTATTATAAATAGGGGAGACCGGCCTTGGTTGTCACACGGGATGGTTGTCTCACTAGTATGTAACTGCATACACAGTTGGCAGGAGTGATTGGTTTAAAGTGGGAAAGATGCTCCCTTGACCATTAGCACCCCTTGCAGTTTCCCGCGAAGCAGGTGTTAGTTTTGTGTCCATTGTTGAAATATTTGTAATTTTCTGTGTTGAAAATAAAATATTTGCTCTGAAGTTTACTATTGTTATATATATGTAGGTAGTATTTTTTCCCTCAATAAAACCTAATGCAATAATATCATTTGATATAAGTTTATACATTTTACCATTCAAGTAAGACATTTTGAGGGGATAAGATGAAACTTTTGAGTATATTATGTATGTACTCTCATAGGAATCAGCATGGAATTCGTCAAATGGTATTTCTTACTTACCGAACATCCACGGCCACATAATTTATAAGCTATCGCAGCAGTGGGATAAGTTTACCTCTTGGTGTTTCTTTATGTACTGGAGGCGACTATTTCATCCACAAATGGTCATAATTAATGTACAAGATCAATTCCAACGTAGTTGAACAAGCATATCTCGTTTCACACGGCCGCCATATTTGTGACAGATAATTGTCTCTCGTTAAAATTTAATTTCCCGTGAGACAGACGCGTGTTGGAATATATCGACTTTTCTCCCGTCTTACAAAAGCGCATAGCTAGCTTCTTTTTTCTTTCCTCGCTTTGAACAATATATTTCTTTGCATTGAAGGTAATGTAAAAGTCCCATTGAAAAGAACAAATTTTCCCTATCAAAGAGAAAAACTGTACAGTACAATTAATGTCATCAATGAAATCTTAACGTGTATTCACAACCTATGAAGAGATATCAAATTACGTAACTCTTCCTTCTTTTTAGGAATTCAAACCAATAAGAATTCGATTACTTGATACGCCACAGCATGTCATTTCTTCTTTTAACATACCTGGTAATGCTTCTAACGTTCCTTTATTACTGACAGGGGAAAGTGCAATAAAGGTAATAGTATATTGTGATACGAGTGTTGTAAGTGCGTAATTGCAGAATCGAGGAAAAGTTTTAAGAGACGAGCCCAAGAAGAGGATCTGTAATGTACTTAAGACATTGTATGGCATACTATTTTTCCTACGATAGCGATTTACCTTGAAATAGAAATGTTACTTACGTGAAAATAATTAATCGCTTACAACAGATATTGTCAGAATACCAACTTAATCGATACTTCGATTACTTCAGTGCAGGCAGTGCGGAAGCGCACCGTATCAAGACCTACCTGTAGAGGATTTTGCATAAAACTTAATTGCCTGATGAATTATGAAGATGATATTAAAAAATAAAAAGGAAGTAAAGACAAATAAGATTTAAACAGTAATTCAACTAAAAAGCATGATTATATTCCATTTCTGCAGTAACGGATATCCCAAAAGCTACAGGCTTTGATATAACGGCACACATGTGCGGTAAGTTAGGCTACCGGCACTGGGTGTTGAAAGTTCTATTCTCCATCCACCATGATAGCTCGAACGGTAAATGAATGAAAAAAAAAACTATCGTAGAAAAAATGACATAATTCCGGAGGACCAACTATATATAGGTAGTTATGTTATATATACATATAACGTATATATTATATACTGTATATATATATATATATATATACAATTTATGTTCCAAATTCATCGTAATTCTACACAATATGAAGTGCAAATGGATATGGGTGTTTTTTTCTGTAATTTGGATCAGACACGCTACGCACCAACAAAAGCAATATTACGAGTATATAATGTAACGTTCTAATAACAGGACTACAACTACTGACATGTCTTAGGGTTGTTTTCAATGTTTTAAAAAGTAGCTTACCTTTAAGGCTGCAGGATTTTTAAGGAGCACGGCCGTACTTTCAATTCCAATAATCATATTATGCAAATGAAGGAATAACCAAATTACATCATAAAACGAGAGTTGCGTGATATCTGCCATTTCGACTCGCATTTGCGCAGAAATAAAGCCTCTTGGCAATAATTATGAAATAATCCTATTACATTTTCCTGCACGACAAGACCATTCCATATTACTTTTCCCATTCTATATTAAGTACAATGATCTGGAAAATGGTAATTTTATTGACCACCAATGCGCCAGCCCCAAACACTCTTCAAAAATGTTCTTCAAAATTTGAACTAGAGTGTTATAATCCTTTTCCATATGGGCAATAAAATGTTAAATAAGATTGATACGTACTTGTCTTCATTATGCGCCTATTTAAAAAAAAAGTAAACCAGCTAATACAGAGACTCCACCGTTAGAATTCCAAATGCATTAACAACGGATTGACAATTAAAATCTAAGTGACCGAAGACACCTGATTCGATGACTTCATTGTTTCAGATATCGGCAATTTAGAAAATTGTTCGGTAATTAACTCACATCTCTAATAGCAAATGATTACAGATCAGCAACTACTATAATAGAATCACTACACAGTCTTCACATGCTTTAAAAAACAGCGTAGAAAAAGATAGGTCCAAGTTTTGGCCAAGAAAATCCACTGTGGTACACAAGAAGAAACTGAAGGGAGAAATGGTTAATGAAAATGTTAATGGTCTGTGTCAAGCAAGTTACGCTCCTGACTACACCATCCATCATTTTATACCTCAGTCTCAGATAATTATGTCAAACACAAGCTATACAAGCAAATGGAGAAACGAACATGGAATTCCAGTGAGATATTCAAGGATGAGCTGCACAAGAAGAAACAGGAGGAAGAAATGGTTATGGTCACATAAGAAGTATGTACGGTCAAATCATACAAGTGGGTTGAAACTTAGTACGGCAGATGTAGAAGACTCAACTCCAATTTAGCAAATACCTAACTGGAATTGTATTAGAAAAACAAAATGAAAAGTTAAAATTGTGACGGATTTACACATTTCAGCAGAAACTGGCATTACGTAGAATTTACATAAAAGAAACTGATTTTTTATCTGAAGAAAATATACGGGCTGAAAGTTTCAATCAACTGTTATTACCGAACTTTCCGTTTGAGACTAAGATGCTTGAACTCAGATTGTAATAAAGAGTACACCATCCCTTTGTATAAAATGTTTTAGTGATCCTGCTGCTATAGAGAATTCTGTAAGTTACTCAAATTTATAATCAACGTATTACAGAGCAGCGGTTCACAGCCTGTGGTCCCCCTAGGAGTCCGTGAAAACAACGAAAGGGTCCTGTTTTAACTATATTACCTATTTCTCATAATTTTTATCTCAAATTGTATTAGGAATGTAAGAGTCACTATCGTCAAGGGGCCATAATATGTCCTTAATCCCTTTCCAAGGATGGACATTTTCTTATTTTAATACACAGTTAATTCCCATTTTCTCTTTTAGTAACTAGAGAATTGAAATTAGAATGTATCTTTTCATGTCCCTTGTTATGGTCAGCTGTTGTGAAGTATGGTTAAATTTAGATAGGTGATTGTAATCAGGTTCAGTAGAGAGACATAAAATCAACAAATATGCAGTGGAGAAATATATAAACATTTTAAAAATATAATTAGACTGAGATTCACGGCGTAAGAAAAACTGTAAACAATCACAGTCAGGGTTGCCAATTTAGAATTATTTTTCGCGATTTTACATTAAAGATTTGGATCTAGCATTTAGCAGGGAAATCAGCATGAAAACAAAATTAGTTAGTATTTCTTTTAGCATTTTTATATATTTATTTTAGTTTGGTATATAAAGCAAAAAATCGACAAAAACAAGACGGACAAACACAGAAAATTTACTACAGCAAGATCCAAACAATGAATTTCTTCCTCTGAGGGTGGGACGTTCTCTTAGTACACGCAGCACTGGTCCTCTTGATCATAACACTAACAATGAAGAATTTATTTATCCAAATCCATAGCTGGGTTATAGATTTCGGGAAAGGGGAGTTGAAGATTAGCAGAAAATTCAAGTTCCTCGAGTAAATCACTTTCGAGAAAGGTCACAAAACCTTTTAATTAACCTGTATAAAGAGCTGCATAATCGTCTGCCAGAAACATTGATAACTTGAAGAATATAAGCATCTTCTTAGTATAAAATAAATTGACACATATTAAGACACCTCTTATTCCCCCGCTAAATTTATTTGATTTATATGAAGAAATAAAGTCATCAACTGAGATTCAATACAACAGCATATATTTGGTTAAATGGATTTATATTACAACTCGCTTCGCTCATTGGGGGCTGCGCCCCCAAACCCCTGCTGAGGTTCTCGGGAAACGTTTTTTAAAAGATCTATGGGAGATAGAGTGCGTGTATTTAGTCTGCTGTATTGGCTATTACCTTTTTTGCCACAATAAACCTGAAAAAATAAATGTGGGAAGACTTTGGGTTTTTTTTTCGGAATTTTCCCATGCAAGCTAAAAGGTATCAGTTTGCCAAGTCCAGTTTTCTAGATCAACTGGCAGTGTACATACATTTATGGTGTATTTTATGGAGTAGGCTAAATTTCAACTGATATTAATTTAAATGGACATGATACAAGACGAAATAGCGACTAAGATTCATGGTATGTAAATATTCAATTTGGCATTTGCCTTTACGACCAGGGAAATCATAGAAAATACAAGTGAAATTGGTTATTATTATTATTATTCTCCAATACAAAGGAGCCCTATTTCACCAATAGGTATGCTAGAGACTTCATCTGCGAGTTAAAATTAAAGAATATAAATTATGAAATTTTTTTAACAGATAGAAGAAAATTTTGTTAGTTCTGGACAAAAATATGTTAATTGGATTTAATTATTATCAACCTGAGACTTCAGGATGCGATTCCAAGACGTTACTATCTCGACCACCCCGTTAGGTTTATGGAAATAATTATTTCTAAACTGTCAGAGCCATACGTGAACTCAGTTTGATAATACCGTTGCCATGGAAACCGAGCCCCTTTTCGGGGGTTTTTAGGGCAAAAAATTTTAAAAATATTTTTTTTTGGAATTTTCCTGTGGTTTACAGCCTAAAAGCTATATGTGTACCAAATTTCAAGTATCTAGCTCATCTGGAAGTGGGCAAACATTAATGTCAGTGAGCCGAGCCGAACCCTTTTTCGGGGGTTTTAGGGCTAAAAATTAGAAAATGAACTTTTTGGAATTTTCCTGCGGTTTACAGCCTAAAAGCTATATGTGTACCAAATTTCAAGTTTCTAGCTCATCTGGAAGTGGGCAAACATTAATGTCGGTGAGGCAAGCCGAGCCCTTTTTCGGGAGGTTTTTAGGGCTAATAATTGAAAAATTAACATTTTGGAATTTTCCTGTGGTTTACAGCCTAAAAGCTATACGTGTACAAAATTTCAAGTTTCTAGCTCATCTGGAAGTGGGCAAACATTAATGTCAGTGAGTGAGTGAGTGAGTGAGTGAGTCAGTCAGCCTTGTGGCTTTATATTATAGGGACTACTGTGACATTTTGGACAGAAGTTTTTAATTATAGAGATTCTTCGGGAGGTAAACCCCTTCAAAGATGTTACAATTCGTCCTATATTTATTAATTTTGTTACATTCTAATGTTGAACTGGAACGGTTCTTCAGCAGCACGAATATCGTGAAAAATAAAATGAAAAACAAACTGAAACTGCCCATGCACTCAGCAAATTCTTGTAGTGAAATATGGCTTAAAGAAGAAAAACAAAACTTAGAATTACCTAAAGATGCAAAATAAGAACAATGAACTCACATGACCCCCCTCCCCCCAAAAAGATGTGCAGTCTGACTTGTCAACATATGACGAAATACTATTCGAGCTGTAGCCTAATTAATAAAACTTAATTCATAAGTAAAATGCTTTTTGGCGTCCTTTACCATATAAAAACATTTTCTACCATTTTTTTCTAAAATATAACATCTAAAGCAGATTTACATTTGACAACCCTGATCACAATGCTATGACCACAGTTATTACGTGCCATCTATTGAGCTAAATAATACGAAACTTGTAGCTGATGAACGTCCAACCATAGTAGTAAAAAGATCAAACTTCTCAGCTGTTGTATTAGATAAAATTAAAACCCCAAATGGCCTAAATTATTTGTTTGTGTCCATCAAAACAAAATAAGTATTTCAAGGGGCACGCGATGTGTAAAAGGATGGGAATCACCACATGTACCTAGGCATATCTTAAGTATGCATTCTACAATATGTAAATGCTATTTCTTACAATATCCCCTTCCATTCACCTAAAAAAACACTCAAACACTCTATTGGTGACTACGATCTTTGTGATCATTCAATAATAATAGTACTCCAAGTTTGCTAGTATATGTAGGAACGATAGTAGTCTGAAAAAATAAAGTACAGTAATTTTAAAATTAAGCATTCACGCCGCGACATTTAGGAATTCTGAGACGGAAAAATTGATTCAATTTCTATCCGCCATTATTAGCATTACCTAAGAGATATTCCTCTAAGAAACTCGTTCATAAATGAGAAACTAATACTGTAACTTTAAAGGCATGAGGCTTTTACGTAACATAAATGCAACGGTATAATCAGGAATAAGAATCCGCCTCATTAGCCAAAAAAGGTAATTCCATTCTTCTACCCTTAACATAATAGTCCAGTTAGAAGTATGCCATAAATTTAAAATGAGTGAAAAACTTAGCTTATCCTTGAAACTTTATATATCTTAAAATGTAGTGAATGATGTAATTGCATTTACTTATTCAACTCTGCCATTTAATATAGGCCTAGTAGACCATATAATATGCTTTCCGTATTACATCCAACTTACACTTACTTACTTACTTCCTTACTTACTTACTTACAATGGCAATAGACAATTCCTAAGCAAGCTAAATGAATATTATCTATTTTACGGAACCCAAAGGTTCATTGCCGCCCTTACATGAACCCGCCATTCAACCCTATACTGTGCTAACTCCATCCAACCATCCCTCGCATATCCCACTTATCTTAAATCTACCCTAATACTGTCCTCCAACCTACGTCTAGGTCATCCACGTGGTCTTTTCCCTTCCGGTTTCCCAGCCATTATCTTTTAGATTCGTCTTTCCTCCCCCATGCGCGCAACAGGTCCAGCCCATTTCATCTTCCCTGATTTAATTACCCTTATTATATCCGGTGACGAGTACAGGTTATGAAGCTCGCCGTTATGCAGTTCCAGTCCCCATTTTCATCTCTCTTAGGCCCAAATATTTTCCTAATACTCTCAGATTATGTTCTTCCCGAAGAGTAAGAGACCATGTCTCACACCCTTATAATACAACCGGCAAGATAATTGTCTTATAAATTTTTATTTTTAGATTTCTGGACAGAAGACGAGAAGATAAGAGTTTCTTAATTGCATAAAAGCAGGCATTTCTTGATTCGAGTCTACACTTAACTTCTGCCTTCTGTGTCTGTAATTATTGGTCCCATATATTTGAATTTCTCCACTTGTTCGAATGATGCTATTCTAATATTTTGTAGCGCATTATTTTGACGTTTCATGACCATATTTTTTCTGTATTAATTTCCAATCCAACATTTCTGCAGGCACCGAAAAGTCTTTCTGCATTTCTCTCGATTGTGTTTATGTCATCGCCCAACAGGAAAACGTCATCTGCATAACCTAAAATCGGGTGACTGCCATTTAATTCTAGGCGTACCTTGTTTTCCTGAACTTTCCTAATGGCATATACCAAAGCGAAATTAAAATTTAAAGGCGATAGTGCATCTCTTTGCTTCAAGCCGCTTTTAATGGCAAACCTATCTGATATAGGTTTCATTTAGAACATTTTGAACAGTCTAACTTTACACATACACACTAAATTGTCCTGTATTTGCTTACTAACAATTTTTGGTTAACTGATGCTTTTATGCCAGTCCTATGTCATGTCGTATGAATGGTAGGAAAATAAAGCAAGCTTCTTGTGACTAAGGGAGAAAACCATTTTACATTGGGTTTTATAATCACTATAAACTGCAGGAAAGCAACTGCTAGGAAATAAGCCTACTAATTAGAACTAGGTCAGCAGAGAACTTTGAAGCCTTATAGTAGGAAATAAACTTCATAATTTAATGAGTAACCTATAACAACCAAGTAAACTTGTGCTATGATTTCTAACTAACTACTAGCACAACTAGAGCTTTTGGCTGAAATCCTGGCTAGAAGTGTTTAAAGCGAAGCAGAATTCGAAGGCTTATTGTAAACTAATTCAATTTTTTTAATAGATCTTATGTACTACTGCAGTTACAAATTATAGCTCTATCAGGGTTATTTAAAAAATGGAGTCCAAATATCGAGGAGAAGTAATTGATAGTTCCTTTTATTAATCGAACTAAAAGTGCTTAAGTGTTAATGTTACAAAACCAAATTACATATCTTTTCAGAAGTTAGATATTGTTTCTGGTACTTCAGTTTATAGATTTATTTTTAAATATTATTCTGTTCTCAAGAAGGCAGTGCCAAAACTGTAATAGAACACACAACTTTATTTCCCAAAGGCTATTCTAAAGATTGAGAACAGTCATTTTTAAAATACGGAATACAGTAAGTAAAGAGCGGAAAATTATAAAAATCCTCCTAAATGTTGTCTACTTCCAGATGAATAAGACACCCAATCGCCATTTCTATGAACAGAGAACGTTCCCATAACCGTAATGAATGAGTAAATAAAAGGAAAACAAAATGTTAGGGGTTCATTGTTGCATTTACTTACTTACTCCTGGGCGTTACGGTCCTCTGATAATCTTAGCCTTCTTCGTAACAGTTTCCCATTCGCTTCTGTCTTCTGTCTTTTTCCTCCATGTCTTTACTTTCAATTTTTTTAGATCACTTTTCACTTCATCTATCCATCTTGACCTAGGTCGTCCTCTAATCCCTACTCCTTCCATTTTACTATAAAATATTCTCTTCACCAATCATCATTCATTCTTATAACATGTCTCTTTCTCTTAATATCCACTACTAGATCAAGATCTCCATATAGTTTTTGCAGCTCACCATTTGTCCTAACTCTCCACGTTCCATTTTGCATCAGTGGGACATAAATTTTCCGTAATATTTTCCTTCCCCATGTATTTAATCTTGGGTTTCATCCCATAAATTACAATGGGTTTTACCATGGCTTTATAGATTCTGGCTTTGATTTTCTTATTCACAGCTCTAGATTTAAATATATGTTTTAGACCGTAAAGGTTCCCAACAGCTAGCTATTCTTGACTTTATGTCTTCTCCTATCACATTATCTGATGTTATTACAGATCCCAAATACTTAAAACAACTGACTTCTCCAAACTCCATTCCACTAAGTTGAATTTTTCTTTATGTATAATCAGTTATTCTTCCACATCTCATGTACTTTGTTTTATCTTCATTTATAATAAAGGATCTCGTGTTCAGTGCTGCTTCTTTGAATTGCATCAGTACCTCTTCAACCGCTCTCACCGATCATCCAAGCACTAATACGTCATCAGCATATGCAATATATTGTCTTGTCCTATTAAAGATAGTTCCATTAGGATTCAAGGTTACTCCTCTTGCTAATTTCTCTAGCATGATATTAAATAAAGGGGAGGGGAAAAGGTAATCTGCGCCACTTCTAGGCATCTCCTTGTCTTAAACCTCTTTTCACCCTAAAATATTCAGATAAATTTCCTTGTACCTTAATTTTACATGCTGAGTTTTCTAGTGTCATTTTTATCAGCCTGATTAATTTATATGGAATACCAAACTCCTTTAGCACTTGATATAGATATGCACGCTTGCTTAAAATCAATAAATAATAAATGCAATTCTGTATTAAATTCATAAAATTGTTCCATTTAATCTAATGAAAATTAGCAATCCCTAAAATGACACCTGACTCAGTGTTGGACAATAGGTGTACTTTATTTTAGGTTTATAATTACGGCAACGCTGAAGTAAACCATCAAGTGTTATAAAACATGCTTACTGGTCATCCCTGGAGAGTTCAATTCAAGTTCATAAGTCTTTCTCTGAGAAGAAAATGTGTACTTTTTTTAGAAGAAGGCATACGTGTTCTGAGAAATTGTCACAGTACATGATCCAATATTCATAAAAAAAGAGCCATATTGAATTACTAATGAATGAAATGTAGTAAAACTCCACCTTTCAATATTCAAGTTTTTTAATTACCAGCTGGTCGAAATATATATCTGATAATTAAAAAAACTTGAATATTGAAAGGCGGAGTTTTACTACATTTCATTGAACAGCGCATGATACCAAATTCTCACTGTTCTGAACTCACACATTGCCTAGAGGCGAAGATAATTATTCTCTTTGAGGGGTGGGGGGGTTCAGTCCTTCTATAGTGTGAGATTTTATCTGGCTGGAATGTCAAAAACGTTTATTTAAACTGCAGCCATTTATACAATTCACTGAATTAAACTTTAATTTTCACTTAGACACGAAAAAATTGGCAAACTTGGATTTAGATACACACGAAAATATTGGCATTGACAAATCCGTAGATGACACTGGAAGTAGAAAATAAATACCGGTGTATTAAATATTAAATAATTACAAACGTGATTACTGTTTTTTAATAATATATTTTTACATGACGATAAAGAATACATATGTAAGTGTAGGCTTACTTAGGGTACTAGTAACAGCAATGGCAAGATTTAAACTAACTACTAGTACTTTTGTAATTAAAATAGTTAGTCATAAATTAAATGTTCAACTGATTTGGTCCCCATACGTATAGGATTTTTGCAAACGGTCATGTTACATCGTTAAAAATACCTTCAATTAGCGAGTGATATTTGCTCTTAATTCTTTCATTGGCCAAATATGCTCGCATACACAATGTCTGCATACACAATAAAAGATTTAAATAATTTTCAAGTCTTTCGGAGAAATTTAAGACAAAGAGCACCAGTATGCTACGAAGTCCTCTAAAGTAAGGTATTCACTTTTATTTTTTCTAATCTATATTGTATTGGCGATCTATCAGACGATAATGAACATAAATATGTTGATATGATAATGAAGGTAAAGGTGGTATTTAAACTAATTATTACACTAGTAATGTAGTAACTTTTAAAGACTAGTAATGTAGGGCCTAATACAAATTACTGTTATTATTATTATTATTATTATTATTATTATTATTATTATTATTATTATTACAGTATTACCATATTATTGTTATTATTACAGTATTACCATATTATTGTTATTACAGTATTGCCATATTATTATTATTATTATTATTATTACACAAATAATAATGGGCACCATTTTAACTGAGAAATAAGCTCTCACTAACAACTGACATCGGAAGCAAGACTAATACATCCTAAGCACCGTATAAACATAATTAGGATGATACAGATTTTGTTGACCTCGATTCCACTAACGTTTTCCCGGGGGCAAAGCTGCTTCTTCAATGCCTTGAGCCCAGTACATAGAATAGCCAGTATCATCTCGGCAGAAGCCCATTCATACAGCGATGTTCTCTGGTTTATAGCCTTGTGGAGCCGGTACAAGCTGAGGAGGAATGCTCCAAGGACGTACTGTAGATCTCGTGTTTGGAAACCCTGTCTAACTTATAACTCACATCCGAGAAAAGTGGCTGTGGTATTTTCAATATTTGCCCATCGGCATAAAATTCAGAAAGCCTTCATTGGATTCTGTTGATATTTCAGTTTGAGAATCCAGAAAATAAAGCTTAACTTAAACCCAGAATATTGTCAAGTGATCAATGATCACTCTTCAGCCTAGCGAATCACATTTTAAACAGATTCAAGGCCCTCCTTAATCCTTTCATTCCAACACACACGCATATTTGAAAGCTATTGTTGTATACTGAATGTCTGCGAGCCTCCCCAAAGTAGGGCCTCCTAATACCGGTGTTATTGCAGATTTCTACAAAGTACTACCGCCTCTTATTAATATAACTTACCGGTAATCTTCTTCAGCATTCATTTTTATGAAATATGTTATAATTATTTCCAAATTAGTTTTAGTTTGTCTTTTTCCTTATGGATCTCT
This sequence comes from Ectobius pallidus, assembly GCA_964059195.1. Classification (NCBI taxonomy): domain Eukaryota; kingdom Metazoa; phylum Arthropoda; class Insecta; order Blattodea; family Ectobiidae; genus Ectobius; species Ectobius pallidus. The sequence continues at coordinate 99,405,675 of CAXKWD010000004.1, forward strand.
TGAAACATAAACTTACTAATGGCTCTGGATTTTCAATACAAGATTTTATCAATACATTATCATGTTATTGATGTACCGGTAGCGCATTCAGCGAATTTGATATTCTCTAGGTCCAATATTTTTATCATCGCCACTGTTGCCACTGATCCCTCTTCGACACTGGGCCCATCAGATTCACAATGTTTTTCTTTTCAATAACTACAATTTTACTTGCTATGTAAAATGAAATTAAGATTCTTAAATGAGTGACACATAATGGGGATATACTTAGGCATATATCGTATTTATCCTCAGAAACATTATACACGCTAAGTTTATATGTTTCAGGTGTTACTGTAAGGCCCAAGGATGCAAAATTTTATAATTACTACACCTTCCACCGTAAAGCAGAAAAGCATTTCTCCAAAAATTGTCGTACACATGAGCACGTTATATATTTTCCTCCCTTTGTTAACAAAATATTTCTGTAATAATATTGACTCAAATTTGCTAAATTATCTTCCTTCTAGCTGTACTTGTATGAAAAAAAAAAAAAAAAAAAAAAACATTAAACTTCACTGAGGAAAGAAGGCTATTTGTAATTTTGTCATTTTGCACCTCTTAGTCCCGGTAAAGGAAAAGGAAATCGTTAATGAACCGAAACTCTCGGCTTCTTTAGAAACGGATTAAAAGCATTCTTTTAAAAACATATGCTTGCGTTTTATTGATAATGTATGTTCAAGCAAGACGCCGGGTGTACAGTATTCTCAAGTTGGTTGATTAATAAGTGAAAGACGGTCTTATTGAGTTTGGAGTTGGAAATGACAGGGGTAATTATAAAATTAAATGTGTTCTAGAAACTATCAACAGTTGAAAATTAAGCAAAACGTGTTACTGTGTTCCTGTGGATCAGAGCCATGGAAATTGTAATTACAAATAAAATTAATCAATGCATTTGTTTCAATGTGTTCATTTTAGGCTACTTTTTAAAAAATAAACCTCAAAATAAATTTGTCTGAAAATGGTATAAACCAAAATACAATCACTTTAATATATTTAAAGAACTAATACAGGGTTTATAAAAAAAACTACTTATGACCTTTTTCATCAGTACAATATTACAATAATTTAAATATTCATGAACTAATCAACTTGTTCACCCGTTATTCCAGACGAAACTGAACTATAAAACCACATCGAAAATAAGAATACTTCTTGGATTTGCCAGGTTTTCGCTTACACACTTTATTTGAAATTCTAAACGCCTCATATTGCCTGCTCTGTTTGTACACCCCTTGCTTTATCTCTAGCACACACAACAGACGTCCTTGACCCTATACCGTGTCCACAAAACACAAGACGAATCAGATATTCATTTCTCCTAGTGCGTGTGGTCAAAATCAATTATATTATACAAAGGTCATATGGACTACAAATGGGCGCACATTTGACACCTCCGTAACGCAATCGCATTTCTTAATGGTCCCCAACCGAACACTTCGCGGAATTCACATTCCTCACGTAGTTCCGAGTTCGATCTCGGGTCGCACAAGCCCTGCGGACAGACTTTCTCTATCCTCAGGCAAGCTCCCAATGTGAGCTAAAACCGCAGGTGCTTTGTTTTCTGGTAACCACAAACGATACTTTCTAAGCCACTTCATCTACTCATATTGCTGATAAGTTTTTGTAAAACATCTCCGCTCGGCTAGAAACTTTGACGAAAACAACTTTAAAAGAAGTAAAAGCCCCAAAGCAGTGTATATTAATTATCAGACATTGACTCATGTCAAAAACATTCTTGACTCATTCTAACTTTACAAAATATGATTATCAGCAAAACAAAACAGCCCAAAGCTATATGTAACCTCAAAAACTACCAAAGGATAGATTACTCTTCAAGCCGGATTCAAAACCGTATTAACTAGCAAAGAAGAATAAAAGTAAACTGTATTCACCGATAGACAAATGCTGAGGTCAAAATATATTTGTTTCTACCTACAAAAAAAATGTTAGGTAGGCTATTAATCTTTTGCTTTCAAATTTCCTTAAAATCACAGTTTTATTTGAATTTCAAGTTTTTATTACTTTTATCCTGCACGACATGTTTCATCAACTTCGATTTTTAGAGACCGGAGGCTCACATTACTAGTGAGAGATGTCTCTTTAAACTTAATATTTTCTGTATTGATTTTTTCCAGCATTTCAACATAGGCTACTAATGTTAAAAGAAATACCCCTTAGAATTGAGAGGTGTGCATGACCCATATAACATACCAACATGTAATTAATAACTTTGGCAAGATGTGGAACTAAAATAAATCCAATTTATTCAACAAACATTTTAATCAGAAATTATTTTTTATTTCTGGTTTGAAAATTAATGTACGATAATTTGCTTTATTGGCCTAGTAGGATAATCCGCCCCCATGGGAGAGTTGGTAGCATCGATGCCTTCCTCTTCGGTTGCCTGGGTACGATTCCCGGCCAGGTCGGGGATTTTCCAGTAGTGGGAAATTTTCTGGCGACTCAGACCCGGTAAATCTCCGCGGTATCACCCTTGCCTGAAAGAGCCATGGTAGAATCGTGGTCATCATCCCATGGCTTCGTTCCGAGTCTGGACTGCCTTTCGACAGAACATTCAACATCATCATAGTAGGTAGGATATACGTCTTCCATTTCTCCTACAATTTTTTGGATATCTTTACATATTCCATTTTTTTTAATAACATTACCCTGATAGAGCTATAATTTGTAACTTCAATGCATAAGATCTGTTAGAAATGGAGATGGTTTACAAAAGCCTCCATAGAAAAAATGCATTTTTTCTCTCTCGAACTCTACAACGCTTTAAACACTTTTAGCCAGGACTTCAACCAATTAGCTCTAGTTGTGCTAGTAGTTAGTTCGAAATCATAGGACCTACCTGTACACAAGCTTAGCCTACGTAATCCGCCCTCCTCGTTATGGTATTCTAAACAAATGAGCTTTGTTTTGCTAACAGACATGGTTTCATAGGTAGTGTAATAAGATTATGCTAATTTAATGTTCAAACAAACGAAACATTCAACTAAAAGGCGTTTTGTACTTGATCATTTAACCAGTAACAAAACAAAGCTAAATAAATAAAATGTTTTGCACTTTCATGAGTGGATGATACGGGTGGAAAGGGAGGTTCTTCCTGCTGAATAGTTGTCATTTCTAAGGAACGGACTTTCAACTCTAGCCTTGAAGTTTATGAAAAATGATATTATTAATAATGCACTCTATTTGGCCTACATTCTAGTGTTAAAATGTGTACAAGAAGTGAAAGAAATAATTCAAAATTGATTATTTCTTTTTGCATATTGTTGCATAGTTTTTGAATTTTGCTATAATGCTTCATATCCGCTTAATATTAAAATATCTGTAAATATTTTATTACTTTGTCACATTTTAACGGCACATTTCTGACAGATTTTAAATATTGTGTATATACCTGTTAATTCAAACATTTAAAGCTTACTTGGCTAATGTTTTGAGAACCGACTGTACAATAAATGACAATACATAGACTAATGTTCTCACAACTGATTGAATAATATTCAACCGATCTTTGACTTCATTCGTTTTGCGTTTACTACCATTTGTTGCAATAACCTTGTTTTATAAAAAAAAGTTCCGTTATGTAATAAATACGCTACATCTTCTACTATTTTTGTAATTTACTGTGTTATTCGAATAACAAGAGAACGTAAAATAAGTATTAAGATTACTTAAATGACAGAGCATAGGCCTACTTCATTGTTCACGGAGCATATTTTACAAAATGTTAAAGCATATCTGCCTGCATATTTCATCTTCTGATAGAACATTAACATCCCGGTCTTACTGATATCTCATAGTTTCTTGTTTTAGTTCTTTCACATTTTAATGTAGAATTACCTATATGAATTAAAATCCTTCCTTTAGAAAAATATGTTATTACAATACCGGTATCATAAACGAGGAAATTAGCCTTGTTCCATAGGAAAGATAAGCTGAAGTAAAAAATGAAAGCTGGAAACTGGAAAGATGGCGGAATAAAAGGAAGACATCTGAGAAAACGTGTCACATTATGATATTTAGGATATAGACCTATTCCAATGACATGATTGTTAGAACAAGCAACGGGACCTGTAGTTTAAAACATGAACTTTACGGGGGGGGGGGGGGCTAATGACAATGATTACACAGATCAACAGTCATTTTGGTGCCTTAGAATTTATACCTATTCTTGGGTATATTTAGGTCACTGATGCCAAATGTGCCATTAGTTTTGCCCTATCAGCTTTAGTTTTTGAGATATGGTATTACCATTATGCATATTATCCCATTTTACTATTGATATAAATTTAAAAAAGAAACAGTACCTATTTGTAGCTTCTAAATCATGTAAAGAAAATGAGACACACTAATATTACAATAACATTATAATAACAATATAACATGGGGTCTTTCAAAAAATTGATATCACATACTGTATGGTCGTTTATGACTCATGAGCTGTCAATTTGATGGCAAAAAAAATCCAGCTTTTAGTTTTTCTGTACTTCGTACAGTTTTCGTCCTACGTGTCCAAAGTATGGTCAAGAACCTTCACTAGCTATATTATCAAGCAAGATTTTGTTTCGCTAGACTAAGAGTTCAGGAATAAAATCCCCCCCCTCGAGCTGATAGAGAAAAACTGTTTACATATTTGGAATAAACACACTAAGTATAGGCCTAGCCAAAATCCGGTAAAACATCTGAGACACCAAACAAAAAGTTCTTTTTTGTTGGGCTGTGTTATTCTCGCGGAGCAACCGATCATGGCTTGAAGTGTAAGCAACCAATAACGACAGAGTTATGTGCTGTTACCTTGTGAACATTTATATATGTCCATTGTGAATCTAGAGCTATCGGAATATAACCAACAAATGCGAGACTTAGAATCGGAGTAGAATTCAGAATATATGCAACGTATTGTTGGCACGAGACTGAAATCTCTCACACCTTATACATGCTGGACTGCAAAGGAAACAGACAGCACAGAAACAACAAATATCAGATAACAGGACCCCAGTTAATTTCTTGTACCTTATTCTGTAAATTTATATTAAGTATTAATTTTTATCCCAATTTTTCAACACAATTTTATTAAAATTTTAGACAAACTATTACGTCAGATAGGAGACGTTATGAATTTAATAATTAATCTCATTAGCATCTTGATAAACAATTAATCACTTTGAAGTCCTCCAAAAATTATTTTAATCCATTTACTGCAATCCCGATTTAGAATAAATTAAAGCCACATGTGACTCTTCGGAAAATTTCGTGATACAATTTTTACTAAGCCTTTGAAATTCTCGATGTAAAATAGTGCACAGTCGATTCTATATTATTATTGCTAGAATAACTAAAAATATATAAACCTAGGCCTATATGAAAGACATATAGCCTATTACTCAGGATTAACTAGTTTCAAAATCTCACTTCAATTGCTAGTCAAGTAGGCCTAATATAAACAGCACAACTTAAAGGTAAAGAATTACGGTCAAGCATTTTAAAGCACTTTGTTAGGAGATTATGCACTGTTCCATAAAACAAAATAATATAGAACATTATGTAACAAACATATAGGCCGAATGGTATTTATTAAGATTCGAGTATATTTATGAAACGAGCATCGCGAGTATCTTAATAACCATTATAGGCAAGTTGCATACGACTGTTTTTGTTCGGCCATAATTAGTTTAAAATGTTTAAATTTTGGGATTTTAGATTCACTCAAACAAACGGCGAGCCCACCATGCCCTACGCGTCAGATGATTGTCGTCGTTCTTGTCTTCTACGAGAGATGGCAGGATATGGCAGGTCATGGCGTCAGTCAAATCAAAGCTACCTTACGGTTGATTTCTTAAAACCAACGGATTTTGATAACACGATTGAATCCATCTTAGTAAGACATTAAAATTAACACGAACAGGATTGATTTAATTTTAAAGACAGGCTATTTCTTACGTAGTTTTCAGCTCCTACTCTTAAGGTCTCAAGTCGTTTCGTGTTCGATAATAATCGATACCACGCCGATGTCGAAATGAAAAACAGCTTCGAAATGAGTGTCAATATGATACCGTTTCGCCACACGTAATAAGCGCATTATAGCATGGTCGAAGAAAAAAAAAAGGCCTAACTTAGTTTATAACTGAGATGCACATGGGTGAATTATAACTTCGAGGAAGCCCAGGTAACTTCAGTTGTAAGGTGCGTAATCAAATGAGAAAATAAAATAAAAAGATATCAAGAAGCGATGTTTAAAACAGTTATAATAAGGTGATAAAAGTAGACCTGAGAGGAATAGTGAATTAGACACCAAAACATGAAACCCTCGTCTCATTCCACCATCCCAGGCCTAGGTGAATTTGCGGAATGGTTTCACAATGAGTCCCTTCCTAATTAGGGTCGCTTGTTGTTCGCTTATTCCAGAAACAGTGTATTTAGTGAGTACACTTCCTTCTGATGTGGCGCCGATGGCCTACAGTTTGGTAGCAGTAGCTCCAAGAACTGAAACTTTCGTGTTTTGGATAGAACTATAAGTTTTATTAAACTGTAATTAAGTTATAAAAATTTAATACTGGGTTAAAACACCAAATTTCGTCTCATAAAGTCCTAAGTTTGCAAAGTGGGAAGAAAAATGTTATTCATATTTATAAAAGGAAATCGGTTGCCTTTCCCAGTGGTCCTCGGAAGGAATTCGTGTAACTCTTGTAATTAACCCCATGTAATTCGAGTACCTTCGCGTTTGTCCCAAGGAATTCGAAAAGTCTCCTTTCTTTTTTATATAGTTCAAAACCAAAAGAATAGCGTTATTCATATTTTCATGTCTATTGCTACCGTTCACTGAATATCATACTTCATAGTTACTGTTAATTTTATAAAGACATGTTCCGAATAAGAAATTTCCATCTTAACTGTACCTACAACTTTACTGTGCGAGCTTTACATGTAGCCTTCCTTCTATTCCAGTTGAGATACTCCAGAAAAATCGAAAATGAACAGGAGTAAACTACTCAATTCATTTTCACAGAAAACCGAATATAGCTCTTTTATTATTCAAAGTTGAAAGTTTCAAAATTTAAATGTTTATGCAAAAAAATCTTTTCATGGAACTAGGCTTAATATTTTGGTAGAGATCAAATTCTGGCAAAAATAATCCAATAAAAACCATAATGGAAAAATGTATTTAAATAAAATGAACATGTTTCCCGTATGTGCACATTTTTCCTGTTATTACGATTTCGATTTTTGATACGATCACTATACATTACATACAGGATGCGGGAAAGTAAAACATGAAAAACGCGAAGTTTTATGTTCAATATTATAAGAAACGAGCTGAAAAGACCCGGCGTCGCCCGGGATTTGTATTTTGTAATTTGAAAGAAACTTGTGGTATGGTACTTTCGATTTATAACATCTATGTAGAACTTGAAATGAAGAAAAAGACTTATCACACTCAAACTATTCCCTCAGAAAACGCTAGATATAGCTTTGCTTCTACACACCATGCCTGGGAGGGATTGAAATAAGAAGAAACAGAAATTCCGGTTATAGTGGAGGCTAGACCTATGTAGACAGTCGGGATGCTTTGAGGATTAAGCCATTGTCTGGCACTTAAGGAGTGGTATGGTACTGACTGAGCGGCACTCGTCTGGTGTCCACGTGGAGTCATGTCAAAAATTCAGAAATTAGCACTGATTGGTTGCACACGAAATTCTATTGGCTGTCAGGCAAGTTCAACGCCCAAGAAAACACGCTGAAAATCCAGAATATACAACTCTATTGTCCTAGACACCCTCATTTCAAGTTATTTACTGCGGATTATAAGGGTCTGTCGGCATGCCCTTGAAGAAAGATGTATATGTAGAAGTTGCCTCCACTATACATAAGATTGTTTTGTCTTGACGGAAAATTTTATTTCTCACTCTCATGTTACCATACAACCATTTCGGGGCTGAAATAGAAAAGAAATTCAATATCACTTTCATACTTTCCTCCCCAAAAACCTGGGACATAATATAGGCCTACTACGGGCATAGGACTGAAAATGTTCCATCCTATTTTGTCTTCTTTTAGATGCTTAGGATTTTTTTTACATACTTCTTTATAGCATACTCGTTGGCACAAGCTGTCCATCCAATACGACCTCTTATTCTACATCAAAATGTGAAGTGAGAAAATGATATTCTTCATGTCCAGGGCAGAGAAAGTTATGTGACTGTATCACACTGTGCATTATTTTTGTGGATTTCATTATTCATTATTTATTTTCACCAATGTATTAGGCTACCTTACATCGATAGCATCAGAATTTGTTAAGTCCAATATTATGTAGTTCCCAAAACCCTATGTGAACACTGTAAACAATACATTTTTCAGTATAATATTCTCAGAAATTACATAAATTTTCATTTTCAGTTTGAATTTTAATGTTGACCGCGGTACTTCCCAGGCTTAACTGGGTAAGTGTGCAAAATTCCGTACAAATTGATCAAGAAATTTATATTTGTATAGGGAACATACATGTCCACAAACACACATTCGATTTAATATATTAGATGTTTTCTATTAAGAAAGTCATATCTTTGCCAAGGGCACTTCAACAAAATAAAACTGTTTAGAATTTCAACGGATTCTTGCTGACACTACATTGCCGTTTATCAAAATCTCCCGCAGTTCAAAGAAATCGAACTAACCCCCAAACTAGCCATAAGGGAAACTCGCATTTGGAGAAGAGCTTAGCTGGTAAAGTTACAATCGCCCACGTCCGGCACACGTGGAGCAGACCCTACCACGAGGTCACAAGGAGTCAGCGTTAAGTGGTCGTAACTCCATTTGTCAAATTGCCACCACAATCTCACTTCTCTTTTTTATGCATTTCTTTCATCCAATGGGGGGGGGGGGGGGTATGCCATGGCGCCGTTAGTTGAGACATTGTCCTACGAAGAGTGATTTCGTGATTTCGATCCCCGATGAAGTCAGCAGGGTGTTTCAAATACGGCACAATGTTTTAGCCGGTCCTGTAGTTTTGACGCAGCCATTGACAAGTAGGCATACATATTTTGTAATTTGTTGCATCGCCAGGAAGAGCTAAAGGAATAAGGTGCTGTACAATGTATAGTAGAGTTTTTCATTACATACTCAGGCGGCTTCCTTTTGTTAGGAGGAAAAGTTTGCCGACAGTTCAATCCACGCTCTTTATTTTTACCGCACCAATCAGCTAGTTACATCAGCTAATCAAACTCTCGTCAACTCCGCGTAGAGAGAATATTGCCACGTTTTTGTTTTGGAAAGCGGAAACCAAGACCGGCTTGGTCAGATCAATTAACATAAAGAAACACCGACTTAATGGTTTATTCCTTTGAAGCCGCCTTGCTGAAAAACTCTACTCTACTCTACACCCAAAAATTATTAGGTATCACAATCTAATTCCCATTCGCAATACTTCGGGAGCTCACGGCTGCGGTGGTCTAGAGGTAGCGTTCCTGCCTCTCGATCCGAAGGTCGCGGGATCAAACCCGGCCGCAGTCGATGGGTTTTCCAGGACGTAAAAATCCTGGGCACGGAGTCCTCGGGGAGGGACTTTAAGCTGGGGGGCCCGTGTCGTACATTTACGGCACGTAAAAGAACTCCAATGCTAAATTAGAGCCTCTGGACAAAATTTCTCGGACTTTCACGTCCAAGTAATTCCTTCGTTTCCGGAGGGGGGGTTAAGGGGCGACGGGCTTACCACCTGTCCCTCTGTCCTCTCTAGGAAAATAAGCGTAACAAAATTCACATCGATAAACAGAAACCTCCACTTGGAGGCCCTTCGCCCGAACATGGGGACACAGGATTCGAGAGAGAAGGCAATTTTTATTTCATTATAAAGCCTTGCTGTAAACGCAGTGCAGTAACTCCCGAAAGCTGTATTATGCCACAGTAAAGCCGTCGATCAGTTGAGCGGTTAAATACGCAAGTTCATAGATTAAGATCCTCAATCTACATACCTTTTTTTAATTTAAAAAAATGGATGATTAAAATTCATTTTTTGTACACATACTACAAATTGTACATTTTCTAATACTCAAATATTTTTTTCTGGTGTAATTATTTACAGTACGGTCTACTAATTGGTTTTAATCTAGTGGAGGCTAATAGAACGTATTGTCTGTCCAGCGGAAGTGGGGGTGCCATCTGTCTCAAGGTAGGCCTAAAGCTTTAGTTGGTGGGGAGGGGGGTACACGATATATTGAATTCGTGCGCATTACCTCCCTCTGATAGTTAACCCTCTATAATACCTGCTTGGAAGGCCGCACCCACCAGCTGAGCTAAAACATCCCTGAACGAACACTGTTATACGAATGCCATACTAAAAAAATATGGTAATAAGAATACGTGGAATAAAAAATATTTTCGACTTCGTTGTATTCATATTTTAGTTACAACCGATCAAGTATTACGCTTCAGGTTCATTATAACTTGTCTTAGAATGCCAAGAATTTGTACGGTATGCAAAATAAAATACTATTCACAGCTGTAGAATTTGTATTTTCTGTAGACTGCTGAAAATGTTACAATGTTACAATTCTCTAACCTTAAATAATTGCCATATGATATTTTTTAAAGCCAATTAAAATGGAAAAATTTCTTCCTGGAGGAACTGAACCTACAACCTCTAGCACCTAATCTATTCAGGCATTATAGTTATTTGAATATAAAAATCGTGTGTCAGGCACTGAGCTGAATCGGACCTAGAGAAGTTAAGTATTCATGAAACTACCCACTTTTTTCATAAGTATACGGTACCGAAACTATCTCTGTTGCAGTGAACATAATAATTGCGAAAAATAGGCTACTTTTATTTATAATTAAATTTGAAGAATTTGTTTATGCTTAATTATGTGTATAATGACACCGTTTTAGACATTGAGCATTTGATTAGCCAATTCGGTTCGTAGATCATTCAAACAACATTTGTAAAGTTCACGAAGTTATATTGGTAGGGCCTATGCATTATTTCCTACCATCGAACTATAGACCCCTGTGCAACCTGCAATTGAAACCCTTCCCTCTCAAACAACACCAAAAACGAGAGGGATACATTTGTCATGCAGTAACATTTCGGCAAAGGACGAAAATAAAGTTGTGCAAAGTTGTAACCTGCCGCACTTACATTCGGAAGGAACGGTTTTAATCCCATGTTCAATCAATCTAAATGGAGATTTCCCCACTAGTAATGGCTAATAACGAATTCCAATTTACGTATTCCTGACGAGAGACCTCTAAACTACATATAAACAAACAAAACAAAACAAAACATATAAAACCAAATAAATAGAGAACAACATGTTTTCTAAGGAAAATTATGGCGGAAGTGGATTAACGAAACGCAGTAGACGAACCTGAGTAACGATGGATGAAAGGTTAAAGTTTATAAGCCTTCTCGGGAATAAAAACTAAATGTAATATTACGCCATAATGGATGTAGTCAAGTGTATTATGTAGAACATTCTCAGAAAACACATCGGACGTGCAAAGAGATCGTATTTCTGTCATGGCATATTGTTTATTTGAAACATACTACCTTCTCGATTCAGGCAATAAGGAAGCTTTCTGTTTGCACAATAAATAACCATAAATCTTATTTTCCTTATTTGCTTTTAGTAGTTGCTTCAGATAAAAGGAAAACAATTTTGTTCTCATGAAAAGGAAGTTAGGCTATAACTTATAAGGATAACAACACATTGACCAAAATAAATAAATAAAATGATTAAAAGTTTTCAAGCGTTTATATAAATAAAATCTTACGGTTTAGCTTTTATCCCTTCACATCTTTGAAGATTTAAGAAATAATTATTACATTTGGAGGAATTAATTTACTTTGTGTGAGATTTTTCAGTTCTATTATCTGTCAGCTGTCCGTCGCTGGTTAAATCACGCCTGAATTGGCGCATGTAATTTAATGATAATTCGTGTTCTGAAAGTTTGCAGTGATCGAAAGGTTATTCATTGCTTAGAATAATGCTTCCGACAATTTTATTTGTTGAAAAATATTTTTATAACTTCCATTCACTTGTGTTAGGTCCAAATGGGTTGGAGAAACCTTGTTCTCACATGACGGCTTGCACTGAAAACCGGTTCGAAGGCGATAGAGCAGCGTAACTCCATTCACAATATTCATAGTGGTAAACAGGGCCCGTGTGTGTGTTCTTTGATTCTCAAAAAGATATACACAATTACCCATTTCAGGGGAAAATTTATACTCGCGCTTAGAGTTTTCTTGCCGACGTGGAACACAAGGCAAATTTGACTTCACGAGTACCAACATTCAATAACCCATATTATTTTAACAAGGATCATTTGCATAGCGCTAAGGATTGAAATGAATAAATGACTTGAAATTTAAAATCAAAATATTGCTAATGATATTGGTTTTATAATTTTAAAAATGGCAATAAGGAATGCTCATTAGCATAATATTCCAATGAAAAATAGTTTTTCTTTTCAAACCTTCGGTGAAATCAGAAGGCTAAATAAGGAGGTAAAAAACGTTTAATGGCAAGTGAACTACTAGAAATATCAACAGTCTTAGGTCTGAAGTACCGTACTGTTTAATGAAATGCCCAAGAGGCCCTGTGAATATAACGAAGTCTTAGCTAATGCATTTAAAATCCATTTGGAAAGCGTTTGATAGCTGCACAATAAGCTTGACATGCGTTAAAATGTACTACAGAATTTCAGTTAAGTAGTTTATTTTTTTGCCAATAAGCACTTAAAAGAACGAAATCAGTTGGTGCCCCAGTGACATTAACACCTGTGTTCATGCATAAATGTGGTAGGAACGGCTCCGAGTTCGATCCTGATAGCTACCTCCAAATGTAATGGACCTCTACTTCGTGGCTCGGACTTTGTGCTTCGTGGTTGGAAATAGCTCGATGTTCATGGATAGTATCGGGTGGTTTTCGGTCCCAACTATAGGACACCATTTAAACATTTTAGGTGACCTTCCCGCTCGTTAGTTCAAGCAGTAAATAGTCTGATTCATAATCGTAGAGAAGGAGACATGAGTTCGAATTCCACTGGAACTAAATTAGCCTACCTGGCTGAGGTTTCTGCAGAGGATTTTCCTCAATGGTTAGGCCAATTACTGGATACATTTTCTGGCGCTTGGGCCTCTGGTTCATCCACCGGGACGTGTGTTAGTTCTCACGTAACATTGACGGTACTTCGGGAACTTTCATGGTGTGATTACTGGGGCTGAAAGTTCAGACCCAATTAATAAGGATAAAGGTTACGCTGAACACTGGCTATGGAATAACCTCAAAAGATGGGATATTCATGAACTATCATATTCCTAATTTCAAAAACGTTTGATTAAATTAATCGGGAAAACATTGTGAAGTGTATATTATACATAATCAATGAGAATATTCGTCTTCACACATTTTTTCTAAGTAAAAACTTACCAAAAGGACGATCGTTTCGATGAGAGGCTTCTCACCATCATCATCAGCTGTTCTCAACTGACGTATTTTCTTCTTTATCCACCAGATGTCCTCCATGTAGTTGAAATTTAGAAATGAGGTCACTGCTATGTGGGAAAAAGTATACATTCAGAAAAATAGAGACAGACCTTTGAATTTTGACATCCCAAAGAAAAATGACCTCATTTCTAAATTTCTACGACATGGAGGACATCTGGTGGATAAAGAAGAAAACACGTTAGTTGAGAACAGCTGATGATGATGGTGAGAAGCCTCTCATCGAAATCGGTAAGTTTTTACTTACAAAAAATGTGTGAAGACGAATATTCTCATTGATTATATATTCAAAAACGTTGTTTGGAAAGAGATTACGGTATTGTATATTGAATTCTGATTGGTTTGCACTCTATTTGCTTTATTCAGTAACTGTCACGAGCAGTGTTTGAGTCAGATCTAATGACCGCTAATTCAAATAGCGAGTTTTATAGCAAAGGCTTAGTTAACTTCGGACGTTCAGTGTCCATACTTGTAGCTACAGTGCCTAACCACCAGAGCAACCAGATTTAGGCTTGAAACAGAATAAATTATGCTTTTCCTTTTTTTAAATTATCCTTAATTATGCGCTTTATTGTTTTTTTGTAGTTATTTTAAAATGAACATTACTTTGGTAATTTTTATATAGAAATTAAGACATAAATTTTATTAAAAATTAAGTTATTTTGTGAAATTATCAGTAGTACTACGCATTTAGTTTACTGTATTAATATAGAGAGGATTCTAGACAAAAATAATATATTTCAAAATTGAAACAATTACTGTCAGAAAATAGCACTCCTTTTTTAAAAGTATGTGTAAGAAGTTTAGAATAGGATAAAAAAACTAATTCCATAAGAAAAATATAATAACTCACAATTAATCATTGATTTGTTTGAAATTATCGCAATCTGTAACTTCCTTAATATGCTGTTGATTTTGGCATTTTTAAATAAACACATACACTCTACTAACTCAAATGTAGGGGGGAAAAAAACGAAGCACATTAAAGTTAAAAGCTACTACAGTTTGTTTCCATCCCTGACGACAATCTACCTTAAAACGTGCTAATACGTAGATAAATTTCAGTTCACTACATGAGAGCAACAAAAAAGACAGGATAATATTTCTTTATTAAATTACAGATTTTAAAAATATATCTTTGAGTATTATGCTTTTGAAAATTACATATTTCTAGATATTTAACTGAAGAAATCAAAGATAAGGTAGCAGCCAAAGAAATTAAATTCGGTTATGCTTTTTACGCCTTCTGGTTGCCCTGCTAAATCGCTGACCCACCTACAGGTTAGGAGAGAAAAGATAGTTTAAGCTGAAAAGCTATTTATAAATGCAGTTATTTTTTCAAAAGAAGTTATACGTAGTAGATATGTTCAATTAACTTAAACACATGTCAGAGATAGAAGTGAAACAACTTAAGGTTTAACAACGTGTAATATTAAAAGCTTCTGAATTAACTGTACTGATAAAGATTTTCTTTGCAGTACAAAATAAAAATGACATTTATGTATGTTGGGTCTACTCCTGCCATTCTCCTATGAACTTATTTTTATTTATTTTTAGAAGGCACGCATAATCTATAATTGCAGTCCTTTGCCACGCTCTGATTAGGCTACTTATAGTTGAGCTCTTCAATGGGAAACAGGGACCCTTTGAGATTTATGTTTGTTAATTATTACGGTGTCTGGCAAGATGTAAGGTCTGGTTTCGGGGGCTCGATGCACAACGATAACAATCTGTCCAACATGAATTCCTTCGGATAAGAAAGGGTTCTGGCAGCCAACCCTGTTCTCTGATACAACTTGGCATGTTAATAGCTTCCAGTAAAATAACATCCTATATCGAGATTTCAGGCTATCTTGTATCAGATTAGAAAAACCATGGCAACAAAACTGTATTTAACAGAATAAATCGTAAAGAAACGTCATTAACCCACTTAGGGGAATACACGTTTGTAAGTTTTTAAAATAGGCCTACGTTTTAATGCAGGGGTGCAGCTGAATTAAGTTTTAAGAATATATATATATTATTTTTAACGGAAGTACGTGTTTTGGGGCCAATCGTATGATTACCTGAAATCTCACGCTATTTTTGTTCCTTTCTTCTGTGCACGTATGTATATCTGCGAGCGTGTCTATCTCTCCGCAAAAATATAAACATAAAACTAAAAATAACAAGGAAACAAACTTCATAGTTATTCTAACCGGTTTTCAGTCTATTCTCACTGCAGGGATTTGTATTATAATATCTATATTATGAATGTATTATATTATATTACATAATATTATAGCCTATAAGTTATCATATATTATATATCAAATTCAGGGTTGTAAAAAAGCCGGCTAAAATTGAAAAAGACCAGACCAGCGGTTTTTTTTCAATTTTAGCCGGTTAAAATCATGATTTTAGCCGGCTAAAATCAAATTTAGCCGGCTAAAATCAATTTTTCCTGGTTGGGGGAGGTGGGAGCAGGTTGAAATTTTGAAAAAATTATATTTAGGGCCCTATGGGGTTTAGAGGGGAACTTAGTATACATAAATTAGACACCAATGATTCAGTGGTTGTGGGGGTGAGGGTGGAAATTAAAAATGTTTAAAACCATGTTTGTGGGGTATCGTTGAAAAGCTCTTGATGAGTAATCTCTAAATCAACAACTAGTTTCTCAATAGCGCTCATATAAGGAGAGATTTGAATTTTTGAAAGTCAAAAACACTTTAAAATATACCTCAGGCAATAGGCATGCCAAAATGAATTCACGAGGACCAACTGAGGCTAAAATTACCAATGAAATAAAGTTTGAAATATTAAAAATAATAGGTAAATATCTTTAGAACAATAATCCTTGGCCACATTAAAAATGAAATAATAAAAGATATCAATTAATACATAATTAACAACTCTCTTTTTATAACAAAATATTTCAATTTTTATTCTACACTTACCACAATAAATTCATAAAAAGCACTATGAAATCTACCTCAGCCTGTGCCCTGTAGGCCTACCTAAAGGGATTTGTTATACTTATTTCTCCATCAATTACACAAATCTGAAGTGTAATCACCTATCGCTGGAATTTTGTCAAGCCATAGAATCTTTACATCGTATGCCAGCCAGTTCTGCATCAATTGAAAGAGTATTTTCTTCATTTGGGTTAATACAAACAAAATTGAGAAACAGACTAGGCAATGAAAAAGGCCAGAAGCTTGTATACATCAACAGGCAGAATAAAGCAAATATGCAAGAGTCTTATGATGAATGGTGAATTTACCATATTTACTTGAATATAACGTGCCCTATTTTTGTCCATTTGTAGATTTCAATACTGAGGTGCGCGTTAAATTCTAGTACAAATCCATTTCGCAGGTCGGAGGTAATACTGATCTACATAACAAGGCACTGCTATAATTCTCGACTTCGTTCATTTTATCGTTAGCCTACACCATATGAAATTTAATTTCTGAAACATAATGAAAAAATAGTTTTTGTCAGTTCTATAGTGCAAATGTGGAATATTGTGCATTGTCGATTTTAAACTCATTTAAGAGTGGTATCAGCTTTTATTGTGAAACATGCATTTAACATTTTGTTTGTCCATTTAGCAATAAAAATAAGCACCTCCGAGGATTCCAGTGATGAACACATTAGTGAATATTGATGAGCCATGCCTATAGGTCTACTTGTAGGCATAAAACTGGCAGTTAACTGTAAATGTTTATGTGTTGGTTCATTA
The DNA here is from genome assembly GCA_964059195.1 of Ectobius pallidus. Lineage (NCBI taxonomy): Eukaryota > Metazoa > Arthropoda > Insecta > Blattodea > Ectobiidae > Ectobius > Ectobius pallidus. The sequence goes on from CAXKWD010000004.1 coordinate 99,422,961, forward strand.
TTCTATAAATACTAAGACAAAATTCCAAATAAAATATCCTATTGATGCGCATTACATTCGCTAACAAACTCTTCTTTTATGATTTTAAGTTTGAAAATCAGGGTGCGCATTAAATTCGAGGGTGCATTATATTGGAGTAAATACGGTAATTAACTATTGCTGGGAATTACACAGTGAAGTGGTACAGTGAGTCCCACGCAAGAGTTGGCCAATGACGTGGGATTCTGCGAAGCGGCGGGCACAGCTCCAACTCCCGAGCAATCGGGTAAAATATCTACGCGAATAAAGCCGTGAATGGTGTAACGATACAGGTTCTCATATTTACAGTTAAAATTACAATGAAAATAACCACATACCTCATCACAAGAGCTGCTGGAAATGTTCTTCTCTTGCATCCACACAATACTGGCACCTTTTCAGGAAATTTTCTTTCACACGCATAATTTCAGCTTCCGAGACAGAGTTAATTTCTCTTGTGATATTGTTTTTAAGTTCTTCTAACAGCATGTGACTATTATTTATGGGGAAACTTCAAAAATAAAGTGTATAGGTCAATTTCCCATACATTAGAAGAACTTGAAGACAATATCACAAGAAAAATTAACTCTATTTTGGAAGCTGAACTTATAAGCGTAAAAGAAAATTTCCTATATTGGTGCCAGTATTGTGTGGATGCAAGAGGAGAACATTTTTAACATCTCTTGTGATGAGGTACGTGGTTATTTTCATTGTAATTTTAACTGTAAATGTGAGAATCTGAACCATTACACCGATCGCGGCTTTATTTGCTGTGCCCGCCGCGACGCAGAAACCCGTGTCATTGGCCAACTCTTGCATGAGACTCACTGTATTAAATTACACTGAATACAATTTTAGGTGTCTGAGCTTGTAACTTTTAAATTTGTGATGTTTGGAAATAAAAACAAGAAAGGAACTTCAATTATTTTTATTCAATTTGATTTTAGCCGGATAAAATGTCTGGCTTTTTTCAAGTGGATAAAACTGAGGCCTACTACAGGTTCTGAGCTTGTAACTTTTAAATTTGTGATCTTTGGAAATAAAAACATGAAAGGAACTTCAATTGTTTTTATTCAATTTGATTTTAGCCGGATAAAATGCCTGGCTTTTTTCAAGTGGATAAAACTGGTAGCTCTGCATTTGCACTCAGTAGGCCTGGCCTACTACAGGTTCTGAGCTTGTAACTTTTAAATTTGTGATGTTTGGAAATAAAAACATGAAAGGAACTTCAATTATTTTTATTCAATTTGATTTTAGCCGGATAAAATGTCTGGCTTTTTTCAAGTGGATAAAACTGAGGCCTACTACAGGTTCTGAGCTTGTAACTTTTAAATTTGTGATCTTTGGAAATAAAAACATGAAAGGAACTTCAATTATTTTTATTAATTTTGATTTTAGCCGGATACAATGCCTGGCTTTTTTCAAGTGGATAAAACTGGTAGCTCTTCATTTGCACTCAGTAGGTCTACTACAGGTTCTGAGCTTGTAACTTTTAAATTTGTGATGTTTGGAAATAAAAACATGGAAGAAACTTGAATTATTTTTATTCAATTTGATTTTATCCGGTCTGGCTTTTTTCAAGTGGATAAAACTGGTAGCTCTGCATTTGCACTCAGTAGTCCTAAGTAGGCCTACTACAGGTTCTGAGCTTGTAACTTAAATTTATGATGTTTGGAAATAAAAACATGAAAGAAACTTCCATTATTTTTATTCAATTTGATTTTATCCGGATAAAATTGCCTGGCTTTTTTCAAGTGGATAAAACCGGTTAAAACCGGCCGGTTAAAATCAGGCCGGCTTTTTTCATAACAACCCTGATCAAATTATATTATATTATATTCATATCATATATTATATCGCATCTTATTATAATTTATTGTTACAGTATATTGCAGGCTATATCACAAATCTCTTCAGTGAGGTAAGATTGAAAATTTGTCAGTAACAAATATCAATAAAAGTTCTGATCAGCTTAATACCTTAAGTCATTAAAATAGCGACGTAGCTACATTGCAGATGTGCTAACCTCTACCGCGAGGTCACTTGGGATCTAGAGGAAATTTCTGAATGGGTCTGGGCTAGTTTTCGGGGAGCCAAACAGACTCATGGCCAAGTGCATCAACAGTGATTAAGATTTGGTTAAACAGTGTTTACCTACACACGTTTAAGATTTTAAACATGATTAAAAAGAAATGTGGAGCACCATTCCTAATCTCTGTTTACGGAACTGTGTTTAGCTGGCGGCTTGTTTAAACACAGAGCATAAAATCGGAAAGCGAGCGGAGTATAATGAACGCATTCTTCTGTTCACGAGGCCATTACCTAGAGGAAGAAGAAGAAGTTAACTACAAGAAGACACCATGGAGGAGCGAGGATATTCTCTGCTCTGCCTGTGATGTAGGGAAGCATATTATTATGTATCGGCGAGTCAGTGAGGTTATTGCATTGCTTTCATCATGTATAATTCGAGCTGCAGTTCTGAGCATATTTCCAATGTCCCCATCAACTATATTGAATGATCAGGTAGCATAATACCTCAATACAGTTAGGAAAGTTCTTCGAAAGGATTTCCTCGCTGCACTATAAAATTTCTTCGCTCGTTTTCATTCCGTTCAAGATATTCCAGATATAATGACTCTCTTCAAAGTCATCGTCTGTACATTGTGTTTTCTTTGGCTTTTATATTTTCGTTTATGACATTCTGTGTGTATAAAGGGCGTCAGGTGACTTTTTAAATCGCCTTCCGCACGTTCCTGACTGCTACCTGCCTACCTTAAAGATCGTTTATCTAACTATTTTTTTTTTCAGCATTTTTCATAATTTAAAATACTCCACACGATGAAATCTTTATGCAATTTCTTTTAAATTTTCAGCACATGTTCTTAAGGTGTAGTTATAAAAATCTGTCATATGAATTTTTGAAATTATGAATATTTTATTAGTTATGAATTTTCAAAATAAATATATTTTTGAAATTTTGAAATATAAATATATATATAACTTACACTTTTTTTATCTCAGGAACCATAAACCTTAGAAAAAAATCATATGATAAATTTTTTCTTCATAGTTAGATAAATAAAGTGCATTTGTAAAAAAATTAATTTTTGAAAATTTTCATCGTGTGGAGTATTTTGAAAATCGCTCTACTTTTATACTATGAAAATTAATAACTCAAAGACTTTTCAAGATATTAGGATAAAATTTTAAACCATAAAATAAATGCACGAGGCAAGCGTATGGTAAAATGTTGAGCTATATTGCTTGAAAACTTTCGATTTTAGTAATTTCAGTGGTGCATTCCCTTAAGACTTCACTGCCTAATATATATATTTTGCTTTCAGAATATTTTAAAAACTGAAATACAGTGTTCCATATAAGACTTTATAGAATGCGCTGCTACTGCTTTGTGTCTGTATTTTTTTTCTTTTGTAATATTTTAAAAACGAAAATACAGTTTACCGTATAATATTTTAAAAATTCACGCCCACTGTCTTTATATAATATAATAAACTGTCATAATGATTCAGACTGCAGTCTACTGAATAAAACTTCATGAATTATCTGTCAATACCTCATATAATTATTCACCAAGAATTATACAGGGCAGTAATAACTGGTAATATCCTTATATATATTCAGAGTAGTTTTTCTTGTAAAATAAAAATAAAAAATGAATGTCACAATAAAAGAGATGCATCAGTACGACACAAGATCAAGAAAGAACTTATACACAATAGGACACAATAAAAAAGCATTGGAAAGGGATCCATATGTAATCAGGGTAAAATTTTATAACAAACAACCAGACAGTATAAAACAGTGTATCGGGACAAAATTCGCCAATAAATTTAAATAATACCTATGCAAAAGCACTCTACAGGATAGAAGAACTATGAACTGGAGAGCCTTAGCATGTATCTCTATTGTATATCTATTGTATAACTATTGTATAACTATTGTATAATTCAGATTGTAAGTTTCGGACATGTCCAACATCATGTCTGTATTTGATACAGGGACGAAATAAAATTATTATTATTACTATTATTATTATTATTATTACTTATTACTGACAGTGAATTCTTAAAATTTCATACAGTACCGGTACACTAATTAAACTTAAAAATATTATGATAAAAAAATTAGCCGCGACCGGGATTTGAACCTGCGACCTCCTGCACCACAGCTCAGTACTATAACCACTCAGCCAAGATCGACGTTAAGCTTGAATATGGGCAATGTGAACCGGTAAGGCTTCCCTTGTGTCGTGCTTCGAGACTTAAAACCGTCTTTGTAGGTCTATGAGATGTGTTTATATAATATTTATTGTACCTTACAGTTCGGAAAAATGGTATTATGATACTGATGACATTAATATGGAGACCTAATTCGTCTGAAAAGAGAAATATGAGAAGAAGAGAGTCTCATCTATTGTTTGCAGTCGACCCCCGCCATTTCAGCAAACTGCTAATCATTGTTTAGCTTCAGTAACCGCCCGATTTTGACTGTTTAAGTTTAATCAACGGTAATCGGTGATTTCGACACTAATCGAGGTTGATGCTCCATAACTTTCCCTAATCATAGGTTAGGAAGAAATTATAAACGCTGATTACACTAATCGGGGTCGGTGCACTTGGCCATAGCGTCAGCTACCAACTAGAATTGAAAACAAAGTTTTAATTTCCGTTAATGATAAATTCCTTCTACATATTATAATAAATATCTCTTCAGTGAGGCAGTAATTCATCGATAAGGTTAAACCTAAGGATGGATCTTGCCTCGTTCGATGTGCATGTGTATTGAGCACCAGTTACAGTGGTATTAAACAGAGGCGGCAGCTAGATGCGCGTGAGAGAGGTGACGCATGTAGGAGGAATCATGGGGGGGGTAAGAATGTTGAACTGCACTAGCGAGAGAGGAGAAGCTATTGTAACACGGTCTCTTGTTTCTTAACTGCATTTATACGATCTTACTGCACTGAAAGCAACGACACAACTGACCCATACACCCCTCCATGCAGTACGAATGTTTATTGGACTCGTCTGCATCTACTGCGCATCCATGCTTGGACTGCCACGTCTGATTAATACCACTGTACGTGACGTAATACCCCGACCACTCTCATATGAACGTAAAGACATGCTCGCACATTAAACACCTTATGAATAAATTCGCGACATTCAATTAACTCCTGGTCTGAGTACTGTGAAGTTTGTGCAGAAATAATATATAGAGACATCTTAAAGCAGAGCCTTTAAAAAGCGGTTACAAAATATTGCAAATGTCACAAAATTCATGGAGGGTGGAGAAAATTTCACTGAGACAATTTTTCTTTTCATTTTGTTCGCGAAAAAAACTCGAATAGGGAAAGTCTTTGTGAAATATAGACCTATGGATTTAATTATACGAGGGTTGGTCAATAAGTAAGGTCTCCATCTCTCTAGCCCAAGCTCACAACGTCGGACGAGAGATTTGGCGCCACTGCCATGTCCCACTATCTCCCCTCTTTCAAACGAGCCATTGTTGCAGCTGCTGAACCTTTTAGTGTCCGAGTTGGAGCTGTTTGAAATGGATCTCCCGATTTTCGTCCCCGCCAAATAATAAGTAAGGTCTCCAACACTCTAGACCAGTGGTCTCCAACTCGTTGTATTTTGTGCGCGTGCAAACAGGCTTGCACCGTGCGACCGCTGAGCACCTCGTTACGTCAGTCTGAGACGGGGTTCCGTTGACAGGATGGGTCGTCTCTTTCGCCAACTTCCAAGCATTATGTTGGGTGTAGAACGTAATTCAATATGTAGGCCATCGACCCCAACATTTATGACAATATATACCAATATAGAAGTTTTAGTGAAGTTTCCCCGAACTATATTTCCCCGACTGCATAGACATGCTGCTAGTATTTTGTCTATGTGGGGATCTACGTAACTATGCGAACAGTTTTTTTCCCCCTGATAAAAATAAACAAAACCCGCAGCAGAACTCAAATGTCAGATGAAAACGTAAAATGTGAACTTTGACTTGTCGCTGCTAAAACATTGATTCCAGATGTTGAAAAACTAGTGTATCAAATGAGACAACAAAAATCAAGAAAACTAGCTTCCACACGAGAGTCATTTTGCAGTGTGAAATGCTTTATTTGAGCTGTTTTTTAATACTGCTGTATTACACGGAGGTTATAGTTTCTCTGAATTTTGTTTGAAATATAACTTTAATATTAATATTTGTGTTCAATAACATAAATATGGAAGTGTGTCATTTAAAGGAATAAGTCTAGATTTTGTTTTCATTTCACAGAACTTGTGCCATTACAGTTTAATTATTATAAAATTGAAAAAAATCAGGGACTTTTCAACTATGTTCAAAATGACAGAATTAATTTGTGTGTATTATTTTGCTATGAATATATTGTACATTATTTGCATTGTTACAAACATCAAGATTTCACGAATGTTCTTTGTAGAAAACATAAGTAAATGATAATGAAATAATACTGTAATAACACATTTATACAACAGTCATCTGTTGATATTCCAATATAATTTGTGAATTTCAAAAGCCTAATGAGCATGCCGACACTGAACTCAAGAGAGGCAGTATACCACGTGGTGTGTGCACACTAAATGATTCTGGTGTGCAATGGGTAAGCTTGCTCTTACTGCTGTACTCATTGTGCAACGAGTTGGTGGCCGCTGCTCTAGACCAAGCTCACAACGTCGGACGAGAGAGTTGGTGCCACTGCCATGTTCCGTTATCTTCCCTCTTTCAAACGGGCCATTGCTGCAGCCTCTGAACCTTTTAGTGTCCGAGATAGAGCTGTTTGAAATGGATATCTCGATTTCCGTCCCAGCCAAGTGCGGCCTACGCGAACCCACCTCGCACAAACCTTATGGAACATCAATTTGTCACTCAAAGTGGTCTGTATGGAACCTTTAGAAATGTCAGGAAACAATAAACAAAGTTCACGTGTTGTGACGCGTCGATCTTGTTGCACCAATTCATCGACTTTTGCCACCATCTCATCTGTGACGGCTGTTGTTGGTCTCCCACTTCGTTCTTCATCATGAATATTTGTCCGCCCTGTTTAAACTCAAGAACCCATTTACGCACATTTTTTTTTATGTCCATACATCCCTCTCCATAAACTTCGCAAAGCTGTCTGTGAATTTCAATCGGCGGAACTTTTTTTGCACTAAGAAACCGTATGACTTCGCGTAGGCGCACTTGGCGGGGACGGAAATCGGGAGAACCATTTCAAACAGCTCTTGCTCGGACACTAAAAGGTCCAGCGGCTGCAGCAATGACTCGTTTGAAAGAGGGGAGATAGTGGGACATGGCAGTGGCGCCAAATCTCTCGTCCGACGTTGTAAGCTTGGACTAGAGTGTTGGAGACCTTAGTTATGGACCAGCCCTCGTACTTTAAGTCCCACCTTGCATGGTTCACTAGTAATTGGTTGATCATATTTATTCCAGGCGCTAAAGCTATCTGAATGAGACGATGGGCGAGGGGTGGAGGGTGAAGCAAAATTTCACAATGCGACATATATTTTTCCATTTTGTGTCAACAAAAAAAAACTTCAAGCGGGAAATCTTATTTAAATATTTAAATTTTATTATAACTAAAGTACCGCCTTTATATTTTGAAAAGATTACGAGTAATTGGCAAGTAATTATTCTAGGCGCTAGGCTGTAGGAATGATTGAGACGCTGGGTAAAAATAATTATTATTATACTCCATACCGGGGTATTAGCAGGCCTCTTTTTCACAAAGTAGGCTACCAGCAATAACGTAAACATTTTAATTATGGACTCCCCTAAAAACATCTAAGAAATTTACTGACTACAAGTATCAACAAACCTGACGTACTGACCCTCCTCACCCACTGGGGGGGGGGGATAAATCAGACCTTTCCCTAACTTCGTAAAGCTGCAATATTCTTATTTCGACATGCATTGGATTATTTACTTTATTTTGTATTAAATTATGTTAGTTATTTTATATCTACGTAGCTTGATATTGCTTTATTAGTTTATTGTCCTATTATGACTTTCACATTTTAATATAATTTTACAATATAGAAACATGCACTGGTTAAATGCCATTCTTATGATTATTTAAATAAATCAAATAAACAAAGAGAAAAACTTAAATTGGACATTAGTGAAGAAAAACAGATATAATTCCACATGCATCAGTACAAATTTATAGTAGGCCTACCATAAAGACAACTTAATAGATATTTTTTCTACTACGTACAAAACTGGTTTGATTATGGCTATTTCTTTCTGCTTTCATTCTCTTTATATGTAAAATCGTAGGCTATGTATTGTTGGGAGCTGACGAGATGATTCGTGATTTGGTAGTGGCATGGAGGGGGAAGACGGTGTTGTGCTATAACTGCACGTGTAGGGGAGCGCTGCTATTGGCTGCAGATAAGAGCTCCTCAGTCTGGCCAGGGATCATCTCGTCAGCTCCCAACAATAGTTTATCTTTACTGAAACATGTATATTAGGCCTATAGTTACCGCTTTCACATCTGAATTTATATTTTCATATAAGTATTCATCAACTAGTCACAAGTCAACTAGTTTAAAATCAGCTATGGAAATTTTAATGGAGTAGCTGGTTCCTTTAGATGACAATTTTAATACGTGGGTAAAATTACGCGTCTTTAATATCTTCATATTTTGAGATGGAGCTTTACTCTACTGTGGTTATTTTTCGGCCGCATTTTTTGCGGCGACCCATTTGTACGCTAGTAGCAGTGTTAAGGTTAAAAAGATAGCGTTTTGTGTTATTTCTTCCTTAATCCTCGCGCAGGCCGGGCTGTGATGTCACATGACAATGTAGGGCTCTCCTCAGAGTTCTTATGAGAACGAGGCAATCTTAATACTAGCCTTGGATTGAACCTGCTTGCATATTAATGTTATTGGGGAGAGTCTTGAGGGAAGTTTTCGCACAAATTGCAAGGAACTGACAACTACTGATTTCTGGCAATGGGGGTGGGGGGGAATGAAGAGGTCGCAAACTCTGAAATAATTATTGAGTTGCATCATGTAATTTTTATTACGCTAACTTATATTTCAATAAAACGGCAGTACAAAGAATCATAATATGATTATTATTCTCAAATTGTAATCCCCTATCAGACCTAATTTGTGTAGTAATATAAGTAACCATCAAATGAAATCATCTATGGGCTCTATATTTGAAACCAACGTGTAGAATTTCAATGGAATATCTGGTTTCCATAAATGACAATCCTAAATACTGGATAAAAAGTTTTCACATACTGTATAAAACACTTCTCTGTATGTCTTACATGTATGCTTTTATATGGTTTTTAAGGTGACGAATTTATATGTCAGTAGCAGTCAAAAGGTTCTTCTCTACAATATTCTGGTGCCGTGTTGATTGTCTTTGACACCTTTCAGTGACGAATTTATAATTATGTCAGTAGCAGTCAAAAGGTTAACTTCTCTACAATATTCTGGTGCCGTGTTGATAGTCTTTGACACCTTTCATTAGCTTCTAAGCAGGCACGGCAGTTTCATAAATTGATTGCAGTGATTACCATAGCCCAGTTAAGTGTAACATGGAACTGGTGTTTTACGTTTCTACCTAGGTAGAGAACTTGTTAGCAAGTTTTTTCTAATTTACAAGCTTGGCATGCATTCTGAAAAACAGATGATATAGGTCATAATGCCAAAAATTAAAGTGTGTTTGTTATGTTCTTGCAATATTTCATTACCTCTCAAACTGTAATTCTAAAGTATAACTCAATGTGCCAATATTCGCAAGCAGTATGATTATCCCACTGCGAGGCATCCAACTACACAATTACGGTACCTAGTTGGAATCCCTACCTCTCTCTGCACCTCCTATCCGTATGTAAATATTGCGTTAAGCATTATTTAAATCAGTGGCTTCTGTACAAGATCTAATCGTTTTATAGAAACGTAACACAGAAACGTAGCATTAAGAACCCAAAGGATATTAATTATGGATAGGCTGATGTTAGAACCTGTCTTCTCTTTATTTCTGACAGACCTTGAGAAATATTTGCTCCCGGCAACCTTTAGTGCCCTTTCATACTATCCACACAACACCGCTATTCAAACTATAAACCAATAGTGAACCATATCATTAAAATACGAAAAGGTTCACTTAACGTAAAAATATTTTCTTTGCTTACCAGTAGTTCAAAACTGATCATGAGTTTGACAAGTTTGCCACCTTTTGTTATAATATTCATGAAAAAAAAAGAGCCATATTGAATTACTAATCAATGAAATGCAGTAATTCCGCCTTTCAATATTAAAGTTTTTAATTATTATATATATTTCGACCAGCTTGTGGTCATCTTCAGTGATACATAAGCCTACACCATATTGTTTAACATCATACTACCTTATGTATCACTGAAGATGACCACAAGCTGGTCGAAATATATATGATAATTAAAAACTTTAATATTTAAAGGCGTAGTTACTGCATTTCATTGACCTTTTGTTATTGCAAGACCATCACGAGAAATTGAGTATAACAGCATATCATTGACGCCAGATTCCTTAAAATCACCACGACTGCATGATCGGAGGCTTTTTATACAGAAGCATACAATGTTCTCAAGAAATAACGGGATACTTTAGCGGTAAATATGGAAAACATTCAAATCTGTAGAGGACATTTTTCGTTCTGGGCTAGAACCGAACCTAGGTTTTCAGATTGGTAGGACTACTCTGAAGGCGAACAGTCCACTCTCCATGACCGTGTCTCACTTCCATTCTAAATGCTCTTCTAAAACCCTAATGATATAAGCACATCTACAACGCACGAGGATGTATCTAAACTCCTATGTTTATAAAGTTTTAGGGTTTAAGTTAACCTAGGATATTACTGGGATCAGTTACTAGGCCTATAATTTCTAAGTTCTAATTGATTACTATAAATACTGGTATCTGGAGACGACCTACATCCGCTGGTGGATCGAAAATGGTTCAATAGGAGGAGGATGATGATGATGATGATGATGATGATGGTGATGGTGATGATGATGATGATCAGGGCCCGGATTCTGATGACCTAAAATTGTTAAAAATGATCTATAAAATGACCCTAAATTTTAAAGAAAATGACTTAATAATTATAAAAAATGACCTAAAAACTGATATTTTATTTATAAAATATTATTATTGTTCACACAAGGTTATAGACTAATGTACATAATTCTAAAAACTGGAAATAACTGTAATGTTGTGAATGTCCTTTTCTCACGGAAATTTATACTGGCGAGTCAAAATTCGGCATTTCCTTTTGTGGTCTGCCGAATTATATTGTAGTTTATTGAGGATAAACAGTAGTTTGCACTCTCAAATCCAAGCAGGTGGCAGACTCTGGTGCCAAGTCAATCTAATAACAATAGTAATATAATACAAAATTTTGGAGTTTCTTTGATTCTTATTTCCGACTGAGACATGACAACTTTTTAACACTGAATTTTTCCATCTTGCATTAAACAAACAACACTTCAAAGACAGCATCGCTAGCGACGAAAGAAGTTAATACACTCAATGTAAATTCATGAAAATGACTAAATAAGGAAGCAAATGACACGAAAATGGCAAAATAATGACGTAAAATTGAAATAAATGCCCTAAAAATATAAAATTGCATAAAATGACAAAAAATACCTAATAAAAATGTATTTCTGTAATCTAGAGGCTATGATTAGGATTTATCTACGAGTTGGCAATGTCTATGCAGCATCAATAAAAAGATGACATTTCATTAGAATCCGGGCCCTGATGATGATGATGAAAATGATAAAAACATATAATATGTGTGTTCTTATGTTCCCTTTACCTACTTGGAAACATACAATGTAAGTTACATGAAAGTGGATTAGCTGTAAAATATGCCGCTACAAATGGCACTAGAGATACTGGTCAACTTTCTCGCATAACGCAGTATCAACTGGTGCCATATACAGTCCGAGGTGGTCTGTGCCCAAAGAAGCTTACATGCAGTGTTAAGATGTTAGGCTGCGGCAATTTTACTACGAAATCGTATCTATCATTCTGGCAAAGAGAGAGAAATAAGAATTCCTTAGTTATGGCTATATTAGGCCATCGCATTTCAATCTCAAAGAATATGATAAAATCTTTTCTCAGATATATATATATATATATATATATATATATATATATATGTATATAATATATATTACGAAGAGTCGTGAAAGCGAGGAGGCGAAGGAGGTGTTTGAACGACTCGCTCTTTTCTAAGGAGCGAGCGCAGAGGCGCTCTAAAGAGAGTCGTTCATTTATAACGACTCGCTCAGGAGCGACCCATATCTAATATATATTATATTATATATATATATATCTTAACCTAAGACTTAACCTACTGACAAACGCCCAGTCCTGAACCCGGGAAAGGGATTTTTCACTACTGAAAAATCCCCGACCCGGGCCGCCGGAGTGAAAGGCAGGCGTATATATACACACATTTTATTCTGTCGTGGTTCTATTAAAAGAATCCACAACAGTTCTATGCTTGTACTGCAACCGTAAGTGAAGTGAGGGTTAGTATATTCGTACTAAAGTAGAAATCAAATAAAAATGTATTTGGATAGGAAGAAATGATACAAAAGGAATCCACCAAACCCTACGGTACTGAGCAAACTTCAAATGAGCATGTGAAATTCTTAAAAATGGTTGATGAAATATATAAGTTCATTGTTTCCAAAATGTTACTAATTTTCCAAAAGAATTGAGATAACTTCAGCTTGGACAAGTGAAATTCTTAAAAATTGGACGATGAAATATTTCAGTTTGTTTAAAAATTGTCACCTTATATTGCAATTCAAATTACAAATCATTCATATATCCTGCTATGTTAAGGTATATTTGCAATCTTTTATTCTTGGTTTTACAGTCTTTGTGCTTTGAATAATTAAACATTTCATGTGACTCAATTCAAGATCGAAAGTTTTGAGGTTACAAGAGACTACGTGTTCTTATTGTCAGCTATTTTCTTTCTTCCTATTCACAGATAACATCTAAGGTATGATGGCCTAATCTATCACAGAACTATGTCACAGCTAGATGTGATCATATATTAAATATATTATATACATATATATACACACATTATTTAACATAGAAATACATAGAAATATGAAAGTGTAATATAGCTCTTAAGAAATTTTATTGCTACCCCTAATGATAGGCCAACATTAAATTAAGATTTAATTGCCATGAAATCTTTTATTTCCTTCGCCGCAGATCGTAATCCACTGTTATTATCAAGACAGAATCTAAGTTGCGGTGAGGAAATTGCGAAACCTACGCCCTTCAAACAGGTGTCAAATTACAGACTGTAAGCGCATACCACCTGTAAGATAAGCATAAGCAGGTGTACACTAAAGAAGAAAAAATTAGAAACTGATTATAGAATCAGAAAACACATAAGCCTATTCTAGCATTATTCTAACAAATATAAATGACTATAAATATTTTCTTCTGCCATGCTACCGAATTATTATCAAGAAGATATACGGAAAATAGTGACTTATATCAAGCACAATGATGAATTCAGGGATTGGTAAATTCCCCGGAAATTAAAAATTTCTCTCAGAAAATTTTAATCTAACTATTTTGCAAGTAAACAATTATTATTTATAACTAAAAATCAGAATAATGAATGAATTTAAATTATCGTCCGTTTTCGTAACTGTTAACTTGTAATGTATAATTAAAATGCCGTCTGAGACTCAACAACGGACAGCGCTAGTGACTCAGTGATGAATACAGCCGCTTTCCTCGACACCCGCCTGGTGTTCTAAGAAATGTCATTTTCTTACCAGTTGCATCTATAATGGTTTAGTCAGTCAACAGTTTACTGTGATAATGTGATGTACTTGGTGCATCTTATCGGTCTTCCACTGCCGTCATTCGGCACCATGATGTCAAAATTAAGAAATAGGGTGAGTCAGATATGCTTCAAGCTTGTGTGAAGATGTCAACTGAAGGGGACGAGGAATCTACAGAAAATTTTGATGATGACATCCACAGATATGCTGTAAAAAGGTCTCTACACATTAGTTTGCTGTAAATGTAAGTTTTTGCAAGCTATATTATTTGAAGCCCAAGACCCTCTTGAAGATCGGAGGAAAACGGTCTAGTCTACTGATCAAGCAGACAATGTAGTAATGTAATGCAATGCAATCCAAGTCACCGCTCTCCAGTTGTTACTTTTTGTATGTACGCGGCATTATACTGTAGTTCCAAATCATGTCCCTGACAACATTATTTCAGCCCAGATAGAAAGAACAGGATAATTTCAAGTAGGCTATGTAAATATCTACCTGCTACTCTATGTATAAAAATAAAAAAAAAAAAAAAAAAAAAAAAAAAAACTTTATTATTAGCTAAATTAATTTTCCAAACTGAAGTTAAAATTTTGGTGGTCAAGAAGCAATGGCGTTCACCATGGTTGTTTAATTCCAAGGTGGTGAGGTGTGAACGACTACTTAAGCTACCAGATACCTAAACTAGAGATTGTAGTTTAAGGGGAGATATCGTCACCTGAGTATTGGGGTATACTAACTCCCCCCCTTTTTTTAAGTCTTGGTTTGGATATGCAACATATACATATAAGTTATTGCAAAACCAATGTTTCACCTCTAACAACCGAAAAATAATACTCACGTTAAATGTGAGTTTCCTTACTTATCGTAACATCTTTTATAGTTTTCTCAAACCTTACCTTGAAGAATATGCCTAGTGGTAAGAGTTCAGTTGGCAGAGGTATTCATTTTTGGATACACCTTGGTAAAATCCGAAAACTCCGTCTTGTCAACACAAAATGTTAAAATTCACCAACTTGCGACCAATCTCAGTGAATAATATAAGCTAAAAATTAAGATATAGCCCCATGAAACCAACGTGAAAATAAGTTTAAAATAGTGTTAGTAATAAATAAGGCCTATGTCTATAAAAGTTAACTTAAAGTATGTTACTGGTCACCTTTTATAGACAGAACTTTTTACTATCATTTTAAACTTATTTTCCAGGTTGGTATAATGTGGCTATGTTTTAATTTTTAACTTAAATTATTCACTGGGGATTTGGTTGAAATATATTTGAATTTTAACATTCTATACTGACATGCGCTTTTTCCCATTTTAACTGAAACCGTACGTCAATATGGCTCTAGTTTACAAAACGTTGTTCCCCTTGATAATATCATCTAAAGGAATTTCAAGTCCTTATGAAATCCTGTTATGAGAGTAAATGATTTTAGTGTCATAGGTAAATGGGGATTCCATGGCAGATATTTGTTTTAGGGAATCCACAGCTTTCAGGGACCCCAGGAATTTTTTTTAGGTTAGCCGTAGAGGAGTAGTTTGAGGCACACCGCTACAAACCGGAAGGTCACGGGTTCGTCCCCGCTGAATATGGACACTGAAAGAGATGAGTGCCTTGGGTAAAGGTAGGCAAAAGAAGGCAGAATATATAAAAATCATGTAATCTCTATCTCTAGGTCCTTTAAGGGTCTCCATGGCATATACTAGGTAATATAACCAGAAGTACTTTACTTATAAGCACTTTTATATTCCAGGTATTCTTGCATCATGTTTCGCGCAGAGTTTTCTAATTATAACAATAATAACATTAAGACAGAAAAACAAATGAGTAATTAGTAGGGCCCTGATTTATTGGTGAAATAAAATGACTGATTTCGGTGTTAACTTCCTTCTATTTCGGTGTTAACTTCCTTCTATTTCGGTGGGTATTTCGTGAAATATATTACTTATACTTCAATGATAAACTTTGCTTCTTTATTTACATAAACTAACACCCCCCCTCCCATTTCTATATTCTTCTGCCCTTGTATGAACTGAAGTAACTTTCGATTTAGGCATGATTAGAGTTAATGTTCAAATATAATGACGAGAAATATTATCGTAATTTCTATTAAACACCATCAGATAGCCATTTGGAAACAGAAGTGCCAACCATACCACTGTGGATAAAAGAAGAAATCTGTTGAATACAAGTAACAAACATTCTACACTCTTCTGCTGTAATCGATCATAGGCATCGCTAACTTGGCAAAGATATAGTAGGAAAGGAGAGTACTCAACAGTACAAACCAGGTCACAGACAATCTTTGCGTAAATTCTGCAATCTTTGTAATCGATCACAAATATCGATATATCGGTAAATCTTCAACAGCCACAGAAACAGCAGAAAAAAAAGCATGCTGCTAAGAAAAAAAAAATACAGTACACCAAAACACAATGTTGTGATTTTAAGGCACATTTTCATGCTCATTTCTCACTTTATGGACAGAAGGGGCATATTTCGCGCTTATAGACACATTTCGCGGAATCGAGTAAATTTCGCGATATTTCGTGGATTCAATTTGGTTCATATTGGTGTTTTAAGCACATAAAAGCTAAATATAGCTAAGGGAGGTTGTTTTCTAAAATTTCTCGCTTATCGTTGTTACCAAAAAATACGGCCCCTAGTAATTAGTATAGATGTAAGTATTGTCTCCTACCTCTGAATAGCAGGGAAGTACAACTTGATACGGGAATAAACTACCGGAACTGTACTTACCTGGAAAAGAAATCATACATATTAGTCATATTACACTTAATCATATAAGCTTAAATCTATAATTCTAGTGGCTACACAGTTTACTATAATATAATACAATATAGTAACATATTTTGTTTTGCGAAGAAGACCAAGAAAGAACCAGAATGATGCCAATTTACACTCACATTCCTGTACATTCATCTTTTCCCCTGTAAGTTGTGCACTTAGAGATAAAAATATGAAATACTGCAAGTGTCTTTGTGCTTAACATTGTTACATTAATTGTTATATAATTACAAATCAATATAATGCTTTCCATACTAAATAAGTTTCAGAATATTGTATACAGTATAGGGAGCATTCACACCGAAGTAGCATGCCACTTGCGACGTGCTACCTGGATGTACGCTGCACGTTACTCATTTAAAATGCCAAATAAACAAGTTGAGGTCTTCACACTAAAGTGTGGCAATAGTGCAGCTCGCAAAGTGCGACATTCATTTCTTCAGATAGATCTGGACTTATTTCATGCGACGCTACTCGGGATGAGGCATGCATACAGTTGCCTTTTCAGCTGTTTTCTAATTGTTAAGAAAATGCAACAGATATTCGCTTGTGTAGCGGTAGGTTATGACAAAAAGTAATGAAAACTGCTAGAAAGAGAGCTATTTAACATACAATATGTGAATGCGTAGACAATATATGACAATCTAAACTAGTAGGAAAAAAGCCTGGATTAAAATTGCTGAAACAATATCCTCTTTAGGTAAATTACATTTTAAATGGGTTTTTCAACTGTTGAAGTGAAAATACATAATTTACGTTAAACTGCAGATCGCATAGGCCATATGCTACTTCGGTATGAATGTAGCCTAAAACTGTGAACCATGCAACTCGATGTGCAGCCTGCATCCAGGTAGTGCGATTCGCATGCTATGCTACTTCGGTGTGAATGCTCATTAAAGTTACAGCGCTTCACAAAATAAAAATTCATTTATCTCAACAAAAATGATTAAATAAAGACTGTTCAGCAGTTCTGCCCCCTCGTAACCTATATCAGCTTTAGAAATGGAGTACTTATAGATTCCTTACAGTAGTCCATGTGTAACGTTATAATAAAAGAAAAGTCAAAAGCGATTCGAGGATTCCATAGGAAAAAAATTTAAAGAAAAAAAATATGTACTAGTATGTCTGATCTGTTTGATATTTAATTACGTGAAAGTTCTTGTATTTAATAAGTTACATGATTTCCCAAGACAGCATTTTATAGTTAATAAAAGGGGATATAAAGGAAAGGATTAATTGAAACATAGGCCTACCGTAAATAGTCTTTAATACCCTTTACAACACACGGTCGCGAGTTTGATCTCCCCTAGTCGATGGTATTTAGGAATACATAGATTTACAGGTATTTAAAAGAACTTCACCGAGATATTCCGGCACACCACCGACGGCTAAAGGCTAACTAACAGCACACCCCAATCGATAAATAACCATAAATCCTACCAAGATAAACTGCACTCAAATTTAGTACAATACTGGTTAAGAATCGTGTTTACACAAACCGTGTGTCTGTCCTCTTAACACTGAGGGCCAATAAGCCTATGCGTGATGTGAATGCATCAATTACTTACGACTTATTGAACGGGCCAAAGTAAGAATCCGAGCCAGACTAACATTGTTCATACTACTGAGGGATCGCAAAATGTAGTACGACAAATTGTTTCAGAGAGAGCTTTAACCTGTCGTTCTTCTCCTGCAGTTTTGAAGCTTCCAGAATTTGTATTCAAGCACAACGATTTAGATATTTTTCAATTATGAGATCATAATATTAGATTTAAGAAATTATTTGCCTATATCTTTTACTGATTATCAATTTTATGGTAAAGGAAACCTTAAATTGAACATGTAGGCTATCCTGCTCACACACACTCTTGCTCTTGCATGTGTGTAGGCCTGTATCTATTACAAGTATTACAAAGTAAGTAAGTAAGTAAGTAAGTAAGTAAGTAAGTAAGTAAGTAAAAAAAAAACCTCGATTTTTTTTTTTATGTTGTTTCTTATCTGGAAAGTGTGCTGTTTAGGACGTTATGAAGGCGAGGCGATCTTATCATACTTGGTTTAAAAGACTTGAATCAAAATTTTAAGTTTTAAGGACGGAAAAACTGTTTAAGTCAATTTATGACCTTGTACCTAATAAAAGGTGCAATTTGTCTTTGAATCCAAAAGTCTTAAGCCATTCGTGAAATTATTGTACAGCTGACATAATGTGCTGAGGATTTTTTACATAGTAGCATAAACAAGTAGTGTAAAATAAGCTGAAGCCTATAGATCTCCTTTAAGAATTTTAGTCGCAGATCTAATTGGGTTGGAATACACGTGAATGTATTGCCGGCATCAAAATAATGACTATTATGGTATCGCCAAAAGTAAATATAGGTCTACCAGTACGCCACACTGACTTCGCTAGAAAAGACACAAACTTTGTTATTAACAAAGTCAGAGACTTAAGTGTCATACATGGCATCGCAAAGTTTGAACAGTGGGGTTTTAAGTAACGCTGCCTGTAAAATGGGATTTCAGAAAGCTCTATCAGAAAGACCAACTTCAAAACATTCCCTTGCAAGTGCAATCGAGTTTGCCTTTCCCTCTTCACTTACCTTACCCGAGCAAAGTGCAGAAAACTGAGAGTACACCGTACTCTACATGCAAGAGATCACAGAAGAGTTTAAGTAATCGTCTACTGCTGACACTAGGAATAATAATACCCTGTGCGAGGGTTCAAGGTTGGTATTGGGTAAAGTGGACAAGCCTATTCATTAAACTTTTTCAATTAAAATTCCGATATTATAAGGTGATTCAATATTTTTTTAACTAGAGTTCAAATGGAAACATGAAAATCCAAAATGGTTTGTTAAAAGTAGGGCTCGATTAATCGATTAAACATTTAATCGTATATCAATTACATTTTACGATTAATAGGTTTAGTCGAATTCTGAAAAAAAAAATTCGATAAATGGGTCAAATGACCAAACTCCTTTCTCTCGCTTCTTCGGCCTTAGCACATCATCGTCTCTTGAACATTCAAATGTCAACAAACTCGTGTGTCTCAAGTTTTGGCTGAAAAAGTAACCGGAAGTGTAAGTTTTGTATATATTTTATCACTAGTTAACCAATAATGGTATTAATTAACTCAGGATTCCTTCTGATTATCTGCAGCGTAGTAGTTATTAAACGTGTAAAACAATATTAAATGTACACTTTGGTTTCGTTTAAAATACCTACCTGTTTGTTGATTAATCGATTAAAGTCAATCGTTAACTCGATTAGAAATTATAATCGATTTTCAGCCCTAGTTAAAAGTAAAAAGAAACATATCCGGCATTTCATTTCCGTAAATTTTTCGTTTTTACTTGTTAAAATGGAGTCAACGTATTAAAATAAGTACAGAATTAACATTTTTAGGGAATGTAAGACGAAATATTTTTATGATTTATGTAAACTGATTCTGCTTATGGTTAACTGGAACCAAATAACCCTTCATCTACAAACCATGGTCAAACAATGTCATTGTTCTTGGCGACTATTTTGTCATTTAGAAACTACATGGCCTTCGATTGGATGTAATTTAAAATAGTTTCACTGTATTTAATTATCAATTAACATTTTAAAAAGTGTTATTTATAACAAAATCCATTACAAAAAGATTTTACAATTACAGTGCAAATTTATTAAACAAAATACTGTTTATCAGTAGGCCTAATACACTTCTAGTAACCCATAGAAGTGTTACTTTGAGTTTCTTTAAACAAGTTTTTGTTAATAAAATATCCACTACAAGAATGTTACAGCTAATATTCAGAAACATGTTCCTAAAATAATTAATTAAAGGCTTACTTGAGCTCGCAGTAAACTATTTACCCTAAAGCAGCGTTTCTCAACCTTTTTGAACCCGAAAACCTCTAAAATGTCTAAAAAAATTTACTGACCCCCAATTTTACATCCCATTTTTAAAAGAAGGCCTACATTCTTAATATTTGGGGTATTAAGTATAGGTCATTATAACGAAATATGTGAAAAAAATTGTACTTCTTTACTTTCCACTTGCTTTATGATATTTTTTAATTATGTTTAAGGACCATCTGCACCAACTTCGCGGACCACCAGTGTTCCACGGATCATAGGTTGAGAAACGCTGCCCTAAAGGAAGGAAGTCAGAAAAAAAATCAAAACTTCAATCTAGCCGATTTCTGTTAAAGTAATCCCAGTTATTGACATTTCCAAAACTTTTGTAATCATCTCCTGGTCTTGAATTATCGGTACTACGACATGCAATTTGCTTCTTTACTTTAACGAGTTACGCTACACTATCCAGAAAGGATGAGTAAATGGAAGTCCGACTTGTGTCGCTTCTACCTGGAAAGTATTATGAGTGGCTCCACTTGAGTAGTTTTAAATTCCTGCTTCAAGAGCCTGCTTGATGCTTGCTTGCTACACAAACTCAAAATTTCATGTGATACAAGTTGAAGGCTTTGAAGCTCCTAACATACATATTCAAAGGACTACTGCAACAACTCCCGGCGGCCGGCAGACCCAACTTTTCTTCACTTTGAGACGTGGTCAGCGAAAATCTCCATGTCAAAGAGGACTGGAGTTTCCACTTTTGGTGCTCACGCCTCGCCAAACTTGCAAATGTTTACCCACTTCTAATATTGAGCTGGATCCTAGTCCATAACAACCACCGGCTAATTACAGAGCAGGCCGGCCGATTCGAAATCAATTACAAACGAAGGTAGGAGAAACAAAAGTAGTCATTTAACATCAAGCCGGATTTATTTATGCCTTTATTTTCGCCCGCCATCTGCTGTTACTGTTATTATTGCTACAGCAACACAAGGGTCGGATCATAATTCAATTGAAATACTCGTGTTTTTGTTTTTCCTGAATTAGTTTCCTATCTGGTGGAAATTCCCAGAATGTTATACATCCATGTTAACGTTTATACGAAACAGACTTCAAACTTTTTCATACCTAGTTCTGAATATATTAAATCAAGTTATTAAATCCCTTACTGAAGCGTAACAAAATATCGCAATTACTGTTAAAATGTTAATGTAGTGTTTCCCGCAGATCGGTTCAAAACGTTACTAACGCAACTTTCCGAAGTTAATGTAAAAGGGAAAAAGTATAGATTTACATAAACTCACCAACCTCTTTCGTCAGCCTGCGTGGCGTAGTCTGTATGGTCGCGGGTTCGCCAGGTCGATGGCATTTGTGTATATAGACGTGGCATGTTCATTTCAGTAGACTTACAGGTATTTAAAATAACTTCTGTGGGACAAAATTTCGGCCCACCAGCAACGCTCACAGGTCTAAGTAGCAATAGCCTATACCCCTGTAGTTAAACAACCAAAAAACCATACACATCTTTTTCTCTGTACCATAAATGTTTGTATGCATTTTTTTATTACCTTGGGAAAACTATTAAGCCGTCAGTTTACTTGGTCAATAAAAGAAAATACCTGTGACTAAATTAGAACCATTCATCTTGCTTTGTTGGAACAAGTTATGGTGAACTTGTGGAAGAGATTGCAAGAACAAGTTCATTTTCATGGGGGCCAGGATAATAGGACATCTTTTTAAGAAATAAATATAGATTAATAAATTACATTACGATATTTTCTCCTTCTATGCATTTTGTTGTAAATGAAATAGTGTCATACATCACGTTAAAGAAACAGTCGTATTCTGTATTTGCGATTATTTATTTATATGTTGATTCCGAGATGTTAATGATATGTGGACTGTTGATATGTTGAAGTTGTTCATAAAATTTCAACCAAATTTTGAAGGAATGAAATATTAGTAATTACATAATTTAATTTATACACCTGCCATTTTACATAAGACTTGCCATATGTGATTGAATAACTTGGATTCGTATTTACAGGAGCATACTATAATTATTATATGTAAGCCTATATAGGTATATATAATATAATCTGTGGAAATATCTCATATCTCATTATAGATATCCCAGAGTGCCCACGTAATGGAGAAGAACAAACAGTCGACCATCTAGTTTATAAATGCCAACAATTTAATAAACAAAAGCAGATATTAAGCGACAGAATAATTAAAGCTGGGCGATTCTGACCTATTACGAAACAGGAATTATTAATTTTAAAAAACTTCACTACAGACTTAATAACAAAATTTAATAAGCTGGATTTAGGTATTCTGTAAATATAATTATTTAGAGTTAAAATTTTTAAGATTACAATTCATTGTTATATGTGATATCCCAAGTTTGTAATATTCTAATGTAGGGAATTTATTGTATTAGGCCTATATGTAAACCACGGCATGCAGTATTCCAAATGTTGTAATGGAGCATGCTGTGATAAAGTTTTTAAAACTACTTTAAAAAAAATCACATCTTGAATATTATATGGTATCGTGCCTAAACTCAAATAATTTATATGAGGTTGACTATTAAGGGTATGGAAAAGAAAAATGTTCCATCTGCCACCGCGTCATGAACTCTAGCTACCTTCGACGATAGGGTTCACCATAGAAACTGAAGGTCACGGTGTCACCATAGAAAGTTGAAGGTCACAGGTTCGAGTCCTGGTGTAAGAGGAACTTTTTTTCCTCGCATTCCTCCTCATTGAAAGTAACTTAAGCCGCTATTGTTAATAGCCATTTGTTGTGCAATATTCTGTTCCTATTGTTCCCTAGGTGCCGACTTGGGTTTAACAAAATAACTTCAGATAATACCATGAAATGTTTGATAATCCGAAAGAATTTTCCCAATTAGTTGGGATTAACAAAGTTCTACATAGTAGAACACTTGTCGTACGAGAGGGCTATTCCAATGAACATGCTGTAACAGTCCGCAAACACGACCGCTGACGCAACCACTTAACACACGGAATGTATTTAACGATCATCCTGTAGCAATGGAGTAATGTGGCCAGTGAGCTGGACGGTGCCAATAACTCGCTTAATGGATTCAATAAGCAGGGGAGCCTGCACGACAATTACAACACAATCACTGGCAACTGTGCAATAAAAATATCGCTTACACTTCCGTGAACAAGTTTTCAATGTAATTGTCACAATGTAATGAAAAGTTCAAACCGTGGCGGGTCACAACGAAGCTTGCCACAAAACCATTTATTCGCATTCAGTAGAAGAATTTTCGTACGCGAAAATAAAAGTTACCAAACTAAAGATTATTGTATTTCCTCCTACCCAATAATTATGAAGGATAGAGGATGTGGTTACTAAGGAAATACGTAGGCCTATCATTCTATGCCATAAATGGGACAGACAAGTTTCATCTAAATGCAATTGCAACAGATTGGTCGTACTAAATGGACCCATGTGACCAATTCTCAAGAAAAACAAAATTACCCATATTCCAGCTGTTTATTTTTTTCATGAGAAACATATATATCACATATTTTTCTTCTCATTAATTTGAATTTTAGTTTCCTACAGCCCAGCTACTGTCAGACTGCTTTCATTCGGTTATAATCAAATAAATCATGCAAACCAGCCTAACAAAATCGAAGCTCTGGACAACTTGATGCGTTAAGTAATTAAAAAATCACGTTTTCACAAACGAAAGGGAAAAGCAAAAATCCGACTTCGAGGTGTATTAGGACCCCCTTCCGTTCATCTATGTTAAAATATTCATAGGCCTATTCGTGCGCGCAGTAAATTTGTCGGGCATCACACACTATCAATGACTTCCTCATCCCTATAATATAAAGTCACATGGCTGACTGGGTGACTGACTGACTCACTCACTCACTCATTCACTAACTCACTCACTCACTAACTCACTCACTGACAATGTTTGCCCACTTCCAGATGAGCTAGAAACTTGGAATTTGGTACACTTATAGCTTTTAGGCTGTAAACCACAGGAAAATTCCAAAAAAAGTATTTATTTTTAGTTTTTAGCCCTAAAAACTCCCGAAAAAGGGCTCACTCACTGACATTAATGTTTGCCCACTTCCAGATGAGCTAGAAACTTGAAATTTGGTACACACAGAGCTTTTAGGCTGTAAACCACAGGAAAATTCCAAAAACCTTTCCGAAAACCTCAACGGGGTTTGGGGGCGAAGCTAGTATAGATATACAATTTATTAAAGACAACTTGAACTGACAGAAAATAACGATGCATCTCAAGCCGATTATTTGAAAACGTACAACTTCAGAAAAAATACTTATGGCAAAAAAATATAATTCACTCATTTTACCTTTACTACTCCCTGCTAGTAAAATAATGTAACCACTAACAAGCCAAGTGCATAAAAATATAGCTTAAAATAAAAAAGTTAATAATACATTGTTCATAGGCATAATGTTGTAATGTAAAATTAATCAAAAGAATGGCGAAGTACGTGCATTTGGTCAATAGTTAAATTGAGGCTGTGAAGTAAGAATTAAGAAGGCAACTTGGTCGTTTCTTGACTTGAGGGAAAAATTTGAAACCATATTAATCTTTTCGTTGCTACTTAAGTATGCATGCGTCACCACTACAAATTGCATAAATATAACATTAATAGAGTGATGTTTTATGCTAGAATGTGAAGATTTTTATTTCGGTGTTACATTTATCGTTTATAAGAACCAGCTTTCAATTAAAATTTTCCTCTTTGATTTTAAACACATAACTCAATGATGACTTCAGTCGAAGAATGCTTTTATTAATACCATGCATTTAGCTCCGAAAGGATTAAAATATGTAGAACTCTGGAATTTGGGCTTTCCTGCATTCAGCATTGCTATGATGCTCCCTTCCTTCAGTGGTATAAACTCATTTTCGCAACAACAAAAAGTGACACTTAAGCAATTTTTTATTAAATTTTGTTTCAATCGTAAGCCGGATGGACAAAATATGAACATAAAAACATTTTCTTGCTTTTTAAAGGAAGGAAAATAGTTTATATTTCGAATGACTTGCTTTAATCAGGGTGTCCACCAAGTAATGTTGAAGAAATTCCCGACTTATTCCCTGATTTTCATTGATGATTTCAGAAATTCCCGACCAAAATATGATTACAAAGCACTTTCTAATAACTGTGTAAGAAAAATTATAGGATTATACATACTTTAAATAAGAAAAAGAAGATAAGAAGAAAGCAATTTTTGGCAGGAAAAGTTTATCTTCCAGAGCAGCTGAGATTTTTTGGAAGCTGGCAGAAGGTGAAATTGTATTCATTTTCACCTGTTTTATGTGTGCCATGAATTTTTCGAATTTTCCCGGATATTTTAACAAATTCATTGGCTTTTCCCGGATTTTCCCGACCATACGAAATTCCCGGCCTTTTCCCGGATTCCCGGATTTTCCCGACCAGTGGACACCCTGTTTAATGTAATGAATCTGGTATAAATGAGTCATCTCCATTAATATCAATTGATATAAAATGACGAGAAATAGATTGATAGTAATTAAATACGGCAGAAAATAACTTTTGAACTAACCAAGCAATATTATTATAAATTACATGATAAAAAGCAGGAAAAATTAACAAATAATATTACATAAATATGAAATTAATATCATCAATACTTTAGCTGATATTAATTATTTTATAGTAAAGAATAAAATACACTAGGACTCAATAGAAGTTAGCAGACGGAATACTCAGAAATATACAATGCAGCCGGAGTGAAATGTATAGCAACTCTGTGGGGGATTGGTGCCAGGTATTGTCAGAAATGTACTAGGCTATTCAGTCAAAATGTAGTAGAAAGGAAAGATTATGAGCTGAATAGGCACTTCACGAGAATGTACAGTGAATGTTGCAAGGTCCAGGAACTAGACAGAAATTCGGAGAATCCCCTGATGGGAGAATCAGAAAAGCATCACTCCCAAGCTAAAAACCACGCTAATCGAAACAACCAATAGAATTTAAGTTTAGGATAGAAAAAACTGAATTTAGCTATAACAGTGCATATGATTGGTTTTGTGTAACTATGGTAAAGAGGGGAAATTGAGAGGAGGCTAAGATCATGGCTTTTACGAAACCACACTTGTGTACTGGAGGCCGGGACAGAAACCTGTACCCGCGTTCTCGAGGCGTAAACTTGTGTACGAGGGACTCGAGGAGGCAGGTCATATTCCTGCATTTCTCCTCGAATTACACATAAGTCGTATTGACATTGTGGTCAATCCGACTGTATCTATATAAATAACTTCACTAAATTACCGAAGTGTAAATTCTATTATACATTTATTCTTGCAGTAAGAGCTTATTATAGCTACTTACTAAAATAAATTCAGTGAGTGTGCCAAGTAAGTACTGTTGTGATATTGACGTCATCATCATTACAAGATTACGTAGATACCGCGTGTCACTACTAGGAAGTATTTACGTACGAGTGTGAAGGCCAATATTAGACTCCCTTCAATATCCCATCAATAAAATTAATAACTTTACGAAGTAACATTTATACATTTGAATTTTGATTGGAATACTAAATAAACTGACAGTGTTTGATAAATATTTAATTATTGATAAACAGTAAATATAGAACCTCCACACCCAATTTTATGCCCCTGAGGTAAGATAGAGAAAATCGTAGCAACTCCGACTGAGCAACCCGAGGTTCCACCAGGCTGAAGAAGACAACATTCGCAGTGAGTACAATATTGTGGGGGTGGACCACAAACCGATTGCAGCATACTGGGAGAACTCATACAACGAGGGCTAGTAGTGTGAAGTACTGCATCATATCTATGGCGCCCATTTCGTGGGGTTTCGATTCGAATAATACATAGATATCGTCATATCTATGGCTTTACCAACGTGTGGCTTCGAAAAAAGGAGTGAACGGCGCTAAAAATAAACCATCGAACTTAAAAACACATAGATAATTACATATCTATGGACTTACCAATCTCGTGAGGCTCGAAAAAAGGAGTGAAGCAAGGGACGACGACCAGGATCATATCTAGAACTTAACAATTTTGTGGGGCTTCGATTCAAAGAAAAAACACATAGATATCGTCATATCTATGGACTTACCAATTACGTGGGTCACGAGTATTATATCTATAGACTAACATACAACGTGGGTCTTCGAAAAAAAGGAGTGAAGCAAGGGATGACGACCAGGCAACACATCCATGAACTAACCAGTAAGCGGTGAAGCCAAGGGACGACGACCATAACTATTAGGAGCTGGGCACCGAGCGTGAGAAGGAGGACGACGGGAATCAAGATTAGGAGCCGGGCAACGCGAGGAAGAAGAAAAGAAGAAAGAAGAACAGAAGAAGGAAGAAAAGAAGAGAGAAAAAGAAGGCAACACGGTTGAACCAGAAGGAAGGATGACAACCGGAACCAAAACGGATAAGTCAAAAGATTTTATATGAAAGTGTTAAAAGGGTATTTTGTATTGTGCATGAAATTTATGACTTGTTTGTTAAACAATAAGAGGGTATTGTGCATGAAAAATTTTGGGGGTAACCTGAAATGCTGTAAGAAAATACAAAGAGTAAGGAATGTATAAATTACGGAGTGGGAAAATTGTAAACAGTGAAATGGAATCAAGTGAAAGTCAGTTAGGACAAGATTTATTAAGTCAAAGGGAATTGGAAAATTTTGAAAATAATGTAAGTATGGAAGTATCCAATGATAATGAAATAGGAGTCAGGGGAGAAAATAACAGTCAGGAAATTGAAATTCAATCAGAGGAGTCATCAACTCAAGAAAGCAGGGAAAATTCGGAGGGGATTATTGTGGATAGGCAGATAGTTAAGGAAATTGATGAAAATGTTAACGTAAATGAAGGACAATCGTCCTCAATTGAAAAACTTGTGATGCATTTCATGGCAGAATATACGAAATCATTTAATCAATTCAGGGAAAATTATGAGCAGATGTTAGCAGAAGCGATAAACACAGTCCAAATAGTAGAGGAGAAAATAGATGATAATTCGTCTGAAATGCAAAAAGAAACAGGGGAAGATAATCAAATATCTAAAGGTCAGGTAGCAGAATCATTACCTAACAAAATAAGGGAGAAAGATAAGATGATTCAAGGGGAGGGCACTGAAAGTGATGCTCAGAAAACAAAACAAATTACGCAGAGTACAGAAATCAGTAAGGTAGAAAAAGAAAATATTACAGTGGGAATATTAAATAAAGTTCAAGAAGTGGAAGGGACTTTATTGAAAGAGGCAATTAATTTAAATGCGAAAGAAAATAGTAGTGAGAATGAACCTCAGGACGGACGGTGCGGTACTGATCAGAAAGGGGCGTGTCTTGCTATACTAAATATCACTAGTAAAAAAATGTTACAAACTAATAAATCAGTAATCGAATATCAATACATCCCTAGCATCATTACCGAACCGGACGAAATACAAAGCAATATGGAATTAAATAACCACAATGTTATGCATGTAGGGAGTCAAAATTCAGTTAAATGGAAAAGTATGGTAGAAAACAAAAATCTGATTGGGATCGGAGATGACAATTTTCAAGTAGGCAGGAATATTGTACAGAAGGGTTACATTAATAGGCCTAACGCGAGTTGCTGCTCAATTCAAGATTATGAAATAGGGACTAATGGGAGAAAGAAAAAGACAGTGCTAACAATTGTTATAGAAACCGACATGACAGAAAGGATAGTGAGAGAAATGACAGGAATAAACATAAGTGAACAAAGGCAAAGGTCACGTAATAAATATTACGATATAAGTGGGTCACAATCTCAGCATACTAAAGTCCAACCCTTAAAATTCTTGGAATATGACCGGAGGCATGTTAGCTATGACAGATGTCAGGAAAAGGTTAGTGGCAGTAGATATGCTTGGTGGAATTCTAACGGTAATACGAGCCAGGAGGGGACACAGAACAAAAATACTCCGCTCGAACTTAAATCAACTGCATACCAAAGTGACAGAACAGGGTTGCCAAATCAAAACAAAGTGGATAAAGGGGATTTAAATCCCAATGGAGAATATTAGTAAGTAGCATATGTCTGTTGTGGGGAACCAGTTCACCGATGGGAGGCTCAATGAAAAAAGTAATTCACAAGAAATCAAAACAAAAAAAAAATAAGATTCTGAATCCGCCACAAATTGAAGCTAAAATAGGGAAATTAAAAGTTCAAGTAATGGTTGACAGTGGGGCAATGTTGAGTACATGCAGTTATAAATGTTACGAGGAATTAAAAATAAACAATGTAAAATTCCAAGAACTAAATGTCCCTCTATTATATTGCACGACAGCTGTAAGCCGAACTCGATATAAGATTGATAAACAAATTATGGTAAAACTGGAGATTGGAGATTGGTCTGCTGACATTTACACGTTAGTTATCAAAAATTTAACTCACCCATTTATTCTTGGTTGTGATAGTTTAATTGAATATGAAGGAATATTAGATTTTGGGGAAAACTCCTTAAAAATAAATAATCAAGGAAACATAATTGAAGTTCCATTGTTAACGAATGATCATAACGATTATCCAGAATGCTCTGAAAGTGAAAAGGCAATTCAAAATGAGGTTTTTATTATTGAAAATCTGAGTACAGATACAGGTTTTTATGATGATACTATCGTATCAAATCATGCTACTATTGATGTCGTAGGCGAGAAAAGCCCGGCAAATAATTTTATAGACTCAGCGGAAAATACGCGTTTCTATAGCGAGGAGATTAATGAGTTTAATGACACTTTTATTGAAGAAGTGTATGATATTGGAGGGGATTGCAAAATAAACATGATTAGAGCTGACTTAAATAATCGAAGTAATTATGAGGAACTAGGGAACGAAAATTGTGTTCAAAAAGATGAAATTCTAGAGATATTAAAACAGAAGGTAAACAGTATCACAACTATCAATGAAAATCAGAAAGATCAATTATTTGAGGTGTTGTTAAGGAATAAAGATGTGTTTGACGAGACCCCGGGATTATGTACCGTTTATGAAAATAAAATCACCATGGATAACCCACCAGTTTTCAATCATAAGAATAGGCCTATGCTGCTGTCAATACGAGAAGAGGTAAATAGAGTACTCATAAAATTCATGAGCAGGATAAGATACATAAGCATGGAAAAATATATGAACCAAGTTGGGAGAATATTAGCCGAAATTTCTGGATATTAAAGCTGTTTATATGAGTCGATCTGATAAAGTTTCTGGAGGGAACTGGTTTCCACACAAAATATATTCTTAGATAATAATTAATTAATTCACAAAGCAGATTTTAACACACTTAGAAAAGTTAAGTATGGTACTTAGAACTTGTCTTTTATCAGAACTTATAATGAGAAATAGATAAACAGGCAAAAACATTGTGGGTAGAAATGACATATTGCTTTCAGTGCTAAGTTCAAGAAAAAGTTGTATAAGGATTTGAATATAGTATGAATGTGACAAGAGTGGCATTGATATTATAATTCCGTGTGAAAAAAATCTGTTGTGTTATCTAATTTTAAGAAGGACACTAGCAGAAACCCATAGCCGCTGTGATTTATTAGTTTTATCAAGGGTATCAAGTTAAAATGTGTGTTATCTAGTTTTAAAAAAGGACTCAATGCAAATAAATCCGCAGAGCTATATCTAGTTAGTAAGAGGGTAAATTTTATTTTGTGTGTATTATGATGGTTAGGTAATACTCTCCGATGTGCAAAGTATGCTTGCATGGAATGTTGTTATTGAATCATAACATAACCGTAACACAGTGAGGTTCATTCACACAAGGTATCCAGTGAAGAAAGGACGGAGATAGAGAGAGTCGGTCAAGGCCACTACTCTGATGTTAGGAAGGATTTAAAAGGACAAGCTAGAGGTCATAGTACTGTAAGGAGCATTAATCTGTTTCTCTAGAAAAATGACAATTTTTCAAATCCTCACTTATTCCAGAGAAAAAGATTGGGCATATGGTATAAATGAGTCATCTCCATTAATATCAATTGATATAAAATGACGAGAAATAGATTGATAGTAATTAAATACGGCAGAAAATAACTTTTGAACTAACCAAGCAATATTATTATAAATTACATGATAAAAAGCAGGAAAAATTAACAAATAATATTACATAAATATGAAATTAATATCATCAATACTTTAGCTGATATTAATTATTTTATAGTAAAGAATAAAATACACTAGGACTCAATAGAAGTTAGCAGACGGAATACTCAGAAATATACAATGCAGCCGGAGTGAAATGTATAGCAACTCTGTGGGGGATTGGTGCCAGGTATTGTCAGAAATGTACTAGGCTATTCAGTCAAAATGTAGTAGAAAGGAAAGATTATGAGCTGAATAGGCACTTCACGAGAATGTACAGTGAATGTTGCAAGGTCCAGGAACTAGACAGAAATTCGGAGAATCCCCTGATGGGAGAATCAGAAAAGCATCACTCCCAAGCTAAAAACCACGCTAATCGAAACAACCAATAGAATTTAAGTTTAGGATAGAAAAAACTGAATTTAGCTATAACAGTGCATATGATTGGTTTTGTGTAACTATGGTAAAGAGGGGAAATTGAGAGGAGGCTAAGATCATGGCTTTTACGAAACCACACTTGTGTACTGGAGGCCGGGACAGAAACCTGTACCCGCGTTCTCGAGGCGTAAACTTGTGTACGAGGGACTCGAGGAGGCAGGTCATATTCCTGCATTTCTCCTCGAATTACACATAAGTCGTATTGACATTGTGGTCAATCCGACTGTATCTATATAAATAACTTCACTAAATTACCGAAGTGTAAATTCTATTATACATTTATTCTTGCAGTAAGAGCTTATTATAGCTACTTACTAAAATAAATTCAGTGAGTGTGCCAAGTAAGTACTGTTGTGATATTGACATCATCATTACAAGATTACGTAGATACCGCGTGTCACTACTAGGAAGTATTTACGTACGAGTGTGAAGGCCAATATTAGACTCCCTTCAATATCCCATCAATAAAATTAATAACTTTACGAAGTAACATTTATACATTTGAATTTTGATTGGAATACTAAATAAACTGACAGTGTTTGATAAATATTTAATTATTGATAAACAGTAAATATAGAACCTCCACACCCAATTTTATGCCCCTGAGGTAAGATAGAGAAAATCGTAGCAACTCCGACTGAGCAACCCGAGGTTCCACCAGGCTGAAGAAGACAACATTCGCAGTGAGTACAATATTGTGGGGGTGGACCACAAACCGATTGCAGCATACTGGGAGAACTCATACAACGAGGGCTAGTAGTGTGAAGTACTGCATCAAATCATAGAACTGGAAATATTTAATAAAAATTACGGAGCAACAGAAGGTTTTGCAGCAGTAAACAACTCTAGATCACTGCCATGGGCCATACATGAAACACTAATCGCGAATATCCTAATTTTTTCTTTGTTTGTTGTTATATTGGATATATTATATTATTTTAATGTTCAGAAAGTATAAGAATTTTTTTGCAACTCGCTTTCCACCATGTTGTACACAATATTGTTTTAAGGCAAATGCTCAACCAATAGCAAACGCTGAAAGACGAAGTAAAGTCTACAGCGATAACAATATAGAAATAACGTAACCTAGGAAACACTTCCCTCGAAACTAGCACACAACCTAGAATACGTTTGTGTATTTGTTCTAAATTTTACCGACATTTAAATAAAAGGGGAAGGGAAGTCTGAAGACGGTCTCGTTAAAACATGTTTCAAGGACATGAGAACCAGTTTCATGAACTGAAAACTATAGACATTTTATAACATGTAATATTTAATAACTTAAGCAAGTGTGTGTTAAAATTTATTCGTGTGTTAGGTCTGTGAGTATATCGTCGGTATTCTGTAAAAAGGGCGAATCCAGTAATTCACTACTTTTCAGGAAAGCATATTTTGTAGGCCTACTTTACCCGGTCTGGAAAATTCTTTATGGATGAAAACCCTATACAGTAATAGCTTATATTTTTGAAAACCTGGTTCATATTCTAATTGTGTTTCACATAGTCAAACTAACTAGTATCAATGAGTATTCCAGTAAAAAATGATTTAATTTTGGTATGAAGCATATTCGCCCTTTTAATACACAATCATTCGAGTTTTTTTTTTAATAATCGCCATTAAAGTGTACGGTATTTTAGCCTAAGAATAATGAAGAAAAACAAGTTCATAATAATATTGTTTATCACTCTTACAACAGCTACAATGTTATCGAATAATGAACCAAATGAAACAGAACTGGTCCAAAAAAAAAATGAGAGAAAAATAGGAGCCCAAACAGTAAAATTTAAGACAAAAACTTGGTCTAAAGACATAAATTACCGATTTATTTTCTACTATTCCATTATCGATTTTCACATACTGTAAAATGATCAAATGCAAACCAATGTTCAATTTCCTCCTATTTATTACGTCCTGACATTTTTACATGGGGGCAAGATCTGACTCAAGCAATGACATGAGAAAACCACAATTAAAAAATGAGAATGAGTTTTAAAAAATCAG
Source organism: Ectobius pallidus (assembly GCA_964059195.1). Taxonomy (NCBI): domain Eukaryota; kingdom Metazoa; phylum Arthropoda; class Insecta; order Blattodea; family Ectobiidae; genus Ectobius; species Ectobius pallidus. The sequence goes on from CAXKWD010000004.1 coordinate 99,457,085, forward strand.
CAAAAGAGTTACGATGTCAACTTAAATTATTTTTCCATGTGCCGAAACCTTAAAAAAACTCCTACAGTACAAACAATCCAAGTTGTTTATGATCGAGTGTAATCAGGTTTCTTGTTTTACTCCGAATTCCATAAAACCATTCTCCTCCTACAAGAAAACTCCAGATAATTTTAAGCTTTGCTCAAACTACCGTAAACAATAAGGCTAAGGTCATTTTTAACCGTGTGAAGTGTTTTCCAATTGCTGTCTTTAATGTAGAACCAACGCAGATCATTTTTAATACAAACAATTCATCTGTGCATAACAGCGCTCTCAGTAGTAAGCGGTACCCAAGGTTTTAAATTTGGCGACCAAAACCTCACCATTGCTTTCTCTGAGAAAGAAGTAAACCACTGGTGTTACATGTAGATTCATAGCCTTATTATAAATAAAAAATTAAATAAAAATAAAAATAAAACTTTATACTTTGATAAAGAAGTTTTCTTGGGAAAAATCAAATGTGTTCCTTGTTATCTTAGAACCTATTTTAAGTGGTAAATTTGGCACTCAGCTTACACACACGTACAGTCGGTTCGGTCGAAATTTAATTTTAATGAAAGGTTATTTGGTGTACTGTACGGTCATGGTATGGACTGCATATACGTACTCTTACAGTAGATTGCGTACAATCTACGTATTCTAGCGTCGGTGATGCCAAATTGTAGCGTTGTGAGAGCATCAATCATTCCTGTTTCGAAACTTCAGCATTGTGTTATTATTTACACATAGTGAGTTTCTTTACGAGGAGAACTCAGTATCGTGTCGTTATTTTAACTTAATGATACAATTATTATTTTTCCAGCCCATGTACTAGTAAAAATAAATAAATCGTATAGAAAGTCGAAAGAGTGGATATTTTTGTTTAAAATCAAGTCATTCAGCTTGCTTCATTATTATAACACTAGGAAATGTCACGAATGTAACAAGCGGACACACTGAGCCAGCAGATCATACCATCTTTATGGTTTAAAATTCTCTGCACGGAATCACCATAATAACACAGAATAATCTTGAATCTCAGCTGTTTCTTCAGCGAGGGGATCTGTCAGGAAACAAAGACTTAAGTAAATCAGTAGATGAAGAATTCAAATTAGCGTGGGAACCAGTTAAGACTGCAACAGACCATTCAATAAATTTGAAAAGAAGAAGAAGAAGAATGTTAATTTCACTGAACTCAGCATAATACTAGGGATCTTTACGCAAAAAAAGAAAGAAAAAATCAGTATTTTTACCTTAAAATAATTTAAAGCAGTATATCACAAATACAATATAACTCTGGCCCTCGATATGTCTAGAAAAAATCTGGTAAAGTAAAAAAAAATTTAAAAATTTAAAAAAGTAGGACCCCATTGGCGTAGGCCTACAACATATCAACGTAGTATCTTCAAGGCAGGCGAGAAGAGATTGAAGGGCGGTAGTGACCACTTCCAGGATAGGAATGATACAAGAAACGTCAAGGGGAAATCAGTGTAATGAGTTACGAGCTTGCCTTCTCATTACCTGACGGGAGACAGAAAGACGGGCCTGAACTGGATTATGTCTCCCTGTTGGTGGTGTAGTGGGTGGAGTCGCGGCCTACACATGTGTAAGAGAATGTCACGCACATGTCTGCCGCGAGAGGCGCCACATGCAACAAAAAAAAAACTTCGGGTCTCGATCACCAGGTAGAAAACTCTGACACGTAAACATGGCCACATTTCATACCCTCATATCAATCGTGAATCATCGACATCAAAACAAGCCGTCTAACATAGAGGAATGGGAATTTCGACTGCCATTAATTTGGGTAATAATACTAAGGAATTAAAAAATATGATAGATCTGCTTTAATTGATAGAATTTCTTATAATACTTTATTAAATTAATTTAAATTTGTTACTTTAATTGGTAGAAGGTTGGTAGCGCAACAGTTATTCTTATATAAAATTATCAATGGTAAAATTGATAGTAATGAACTTTTAAAATTTAATGTAGTGCAATTAAATTTAAGGAATAGGGAATTGTTATATATTCCTCTCATTAGGTCAAAAATATTAGAATGTTCATCTTTCATTCAAATGTGTAAACGATATAATTCTTTATCACTTCAAAATGCTCTTCTAGATTTTGACTTGTCATTGAATCAGTACATGGGACTTCTTCATAAACTGTTATATGTTCCATATGATTTGGCTTAATTTTTAGATTGTCTTGCCTTGTACTTGATTATTCTGGCTGTAATTACATTATTATTATTATTATTATTGTAAATCATTTATGTATTTTTTTCTTTCTTTATCCTCACACATTCGTTCATTTATTGTATTGTATTTTTTATACTGTACAACATGTATTGGCGAAACTACGCCAACTGTAATTGAGATTTATTCCTGTAGTTGGCAGAATAAAATAAATAAATATGCTTTATTTATATACACTGCCAGCAATATTGTCAATGGACTTTGATTTGAAGCTACAAGATTTTTAGAATTAATTGCACGAAAAGAAATACAATATATCAACAGAAATAAAGAAATTTGTTGACAGGAACAGATCAATATATTTTAGCCATAAGCGCAGCGTGAGATTAGCTAAGTATATGGGTAGCCAGAACACCCGATCTAAGCCAAATTCAGTTTAACTTGGGTATAGGGTGTATAGGCCTATAATTTTAACAGTTGCTTGAGTACGAATGTTACTTCTCACCTATGTTCATTCATGTAGCAGCCCAATATTTTCCTAAAAAAAATCATTACACATTTTTGTTCGACCATACGCTATAATAACATGTGACATAACAGTATCATAATGATATTCATTTCGAAACAGATTTTCATTAAAACAAAGGTGTGGTGTCGATTATCATTATTATCTAACACGGAACGATCTTGAAACCTTGATCGCAGCAAATCAAACTTCGTAATAAACAGCCTGTGTTTAAAATAAAATCAATTATGTTCGTACTAATGTTAACCCTACATTATTATATAATTATTTATTATTATATTATTATTATTATTATTAAATTGAGTTCACTTTGTCTTGTAAAAAATCATTCGTTTGAAGAAAACGGCCAAGACCAAGTTTCGACTTGACCGTACGCCATCAGCTGCCATCTCTCGCAGAAGACAACTAAGTGAACTTACTAACAGTTGACGAGGTCAGCCGGTTTTGTTCTTTTTTATGCATCTAAAATCTCAAAATTAAAACATATTTGAGGAATAAAAATTGCGGAGGTTCTACGTGCCATTTTTTTTTCTTTCTTTTGCTTCATGGTGTTCCATGTGTCAACTCCAATCACCCATGTAAGTTCTATGTGCCGTTCATTGTTACATTAGTTGTTACACATCCATGAACAGATGAGAGTAATGCACACTCAGATATAAGTACTGCGAAGTCTTTTCTCTCTCTTGTACAATTCGCTAAAAGACATTTAGAATATCCGTAATTTCCACTCCCCATTTTAATTATGGTCGAACAAAAACAGTCGTATGCAACTTGCCTATAATGGTAATTAAGATGCTCGTACGAAGATTATGACACTCGCTTTGCTCGTTTCATAAACATACTCGTACCATACTAAATGCCAATATAGGCTCGTTTCATAATGTACTATTTTACCCGATAGCTTCATACCTTACATATATTGCCACAAAGTAAAGAAAAAATGCAACTTTTTATAAAGACGTAGACATAGTATAAATAGCAGAAAAAGAGTACCCTTAAGCATTTCTAAAAAAACTGAAAACGAGATTAAAGAGATTTTTTTTACACTGAAGCATTCCTGGCCTCTAGTGATGGATAAGAACTATTATTTATTTGGTCATCCATTTCTTCTGCAAGTTTTAATTTTATGTTGCTATGTTTTCATGGTAATTTTTTTCATCTTATAAGCCTTACTCTGTTTTCAACGAGAAGACAGACTCCCAAAAAGCTACGAAATTTGAAAACCACGATATTGTTAGTTATCAGTTATCACTTATCATACATTATCACTAGGGTTCGGATGTTTATGACAAGTCATATTTTTGTCCTGACCTCCATCATACACAAACAAAACATTAATTGCACGCTTGTTATTCCTATTGAACCGTTTTTATTTTGCATATAATGTCATATTTTGGTCATTTTTATGGTCTTGGTCATATTTTGGTCATATTTGTAATTTAACGTCATATTTCAGTTATAGGCCTAAATTTGGTAAAAAAAAAAGCATAAAGTATATTCACTAAATGGTCGAATTAAATTTGAAATTTATTTCATTAACTTAATTTTAAAATTAATGAAATTATTCGTATTTTAAAGGGGCGTGCATGGTCTACAAAATATTATTTGGAGCTGATGAAGCGAGCAAACAGGAGAAAATTCTTTAAAATTAGAAGTTCTTTACAAGTAAAGCTGTAAATCACCTGTAAAACTGTTTAAGTGATTATCTGACAGAATTCATGTGATGTAATAATTTAGTGTCATTAAACGTTTTAAATTCGAACATTTATTTTTAGAAAACAGGTTCTTGGGTCATATTTAGTCATTTTAAGGGAATATTTACGGTCATATTTTCCACCTTTTTAGGTCATAAACATCCGAACCCTAATTATCACATTATTCAGAAAACTGAACTTGCTGCTTTTTTACATATAATTTTTTTAAAAATAATTAGGCCTAATCATATATGGCTTTTTTTAAATATTAGTCTTGGGCCTATCTAAGAGCATCTGACCAAGTAAAGAGTCGAATTCTATCTTGGCTTATTTATTATATTCCAAGGAGACAATTTGAAGCTGTACACATAAACTATTATGGATCATTTTAATCACATAATTTAATGCACTTGGAACACGTGTGCTGTTCATGTTTATAGCTAAGTTCGACACATAAAACACTTTATATACTATACTTAAGACTCTCCCTGAGGATACAAGGATTGCTTTAATGCGTATTTCACTGCAGAGATTGGTGCTCGTTTAAATTTGTTCGGGTCGAATTACACTACGCGACAATTTTCAATAGGTTTGTCGCACATCACATCAAGAGAATTTTAAGGAGTTTGAACTCTGAGTCATTCCATTATCCATTAATGACACCTTTAATCTCTCTCAATTGTATCACAATCCACCCTCATAATTAGGGGGCGGATTTCTATGACCTACAGAATAGGATATATGCATTAATTTATTACCTAAAAAAACATTAAAATATGGCCAATAAAATTTAAAATAAGACTTTACCACTTATACATTATGTATATTTTTTTAAAGTTTCATTACAATTCATTTTATTAAAATATAATGTTAATTATTTAAAATATCTGTAAATTCTCAAAAAGTATCAGTATAATGCAAAATTTACAAAATATGATATGAAACTTCAAAATTTCTCTAATATGCACACAAATATGCCAAAAATATGTCCTAAATATGCATATTCATACTAAATATGCTACAATAGTTGAAAATTTCCTAAATATGCAGTTATATGCATAATAAAAGCCGTTCCATTTTCACCAGGATGCTTGGAATCGGGTTTAAATTAGTCGGAAACCCGAAATAATGAAAAGGGGAAAAATGACATGTCATAGAAATCCGTCCCCTACTCATAATACAAGAGGGACTGTGCGTTAAGATGTTTCATAACAAAGAAAGTCAAGATCCCGAGAGAGATAGGTTATCCCATGGGACCACGACCGAACAGTTCCCAAAGTAGCAGGATTCTGAAGCCTACGCATCTTTTCATCGTACACGATCGTCAAAAAGATTAAACCAAGAGTGGTTTATATCGATATATATCATATCTAAGTTACGTATTTCATTTTACACGAATGGTCCATCAAGAGCCTTGCTATTAAAGTACCTAAACCGTACATTCGACAAGCGTATTTTGCTTTTTCGAAAGTAGTTTTAGATGGGGCATTGTTGTATGGAAATGGTTCAGGTTTGAAAGATATACTGTTACTGCACAAAAAAGCTGTCAAACTAATAACTCAATCCCTGGTATACCATGCAGGTCACTTTTTATACAAGAAGGTATCATGACTGTGTAAAATTTGTATATACTTGAAGCTTTGCTGTTTTTAAAGAAGAATTTTAATAATTCTAAGGAATGGCATTTATACATAAATGACACAAGACATAGCAGTCACATTCACATACCTTTTACCAGGTTATCTAAAATAAAACGGTGCAGCACTTTTACGCAAAAGTACGTTGCATTTACGCAAATGGGCACGGTTACAGTACCGCAAAAGTTAACATATCATTAGCGCAAATGAGCATTAAAGATTACCTTACACTAGAAGTGTGGCGTCCACTGCATTCTCCGAAGGATTCGTCATAACACTCATTTTCTTCAGAGCTGTTGTGGCTGGTAACGACGTCTTTGGGACGTGTACTGTAATAACGATATTGTACCAGCTGAATAACTTTTCCAGAGATCCATGTTGTATGCGTGTTTCTGTATGATATGTTTCCTAACTTTTCTCTTCTGCAAAGAAGTGATAGAGATGTATATTTCGCTCTGGAATTCCTTAAGCATTGCAGTCAGCACATGAACAGATAGATGTGATTGATGAAATTGTCTTTTAAAATGTCTATGGAAAGACTCAGTCCCATTTGTCGTTCGGGGATCGCTTGATGGAAAACTACCCCATAACACCGGTGAAAATTTAGCATCATCAGTGATGTAGATTGTCTAAATTTATGTAGTCGCTGTGTGATCACTTTGTCACAATCATTTGCGGTACTGTAACCTGAATTTTTGCGGTAATGTAACAGTATCCCACGGGCAGTTTTGCGCAAATGGCATGCACCCAAATAAAACTGACACAAATTATATTTATAGCAATATCCGTTTTTAACAAACTTCCTGATATTATAAAATGGCTGAATTCTAGATAGTTTTAATTCAAAATCCAGATCTGGCTGAAAAATAATCCTTTTAATAGATTTAATTAATGTTTTGATTTTAATTATGTTAATATTAATGTGTAATCATTGTATTGTGTGTTGTATGTAAGATTCAGTGTTACATTAATTGCAATCAATAATTTTTATTAATTGTATAATCGATTATATAAACCTCATAATGACATAGCCTATTGATTTTACACTTACAGGCGATAATAAATTGAATTGAATTTAAAAGATGAAGGAAGCGGCCTGGTGAATATACTACAATAAATAACTAGGCTATGTAGATATAGGTCTAACACTGAAACCTCACACACTATTGAAACAGTGTTGTATCACTTTCCACATAAAATTTTGAGCCCATTGTATATACTCTTAGGCGAAGAGAAGACTCGGGATTGACAGAATAAACTCAACTATTCCAAACAAATTTTGTACACAAATCGGAGGTAAACTTTAAACTTTCTATGATAGCAAAAGTTTAGTATATTTTAAGCGATCATACAAAGCGAAATCTCAATATGAAGTTAGCAAATCACTCACCATAGCGAATGGGGAGGGGGGGGGGGTCTGCGGGGAGCTTCAGATGTACAACTACATATGCATAAACCCCACAAAAATAGTAATGGGCTTACAGCTATGAAATTTTGTCACAGCGTCTTTTGCAAAGGTGTAATAAAATTCCTAATAAGATTTTCTGCACAGGCTTCAGTTTTTTTTATATTCAGTATACTCTTAATTATTTTACTTTTTATTTTTCTGGGTAAAATATGTAGTAAACAAAAAGTACAAACAATGTCAAGAAACCATAAGTAAATTTTTAACGCAAGCATTAAAGAATCCGATATAAAACATAAGGTTTATAATTTAATACCTGTCGTAGGAGATAGATTTCAATTTTTATTTTAAAAATCAATTAAATGTTATTAATATCTCAAAAACAAAACGAGATGTTAAAATGAAATTTGAAACTATAATTTCGATTGATGGTTTCATAAAGTGTAAAAAAATCAAGTTTCTAGGACAAATAGTTTAGAAAATCACTCTCTCAAGACTTCGGCCGTCCCTTAAAGTGGACTATAATGAAAACTTCAGAAAAAAAAAACCTATCTCTCTGCTGAACAAAATTAATGTGATATTCCAACTTTAAGTATTAATAATATTCAACAGGAATTGTTTCATCAGTTTATTTTCACAAGATAAATTCCACTCATATTTCAGATAACGTCATCCCATGTCTTTTTCGGCATACCATTGGTATTACATAAAAATCCGATAATGAAATTGCGGAAATATTTTCACAATAGTGGTTAACTGCCAGCCACTACCAACGTAGTCAAATGATATCCCTTTCCTCTCGGTATAACAATATATTTCTGTGTAGTGAACATTTCGAAGGCAACACAGCTATTAAAAATATCAAAAACCGTGCATCTTTTAATTTACCAAGATATTCAGAACTATTTAAAAATCGCATGTGCCGAATTATACTTATTTTATTAAAGATAAAATACACAGATACAAATAGGACACAAATACAGAAAGAAATCCTTCAAAAGTGTTCTTGTACTTTTTGATCAAGTGATAGAAGAGGGATTCCAAACAGAAAATCCTGAACATAAGCCTACATAAATCTGCATCAGTATTCGGAAACAATGGATGTTCCCAATTCCTGGTAGATTACATTTCACCCCAAGCCATGGCTGACACTTCTCTCAGTTTATAAATAAAATAGGCTAAATGCAAATATGAATTGTAACATCTGATGACATCAGTCCGAAAAGAAAAAGTAGCTACTACAAAAATATGTATTACAGTTTTCCACAGACGACATTCGTACGTTAATTAGCTTAGTCTAATTTTGTTCACCAAAAGAAACACAGCTTAAGTGTTCAGGGAACGTAGATTCATATAGCCTAACAGAAAGCTAGAACATAATGCTCAGGAATCCTGTAGGATGCGTTAAAAGTCACTTTCCTAACACACTCTTGAGTGGATGTATCGATAAAGCTGGAAGGTAGAGAGGTAAACGGGTTAAAAGACGATGTAGCATAAACTAAGTCGAGTAACTACATTTGCTCTGAAAATAGTTTCCCCTGAGAAAAGACATTTTTAAAGTTATTGCCTTTAAAACTTAAACTTTTTATACTCTAAATAAATAGGTGAAATGTGTTTACTGCTTATAGGACAAATAATATTAAAATAAGTTGATCTGGTATAAAAGAGCGTATCAATGAAAGTAGAATGACTTGTCACGATTAAGAAAACAAAAACATGAAGAATCATCCATAGAAGAAGTCATTCTGCTTAAGAATAGATTATCAGTTTCCCCACTTACTCATGTCATATTTCTTTGAGACTTAAGCACATGAACGAAGTCTAGGTTTTTAACTTTTCTCAAAATTTTCCATTTTCGATCGTATTCACGAACTCTTCACTCTCCTACTTTCTCCTCTTTTTTTTATCTCATTCGTCAATATTTCACTCACAAACACCGAACAACCACGGGTGTATTAATGTGACTAGCTGGGCTGCAGGAACTCCATCCGTCTTCTTTATGGTGTCAATCAGAAATTTGACTTGTGCGGTGAGATCGACTTGGGGGGGGGGGCAATGTCCAAGACATGCAAGTTAGAGGTGATTTGACTTTGCAGGGACAGATCAATGTCCTAGACCTAAGACTGAGGAGAGGATGATAAGCTTGTAAAAGTAGGCAATAAAGAGAAATGAGTAAAATGGAGGATTATTCCGCATGATACCGTAGAGTAGATTCGTGGGCCTAATGATTAAAATCCATATGGTGGTGATTTCCGCACGATATCGTAGAGTAAATTCGTAGGTCTATTTATATAAATCCGTATGACGGTGATTAGTACAAGGTAAGTTGCCTCACTATGCTAGGAACAGTCCCCTCATTCCATCTGTAACGATTAATACGCATATTCACTTCAGTATTGATATGTAAACTTTAGTCGTCTCTCTGTCACCCCATAACAGTCTCAAGAGGAAAACCGTACCTTAGACGCGCATTGTTACCACAATGGACTGGTGTCATCAGATGTTACTACTCATATTTAGCGCTCGCTTGGATTCAATCGATAATAATAAATAATGCAGTAAATGTTACATAGAATTCAGATGAAGTCTTGATTATTTATCAAGGATTTTAACAATACAACTAATAAAACTGATTAATTTTAGTATAAACGGATATAAAAAGAGAGGTATCTAACAATGTTTGAGCTGGTGTTTCCGTATAAACTGTTTTCAATTGTGAAATTAATTGAAGATGGCCCTGCTCTACAGCCAGAATAACCGGGAAAGTAGAGCATCGGTGAATTTAGCACAAAACATAAAATTGTCGATCGTTTCGATTTTGTTAGCCCGCTGTTTGAATTAGCCTATTTGTTTTAAATGTTATGGGACGAATAGACCTGATATATTACATAGGTGAACGGAAGGGGAACATGATTGTAGGCTTGAATGGGGAAACTTTGATCGATTTGGACGAAACTCTCTTTGCGGGGAACTTCGGAACCAGGGAAATCGAATCTGAGTTAATTTCCCCCCTGTCGGGGCATTTTTTTATATTAAAATGTACCTCGAAGCCTGATTTGTAACTTTTCATTATTAATAGTTTTAATTGTTTGTAAGTGTTAATAAGTGTTTTAATTAGATTGTTGTTCTTTCTTTCTCTCTTTCTTTACCGCAGTTTCACCTCTCCCTTTTTTAGGATTTTAAGCGACCCAAGCCGCTCGGGCCTTACAGGGCCGCGACCTGTCGGGAGAGGGATTATCTTTGGATCACATACATACTTTTTTGACCAGACAAGGACATGGAGGGCCTCCCCGGATGAGTGATCAGCCCAATGCCGGGGCCACCTCCGAGACAACACGAACACATAGGACGAGACACACCATTCACACACACACTCACTCCAAACAAGGCGAGGATGGGATGAAGATGATAATGACGGCCAGATGATATCTGGGGACCACAAGGGCCTAAAGTTACCCGACACTTGTCTCAAAGGTGAGGAAAAACCCCAGAAAAAATCCCACCTAGGTAACTTGTCCCGACCAGGAATCGAACCCGGGCCCGCTGCGTGAGAGGATTGAATGCATCCCCTGAGCCACAGCGGTGGACACTAGATCGTTGTTAAATAATTTAAAACAGCAAAACGTCGTCTGAAGGAGAAACTAAGAGATAAAGGAAGTCACTGAAAAAGTGATGATAGTGCAGAAAGTACTTTCCAGTCCCAAAATGGTTTGCAGCAATGCTTCCAACTCTTTACGCGCGTTGGTAGAAGTGCATTAATGCGGAAGTGAAAATTTTGAAGAAAAACATTGTATAAGTTACACGAATGTAAAGTAATTTATTTCTGTGATTTCCGTGAATTTTCTGAAACTAGTATCCATGTATACTGTAGAAGTAAGCGTACACAGTAAAAATTGTAAGCATTGTGTTGTTGAGTGGTGTCCTAACATATGAAGGGACGAATGAGGTCATGAAAAAGTAACATCAGTGCTAAGAATAAGGAAGTATGCTCATTGTCGATTGATGACATGGATGATGGATTACGACGATGCTTGAACTGGATGAAATAATGATGACTAAGACATTTCCTTCTTGCAAAATATACCCAAACAGCAAGAGTTCTTTCAATTGGAACCCACCATGGTCATCTATCATTGTTATATTGTCGAAATACTTGTCGTTCTTCAGTTTTCAGTTGTTTGGGTATTTAAGGCTTCGTCCCTTTGTATATGAAAAATTAAGAAAGTTCTTGAAGTATTTATATGCACTTTTATATAAGATAAATACATTTCAGTAATATTTTCGTTGATTGTTTCAATCACGAGTACTGTATTTTAAAACTTATCTTGAGGCAATGGACCTGTTTCCGCAGAGGAGTGTGGAATACTGTCCAAAGAATGTAGTCTATTATAATTGATAACAATCTAGCGTGAACACAGAAAGCAGAGAAAATGCAAGGAACATGATAAAGAAGTTAATTATTTAGAGTTTTTAAGATCGATGTAGATGTCATCATGTATAGTTTTTTTTATTGTTATCCATGTAGACGAGTTCTGTCCCAGGTCTGGAATATTATGTTAAGCAAAGCAGCGCGAGAAAGGTTTCCTGTTATTACTTCGGTTTTCTACTACAGTACTTATAATCACTCTGTATTTCATATATTTTCATTTATCATTCGGCCCAGATGTGTAAAACAGGCCTTAACAGCTAATGACTTCGATCATGACCTGGGTTCGTAGAGAAGCTTATCTCTGACCTGCCTGTTATTTTCAACATGGCCTATTATTATTATTATTATTATTATTATAATTATTATTATTATTATTATTATTTTATTTATTATTATTGTTGTTGTCGTCGGCCGCGGTGATCTAGAAGTAGCGAGCCCGCCTCTAGATACGAAGGTCGCTGGATCAAACCCGGCCGCGGTCGATGGACTTATCAGGACGTAAAAATCCTGGGCACGGGGTCCTCCGGGAGGGACTTTAAGCTGGGGGGGGGGGGCGTGTCGTAGATTTACGGCACACAAAAGAACTCCAAGCCTAAATTAGAGCCTCCGGACAAAATTTCTCGGCCCTTTCACGTCCAAGTAATACCTTAGATACCTCAGTAAAACCTCTGCCCTCTCTCGGAAAATAAGCATAACAAAAATAAATATAGGTAATGAAAGATCCACTTGGAGGCCCTATGCCCCACTATTGGGGTTACAGGACCGAGTCAGTCAGTCAGTCATTATTCTTATTCTTATTCTTATTATTATTATTATTATTGATTTCATTATACTGACCTATATCTCCATATCACTGGTGATATGGAAATTAATCACTAGTGAAATGACTGTTGTAACTATTATCAGTCGTGTAATTTATCTCTGATCAATTCAGTTCTAATCCTCCAGTAGACTGACAGCTTTGTTCAGAACTCTTTGGTTTTAGATTTCATTTCCGGTAGAGATTTATCAGTCACCAGCAGGATCTCCTCTCGCTTGTAATATCTTATAGAATGTAAATGTGAGTCTAGGCAGCTTAGAAGTGTCAGAATGTACAGTCGAGCGATAAAGCAAAGCAACATAGAGGCCATTAATCTCCACTCAAAGTGTTGACACCACTGTGCGAACTGCAATTACATCCCGGTCATAATAGACTTGGCAATGTGTTGCTTGCGCCGTAACAACTTAGCAACTTCTCTTGCAGCCCAGTGTTGTTGGTCAGTCTAATCAACAGGCTCATGCTGGCGGGATTGATTAGCGGTAAACAGTAGCACGCTCATACACATACACTTAAGGCACATACACACACATATACTCTCACATGAGATGCATTTTTAGGGAGTCACGAGAACCTGTTGGACCAGTTTCCAGCATCCAGCCGGCCAGGTGGCAAGATTGCCTTCATTCATCCGCTCTTCCCTCTCACTCCTTTTTTTCTTTCCTCGCTTTTTTCTTCCATTGTACTTCACTCGTTTACTTACAGAATTCTTTTTATAGGGTTAAATCATTTAATTTCCTAGATACTTAATTAAAATCACATAGATTATTTTGAATACTTTCTACAAACTTGTAAAACAGGTTAAGTGTTTTATTTGTGAAGATTTTTCCTTACATCCCGCATGAATTCAAGCATAGTTTTGTTCCCCAATAGTAACTTAGTAATTCGTGTTCAATTTCGTTGTTCTATTCATTGTTTGTATTCGCTACGGCCATTTTCATAATTACATTTTATATACAAACCCTGAATTATTTTACTTGCCCTTATTTGTACTTCACTCGTTTACTTACGGAATTATTTTTATAGGGTTAAATCATTTAATTTCCTATATACTTAATTAAAATCACATTGATTATTTTGAATACTTTCTACAAACTTGTAGAACAAGTTAAGTGTTTTATTTGTGAAGATTTTTCCTTACATCCCGCATGAATTCAAGCAAGTTTTGTTCCCCAATAGTAACTTAGTAATTCTTCTTCAATTTCGTTGTTCTATTTATTGTTTGTATTCGCTATGGCCATTTTCATAATTACATTTTATATTCGAACCCTGAATTATTTTCTTTCCTCTTATTTGTACCATTCTATGTGCTCCAAAATCCATCCCTCTATTCACATTTTATCTCTTCTTCTTTCTAGCTCACAGAGAGAGAAAAATAAAAAATACTGCAGTCTTTGTTACTTTCCCTTTCATGTTATCCCTTATTATTTACTTCTCTTTACATCCCTTAATCTGTCATTTTTAGTAGTCTATCTAAAGACTATAAATATTGATCTTAATCTTTTCTTACAACAGGTATGTTCATGATTAGAACAAGTTAGTATGTTATATCTTTGTTCTTGAGCTCACATGTTTTTAGACAAATCAGCACGGAAATCTAACAGGTTCGATTTTAGTAACTGTTTAGCTCATAAAGCAGTGACCAATCCAACATAAGAATATGTGCAACTTAAACCAACCTCAATGGCCCATCGTCATTATTTTATCGTTTTACATTTATCATACTGATTTTATCGCACCTACGTGCACTTGTTTTTATGTAAATCCATAAGAATTTAGCACTGAATCATCTTCGCACAATAGATTCTTTGACCAAACGCAATTAATCACTGAACACAGCGATTGGCTATATAAGCTGCATATGAATAAGAAGAGATACGAAAAGATGTTTAATTTATTTTAGGCCTATGAGTGGTGAAGCAGTTAAATATCGTTCACTAATCAACACAATAATAATAACGATATAATTAGTAGTACCAATCTAAAAATCTAAAAAAAAAAAAAGGTGATGAAAACTGTTGTTAACAAACAGCACGCAATATGACCATGCCGATGGAGAGACGTCACATTTATAATGACACAAATAGCGACGTATTTTATTCATTATTGTTTAAATATTCATTGCATTCTTAATTGTGTAAATACTCGCTAAATAGTGACAATATATCTCTCGTTATGCTACCTATGATAAAGGCGAGACCCGGTTATCTATGAAGGAATATGATTATGTTCCTCTTAACAATAACAAGCTATATAACAATATCGGAACTACTACTCATTTATTACGATTTATACATTTCCTTTACAAAGTTTCCTGTAGCATTTTTTCGGTTTTTTTCTCATATTACTGTTATGAGGAAATTGCATTACGAAGCTGTGAGCATTTCAAAAACTTTATTTTTAAAGAAATGTATTTACGAATCCACAGAATACAGTTGAACACCATATGAGAGCATTTTAAAAGAAAAATTCGAACCCGTGACCTTCGGTTTCCGTGCAGATGTTCTACCAACTAAGCTAGGCAGAGTTCGATTGACGGCGATAGACGGCTAGCTTAGTTGTTGGAGATCGGTAAGGAAAGCCAAAAATCACGATTTCGAACCCCGGTGACAGAGGAATTTTCCTCCTAACATATTCTCACGCATTTTTTGTACGGCATAGTGGTGTGAGAAAAACAACGATGCGCTTCAACGTAATACTAGAATCTAGATAGTTGCTCTGCCAAACTGCTTTATGAATAAAACTAAAGTTCGTGGCGCTACATCCCTGAAGGGACAAGGCCTACCACCCGACCACTGCGTCATCTACCATACGCAGATGGCAGGATTGGGGGCATGTGGTCAGAATGCCGCACCCATGGTCGTTTCCATGACCGGAGCCGCTACTTCTCTATCAAGTAGCTCCTCAATTTGAATCACAAGGCTGAGTGCAGACCTCCCTACCTCAGGAAAATCCGAGGAGGTGCCGGGAATCGAACCCGGACCGACGGATCTGCATTCAGCGACGATAACCACAGGACCACGCCGGCGGTCGCTTTATGAATAACGTATCTTTTTTTATTCTTTTTGCCATCCCGTTAATCCTCCTTTTGTTAGCTTTCGTTATTAATGATATAACTTGCTATTCGTCGTTCTTTTAATGCAGTTCTTTTAAGTAATTTGATTATTTTATACTCCGATGCATCATCATAAAGTTCCTGCTCCCTCTGCAATCTCTTCTACTTCATTCACTTATAACTTTGTCATGCTGTTTAACCATCTCGCCTTTCTTCTCCACCATGCTTTTCTTTATGTGCTTCTCGTTGAGAGAACGCCTCCAAATTGCCAAATCATGAAACCACGCAATTGTTTGAATTATCGCTCCACGCTTTTCGGTTCACGCCCTGACACCTGCCTTCCCTAAACGGGACTAGCGATCGTGGGTCGAACACGGGGCCCCGAAGCTTGGTTACTATTCCATTATCAGTCTCATCACTAAAATCAGCTGATTGAGACATCCCTTATCTCCTTAAAAATGAGGCAAAAACAGCCACATCCCATATAATTACACGTTTTCGACTTGATGATTTATATGCTCGTTGCATTTGTTTTCATGCTGGGAGGATCCAACGCCCGCTGAAACACGTGCGAGAGAAAGAACTCTTCTGCTTGAGGGAACTCGATACCTGCATCAAGTGAAACAGAAATGACAAGCATCAGTAAGAGGCTTCACATATCCAGTCTTTGACCATTGGGATGCTGGCTTCCCAGATGTTACACAGCAAGCAACCAGACGTTAGGAGTATAAAAACGTGTTACTACTGACCAACCTATAAACCTACACTCTTTAACTCTTCACGACTAAACAAAGGATATATTAGCATATAGAAGCTATAGGCCTACCGAAAAGATTTCCCAATAGTTCTTTTAAACTTGAATTCTCATCCCTTCTAATTTTGTCTGCCTTCTGGTATTACTATAATGATAAATATAATAATAATAATTATTATTATTATTATTATTATTATTATTATTACTTGTAGGGCCTATCGCTTGTCATCTATTGCTCTCAGCTTTTGCCTTTCTCCTCTTTCTCCTTTTTTTCAACACATTTTGTCTCTTTCATAGTTTTAAGATAATTTTAGATTAATATTACACTTTAATTGTAAGACATATGCCTATATAAATTTAACAATGGAACTGCCTTCGAGCACTATATTAATGTAATTTTAAATAAATAAATTTGAAAAGATGAATAATTATTACTTTAATGCCTTGTTCACCAGTTTTTGAATTTATTGTCCTTTTTATTCTTGTAATTTAAATTACCAGTGAATATAAAAATCAGTGCCCAATATACATAGTATAAATAATACAAATAAGAAAGTATGTTAACTTCAACTATTGTTGGATTCATTGGTAATAATTAAGGACGAGCTCAACTGCAATGAGACTTCATACATAACCACGGGAGGTCTATTAATCTCCTATAGAACCCCTTGTTATCTAAACCTAATATTATATTCTCAATTTTTTCACGTGGTTAACTTATATATACACATAGGCATATATATGGGACAAGGCCTACCACCCACCGCTGCGCCATCTACCATAGGCAGACGGCAGGATTGGGGGCATGTGGTCAGCATGCCGACACCCACTGCCGATAATGGTTTCCATGACCGGAGCCGCTACTTCTCTATCAAGTAGCTCCTCAATTTGAATCACGAGGCTGAGTGCACCACTACCAGACCTCCCTATCTCAGAAAAATCCGAGGAGGTATCGGGGATCGAACCCGGGCTGACGGATCTGTAGTGAGCGACGCAGGCTAATTCTTGGACACCATAAATTATAGGAAAATAAAATATAGAGTTATATGAACGAATCAATAATACATTGAAGGTATTTTAAGTCTGTAGACCACGTTTAAATTCACCGAAAAAACCTTTCTTTGTTTCTTCTTTATTTATTTCTTTGGAAATAATGAAATTGGCCATATTCATCATTATCAGCAAAGCAAGGAGTTTTCATCGAGAATTTGTCTCAAGGTTACATATAAAAAGTGGAATCGTATTGAATCAAATTGAGATCGTAATCAAGTCAGTAGAAAGCTATCTTATTCAATTCGAGCGCAATATGCAAATTCTGCGTATTATTTGTAGTTACGTGTGTGGCGCGAAACGTTTCGCAACGTTTCATTGGGGCTAGCGTATTCTGTGGATTCTTTTGTAAACGTTGTTTTCAATACCGTATCGAAAATTTCATCGTATTGGAACGATTCAGATCGATTTGAATTCTACATGAAAACGTAATAGTTAGGATGCTAGTTACCCAGTTTCAGTTGCTACTCTCAATGTTTGAAGATCGTTCCGTGTTCGATAATAATCGATACCACACCGATATCCAAATGGAAAACAGTTTCGAAATGAGTCATTATGATCCTGTTATGTCACACGTAATAAGCGTATTATAGTATGGTCGAACAAAAGTAGATTTACTACACTATGAAAATATTTTCTTTTTCGTAAAAAATAAGCCACACCAGATCCATTTTCACCACTATCCAACAAGAGTTTCCTATAACAAGGAAGCCTTAGTTCTAAGATTGTAAAGCTGTAGGAATACCCAAACCGCCTGACTGAAAACTATATTTTTAATCAGAACGAGAGACACTCCATATGCAGCTATTTTCGCACATGTAATTAAAAATTAAAAAACCAGGTAAACTGACGTAACAAAGAGCCAGAATGCTTTTGCTTAATCAGTTATAACTGCAATTATGATATGCAGGAAATAAATTATTTTTGTGATCCATTTCCCAGTTAGCTCCATATCGATTCATTAAGCACAGCTTATGGAGGAACAAAGGTCTGAAGTTTGATACTTAACCTTAATTCATACTCGTGTACACTGATATAAAAAATTCTTAAAATTTGTCATTTCACAAAATGTAATGGCAGAGAACTCCGCTTAATGTATTTCTAATTATTTCTTTACCTTCTGCATATAACAGTATTCACGTAGTAGGCCTACTCACTTGAACTTGATCAACGAAATAAACAAATATAACAAACATCTGACTGCATTGGAGTCAAAGCCCCCAATGATTAGTAAAGCAGCTTTGTAATATGGTCATGATTTCCCATTAAAAAAAGCATGTGATCTTTAATTAGTCGTTACTCCCGTACCGGTCAACCGATTTGGTCCAATATCAATAGTGTTCTTCCCATGGACGTTATAAATGCGTATATCAAGTTTCATGAAAATCCGATAAAGCGTATTTGAGTTATCGCGAGGACAGACACACGGACAGACAGACAGACAGACGGACAGACATTCTCCCGTCCCCCGTACAATCTCACAAGTACCATTCTGGTACTTAATAAATTTACATCAAGGGGGAAAGTCATAGGCGCTGTATTTTATAGGTACCGTAAAATCCATGTAAGGTTCAATTTTTAAGAAATGCATATAATAAAAATGGTATATATCAACGTTGGTGTTTTATTTTCTCAATGCGTTTAATTTGCTCTGGCGCCAATCGGACGGTAAATTGGTTACGCTACTGTAGAGAATAAACACCCGCATTTCAGTACAGACCAGACATCGAGTTTGATACGCATTTCTACATGTTTAATAACAGCTCTCTGGTAAAAACTTAACAGTATATATTATCTTAACATAAAAATCACTATCTATAACTCATGTCTCAGTAATTCTAAGAATAGGCTAAGTTTCTTTATATAGTATTTGAAGACATAAATCTCCTTTCGGATGTTCAAATCCCTTGGCCACCCAATTTGACATGGTTCTTTTTTTTTTCATGGTTTCTCCAGCCGTAAAGGCAAATGCCGAATTGGATACTTGACATACCATGAATCATCCACACCATGTTATCCTGTATCATATCAATTTAAAATTAATATCAGTTGAAATTTACTCCATAAAATACACCAATAATTTCTATTATTGATAATCTATAATTGACAATCAATAGTTCCATAGCCTACCCTACTGTACAGACACAGATCCCGAACTCCTGATATGGCCTCATAGCTAAAAGGAGTGTAAACACGACTGAATTGAACATCAAAACGCAGGGGTTATACAACCTTAGTAGTAAAATTATAAAACAAAAGCATGACCTGTAGTTGATTCCACTAACATTAGGCAACAGGTAACGATTCTTTTGAAACACTATCAGATTCCGAACAGAAATAAGAAAACATATCCTAAACATAAAATATAATGGATAATGGTTTCTCGGGCTTCCTACCGGGTGATTCCGAATTGATTCCGAGCTTTCGGCAGCTTCTGTGAGAAGTGAGCTAATTGGGAAAAGGCCTGTGTTATACAGAGTGTTAATGAATAACACCGAAATATTTTACCTGTGTATGGAGGGAACATAGACAAGCAACTTTTATTAAGAGATTTTACTCTATGACGTAAAATGTGTATGCTAAAGGGCATTAAAAACATTACAATTTGTTGCTCCTAAGTCAATAATGGAGCAAAATAGGGTTAAAATTTTCATTAAATTGACTTGATGTTTTCTTAGTGATCGGTAAAAACCTGATTCTTAATCATTCATTGATATATGATAATTTAGAGTTTTCATAATCTGCAAAATTTACAGACCAATCATATGAACAGCCGCCATTGCATTAGTTCTTTTTTTCGTAACTACAGTATTAACAACGAAGTTCCTTTGTTTTGCATTTTTTCAAATGTCAGAAGTCAGTGGTGGCCGTGCCCTGGGAGATTGTATGCTGTAACAGGAAAAATTGAATCCTCAGAGCAAAAATCTACTAATAAAAGTTACTTGTCTATGTTTCCTCTATACTCAGGTAAAATATTTCGGTATTATTCATTAACACCCTGTATAGGAGAGACAAGATATGACGGTAGAAAGCCCGAGAAACCATTACCCTTTCTCTACACCGGGAAAGCCTTATCTGTATCTGGTACCCTATGCTCCCCATGTGGGGCCTCCAATGGAGGTTTCATTACCTATACCAATTTGGATATGCTTATTTTCCGAGAGAGGGTAGAGGGACAGGTGGTAAGCCCATCGCCTCGCAACCCCCCTCTGGAAACTAAGTATTTCTTGGACGTGAAAGGGCCGAGAAATTTTGTCCAGAGGCTCTAATTTAGGCTTGGAGTTCTTTTACGTGCCGTAAATCTACGACACGGGAGGACTCCGTGCCCAGGATTTTTACGTCCTGAAAAATCCATCGACCGCGGCCGGGTTTGATCCCGCGCCCTGCGGATCTAGAGGCGGGCACGCTACCTCTTGACCACCGCGGCCGACGGGAAAGCCTTAAGGCACACATAAATTGTAATAAGCCTAATTAATTTACTAAATTAAATTAAAGAAAGCGTAGATCTACAGCGATGAAAACCCTAAGTAATGTTTCATAGCAAAGCCCTTAGATTAATTCTATCATTTTTTAAGATTTCACTGCTACTGACATATAAATTCGTCACTTTAGTCACTGTATAAAACCTAAAGTATAATATTAAAGAGTAATAGAGTAATGCTTTATGTAAATTATAAAGATTTTTATCCCTGTGTTACGACTGTCATTCATAGAAACCAGCTGGTCTATTGAAATTTTCCCTACTAATTTCAAACTTAGATCCCACTGATGATTTCATTTGATGATTGCTTACATTGTCTAAATCCAGCCATTTAAAGGTTAACATAATTTTTTTAATTAATGTAAGAATTCTAAGGTAAAAATGAGCTTTTCATCAAAATCATTTAATTTTATTAGATAGCTGGAAGTAGTTCCTGGTTGCATCCAACTATGTAATGCTACCATTTAACGGTTGGTATTATTTTTACTTAACAATAGGGATATACTGCAGCTTAGGCCTGTGAGCCTCGCCGGTGTGCCGGAATTTTGTCCTTTTACAAGTCTGTAAATTTACATACATAAATCTACTGACATTGACCTATCAAACTTATGCACTCTTAAATCTCATTGACCTGGGCCGATATCAAACCGCAATCTTTGCCACAGAAAAGCAGCGCGATATACAGAAAGGCAGGTCTAATCATTTGATGGTGATTGAAATAAAGAATGCTAACGATAAGTCAAGCAACTACTAAATCTGTGTGGACATAGGCTACTGATAGTGGTGTTTCTATTATTTGTCCAATATTATCCTTTAACTTGCTTAGGAATTGTCTATTGTCATTGTCATTGCACAGAGATAAGCTAACTGCAATAACCCAGAGAACAATAAGCATGATCAGTGGTGTAGTATTTTTTTGTGGCGGTTCACTGAACCAATTTCCACAGTCTCTTATTCAACTTTACGTTTGATATCATATATTCCATATCCAGTGTAAGTTAAAATATTACTATCGAAATATGTAAAGCACAGGCCTATCTGCAAAATCTGTAAGTAAAGTAACATGACCCTTAAGAGGATGAGGCTTTTAGATCTTAAGACAATTCGATAGCCTTACCCTTGGATTGCTCCTGGTACTCATTTTTATTAGAGGCTGAGTCGACTCCTCCAGAGTCATAGTGCCCCCTGAAGGATTAGGCCAGTTGAAAAATCCCAGCGCACTGCCTCAACCAACTACGCCACGGCACGTGGCTGTGTAGGCTATCCCACAACATCTGGATCTATTAAAGTAAAGTAATGTGTTCCCTATATAGGCCATGGAGGCCCAGACGGTTCCAGGAGATTGAGGCTCCCAGATGTTAGACATTCGGTACGTGAAGGTGGTAAGATTGTCAGCCTTACGCACCGGCCGCCTTTACCTCCAGGATTGCTCCTGGTACTCATCTGTGTTAGAGGCTGAGTCGACCCCAGGGTCATAGTGCCACCAGCGCCTCAACCACTACGCTAAGGCGTACCCCCCTCTGGATCTATTAGTAAAAATATATTCAATCTACTTCGTGTGTAACTTCTTGAACTATACACATGCTATTTATGTTATATAACTATTGACTACCTACACACATGGGTGTCTGCACCTAGACATGGTATGATAATTATGACCTTTGTCGAAGTTCAGGCTAAGTTGTATTCCCCGCGGTGCAAGTAGCTAAGTAAGATAATACTGACAGAAAGACGCATGGCGTGAAGTGTTATGACAATTTGTCATATGCGGGAAATCTGCCAGACATTTCACTCGTACAATCCGTTCCAGTAATATGAAAACCTGATATAATTTTATTTTTATTTGTAGTGATTATCCTGGCTTTGGCCACGTTCCAGTGTTTTCTCTTAAAGCTAGTCTGTGTTATGACTAACAAGACACAGCAGTCTACTGATAGCTTTAAACACACATATGCGTAGGCTGCTAACATAGAAATTTTAATTGTATTTTTAAAAGGCTTGAGATACGTAAAGCTATTTTCTGCTTCATTAGTTACTAATTTATTGTTTATTTGTTTCGTTATTCTTTAAAAAATTACAAACGGAAGAATATAATACGAGTTGTTGAATACCATTAGTATTTACTAATGTTTTGTTTGTAGTAATTATACAACGTCTGTTGTATAGGCCTATTGCTAGATATGTATGTTACCGTCGCCGGAGTGCCGGAATTTTGTCCCGCAGGGTTCTTTTACATGTGGAACTGGAGAAAACTGCATAACGACGAGCTTCATGACTTGTACTGTTCACCGGATATAGTAAGGGTAATTAAATCACGGAGGATCAATGGACTGGACATGTTGCACGCATGGGGGAGGAAAGACATATCTCAAAAGTATTGACTGGGAAACCCGAAGGGAAAAGACCACTTGGAAGACCTAGACATAGGTGGGAGGACAATATTAGGATCGACTTAGGGGAAGTACGATTTGCGAGTGATGATTAGATGGAGTAAGCACAGAATAGGGTTGAATGGCGGGCTCAGGTAAGCGCGGCAATGGACCTTCGAGTTCCATAAAATATATAATATTCCTTTAGCTTGCGGGGACTGTCGCACTGAGGCACAAATAAATACCATCGTCCGGGGGCTGGATTGGCTACGCTATCGTGAAACAGATAGGCGATGTATAACTGTTCTATCTAAGCCAATTTTTAGGTAGATTTCGAAGAAAAATTCTTTCATATCTTTACGTTTAATGCCTCCCTGAGTACGAAACCACCGCCCGTTAAAAAGAAATTGTGATATATATATATATATATCTTTACACGCTAGCGGCCGTAATTTTGAAGATATTTGAACCAAATTTTATTATGTTATTTCTAGGCCCAATAGTTCGGACAAGTTCGTTAATGAGCAAAATTGGCCCAAGGGGGTGGTCGGGGGAGGGGGGTTGAAATTTTAAAACATTATATCTCGGCCCCTATGAAGTATAGAGGGAAACTTTGTTTGAATAAATTAGAGTACTCCCTATGGAGTTCACAGTGTTACCAACGATTCGGGGGTTTTGGGGGTACGAATGGGGGTAGGGGTGGGGGGATGGAAATTCGAAATTTTTGAAACCACGTCTTGTGGGGTATCGTTGAAAAGCTCTTGATGAGTACTCTACAAATCAATAACTAGTTTCTCGATAGCTCTCATATAAGGCGAGACTGGAATGTTTGAAAAAGTGCTCTTTCGTCTTTTTTGCAGTTATTATTGCGGGTTTGTCATGCCAATGCTAAAGAAGAAGAGTGCTGCACAGCGACAATAAATTAAACCAAAAGCGCTTCGAAATCTACCTCAGCCTGTACGTCTTCCTAAAGGGATTTTTATTACTTATTTATATATTTACATTTAATTCAGATCACTATGAATCCACGGTTACATCTCTCACGAAACTGATCAAGGAAAAACTATACGATGAATAAAAACCCGTAATGAAATCTTAGTGAAACCCGATAGGCTCATGAATGTAGGTATTAAAATAGGTCTACATAACAGACAGTTGAGCTCGATCAATAAAATAAAATGGGCTTGATACCAGCAACAATACTTTAATATTTGCCTCTGATTTTTGTGCTCTTGACGTTAATGTAGCTGGTGTAGGCTACAAGTTGTTTGTCAAGCATTGCAACCATATGAGGTAGTGTCTTGTGTAATTTGGTTTTTGTATTTTGGAATGCGTAAAACGCTCGTTTATCTTCAAAGGTATTAAAATACATGTCATAGACCGTTGAGCTCGGGAAATAAAATAAAAATGGACTTGGTACCAGCAACTCAACAATATTTTAATCTGGCAAAGATTAAAATATTGTTCAGTTGCTGGTATCAAGTTCATTTTTATTTTATTAATGTACATTTAGAAACTCTACCAAACCGAAAAATGTTTTTGAAACGTGGATGATGGCCTTTTAAAATGGTATATTAAGCCTGTTTAAGTAGATAGCTTTTTAAAAACAGGAATGAAAATGCGCGAGTTTTAATATCAGCAGAACATGTCACGCTGAACTGCAAGCAAAAACAAACATGTTTATTATACTTTCGGTAGTTAGAAATCACACCGGTTATGTCAACTGAATCAAAATGATTTTTTCGAAGTAATAACAAAGTCCAAGATAGGTTTCACTCGCTCCGGCTGTTATCAAGTGAACCGAAAAAGTGTTAAGTACAAGGCGTATTTTTACTCCCATATTTAAATAAAAGATAGATGTTGCAAAAAAAGCACGAACAATATTTAAAAAAAAAAAAAAAATAACTTAAATTTAGTTTTGCACAGTTATCACGCCATACGGATTGACTCACTACACTTAGCTGAACCAAGAAATCTCACGACCTCTGGTTGTGGTAATTTTGAATTGTAATGTCATTAAACATTTTCATCTTGAAATTGCATATACTGTACACTAATTTAATCTAGTTTATAAAAACTACATTTTCTATCATTAAGTCTAATAATTTAATGTGTCATTGTAAGGATTGTATACTTTTTAGTTCCTTCAATGTAAACATTTTATCATTTGCTGAACTTCCGCAAGCTTGCTCTTTCACGAGTGTGTTAATATAATAATAGCAATAACAGCTAATAACAATAATATTACGTAATACTTATTAGAAATTCATATTAGTTACCAAGGAACCCCAGCATTGGAGTGATCTATCATCCGAGGAGGCCCTGCATGACTTTGGTCAAAAAAAGGATGTATGTCATCCATAGAAACTTCCTCCCCCAAGGGTCGAGGTCATGTAAGATCTGGGCGACGTGAGCCGAGTAAAAGTACCAACAAGGGGGAGGTGAAACTCAGGGAAAGAAGATGAATATTAGTTATTAATTAGCCTGTATCCATTCGTACATTTTTATTGTATTGTAAAATTTAGTTTGTATCTATACTATTAAAAATAAAGCTACTGGAAAAATATAATAGGCCTACTGAATAATTTTTAAAAAATCGATCTCTTACATGTTAGCATGAAAGTTCGAAGGCCGCACGATAAACATCCATAAGCAAAACATCATACACACAGAAGAAATGTTTACCTCAAAGGTTTGGTTTTCGTTTTCGAAAGCAAGAAAAAAATGAGTATAAAATCAAGTTGACATAGTATTAGGAACTCCATCATGGATTCACATCATCTTACCATCTGCCCTACCCTCAAATGTACAACTTTGGTGGACCGAAACTGGGAGGCAAGAGGGAAGATGACTATACTGTAAACATGTGCCTTCCTTGTTTCCAATGTTATGCTTTGTATTTTATGTATTTTGTATTAGGTGTATCGCTTTGTCATTGTTACTTGTGGCTAATGATGTACATCAAATTGCCCCTGCATTAAATTAAATAAATAGTATTAGGTACTGCCAAGTGAAGAAATTTACAGCAACGGTAATAAAATGTTAAACCTCTTACTTTTGCCCAATTATGTTGCAGCGCAGTTTTATTTAACTTTTACGCTGTACAGCCAATTAGAGAACAGCAGGATAATTATGTAACTTCTGTACAACAGAGATGAAAACATGATAAGAGATGTAGGAAAATGCTTATGAAGAATGATTGCGCAATTACAATATGCTTGAATATGTTTCAATTCAATTTTTATAGATAAAACAAAAAGTACTTAAAATTCTTTAAAAAAATTATCACGACGAGAGTCTTGTTAACCTGCGAGAAAGTTTATTCCTTTTGCAGGCAAGTCTGAAGGATAATTTAAAATAGAATCTGTTCAATCATTCATCACACTGCATAAAATCAATGCTTAATTAGCTTAAATAAAACTGCTAACTGGAATAAAATAGAAGGGAGTTTAAAGGATTCGCCAAGTAAATAACAAGTTACCTAATTACAGCATTCTTGAGAACCATAAAAGATGCAGTGAGCAAAGCTTGGAGTGAAAGAAAACGAGAGAATGAGACAGAACCAGAAAGAGAGGTGAGAGGCGCCCACCAATTCATTAATAAATATTAATGAGTCAATATTCTGAAGTCTGTGGAAGTAACCGTGCCTGACCTCAATATGAATGGAATCCATTACAAAAATTATTGATCAGTATTTCATGAACAGTAACGAGACTCTGAAAACAGTTTGATCTCTAGTTACAATGTTTTGTAAATAAATCAATATCACCCAAATGAATTCTGAACTTTTCAATAAAAACCTGAATCCAAACAATTATTCAATAAGTAATAGTCATTTATAGGGATGGGTCCTCGATACTTTCGATACCTCGATACTTGCATGGTATCGGCATCGAACGATACTTCAGAAAACTCGCTCGATACTTTTTCGATACTTTTGTAATTCTGCAATTAAGTGAGAATGCTAGTATTTTTTAACAAAACTTGTAAGTGGACTGTTTAAAAAACTAATTTTAGTTTTAATGTAGAGTTTAAAAAAATTATAGTCTACTGATGATATTAAATTTTGTCTCATTAAAATGCAGACTTAATTAATTTAGTTGGTATTACTCACTTCTCTCAAATTTTAATTTTTAATGTACCTATTTATTGAAACTGGAAATGTTGAAGGTATCAAGTATCGAAGTATCGAGTATCGAGGAAAATATCATGTATCGGTATCGAGAAAATCTGGTATCGACCCATCCCTAGTTATTTACGATACAAGTGAGAGTAGGTATGTCTGCGATGTCGAGCCCGTAAGGGAGAGTGTAGCAATCTTAAGAGGAAATTAAAAAAGTATCGTACGCTAGTTTTAGATAGCCAGTAATATTTGTGAACAAATAAATATTAGATTTATTGTAATGAATCATACACCGTGGAGCCATACTGGATCCTCGAACTGCCCTGCCATCTACTGTCGCATATACTCATGCATATGCGCCGACAGATGTTATTGATTTTCTACTGCACAGCTGCCAACATAAGGAACTGAATCAACAATGCTTTTCAACAACCAAGGATGGCATTTTTGCGATCACTGTGAAAAATTTAACATTTTCAATTTTTGTCAAATTTGTTGGTTACAATGGATTTTGAATACTAGTTCGAAAATGTGCAACTCTTACTTCGCGTGTACTGTGTTAGAATTTCAATTGTTTTAAATTCAAGCTGTCTAAAAAAAACATTTCAGAAACCACGTAGTATTCCTACTTATGATTAAACTAGAGGGCTTAATTTCATCACCACGTAATACTGATGATTAAACTAGCGGGTCTAATTATATGTTACCTTTTCCAAGATCATAAATTGTAGTAAAGCAGTCATTTCTAACTACTTAGTGTCTTCCATTTTTCTGGTGTATTTTCTTAATGATTTTAAACAGCCAAGTTGTCTTCAGATTTATTAAAAATGATGAAATTACTGAAAAGTTCTTAAATGGTCAATAAAATGTAATCACTTCAATATTCTCATTTTCAATACCACTTGTAGAGTGGCAATATGCTACTTCAATTCCCATTTAACCTATACTGAAACAGAGTAGCCTACTGAACCTATTTGCGTTCAAATAATACTGCAGCAAACGTCCAACAGGTCACCACATTATTCATGGACTCCTAGTTTTTTAAAAATATTTTCATACTTTTCTAATTATTCGTTTTACTCAAATGAACAGTATCTTATTTCTGCCACTATCAACGTAGTTAATTCCAATATTGGATTAGATCGAATTTCTTAGCCATAATGACTTCAGATGAATTTAAGAAATTAAGAAGGAAGAAAAAGAACGAAAATTCATATAAATCATTTAATTTTTCAGTATCCACTATCAGAGAAATTTTTATTTCACAATCTCCACTATCAGAGAAATTTTTATTTCACAGTTATTTAGTAAACTGTAAGACATCTTACTGATCCAGCTCTTGACTAGCGTAGTCACCACGTTTCAGCGTTAACAGTTTACAGATAGTGTATCGCGGGTAGTATCGCTACGAGGCATTCCTCCTTTGGTGACAACTTTTGAATGAGGGTTTCATATTAAGCTGCAACGAAAACCAAGCACCGAAACATACCCCACACTGCAACTGACATGAAGTTCCAAACGCCACTCCCACCTCCATTTATTTCAAATTTAAGAAAAATCAAATGTAGTAGTTAGCAAAAACGATGATCACATTAAATTTCCACATTCCCTTTGGCACGGCTGTAAAATACCGGTATGTTGATTTATTTTATTGAAAATTAAATCTATTATTTATTTTTAACTGCACTTTAGGAAGTTGTAATTAAGAAACTTTCAGTGTATAAAAACATAAAATGTTATAATTTCGAAACATTTAATTTTCGCTTTCACAAAAACGTAATGTTTCCTGTGATTATGAGCGTTTGGTAAATCTTTTTCTTTTTTAACGTACATTAATAACAAAAATCACATTTTCCTTTTTTAAGGCAACATCATATCTATTATTTTTATTTCACTTACACGACAACCATTGAAAAATTATCATAAGCAATGTAACGAGAGGTTCGGATTTTATCGATAAATTCATGAGCCAAGAAAGTTACTCGTTAATTTATCTTGAGAGAATCTGAACCTCGAGTTATAATCATTGTGAACATTTAGCGAATACTCACAAAACTAGGAATGTAATGAATAATTAAAACCATGAAAATGAATTGAACGCATCGCTATTTGAGCCATTGTAAACTATGGCGGGACAATCGATCATTCCTATAATACACTGTAAAGCCACATGACTGACTGACTGACTGACTGACTCACTCACTCACTCACTCATTCATTCACTCACTGATATTAATGTTTACCCACTTCCAGATGAGCTACAATCTTGAAATTTGGTACACATGTAGCTTTTAGGCTGTAAACCACAGGAAAACTCCAAAAAAGTATTTTTAAATATTTTTAGCCCTAAAACCCCCCCGAAAAAGGGCTCACTCACTGGCATTAATGTTTGCCCACTTGAAATTTGGTACACATAAACCACAGGAAAATTGCACAAACATTTCCCGAGAACCTCAACGGGGGTTTGGGGGCGGAACTCCCAATGAGCAAAGCGAATTATTATAATTCCGCTTGGTGCGACTTTTCACCAGCGGTTTAGTTTTTAGATTATCCTCCTTAGTATAACTAATAATATCGTGTAATTGATATTGTATAAATATAATATAAATTTTATCATCATACACATATTATAAATACATTATTTTTATATATCCATTTGTTTGTATCAGCTTCTATAAATCGAATCGCTAAAATCAATGACTTTTTTTTTTAAATCAAAGAAGCTACCGGTATGAAGATGTTTCAGAGCTCAGTCCGTGTAAATTTAAATAAAGAAAACAAGTGCACATAGGTACTATAAAATGAAAGTGATAAAAATAAAACGATAAAATTATGACGACAGACGCATTGAAATTCTTATACTGGATTGTTCACTGATTCATGAGTAGGGACCGGATTCTTAGGTTTTTACCTATTTTTTTCCTTACTTCCAAAACAAAAAGCGCTCATACACTTTTTCGAATCATATCCATAGGATTCACTCACATTAATTCTGTGGCACCTAAAAATACCTAAATGGGGTATAAAAACCTAAATATACCTAAACGGGATATATAACCTAAAATATGTCAGTTGAGAAATCGATATTTTGCGGGGAGAGAATAATTTTTGTCGGGTAGAAATTAATACCACCAGCGTTTCATTCAACCCATTGTCGTTTAGGATGGACAGTATCAAGAGAGGAAAAGAGTACCAGCGTATTCCTTTTAAAATATTCGCACGAACAACCATTGTTGCCGTGTATGAACAAGGATATAGATTTCTGTTTAAAGCGTTTGTTTTTTGTTTGCCTTTAGTACTTCCCTGTTATTCACACTGAATGGAAACACTGTGAGTTTTAAGAATACGTGTTAATTATGCCGAAACAAATGAAATCGAGTTTATTACGGCAGTGGATCGGCGACGATCTGAATTTCACTACAGATGGCAAAGAAATATTTTGTCAAGCCTGCCAGAAACATGTATTATTTACCTTTCTATAAAAGGGGGAAGTTTTCGTCCCTAACTTAGTTGATCTGTTAGCATGCGTAACAACCGAAGAAAGGAAAATAATCAGTTTCACATTATCCACATCCAACCATAAAGTATTTTACTCACTAAATTAGAAGCATCGGATTTGAATCCTGAGAAGGTTAGTGTCTAGATACAGTATTAACTATTACCTAAAGAGATAACAGGAATAACTTCACAGTTGAGAATCTTGAAAGTTATATAGTGATATAGGCTACTGTAACCAGGAAATGTGAGGCAATCTTATTTTCACTGCTTCTTTTGATCTTTTATGCTTTCTTTCTTCAATTGTATAATATTGTCTTAAAGCAAGTTTACACAAATTTAAGTCAATTTTGTTAAGTAAAACTTTACAAGTAGGCTATTATGTATTCAATCCTATGTAGCACATTAAAATTCATTAAACCAATTATTCTACCCAGAAACGATATTTTGGACAAAAAAACCTAAAAAAACCTATTTCACCTAATGAAAAACCTAAAACAGTGTTTTTAAAAACCTAAAAATCTGGTCCCTATTCATGAGTTACATAGTAATTCCTGTAATGATATAAAAATTTTTGGATTTTTCTCTCTTGTTTGCAATATTATTAACATGAGACCAATAAGGAAGTAGGTTACCATTAAATGGTCTATTAAAAAATAAGCTGTCCAATCTGCATTGTTATAGTTTGTTAGTTCTACTCTGAAAAAAAAGAGCTTTCAATTAAGTATCTTTACAGTGAAATGTGTTTCTATCAATTGGTAAAGGTAACAAATTCATGAGTCATGTCTACGTTCTTCAGTACGAGACAAGCTTTAAGTTGGTAGTACTGATTATTACCCTCGGTAAGAAGTATGCAGGGCCTGAGAAGTATCACAACAGGTGTGCAGCGACAATTAACAAAAACCACTGCAATGTGGATTCGCCTCAGCGATCATCCGGTCCAACTAACAGAATCTGTCTGCTTCATTCTGTCTCATTACAATAGAAATATTAGCAAAATGAGACAGTTGTTGGCAATGAAGTCACTGCTCACTGCACCTGGGCAACCAGTCAAAAAACACGACCACTAGGACACTAACATAAATTTCAGCTTGTTAGAAACAAAAACTTGTCCACTAGGTAATTTGTCACACAGATTATGGCCCTCCATCTTGTTCACGGTCGGATCCGTTTTCGATTCACACAATACATGCGGCTAAGCCTCTGCTTTAGCTAGTATGCTAGCAATAATAGTTAACTGAGCAGGTCTAATATGAATTTGTGGGATCATTTTTAATTTTTTAAATATACAAATGAAAGGGCAGGGTATGGAAAGTATGATACAGATTATGGGTACTAGATATAGGATAGATTAGAGACCAGACACCCATAAACATGCATACATGACGGCAACGTGCCACTCTACTGTATTTCAGTAGATGGAAGTATGAAAGCACGAATAGCCCAACATGTAAAGCCCACAGGTATATAGAGAGGTAAAGCCCTCGAAGTTCGGTACGGAAGGTACTTATTCCCTAAGCTTCTACCAGCTCTCTGTGGCATTCTCTGGTATTTTCGCTCTAAGAAAAAGCTATTCTTGACCTAAGAACATGTCCACAGAGACACGTAATTTCTGAGACAACCGCCGTGCAGAATGGATGTGAAATACAATAAGTACTTTGTTACAAAAATTTTAAAATTATTACACCTTTTCTTTTAAGAAAAGCTTATTCTCTAACACAATCCTAAGATCTGATCTCACATTATCATACGCAATGCCACGAATGCTTTTCAATGATCGATAAATCCGCAAGTCAACATAGTGATAAGGGAATTTATCCAGAGAGGTTGAAAATCACAAGTTGTATATTTGTTTTGACTATTACATGAATAAAACTTTTAATATAAATGAGAATATTATAGGATAAAAATTCCTCTGGCACTGGAGATCGAACCCAGGACTTCGGCTGTCCATGACGCTGCTCTACCAACTGAGCTAGCCAGAGCTCACTTCACAATGCTCATAGGAGCATCTCTTCTATGGCTGATCATCGCACCTCACTGACAGACAAATTATGTCATAATGCAGTAATGCGAGGCACACCAATTAGTGCTTTTTGTGACTGGGCTTCAACTGTTATTGTAAAGTAACATTCAAGAGGGATATAATTATGCATCCATGAACCACAGATTGTCTCTGATGGGTCGTAAATAAGATCCAGAAAATAGGTAGTATTTCAAATATTTACTCCTCAACACTGGTCCTTGCAGTTAAGATTACTTCATTTAAATTTATAATAATTAATAAATAACAAAATAATTCGTTTTCTATGCACATATTTCATAAATACCTGAATAATATGAAACGTGAGATAAATGCTGAGTAGTAATTGTTTATTGTACACAATTACAGGACTTATAAACGGAATAGTCATATTAATTTAATCCTTAATATTAATAGAGAATATTTTTTTCTTATTTGTATTAATATCTGTTCTAGTAGGCTAAATAAAACAGACATCCCATCCTCTTGGCATCCACCAACAAAACAGATCATGTTCTATATTGTTTAATACTACCACAAGAGTTAAATTCTCCCCGATTTGTAAGTAGGCTATTAGTTATGGTGCTTTTTTCTCCATAACCAAGATTAGTTAAAGACCGCATGAGAAATTTAATGATAATCAAACTCATGAAATATCGACAACGCGGGCTTTCATATGCTAACGAAAGACATGAAAAATAACAATAGACATATAAAAGTTTAAGAATATAAGAGGTCTGACAAGAAAGTATAATTAAATGTTTGTGTTCTTTATTATTATTAGTGATATGAAGAAAAGTATGAAAATAAAGGTACTGTAGCTTACATAGGCGTACCGAGGGGGGGGGGTTTGGGGGTTTGAACCCCCCCATTGATTAAAAAAAGGAAAATTGTATGATTTTTTAAAGTCTGCCCATAATTTACTTAATAAAAGTATAAAACGTGGGAAGCTTAAAACTCGTTATTTTGAGTCTTACATTTTAAAATTTTCCGAGGGAGGACCCCCGGAAGCTTAAAATTTGTTATTTTGCGTCTTAATTTTTAAAATTTTCCGGGGGAGGACCCCTGGAAGCTTAAAACTCATTATTTTGCATCTTGATTTTTAAAAATTTTCGGGGGAGGACCCCCGAACCCCCCTCTGTCTGGGGGGTATTCCATACCCCCCAGACCCCGCGGATGTTATAACCCCCCCATATGGTCGGCCTGGTTACGCCTATGGTAGCTTACGTTATGTCTTTTGAATTCTGTAACATGCCGAAGCAAGCATAATGGGCTATTCAAGAAGCTTTGGAACTGTGTAGTAATTTACAGAAATTTTTTCTAAGTTTCTCTCGTAAAATTAGAGTAGCCTACTACACGAGATACTGTAATGTTCATGGTCATCATCGCAGAGGTATAATATCTTAAGTACTATACAGTACTAAATGCTCCCTGAGATGTGCGTACGCTTGCTTCTTTCTCCGAGACCTAGACTTTGAAGTCTGAAATTTTCACATGGGGACTGTGTATTTCACATTTCATCCTGATAGCATAGTCCATTCGGCCAAAACTTAATTTTTAATTTTGGTTAAGGTTAATTATTGTGCTTTATGCAGTTTTGTTCAGTCAAGGTATGGATATCATACTACGTAGGCCTATCTCTCCAAAAAAAACGCTATTTTTTTAGGTAGGCCTATAAAGCATTTGCGTTTTATTGTTTCTTGTATATTGTAGATCTAAGTTAAGTTACTTCTTTTTCTAGTGTAACACATTTTGCTAAAATAGTTTTATTTTATGTAACATAGACTCAGTTATCTACTGTATACGTATATAATTAATGTATTCTTACTACTTATAGAACTATGTTAGTGTATTTGTTTGTTCCTTTTTTTCTGTCACTGGTTGAGTGTAAGAGAAGGCCTTAAGACCTTAACTCTGCCAGATTAAATAAAGATTTATTATTATTATTATTATTATTATTATACTAGCTGGGGGAGTAAGTTGTAGCGTTGTGAGGGCAACGAGCATTCCAGCTTCCGAACCTCAGTGTTGTATTATTATTTACATATAGTGAGTTTATACACTGAGCTTACTGTTAAAATTAACTTGAGATAAAATTCTTATTTCCCAGCCCGTCTAATTGGCTTAATTATGTAGTAAATTTAAACAGCTCTGTCAAATTTACAGTGGAAGTAAATTCTGTACTTCACATATCGTATTTCCGTGGATGTTTTAGATAGAAGAACGACACATATTTAGAATTCGGGAGTTTCTGGAATTTCGTACTTGATCCTAGGACTACCGTACAAACATGTATGGGTAGTCTGCGTGTGCTGTAAGAAGAAAGTATAGGTATCTAAAGAGTTACAGGGGGAAAAGTTAGCCGTTTAATACATCCCCATAATATGTTATGATCCTCATCTGAATCCTCGTTTACAACCCACTAAAGCCAAAAGAAGCAATGGAGCTCTTCCCATACATGTGTAGGTTTCACTATTATACGCTTCCGTAGCTGCACAATTCATTAGCATGTTACTGTTAAACGTAGGCACGAGTCTTCCTGAGTCATGTAATGTGATTATAGCAAAAGTGATGTTAGAATTCAATGGCATTACTATTCTTTCACAGTCCTCTGAACACAAACAAAATCTTTGTTGTACTAATTAAAAGTAAAACCTTTCACGGTCGCTTTCGTGTATCACTTCAGCTAATTATAAGTACCAACGTTTATGATGCATAGTCTAATCCTGACTGACGACAAACATATAATCGCAAAGAGTTTTTTTTTTATGTATGTATATATATATATATACATATTTCTTATTACAGGGTCTTTATTTTATATTACAGAAGGCTTTTACATACATGAGTCAAATGAACGTAATAGGCCCTAATTTAAAAGCTGGCCCTATTTTTAGGTTTTTATAAAACCTGTAGGCCTAATAGTTTTTTTAAATATAACATTTTTTACTTTAGTTTCTTATTATTTTCAGACAAAGATTTTTTGTAAGTTTCACTTAAATAAACACATTAAAGAAAGTACAATAAACAAACTGAAACAATTGTAATAATTTTATTTTACAGTACCATACTTACAATATCATGGCTCTGAACCACAGAACTATAGAAACGCTTTTTGCTTCATTTTCAACAATTTGTAATTTACAGAATACAATTAATTTTAGAACTACACCTGTCATTTCCAACTCCGCCGTATAAAGTCAACAAGAAAGTGTTTTAATTATTAATCGCCAGCTTTTAGAATATTTATTTTAGTCTGCGGTACTTTCAGCGACTTGTTGGAATAAACACTGTG
Organism: Ectobius pallidus; assembly: GCA_964059195.1. NCBI lineage: Eukaryota > Metazoa > Arthropoda > Insecta > Blattodea > Ectobiidae > Ectobius > Ectobius pallidus. Next base: position 99,493,457 of record CAXKWD010000004.1, read on the forward strand.
AATAAACTGCAAGTGTAAACTTCTTAATAATGCCTATAATTTCCTTCTAAAGACACAGAGGACTTCGGTTCACTAATGATTTCCTTTACCGGGACAATGGAGTTACAAAATTGTATTCAATTGTTTCAAACTGATGCAAAGCTTTGTTGTTCACCAGGAAAGACAGTTTCTATAAAGAGTGAGTTGCTTATACTTCAGAGAATTTTTAGATTTTTTTTTTCAAATAAACGTTTTAGCTCTTAGTATAAGCGCCCCATGTAAACAATGAACAAATGGTTATAGCAGTTTTCGAGAAAATTGGGGAAAACAAAATTTTCCTCATGGAAAGTCCCCCTTAAAAGTAAGATAAAATCGCCGCCAATCTTCGTGTCACATCCTCAGAAGGTACCTAACACAAATGCAAAATGTTGTTTTCATATGATTTTCCGTTCTGGAGCTAGGCTGTTCACAGACACAAATACACACAGACATGTTTCTGAAAATAGTGTTATAGCAGTTTTTCGAGAAAATTGGGAAAACAACATTTTCCTCATGCAAAGTCCCCCTTAAATGTAAGAGAAAATCGCCGCCAATCTTCGTGTCACATCCTCAGAAGGTACCTAACACAAATGCAAAATTTCGTTTTCATACGATTTTCCGTTCTGGAGCTAGGCTGTTCACAGACACAAATACACACAAACATGTTTTTGAAAATAGTAGTTTTGGATTCAGGAGACCTCAAAACGTATATCTATGTCAAAAACTCTACTTCGAATTTGGGAGGGGGGAGAACAATACTTCCTTTACCTAGAGTAGCCTACCTATGGTACGGGCAGAAGAAGTAAAAGTTGATACAATGTAGGCTACATAAGAATAGAAACAGGATATGGAGTAAACCTGTGTGTCAATGCCATCAAGGCGGAAGAAAATAACAAGGGGATATTAAAACAAGAGACAGCTCAATCATTGGACGATTGGAGTAATGCGGAACCTCAAGACGAAGATGGCACGAAGTATCAAACAAATGACACCACCCACACTGCAGGCAAAATTCAAACTAGCAAGGCCCTGAACACAATACACAGACAACGATTACTACCTAATTCACTTTTGTAATAAAGGTAATTTGCACTATAAACATATCATTCGAACACCTACATGTATGCAAAGTCTTTAGCCTTGAATCTCCTGTTGAAGGATGGTGAGATACCCGAGGTACAGGTCAGAAAATTCTAGCTTGTATTGTATAATGATGTATTGATTCCTGATCCATGATCCATTGATCGTGATTGAAAAACAAATTTTATTACCACCTTCACTGGCTCTCTAGGCTTGCAAGTAGCAAAAGGTTACATGTTGCGAATCCTTGAAGTTTGTATGTTGTTCTTTGAATAAAACATCACAAGAAGAACTGAACCCACAAGAACTCTCGGCATATGTCAGTACTGCACCGAACACACATACACACATACATATTATATATAGATATATATATCTATATATAATTATATATAGATATATATATATATATATATATTAGTAATAATAATGGCGATTGTGGTTATAATGGTGGTGACAATAATATACATCAATAATAAACATAATTATGAATAATAATAATAATAATAATAATAATGACAGAATTGCTCTTAAGTCGATAACCACTTGTTTGCCATGGCTTGTAGTTATTTGGCGACGGTTGTGTACGTCCACTTAAGACTTGTAACCGTCGACAGTATGTAGTTTTCAATATATAGACAAAAAATACCTCATTTATAAATGAATTCCATTTGCCTGAGCCTTGATCGAACCAGTGAACTAGGGGAAAACAGTGCTTCACCGACTGCTCCACCAAGGTCTACTTATATTTAGGAATCCTCTTTACGGCGAAGAGAAACGTTAAATTTCGCTATGAAAGTTGAGTAATTTTATTATTTCGCATAAAAGCATCCAGTCTCGGTATTATTTAGCATTAAAAACCAAATAGTTTACGTTTCATGTGGTGCAAAATATTGCATATTTCTGCAAAAAAGAAAAATACCAAATCCCCTTGGATATTACGCCTTTCATGTTTAGATAATTTTTTCCAGTTAACTGTTAACGCTTGACTGTAGTGTAGATAAACTAGTTTAACACAATCTTCTTGGTCTACTTATATCGAGGGTGCACTGACGATATAAATTACCTTGCACGATAACAAAATAAATTAACTATCCTAAATTCAAACAGGCCCAAGCTGTAGCAAATTAAATTTACCTGAGCATCTCTACACATCAGATTATTTTAATTTTAATTCAAAAAGAAATAACTGATATACCTGCCAATTCAGAATTTACTTGTTTTACTGAGTATTTGTCGGCCGCGGTGGTCTAGAGGTAGCGTGCCCGCCTCTAGATCCGCAGGGCGCGGGATCAAACCCGGCCGCGGTCGATGGATGTTTCAGGACGTAAAAATCCTGGGCAAGGAGTCCTCCGGGAGGGACTTTAAGCTGGGGGTCCCGTGTCGTAGATTTACGGCACGTAAAAGAACTCCAAGCCTAAATTAGAGCCTCTGGACAAAATTTCTCGGAGCTTTCACGTCCAAGAAATACTTAGTTTCCAGAGGAGGGTTGCGAGGCGATGGGCTTACCACCTGTCCCTCTACCCTCTCTCGGAAAATAAGCATATAAAAATTAGTATAGGTAATGAAACCTCCATTGTAGGCCCCTTCGCCCTACCTGGGGATCATAGGGTACCAGATACAGATACAGATACCGGTACTGAATATTTATTTGATTTATGTGCCCATAATATATTTATGCGATTTTCGGTAAATGTATCATTCAAGTCCTCTTAAAAATGCTTTTCTAGAACTCAGTATGTCCCTTGAAACTTAAAATTTCGTTAAAAAGAAAATCGCACTAAAAACGAAAATGTTGCCAAATACACAAAATGTTCGTGTCTTTTTCGCGCGAATACAAGACTACAATATTATATATCGAAATATTATATATAATATATAACGAAAAGTAATATTATTGAATGGAAATAACCACAATTCGTGAATCTATCACTCACGAAAACTAGATAACCCTACAATATACGAATATATTTTTTAATCGTCAAAATACACAGTACGAGGTCTGGTTTACGTTTTTTATCTTACGGCTACATGCATTTGTTTGCTAAGTTGGTATATAATGTTATATTGGATTTTAAATGTAATACCGTTTTCATGTTTATTTATTTCTGCTGCCAGTATATAAGTAATTTCTGGGAAAATAAAAGAAATGGCTCAGGCACAAAACACTATTCAGCCCTCGGACATATTTTTACATTGATGTAATGGATCTTTTGATGGCTTCGATGATAGAGGTGCAAATAACTTCTATTCACAGATTCTTGTTTTGTTTTTTTAACTAATTACATAAAAGCTTAATTACGTGGACCAAATGTAGAGATAGTTAATGTACATTCAATCTAACCACGAGCAGGATTTTGCAAACAGCTTCCCGAGAGTTTTTCTTTAACCACCATGATTCTATAGTTCCTGTCATAGTATTATTATTACAATATTATTATATCTATTTATTATTATTATTATTAATTTGTTCATTGTTGCGGTACGTTATCATCGAGAATACAAACATCCTTGACACTGGTATTTCTAATGCACAAACTCTTCAGAAGAACATAGAGCTCAGCCCATCTTTAACCAGACGACGCACAGCGGTGAGAGGTTGCCTCAACGCCGGTGAAATGGATTCTACGAAGTTTGGCACGTTTTCGTTACAAGTTAATTTACCTGTTTGGAACGAAAAATAGTTACCTACACATCTGATTCAATCAACATTTTAGAAGAATTTTTAATTTATTTGTTCTTACTTAGTGAATTGTATTAAATGAAAATAATAGGTGATTTCAACCAAGGTGTAAATCGATTGGGCCTAAAACGGCCAGCAATTTTAGCAAGGGACGCCTGTCAAGGGAATGGAATCGTTCAATATGTATAAAACCCAAGCTTTTCCCTAAGAAAGCCCCGGTTTGAACAATTCAATTTTAAATTCAATGGCAAGCACGCTAATCACTAGAGCGCCCATTGAAATGAACAGGGATCGAAATAAATATAGGATTATAGGCTAAGTAGATTGAAGTAGCCTACGTAAGTATACATAATTGGAAAAGAATAACGTGAGAACTTCATAATTCACTTTTCAAGGTACAAGAAATATCAATCCCTGACTGTAGAGTGTTCGCACAAGCAGCTCCCATTCTAGCTTGCCTTTCCGACCGAATAACACTTCATCTTCTTCACTTCGCTTGTGTTTTGACCTAACACCATTTATTTCCGCGTCAGTCGACTGCTGCACAGCTAAACGAGAATTTAGAATGACTGGGGATTTTTTTCATATATAAGGTTTTTAATGTCAAGTTTGGGTCTCGCAGAGTCTTACTGAACCTACGATGAAGCCTGATTAGAGGTCTGATCCTTAAAAAGCCTATGTGCCTGGGCGATGTTGTGAAATGGAATGACAAATACATACATCATACATTTACAACAGAATTAAAATTTCGTACAACATACTGTAAAAAAATGTTCCTGTCGAGATAAATAGGCGAATCCAGTCACTCATATAAGTTACAACATACTTTACATGTGAGCCAAACGGTTCCAGGAATGGAGGAGGAGCGTGTCGCACGTAAGTCACTGGATAACAAACTAAAGCAGACATAATTAGTGGGAACATTCTATTCAGAGACATTCATTTAGACTTTACATTCTTTAACAGTCTGAAATATATTAGGTTTGGAACCCACGTTTTAAAATCCTCCTAAACATGCGCTAAAGATCTATGGACCTCGGGAAATCACCCGTTGTCTGATTCTGAACCCTTCATACTTGGATTCAGAGGTTGAGCCACCAAGGACTGTTTCTTTTTACCGTGCTACCCCATATCCTGTTAGGGTTAGTCATATTTCTCCCTGGCTTGGAGAAAGTGTAGTCTCATTTTTCGATCTGGAATAATACCCCCGGGATAGACGAGGGGATGATTTATGAATATATGCATTTGCCAAGCATTTCCGTAAGTCAGCATACTTAATTATTTACTTCATGAGAAAATCAACAGCAGAAAAACTACTGATTTAATACGAATTAAACTGCAGCAAATTACTCTTTCTGCAATTTTAAATGTCTATGCTAAAATTCAACTTCATAGCTAATAAACCTAAAAATATATAGAAAAATAGAAATTTCCCCTCAATAAAGGAGATTTAAAAGTCTAATTAAACACTAATGTCATTCTATAAATTTTTATAATATATGTTGATATTTTCCTGACATTCGGGATGCTTATGTTGAAGAAACTTTAAAAGATTGGTCACATAGGGAAACAGTTAAAATAATGAGTGTTTTCTAAGATCGTAATATGCACAAGAATCACGTAAGACCTGCCTTCGCTTTGAACAGTACAGTTAACTACCATATTATATGTTATGCAAATTATTTAACCATGGGAGATAAACATTTTATTGTCCCTTACACAATCGATCGTCTTAAAGATAGTTAAAAACAGTCTGCAGCAAGCCAAAGAATAATCACTAGTCCCTACGTGACTAATAACGAAATTTTATAAGAAAAAATCTAGCATAAACTTCGCTGTAAAGGACATAAAGAATGTAAATTAATTTTATATCTAGTCAGCACACTATAACATTAACTACGACAAAAACAAAACTTGTCATCGTGCTTTTAACATACAGTAGGGATAAAATGTTCCGAGTAATTTGTAAGATGAAATTTTCCAAATGATTTTCATTATTTTGAATGTGAAACACACTGTGAAATGTGCTGAAAGAGACAAGGGAAATAGACTGACTCGTCTTATATGGAGAGCAGCCAAGGGTCCAGATACTAAATATTATCGATACTGCTCTCAGACGGCAGGACTTGGAGACATTTCTTACAATAAGATCTCAAGGATCAGAACATATCGCCTTTCCTGTGGAGCAGAGCCTCCATGTGAGGAAAAAACCTGTTCTTACAGGGTTAGCATTCGTCGATTTTGGTAGTGGGAAGCGTCCCTTTATTAACTATCATATGCACTGTATAAAACAGGGCGCGAAATTTCCAGGTGCGATCGCCACTTGCGACTAGAATTCGGAAGCTGGCAACAAAGATTCAATTTTCAAAAACTGATACCTTATTTAATTCTATCATTTTATTACAGTTGCAACAACATTTAAAATAATAGTAGATAATGCCAAAAGCAGCCACTCCGCGGACCCCGCAATGCGAGAGGAGGGCCGAGGGCTAGAAGGGGCTCAAACGTCGAGAATTTTCGGGCATTTTTAATCGCGGGCGTGAATCTGATATGTAAACTGGCATTAAGATTACCAGGTCTATGTATTGCATTACTTTGATTCTTCACATCCTGTTACCGTATCTACTGGTAAAAAATCCTTCTTAAAGTTCAAATTAATTCAGAACTATTTAAGAAGTACCATGAGTCCACAAAGGCTCAGTGCACTCAGTGTATTGAGAAGCATGGGAACTTGAGTTACATACAGTAGGCCTACAGTAATTGAATCATTGCCTCTCAAGAGGCCAAGAAGGCAAAAGGAATAATTATTCAGAACGACTTATGAAAATAGGTTTAAAAACAGTCGTAAAAGTTGTGCGACAATCCTGTTTGCAAGTTTTCTGAAAATAAATACCTCACACTTAATTTTAATTTTGTTGAGTTGATAATCTTGGTTATGAGTCAAGAAAAAAACGAAAATACAATGATTGGCAGCAGGACAAAAAACAAGTGCCGGTACAATTATTAGCTTATAAAATAACCTCTTTTAGGAACATGTATTGAATTTTTGCTTTTTTCGTGTCCTTTAGAAAAGTAACTGACGGACCAAAATATTTTTTCTGCAAAAAGTTACACTACTGGAAGCGTTCGAAAATATTCGGAAGTAATCTATATAATTTGAATTTCTCACGTCATTTTTCATTAGTTGTGGTTCCCTGCGTTTTAACCAATCGTTGCCTTATCCACTATAGTAACAAACAATTCAGGTCTACAGTTCGTGTGTTTGGCTGTTGTTTATTAGAGCCGTTAAAGCTTAGTCTGTTGAAATACTTTCAAAATATTTAGTTTCTTTTAACATTTTTAACAAATTAACTTAGTTGATACCACGTAAAAAATACAAACTAGTAATTAATGCGTTTTAAATTGGGGAGTGTACGTAATTATTTTATTTATTTCATTCTGCATATTTGTTAGCGTTATAAGTAGGGGGCGGATTTCTACGACCTAAAAAATAGGATATATGCATGCATTTATGACCTAAAAAAACATTAAAATATGACCAATAAAATTTAAAACATGACTTTACCACTTACACATTGTGTACATTTATTTTAATCACAATTCATTTTATTAAAATATAATGTTAATTATTTAAAATATCTGTAAATTCTCAAAAAGTATCAATAAAATGCCAAATTTACACAATATGATATGAAACTTAAAAATTGCTTTAATACACATAGAAATATGCCAAAATATGACCTAAATATGCATATTCACACTAAATATGCTACAATAGTTGAAAATTTCCTAAATATGCAGTTATATGCACAATAAAAGCCGTTCCATTTTCACCAGGATGCTTGGAATCGGGTTTAAATTAGTCGGCAACCTGAAATAATGCAAAGGGGAAAAAATATGACATGTCATAGAAATCCGCCCCCTCGTTATAAGCTGTAAGTTAATATTAATATGTGGAGAAGAAATACAGGACCGAGTAGTTCTTCATAATTCCCCAAGCTGTAATGCTATACCGTATAATTATAACAACATTGGCGACTATAATATTTGCCTTCACACTTGAAATTCCATATCATGGTATTAAAGAAAATAAGTTATTATTCGTACAGATTTTTTCGTGTTATGACATGACATGTTGTTATTCATACAGATTTTTTTCATGTTATGACATTTCCCTAGAACTGCTGTTTACACTATTTTTTCCCATTCCCCTTAGAACTGTCAGTCGGTGAACAGCAACCAATTAGTTGGAAAGGTGAAGTCAGACTGAAAAATTCAAGCCATAGTCGGGATTTGAAACGGGATCTCCGGCTCTCCGTAACGCAGCGCTTAACAACTGAGCTACCATGGCAACATGCCGGTACAACATTAAACTCTCCAACTAACTCGCATACCCCAGCTAACCCAATTAGTTGTTGGTAGTCAGATCATTTCCTCAGTTCCAGGAAACAGTTTCCCTTATTCTGGCTACAGTACAAAGAATGTGATCGTCGTGTGAATCCGACACCTATGCAAAATACATCCAGCTGTATAGTGATTATTTAGTATTGTCCACAGTGAATACTCTCTTTCTTTATCTTAGTTTTAACCTCTTCCTTTTAGGATTTAAGCGACCCAAGCCGCCCGGGCCTTACAGGGCCGCGACCTGTCGGGAGAGGGATTATCTTTGGACCACATACATACTTTTTTGACCAGACAAGGACATGGACGGCCTCCCCGGAGGAGTGATCAGCTCAATGCCGGGGCCACCTCCGAGACAACACGAACACATAGGACGATACACACCATTCACACACACTCAGAACAAGGCGAGGATGGGGATGAAGATGATAATGACGGCCAGATGATATCCGGGGGACCACATGGGCCTAAGTTACCTGACATTTGTCTCACATGTGAGAGAAAACCCCGGAAAAAACCTCACCTAGGTAACTTGTCCCACCAGGAATCGAACCCGGACCCGCTGCGTGAGAGGATTGAACGCATCCCCTGAGCCACAGCGGTGGACACAGCGGTTTCGAGAATTACTATAAAATGTAATTTTCAATTTATATTGATCTATACAGAAAATGTTTGTTAATCAACGTTCATGCCTCAAAGAATCGCTGAAGTACAAGTAAGTCGTGTAGTGACCATACTTACACTAAGCTTCGGCTATTAGGTAACGCCTTCCAATGAAAGAACATTATAATAATAAGTCCTGTGGCAAACTGGATTCATTTAAAAGGCAAGCAGAATGTTTAGGTTCCCAGTTATTCTCATTAGCCGGATTCAACAACCTATTCCACGACGTTCTGAAGTGATTGGTTAGGAACGTTAAAATCTCCTCCGGCAGATTCTATACAAATTCAGTGAAAAAATGGACCTTGGAGTAGATAATTCCTAAAGCTGCCGTCGCTGTATTAGAACAGGTTTATTAAATTAAATAGCAGGCGGGCCAGTACAAACTGTTACAGAAAAGGAAGAAGCGAGAGAAAGTCAGACAAAAATCAATTTGAAAAAGCTGCAACGCGGAGAGAAATATGTCTCCTTCACGTCCAGTCAGACTGTGTTGTTTGACCAAACTTGGGAGTCGATCTCGGGACCGCACTGTGACCATATTAAGAGCCCTGTCTGGTAACAGGAACCCAGAGGGTAATTCACAGTTCCCAAGGCAATCCATTGCTCTAGGGCTAGACACCAGAGGCGGTGATTGTATTCACCTTGGGCCTGCCATCACAATACGACTGTTTCAAACCCAGACTCTGCGCTTCCTCTTTCAATTTCTGCCCTTCCACTGATGATAACAACAAAGGGATGATGGCAGCGGGCTTGGAGGGGGAAGCATTTTCACGACATCAAAGAGCTTGCAGTGGCAATTGTTAATTTTGTATGTCAGAATCAAAAGTTTGCCATCGCTAATGCAGGGAGAGCAATAAAAAAAAAAAAGACAGAATAAACACAAAGTAACACAGAACAAAAACACAGACACTATACAAGCAATCCTAGATATGAAAGGGGAAATATTGTAGATAAGCTACGAATGTTTACATGCGGTCTTACATTAATGGTTCAGTGAAAGATATACCGTCTGATGCGGATAATTGATTTATCCATCACCAGATATTTTATCTTGACCTATATGGCCTCCGCCCGTCTGACATAATAGAATACAACTAAATCTCTTCACGCTCAAGAATTATTCATTCGAGAGGTATCATATATAAATTCGACTAACCTTATATCCAAAACGTAATGAACGGATGAAACCTGAACTTGGGTTTTTAAATATTTACTTTGTTTTATACACACTTCAGTTGGAATTACTTCTATACTATCGTCGGAATGGATTAATACTACGATTTTATCGATAATCTCTGCGTGGATCTGAGATATAGCCAGTGCCGTATTTAAGCCTAGGCAGACTAGGCAGCTGCCTAGGGCGGCAGATTTGAAGGGGCGGCTTTTAAGCTGTTACTGTTTTTTTTTTATTACATTAAACATTTTATTCATAACTCTTCAAAATAGTAAACTAATGTAACGCACAATGGAATAGAAATGAATAACAATGACAACAATACGCACCTGTTTATTTATTTACTTATTTATTTAATTATTATTATTATTATTATTATTACTACTACTACTACTATTTCAGTTGCAATAATGCTTATTGTAGGTTACTTTATGGTATATTCATGTGGAAATAAGGGGGCGAAAATATTTTTCTCTGCCTAGGGGCGCTTAAGTAGCTAAATACGCCCCTGGATATAGCTGAATATGTATTTGCATTAGGATTTCCATATCGTTACAAGATTGCCTTATATTTAAGGAGAGTTCATTATTAACGTCATTCCTGACTTTAGAAGCAATTTTCTTTCAAATTATGATCTATCGCAAAGACAACATGGAGAATTCAAATAACGTAAAAAATGATAAATACTAGAAGGCATGCCACAGACAATACCATAAAAATCACAATATAATTTTTAAACACTGCAAAAAGAGAATACCCTAATTTCTACGCTACGGTCTAAATTCCGAATATGCTATTCAGTATTATAAATACACACAATACAAGGTTAATCTGCTAGAAAGTAAATGACTCCAAGGGTTCGAACTAGAGGATTCTAATATGCCTGACTCTTCTCGTATCAGAAGTCAGAGGTGAAGGACAAACGTAACACAGAAAAGAATGCGGACTTCCCTGTTCAGGTTGAACAGTGAACCTCGGGTTCATTAAATACCACAGATTACTAAAAATAATATTCTGTAGTAGAATATAATGTAGAGAAAGGTGTGTTTGACAGAGAGGGAGGGAGTGAAAAAAGATGTATTTTGGACAGAGGTAGTTAGGTACGGTAAAAAAATGAAAGGTGGAATGTTGTTTATGTCAGGAGAGAAAAAGAGAGCAATACGTTGAAAGGAGGAGGATCTGGAAGCAGAGAAACTGTGGTAAGGTTGAAAGTTCTTTTATGTGAGAGGAGATGCATAGGCCTACCCTAAAAGAGAGAAACTACGGGAGAAAAAGACAGACGAAATGACTGAATCGGAACGATTTAAATCCATGAAGTAGGGTGGTTTTGTGTTTCTGTCTAGTGCGTCCCCTTCGCAAGCTGTTCAGTCCCTCCCGCTCGTGATTTAATTAACATTTCTTACAGAATACTCTCCTGTTGAACCACCTTGGTCTCTGGTAATTTTGTTTGAAAGCATTGAAGACATGCCCCCATACAATGCATTAATGCATTTGCATATATACAAAAGCTTGTGTACTCACACTCTCTCGGCATCGGGGGGAAGGTTCCTAGGGACCTGGGTGAGACCTCGATGAGAGCAATCCACCGAGAGCCCTGTGCAGGAGCAGGCCCACGGGCATCGGGTTAACTCCCCCGGAGAAGAAAGCACATGAGTAGAACCAATGACAATGTCGTTACTAGACCAGACGACAGGGGTTGTCGCGATCACAAGGATAAGCGTGTAGCAGCACTGCACCCTCATGGTCGCTGTCACTGTTCAAGTTAACAGTAATTCACATGTTGTCACTAACACAAACACAACACTTCGTTCTTGCTTCGTCCGTGTCTCGAGTCCAACTACCCGCGCGCGCTCGCTCGCTGCTCTCTCTGCTTCAGACCGCTCGGCGCGGTACGGCTCACGCATACGTTCCGCACATTCCCACCAGGTGCCGCCTCATGCCGCGAGCCGCGCATGTCGATTTACACACTTTCACACATAACGCTTAATGTGTGTATTTAACAAATCTACACTAAAAATTCTTTCTTTCTTTCTTTTTCGTAGTTTTACCTCTCCCTTTTAGGATTTAAGCGACCCAAGCCGCCTTACAGGGCCGCGAACACTAAAAATTAAATAATAATAATAATAATAATAATAATAATAATAATAATAATAATAATAATAATTTATTTCTGTCCAATACAGTGTAGAATACACAAGTGGATTAAGTCAGTCCCTGCTGAAATGTATATAGAAAAACATAAAAAAATCAACACGTTCCCATATATACAATTATTCATTTGTCGACATTACCTTTCTTTCAAGTGGTTATTGTTTAATGTTTACCCGTTTAAGGCCGACATTCCACTGTCAAAACGAACTGCGCAAATAATCTGAACAAAATTAAAAGGCGATAATTGAATCAAATATACGATATTACACTACAGTTTTCTGTATAAATAAATAAATCTTTATTGCAGTAACAAGTGAGTACATCAAAAGTATTACAGCCGTCCAAATCTATCTAAGCACATACTCTAATAACATGCTTAAATAATCAAGATCCATTGTCATAATTTTTTCAAATGTGTTCCACATTCTTATGCAAATATAAACTTATGAGCAAGATTTCTAAACAGCAAGTTAATATTGAAGAATTCTTCTACTTTATGTGTACAGTTATTGATCAAGATTTGTTTGTAATTTTTTTTTTTTAATTTGAGGTACAGTAACAGTTTTACAGACAAAGGAAGGGCATTTCAAAATTTGATAGACATGAAATAAAAGTAATAGGCCTAATGAAATTAGTTACACCTATGAAGTAAAAGGTTTTTCGTGTCTTGCTGTGACTACACCTAAATAATTCCAAACAATTTCAATTCCTGCTTCGATACCCGAGAGTTGAGCCCAACTGATAAATAAAAGGCTCTGATAAATAAAAATGGGTGATACTGTCATAACACCCATTTTAATAAAACCCGACATACAGTGACCACGGGTAGGAAGCCTACACATTCATCTTAGACGTTGGGGGGGGGGGGAATTTTCAGCTGCCTTAAAACCGAAGACTGTTGGCTCCACAATAGTGTACCATAGCTCAAATGACTACGTATTTGTGCAAAATAAACTGTTCTGAGAACCTTCGAAATTTACGGGTCTTAATCTATGTACAGTATTATATACCCCTTTACAAACCTTGGATTCAATTTTCACAATACGATCCTCTCAGTTTCAACATAGATATAGAAGGCTTTATGGAAGGCCGTGTAGCCTACATGGATTCCGACAAATTCACATTTATTTTCATTTTTTAACTAACATGAAATTTAGTTTAAATATAGATATAGAAGGCTTTATGAAAGGCCGTGCACATGGATTCCGACAAATTCACATTTATTTTCATTTTTTAATTAACACGAAATTTAATAACATAAAAATCAAAATTTATTTATATATTTTTTTCACATCTTCCACTGTAATTTCTGGAAAGTACGTTTTAGATATCTCCTTATATCATCAACTATCTTCCATCTAGGTCTCTGTTTTGTAATTCAGGTATTTCGAATTGCAGGACTCGTTCCTTACCCCAACCCTTTTTCCTTATACAATTTTATGAGGAATATTCCACTATCTCAGCAATCATTATTACCAATTATTTTGGCGTCTTTCACTCCTTTTAACGTTGAATTGTTTATGTATTTTTAAAACAGCTTATGTTTATCCGCCATCTTACTTAGACCGGTTGCTATAGTAACCAAGAAATATTTGATCCAATGTAACGAGTTGCAGAAAGCCGTCAAAGAATCATCCAACACTGCTTTTGTCAATTCTAAAGCAAAGAAGGGTAATTTACTTTCCCCAAAGCAATTTGGTCAAAGAAATTTGATAGTGGAATACCGGCCTTGTACAATTCTCAAAAGAACGGCTCAACAATATCTAGAGGGAAACTTGTGATGAGCGTCGAATCCAGGACCATCTATTCAGTACTCAAGACGTTCATTATGTCATCCACTACGAACTATCAATGCTAGTACAAATCTTCCTTCGACATAAATATTTGGAACCTAAAGAATACTACAACGGGATAATTTCAGAATAATAGTGTTCGAGTGCCAGCACACTGAAAGAGACAGGAAAGAGGAAAACAATAATGAGAAGAAATAATCTAAAGTTGCCCAATGTATACAATCATGTATGTATATTACATGCACATATCTACAGTGAGGGCATAAAGTGGGCGTACCCTCCTTTACTTTCGACACTACGATGCTTATGGCTGATTAATTGATCGACTGGTATGGGTATCTAGGCGATATGCTCTCTGAGGGTACAGGTAGGGGGAAAAAAGCGGACCGACTAAAATATGTAAGTTGGTGATATGAGCCACTGCGCATGCCTAGCGGCATTCATAGGATAGCAGGGAATGTATTGAAATTTGTTCTAGTGTCGACTGTTGACTTAGCCCATTTCGAAAACCAGAATATGGTTTCTAATCGTATTGTTTTATAACTGAATATATTAATTATTAATATTATTATAAAATACTAACACAAATTATATTATATTCAGCTACAAGAGTCGGTTCGCTTTTTTTCCCCTACCTGTACATCAAAGAAAAAGTGCCAAATAAAAGTTATGACACAACGTCATGTGATCCCCGATTATCTCCGCAAAACATCTGCTAGGACATGGTGCAGAATCCGGTTGTGTTATGAAAATGATGGTCTACATAGTAATGTGTCCGACCACTAAACTATCAACTAGGTGTCCATAATCAGCCATAACCATCGTAGTGACAAAAAGAGAGGGGTACGTCCATTTTCAACACTCGTTTTACAGTAGAGCACAAATCGAAATCATGCTCTTATTCGCTCATATCCAGCACATCATCCATTAAGATTTTATGTTAAGAATAGCGCTGATGGCAATAAAGAAGAATGAGGACCTTTGGGTGATATAAATACCTGTCAGCGAACACTCATTAGGCCTACTTAATAAAATTAATCGTTGATTTGATTGAAAATTTCTCTCTCATAGCATGACTCATGAGATGAGATGAGAGATCGCTTTGCGAACTCAAAGCACTCGGTCACAGAGTGATGACTTCAGTTCGATATGATTACTAAACCGTTCACTCGCAGTGAGATGTAAGAGAATACTATAATAGATTTTCCTGAGTTACCGGTACCTTTGATGGTGACTACGTTTGGAAGAGTGCAGACTGATATCTGAATGACGGAATATATTATGGTGATCTAACATAAAAGAGAAAGTGTTTAAGGGACACTAGGGCTGAATTTTGAAACATCTTCATTTGTTACCCTATTTAAGTGAAACTTATAACAATAATAAGATGTAGAATAATTCCTGTAGTATATTAAGTTTCGTCGGTTGCGGTGATCTAGAGGTAGCGTGCCCGCCTCTAGATCCGAAGGTCGCGGGATCAAACCCGGCCGCAGTCTGTGGGTTTTTCAGGACGTAAAAATCCTGTGCACGGAGTCTTCGGGGAGGGATTTTAAGCTGGGGGGGGGGGGGCGTGTCGTAGATTTACGGCACTTAAAGAACTCCAAGCCTAAATTAGAGCCTCTGGACAAAATTTCTCGGCCCTTTCACGTCCAAGTAATACATTGGTTTCCGGAGGGGGTTAAGGGGCGATGTGCTTACCGCCTGTCCCTCTGCCCTCCACTTGGAGGCCCTTCGCCCCAACATGGGGGCATAGGATTCGGGAGATATATGTGTATATATATATATATATATATATATATATATATATATATATATATATATTAAGTTTCAGCATGATTGAACTCCTATTTTAAGAATTATAAAGTTTAATAATGTTTCAAATTTGCAATAAAATTAAGTTCCAGTCGCATAATTTCTTTTACTTCTTGCATAGAATGTTTTGTATTATTTCACAATGTTATTAGTCTACTTTTGTTATGCCGTTTTGCAACTAGGTAAAAAATTAGCATTTTTTTAAATTGCCAAGGGCATGGACCATTTTTTTAAGATTTTATTAAGTGTACTAAGAAAATTTCAGGAAGACACAACGCTAAGGTTGGGAAAAGTTCTCTGTGAATTGTATAATGTAGAGTCGGGACACAGCAACGCATAGTAAAAATGAGAGATATGAGACTCCCTGAAGGAACTAGACCTACCACCCGACCGCTGCTTCACCTACCATAGGCAGATGGCAGGATAGGGGGCATGTGGTCTGCGTGCCGACACCCACGGCCGTTAATGGTGGTTTCCATGACCGGAGCCGCTACTTCTCTATCAAGCAGCTCCTCAATTTGAGTCACGAGGCTGAGTACACCCCGTTGCAGACATCCCTACCTCAGAAAAATCCGAGGAAATACCGGGGGGTCAAACAAAGTCCGACGGATCTGTAGTCAGCGACGCTAACCACAAGACCACACCAGCGGTTACGAAAGGAATGCTAGTGATGGTGAATTCTTCGGTTACTCTTCCTTCTGCGTCTTCGAAGGAAAAGTGAGGAAAAGTGGAATCTTTCTGATCCATCCGAAGTCGTGACCATGAAAGGGGGGGGGGGGGAACGCCAGATTAAGTACCAGCAAAAATTGGAATGTGAGTACAATTGGTTGTACTTTAACCGCGATCGGGGTGGGGCTTTTTGCAAGTTATGTGAAATCTAAATGTAGAGCTGTGCTTCATGTGAGGACTTAAAAAATGTTGATGCTGTTATAGCAGACTTGCATTTCTTTAAGTTCATAGCTCATAAGTAGGGTTCCGATGTTTAATTATGACCTAAAAAAGTAGAAAATATAACAGCAAATATGCCCTTAAAATTACTAAATATTAGGCTACCCCAAAATCCTAAATATGACCTAATAAAATAACGTATTCTCAAGAAATAAATGTAGCAATTTAAAACGTTTAAAGACATTAAATTCTTACACCAAATGAATTCAATCAGATAATTACTTTTTAACAATTTCGGTGATTTACAATTCGAATTGTAATGAACTTCTATTTTTAAAGAATTTGCTTCTGTTTGCTCGCTTCATTAGCTCCAAATATAGGTAATATTTTGTCGATTTTGCGTGTCCCAATAAAATATGAACAATTGCATTAATTTTAAAATTTGAGTTTCCTAATAATTTTGCATAAACATTAAATTACTTAAATAAATTTCCAATTTAACTCGTCCATGTAGAAGGGTATGATTTATTTATATTAATTTATACTATTTACATGGCTGCACCGATCTCAACTGGCTGAAGCTATAAAAGAAACGTTATTCAGTATTGGATAATGAACATATTATTCGTCTAATAACATTTAGCTATTTCATTAATATAGTATTAGTAGTTCAGCTATCTCGATCTGGAGTAGTTGTGTGTTGTGTGATAATGCCTTGCCAGCGTAAAAAAAGTAAAACTATTCATATATGGGGCGGGATATACGTAAAAGCGAAATGTATTAACCTTCCTACAACCAGGTTGTCTTTGTTTCACTAAATGCCACTGGGGTCATAAATACTCCAAGTAATTTCACGGGATATGTCGGTAGTATTGCAATTGTTTTGATGAAATGGAGTAAAAATGTACTTTTTTACCTTCAAAATAGAACAACTATGTATATAAGCATTCTTACATAATGTTACGTTCAAAGAAAATAGTCACTTTTGAATGGAATCAAATATGGTACTACGTGCAAAGACAAAATACATTTTTGGGTGTCAAAAAATGACGTTTAACAAAACATCATTGGATACAGGAGGATAAAATAATAATTTTCTTAAAATTATTGTTTAAAAAACAGCATAGATTTTGATTTATGTGCATTTGGGAACATTTAAAGTTAGGAAGTTCTAAAGTGTCCGGCGAGGAATCAAAACATCCTTACAAAATATTCCTTTTTTTTTTTTTAATGGCATGTACACATTATTCTCTAACTTTGTCACTCAGTAAGTGACATAATACATTTACGCAATCTGTAAATAATGGGTTTAATTAAAACACTAAACATTTTAAGAATTTTAATTCACACTTAAAACTGTACTTCTTCTGTAAACGGATCTCAAAATAAGATATATACAGTATAATCCAAATTTTGGCTTCATTTTAGTTGTATTATTTAAATCAAAACTATGCCACGCAATATACATAAAACTACTTACTTATCACTCAACTTACTTAGGCCTACAGGTTTATATACAAACTTAACAGCTTAAAAGGCCCGGCGTTGCCCTGGTTTTGTATTTTGTGAATCGACTTATGATTATGGAGGACTTTCGATTTTCAAACTCTTGGTTCTTATAGGTTACTTATGTAGAGTTTGAAATGAGGAAAAACTGCTTACCACACTCAAACTAATCCCTCAGAATACATTAGGTATAGCTTTTTATGGCTCATAGAGTTCTTAGAATTTCGCAAATCATTGCTTCTACACACCATTCCTGGTAGGGGTTTAAATACAAAGAAACGAAATTCCGGTAAAATAACACGTTACTGTATATACGAGATACAGTATTTTATTTCCCACTTTCATGTTGCCATACAACCATTTAGGGGTTTTAATCATAGGGGACTATAAATGTCCCACCGTATTTTGTCTCTTTTTACATCCTTAGATCTTACAGTAAACATCCCTATTTCTTAACTAATACAAAGTTTACAGCGATGAATAACGTATCAGTGGATAGGATTTTTCACCGACTTTCTGACATAGCTTACTCGCTACCCATCGCTGGCACAAATTCAGGCTAAGATAACTGAATACACTATCCCCGCAATACGACCTCTTATTCTAAATCAAAATATGAAGTGAGTAAATGATATTGTCCATGCCCAGGGTACAGAAAGTCGTGTGATGCAACGTGCTTGTGATTCTCCATTATTGATTTACGGAAAAGATTTCTATCGCTAGCGTCTCTAAATATTCGTGAAAGCCCAAGCCCTATGTGAACTCTGGAAACAATACTGTTATCATGGGGATTGCACAAACACTGGGAATTTCATTTGGTGAATTCAATGTAATATTTTCGGAAATTATATGATTTTTCAAGGAAAGGAATGGTTTG
The DNA here is from genome assembly GCA_964059195.1 of Ectobius pallidus. Classification (NCBI taxonomy): domain Eukaryota; kingdom Metazoa; phylum Arthropoda; class Insecta; order Blattodea; family Ectobiidae; genus Ectobius; species Ectobius pallidus. The sequence goes on from CAXKWD010000004.1 coordinate 99,512,500, forward strand.
TTTGAATTGAATGTTAACGTTGTTTACAGTTCTTCCCCGGTTTAATTGAGTATGTGTGCAAAATTTTGTACAATTTGCTAAAAGCATGTAGATTTGTATAGGGAACAAACATACATACAATATATACATATCCACACACATTGAAATTTACATATTAGACTACCATAAAAGGTCCGGCGTCGCCCGGGTTTTTAATTTTGTAATTAGAAATTAAATTATGAAGGACTTCCGATTTTTTAATTCTAGGTCCTTATATAGGTATTTAGAATTTGAAATAGGAAGTACGACTTATCACACTCAAACTATTCCCTCAGAAAACGCTTGATATAGCTTTTTATGACTCATAGAGGGTGTAGAATTTTGCATCCCATTGCTTGTACAGTAGGCCCTACATAGCAAGCCTGATAGGGGTTCAAATAAGAAGAAACAGAAATTCCGGTAAGATAAAATTGTATTGTTTTTGCGGAATATTTATTTCTCACTCTCATGTTACCATAAAACCGTTTTGGGGATGAAATTAAACAGAAATGCAATATCACTTTCATACTTCTCTCTCCAAAAACAAGCGATATAATAATATACATATTACCATACCTCGTATTGTTTTCTCTATGTCCAGGGTAGAGAAAGTTATGTGACTGCATTATTTTCGTGAATTTCATTTTTTAATATTTATTTATAACATGAATTATATTGATAACTTCTCTAATTTGACGAAGTCCCGTTTCATATATTTCCAAACCTATCTGAGACCACTGACAACAATATGTTGTCATGTGAACAGTGATTTGGATCTGATAATTCTGTGTAGAAAGGGATTAAGTATTCTAAAAAACATTTTATTTTTGGCATTTAAAATCAAAATTTTGCAAAATCCTTTCTTAGTGAGCACTTACATTATGAAACGAAGGTAATGTCAAAATTCCAAGTCACTACCTATTATAGTTCAGGCTCTACGTTGATTCTCTATCATTAAATCAGTCAGGAAAAAGCTTTTTATATATAGAGAGATGTTATGGGTCCTGATTATTTATGTTTGGGATTTAATGCCCTAGAGTTATTCCCTCCACGAAGTCTACCCTCGCATTCACTGTCATTCAGGTTTAAAATAAAATGGTCCCACATAAATAAATAATACAAAAATACAATGTTAGTCTTTATATAATTTGCTCTGCATTATTTTAAAACACCCTCAACTCGTTTATCTTGCTCAGATTTGGATATGTTTGAGCGAAAATTGGCGTTTGACCCTTCATAAAATAAAGAGTAATGATGCATTAGGCAGCTGCGTGTGTGGGAGACAGAAACGGATTTCTAATGACGACCAGTAGCCGAGACGGTGTTAACCTTTCAGCCAAGGCAAGGCGTTATTGCACACAAGGAATCGCTTCACTCATTATATTACTAGCTTTACTATATATTACATTTTTTGCGAGTATTATTGATTTAGACAGGCTTATATTGCTTGGAAAACTTCCAAAATCCCGCTCCCCTTTTGGGCATGCGCATAGCTATAAACTCCTAGCCAATGGCACGCATAAACTTTTAATTTTAAGTTCCGTTTCATAAACCTTTGCAGAACATCAGAAACAGGCAAAGAACCTATAAATATTATAGCTGCAGGCAGGAATTCATTGATTTCTTTTTTAACGCTCAACCTACATCGTGTACTTTCTTTCGTATTTGTTCTATGACGACATATGCTTTAATAGTAATATGAAAACAAAAGAAACATAGCACGCTAAGATACCGTTTTATCATGCCATTTGGGTGATCTCTGAAATCAGGTACGATGTATGATTATTAAATAATGATCTTGTTTCACTATTTTTGGAACAAACATACCGGAGTGCTACACAAACAGTCATTAACAAATTTGCTATATATTTCACTGAAGAGAAAACATATTTCATAATGGTTAAAAGACCTGGCGTCGTCCAGGCTTTGTATTGTTTGCAATTCGAAATTACCTTATGGAGGAGTTTCGATTTTCAAACTCCAGGTCCTTCCGAGGTATCTAGAGATTGACATGAGGAAGAACGATTTGTCACACTCAGATCATTCCCTCAGCAAACGCTAGATATGGCTTTTATCACAGAGGGCTTACAATTTTGCAACCTACTGCTTCTATACACCGTGCCTGGTAGGGGTTGAAATAAAAAGAAACAGAAATCCCGGCAACACAATATTTTATTCTCTTTACAAGATATTTTCCCCTACTCTAATGTGCGTTTCGGGGCTGAAATAAAAAAGAAAATTGATATAACTTTCACAATTTCCTCTCCAAAAGCCCGGGACAATAATGTACTGTCCACATAGGACTAAAATGTTTCATCCTATTTTGTATTTTTTACATGTTTAGGGTTTACGATAATCATCCATATTTCTCAACCAATATGCTACAAAGCCTATAGCAATGAATAACGTATTCGTGGATAGGATTTTTTACAGGCTTCTGACATAGCATACTCTCTATCCATCGTTGGCACAAACTCAGGCTGAGACAATTAATATGCTCTCCCCAAAATACGGCCTCTTATTCTATATCAAAATGTTCCGTGAGAAAATGATACTGTCTTTATCCAGTGTAGAGCAAGATGTCTGAGTGCTTCACATCAGGTTTTTATATATGTGGATTTCATTTATTTAATTATTTATTTATAGGAATGAATTCCTTGAGTAGTCTCTCTCTAATTCGACTGATACATCAAATCCCAGTATAATGCAACTTCCAAAGTCATCTGTGAGCACTGTGGTACCCAAGGTGCGAACCTTTTAGCCCATCGTGTGGTTCAAAGCGCACGACTGGACTCGCGAATTTTGGTAGGCCTCTGGCAAACTGGGTTTGAGAGTTTTTTTCCCCCCTCGCAGACTGACCTTATTCGTATCAGATGTCGTCATTCTACGCCCTACTTATTTTCCAATAAATTGTAGACTTTTTTTTCAATTTTAATTATTGTTTAATGTTTAAAGTGAGAAAAGTCTGGCAATCTGATTTTATCCAAATCCTTTTGAGATAAATCCTACTGTGTCCTATCAGAAAGTATCTCACTTTATGTTCTTGTATTCCCATATTCTCGATTTCTAGCTAAGTTACTTGTGTGTTGCTGTGTTCTGTTCTTTCATATACTGCAGAACCATAACAAATAACAATAGGAAAATCATAACGATTCAACGCCTTGCTATAAACTTCTGCGCATTATAAATTCCCCAGGTGTTATTAACACATCATACACATTCCATTCACAATGTGCAGTGGCAAAAGAAGTGCAAAGTGCTTCAAACACATTAGGTACAAAGAATTATTACACGGATCTTCGATGGACTAGTAGTTATATCATTTCCAAATTGTCCACCGAATTAACCAACGCTAACTCGATACTCACTTGGTAAGGTGACCGGTGCCTTCACAAGTAAAAGCATACAGGAGGTAATTATGGTATTCCAAGTAAAGATTTGTCTTCAGGCAACTGTAATAAGAACTTGTGAGAATAGTAAAAACATATCTAAAATTATTTTTTTCGTAGCAAATAATGGAGAAGAGGGAGAAAAGAAAAAGACCGAAACATGCTGATCTGGATAGGGAAAAAGCTCACAGTAAAAGGATGAAACAATACGGGCACAAAGGAAAACAAATAACCGCCACTAAGGATTTTGAGTAGTCGTCCATGGGATTAATCGCGATAATAATAATAATAATAATAATAATAATAATAATAATAATAATAATAATAACAACAATAATAATAATAATAATAATAATAATAATAATAATAATAAATAATAATAATAATAATAAGGTGTATTGGGACAGATCAGTGATAACTGATAGACCAGTGTCACACAACAGGCCAGACATTATTTTAATAGAAAAGGAAAAGAAAACAACATATTTGGTGGAGATTGGTATACCTAACAGTCATAACTTGGAAAGATATTTCAATGGGAAAATAGATAAATATACGTCACTGTGTGTAGAAATTAAGGAATTGTGGCGACAAGATGAGGTAATAACAATTCCGTTAATAATGTCCACAAATAGAATTGTACCTAAATGGACGATGACAGGACTAAAAAAAACTAAGGATGGGGACAAAAGAGCTTAATTTAATGCAAAAATCAGTAATTCTGGCACAACATCCATAGTCAGAGCCTTTCTCAGTGTACCAATATAATGCTGCGTCTTGCGAAAAACGCCGATGCAACAGAAGAACTCACAAACAAGTGATAAAAAAATTTAAAAAATTAAAAAATAATAATAACATATAATAATAATAATAATAATAATAATAATAATAATAATAATAATAATAATAATAATAATAATAATAATAATAACATATTAACAAAAGAATAACAAGCAATAACAAATAATAATAAAGAACAAAACATTAATTAATTAATAACACAAAATGGTATTTCCACTATGCATTTCTACTGCGACATGCAGCATCTCGGGGTACGATTCAAACGGTAGGACATTCCGAGGCATGGATGGTTGTTGACAATGGGACAGAATCCAGGTGGCGGTGATCTGAAACTAATCCTGGAGGAGGCTGTGGCATCACGCTCGTTCCCACGTGAACATCCAGATGGCAATATCATCGTTATGTATCCAGTGTAAATCCTGTCGTAAGACCCATTAGGCATTTACTGGAGCGAGATGCATTGAAAACCCACCCTTTACCACCTCGTTCTCGCTTTGTGCATCACAGCTACGAGCTGTCAAACTCTCACTTCATCTTTTTGCGTATTTTGTCCGGGCAAGCCTGTGACTCAACCCTGTATTATGCACTCGCATTCAGTAGGCCGTGCTCAGGCATGCGCTGTATAAATTAATTTCTTGACTCATCCTGGAATTAAAAGTACGCCACACTACTAATCAAGTTTAACTGCTGCAATCCATCAAGATCGCCACCCCCGGATGATAATTCTACTTACGAGTTATTGCATAGCTTATTGAAACACGTATCCTGAATCATGAAACGTTATAGTGAAGGAATATTTATTACCATAAAGATAGTTCAGGCGAGGTAGCAAAAATAATGCTTATTATTATTATTTTTTTTAATTAATGTGGCCACTTTCTCTAAGGGATAGGGGGAAAATAGTAAGAATTAATTGTATCAGTTTTGGAAAAAAATCTGTTTGTAGCATCTTGTTGAAAAAATGCAAAATGGTATATATGAAAAGTGTTTTTATTTTTATTTTAAGGTATCACAAATAAAAATATAGGGAAAAGGGGAAATAGCACGAGATAGGACTTAAAAAGCTGAAGCAACAAAAATAGGTTCATAACTTTTTACAACAAAAATCGAAACCGCTAAAAACAGCGATATTCAAAATTTTATTATTCGGATTGTATGTACCGTAGAGGGGTCTATTTGGGCTGAAATGGTGAAATTTGTGACATTTACATGTGGTACAATTTTTATTAAAAATATCTTAAATCTTTTTAGAAAATAGCTAAAATGTGGAAACAATGTGTTTTGCTAAAACGGCTGACAATCGGCTAAAAAAGACCACACAATAACCGTTCAAGTCGCTTTTTGTTCGCGAGTTGTTACTCTGCAGTCCCATTATGAAACCTATTGCAGAGTCAGGGGAGGGTAGGAAGATTATATAAGATAGGTTTGCCATTAAAACTGGCTTCAAGAAGGAGATGTACTATCACATTTATATTTAATTTCTATTTGAATTATGCCACTAGAAAAGTTCAGGAAAACAAGGTAGGCCTAGAATTAAATGGCAATCGCCCAGTTTTAGCTTATGGAGATGATAGTTGTCTGATGGTTGATGACAAAATCACATTCGAGAGAAATGCAGTAAGTCTTTTCGATGCTTGCAAGAATATTGGATTGGAAATTAATTCAGAACAAATAAGTAAAGTCAAAATAATGCGCTACAAAATATTAGAATAGCCGATAAAGCATTCGAACGAGTGGAGAAATTAAAACACAAATAGTATTAAGGCAAAAGTTAAGTATCGATGATAATCAGAAAATGTCTGTTTTAATGGAGTTCAGTACCTGTTGTCTTCTCGTCTGCCATCCAGAAATCTAATAATAACAATCCATAAGACAATTATCCTGCCAGTGCGGCATGGTCCCGTACTCTTCGGGAAGACCATTTCTAAGAGTGTTCGAAAACAGGGTGCTTAGGAAAATATTCGGACCTAAGAGAGATGAAAATTGGGACTGGAGAAAACTGCATAATTACGAGACTCATGACCTATACTCCTCGCCGAATATAATAAGCATAATTAAATCAGGGAGGATAAAATGGGTTGGACGTGTTGCGCGCATGGGGGAGGAAAAACATACTGTATTTCAAAAATATTGATTGGGAGACCCGAAGAGAAGAGACCACTTGAAAGACCTAGACGTAGGTGGGGGGACAATATTAAAAGATTTAAGGGAAGTAGGATTTGCGAGAGATTGTTGGATGGAGTTATCACAGAATAAGTTTGAATGGCGGGCCCAGGTAAGCGCGGCATAGATATAGATAAAATAGATAATAGGCCTATTCCTTTAGCTTGGTTAGGAACATGTGGGTGGTCACAAAAAGTTCTCACCTATACCTATGCCTTTATGCGTACTCTAAGAAAATAATGAATTGAATCTTTGTAACTGGAGAACACATGCATAAAGAAACAGGATAGTAAAAACAAAGTGAAATTAGAACAAAATTAATTAAATGGAAGGATGTCTCCAATAAAAAGATATTTATGCGTAGACGTGACCATAGCTTGTTTTAGCCTATAAATTGCTGAGACCTCACAATGAAACCCTTTCAACACCTCTAGCAGAAGAGCGACTGATAATGTAGGTTTTCAATTGCTATGACAACTTAACCTTACAATAGCGAGCCGCTCCCCGAAAACTCGTAAATCATGAGATTTAAAACCGTCAAAGCGACAATTTGAGTTCCTTGTGGGTGAGAGGCACAATTTATCCTTTAAATTATTGTTATTGTTGCCGAACATCTGCTCTTGTGGGGGAGATGAGGAAAAATAATTGATAGAAACCAGCCATAAAATTCCAAACACGGGAAGTATTATGAGAAATGTGAGTACACATACTCAAGGTGATTTCAAGGACGCATTGTAAAGTACACAGTCATCGGGGGCATAGAACCAATTAAAATCTAAACGATAAGCATTAATAATCTGGAACTGTACGGACTCCTTTACACCCTTAATAATACCTTTCCCCCAGACTTTTCCTGCCTATTTATGAGCGGTACCCTGATCTTTGAGGTTTTCTCGGATTACTCCGTTTGCTCCATGCTTTATGAATCAATATCAGCCAATATTTATTATCAGCCATTATTTCTTAAGTCGGCCGCGATGGTTCAGGGTTATCGTCCCGCCTCTGGATCTGAAGGTCGCGGGTTCAAACATGGCGGTCGGTGGATTTTGAAAGACTTAAACATTGTGGGTACAAAGTCCTCCGGGAGGGGCTATAAACCGGAGATCCCGTGGCATAGATTTACGGCATGATAAAGGACTCTAAGCCTAAAGTAGAAACCTCCGGACCAAATTCACCTGCCCTTTCACGTCCAAATGGCATCTTAATTTCCTCTAGCTCGTCGTCGAGGCGATTGGCTTGCTATCTGTCCCTCTTAAGCGTGACTTAATTAGTCATCGGCAATGAACTCTACGTGAGGGACAGGATGTCATTAATCAATTAATGATCCCCCCCCCGAAATCGATTCAATAGTTATTAAGTGCTAGTGTGGTGCTTTATGAGATTGTGTGCGGAACGGAAAATGTGGTCCGTCTGTCTGTCCGTCCGTGTGTCTGTATGCACGATAACTCAAATACACTTATTGGATTTTCATGAAACTTGGGATACGCATTTAAAACGTCCATGGAAAGAAGCCTATTTATTTTGGACCAATTTTATTAACCGGTACCGGAGTAACGACTAATTAAAGGTCACTATTTTTTAAATGGGAAATCATGACTATATACTATTATGCCGCGTTGCTTAATCTTACAGGGCCTTGAATCCAATGCAGCCAGATGTTTGATTATTTCGTTGATCAAGTTGAAATGAGTATTACATGAATATTGTTATATGCAGAAGGTATATTAGTCCTACTGTGAAATAATAAGGCCTAAGTACATTAAGCGGAGTTCTTTGCCAGTGCATTTGGGGAAATGTTGACATATTAAGAATTTTTTACATCTAGTATGAATTAAGGTTAAGTATCAAACTTTAGACCTTTGTTCTTCCGAATCGATCTGGAGCTAAACTCGGAGATGGATTACAAAAATAACTTATTTTCTGCATATCATAATTGCAATTATCACTGATTAAACAAAAGCATTCTGACACTTTGTTATATCGGTTTACCTGATTTTATTTTTAATCTTGAAATATGCTGTGTTCATAAGACGTAAACTAATTCGTCACACTTTGGTGTAGAATGATAGTAACCATGATTGCTGGATCAGGAAGGAGGCCATGGATTTGTGAACTTTTGTGAACTAATCCATCTAGACTCTAGAGCCTAGGTCTAAAGTCTGACCGTCCTAAGAAGGAAACCTGAAGTAAACAAAAACCAGTAAGTCTGTCTCACTCTTAAGTCATATGTGTAATGTGCTAGAGTGAGACAGATGTACTGGTTTTTGAACTAAAAATGAAACCTTAAGTAAACAAAAACCAGTAAGTCTGTCTCACTCTTAAGTCATATGTGTAATGTGCTAGAGTGAGACAGATGTACTGGTTTTTGTTTACTTAAGGTTTCATTTTTAGCTCGTCTCGGGTAAAGAGCAACTACCCAGCAGTTGTACCTTTATTACTGGTTGGAGTACGAAGTATCTGGAACCTCTGCAAATTTAGCAGCAAGTTTTACTTTCTCTACCAGTACTATAATAAGAAGTAAACTCCCCCGTTTTTCGTTCTGAAAATCCGGTCAACCTATGTAAAAACATGGTAAAATAATTATCATCAGAAGAGTGAAATAATTTCGGCGAAGATGACGACGAAAATTCTAAATGAAATTCAGAAAATATATTCTATTATTACGCGATTTCGTACAACATCTGGTTTTCGAAACTTCCAAAAATGGGTTGATCTTCCCCAAAAACGATGAATTTAAGATGGTTCGGCCCAAAAGTTATCACACTTACATAGAGATCTAATATTTCATAAGCTTATTGCTTGTTGACGACTTTAAGATTTTTAACGCTACATAGTAATATAATATACAAAGAAAAAAGTTTAAACTACACTTTTGTAGACTAACACTCTACATATGCCTCATACCATATCAGTCTAAGTGATAGAGGTTCCCGCCCGGCCTATCTACGTTGTAATGGAGTTTCTCTTTAAAGAAATCAAAATATACAATTTAGGTTATTTTACCAAAAGGAAATAGTAAACAGCAAAACTTACCCATTTTACTTCTGAAATAGAATGAGAGATCACTTTGCGAGGAGCGAACCTTCAGAGAATTAAAAAAAAGTAATAATAATAGTAATAAATAAATAAATAAATAAATAAATAAAGGTTTAGCTCTTAATTTAAGTAGCCTATCTCGAAAAAAAATTTAAACAAATTCGTTCAGCCTTTTCGAGAAAATTATTGTAAAATTAAGAGCAAATGTTGACAGTCTTCGTGTCACGTTCCAATAAGATATCTAACCCAAATATGAACATTTGTTTTATACGATATTTCCTTCTCGAGTTAAGCTGTTCATAGACATGCAGACCTGTACAAACGCATAAACATTTTTCTGAAATTCGTATTTTTGAACTCAGGGTTTCTCAAAACTCAACATCGAATTTCAGGGTAGAACACCTTTTAGAGCCTATGCCACGGGTACAGAATGTAAAAATTAATGGCAAATACTAGCGCATTAAAGCACATGTATTGTTAAATTATTTTTTTCCAATAAGAAAATACAGTGAGTTAAAATAGGACGGAATGAGACATATTGATATGGGGTTTAGCTGTTTGTTTGTACCACTGACCATTGTGGTTGATTTTGAAAATCGATTGAAACTGGCAGTTTTCCAACTTCATACGAGTTTCATTAAATCTAGCCATATCTATGCTAGCTGTTGTGGCTTCATGTAATACGGTAATCACAACCATAGACTCGGTATCATCATTATTATTTACAAAAGGAGTGGTTTAACAACGTCATGTTGGTATTTCTCATTCGATTCTGAATGGGACGAACATGTGCATTAAATCTGAGCATATTGGGGTACGTTTTAATAAAGTTCTCCAACTGTCCTGCTCACTAAACATTAATACCGTTCCTCTGCTGTCACGTGCAGAGTTATCTCTTTCTAATGAATGAATTATCGTTACAGAATATACAATAGGCCTAGGCCTACACAAAGAAAACAAATATTTCTAAAAATAAAAGTTTGATACATTTGTTTAGTTGTAATTTGAAAAACTTGTGTGTTTTAGTTCGATGAACTAGTTATACTAATAAAAAAATACTTAATAAAATTCTTGCTCGTTTATGTTTTTAATGGCCCTAGCAATAAAAGTAAATGATACAAAACATTTTGCACAAATTCTCATATATGCAAAACATGTTAAGATTTGTAAGGCTATTTTTGTTAGGTGGTGAAAAGGTCTGTCTCTATTATATACTAGCAATTTCTAGTAATCTACTCGTTGTTGATGGGCTATGTTTTGAATTTAGGCTACAATAAAATCGGTAAATCTGCGTTAATTGACCGAGCGATTCGAGGTGCTGTTCTAACTCGACAGTCGGCATTTCGTCTGTTTGTAAATTTGTTTCTTACGCGATTGCGACCAAACACCTTATTCGATTTCTTCCAATTTGGCATGAATGTTTCTTAAATACATTAAAAAGGACGGATGTGTAAGGATTTTTATTTTGTGTTTCAGTTTCAAGATGAAGAGCAGATGTCTACTGTTCACTGAACTGGTACCATCATTACAGTTTTTTCACAATAACTGCACAAAAAGAGGAAAACATATTAACAGGAAATGGAATCTAAATAACAAAAATAAAATAAAATAAAATAAAAATAAAGTTTTTATGCAATAATATATTTTTCCAACAACAATAAAGAAGAAGATAGTAAATTCGTAAAAATCATTGCCATATCAGTCATTAAAAATAGGCTACATTCATTCTTTGGGAATGGCAACAAAAGTTGTCCACCAAATGCACTTATGAGCGCCTTGAAACTTAAAGTTATCTGCAAATACTGATAAACCTATGAATACCGTACTTCAAAAAATTTAAAGACGTCCACTAAACACGTTATCTTAGGCTGACGTAAGACGATATAAACATTTGGCATGGTGCTCCAGCTTTGTGTATTGGGTTTGGTGGATAAAAACATTTTCTGGTGGCATGAAGAATGCCATATATTAAATATTTAATCAAATAAAATCAATATTATGAAATGCTGCCTTTGTTTTACTTGCCGTGCCCCTTATAAACTCTTCCCTACTTATTGCCACAAAAACGATGTATAGTCTAAAACTTTCTTATTGTATACGAACTCAGAGTCCGAACTTTCGTTTAATTACGTTCGCCAGACACACAGAGAGACACGCCGAAAAATAGACAAGAAAGCTAACAATTCCAGAAATCTTGTTCTTTTCCTCCACAAAGGACAAGTATCGAATATTCCCTTTAAAAAAGATGAAAATACACACGCACGACCATTACGATATTATTTACATAGATAACAGTACAAGTAAAACCGTGTGAAGATTTCGCACTTCGCCCCTTTTAAAGGTGCCCAAACACGTAGCTAAATTAAATTCACTCTTATACAGCCATGCTTAAAAATACAGCATATGCATATTTCACCGAATACACTGGTGAATGAGTGACGAGAAGGCTTAAAAATGCTAGCTAATATATCTGCTGTGTGTTGCATACCAGGCAGAGCTCATCGCAATAACCTGCAGACAATGTAATTTGCACACGTCCTGGGATCGTGTCCATATGGTGACCTTTTACGCAATTCTCGCCACCACACTAAAATAATAATATTAGCAAATGCCTAGCTACAGCACGTACGAAGTAGTACATGAATTTTCATCTAAAGGAAGCATGTCTACTAGGCGGAGTAGACATCATCGCCTTCAAACCAAATCATCCTCAAGGATTCATCATAGATCCTACAGTGAGAATTGAAGACCACGAAAGTCAGCCAACACAGCCAATGAAAGTGGACAAAGCAAAACGACTTATCTATGAACCAACAGGCGAATTATTCAAAGAGAAATACCACCTAAAGCCCATTGAAGTCATTGGATTAATGGCTGGAGCACGTGGAACTATTCCTCGTTTCTTGGTTGACTTTGTATTAGTAGAAGGTTCGGTCTACCCAAAGAGGTGCTGGAGATCATTGCTCTTTCATCATTGAAAGACTCTATATCAGTATTTAGAAACCACTCGAATGGCCATTAATATTCGTGTATTACTATTACTGTTTGTTATGTATATTATTTTTTATCGTTTCTCTCTCAAAGTAGGCCTAGTTATATAATTCGTTATAATTTTGTTTTGTCTTGGTAATCTTTGTATTTCGGCAGCCTACAGTTGTTGTGGGAAGAGTATGTAATAAAAAATGTATAAATATACGATCAATGATATGTCAGTTTTAGTTTTAGAGCTGACGTCTTGGTTAGGAATGGTGTATAGTTGAAACCACTTTCAAATTGAAAAAAAAAATAGTCAGATGATACATTAATACTTTTGCACATAAAGAGTGTTTAAAGTGAAAAATATTCACATTAAAGTTTAATGTAGATGATGTAATATAGTCGTACATTTCGATAAATGCCCAACTCTGTAATTTTCTTCAATTTTTATTGACCGCATATCGAAAGGAGAACTTGTTACTATATAGAGGTTTCCGTTTATTCAGATGGGACGATGATCGAGAAATCGAAACGAAACATCAAGATGGACTGTTAAGGATGAAATTATAACTACATTTTTACTCAAAATGTTTGTTAAAATGAAAAGTGAGTCAAGATAACTGACAAAAAACTAAAAGATAGACATGCCCTTTATCATTTTTAGACAAACGTTTGAAGCATTTTTGCTTCTCATAAATATAAATTTTTACCGAGGCTGCAGATCACTTTTTAAAAATTATATAAAAATCTTCGCTAATACACGTAATTTGTCAGTAGTACAGAGAATACTGTAAGAGGGTTCAAGGGAAGTTCGCAGTCTGAAATTTGTAATAAGTATGAAGTTCAGTTGTCCTTGCAAACAAGCCTCAGTTTGAACTACAGAGGTATATTTTGGTTTCTAAGCATAATACATAAACCATGTTTTCGTAGTATTATCGCGATTCCGATTTTTCTTACCCTCACAATATTTTCTCTACGCCACACATATAATGAGAAAATAAGAATCAGCGGACTAAGGACAAGAAAAATAGCAATGAAATAACAAAAGCAGAGCGAAGGAATTGGGAAGGGGAACTAGCTGCCTTAGATTTCTTGTGTCACAGTAGAGTAGAACAAGTTGCCTACACAGCGCGGCGTATTGACTTCCAGTTTCTTCTCTCTCGCCCTCTCACTCTCTATCTCTCTTTCATTCTCATTCTCGCACACTCTCTATCGCTGAGCCTCCTAATAAAGGACAGCGAGAGAAATAGCCCTCCTTGGGGAGGCCACACAACATGAAAATTAGCTCTTTAACCACCTCCTCTGCCACCGCCTAAAGCCAGGAAGGGAAGAAAATAATAAGGCCTGGCATTAAGGGAGAAACAAAGACATTCCCTTGCAAGACGTCAAAAGAAACGACTTTGTAGTTTGAGAGAACACCGCAAGAGACTGCGTTGTCCAGCTAGCCATAAAGCCAAGAATCCAATAACTACCACCGCTGCCTATAAACATAATACTTTAGCTCAGACCTCCAAAAAATAGAAAAATAGGGGAGGAAATAATAGAGTTGTACGAACAGATTTTGTACACTCTAAGGATATAAAGACTCGGTGGATAGATGTAAAATCTTTTTGTGACATTCATTTCTCCTTCGTTTACATTATAACCAGTCTTGCCTCCGTCCTTCATTTTTACTGTTTATGAACCTATTTATATCCTGGACATTTCAACGGATATAATTCAGACCCATAATAATGAAGAAAATGTTTACTTTTACTTTATTTTCATACTTATCATAACAAAATGAACGGAAATGGGGAGTCCTGAATAAGTAAAATGAATGCTTCACTAATTTCAACAGCTGTGCACTTATGTATAGAGAATATTTTAAGATATTTAACTGGTGCATAAGTGTCTGTGGAGAAGACGTGTGAATTCTTAAACCCAGAATGATGGCAAGGACAATTTCTGGAAAAACAAATCCCACATTAATGTACTCGGTCGTTTACTGTCCATGGTTAGTAATTTAAGGTTTCATATCTCATCAATATAACATTCCGTATTAAGCTAGTATTAAGTGTTATTTGTAAGAATTTGTTTGGAAGTCCGATTGACTTAAAATAAAAAATTAAATATATATATATATATATATATATATATATATATATATATATACATTTAAATCTTCGTCCGTATTAAGAATGTGTTCTACTTACTATATTAAAATTTAAAAAATGTTACTATAATAAGTTTTTGAGTAGGCAATTAATGATGTTAATAATTTCGCCAGTATTAAAAACAGCGTCATTCATAGTGTGACGTACTGAATTTTTGTAAATAGAAGTCACTTAATTCACTTCTTCCAGTTATTTTTTTTCTTTCCTGTCTTCTTCTTTTTGTAATTTTATTTGTGTCATGCCTATTTTATAATCATTGTAATGTCACTGTTTGTAGTTACTCTAATTGCAGCGAGACTCTATTGCTGTAGCACAGGTTAAACAAATAATTATATAAACAAACAAGAAAATCAATCAATAGAAAATAGGAAATAGTACAGTTCTCTTCTCTAAAAACCTTCGAAAGAACGAATAGTTAACATTATGCATATTTTCGTATTAATGTTTAAACATTTTGTTTCCATAGAAGCCTATTGTTTTTGTCTCATCTTCTGGATGTCATGGAAACTTCAGAAAGTATAGAACAGGGGTGACCACAATGAGGCTCGCGAGCCGCATGCGGCTCTTGACCCAATCTCGCGCGGCTCTTGAAACCAAGCTAAGAGTAAATATGATACAGATTTTAAAAAGTATATAGTTAATATAATTTAATGAAAACATGTTACGAGGAAGTGTAAAACTTATTTCTGATTTAGCGCAGAGCGTATTTAGTTTTCAGAGCAAATTAAGACTCCTTCGGAATCACCTTGAGACTAAAACATTCGCTCATTTCAAATGTTTGAAAAAAATTACTGAAAGCCTTTCTTATGTTCAGGTGGAAACAGAAAATTATTCGTGTAAAATGTCTGGTCTTGCTAAAGAAATCAAAGGCAGATTTAATTATTAGAGAACACTTAAACCTTCATTTTCTTGCCTGGAAAATCATTTTGCTGTTGATGCTGTGGGCGATGGCTATCCTGTTTCATCACCAATTACAAAGGATACAGTTGAAGTAGAGTTGGAGCTACTAAAACTTCAAGAGGACGAAGGACTAAAAAGACTTGAACGAAGTGGTGTTTCGGCCATAGAATTTTGGAAGAAAGTTCCAGAAGAAAAATACCTACTAACAAAAGAGTGTGCTAAGAGACTTATCTCGACATTTGGAACTACTTATGTGTGTGAATCTCTGTACTGAACGCTTAAGTTCATTAAATCTAAATATCGATCTGAATGAACTGATGAACATTTAAGTGAACTCATGCGATCTGCGCTTACTAATTATCAGCCAGATTTCAAACAACTAACAGCAAAAATGAACACTCGGAAAAGCACTTCTCAAAAGTTATATCTTATTTCTTGTTGTGTAATTGAACATTAAGGTTTATGTGTATAGTAAAAACAATGTGGTTCGCTTCGAACAGCTTCCTAAATTTGTGGCTCCCAAAGTTAAGGTTAGTGGCTACTTCTGGTATGGAAGGTATAGTGGTAGAGAAAAAACTGAACTCGAGATAACATTGGAAAACACGTTTCCTGGTTAATAAAATCCGAAAAAAGTTTTCGACATTGTCTATCTCTAAGTCATCTATTTATTTGTTAGTCTGTCTGCCTGGTAGACCTAAATGGAGTGTATTATTTATTACGTCATTAACTTTGTTGGTTCTCCTTATACGCTCTTGAATAAACTTATAGGCCAAAATTACTAAATACTTCAGCATGAAACTATGTTATAAATTTTTATTTTAAACGTGGCCTGATGATTTCGAAAAGAAATCAGTAATAATTGCATATATCCATTTATATATAGAAATTGTCTAGAAGACGATTTCCTTGTTAAGAGTGATAATTCTTTTTCAAATATTTTTCTGTTTAACAATCTTTTGGTGGCAGTTTTAGCATCCAGTTTTAATTTCATGATTATCTTAATCGAGAAGTTCGATTCACGTACAAATTAGCAATAAACTCTTAAATAGCGTTTAGCACGTGAAGGATTAATCTAATGCGCATGCGCTGGAAAGGTAGAAGTTAGTACACTGTCTTATAAGCAGGGCCCGGATTTTGATGACATGTCATCTTTTAATTTGAACATCATGGAAGTTGCCCACTAGTGCAGATATTCTGATCATGACTCTTAGATACAAGAATGGTAAATTTAGGATATTTTTTTTATCATTTTCCCCATTTTTTATTTTTAGGTCTTTTTAGGATTTAATATCATTATTTGGTCATTTTACGGCCTTTTTTTCCACATGTAATATTTTTATGTTATTTTTTTTTTAAATATAAAGTAATTATTTTGTGTTGTTTTTCGAATTATAGGCTATAGAGTCTTTTGCATTTACGCCGGGTTTCCGAAACGTAAGATATCTACTAGATGGCATTATTCAATCCGTAAGCGTTTCTGAAACGTTCGATGGCGGCTAATCGTTCAATAAAACGCCCTACAAACTATCGCACCGTAAATCACTAGATATCTGGCGAAACGGTAGATAAACACGCAACATGGCGGAAATGCGAAATATTTATGTTGATGTATGTTTCGTTATTATGTTAGCATTTAATCTTACATTATGTTACTAGCTTGTTATGGTATTAAAATTAAAAGTAGTAATGAAGCTGACATTGGTTATTAATTTGTGTGTGAAATAATTCATAATACTGTACTAGAAAAATTGTATATTATCGGTTAGATGAACTTTGTTATAGCCTAGGCTATTGTATCCATCGTTTATTTGTATTAATTTCATTTCCTGTTGTAAGTTAATACTTTAAGAAAACATCGCGAATATTAATTCACATCATATTTTCTTGCTGGTCATTTTCAATGCCAGATCGTATAAGGCCTAGGTCTATACAGAAGTAAATATTCCCTGAAAGAAATACAGCAATCCTTTCAAGAAGTAGCCTACGATGATATTCAGATTCGGAAAAAATGTAGCTTAAGTATATTAATTTTATTTTGTGATGCAACACTTTATGAAGAAAATATTGCCATTTTACAGCACGAATATTAATACATAATCATCTTTCTCGTCATCTTCATCCTGAGGCAATAATTAGGCCTAGAGATGTGTAAAGCAAAAAGTATTCCCTGAAAGAATTAGATCTTTGACGATATTGAGTTTCGGAAAGAATCAGGCTGTCAAAGCAATGACCTATGGATAAATAGGCCATCATATTAAATAAGGAACAACTGCAAGCAAGCCTTTTTCAGCGTTAAATTGCCCATCATTAGAATTGGGAACAACCATCGAAGCATTCCTTTCTGTGGTAAATTAGCTATAACTTAATTAATGTGTTACGTTTTACGCATTATGTTGTCAGATTGTGATGGGTGACATTTTTCTCTAATGCACAAGTCTCGAAATCGAAATTACCGTAGTTTATCTCACGTTTTACATTCTTTTTAGCAGACAAACAGCAGACAAGGAAAAGCAGAAAGATAAATCAGCCATTTTGAATAGAATAGCAAGAAGCGCTCCGATTGGTTGCTATTCAATCACGGCCAACTTGATATTAGAGTAAGCACCGTGTCTCCATCTATTGACAAAGTGCTCAACTCATTTATCTGACATTAGCTATTTCTTGAGCAAATTCGCTTTCGGAAATGGGAAGGTGTTTATCGAGTCTATAAATGTATAGAACGATTAGCTGTCTGGAGCTTTTATGCAACCGGGCCTTACTACATTGAATATTATCGGAACGCTAAATAAGCATAAATATATAATCTTGTTAAATTTTAATTTGGATACAGAAAGACGGCGTTTGCTGTTTGCATTTAACCGTATGCACTAATTAAGTAATTACGAGCCTATAATTGATCAACAACATAAATGTAGAATGGAAACAAATCTGATGAATAAACTAGCATTTAAATACAATTTTTTTTAGTTTTGGGATCATTTTTTGTAATTTTGCAGTCTTCTTATAGTTCATTTTAAAAGTATTTTAGGTCATAAAAATCCGCGCCCTGCTTTTAAGGAATAAATCTTAGACGCGTAAGTATATGTGAATGGTTACCTTCTGTATACAGTACATATCTCTAAAATCTTGTTGCTCTGGAGTTAGATGTGTGACAGAGCACTTCTTCGGCATGTTTGTGTAGCGGGCTCAGTATACGTCCTCACAAAGGTGCAACCTTGCAAATTTTTCTTCGAAATTCAGTAATGTTTTGACCCCAATTTTTAGTTAGGCCTACATTTAAAAAAATCAAAGCAACATAAAAACAAGATCAGGTCAGAACAGTCCATTTATCTTATATACCATATAAACACCTTTGGCTTTTATCATGGACTCAATATTTTGTATAAAAAAACATTTTGAAGAAAGATGTTCAGTAATTATATATCTCTCTCGAATCCTATGCCCCATGTTGGGGCGAAGGGCTTCCAAGTGGAGGTTTCTGTTTACCGATGTGAATTTTGTTACGCTTATTTTCCTAGAGAGTTTTAGCATCCAGTTTTATTTTTATGTTTATCTTAATCGAGAAGTTTGGTTAAAGTAAAAATTACCAATAAACCCTTAAATAGCGTGATGAATCTAATGCGCATTCACTAGAAAGATAAAAGTTAGTACACTTATAAGCTGGGCCCGGATTTTGATGACATTGTCATCTTTTAATTTGAACATCATGGACGTTGCCCACAAGTGCAGATATTCTGATCATGACTCTTAGATTACAAAAATGGCAATTTTAGGGACTTTTTTCTATCATTTTCCCCGTTTTTTTTTTAATTTTAGGTCATTTTAGGATTTAATGTCATTATTTGGTCATTGTTTGGTCATTGTTTGGTCATTTAACGGTGATTTTTCCACATTTAATATATTTTTTTTTTTTTATATAAAGTCATTATTTTGTGTTGTTTTTCGAATTATATAAGTTAGAATCTTTGTACATTTATTACATTGAATATTATCGGAACTCTAAATAAGCACAAAAAATAATCTTGTTACAATTTTAATTTGGATACAGAAAGACGGTGTTCGCTGTCTGCTTTTAACCGTGCACTATTTAACTAATTATGAGCCTATAATTGGATCAACAACATAAATGTAGAATGGAAACAAATCTGATGAATAAACTAGCATCTTCATACAATTTTGGGGTATTTTTTTTTAGTTTTGGGGTCATTTTTTGTATTTTTGCAGTCATTTTATACTTCATTTTAAAAGTATTTTAGGTCATAAAAATCCGAGCCCTGCTTATAAGGAACAAATCCTAGGCGCGTAAGTATATGTGAATGGTTACCTTCTGCATATATGTCTCTAAAATCTTGTTGCTCTGGAGTTAGACGTGCGCCGTGCTTGACAGAGCACTTCTTCGGCTTGTTTGTGTAGCGGGCTCAGTATACGTCCACACGAAGGTGCAACCTTGCATTTTTATTATTTTTTTTGTAACTCAGTAATGTTTTGACCCCGATATTTAGTTAGACCTACATTTAAAAAAATGAAAGCAACATTAAAAACAAGATTATGTGAGAACAGTCCGTTTATCTTATATAGGCCTACCATATAAACACCTTTGGCTTTTGTCATGGACTCAATATTTTGTATAAAAAACATTTTGAATAAAAATGTTCAACAATTATATCTCCCTCTCGAATTCTATGCCCCCATGTGGAGGTTTCTGTTTACCGATGTGAATTTTGTTACGCTTATTTTCCTAGAGAGGGCAGAGGGACAGGTGGTAAGCCCATTGTCCCTTAACCCCCCTCCGGAAACTAAGGTATTACTTGAACGTGAAAGGGCCGAGAAATTTTGTCGAGAGGCTCTAATTTAGGCTTGGAGTTCTTTTACGTACCGTAAATCTACGACACGGACCCCCGTACCACCGCAGCCGACCAATAATTATATACTGTATGGGAAATAGTATTAAGCAGTTTGGGTACGCGTTTTGTCACTCGCAAGGAGATTGTCAACCTATACTGGAATTTCAATGACAGAACTAATATGATTTAGCAGGACCACGAGCAAAAAATCAACTAATATTTATCCCGAAAGGCCAACTAGAGCCTCTTGTCATAAATTATAGTAAAATGACAAAGTAACTGCTGGTTACACTGGACAATCCTTGTGCTGTGCCATAGCGTAACGCATTTAGGTAGTACCTCTAACGAAGCGGAGTTGACTAACTGTTAGGTATTACTACCCTTCCATTTAAGATTTTCACTAAAATTTTAGGCCCTGTGTAAGTATATTAGTATATGTTTTATTTTAAATTTAAGAATGTAATAATACCAATATATTTACTATACCGTACAACATGTATTTAATTCTTTTAACTGTGTGGTAACTGGTTAATGCGTAATTTTAGTCCATTCCTTTCTTGTATTTTGCTTACCTAATTAAATTAGACAAGATTTTACTGCATTAAAAGCCTCCAGAAATGAGAGGTTTGATTTTATTCATGGAACAACATTTAATCCTTGCATAGACAGAGTTCACAAATAATAATAATAATAATAATAATAATAATAATAATAATAATAATAATAATAATATTAATAATAATAATAATAACTTACATCTGGATGATCTACAATGTTGCTGAAGATTCTGTAGCCTCTGATAACCCCATTGTTCTAGCCAAAGGCTTGCAGTTTCAACATTTCATTGAGATGACTATCTTCCAATCTAGTTCCTGGAATATGGGAAAATAACTTTTGTAAGTCTCTAGGTAGGTGAGAAGAAAAGTGTTGTAGTTAGGCACACGTTTTTGTACGATTTAGTCGTACAGTATACAGTATATAAAAAATATGTAAATAGATACCTGTAAAAATGGTAAAGATTAAAAGAAAAATCCGTATACAATAAATTAAAGTGGTAATACTAATATGAAAGGCATGCACATAAGTTTGATAGAGTAGAAAATTCCAAATGTGCCAACGTGAATAGAGGTTAAAATAAAATCAGTCATTTAGAAATGGACACATGACCACATGCTATTTCATAATTGTTTCTTTATATATTATTTGTTTAGCCTAAGCGTAGATGCGTTGATTCGTGCGTAAAGGAAACTTTATTTAGTGATTACCTACCGAGCAGGGATATGGATATTAATTTCGTTCGTTCCTTTCGAGGTCACAATTCCTACAACAATTATTACTTTTCCAACGAATATATTTAATGCACAAAATAGTCAATGATTAGACTAATTAAACTATGAATCGTATAGTATTAAGGGTATATGTACGTGAATTAGTTTGAAATTTATGTTTTTTTGTTTATAGCACTAAAAAATTGTGCTGAATTTTCTGCATCCATTGATATATAGTTTATATAGGTTTAGAAATTATTTGTGCCATTTAAATGGACATTTAAATATGTTTACATGCTTTGAGCTACTATTCACTATGAACTTAAAATTGAATTTCCCGGTAACTCTTATTTTTCACACATATTGTTAGATAGCTCCACAACCATTAGAGATAGAAGGCTGAAATTTTTTACACTAATTTTACATGCACATATGCATAAAGTAGACTACAATGATGAAGATAGGTATAAAATTAAAGAAATTGTTTCTTGAAATATTGATCAAATTTGAAGATATTTTATATGCGATATATAAAAATTAATTGCATTAAAAATAATAACTTTAGCTGCATGAAAGTAGTCTACTTTGTAGAAAAATATGTTCATTATATGCATTAAAAAAATAAAAGGTGTCAGAGAAACCAGAAAAATGCTATCTCTACAGGAAGTGATAAGTGCATCTGAATTAATTTTTTTCATGCTCCTATAAAACATGTAATTTAAAAATAACTTGGTCATTTTTTTATATTTTTATCAGCTAGTTATGTTCTAGTAAGCCTTGTTATAGGATCCTGTAATTTTTGTCCACTTTTGAGTTCTTTTTCTTGTAAAATTTTAATATTTTAGAACCTGCATTTTTTAAATATTTTTGTGGTAGTTCACATACATATACCCTTAATACGCGATGCAAGTATATCTCTTGGATACATTATGCCTTCCCATCATCCTTTAGACATTTT
The DNA here is from genome assembly GCA_964059195.1 of Ectobius pallidus. Taxonomy (NCBI): domain Eukaryota; kingdom Metazoa; phylum Arthropoda; class Insecta; order Blattodea; family Ectobiidae; genus Ectobius; species Ectobius pallidus. The sequence goes on from CAXKWD010000004.1 coordinate 99,535,009, forward strand.
CTCTTCATGTCACGCCATTCATTTCCCTCCTCTTGCCTTAATTCATGTGTGTTTGTTCACAACTTGGTGTAAAAAATGCATGACTGATTTTTAAGACATTCTCTGTTTTATAAATGTTTTAGTTTTAAAAGTTGTAATGCTAACATATTATTTACTAGTATATTAAGCAATGAGCTTACAATGTCATTCATTAAGAAACTTAATTACATTTAAAATCAAGTTGCATGTGACAGTTTTGTTCGACCATCATTAAATGTCACAGTTAAGAATACCTTGTAATATAGATAAAACAAACGATTCCTTCTATCTCGGCGATCAGCTGTTAGTAAGGTCTCGTCTTTTGCTAGAAAAGGCAGGCGACAAAGGATGCAGTGAGCAGGGATTCTCTTGGGCGTTTTAACCTCAAAGCAGCGCACATTAAAACACATGAAATGAACTCAACTTATTATAATATTAAAATTAACATTAGCAGAATTGGTTTTATTTTAAATTTTGGTTTTTTATTGTGCAGTTTGAATTGATACTTTCAAGGCTTTAAGATCATTCTGTGTACGACATTAATCATTAGTTGGAATAACAATCTGGTACCCTATGATCCCCAGGTGGGGCGAAGGGGCCTCCAATGGAGGTTTCATTACCTATACTAATTTTGATATGCTTGTTTTCCGAGAGAGGGTAGAGGGACAGGTGGTAAGCCCATTGCCTAGCAACCCCCCTCTGGAAACTAAGTATTTCGTGGACGTGAAAGGGTCGAGAATTTTTGTCCAGAGGCTCTAATTTAGGCTTGGAGTTCTTTTACGTGCCGTAAATTGGAATAACAATAGTAGTGCTATAATGATATTCTCAACTTTAAGGCATGCCATAAGATACTGTTAATTCACATGTAGTAACGTATTACAGTATGGTCCAAAAAAAGCAGGGATGAAAAATATTTTTTCAATTTTAAGAAAATTCAACTTACATAGAAAAGGGTACATTTTTGGTTGTTTTATCTTTCAGAGATGGAATCTGAAAACATATTGCGTGAATTAAAGAACCTTTACTTGTCGTAGGCAATGTAAAAATGCTATTTTTATAGATTCGCTCATTCGCTTTTTTTTCTGTAAAATTTACTGTAATTTTTTCCAAATGGCCGATTAGATAGTAAAGCAGATTCTTCTGCTGTAACTGTTGCTGCATTTAATCTTCCTCCTGGAGTGTTGTATTATTTTTAAAGATAACATTAAGTCTTTTTAGGGTAATTAATACTACACTAAAAGAACATTGGCGTATGGTGTATTTCCATATCCTATTAACAATGGAAATCGGTCTTAGATGTAAATTCAAAATCACACACTACCATCGTTGTGCTTTCTGTGGGTGGATTCGCAACTCAACTGTGTACACCCGTTGTTGGCTTTTATGTGTTCATGAACCAATTCATGTGGAAGCCTACGAACTAATATTATAACCTTCCTGATATATAGGGAGAGGTACATTATCCATGTCAAATTACATTACTACAAGGCAGGTTTTGGAGTCCTGTATCTAATATATTGTTAAAAACTGTAATTGCCCAGTTCTTGTAAGAGTTTGTTCGGGCTGAATTGAAGACGGAGATAGAATTTCTTTATTTGCTCTTTGATTTCTTATAGAAGTATTTCACTTCAAGGTCTTCATGAATTTTAGTTGTGGTGGTGTCGCTGCCGTGGATTAATCTCAATGCTTTATTTTGAGCAACTTGTAATGACTTCAGGGTGGAATCCGTGCCATTTGCCCATACAGGTGAAGCATATGTTATAATTGGCAAAATTAAGTTTTTAAAAAGCTGTATCTTTTTTCTTACGGGGATTCCTCCAGCTGTTAACAGAGGGTATAAATACAGAATTCTACCTATGACGTTTCCTTTAGATTGTTGGATATGTTTATGCCAGAGTAAGCGTTGGTCCATAAACACTCCGAGGTACTTCACATACGGCCTATGAGGTAGTTCTTTGTCATTTATGTGAAGTTGGTATACGCTTTAGCGAACACTTTGTAAAGCAAATTGCTTGAGTTTTGTCGGTGTTTATATTTATTCACCATTGCTTGGACCATTTAACGTATTTAACAATATGAGCTTGAAGATGTCTAGCTGCTCTTGTAGAATCAATATCAGTAGAAAACAATGCAGTATCGTCAGCATATTGGACAATACTAGTATTTGGCATAGTAGGTATATCCGCAGCGTAACTATACAGAAAGGGGCCAATTACTGATCCTTGCGGGACACCTGCATATATAGGATGTATTGGTGACAGACCAGATCCTTCTTTTACTTGAAATGCCCTTCCATTGAGGTATGAAGCAATTAACTTGATGATAGTTTCTGGAAGTTCTGTTTGGAGTAACTTATAGGCCTACATTAGTCCAGCATACCACACGGACTCATTTGCCTTTGTGATATCCAAGAAAACTGTAGGAGTAAAACCCCAGAAGATGAAACTTTTTGTTACTGTTTCAACTATTCGCAGGAGTTGTGGAACATCCAGGTCTAAAGACCATCTGATGGTCTGGTATCATCTTGATATTCTGGTCTTCAATCCGACGTAAGATTACTCTTTCGAATGTCTTATCTACTACTGGTAGAAGGCTTATCGGACGGCTGTTCTCTGGAAACTGAGGATTCTTGTTTGCTTTTGTAATGGTAATTATGGTAGGGTGCTTCCAACAGTCTGAGAAATAATGAAGTTGAATACTACTGTTGAAGAGTTTCACAATATTAGTTGAAGCTTTTCTTGGTAAGTTACGCAGAGCAAGATTTGTAATTCCGTCCCTTCCAGGTGACTTCCTGCAAGATTGACTTTTAACTATCGCCTTTATTTCAGACGGTGTACATAATTTTATTGGATTCACAATTAGGATGGTGGCGGATGAGCCTCTAGTAGGCCAACGGCAGCTCCATAGATCCAGTTAGGTTGATCTACTGCGAAAGGGTAGGAAGAACTCTATAGCCGAGGTGAAGGCAGCTTCCTAGGAGTGTGGGACTCCAAAATCAAGCTCACTGGCCCTCCAGGTTGGGGGTTAGGCGTAGGGTTGACAGCCCTACCTCGTAAAAATTAATCGTTGCGAATATCTCAATGGAAAAAGCCGGACTGCCCTCACATATACGACCCAGGACCGTGAAAAGGAATTCGAATTTGGTACTGCGATTTGGAACATGGAACATCAGAACTCTGCTGCAAGCTGGTGCAATGAATAGTATAGCGGAAGAGATAAAGAATTATAAAATGAATTTGGTTGCCCTGCAAGAAATACGATGGAAAGGGAGTGGGCTAATAAAGAAAAACAACTTCTCATTATACTATTCAGGTAATAATGACAGACAAGGCCACAATGGAGTTGGATTTATGGTATTCAATAAAACAGTTAAATCAATCATGTGGTTTGAACCTGTTTCAGACAGAATATGCACAATGAGAGTCAAAGGTAAATTTCATAACACAACATTTATAAATGTATATGCACCTACTGAAGATGCAGAAGAAAGGAACATTGAGGAATTTTATGAACAACTTCAGGCAGTGCATGATAGAATGCCTAAACATGATAATATTGTGACCTTAGGAGATTTTAACGCCAAATTAGGTAAAGAGGCTGAGTTTCATGGACTATTTGGTATGAATAGTCTTCATGAAAACACAAGTGATAATGGTCTTAGAGTGGCACAGTATGCAGCCGCTAACTGTTTAAAAGTCGTAAGTACATGGTTTCCAAGAAAGAATAGCCATAAAGGAACTTGGAAAATCCCGGGTACAGATCAAACAAACCAGATAGACCACGTGTTAGTCTCCAAAAGGTGGGCATCGGACATTGAACAAGTGAGAACCTATAGAGGAGCGAGCGGAGGCTCAGATCATTATCTAGTTGGGGTCAGAATGAAGCTAAAATTGTCCATAATAATGCAAGGAAGTATAAAAGCTGCTAAGAAGTTTGACCTAACGAAATTTGAAGACATAAATACCAGAAAACAGTACCAACAGGAATTATGCAAAAAATTTGAAGAAAAAAATGAAGTTAATAATATAGAGGAGGAATGGTCCAGTATAAAGCAAACCATTCTAGAGACAGCGATTGAAGTTATTGGATATATGCCTAAGGCAAAAAGTGAAGAGTGGTTTGATAATGAATGCAGAGAGGCGGTTGAAGGAAAGAGAATGGCTAAACTGAAATGTTTGCAGCGCAATACAAGATCAAATACAGATGACTATAATAAAAAAAGGATTTATGCATATAGGCTTTGCAGAAAAAAGAAGAGAGAAGCACTTAATAAGAGAATCGACGAAATTGGAGCTCACCATTATAATAATGAAAGTAGAAAATTTTATAAGAAAGTTAAGGACAATCAACAAAATTTTAATTCAAATTTTACCCCAAGACTTAGTATATGCAAGGATAAGAATGGTACAGTGTTGACCGAAAATAAAGAAATCATGGAAAGATGGAGGGAATATTTTAAGGATATATTCACAAGGAACCCAGAGCAGACTGAAACAGTAGTATATCATACTGCAGAGCCTGAGATAAGGGAACCATCATTGGAGGAAGTTGTACATGTAATAAGCTGCCTTAAAAAACATAAAGCTGCAGGAAGCGATGGAATCACAAGTGAATTATTAAGTAATGGTGGAGATGTGCTGGTTCACAGAATACATCACTTAATACAAATGATTTGGAAAGAGGAAAGAATCCCGAAGGAGTGGACACTAGGAATTATACAGCCAGTATACAAAAAGGGCGACAAGCTTCACTGTGCCAATTACAGGGCCATAACGCTGTTAAATGTGACCTATAAGATTTTATCAGGAGTTTTATTTAACAGACTTTCCCCATATGCAGAAGAGATTTTGGGGGAGTACCAATGTGGGTTTAGGGCTAATCGTTCTACAATAGATCAATTATTTACAATACGTCAAATACACGAAAAAGTATATGAATATAATATTAACCTCCACAATGTATATATAGATTTTAAACAAGCATTTGACAGCGTCAATAGAAATGTTATGTTTAACGATTTGAAAATATTGGGGATACCAACTAAATTAATACAAATTGTTAAAGCCACAATGGAAGGATCAAGAGCGGTGGTGAGAGTTAACAATGAGTTATCAGAGCCCTTTGTTATTGGAAATGGAGTCAGGCAGGGTGATGCTCTCTCTGCTTTGCTATTTAACTTAACCTTAGAAGCATCGATGGAAAAAATAGATAAGTCTGGCCACATAGCTATGAAATCAGCCCAAGTGTGTGCATATGCAGATGATGTAGCTATAATAAGTAGAAGGATAACAGCATTGAAAGAGGTAACAGCTATACTAAAGAAGGAAGCTAACAATAGAGGCCTTGAAATAAACGAAAATAAGACCAAGTACATGGAAATTGCAAGAATACCAAACGGAAGGCAAGAAGTTCTGGAAGTTGAGGAACTTTCGTTTGAAAATGTAGAAGAATTTACTTATTTAGGATCAAGAGTAAATACGACCAACACAATAACAGATGAAATTAAGGCAAGGATAGTAAGTGGAAATAAGTGCTATTATGCATATAAAAATTTAATCAAGTCCAAGGCACTGAATAGAGAACTAAAGCTTAAAATATACAAAACGATCATAAGACCTGTAGTCACGTATGGCTGTGAGACATGGAGCCTAACTTGCAAGGATGAGTGGATGCTTGGCATTTTTGAGCGCAGAATATTGAGGGGGATTTTTGGGCCGGTAAGAAATAATGATGGTAGCTACAGGATTCTGATGAACCACGAGTTGGATAACTTAATTAAGGGAGTAAACATCATTAGATTTGTCAAGAGTAGGAGAATAGCATGGTACGGGCATGTAATGCGAATGGAGGAGCATAGAATTCCCAAGAGAATAATGCTATGGAGGCCAGAGGGGAGAAGGTTAAGAGGGAGACCACGTAAAAGATGGATTGATGGAGTGGAGGAGGATATGAGGACTATGAAGATACGAGGATGGAGACGCCTGGCAGTAGACAGGGAGGAATGGAAGAAACTCATTGAGAAGGCTAAAACTCACCCTGGGTTATAAAGCCATGAAATGATGATGACATAATTTTATTTGAGCTTTTACAGGTCTCCTTAAAAAAATCATTAACTTGATTAAGTACTTCGGAATTGTGTATTTTATATTTTGGATCTACCTCAACGGGACGAAACTGGTTTTCTAGCTGTTCTGCTAAAACAGCAGTGTATACAGGTCCTCTATTGCTGAAAATAGGCTCTCCCCTAGTAGTTGTGCGAGGTTTAATTAGACGGCGTGTGATTTTCCAGATATTAGAGGAGCTATTCGCGTCCTCTATGTCTCTATCCAGCTTATCAATCACATTCATAAGAAGGGCCTTATGAACCTGGTTCTTTAGTCTATTGTTGTTTATAAGCAACATTTCTCGTTCTTTGCCATATTTTTCTTTTCTGCTATTATATTTTTTATGCTAATCGGTATAAGAGCCCGTTCAGCTACTGGTAACATACTGTTGGAAGTCTTAATGGCATATGATATCGTATTCATAGTTATTTCAGTCTCCGCATTTAGTTCAGTAGATTAAATATTAGGATTTCCTGACAAAGAATCATTAAGGAAATCTCTATATAGTGCCCAGTTTGTTATACGGTAATGGAATCTGATGTTAGGAACATCGTGTTTTGCATAATTTATTAAAATTATCACTGGGTTGTGATCAGAAGCGAGGTCTTCGGTTGAATATACGTCTAGCGGGTTTTGTTTACCTCTGTAAAGAGCAATGTCTAACACATCAGGCAGAACTAGAGGGTTATAGGAATAATACGTCGGAAGAGCAGGAGCTAATACATGGTATGTATTGTAGCTGAGTGGTGTTCTATCAAACGTCCCCTGCTTGTATTCAGCCTTGAATTCCATTGTACATTTTTTTGCATTGTAATCTCCTGCAAACATAAAACTAGATCCCAGTGAAGTAAGGAGATCTAGATCACATTTTAATAATGGCTTTGTTGGAGAACAGTAGATGGCTCCAAATATCATGGATTCATTAGGAAAAATAATTTCAACAAATATCCCTTCCACGTGAGTGAAAGGAGGGGTATCTGTTTCTCTGTGGTAAATGCCTGACTTTACTATTATGGCTGTGCCGCCGTGTGAACCTTTCTCATTTCTATAAATCTCATATCCTTGTAGGGATAACTTGCAAGTTGGTTTTAAGTGTGTTTCGTTTATAAGGAATAAATCAATATCATTTTCTTGTAAAAAATTATATATTAAGTATTTATCTCGTGGAAGTCCATTTGCATTTCAGAAAGATATTTTAAAAATCCTGTGGATATTATTAGTGATTTGATATTTAGTTCCCATCACATAGAACAGTAGATATACCATCAATTAATTTGAGTAGTCCGCCGCCGTGGGTGAGTCGGTAGCACGCCTGCCTTCCACTCCGGCGGCCCGGGTTCGATTCCCGGCCGGGTGGGGGATTTTTCAGTAGTGAAAGATCCCCTCCCCGGGTTCAGGACTGGGTAGGTTAAGTCTTAGGTTAAGATAATGCACATTGTGCGCGATTCCTTAATTTAATTAATTTGAGTAATTTGGAGATGGGATCTGACTCCTGCTTCACTTCTCTAAATATTACCTGCAGGCCCTTCATAATATTTATTACGAATGTAGCCATTTCCCTAAACTCAGCAAACATGGAATCGGATGTAGGTGCTGAATCTGCTGAGGGAACACTGGTCTTCGGTGCAGGAAAAGAAGGGAAATCCTTTGTACAATTTATGCTTGCGAATGACTGTTTTTGCCACGCTGCCTCCTTTTTACGTCCAGTGGTATATACCATAAATTTTCTATATTGCCGATAACTGGCTGGATGTGCCTCGTTACAGTTATCACATTTCGGTGGCTCAGATGGCAGTTTTCTACAGTCTTTTAATGAGTGAGTTTCACCAAATTTTACACACTTGGTTGTTACATTACAACAACCCGAGCCTTTACGACCAAAACCCTGACAATTATAACATTGCTGAGGATCATTTTGTCCAACATATTCAGTTATGCTAAGTTTTAAGTTATACAGGCTTGTTAGCTGCCTTAGGCCAGGAATATTAGGCATGACATAAACAGTTATTACCCATAGGGGTAACATTTGCCAAGATTGCCCATCATTATCGCTATTTCTGATCTTCCTTTTCATTTGCCTTGCGCTGTCAACAGGATGTTGAAGCTCCTTTAATTGCCTTACAATATCCTCGACTGGTGTGTGTACAGGCAGACCTTTCATAACAACTTTGGTAGTTTCATAACTGCCAGAGATAAAAGTATAAAATTCGTATTTTTGGTCCTTAAAGTGGTTCACTACTTTTGTAGCTTCTTCGTCGCTATGTGGGTAAACTTAAGGCCTCTGACAATACTGACACGTCGGGATTTCTGAAGTTAACTGCGAGAATGTTTCCCGCAGCCTGAAATAAGGCACCTTAGTAATTAGAATTATAGGTTTAGGCTTTTTTATTTTTACTTGCTTTTCTTTGCTTGTCATAACCGCTTTGCTTACATTACAGTCTGTGCTGTGAGGTTGACTTGATTGCATTACCGCATTAAATGTCGATGTGGACAAGGATGTCAAAGTAACAATATCAGTCAGTGGCTCAAATTTATTCTCTATGCTTACCGTATTGCTGGTTGACTACCTAACCATTTCCACCGTGTGCTTTTTATTTGGGTGTTGGAAATAATCTTCCGATCACCTACGTCTCTGTACTTGAGACTCAATTGGTGGTCGAGTAATATCCATATCTATTACTTCCTCTCCATTATTCTGTGAAGACGATTTTATTAATTCCTGCATACCTGATATGTGGGTCTTAGACTGTTCATTAGGTCCAGAATATTGTTTCGGCGACGTACCATGTAGCTGTGTACAAGTTCCATAGAAATCCATATTGGGAAAAGCGGTTATACCGTCACCAAATTCACGGTCCTTTAAAGGACAATCAGGGATTATTTCAGATTCTTTGATAGAAATTATTTAACTCAAAAAACAAAAATAACACACTAACACAACAAATAACACTATGATATCAGTAGCTTCCACCAATATTGGTAGAATATTGACTAAAAGGGTTTGAATTTCCTCCCATTCGACTCACTATTTAAACAATGAGAGACATCTAGGTGTGAATGGTGGAATTACTAGCAGCGTTGAAAATGTGGATTTTTTTCCTTTCTCCTCTTCTTTTCCTTTATCATCCTTTCTCTTCTTCGCCCTACCTATCTATTTGGGACCTAATCCTATCCTATTCGGGACTCGAACACGGGACCGCTAGCATGACAACCTCTCGTCTTAAACACCACGCCATCGAATGAGAATTCATCTATTTAAGTTTAGAGAGTTGCATGAAATAGCGGAGACTGATAATTTCGTATCAATTGCAATTGTGAAATACAGTTTTGGTTCAAAGGAATTTTTAATTGATACAAGGGTCGTTTTGGTCTTACTAATCAACTCGTCTTGAGGGTGGCATACCAATGAAATCTAAAACTCTAAATTGTAATTCCCAAATCAGCCACTACCGTCCGTCATGTGATGGGCACTGAGTAACGCTAAAGAGGCTACTTATTACAACGGAGGCAGACCATCGTCGACCTCATGAACATTCTTGGTTAGCTTAGAATAGGACTGGGTGATGATCTGGTACCAAGGATATTTTCGTATTGTAGTAATTAGTGCGGATGCTTTGGTACAAGGGTAATTTTCATATTGTAGTAATTAGTGCATTTTCTTTGGTACAAGGGTCGGGATGTATTAATATTAATAGTGCAGTGTAAGGCAGCGTTCACACTGAGGCGATAAGCGATATACGATACGCGACACGCACTGACATATACTTGAAATCTACAGGGAGGCGATAAAAAAAGGTTCAGGCAGGGTTCACACTCAGGCGATAAGCGATAAGCGATATACGATACGCGACACGCACGGACAGATACTTGAAATCTAAAGGGAGGCGATAAAAAAGGTTCACACTCACGCGATAGCGATATATCGCAAAAGCGATATATCTCTCGAAGTGCAGCATGCTGGTCGCCTGAGCGATTTGTTGCTTACGATATTTCGAGCAGTGAACGTGTCGGGAAGAAGAGAAGACAATTCTGTAATTTATTCATTGAATTCATTTAGTGAAAGCTCGTGAGTGCATCTGGAACTATTCCATTGCCGCATATAGTAAGAATTTGTGAGTGGTGGATTAATTAATTATGTGTAATAATATCCTAGATGTGTAAACAGTTTCATGTGTGGTAGGGATCATAAGATTCGATGCCACAACACTAGTTGTAAGGATATAAAAAAAAAAAAATAAAAAAAAAATAAAAAATGAAAGACAGATGTGACGAGTGCCGCATGTAGCAAATTGCAGCAGAAGTAAAAGACACAGGTAAATACATTATTTAATTATTTATTGTGTAAGACAAGTCAGTAATCAAATTGTTACATTATTTACTCATAATGTAAATATTTCGAAACTCTGACACAATAAATAAGTAATTTAATTATAATTCAGGGATCATCATGGCCCGGATTCTAATGACATGTCACCTTTTTATTGATGCTACATAGGCATTGCCAACTTGTGGATAAATCCTAATCATGACCTCTAGATTATAGGAATGCATTTTTATTAGGTCATTTTTTGTCATTTTATGCAATCTTATATTTTTAGGGCATTTATTTCAATTTTAGGTCATTATTTTGTCATTTTCGTGTCATTTGCTTCCTTATTTAGTCATTTTCATGTACTGTATTTACATTGAGTGTATTAACTTTTTTCGTCGCTAGCAGTGCTGTCTTTGAAGTGTTGTTTGTTTAATGCAAGAAGGAAACATTCGGCGTTAAGTGTTGTCATGTCTCAGTCGGAAATGAGAATCAAAGAAACTCCAAAATTTTGTATTATATTACTATTGTTATTAGATTGACTTGGCACCAGAGTCTGTCACCTGCTTGGATTTGAGAGTGCAAACTACTGTTTACCCTCAATTAAATAACATAATCCAGCAGACCACAAAAGGAAATGGCGAATTTTGACTCGCCAGTGCCTCAGTGCCAGTATAAATTTCCGTGAGAAAAGAACATTCACAACATTACAGTTATTTACAGTTTTTATAATTATGTACAAACTAGTCTATAACTTTGTGTGTACAATAATAATTTGTTATAAATAAAATGTCAGTTTTTAGGTAATTTTGTTATAATTATTAAGTCATTTTCTTTAAACTTAGGGTCATTTTTCAAACAATTTTAGGTCATCAGAATCCGGGCCCTCATTATAATACAATTTGACAGAATTAACATGGGGAGTATATTTTGCATAGCCATATGTGCCTGAGGAAATGAAATTTTCAGAATCCCGGGGATGTCATAATTATATTGTCATGCTCTTCTCAGGATTGTTTATCATTCAAGAATCGCTAGCTCTATTTACTTCTTACTATTTATAATCTTTCAACAATTGACACGAAACTTAACACCTGCTTAGCTAACACCTACTTCGCGGGAAACTGCAAGCGGTGCTTGTCAAGGGAGAATCTTTCCCACTTAAAACCAATGACTCCTGCCAAATGTATCCAGTTACTTACTAATCAGTAGGGAAAGGCATTTAATGACCATAAAATAATGAAAAAATGCAAAATAGAAAAATGCATTTATTACCTAAAATAGTGAAACAATGACAAGGAATTTTTTTTAAAGACCAATGAATTTTCCATTATTATTTACACTTATTAAACTTTTAAACTTTGGTATTCTTTTTTTCCCCAAGCATATAGGCTACAGGTATATAAAGTATTTGTTGTACTAAATGGCTGGGTATTGTAAACCGACACATCTCCAAAATTTAAAGATCAAAAAATAAAAACTTCAAAGATCGAAAATATTAACAATTCAACATTAAAAAATTCAAAGATTTAAAATTAAAAAATCCAAAATTAAAAATTAAAAAGTCCAAAACCCCAATTTTAAAAAGTTCAATAAGGCGAAATTGAAAAATCCAATAATCAAACATTGAAACAATAAAAAATTAAAACAAGTTTCACTTCTGTTGCGTGGCGTTCCACGCACACTTTATTTGTTCAACAGCCAAAACAGAGTTTCTACAAACAAATAAAATCAGGTAAACTGATGTAAAAAAGTGCCAGTGTGTTTTTTTTTAATCAGTTATGACTGCAATTATGATATGCAGAATATGTTTTTTTAATTGATTTACAAGTTAAGCTCCAGATTTATTCATTAAGCAGGGCTTAGGGAAGAACAAAGGTCTAGTTTTCTTTTTAATCAGATTAAAATCTTCCAGCATCAGCTGAACTGTACAGATTTTTGATATCTTGACAATCGCACACTCACATAAAAATACGAAAAAGAAAGTGAAATTGGCTGCTTTCGGGATTTGAACCATGGAACTCCATAACGTGAGGCCAAAACGTTACCATCTCGGTCACCTGGGTCAGTTTAACGGTCTAGTTGGATAAGCGCATGTAAAACAATAGTGTTTTTGGTCATAGCTATCTCTATTTTAATTTCCAAAGCCGTATAATATAACAGTTAAACAATTGACTATGTTGTCATGATAAATGATTTGCTTTTTTTTTTACACAAATTCTTTCGAATACGTATATTATCATAAAATAGGCACCAAATTGAGCATTACTCCGAAACAGGTGAACCGATTTCATCCAGTATCAGTAGACGTCTTTCCATGAACACTATAAATGTGTATACCAAATTCCATAAAAATCCGGTAAAGCGTATTTGAGTTACCGCGTTTTTAAAATAGACACTAAATTGGGTTTTACTCCGGTACCGGTCAACCGATTTGGTCCAATATCGGTAGACATATTTCCATGTACATTACAAATGGGTATACAAAGTTTCAGGAAAATCCAATAAAGCATATTTGAGTTATCGCGACTTCTCATATATTCACATAAAAGGCAATAAATTGGGCATTATTCCGGTACTGGCCAACCGATTTGGTTGAACATCAACAGACGTCTTTCCATGGATAGTATAAATGCGTATACGAAGTTTCATAAATATCCGATAAGGCGTATTTGAGCTATTGCGCCTTTAAAATATACACTAAATTGGGTTTTACTCCGGTACCGGTCAACAGATTAGGTTCAAATTTAACAGAGTACTTTTCATGGACGTCATAAATGCGTATACCAAGTTTAATGGAAATCCGATACAGCGTATTTGAATTATGGCGCCTTTCTATTAGAAAGGCGCCATAATCTATTAAAATAGGCACTAAATTGGGCATTACTCCGGTACCGGTGAACCGATTTGGTTCAATATCAATAGGGTTCTTCCCATTGACATTATAAATGTGTTTTCCAAGTTTCATGAAAATCCGAAAAAGCGTATTTGAGTTAGAGCGCGTACAGACACACGGACGGACGGACAGACAGACGGACAGACATTTTTCGTCCCCCACACAATCTCATAAAGTACCATACTGGCACTTAATAAATTTTCGAAATAAGTTTTCAGGGTTTATTCGATAAAACTCCCTGAATTTTGATTCATGTTGAGACAGCTGTCGAGAAACAACAGCCGAGCTATGGTGCACGTTGGTAAGATTGTAGGGATGTACCCAATATTTTCTTTTTCTTCTCATTCTACGCCTGAACCAATAAGCCACTACAACGTCTTCCTCACTTGAGCTCATAATTGTAACTGAAGTAGTGAGGATTGTGTTCCACCATATTTTTATTGCCCAGGTCACGCCGATTTATCGCTCGCAGTAGGCCTATATCACCGCAACATCGTCCTTGCGATATATCGCTCATCGCTTATCGCCTCAGTGTGAACGCTGCCTAACAGTGAGCTGCAGTCCTGATAGGAAAAGGCATGGCTTCCTTCAAACAGGCTGGAATATAGGAGACGTGGCAACATCGAGTCGTTGGCCCTCTCGCAGAGCGGCCGGCGTGGTTTGAGCTTGCAAGAGATGGTGTTGTATTGTCGAGTTTGAATGTTTCAAATTATTGACAACATGAAATTAATAACTTCTTAATCATATGATAATATTAAATAATACCTCCATACTTACCATACCATACTTTGCCAATATTTTGTTAACAAACTATACCAAATTGAAAAATGAACATTGTACCTCAGCCAGAGTATGTAAAAAAAAAAAAAAAAGCTTACCACTTTAGTGTGATTTTGTGAAATGTATAGTCAAGTCTTTTTATAATAAATTTGATGATACTGAGTTTAAGCCTATTTATTCAATTGAAAATACAACAATTAAATAAACATCAAATCACTTGCTTTCTTAAATAGGCCTACATTAATTTTAAGTGCCTGTTTGATGATATAAAGAAAAAATCCAATCTAAGAGCAGAAATTGTTTAAAGCAAAATAGCAACAAAATACAGTTTAAAGGGATTTATTAGCGTGATGACAAAACAATATAATAATCTACCTCAGGATATCAAAAAAGCTAACAAATTAACTGTTTTCAAAAAACAGGTTAAAGCCCACCTGCTTAATGAATATTTCAATAACTGTCTATAACTCTGATAACTTCATCTAAATTTTTTTAACATCTCTAAAGAATAATTTCAGTAGCGATTGTAATAAAAAAATAAATAAAAATGTATTATATAACTTTCTGTGAAGAAAAATTGTTTGTGACTCATTGTACTCTTTTAGTATGAAGTAAATTGTTTAATGGTTTAAACTTCTGTTTAGCAAATAGATTATATTTAAATTTTAATTAATCTAATTTTACTTAATTAAATTTCTTTATCTTAATTGTTCTTCTCCCTTGTATTATATTCTATACCTTATTATGTGTATTACGTGTATTCTTAAATTAATTTGTCCTAATTTTAGTCTATTAATAAGTATTGAACTCTGGTTCTATTCTATAATTACTACTCTCCTTTGTCTTTCTATGTATTTTTGACAGGTATTTTGTTTGTTTTGTATATATATATATATATTTTTTTTTTTTTTTTTTTGACAGATATTTTGTTTGTTTTGTATATATATTTTTTCTTATAATCTGTGCAGTCTCTATCCTATTACTTAGTAAAGTCTGCCTATGATGTACTTTTGACTGTCCCTTTATGCGAGCCATATGTGCTATTTGGGACCTTTAAGAAATAAATAAATAAATAAATCTTATTTATATTTATAAATGTGAATAGGTTTGAAGAAGAATGAAAAGCAAATCATTTTTGTTCCCTAAAGAAGTCTAGGCAAGACGAAAGTTTTCTCGGGGAATTCAACCAAGCTTTTAATTCTTTGTCTATTTCGTATGGAAAATACCTCTAGAGTTTGAAATGTTAATGATGCTTCTATAGGATAAATGTTAATGTTGTTAATGTTAATTTATAGTCACATATCATTTACATTTATTCAGCTTTGACTGGTAAACTGGTGACTCACTAGGAATATTCTAACTTAGGCCTACACTATATTACTTGTAAATCACGATTACAAATAAGGAAAATCTAACACTAATGTAATTATTTTTCTAATGCTATTAATGAGGGCTTGAAAATGGAATGATTTCTTTTACTATTTTTTGAAGTGAAACTTCTTTAGCCGCGGTAGGAGTAAATCGAGAGCTACCCAAAGTTGCGTGACGGACAAAAACGTCACGAAATTGTTACACTCAAAATCGTCACGAAATTAGTGGGTCTGTGACGGAACGGACTGCACAGAAAACAATCAAATCAATGATTAGGCTTATCCAAGATTTAAAAAATCCAAAATTAAAAATCTAAAAATCCAAAATTTAAAAAATAAAAAATAAAAAATCCAAAATTTAAAAATGCAAAAAAATTCAAAGATCTAAATTTCTAAAATTTAAAAATTAAAAGATTCAAAATTTAAAACAAAAAAATCCTAAAATAAAAATTTAAAAAGTCCGAAAATTAAAAATCGAGAATCCAAAATTAAAAAATCTAAAAATCCAAAATTAAAAAAGAAATAATCAAAAATTTAAATTAATCAAAAACAAAAAATTCCAAATTCCAAATTAAAAAGTATAAGATCAAAAATATAAAAATCCCAAATTAAAGGAGTCCAAAAACCCAATATTAAAAAAGTCCAACAATCCAAAATTGAAAAATCTAATAAGCCAAAATTTAAAAAATAAAAAATCTATAATCTAAAATTTAAAAATAAAAAATTAATAATCGAAAATCCAAAATTAAAAAAGCAAAAAATAAAAAATTATGTATCTAAAATTTTAAAATAAAAAATTCAAATATTCAAAGATTCAAAATTTAAAAATAAAAATTCAAAAAATCCGAAATTTTAAAAATCCAAAATTTGAGAATTAAAAATCGTGAATCCAAAATTTAAAGAATTAAAAAATCCAAAATTAAAAAATCCAAAAATAAAGATGATCCAAAATTTAAAAAATAAAACAAAAAATCCTAAATTCCAAATGAAAAAATTAAAAGATCAAAAACTTAAAAATTCCAAAAATCCAAAATTTAAAAAGTCCAAAAACCCAACAATCCAAAATTGAAAATATAATAATCCAAAATTTAAAAAATCCAATAATTATTTCCCCGCAAGTAGTATCAAGCCAGATAAGCCAGATTCGGCTCCCGCCCTTTGTACCGCGACGCCTCTTCCAGACGCCCCCGACGCGGTCCCAGCAGCCCGGTGTTATTATACTCGATTAAAGAAAGCGAGATGAGCCCTTTCACCCCATGTTATTTTCGAAGCGTCCCGACGCCTCGTTTAGGAGTTAGGCCCTGAGAACCATTATTTCTGTTACGTAACAGGAACAGGATCTATACTTGTGTTGTTTGATCCAGACTGTCTTGTGACGTCAGAGGACTCATTTCCAGCATTGTAATTGCTCCCCCCTTTCTCCCTGTGCTGTTCCCGAAGCGTCCCGACGGCTTTTTTAGGAGTTAGGCCCCTAAGAGTCATTATTCCTGTTACGTAATAGGAAGAGATGGCAGCTTAAGGCATTGGTCAAGCTGTAACAGGGAGAGCCGCGTTTAGGAGTTAGGCCCCTAAGAGCCATTATTCCTGTTATGTAACGTAGTATCAGCCCCCTTTCAGGCCAACTTGCCTGGGGCGATGATGACGTCATAGTGGTGGATGTCTCGGGAGTCGTTTCAAAAAAAAAAGCGAGATGCGCCCTTTTCAACCAGTGCTATTCCCAAGGCGTCGAGTTAGGTCCCTAAGAGCCCTTATTCCTGTTACGTAACAGGAACAGGATTTATACTTATACCTCTTGATCCAGGGTGTCCTGTATCATCACGGGACTAATTTTGACCAGGTTGACGCTGCGCTCCTAAAGGGACATGGCCTACCACCCAAGACCTGTGGCCCCTTGGACCAAAGAGACGATATGGACGTCATGGTAGTCGATTCGAACAATTGAGTTACGCCTTTTAACAATAAGCTATCCATATTCATCCCAACGGCTGTAATTAGGCCTTTTGGACCAAGGAGAGGTTATAGACGTCACGGGAGTCGATTCAAACAATGCAATTACGCCGTTTTGCTCTGTGCTATTCCAGATTCATCCAGACGGCTGCAATTAGGCCCTTTGGACCAAGGAGACGTTATGGACGTCATGGTATTCGTTTCGAATAATTGCTATAGCAATAAGCTATCCATATTCATCCCAACGGGTGTAATTAGGCCATTTGGACCAAGGAGAGGTTATGGACGCCATGGTAGTCGTTTCGAACAATTGAGTTACGCCATTTAACACTATGCTATCCCTGATTCATCCCGTCGGCTGTAATTAGGCCCTTTGGACTAAGGAGAGGTTTTAGACGTCATGGTAGTCGTTTCGAATAATTGAGTTACGCCTTTTAACACTATGTTATCCCCGATTCATCCCACAGCTGTAATTAGGCCTTTTGGACCAAGGAGAGGTTATAGACGTCACAGGAATCGATTCAAACAATGCAATTACGCCCTTTTGCTCTGTGCTATTCCAGATTCATCCAGACGGCTGCAATTAGGCCCTTTTGACTAAGGAGAGGTTTTGGACGTCATGGTATTCGTTTCGAACAATTGAGTTACGCCTTTTAACACTATGTTATCCATATTCATCCCAAATGGTGTAATTTGGCCCTTTGGACCAAGGAGAGGTTATAGACGTCATGGTAGTCGATTCGAACAATTGAGTTACGCCTTTTACCACTATGCTATCCCCCATTCATCCTGACATCTGTAACTAAGCCCTTTGGATCAAGGAGACGTTATGGACGTCATGGTAGTCGTTTCGAACAATGTAGTTACATCCTTTCCCACTATGTTATCTATATTCGTCCCAAAGGCTGTAATTAGGCCCTATGGACCAAGGAAACGTTTTTGACGTCATGGGAGTCGTTTCGAACAATGTAGTTATGCCCTTTCGCACTATGCTATCCATATTCATCCCTACGGTTGTAATTAAGCCCTCATGACCAAGGGAATGTTGTCAAGTCACGGGAATTGTTTCTAATAAAACTGTTACGCTCTTTCACACTATGCTATTCCCCGATTCATTCATTCATACACCTTTTACCATTTAAGCCCATTGGTAGAAAATGTGTACGCATAGAGGCGCTGTTATGCATTTAGGAGGTAGGAGGTAAATAACAAGTGCTCCTACTATACTTACAGATACTGTAAGAGGGACCTATGATACAAATTACGTACAACATGCCTGTAGAGCGCATTCCCTAGCAATGTTTTGTTATTAAAAGATAAATAAGTTTATACTTACATAACCTTTTATTTTTCATTTTCTATACAGCATCTATTCTCCTTCCAGATGAACTGTGTTATTATTAACTATATGTAAATGACTGTATGTAAGGATTAGGAAAAAAAGTTAAGGTTAAATTTCATTTCAGACCGTCACAACCTTTTATTGTGTATCATAAGATTGTTACGCTCCTGTGAAATAATGTGTATAAACAAAGGGCTTCACAGTAGTAGTGGTGCATGGTTTATTTCAACATATTTGGTTTACAAACACGATTACAGAATGGAATTTCATCACAAGGAAGTGATTGAAACACACACACACACACATCCGCGTCAGTATTTGTAATGTGTAATCAATACGACATGTATAAAAGAGAATAGTTTTTTTTAACATGTGATCTCATAGACTCTCTATATTTCCTAAGTGTCTATAGCTCTACGTGTGATTGAAAGTGATAGTGATTCAACTGCTTCTCCTTCCAGAAAAAACCATGAGCATCAGAGGTATGTTTTATTTAACTTATTTAACTTCAGGTTTGTTTAAAAACACGTAATGAATATAGTCTATGATCCATGACTTTAAACTTAAAACAATTTGTTGTGCACATTTTGCTTCAGGAAAAGTATGAAATTTACAGACAGTAATACATTTAGGTAGAATATTTAAATTTGGACAATTGAAATCAAATAGATCGTAGACCTCAACAGACGGAATAATGTTTTGTAGAAATTGTTTCTTCTGACAACCTTTCACAAATACATGATCACAATTGTTGAAAATGTTTCTTACAATATTTTCCATGTAACCATAATCTACAAATCCATGATCGTATTTTAATCCATGATGAAAATGTTCTAAGTAATGTTTTGTCATCTCGTTTACAACACGGTCTTCAGGGCTGTTGAATAATAGATGTACACTGTTTTCACCTTTCAAATCACAAGAAAAAAATTATTTTACAAAAAATTGACCTGTTGATTGTTCGACAAAACCCTGTACGTCTGCAACTCGGCCACCCCTACGATCAAAAGAAAACAATATATCACTAACATAATTCATACGGTTAGGTCAGTATAAAGTACATAATTCATAACCTTTTGTTCTTTTTCTTTAACATCTAAAGTAATATTCAACACTACTAGTTGTGAGATTGAAACACACCTTGCCCCATAAGTAGCGTTATTGAATTTCTCAATTATAGATACCATCTGAAAAGAAAAAAAGGTATTTAATATAACATTTTTATGCACTATGTCAACAATAAACTCTAGCTGATGATGACTAACAACAAAGTAACAAAATAGTAAAACATCGAAACTGATAGAAATAGGAAAACAAACAAACAAACATGACGTTACTTACTTCGTTAGTTGTAAAAGAAAAGACAAAGACTATGTTAGAAGAACAGATACTGATGCTGCCGACAAGTATGTTGTCTACAGTATTCGCAGAACGAACGATGAAACAGTGTTTAATGATGGGGACAGTAAAGTCAACCTTTTTATAGCGATATTAAGTAACTGGTTCCCCCTCTTTGAACTTACATTAGTTTCTTGTTTCAAATACCGGTAGATAGACTTAGATGCAGGAATGGGATTTCCTAGGATAGCGTGATAACATATTTTCTCTAACCATTTCATCATATACTATAAATAGATTTAACCCTCTTTCTCTTCAGAATAACAATATAACTCAGTCGACAAATGGTGATACTATGTTATATTCTCCTCTCATACCCTACAGCTATCTATAAATATAATAGTGAAAGTACTTACTATCTTCAAGTGATCTTCGAAACCCATGTAGATCAACATGTACCAAATTAATTTGAAAATGTCGACATGTATACTTAAGTTGCTATGAAAACTAAATGATTTATACAAATCATGGTTGAAAACGGACAAAGCATGCCTTTTGATACTGTATAAAACACAACTTGTGATTAAAAACTGTACTATTATTACTAACATGTACCAAATTAATTTAAAAATGTCGACATGTAAACTTAAGTCGCTATGAAAACTAAATTATTTATACAATTGTCTTACATGTACAGTACAACTGCTATGAAAACTAAAATATTTATACAGCTCTTGGTTGAAAACTGACAATACGTGCCATTTCATACTGTATAAAACACAACTTGTGATTAAAACAAAAACTGTTTTCCCTTTAGGATGTTGTAACAAAGACCTTGAGAGGATGTCGACATAACATATTTTCTCTAATCATTTCATCATATACTATAAATAGATTTAACCCGCTTTCTCTTCATAATAGCATTATAACTCATACTTACATGGTGGTTGAGGTATACCACAATATGTTGACGTGTTCACGGAAAGAACGTTTGCAAATAATCCCCAAAAACTATTTATTATATTATAAGACACGAGGAAGGTCGACAAATGGTGAAACTACGTTATATTCTCGTCTCATAGCCTGGAGCTATCTATAAATATAATAGTGAAAGTACTTGCTAACTTCAAATGATCTTCGAAACCCATGTAGTTCAACATGTACCAAATTAATTTGAAAAGTCGACAAGTCGGTATGAAAACTAAATGATTTATACAAGTTTTGGTTGAAAACCGACAAAGCATGCCTTTTCATACTGTATAAAACACAACTTGTGATTAAAAAACTGTATAATATTAAATAATCGTAGAAAATATTACTAACATGTACCAAATTAATTTGAAAATATCGATATGTATACTTAAATCGCTATGAAAACTAAATTATTTATACAAGTCATGGTTGAAAACTAACAAAGCATTCCTTTTCATAATGTATAAAACACAACATGTGATTAAAAAAACTGTATAAAATTATTTCAATGCAGAAATTATTACTAACATGTACCAAATTAATTTTAAAATGTCTTACTTGTACATTACAGTTGGTATAAAAACTAAAATAGTTATACAAGTCAAGGTTCAAAACGACAAAGCGTACCTTTTCATAGTGTATAAAACATATCTTGTGATTGAAAACGTACAATTTATTCGGATGTAGAAAATATTACTGCTTTTACAACACAACCTGTGATTAAGAAACCGTATAATATTATTTAAATGTAGAAATGATTACTAACATGAACCAAATTAATTTGAAAATGTCTTACTTGTACTACAGTTGCTATGAAAACTAAAATATTTATACAAGTCATGGTTGGAAACTGACAATCCGTGCCATTTCATACTGCATAAAACACAACTTGTGATAAAAAAACTGTTTTCCCTTTAGGATGTTGTAACAAAGACCTTGAGTTAACGTTAAGTAAGTAAAAAAGTATGACAAATAGCAAATACGTTACTACATAGGATATTTCCCTTGCTACATACCTTCTAAAAACATTTCCACAGCTACTAGAAGGTGTTAAATTAGACCCGAACAAATAGTGAAAAAACGCTGGAAAAAGACCATCAGCAAGCTATGTTTGAACTCGTTCTGGGGGAAACTCAGAATTTAAATGTAGAAATTATTACTAACACGTACCGAATTAATTTGAAAATGTCGTCCTTATACACTTAAGTCGCAGTGAAAACTAAATTAATTATACAAGTCATGGTTGAAAACTGACAAAGCATGTCTTTCCATACTGTATAAAACAGTCCCTGTACACTTAAATCGCTATGAAACTAAATTATTTACACAAGTCACCGTTGAAAACTGACAAAGCATGCCTTTTCGTACTGTATAAAACACAACTTGTGATTAAAAAACTGTAAAAAGTATTTAAATGTAGAAATTATTACTAACATGTACCAAATTAATTTGAAAATGTCGTCCTTGTACACTTAAGTCGATGTGAAAACTAAATTATTTATACAAGTCATAGTTGAAAATTGACAAAACATGTCATTTCATATTGTATAAAACAGTACCTGTACACTAAAGTCGCTATGAAACTAAATTATTTACACAAGTCACGGTTGAAAACTGACAAAGCATGCCTTTTCATACTGTATAAAACACAACTTGTGTTTAAAAAAACTGTATAAAGTATTAAAATGTAGTAATGATTACTAACATGTACCAAATTAATTTGAAAATTTCGTCCTTGTACACTTAAGTCGTTATGAAAACTAAATTATTTATACAAGTCAAGGTTGAAAACTGACAAGGCATATCTTTTCCTACTGTATAAAACACAAGTCACGGTGGAAAACTGACAAAGCATGCCTTTTCATACTGTATAAAACACAACTTGTGATTAAAAAGTGTATAAAGTATTTAAATGTAGAAATTATTACTAACATTTACCAAATTATTTTGAAATTGTCTCACTTGCACAATAAAGTTGCTATGAAAACTAAAATATTTATACAACTCAAGGTTGAAAACGACAAAGCGTGTCTTTTCATAGTACACAACTTGTGATTAAAAAACTGTAAAAAGTATTTAAATGTAGAAATTATTACTAACATGTACCAAATTAATTTGAAAATGTCGTCCTTGTACACTTAAGTCGCTGTGAAAACTAAATTATTAATACAAGTCATAGTTGAAAATTGACAAAGCATCTCATTTCATATTGTATAAAACAGTACCTGTACACTTAAGTCTCTATGAAACTAAATTATTTACACAAGTCACGGTTGAAAACTGACAAAGCATGCCTTTTCATACTGTATAAAACACAACTTGTCTTTAAAAACTGTATAAAGCATAAAAATGTAGAAATTATTACTAACATGTACCAAATTAATTTGAAAATTTCGTCCTTATACACTTAAGTCGTTATGAAAACTAAATTATTTATACAGGTCAAGGTTGAAAACTGACATACCATATCTTTTCATACTGTATAAAACACAAGTCACGGTGGAAAACTGACAAAGCGTGCCTTTTCATACTGTATAAAACACAACTTGTGATTAAAAAGTGTATAAAGTATTTAAATGTAGAAATTATTACTAACATTTACCAAATTAATTTGAAAATGTCTCACTTGCACAATACAGTTGCTATGAAAACTAAAATATTTATACAACTCAAGGTTGAAACCGACAAAGCGTGTCTTTTCATAGTGTATAAAACACATCTTGTGATTAAAAAACTGTATAACATGTGCCAATTAATCTGAAAATGTCGTCCTTGTACAGATCTGTCGCTATGAAAAACTAAATATCTAGCACGCATAAAGGCGTAACGACATTGATACATTGCGTAAAAGTGCGTGGCGTCCCTGGCATAAGGGCGTAACAATATTGGTAAATAATAAGTTGCGTAAGAGTGTGTAAAAGCCTAAAGGCATAAAGGCCTAACAAAATTGGTAAGAAAAAAAACTTTCGTAAGAGTGCATAAGGGCGTAACAATATTGGTAATAAGCCTTGCGTAAGAGTGCGTATCCAGACGTCTTTGCCATAAAGGCTTAACAACATTGGTAAAAAGCCTTGTTTGCGTACGTACGCGTCTGCAGTTATGTCCTTATGCCAACGACGACTGGAAACGCACTCTTACGCAAGGCTTATTACCAATATTGTTACGCCCTTATGCACTCTTACGAAAGTTTTTTTTCTTACCAATTTTGTTAGGCCTTTATGCCTTTAGGCTTTTACACACTCTTACGCAACTTATTATTTACCAATATTGTTACGCCCTTATGCCAGGGACGCCACGCACTTTTACGCAATGTATCAATGTCGTTACGCCTTTATGCGTGCTAGATATTTAGTTTTTCATAGCGACAGATCTGTACAAGGACGACATTTTCAGATTAATTGGCACATGTTATACAGTTTTTTAATCACAAGATGTGTTTTATACACTATGAAAAGACACGCTTTGTCGGTTTCAACCTTGAGTTGTATAAATATTTTAGTTTTCATAGCAACTGTATTGTGCAAGTGAGACATTTTCAAATTAATTTGGTAAATGTTAGTAATAATTTCTACATTTAAATACTTTATACACTTTTTAATCACAAGATGTGTTTTATACAGTATGAAAAGGCACGCTTTGTCAGTTTTCCACCGTGACTTGTGTTTTATACAGTATGAAAAGATATGGTATGTCAGTTTTCAACCTTGACTTGTATAAATAATTTAGTTTTCATAACGACTTAAGTGTATAAGGACGAAATTTTCAAATTAATTTGGTACATGTTAGTAATAATTTCTACATTTTTATGCTTTATACAGTTTTTAAAGACAAGTTGTGTTTTATACAGTATGAAAAGGCATGCTTTGTCAGTTTTCAACCGTGACTTGTGTAAATAATTTAGTTTCATAGCGACTTAAGTGTACAGGTACTGTTTTATACAATATGAAATGAGATGCTTTGTCAATTTTCAACTATGACTTGTATTAATAATTTAGTTTTCACAGCGACTTAAGTGTACAAGGACGACATTTTCAAATTAATTTGGTACATGTTAGTAATAATTTCTACATTTAAATACTTTTTACAGTTTTTTAATCACAAGTTGTGTACTATGAAAAGACACGCTTTGTCGTTTTCAACCTTGAGTTGTATAAATATTTTAGTTTTCATAGCAACTGTATTGTGCAAGTGAGACAATTTCAAATTAATTTGGTAAATGTTAGTAATAATTTCTACATTTAAATACTTTATACACTTTTTAATCACAAGTTGTGTTTTATACAGTATGAAAAGGCATGCTTTGTCAGTTTTCCACCGTGACTTGTGTTTTATACAGTATGAAAAGATATGCTTTGTCAGTTTTCAACCTTGACTTGTATAAATAATTTAGTTTTCATAACGACTTAAGTGTACAAGGACGAAATTTTCAAATTAATTTGGTACATGTTAGTAATCATTACTACATTTTAATACTTTATACAGTTTTTTTAAACACAAGTTGTGTTTTATACAGTATGAAAAGGCATGCTTTGTCAGTTTTCAACCGTGACTTGTGTAAATAATTTAGTTTCATAGCGACTTTAGTGTACAGGTACTGTTTTATACAATATGAAATGACATGTTTTGTCAATTTTCAACTATGACTTGTATAAATAATTTAGTTTTCACATCGACTTAAGTGTACAAGGACGACATTTTCAAATTAATTTGGTACATGTTAGTAATAATTTCTACATTTAAATACTTTTTACAGTTTTTTAATCACAAGTTGTGTTTTATACAGTACGAAAAGGCATGCTTTGTCAGTTTTCAACGGTGACTTGTGTAAATAATTTAGTTTCATAGCGATTTAAGTGTACAGGGACTGTTTTATACAGTATGGAAAGACATGCTTTGTCAGTTTTCAACCATGACTTGTATAATTAATTTAGTTTTCACTGCGACTTAAGTGTATAAGGACGACATTTTCAAATTAATTCGGTACGTGTTAGTAATAATTTCTACATTTAAATTCTGAGTTTCCCCCAGAACGAGTTCAAACATAGCTTGCTGATGGTCTTTTTCCAGCGTTTTTTCACTATTTGTTCGGGTCTAATTTAACACCTTCTAGTAGCTGTGGAAATGTTTTTAGAAGGTATGTAGCAAGGGAAATATCCTATGTAGTAACGTATTTGCTATTTGTCATACTTTTTTACTTACTTAACGTTAACTCAAGGTCTTTGTTACAACATCCTAAAGGGAAAACAGTTTTTTTATCACAAGTTGTGTTTTATGCAGTATGAAATGGCACGGATTGTCAGTTTCCAACCATGACTTGTATAAATATTTTAGTTTTCATAGCAACTGTAGTACAAGTAAGACATTTTCAAATTAATTTGGTTCATGTTAGTAATCATTTCTACATTTAAATAATATTATACGGTTTCTTAATCACAGGTTGTGTTGTAAAAGCAGTAATATTTTCTACATCCGAATAAATTGTACGTTTTCAATCACAAGATATGTTTTATACACTATGAAAAGGTACGCTTTGTCGTTTTGAACCTTGACTTGTATAACTATTTTAGTTTTTATACCAACTGTAATGTACAAGTAAGACATTTTAAAATTAATTTGGTACATGTTAGTAATAATTTCTGCATTGAAATAATTTTATACAGTTTTTTTAATCACATGTTGTGTTTTATACATTATGAAAAGGAATGCTTTGTTAGTTTTCAACCATGACTTGTATAAATAATTTAGTTTTCATAGCGATTTAAGTATACATATCGATATTTTCAAATTAATTTGGTACATGTTAGTAATATTTTCTACGATTATTTAATATTATACAGTTTTTTAATCACAAGTTGTGTTTTATACAGTATGAAAAGGCATGCTTTGTCGGTTTTCAACCAAAACTTGTATAAATCATTTAGTTTTCATACCGACTTGTCGACTTTTCAAATTAATTTGGTACATGTTGAACTACATGGGTTTCGAAGATCATTTGAAGTTAGCAAGTACTTTCACTATTATATTTATAGATAGCTCCAGGCTATGAGACGAGAATATAACGTAGTTTCACCATTTGTCGACCTTCCTCGTGTCTTATAATATAATAAATAGTTTTTGGGGATTATTTGCAAACGTTCTTTCCGTGAACACGTCAACATATTGTGGTATACCTCAACCACCATGTAAGTATGAGTTATAATGCTATTATGAAGAGAAAGCGGGTTAAATCTATTTATAGTATATGATGAAATGATTAGAGAAAATATGTTATGTCGACATCCTCTCAAGGTCTTTGTTACAACATCCTAAAGGGAAAACAGTTTTTGTTTTAATCACAAGTTGTGTTTTATACAGTATGAAATGGCACGTATTGTCAGTTTTCAACCAAGAGCTGTATAAATATTTTAGTTTTCATAGCAGTTGTACTGTACATGTAAGACAATTGTATAAATAATTTAGTTTTCATAGCGACTTAAGTTTACATGTCGACATTTTTAAATTAATTTGGTACATGTTAGTAATAATAGTACAGTTTTTAATCACAAGTTGTGTTTTATACAGTATCAAAAGGCATGCTTTGTCCGTTTTCAACCATGATTTGTATAAATCATTTAGTTTTCATAGCAACTTAAGTATACATGTCGACATTTTCAAATTAATTTGGTACATGTTGATCTACATGGGTTTCGAAGATCACTTGAAGATAGTAAGTACTTTCACTATTATATTTATAGATAGCTGTAGGGTATGAGAGGAGAATATAACATAGTATCACCATTTGTCGACTGAGTTATATTGTTATTCTGAAGAGAAAGAGGGTTAAATCTATTTATAGTATATGATGAAATGGTTAGAGAAAATATGTTATCACGCTATCCTAGGAAATCCCATTCCTGCATCTAAGTCTATCTACCGGTATTTGAAACAAGAAACTAATGTAAGTTCAAAGAGGGGGAACCAGTTACTTAATATCGCTATAAAAAGGTTGACTTTACTGTCCCCATCATTAAACACTGTTTCATCGTTCGTTCTGCGAATACTGTAGACAACATACTTGTCGGCAGCATCAGTATCTGTTCTTCTAACATAGTCTTTGTCTTTTCTTTTACAACTAACGAAGTAAGTAACGTCATGTTTGTTTGTTTGTTTTCCTATTTCTATCAGTTTCGATGTTTTACTATTTTGTTACTTTGTTGTTAGTCATCATCAGCTAGAGTTTATTGTTGACATAGTGCATAAAAATGTTATATTAAATACCTTTTTTTCTTTTCAGATGGTATCTATAATTGAGAAATTCAATAACGCTACTTATGGGGCAAGGTGTGTTTCAATCTCACAACTAGTAGTGTTGAATATTACTTTAGATGTTAAAGAAAAAGAACAAAAGGTTATGAATTATGTACTTTATACTGACCTAACCGTATGAATTATGTTAGTGATATATTGTTTTCTTTTGATCGTAGGGGTGGCCGAGTTGCAGACGTACAGGGTTTTGTCGAACAATCAACAGGTCAATTTTTTGTAAAATAATTTTTTTCTTGTGATTTGAAAGGTGAAAACAGTGTACATCTATTATTCAACAGCCCTGAAGACCGTGTTGTAAACGAGATGACAAAACATTACTTAGAACATTTTCATCATGGATTAAAATACGATCATGGATTTGTAGATTATGGTTACATGGAAAATATTGTAAGAAACATTTTCAACAATTGTGATCATGTATTTGTGAAAGGTTGTCAGAAGAAACAATTTCTACAAAACATTATTCCGTCTGTTGAGGTCTACGATCTATTTGATTTCAATTGTCCAAATTTAAATATTCTACCTAAATGTATTACTGTCTGTAAATTTCATACTTTTCCTGAAGCAAAATGTGCACAACAAATTGTTTTAAGTTTAAAGTCATGGATCATAGACTATATTCATTACGTGTTTTTAAACAAACCTGAAGTTAAATAAGTTAAATAAAACATACCTCTGATGCTCATGGTTTTTTCTGGAAGGAGAAGCAGTTGAATCACTATCACTTTCAATCACACGTAGAGCTATAGACACTTAGGAAATATAGAGAGTCTATGAGATCACATGTTAAAAAAAACTATTCTCTTTTATACATGTCGTATTGATTACACATTACAAATACTGACGCGGATGTGTGTGTGTGTGTGTTTCAATCACTTCCTTGTGATGAAATTCCATTCTGTAATCGTGTTTGTAAACCAAATATGTTGAAATAAACCATGCACCACTACTACTGTGAAGCCCTTTGTTTATACACATTATTTCACAGGAGCGTAACAATCTTATGATACACAATAAAAGGTTGTGACGGTCTGAAATGAAATTTAACCTTAACTTTTTTTCCTAATCCTTACATACAGTCATTTACATATAGTTAATAATAACACAGTTCATCTGGAAGGAGAATAGATGCTGTATAGAAAATGAAAAATAAAAGGTTATGTAAGTATAAACTTATTTATCTTTTAATAACAAAACATTGCTAGGGAATGCGCTCTACAGGCATGTTGTACGTAATTTGTATCATAGGTCCCTCTTACAGTATCTGTAAGTATAGTAGGAGCACTTGTTATTTACCTCCTACCTCCTAAATGCATAACAGCGCCTCTATGCGTACACATTTTCTACCAATGGGCTTAAATGGTAAAAGGTGTATGAATGAATGAATCGGGGAATAGCATAGTGTGAAAGAGCGTAACAGTTTTATTAGAAACAATTCCCGTGACTTGACAACATTCCCTTGGTCATGAGGGCTTAATTACAACCGTAGGGATGAATATGGATAGCATAGTGCGAAAGGGCATAACTACATTGTTCGAAACGACTCCCATGACGTCAAAAACGTTTCCTTGGTCCATAGGGCCTAATTACAGCCTTTGGGACGAATATAGATAACATAGTGGGAAAGGATGTAACTACATTGTTCGAAACGACTACCATGACGTCCATAACGTCTCCTTGATCCAAAGGGCTTAGTTACAGATGTCAGGATGAATGGGGGATAGCATAGTGGTAAAAGGCGTAACTCAATTGTTCGAATCGACTACCATGACGTCTATAACCTCTCCTTGGTCCAAAGGGCCAAATTACACCATTTGGGATGAATATGGATAACATAGTGTTAAAAGGCGTAACTCAATTGTTCGAAACGAATACCATGACGTCCAAAACCTCTCCTTAGTCAAAAGGGCCTAATTGCAGCCGTCTGGATGAATCTGGAATAGCACAGAGCAAAAGGGCGTAATTGCATTGTTTGAATCGATTCCTGTGACGTCTATAACCTCTCCTTGGTCCAAAAGGCCTAATTACAGCTGTGGGATGAATCGGGGATAACATAGTGTTAAAAGGCGTAACTCAATTATTCGAAACGACTACCATGACGTCTAAAACCTCTCCTTAGTCCAAAGGGCCTAATTACAGCCGACGGGATGAATCAGGGATAGCATAGTGTTAAATGGCGTAACTCAATTGTTCGAAACGACTACCATGGCGTCCATAACCTCTCCTTGGTCCAAATGGCCTAATTACACCCGTTGGGATGAATATGGATAGCTTATTGCTATAGCAATTATTCGAAACGAATACCATGACGTCCATAACGTCTCCTTGGTCCAAAGGGCCTAATTGCAGCCGTCTGGATGAATCTGGAATAGCACAGAGCAAAACGGCGTAATTGCATTGTTTGAATCGACTCCCGTGACGTCTATAACCTCTCCTTGGTCCAAAAGGCCTAATTACAGCCGTTGGGATGAATATGGATAGCTTATTGTTAAAAGGCGTAACTCAATTGTTCGAATCGACTACCATGACGTCCATATCGTCTCTTTGGTCCAAGGGGCCACAGGTCTTGGGTGGTAGGCCATGTCCCTTTAGGAGCGCAGCGTCAACCTGGTCAAAATTAGTCCCGTGATGATACAGGACACCCTGGATCAAGAGGTATAAGTATAAATCCTGTTCCTGTTACGTAACAGGAATAAGGGCTCTTAGGGACCTAACTCGACGCCTTGGGAATAGCACTGGTTGAAAAGGGCGCATCTCGCTTTTTTTTGAAACGACTCCCGAGACATCCACCACTATGACGTCATCATCGCCCCAGGCAAGTTGGCCTGAAAGGGGGCTGATACTACGTTACATAACAGGAATAATGGCTCTTAGGGGCCTAACTCCTAAACGCGGCTCTCCCTGTTACAGCTTGACCAATGCCTTAAGCTGCCATCTCTTCCTATTACGTAACAGGAATAATGACTCTTAGGGGCCTAACTCCTAAAAAAGCCGTCGGGACGCTTCGGGAACAGCACAGGGAGAAAGGGGGGAGCAATTACAATGCTGGAAATGAGTCCTCTGACGTCACAAGACAGTCTGGATCAAACAACACAAGTATAGATCCTGTTCCTGTTACGTAACAGGAATAATGGTTCTCAGGGCCTAACTCCTAAACGAGGCGTCGGGACGCTTCGAAAATAACATGGGGTGAAAGGGCTCATCTCGCTTTCTTTAATCGAGTATAATAACACCGGGCTGCTGGGACCGCGTCGGGGGCGTCTGGAAGAGGCGTCGCGGTACAAAGGGCGGGAGCCGAATCTGGCTTGATACTACTCCCGCACACTCTTTTTTTATTTATTATAATTATATGTTAACCTCATATTCAAGGAATTCTCTGCAAGTTCTTTGCAAAAACAAGTTTTTAATTTTTTAGGTAGATTTTCGAAGAAAAATCTACCTATTGCAATGGATACCACTTTATGATTTTCGAAAAATTCTTTCATATCTTTACGTTTCATGCTCCCCTAAGTACGAAACCACCGCCCGTTCAAAAAAAATTTTTGTGATATTTATATATATATTTATATATATATATCTTTACACGATAGCGGCCGTAATTTTGAAGATATTTGAACCAAATTTTATTATGTTATTTTTAGGCCCAATAGTTCGGACAAGTTCGTTAATGGGCGAAATTGGCCCAAGGGGGTGGTCGGGGGAGGGGGTTGAAATTTTAAAACATTTATATCTCGGCCCCTATGAAGTATAGAGGGAAACTTTGTTTGAATAAATTAGAGTTCTCCCTATGGAGTTCACAGTGACACCAACAATTCGGGGGTTCGAGTGAGGGTGGGGGTGGGGGTGGGGGTGGGGGATGAAAATTCGAAACTTTTGAAACCACGTCTTGTGGGGTATCGTTGAAAAGCTCTTGATGAGTACTCTACAAATCAATAAATAGTTTCTTGATAGCTCTCATATGACGCGAGATTTTAATGTTTGAAAATAATAACACTTAAAAGAATTATTATAATATCATAATTTTGTCTTGTTTAGCGGCTTTGCTAATTTTATTCATTGCTGATCTTGTGCACGACCTCCCAGAATATTATATCCTATTCTTGTTGTCAAAACAAATGATTGTAGGCTCTTCCTCTTTACTGCAGGTTTACCATGCCAAGGCTAAAGAAAAAGAGTGCTATGCAGCGACAATAAATTAAACCAAAAGCACTTCGAAATCTACCTCCGCCTGTAGGCCTGCCTAAAGGGATTTTTAATTTTGAATTGTCTGCTATTTAATGCTTTTGTTTCATTTGAAATTTTATTGTATGTTTAAAGCCCATGTATTGTGGTGTTTGCTCTAGGAGGGTTATTCTATGGGAACAGAATTTTAACAACTCTGTTTCCTTTGTTGTATTCGTGAGTATTTTGTGTGTTGTATTGGTCAAAATTAATGTGCACATGAGTTAGAAGCTCTACTAAATATATTGAAGGAAATGTTAATATTTGTAGATCTCTAAAGAGTGGACTTCATGATACCCTGTAGGATGAATGGGTCATAATTAGTATGTTTTTCTTTTTAAGATGCTTTCCCATTCGCTGCAGTTTTCCCAGACAATTATTTTATAAACCAGTATTGAGTGAAAATAGCTGTAATAGACCCAGTTTAAGCAATAGTAATTTTTCAAATTTATAAATGGATGTTAATTTGACCTCCAATATAGTGGTATAGTATGTATTTGAAATTACAGGGATTCCCAAACAACACTGTGGTTCACCATTTCACTATAAATTCGGAATTAAGTAGGAATAAAAACAATTTT
This sequence comes from Ectobius pallidus, assembly GCA_964059195.1. Taxonomy (NCBI): domain Eukaryota; kingdom Metazoa; phylum Arthropoda; class Insecta; order Blattodea; family Ectobiidae; genus Ectobius; species Ectobius pallidus. The sequence goes on from CAXKWD010000004.1 coordinate 99,568,192, forward strand.
CCGTAATGAATACGTGGTACTTAAGCGGGCATGTTGGTGATACCAATATGGCGTCGGCACTGCTTCCCTTGCCCCTCTTCGCCCCTGACTAGGCTTCACTGCCACCTGCAGTTAAGGATACGACGCTGCCGATCTATTCCTCTATATCTGTGGTGACAGGGATTTACTTTGCTAACAAACCTATAGTATTCTGTGTCTTTTGGCAGGTTTCCAATGGAATCAGATATTAAAATACAAATAAAATATGAGATAAATTTTCAAAACTGTTGTATAGTGAATATGACAGACTATTTAAACAAAGTAATAAAGAAATTAACTAGAAGGTAAATGAACTGAAGTTTCTTAAAATCCAAGATTTACTTTCTGCCCCATTATCCACAATAAACTGCATTTACCTGGTGATTCTCAGTGTACAGCCAGTGAAGTTGAAGCTGAAATGTGTTGCGTATCTGTTGCATACAAATCATAGAATTAAATCTATTACAATACGTTGAAACTTTCCCACACTGTACAGTCTTCGGGCAAAAATTTTAGCTATAAGTAAAGCTATATAGGCCTACAATGGTGTGTCATTATTGGCAGTTCAGACCGCAGTTTTATCGACTCCCAAATGCAACCTCCATTAATTCCTAGTAGATGCCAGAAAAATACTTCAACATCTTCACTACACACCGGTACGTCTCAGTTGGGTTAAAGAGGTCACAACACAAAGAGGTACTGAACGAATGGGCCGACGAACTTGCCAAAATAGCTACCGTCATACTCGAACTTCCTGTATGTTATGCCCGATTTCATACAACATAAAGCTAGTAAAACCACAAATACTGTGTTGAACATTGTGGACAGCAAGCAAAACTGGTTCTTTCACACGAAAAATTGCCTTCGCAACAATTTTCGACCGTATAAAAAGTAAACACTCACACCTTCCAAGAGTCATGTTGTCATAGATTTTGTTTGGACTGGTGGATTCGGAACCCATTTATATTTAACATTTGAGTTTTATATTCAATGAATTATAGAGTGATTATAGAACATTCGAAATGCTGTTTTCTTCTTTCATACAAGCCGTATACCGTACCTATTGGTGGTATGCCAATAAGCCTATAGTGAGCTCTTATAAACACAACATTATTGATTTAAAATGTGTTTTGTCCTTGTACGTAAATATAATATGATTTCTATTAACTAAGACGTGGATAAACTTTGCAGTGAAATCGTAAAAACCGCGTTTTGGTCAGTCGAATCACCGAACACCGGAGAAGTTCTATTGTGTGAAGTATGAACACAGCGGGGATGGACTTTGATGTTATGAACAACGTAGGAACGGAAAACTCAATATTTGCTTACAGATCTTCATAGCATATTTTATATTTACACTGAATTTTTTAACAATATCATAAATGTCCTAAAATTGTTAGTGCAAAACATTTAAATAAAATTTCGGAATATTTCGAGAAACATCTGTAAACAAATGTTGCGGGATTTGGTATTTGGTGATATAAGGTTGGTACTTGCTAACGTGTCCGATTCTATTTGATTCGATCGAAGCGAACAAAACTCGAAGCACAGTATAGTCGAAGTCCAAAGTGGTTGTGTTCGTAGTTGATGGACCCACGTGTTCTAAATTATACATAATACCGGTATCTTGAAAAGACTTAACTACAGGTATGCTTTAACGTTTTTCCATTCCTATAAAATGCTCATTGGACATGCGATGTGTGGGATTATGAAGTTTGTTTGGTACCAGTAACCCATAATGTATTTTTTGTACATCTATTGTAGATAATAAAATATTAACAACTAACTTTATACGTTCTAAGTACGATGTTTATGTCAGTTATGTAAATCATTACCAATACGGTCCTCTGTTCTAGCGGGGTCATGAGACGATTTGAGGTTAAGTCCGGTATTCGTAATTTTGTTTGTTTATTTTAAGGCCTATTTCACGTAATTGAATTGCAATAGTCCTGTTAAAGAAATATAGCTGAATTCCTTAACTCAATTTCTGTTACAGTGATGGTATTCTTCACGTGCTCTCATTGTGGTGAAGCTGTTAAGAAGACTAAAGTGGATAAACACTATCAGACTGTATGCTCAAGGAAACCTGTTGCAGTGACTTGTATTGACTGCTGCAAAGACTTCAGGTAGGACATGAATTCATGCTTCAACTTTGTTGTTTGTCTCCAAAAAACTGTTGTCTGCATGATTGTGGCATGTTTAGGTTTTTTAGAATTCCATGCAAGGAGTTCAGAGTTGTTACGCGACCCAAACGTTCAACACCAACACTCCCATTGGCTGGCCGATGGTCTTGCATCTCATTGGCCATTCTTGCAAAGGCTTATCCAGTGCTACCAATAGTTCTATATACACATGCTCTCCATCTAGTTAGGTTAGGTTCCCCGCCCTTCCTGTTTATAGTGAGTACCGCACTCGAAGCTCCTGGTGTGAAGGGGGTCCAGTGGCACCCCTAGTAAAACTTTGCCCCCCGAAAAAGAAAAACATGAAAGGGATCCTGGGCTGATACGAAGTTACCGTTCTCAGCATTCTTGGTGAAGGGGGTCTGGTGGAAAGCAGGAAGGGGGTGCAGGGGCACAGCCACCGAAGCCAGGTTTTTACCGTTAGGTTACCAGTATTGGATTATCACCACATGACCGATTGCATGACAATAGAACATCATTGAATATGGAGATTTGGGAAAAATAATGGAAAAATGGAAGAACAGGTCGCCACTTAAGCTCTGACCACTCAAATCACTAACGAGATCCAGAGAGACATCTAGGAGGCATTGTACTAATTAGACGATGTTTCTCAATGAAGTCAATGGCAGCTCATAACCACATATTCGCAATAAACTCGCAAACAACATGTTTGCGGACCCATGTTTACTGGAACTTTTTTGCTTTTGTTATCATATACTTTCAACCATTTCGCTTTGCTCTATTAATTATGATACACCTGTATATGGGTGATTCTTCAAATACGGGAAAATTTGTGTTCCGGAGTGATATTTCCCTTCAAATTCAACTTAAAAAAAAAATTAAAATAAAAGTTTGTTTCTACTACTTCCATACTACAACTATCACTTTGAAATGTCACTAACTTTAAATTCTGATATTCCAAAATCGAATTTAATTCAATGAAATGTCGTCCACATGCCCTGTCCCAAACCTCAGTTTTGTATATTCTAATGCATTTTTCCACAAAACAAAATGTTATTTCCTTTTCAACTTTTTCCTGTCAATGAGTATGAATGTGTGAAGAATATTAACCCCTAAAAAATAAAATGAAATAAAATTGTCACCCCACCTAATGAACATAAAGAATGTCCCAAGGGTTTTTGGTCATCCACATGGCTGAAAAGAATGGAATTTTTTCTGCAGAAATGATAAATTTGTATAACTGGCAACAGTGTTAGAAAGTCAACCGGGCAGCTTGTGGTTGAATTGTAAGGTTGAATTTTGCTTGCTTACAAACAGTTTGGGATTAACAAAGGACTTTGCATCATTTTCAAGGAAATCGTTTTTATTCCCAGTCATTAACATGGCTTCTAGAAAGTAGGCAGAAAGTGAATATTTATTAATTTTGATTATGCACTATGATAAACCTTCCAATTCAAAGTACTTGACTGAAGTTGAGCTTACAGAGGTTTAGAAATGGCTTGCTGAGACCACTTAAACTCCTTTTTTGTCATCCACATGCCTGATTTTTGTGTCATCCACATGTCTCATGAAGGGGTATGTGGATGACTTTCAAGTCATGTAGATGATAAATGTAGGATACTATTGTGTTTGCGGTGTCTGTGACCTGTACTTAAGATCTTAAAACTGATTAAATGAATTTCTGCCTGATTCCCCCCTCCCCCAAAACCATAAAAACACAGTCTCGTTAAAATTACATTAATTCCGGAGTATGCACACAAATTTAGAAATTTGGTGCAAAATCAACTGAAGTATGCTGAGAAAAATATGAAATCACATAAAGAAAAGCAGATTGTTGCCAAAGTTAGTCATTAATGTGGCCTTCTGCCATCCACATGTACACGAATGTCATTCACATGGCTTTAAAAAAAATAAAAGAAATTAAAATAAATAAAAATAGGCCTATAAACATTTAAGCTCTGCTGGTGTCATATTATAATCAAGTAACCCCTGAAGTATTTTAGTGATTTTTTTGAGATTTTTTAAACAAAGTAAAAAATTTGGATTTTACACACTCCAAATTATCCCGTATTTGAAGAATCACCCATATAGGCTATTGTATCCTCTATCCATTGACATTTTTAGTATGACAGAAAATCAGTTTAGAATTGCTTGTAGGCCTAATAAGTTATTAAGAATTATAAATTGAATTATCACAAATGTATCAAGTAGGCCTAATTATTTAATGTAGATCTATTTACGTGCATATTTTAACTTGCATTTGTTCTTTTGAGCTATAAGTGTTTTGCATTATTTTCAAAAATTTGTGTGTGTGTTCATTGTTGTTACAGTACATTACAAGTGATCATTGTAATTGATAAAACTTCCTATTAAGTGTATGTAGATGTAGATGTAGATGTAGATGTAGATGTCTCGTTCTGTAGATCCTGTGTTGAGCAGGGCTCAAGGATATAGAACACGTCAGATAAAAACATACATGCATGATACAAGAATTGTTATGTCACACTTACTCAAGCTGAAAAGAAATCATCCATATTGTAGAAGGTGTGAGTTACTAAATATTGCTTCAGAGCTCTTTTGAAAGATTTGCATTTGCTTTTAATACATAGTGATTTAATCTCTTTTGGAAGGTTATTGTATATTTGTATTGCGGAATAATAAGCACCTTTCTGAAAAAGTTTTAATGAGTTAGCTGGTCTATGTAAATCATTCATGTTTCTAGTAGTACGCCCGTGTATACTGTGATTACTTTGAAATTTATCAATATTATCTACCATGTAACACATAACAGAGTATATATACTCTCCGGTGAGAGTGAGGACTTTTAATTTTTCAAACAGCGGTTTACAAGATTCTCGTTTTTTCTTTCCACATATTATTCTTATTGCTCGCTTCTGTAATCTAAATATTTTTTCCCTATGTGCCGAGTTACCCCAAAAAATGATTCCGTACCTCATAACAGAGTGAAAATATGCAAAATATACCGTGAGTAATGCGTCCTGTTGTAATATATCATTCAAAGTTCGTAGCGCAAAACATGCTGAACTTAGCTTAGAACTTATCATTACAATGTGTTTCTTCCAGTCAAGATTTTGGTCAATTTGTAGTCCTAAGAATTTTATGTTGCTAATTTCCTCTATGATTTGTGTTTGATAATTGATTACAATGTTTGAGATATATCTATTTTTTGTTCTAAATTGAATAAAGTGGGTCTTATCAATATTAAGTGACATTTTATTAGCTTGAAACCAAGTATTTAATTCGTGAAAAGTCTTTGTAGCTAGTCTTGCTAAATCTTCTTGTGACTTTCCTGTTACGAGTACACTAGTATCATCTGCAAAAAGCAATGCCTTTGATTCGTCACTTAAGTTATCTGGTAAGTCATTGATGAAAATTAAAAAGAGCAAAGGTCCCAGTATCGATCCCTGAGGTACTCCATTTTTAACAGTCCCTAATTTTGATTCATTTCCATTTATTATTACCTTTTGAGTTCTATCAGACAGGTATGATTTGAACCACTTTAGTGTTATATTATCCAACCTATAGTGTTTCAGTTTTTGAAGTAGTATTTCATGATTTATACAGTCAAACGCCTTAGCTAGGTCACAAAAAATTCCTAGGGCATGTTTCTTTTTATCTAACGCTTCCAATATTTCTGTAGTGAGTTGAAATGTAGCATTATCAGTGGACATGCCACTTCTAAATCCAAACTGAGATGGTGTAAGAATGTTATTCAAATTAAGATAGTGTATTAAGCGGTTGTACATAACTTTTTCAAAAACTTTTGAAAATGAGGTTAGGAGTGATATAGGTCTATAATTTGATGGAACATTTTTGTCACCTTTCTTAAAGAGGGGCTTAACAATAGCATGCTTTAGTCTTATTGGAAATATTCCACTTTTTAACGAACAATTACAAATATGACTAAGAGGTTTACTAATTTCAGATGAGCAGCTTTTTAACAACTTATTACTTATCTCATCCCATCCAGAAGAGTTTTTGCTTTTGAGTGACTTGATTATATTTTCAATTTCTCTAGAGGAAGTTAATTTGATTTGAAATGTATGGTTCTGGACTATAGGTGTTTTAAGTAGGTCTGCTGCATTAATGCTAATATTAGTTGTAGGAATACATTTCTCTGCAATGTTTATAAAGTGATTATTAAAAGCATTTGTGATATCTGATACATTATCTAGCTTTTTGTTCTGGTATGTTAGTGACATGCAATCATTTTTTCCCTTTGATCTCCCTGTTTCGTTTTTAATTATATTCCATATAGTTTTAATTTTATTGTCTGATTTATTAATTATTTGTGTACTCTCATATGATTTATTCTAGTGCGGAAACTTATCCTGCTCATACAAAATGTATTTCTGAAGAAGAGAAATACTCAGCAAAAGGTTTTCAACCCAAACCGTCAGGAAACAAAGGGGAGCAGAAGCAGCTGAAATGGCAGGAAGTGATACAGTCTGTTCAAGAGATCTACAGTGCAACCCTGTCAAATAATGAACGTTCTATATTGGATGCTATAGTCAGTCATGACAATGTACCTCGCAAAAGGCACAAGTTCCAGGTATGCAAGTAGCTAAGTTTAATACAAAATTTGGATAAGTGTACCTAGGCCTAGATGAAATTTTTTTTTTTTTACATAAGACAGGCCTTTTTTTCTTGTGTTAGCAATATTTAAATATCTCTCTTTTTTTCAGAATCATATAATTAGTTTTATTTATTTATTTTATTTTATTTTTTTAACATTACCTGCAGAGTTTCTTTTCTTGTGAACTAAGCTTTTGACTTCTTACCAGTGTTACCTTTTGCTTCCATCTCATTTCATATGAACTTTAGGTGCATATTCATGTTGGCAAACTATTTTGTGTAGTAAAATATATGGCACATGTTTGTATTATATGCTAGGTACCATAAAACAAGAAAGTGAGTTCATATTTCTCTTAAAAAATGTGCATTCTATACGCACATAAATATTCTTACTTGCCCATATTCTTGCAGAATATCTGAGGAATTGATAGCACAGCAGTGTGACATGTGCTTCGAGTCTCACCTGTTCAAATCAGCAGCTGTAACCTCACTATTTCCTGGGTGTGTGACTTGAAGTACATATGTGTCATACTGTTGTCTTTGATATTGTAAATTTACTTTCCAGTTTTGTTAATTAATTAACACTTTTTCATTACAGAATTTCATCAGGAGTTTGTTCAGTAACCGGTATAATGCAAATGCTACAGACAGTATTTTTGATAAAATAGAAGCAGAAAGCAAACAATCAGCATCTAATGGGAAAGAAAATAAAGAGAATGGTAATCTAGATAAATCTACAACAGATGGAGATAATTCAACAGCAGATATTTCTCAAGAGGAGGAAAGAGAAAATAATAGCAAAGATAATCCAGAAGCAGATCCACCTAAGAAAGAGGAAAAACTCAACAGAAAAGAAAAGAAGGAGAAAAAGAAGAGGGAAAAATATGAAGCAGAGTTGAAGGAAATTGAAAATAATAAAATGCCTGTTGATGGAGAGAACGATGATGGTGAGAGTAAAAAGAAGAAAAAGAAAAACTCTAAAGAAGTAGTGACTGAAAATGGAAATGGAGGCAAAACAGAAGAGAATGGAAAGTCAGAGATTGATGTAACCAAAGAAAATGGGATGGTTGGTGATGATGAATCACAAGAAAAGAAGAAATCGAAAAAGAAACAGAAAAAAGAAAAGAAGTCTGACGAATCTAATGTTGCTGTGGAGGATGAAATAAAAGAGAATGAAGAAAAGAATTCTAAAAAGAAACACAAGAAAGAGAATGGAAGTTTAGAGGATGTACCCGTGCTTGAAGACAAAAAGTCAAAGAAAAAACGAAAGAAGGGCCAAGACAATGCAGAAAATGACTACAGTGAAGAACCAACTAAGAAGAAGAGCAAAGAAACAGGTATGCAGGTGCATGAATTTTTATGAAATGCAGACTCCCTTACGTTTAGTGTGCATGCTGTTCGTGTATATGACGTGCTGATCCTAGAAATTAGCACACTAGTTATTGGTGATTATCTTGTTCTGGGCATGATTTTCTGGAGCCTTTCTTTCATTCCTCAAAATCTGATACCCATACATCAAAACTGTTAAATGGAAATAGCTACTGTAACATTAAGTTGCTATGGTGTTAAAAACAGGCATAAATAAGTATAAACAATTGCTTTTAAAAACCTGTACATATTGAATGGATAATTATCAGGATTTCCCCATACGGAGGATTGCCTGTTAGATTTTCTTTGTGAATTTCAGTAGGCTGCTGTTCATAAGACTAACTCATTTTAGTCTATAATGTAGTCGGGTGGTCAGATTGTCAACTTTTCTACATGACCCCTCCCGAGCTACTCCGTGGATTTCTTTGTAGATAGTATAACCTTTTCCCCTCAAAGCATCGGCCAGTGTGGCTCTTTCTTTACTTACACTAGATTTTTTAATATTGCAGTATAAAAGAAAGAATTGGTTAAGTTTTGACTTGAAGCGAGCTTATGCTATATATCATGGCCTGGAAAAAAATATGTAAGTCTACAGAACTCTGTCAATGCTGAGTTTATAGATTTAATGACTGGATTTCGGGTTAGCACATGATATTGATATTGTTTAGGAAGAATGTATGATATTATTGTTAGCACCTTCCTAGTTGGCTTATTCTGTTATTCTGAAGAAAATGGAGCATTGTTATGTCCCTAATTGCACTTTAGATGCTGTGAAGATCCTGCTTGGATAGTCAAGTGGAATGTGCTTGCATCCAGGCAGGGTAGAAAAGTATGATCGTTTTGGGTTCCTAGCAAGATTTCTAAACTATAACTTACAGTTTGCAATTTTAGTGTTTGGTTTCAATTTAAAGTATTGCTAAGAGAGTCTTTCTGCCTAAGAAAATTCTTCTGGTATTAATTTACCATCCATCTAATGAACAGAAAAATCTCAAAACATTGGGAAAATCGTCCTGTAAGATGTAATGTAGGGCAAGATAGGGTGACGCGCCGCACTTTTGTAGAAATTCGTCTACCTCAAAACAGGATTGAATATTTTGAAAACTCTTTTTGAGATTCCAAGCTGTGATCTTCCCTCCCTTTATTTCAGCAACGAAAATTTTTATAAAATAATAATTAAATGTGTAAATACAATTATTAAATTAAAAGACAAAGCGGGAGAGATGCCGCGTTACAGGGTGCTATGCCGCACGTATGGGAGACATGCCGCATTCATAATAACAGTCTAAATTTACATCAAAGGCACGTATAAAACAAAAGAGAACTTATCTGCACAATCTCTGGACATGGGTGACTAGTCTTTTTTTCATTTTCTGTACCAAATAGTCCTTCAGGCCCAAGTGAGGGTTTTCCAAATTTCCTGTGTCCATGCACCTACGAATAGTCCTCTCTGGCATAAGATAGCAACATTCGGCTTCCCGAATGGAAATTTCCCATGCCTTAATTCGGCGAACAGCTTCTTGTAGGTCATTGTCACTCCTTCCCTTCCCCTATACCAAGTTGACATGCTTATTGTTGAAAAGAGCAGAAAAAATAATTTTGGTCTGTAATTATACTGCAATACTGTGCGGCGTGCCACCCTTGAAATCTGTGCGGCATGTGACCCAAAACTCCGGGTCACGAGCCACACTCATCCGTAGACCTTATTGTTATTGTTGTTATGGCGAACTTCATTCACAATATCTTTACAACCTCTAAATAGTCTATTAAAAGTAGTAAATGCAGAAAAAATGGAGCAAATACAGATCAGGAAAGAATAAAGTAATGCGTCCAAAAAAGTTTCGCAGTGTAACTAGTGCACTTACCTGATAAATACCGCTATAACAATGACATAAACACCACAAACAATGAACACACGCGATCCAATTACTCTAACGAGGGAACTGGAGATGGTTTCACGACAACTAGCGGTATCTAGCGTCAAATGTTCGAGTTAGAGGGAGTGCGGCAACTATCCCGGTGCGGCGCGTCACCCGGTCTTGTCCTAATACCATCAAAAAAAGAGAAGAATCGCATACCATTGGTGAAACCAGAAAACTGTATATCTCCATATTAGGAAATTTTATAGAACATTTAAAACAAAAGAACCATGATACCAAAAAGTAATTCCTATATTAATAATATTGATAAATATTTACTGCATTATTCACATTACATTGAACACCTTTTTAGGAATATGTTGTAACTCATAAATGTTGTTCCACTCAAGTGTGGATATACATAGTTTGCTAAACTGGAGAACATGACTACTGCCAACTCAGCAGATGGCATTGTACTCTGAATTATAAACTAAATGCCATGCCAGTGTGTAAATTCAGAATGTTGAATAATATGTTAAGTATAGAATTATGAATAAAATCGTTGTTAAGGATATAACGCCGTGCTAGTGTGTTTAAGTACAGAATGATGAATAACATTATGATGGTAAGCACAGGTAAATAGTGGCAGCTAGATTCTAGATAAGTTACATGTACTGCCAGAGATAGGTTATGTTAGGTTAAGAACAGTTATATTAGTTTACCAGCAGCATACTGAAAAGTGCACGTTTGTTATGTGACATATTGAATTTCATCATACAGAGGGGGATTTCATCACTGTGGCTCATAGTCAAGGCTTGTAAACTACAGAGGTAGCGTATTCCGGCGAGTTTATAGGACAGGGGGTTGCGGCGAGCAGGCGAGTGTGTGACGTCACAAGATTCCAGATCTCGCAATTTTCAGTTTTTACTCAGTCTAGAAAATCTTACACCGCGTGATTAAACTCGAAACCTTTAATTAACCCGTGGTCGGATTCCTGTGAAATTTATACAGAAATAATCTACACACATCAGCCCTACTGATGGTTAAAACAGAGCCTTAAAAAAGCGGACACAAATGTTTTTATTTCATTTTATAAACATCACCCGTTACACAAAATTCATGGAGGGAGAAGCAAATTTCACTATGCGACAATTTTTTGTATTTTTGTGTCCCGAAAAAACTTCAAGCGAGAAAGTTTTAGTAAAATAATTGAATTTTAATACAAATGAAGTTCCAGCCCCATATCTCGAATGGTTTACGAGTAATTGAGTGGTAATTATTCCGGGCGCTTCAAGGTGTCAGAATGATTTGGCGCTTCAAGCACGACAGTAGAGAGCATGGTGCCGCTGACAAAGCTTCTACCTACTGATCTCGGCCGCTTGACCGCAGTCTTTTAGGATAGATATTACCAGTACATACTGTTTTTAATAATACAAATGGAAGGTGCTTTAGAAAGTGCAATTAACTGAACCATTATGCCGGGCCAGATATGTGCTGTGGCAGTGTGTAACAGTAATTTTGTAGATTGTAGAAAACAGCTAAGATGTGAACTGTTCTGTTATTCAAGTTACTTAAAATGTTCTTCTGTTTCTACAGCATTTGTCTTTAAAATCTTGTAAAAATCTCCCAAAGGATCTAGATTTGAATAGAAATTATATAATACAGGTAGGCCTATATTTTGTTGCCTAGAAAATATTCCTCATTCTAGAGGTTATGTTAGTATAATTTGATGAAAATTTGTTAAAGAATGTATCCTATATTTGTATAGAAATTGTACCTTATAATAAGGGTAGAAAACAACTACGGGAATTTTTATGTATCAATATTAACATGTACAGTACTAATGTTATTATTACATTGCGTAGACTATTGTAGAGTATTAATTTGTGTTAATATTGTAATCAAAGCAATACATTTATATTAATAATAATTTTCTCCGGTTTATATGGGGTAAGTTATGTAGGTAATGATTGGTGAAACACGGCCAAAAGTGTACATCTGTATACAAATTATGTGACGACAGAGATAATATAGACCTAATAAACTAAGGGATGGTTTGTGAATTGCAGGGCAGGGAAACTTTCATGAGCAGCACAACGAAAAGAGGCGCAGGATCTTTAAAATCGACGTCTCAACATAAAAAAAGGACACAAATTGCTTCGCAATGCATTCTACATAAATCACACAATATTTCAAAGGATTTTTCCATGAATTTTTCATTAAAAAGTATCATCGTCTTGCCCTAACTATAACCCGATAGCATGCTCTTAAAGCCTCGGCAATTCAATTTTAACTGTAATACGTTTTCATGTTGATAAATTATATTAAAATATGAAAAGGGCGTAACAAGGTATTAAACTAATAAGGCATTTGATAAGGTAATTAGAAATAAAAGTTACTAGCACAAAGGATCAAAAAATAAAATAAATAATTCAACAAATATCTAAATAACAGTAGTGCAGATTTACAAGATTAGGAAAAAGTTTAATTCATTCATTTTCCCCAGCGGGTCAATCTTTCAGTATGGGTACAAGTAGCCAGTTAATATCCTTTATTATTGAGTCCACGATTAAAATATTTAAGGATTTTTACGTAATTGCTAGTAGGCCTATTTTATAGAATAAAAAAGACCTCTGTACCGTTCCGATAGCTTTATCGCCTTGAGTAATTACCACTCTATTACTCGTAAACCATTCAAAATATAAACGTGGTACTTGATGTATAATAAAATTCAAATATTTCCCTAAAGCTCACATGCTTGAATCATTTTCTGGTCACAGAAATAAAATAAGCTCACATGCTTGAATCATTTTCTGGTCACAGAAATAAAAAAATTGTCGCATAGTCAAATATGCTTCTTCCTGAACATTTCACGGTCGTCACAAATCACTCCGACACTGAAGCGCCTGGAATAATTACCACTCAATTACTCGTAAACCATTCGAGATATGGGGCTGGAACTTCATTTGTATTAAAATTCAATTATTTCTCTAAAACTTTCTCGCTTGAAGTTTTTTCGGGACACAAAAATACAAAAAATTGTCGCATAGTGAAATTTGCTTCTCCCTCCATGAATTTTGTGTAACGGGTGATGTTTATAAAATGAAATAAAAACATTTGTGTCCGCTTTTTTAAGGCTCTGTTTTAACCATCAGTAGGGCTGATGTGTGTAGATTATTTCTGTATAAATTTCACAGGGATCCGACCACGGGTTAATTAAAGGTTACGAGTTTAATCACGCGGTGTAAGATTTTCTAGACTGAGTAAAATCTGAAAATTGCGAGATCTGGAATCTTGTGACGTCACACACTCAAGTGCTGCGATTGGTCTATCCCGGAATACGCAACCTGTATAGTTTACTGATCTTGGCTCATAGTGGCATGGGCGATTGGTGGTGGAGCATAACTCACTGTTGACTGGCAGTTGCGTTGTCTGTTGTTCCACACAGTTTTCCCACCTAGGGTAATATGATTGTCTTGAAAGTTACACTGTTTTCTAAAAGACTACTACAACAAAAAATTGAATTATTAGGACATAAAAGTGCCAAGTGTTAATACAGGAGTTAGCTAATACAGAGCTTTAAATAGTATTTTCAATAAAAAGTGGGGTTATACAATTTTCTGGTTGATGAATAAAATCACCAAATGATGATTAATATTATGATGTTAAATGCAAAATGATAAAGTTGAGGTAAATAGTGGCAGCTAGATTGTAGGTCAGTGACATGTACTGCCAGTGATAGGTTATATTAAAACAAAGGTTATATTAGTTTAAGAACCTAACATACAGAGGATCAGAATGCCATTTTTCTATCAGATAGCACATAATGAAAAAGCAACTAGATTACTGGATATTTTCAGTAGTGGTACCTCATTTGGACATTTTTTTTGAAGGTACAGTATTAGCCTGAAATACCATGGATTTGAATGTAACATGAGTGAAAATATGTCCCCAATTAAAAGTACCATAGTTTTTTAATATAATGTATGTGTGTTCCATGAAATTAGATGTTTAGGTAACAAATCTCAAATTTAGTCTAAATTAGAGGCCTTGGGTGATAACTCTCACCACACAATGTGATGCAAGAATCACATAAAGGACAAAGATTAGATGATAGAGGTGCATTCAATATTTATCTTTTGTGATCCCCGGAACAAACTTTAGGGAACTAAGTGTATCATTGAAGCAACATTTAATTTTCTTTCTGTTTTTAGTTACAGATGATATGGAGGCAGAGGAAGATGGTGATGGTGGGGAAGTACAGAAGCATCCAAGAAAAATAAAATTTAATTGGCAGGAAGTCATTATTGAAGTTTTAAAGTCTAAAGACGAGGAGATGCCATTGAAGCGCTTGAAGAAGAAGGTTCTTGCTGAGTGGGAAGCAGCAGGTGGAACTGCGGATGAGAAAGCTATATCAAAGTTCAACAAGAAAGTACACCACACTCCAGGAGTTGTTGTGTTAAGAGATGTTGCCAAGCTAGTTCCACCAAAATGAACTAAAATAAACTATCTTTTGAGTGCTCTTTTTTTGATGCAATAAATTATACAGTATAACTTTTACAAACTTGAGTTTCCTTTACAAGTTACCTATCTGATGAGACATATCCCAAGTCAGTTGTGGTTAGGAAAGCTATGGGAGGCCTGAAAATAGAAGTGAGGATGGAAGCAACAAGTTTTGAAACATGTTTGGACTAAAATGTATTGCAGTTTACGGTATTACAATCTTATACCCTTTACGTCCGCCACCATTGATGAGTTGGTAGCATGACTGCCAACCTGGGCGGCCTGGGTTCGATTCCTGGCTGGGTCAGGGATTTTATAGATATGTAAAGTTTCCTTCCTGGGTGTTGTGTCCTCATTCCCATCCCGCGAAAGGATGGGACCGGTACCATCCGGCCTAGTGTCCCTCAGTCAGGTCATGAGCCTTTCCCCCCCCCCCATGGCAGGACTGGCCTTCGGGTCAAACACTTCATCATCACACCCTCTATAAGATTTTATGTAATATAAATAAAATGTTGAAATAACTTGCATTATATGTTAAATAACATTATAAATTGTACATTGAGTCCCACGCAAGAGTTGGCCAATGACGCGGGTTTCTGTGTCGTGGCGGGCACAGCTTCAACTCCCAAGCGATGGGGTGAAATATCTAAGCTAATAAAGCCGCGATCGGTGTAATGATTCAGGTTCTCACATTTACAGTTAAAATTACAATGAAAATAAACACGTACCTCATCACAAGAGATGTTGGAAATGTTCTCCTCTTGCATACGCACAACACTGGCACCTTTTTAGGGAATTTTCTTTCACGCGCATAAGTTCAGCTTCCAAGATAGAGTTAATTTCTCTTGTGATACTGTCTTTAAGTTCTTCTAACAATAGCCTATATGACTATTATTTATGGGGAACTTGAAAAATAAAGTGTATAGGTCAATTCCCCACAGAATAGAACATTAGAAGAGAAATTAACTCTATCTCGGAAGCTGAACTTACGCGCGTGAAAGAAAATTCCCTACAAAGGTGCCAGTGTTGTGCGTATGCAAGAGGAGAACATTTCCATCATCTCTTGTGATGAGGTACTTGTTTATTTTCATTGTAATTTTAACTGTAAATGTGAGAACCTGAATCATTACAGTGATTGCAGCTTTATTAGCGTAGATATTTCGCCTGGGAGTTGGAGCTGTGTCCGCCGCAACACAGAAACCCGCGTTATTGGCCAACTCTAGCGTGGGACTCACTGTATATAGTCATTGGTTAAAAAAAAGTCTACTGGTATACAAAGAAATGGTCTTTCTTCTTTATAGTACTATTTTTATTATATTGACTTTGTATCTTAAGCACCAGTACCCAATTTTTTTTTTAACATTAACTAATGTATATACAATGTGTAATAATGTAACATAACATATAACATAAGGTATTTTGACATCTTATTTATATTTGGTAGAGGGTATAAGGCTGTAAATTTTGCAATACATTTTAGTATTACTACCCTGTAAGAAAATTTAGTTCATGAATGTTCTTAGGTGAAGTTGAATGTAAAATTTGACTTTAAACCATCTTCTTATGCAAAGTAATTTATATTTTATAGGATATAATTTTCAGTTGGGTCTAGCACGTATAACTTCACTTTTGGTATAAATACCTGAACTAGTTTCGAAGACCATCATTCATAATCATCAGATTAACACCAACTGCCGGCTGGACATTCGTGTTGCCCTCTCGGAGAAGTTTGGGGCATTTTGTGATGAGAAATTCATCTGTTGGAATGTCAAAGTTCATGAGATGTTCTTTGTGGATGAATATCCTCTCCCAAACCGAAAGTTCCTTGTAACCTTTGACACATTTCATTCATGAATTATACGTGCTAGACCCAACTCATTATTATATCCTGTATAATATAGCTTCACTGTGTAAACTTCCAATGTATTTTTGAATTAATTTATATTTATTGGTTGTGGTATTTAATGACAGTTCTATGCTCCTAAGTAGGCCCATAACTATGGTGAAGCATGATGGAGTTCATAAAAGGTTAGGTATTTTTAATATCTAATGCTAATACTCAGAATTAAACTCATAACCAGTTTTCACATACCATGCACTGCTGTTATCAGTGTAGAGGCGGAGATAGCTGGCCTACCTATGGCTTATAGGAAAATTGAGGGATATGCATGTACACGACTCCCTGTAAACCCTCATTCTAATGAGGTGGTGGAGGGATCTGTCTTAAGTGACGAAATGCCATACACATCATTTGCCTGGAGGGAAACAGTAGAAGGGCGTGTTTACTGTACCCAACATGCAGCAAGCCTACAGAGAGCAAACCATGTGGGGAAAACTCAACCCAAAAAAGCCCAAGTACAGGAAAAATCATGCACTTTGTCTTTCTCGATAAGCAAGGCATTGAGTATGATCATGTGGTGGATAAGCTACATTCTGTACTGCTGATTACTATCTTGAAGTATTATTGAGGAAAATTGGCAAGACCAAACCTTGCACAAATGGAATGGATCCTTCATCAGGATAACGCGCTTGCTCGTGCTCTCCAGACCCAAGAAATAATCACTGAATTAAGCATTGAGGTGATGGCACATCCACCTTATTCACTGGACCTAGCACCAAGTGACTTCCACCTATTTCCTGCAGTGAAAAAAGAGCTTCGGGGTCATCATTTTCATAGTGATCATGGATTAAATAATACAATTTCTGGTATAGTGCAGTTATTCATTGCATGGCCAGGCAGCTTCAAAGGAATAAACCATTAAGTTGGTGTTTCTTTATGTTAATTGATCTGAGTAAATTGGTCTTGGCTTCCGCTTTCCAAAACAAAAGCAACATTGCAATCATCATATCTGGCTCAACAACCCAGGCCGGGTCACGGCCTCCCTTAGTGTTCTCTTCCAGACCTCTCTATTTCTGGCAACCGTCCACCAATTCCTAATTTTGAGTTTTCTTACATCTTCCAACACTCCATCCATCCACCTATTCTTAGGTCTTCCCACGCTTCTTCTTCCTTCTGGCTTACTTTCCATTATCCTTTTAACTATCTCGCTATTATCCATTCTTTGAACATGGCCTGCCCATCTTAGCCTTGCTATTTTAATGTCTGTGACGATATCTGGTGATTTGTATATATCATATAGTTCCTTATTATATCTTAATCGCCATTCTCCCCTTTCTTCGATGGGACCATATATTTTTCTAAGTATCTTCCTTTCAAACACACTGAGTCGCATAGCAGTCTCCTCTGTCAGGACCCAGGTTTCACATCCGTACATTAGCACTGGTTTAATTAGTGTTTTATAAAGCCTAATTTTTGTTGCTCGAGTGAGAGATTTAGATCTAAAATATTTTAGCATTCCAAAGTAACATTTATTGGCACTTTGAATCCTATTACCTATTTCTTGTTTAATGTCATTGGATTCATTAATTAGGGATCCTAGATACATAAAGTTATTTACTCGTTCGAATTTTGAATTCCCTATTTCTATTTGTAGCTCTGTTCTTTTATATTTACCATTTCCATTCATTATCATGTATTTTGTTTTTTCTTTATTTATCTGAAGACCCATTTTATTAGCAGCTTCATTTAAGGTTATGAATGTTCTCTTTATGTCATTTTCTGTTCTGCCTATAATATCAATATCGTCAGCATAGGCCAGTAACTGTACTGATTTATATAATATGGTTCCTCTTGTTTGGATGCCAGCATCTCTAATTACTTTTTCCAGTGCAATATTAAAAAGCAAGCACGAAAGTGAATCGCCCTGTCTTAATCCATTCATTATTTCAAAGGGTTCTGATACATCAGCTTGAATTTTAACTAAACCTTGACTATTCTCCATTGTTGCTTTGACCAATCTAATAAGTTTCCCAGGTATTTTAAATTCTTCCATTGCAATATACAGTTCTTTCCTGTTAATACTATCATATGCCGAACTAAAATCGATAAACAAATGATGAGTTTCAATATTATATTCTTTTGTCTTTTCCAAGATCTGCCTTAATATAAATATTTGATCTATTGTACTTTTACCTTTCCGGAATCCACATTGGTACGAGCTGATTAGTTTTTCTGTATAAGGTAGTAATCTTAGAAATAGTATTTTAGAAAATATTTTATAAGTTGTTGTCAATAATGTTATTGCTCTATAATTCTTTTGCTGCATAGGATCACCTTTTTTGTATATTGGGCAAATCAGACCAATCTTCCATTCATCTGGAATCTCTTCGTTATTCCATATCAATTCAAATATCATATAGAGTAGGACTACTAATTCTTTTCCTCCATTTTTTAGCAATTCTGATGGTAAATTATCAATACCAGGAGCCCTTTTATTTCTAAGTTCTTGTATTACTTCCTGAATCTCTTCTATTGTTGGTTTACTTTCTTCATTAAAATTACTACATTTGTTAAAAACATCTCCAGGATCAATAGTAAAATCTATAGCATTATCTGTGTTTATTTCTTCCTGTTCACTAACTTCGCCATTGAAATTATTATTAAAATGGTCTTTAAAATATTTAGTCCATTGTTCTAAAATTTTAGTATTTTCTGTTATAATGTTTCCTAAATTATCTTTACATATAGTAGTTCTTGGTTTGAATGTCTTCCTACCTTCATTGATCAGCTTATAAAATTTTCTTGTGTTATTTCTATCAAAGTTTTCTTGTATTTCTTTTGCTATTTCATTTTCGTATACTCTTTTCTTTTGTCTATGTATTTTCTTTTCTATTTTTCTTTTATTTTTGTATTCTTCTGTTGATTGCCGTGTACAGTTTCTTTGTAACATACGTAAATATGCTTCATTTTTTTCCTGGGTTATCCTCTCACATTCTTCATCAAACCAATCCTTACTTTTAGTTCTATCTTGTACCCCTACGGTTTCTTCAGCTGTGGTGACAAGCAATTCTTTAATGGTGTTCCAGTAACCATTGACACTGGTTACTGCATCAATTCCTTCCTGTCTTGTTTTCATTATTCCTTCATTGAGTTTAGTTTGATACTGTTTTAGTTTATCTTGTTCCTTGAGAAGGTCTACATTGTACTGTTTTCTTTTTGTCATACAATTTTTTTTGTAATTACTTATCTTTGCTCTGATTATCGCCACTATTAGGAAATGGTCAGAGTCCATGTTTGCACCTCTGAAAGTTCTGCAATCCATCAGCATTGATACATGTCTCTTTTCTATTAAGACATGGTCAATCTGGTTTACTGTGTAGCCATCTGGGGATTTCCATGTTCCTTTGTGTATCTTTTTGTGAGGAAACTGTGTACTACCAACAACTAATCCTCTTGATGTAGCAAAATCAATTAGTTTGAGGCCATTCTCATTACTACAATCATGGAGGCTATGCTTACCTACTATCGGGTAGTATATTTCCTCTTTTCCTATTTGTGCATTCATGTCTCCAATTACGATTTTAATATCATTTCCTGGGCACGCATCATAAGCTTTCTCTAGAAGATTATAAGCTCTAGCTTTCTCCTCTTCTGACTTGTCTTCTGTTGGCATATGTACATTTATTATACTACAATTAAAGAATTTGCTTTTTATTCTCAAGCATGAAAGTCGTTCATTCACCGGTTTAAAATCTAACACCAGATGTTTAACTCTATTACTCACAATAAATCCAGTGCCTAACATGTGCTTATCTCCACAGCTATAGTATACCGTGCATTCCTTTTTTTCAACTACCCCATTTCCAACCCACCTAATTTCCTGCAAGGCTGTAATATCTGCTCGGTATTTATTTAATTGGTCTATTAACATCTTTAGGGCTCTTGGTTTATATAAGGATAATACATTCCAGGAACACAGTCTCAAATCATTAGCCATTTTCTTTGCATTTGGTCGCCATATTTTGATCAGTCCGGCTTGATTCTCTTTGGGCTTCTCAACAGATAATTTTTTCCGGGGTTGAATTGTCAATCCAACGCCCGCAACATTGCAATATTCTCTCATTATTACCACTGACCTCAGTTCTTCCTTCGCTTTAATCAATTCACCCATTTTATTGTTTTGCCATAACTTGATCTTGCAACCGCGCATTTCATTCCACGCGGAGTTGACGAGTAGCTGTCAAAATCGTTACAGGACATTCTTAGATTTTGATTAGCTGGGGTAACTAGCTGATTGGTGCGGTAAAAATAAAGAACATGGGTTTAGCTGTCGGCAAACTTTTCCTCCTAATTAAAGGAAGCCGCCTGGCCATGCATTGAATAACTGGACTATATACTCAACAGACTATCCAAAAGGGTTATTGATAAACTTCATTTTTGGACATCGATCAGAATTAATACCGGTTCGCTTATATCCAAAAGGGGTTTCAGGGAGTGTTTCAAACAGTGTAAGGAACACTGGAACCATTGTACTGTGTCCGAGCAAGAATACTTGGAACGTCTGTAAGGGAATTTTAATAAAGGTGAGCAGTATTTTCCATTAGAAAAAATAATTCCAGTTAATTTTTGACAACCTTGTATGGTTCCACTAGGCTGAGGGTTGAACAACTAGAATCTATAACTGCCACCCATGCTTAGGTCAGTATTCATAGTTGGCGACTTAAGAGTCTTCTTTATATTTCATACTGGCATGTGCCTGCGGCTTCGCCCACGATAATTATTTTAAAAATTAAGAGCATAATAGTTAAATCATTATATTTATTAACACCTAAATCACGTGAATTACATACCACGATTAGATAGCATCGCCTGGTAAAAGCGATCTCAGATTCGAGTTCCTTGGCCCAGAAAATCCCTCTATAGTGAGTTTCGTCCAAATCGAACGATGTTTAACCATATTTAGGTCTATGTTGATTATCCCTCTTCCATGTAGGTTGAAAATTTCATAGGTCTATGTCTACGGGCCTTGACATTCTAAACAAATGAATCGACCAGCGTGGGCTTACAACATTCAAGCGATCGCGATGCTTTTATTTCCACGGTATGACAAAAATAGCCAAAGCCAACTGCAATTGATTTGACATTGAAATGTATTACTGAAATCTGATGCTTCGACAGCGCTAAAATCACGTTTTCTGCCAGTTTTTCACTCATAACTTGCGAACGAAAGCTAAAATTAAAAATTCGGCTGCGAGATGCATTCGCCCACCTTTCAGTCCATCTATCTTTAAAATTTCAGATCTCTGCGTTCAGTAGATTTCGATGGGCATCGTGAGCAGACAGACAAACAGCATGTGCCCACGGCTTCCCCCGCGATAATTATTTCAAAAATTAAGAGCATAGTTAAATCATTATAATTATTAACACCTAAATCACGTGGAGTGCATTCCACGATTAGGTAGCGTCCCCTGGTAAAAGCGACCTCAGATTCGAGTTCCTTGGCCCAGAAAACCCCTGTATAGTGAGTTTCGTTCAAATCGAACAATGTTTGACCATATTTAGGGTTGATTATCCTTTTTCCGTGTAGGTTGAAAATGTCATGTCTCTGGGCCTTGACACTCTAAACAAATGAATCGTCTAGGATGGACTAACAAAATCAAGCGATCGCGTTGCTTTTATTTCCGAGGTATGAGGTATGATGACAAAAATAGCCAAAGCCTACTGTAAGTGATTTGATATTGAAATTTATTACTGAAACTGATGCTTCGAAAACGCAAAAAAATGCACGTTTTTTGCTCATTTTTCACTCATAACTCACGAACGAAAGCAAAAATTAAAATTCCGGCTTCGAGGTGCACATTCCGACCCTTTAGTTCGCCTATGTATAAAATTTCAGATCTCTGCGTTGAGTAGATTTCACTGGGCATCGCGGACAGACAGACGGAGGACAGACACTTCCTTTTATTAATATAGATTCATAGTCTTCTTCGGAGTCGTACTTTGTTAAGTTTAACTTAAAGCTTGGCTTGTTCTACATATTAAAGTCAAAACTTGATAATATGAAAAATCACATGTTCACTGCCATAGCAATTGAATCAGTGAATCATGTTTCAGATTTTTTCAGTTTTCGTGTAATGCGAAACCATATGGGTACGTATTTTGCTGTCATAATATTAGACTTTGGATTTTAGGTAAAAACCTATTTTCATCCTTAAGTGATATATGGACGAAAACTTGTCTGTGCATGTTTCATAAGTGACTATGCCTAAAACTGATACTTTTATAGGACCTAAAACAGCCTATTTTTACGTTAGAGCCTAATATTGCCTTTTTGCTTGTTTTTCCTCTAAAGTTCATAATAAATTATTTTTTGTTATAACTTCCAACATTTATTTTCAGTTCGTAAGTTGCTAAATTTTTAGCTCGGAATGTGTTTCGTCTTCACTAGAAAAATTCCTTGGAATTCCCAAGAAAATGCAGTGTTTTTCTCCCGACTCCCACATCCAGTAACAAAAAACAAAAGTAGTTCTCTGAATCACTGAGGGATACAAGGGTTTGAAAATGCTAGTATAATTTGCGTAGCTTCTGGGTGCAGGGATTAGATTTTCACTTTTATGGTAATAATTCAGGCCCTAGTACCCTAATAGGTCTATATAATTCTGTGTACCATAAGCCTATATCTGTGTTTTATCATGATTGTTGATTATTGCTGACTTCAATAAATATAATATTCTGCATTGCAATTGAGATATTTCAGAAAATTGGCAACTTAATGATTTTATAAGAGACTATTTTATGATTTTTAGAACCTATTTTCCAATTTTTAGAGCCTATGTTAGGTATCTAAAAAAAAATTTTTAGTGACCTAAAAGTCCAAAGTCTAGTCATGATAAACATTTACAGACAATGTGCATTGTATCAAAGAATTCAATTCATATATATTGTTCAGCATGTAAATAAGGTATTCGATAGTTTTTTGAGAGAATTCTGTGCATATATGAGCCCGTTAAAGCCCAAGTGGTGTAACTCACATTACTGCTGTTCTGAGATATTGAAGGTTTTGTCTGTCACCAAGTACATGGCTTTATGGAAAGCATAAAATTGTGCTCCTACCTACAGGGTTGCTATGCAAGTTATGACTTACACCATTTGCGCTATTAATAGAAGAACACTTTCTGAATAGGATCCTGACCATAGCTAAAAAAATAAAAAACTGGAGTTACACCACTTGGGCTTTAAGGGGCTCATATATTAGCTTGGACATCGATCAGAATTAATACCGGTTCGCTTATGTATTTATTGTAATATCAATTATTGTTCCAGAGATTAAAAACTGCTTAGGAAACTTTGGGCCAGTATGAAATGCCAGCAGAGAGAAATGCTGACAATAAACACCAACTGATATGTCCAAAACAAAACCTCTTTTTAGACCTATTCTCTCCATCTATGGTTCTGGTGGACTCTAAATAGGTCAGGAGGACTCCTGACTTAATGAAAGTTTATTTTGAAAATAAGTGTACTTAGTGACTATGAATAGCGATAAGTTAGACTTTGTAAAGTCTCACTTTATAAAGTAACTACATCATAAGTACAACTTGCCTGTGCCAGAAATTCAACTTAAAATGAGATTTAAGTTAGACTTGGACATAAGTACGACTTATTGTGACTGAATACTGGCCTTAGCTGGCAATTAGCGGGTCTGCTGTAGAGTGGAATCTATGCCGAATCTATAAAAGCCTTTCAGCTAGGGGAAGGATATGGCAGCTGTGTAGATACATCACGTGAAGCTCAACTGGCAACAACATAGTGACCAATACGATATGGAAGAAGTCAATAGCCTTTTATTTTCAAGGAATAGCCCTTTTTAGGCGTTAAAGAAACAAATTTAGCCATCTTAATAAAACATATAACAAACAATAATATTATTAACACCGAAAATTGTATTACAATTTTGACACAGTTATCCTAGTTTTTTTTTTTAAACAAAATAAACAATGCACAAATTCACATATTTACTTTCCTTTGCATTAATTGGAAAATCTATTAAAAAATCGCGTTTTTCTGCAAAAGTCCTCTTTAGCCCCTAGTTTTTTGGCAAAATTTTTCTTCAGCCCCTAACTTTTCTGCAGAACTTCTCTTTAGCCCCTAATTTTTCAGCAGAAGTGCTCTTTAGCACCTTTTAGGCCTTTTTAGGTTCTATAAGAATCATACAATCGGAAGCAAGCGGCATGAAATGGAAAAATACGTTCAAATGTTCTAATTAGGAAGCTGGGGGGGAAAATAGGTTAAAACCTTCAAATCCGGGCCCTACTAATAAGTATAAGAATATTAAAGATCACCATTGACAAAGACCGTAAACACAAAAAGTGTTCAGCAGGAACCAGAAATTGTCTGTGTCTGATTAAGAGAGAGTTATAGGTGAGGCTGGGGAGATTATAAAGCTGGCAGCTATTTTTAAATGGCTTTCCAAAGAGCTGGCAGAGCATACTTACAGTAAATTTTTTCTTCCTGACACTGGTGAGACATGTGTGAGGGGAAGGGCATTCAGGAGTGGGAGTTGAACTTGATAGCTAACGTTGTTTACCCAATACGTTAGCTGTAAAAATATAAAATACTGATTTGCAAACATATGAGTTTTCTACCCCGAGGAATGGTAAACACGACTCACCCAAGGAAAGAGTGATACTGCAGAGATTTGCCATTACCTTTAGCAGGATTGGGGATGAGAGGAAATACAACACTCAGAAAATTTTCCACTACTGAAAAATACCTGACCAGGAAATGAACCCGGGTTACCAGGGTGGAAGGCAGCCACGCTACCAACTCCCCACAGCGGCAGAAACAGATACAGGTCTAATACAGTTTATTTTCAGAAAAAACTGAACCACTTATTTACATCACTATTACCATATATTTCTGAATTTAAGGGACATCAAAGCATTTTTCTTCATCAAGTGAATGAAGTATACACACTATGGAACCCAAAGGTATTTCACTTTGTCAAATATAACCAAGAGAATGTCATTTGATGTGTGTTTCAAAGGAAGGTCAAGTGTAGGGTTCCAAGAAATACAGGGAAAAAAATACGGGACACTCAGATCAGTTGGAAAACAATGTAAGAATACATTCCTATGGCACTATCACATGTGTCCTAGTTTCTTTCAAGCTTAAGAAAAAGATATATATAATGGACTCAACTTTAATTTCATTAGAAGCCACATTCATGAATCGTACTTCTTTGAAGAATGAATGTAATTAAAAACGCATCAGTAAATTCACATCTCCGTTTTTTTTTTAAATTATCTATTTCGATCACTGGAGCAACAGGATTCGGCAACAAAAATGAAATTATAGCATGGATTCCTAAATACAACAAAGCCACTGACATAACTAAGCATGGTCATATGTCATACGAGGGTGGATCGAAAAGTAACGCACAATAATTTTATTTTTACAAAAAGTTTAATAGGTACAATTACAAACAAATGCACACATGAAGGGACATCTTTTTTCTATTTGCTGTGTAGTTGCCAAGTTTCTCAACACATTTTTCCCATTGTGATACCAGTTTCAAATACAATGACTACTTTCAAATGACTTCCTTACACATTCTCATGGAAAGAGAAGGCCAAGAAAACTTAATTATCTGTTATCGCAGCCTCTTAAATAAATTTTTAACTTAAATGTTGGCCAAAATTGAAACAGAATCATTAAATTTTTTAAACATATAATCAGAGTAAACTACGGGTGGAAGAGTATGTGCATCTGCGGGATGCAATCGATAAACATGACGGGCAAGCAACTGAGCTGGGAAAAGTTGTAGTGTTACCTTCCAGTTTCACCGGGGGGGCTCGTTACATGCATGAAAGGACACAAGACGCTATGACCTATGTGCGCCATTACGGTCACCCAGACTTATTCATCACCTTTACATGTAATCCTAAGTGGCACGAAATACAGGAAAAGTCACATGTTGGCTAGGCTCCTCATTCTTGGCACAACATAATAGCGCGGGTATTCCACACAATTATTCAGTTATTTACAAAAGGCTACATTTTTGGGCCAACTAGGTGTTTCAAGTACACAGTAGAATGGCAAAAGTGTGGACTGCCTCATGTTCACATCCTATTGTGGCTTAAAAATAGGATTACTTCGAGCGAAACTGATTAGTGTTATTAGCGCAGAAATACTGGACCCTAATCTTGATCCAACTCTCCATGAAATAGTAAAGTCCACCATGATTCATGGACCCTGCGGAGGCCTAAACCGAAGCTCTCCCTGTATGGTCAACGGCTCTTGCAGCAAGCGAAACCCTCGCCCTTTCACCAAGGACATGCAGACAGCTGATGACGGTTACCCATAGTATCGCAGATGCTCTCCGACTGACGGGGAATTTACAGTGAATGTTAAAAATATGGACTTGAACAGGTGGGTGGTGCCGTATAATCCTGTTCTTTTACGTATCTTTGAGGTTCACATCAACATCGAGCTTTGCAACTCTATCAAATCTATAAAGTAGGCCTATATATATAAGTACGTAAACAAGGGCAGTAATCAGGGATCGTTTGGTCTCTATCACGAGTCTGATGAGGAAATGCAGTACGAATCGGGTCGCTACATCAGTAGTTCAGAGGCTGCCTGGGGGATATTCCTGCTTTCCAATCCATGAGAGGTATCCACCCGTCATGCATCTTTCAGTACACCTTGAAAATGGCCAAAGAGTTGACTTTACCTCGGACAACGTTTGAGTTAAGATCAGAAACCTTCCAAAGACCATTTTTGGGATTTTTTGATCTCTGTAAAGTAGATTCTTTTGTTCGGACGCTACCATACAGTGAAATTTCAGCCTACTACATATGGAAAAATAACAAGTTCTCCAGAAGAAAGCAGGGTAAGAGCATCATGGGCACCCTGAAGTAACATAGGACGATGTTTTAGGTAGGGTTTACACCGTGCACCCTATGAATACTGAGTGTTACTATCTGCGTCTCTTACTCCATGAGGTTCGTGAACCTACATGCTTCAGTGATGTTAAAAAGATTGATGGAATAATTCACCCCAGTTTTCAATCAGCCTGCAGAGCACTAGGATTACTGGAGGATGACAATCAGTGGCATCGTACACTTGAAGAAGCCGCCATCTCAAAATCTCCTCACAAAATTCGTGAATTGTTTTCAGTAATGCCAGGCAGCTGATGCCCTCAAACTCTGGGAGAACTACAAGGACAGCTCGTCTGAGGATGTAAAGAGGAACATTCAGAAGGAGTCTCAAGAGGGAGTGCTGCCATCTTCATTATCATTTTCTCAGTGTTCCTACATTTTATTTTCCACAAAATAAGTTCAAAAAATTAGTCCAATATTATTGGGAATTCATTAACCATGAGTAATTTACATTAAAATTGTTTGCATATAATGCCTAGACATGAGATTTAGTTGAGAGAATTATCTCAATATTCTTAGAAAATTCATAAACTTGCTTGACCAGCAACTTATTTGCATGTAATGTACCAATAAGATCTATTTCTGATAATTGTATCAATATTCTTGGAGGATTCATGTGCAAACTTATTTGGCAATAATATACTAACCTCAAATACAGTTCAGAAAATTAGTTCGATATTATTGGGAATTCATTAAGCATGAGTGATTTACATTTAAGGTCATTTGCATATAATGCCTACACATGAGATTTAGTTCAAATAATTATTTCAATTAATTTTATTTCGATGATCTATACCAGAAAATTCAAAGTTCTAATAATTTATGGACAAATCTATTGTTGCATAAAATATAATACTAAGAAAAAATAAAACAAAATATCCTATCGCTGAAGTGTACTGCATTTGCCAACAAACTATTTTTTAATATCTTTAAGTTTCAGGTTTAATGTGCATGAGATTCAAATGCACATTAAATTTAGATAAATATGGCAATTTGAACGATATTTCCTAATCGTCACAATAAACAACATGGGTGCATCGTACTGATGCCAACTACCTGGTGTTAGCAGGACCTGGCCATGTCTGTATTGATGTGTGTTTCATTGATGACATGTATAAACATCCAAACTAGTAATTCATATTCATCAGGTGAACAGGAACTGCTGGCTGGATGCTCCTCTTAACAATGTTAGGAAACTTCGCCTGCATCTCCTTTTTCCATTGTATGTGAATTTTCAAACAATGAAATACAGGTACTCATAATGGATCTTATACTTTATCACTCGATTTTTCGGCCCAATCACGGGGAATTCCTCAGGATGAACGAGGGGTTGCGAGTCTTCTCGCTGTTCCACTCTGACTGGTTGCAGACAGCTTTCTTTTGACGTCCCTGTGAAAGATAAAAACACATTTTATTATAGCTGACCGATCAGATTCTTTTCATCACAATGTTTTCAACATAGGGTTTAGGCCAGCTTGATAGCACATGCCCAAAATAAGAGTTAAACTATTCGTATAAGCATACATGTCTCCATGTTTAAAAAGGTTAATGAAACTTTGCATATTTTAACATGTTTGAGCTAACTTCAGTTTAAACAGGTTTTGACTCAACTTTTGAAGGGCCAAGATATTTCTCGTCAGAAATAAACAATTCTTTTAGTATATTAATGAATTAATGAATTTATTTGTTCTAAACAACAACTTTACATCAGCCCAAATTTCCACTTTAGAGATGGATCCGTACCTACCTTATGGTTTCTGACGGATCCATTTCAGCAGTATATACTAAATTTCCAATGAATAAGACCAACATGCCAGCTGGCACATGCGAGTGCTAAAGTCTATATTTGACAAAAGAAAATGAGCAACTCAGCTTATTCTCTCATCGTGTAGATCGGGAAGCCTCCTCATCTCCTCTGTATCTCCCTTTCACTTGCCCTCACGTCACACATAATAACCTTTAATGTTGCAGTTCATTACATTACAAAGATCGGAATTAAATTGAGATTTTTAAAGTTCTTTTAAATGGGAATTTGAAGATTATTAGAATGAAAAACATTTTGAATTAACAAATATGTCAAGTTAGCACAACACGACTCTTGTTAGAACGGGAGCATAATGTCACACCTCTGCCTTATATCCCACAGAAAATATCCTCATTCTGAAATTTACACATAGTCGTTGCCAGGTAACCTATACACTCATTGTTCTGGGGCATTGTTACTGAGGTATTAAAGCATGCATTGATAAAATGTTAAAAGAAATATGTCTTTTTAAATTACCTTTATATTCAAAATGAAACATTTTAGTGTCCTCAACTACTATGATTTCTTTATTTTACATTCTTAAATGCCATCACAGAATATTAAATGGTGGCTAGAAGGAGTGGTCATTGAGATGAGCAATAATTTTGTTCTTTCACACTGCCGTTGTAATTATTATCTAACATCTAATAAAAAGAATATTGATGCTCAATTTCTTTCAAGTCTATGCTGTAAACACATTCCATTTTATGCCCTTTAATCAAGCAATAAACAGAACAGTTTTGCACCTATTCAGTTATGAGAACAAATTCACAGCAGGAAAGCATTATCATCACTACATATACTATATACTATAAGTATAATGCAGAATTTTAGGAAAATTATAGTGTACAAATATGACATTGGCCATAAAAATCTCTTAAATATAAAGATCTGATTCACAGGGGAAAATGTAGGAATCTGAACCATGAATATGTGAAAGTTCTGGAATTTAAGTCATGCAAGTGATCCAGTATGAAAGAAAGAAGACGAAATAAAGAATGAATTTAAGTGTATTTGTAAGAGCTGTTACATTTATTTTCGATTTGGTCCAACTAGATGACACAATAACAAATTTCAGTTTCATGGTCTTGAAATGATTCTATGTAACATGTAATTTGTTCTCCCCTTACCTTAATCCAGTGAATGCTATGATAGATGGGCCTTTACCTTGATGAAAGTAAGTAAAAGAAGTAATAAAGTGGAAGAAGTCCAGTTAGCCTTTAATCTGTAATTATCTTGTCATGTTAGTAGCAGTTGCTTTTCAACCTCTATAGGACTCCACATTAAACAGTTCGCATTTTGAAAGCTGTTATTAACAACTAAGTACTGTTATTGTTTGTATTTTGCTTTACAGAGCTATTTCAAAGCAGCATCTATATACTTTTAATGGATACGTCAAAATGGGATTATTAAGTTAAACATTATTAACAACATTGAGTCACCCTAGGTGGCAGTCAGTATCGCACGTGCTTTCTTTGCCCTAGGTTGCGTGTTCGATCTCGGCCTAGGTCGATGGCATTTATGTGTGCATAAACGTGACAGGCTCAGGTCTGTAGATTTACAGGCATGTAAAAGAATTCCTGCGGGACAAAATTCTGGCACATCGGCGATGATCACAGGCCTAAGTTGCAGTAGATCTCTGTCATTAAATAACCATATACCAAAACCAGTCAATAACTTTCGGTTTAAGGTACAGAAGAAAATACCAAGTCTGTGCAGGTTGTGGATGGTAGACCTTAAATTGATTTTTTATTATTTTCAATTTAAGTCTATAATACTGTAGTTTCCTCGACGAACAAAGAAACACCAAAGACATTTACAGTAGATTCTCATTCATCCGACCCTCATTGATCCGGATCTCCGGCTCATCTGGATTGCTTTTCCATTCAAATTATTTTTCGGATTGTACTGAAGATCACCATCTCATCAGCTAGTGATACAGTACAGTACAGTAAAGTACAGTACATTCATTGTGTGCGAAGTAGGTCACCGGTCGCCCATTTTGACAGAGCTGCAAAGGGTCTACCGGTCACGTGGTGCGTAGTGGTTTATTTCTGTCGTAAATTCTACAACCCTTGCGAGGCTGTTAATGCCACGGTCAGCTAACTTATCCCCCAGCTTTGCCAGTTACAGGTCTAACTTTCACTAAGTAAATGATATCATTCATTGTGTGTGAATGATATCAAAACGAAAGAAAGTGGTTGTTTCCATGGTAATACGGGTTGGTGTAAATAATATTGCAAAATAAAATAAAAAATCTGATGTGAAACTCACATAACTTCCTCTGCCCAAATAAAAGTTAGCATCTTACAGTATATGTAATAGGCCTAAGATCCAGCCTGAATTAAAAAAAAAAAAATAGTTTAACGGTAAAGTTGCCATTATTCACATATTATCCTTGCACAGAAATACAAGACATAATTTTACGCTAAATATGCTATAAATACCTGATAGCCTCTTCTTTGAATGTTTCGACTAAAAACGCAGGCTATAGACAACCTAAAAAAAAAGTTACTGCAAACGATTATGGAACTTTCCACCATTAAGAATAATTTCCGAAATTTATCGAATATCCCCCTCAGATATTTATTTACTCTATGCATGGCCAACAATACATCTAATACATCTAATACATTCTAATATAGAATAAGAGGCCGTGAAAGTGCGCGTATTCAGTTGTTCACCAGTTGCTACAAACAGTGGGTGGCTTATAACCACCCTTCAGAGATTTTTTCAAAGTGTCAAATAAACATTTTAGCTCTTGGTATAAGTATTCCATGTACAAAATTTAAAGGAAATTGTTAGAAGCGTTTATGAGGAAATAGCAAAAAACAACATTTTCTTCATGTAAAGTCCCCTTAAATATATGAGACAGTTGTCGCCAATCTTCGTGTCACATCCTCAGAAGGTACCTGACCCAAATACAAAATTTTGTTTTCATGAGATTTTCCTTTATGGAACTAGCCTGTTTACAGACATCCACACAGACATGTTTCCGAAAATAGTATTTTTGGATTCAGGAGACCTCAAAACGTGAATTTATGTTAAAAACTCAACAATACTTCCTCTACCTATAGTACCTATGGTACGGGCAGAGGAAGTAAAAAGTTATCCAGATTTTCGATGTTCCGGCTGACTTCCGGTTCCAGTTAGTCTGGATGAACGAGATTCTACTGTGCATACAAATAAATGTCATTTTTAATTTATTACCTCTCATAAATCCCTTTCTAAAATAATGTAGTAGTAATACTGAATTCATAAAAAATAAAAATTATTATTCCTTATTGCAGGCCTTTTAATAAACATCCTAGCAATCAAACCTTCTCCTGTGATCTTACAGTGGTGAACACAGCATACATGACTATCAAACAAACAGAATTAAACATAAATGGTTACCTGACTGAAATGTTAACATGATATATCTAGGTGCTCTTTCCTGCTAAGCTTTGAGCGATATTCTTTTCTTGCGTAGGATTTTACTGAAGACCAGAGAAGAGATAAACTTTGTTACGTTCTAGCAGCAGATATCTTTTGAAAATGAAAATCTCATGAATATTACTGAAGCACTGTCATAGCACGTTGAAATCCCATACCGAATCAATTATCAATTATATATATATGTGTCGTGTATTGTTTTCGAACTCAAATTAACTGTTTTAATTAATTTTTAGCAGTTTCTTTAGGGGAAAAAAACTGCGTGGATTAAATGTTTTAGGACATGAGGTTGATGAACCAATGCAGTGAGATATCAGATATTCGTATGTAATGGATTGCGATACCTCCAGCACTTCTTAATGGACACACAGGACCGCCTTATTACTGTACATGCTCGAATTAATTTAATCTACATGGCAACTGCAACACACTAAGAATTACCTTGCATTGCATGTAAATGTTAACATGATATATCTAGGTGCTCTTTTCTGCTAAGCTTTGAGCGATATTCTTTTCTTGCGTAGGATTTTACTAAAACTATATATCGAACAGTTAGTTTAAACAGATTTAAATATAAGTCATTTAGGTTAACAACAAGAAGGATTTCTACCATCTTCAGATATTAGGCTACAGCTGAATCCAATAGAATATGCTTATAAAATAACTATAGATTTTCTAAAGTATTACCAACAACAGCAAAAATACTGATATTAACTGGTTTTGGTAGCTACACAGAAAATTACTTTATGAAAAAGAATAGCAGTCTCCAAGTAAAGTATTTTTCTTTAATGTGGTCCTTGTTATTGTTACTCAAAAAAAAGAAAACTCTTTACATGTATTAAACATATACAATATATACTAATTTTTTAAATCGTAGTCAATACTTAATTTGTGTAAAATGGTGATATTATCATAGTTGAAGAGAGTTGAAGAGTTTATCGTTAGATTCGCGACTGCAAATTATTCTTAAAAAAAAAAAAAAAAAAAGATAAGCTAACAGCAGAACAGAATAAAAGCACACGAACTGGCTTGCACCGTATTGAAATTGTGTTATTAATCTAATTACATTTATTTTATTTCAATTTCCAAACAAGTTATGTTGTATAAAATAATCTGTTTTCGTGCCGTTTAACAGCAACATGTGATGTATTAATCACTGCACACTGATGCTTAAGTGTCCAGTAACGAGCAGACCATTTTATCAGGTAAAATCCCTTCCTCATATTAATAGCAAGCATTTTAAAAGATAAACGATCATGATTGGTCTATATCCCAGGAATTGCTAAACTTTATTGATCAATATCAAACACGCGGCATATGAGTGGAATAGTCTTCACAAACACTTGCAACAGTTGCGAGTAAATATTTATTTCAAAACACGCACAAATACATAATGAAAAAGTGCAAATTATTATGGTCAGTAGAGGGCCTATAAGATACACGCTTTTCAGGTACATGACGTACGTATACAAAAGTAGGCCATATTATATTGATCTTCTAGACACTTATGGTTTCTGTATTTCTAAGCTTCTCTGATTTTCTGACCTTGGGCTGTGAATATAGTGAGTTTTATCAACCTATGCATTGACCATCTTTCCGCTCAGGTCTTCCACTGCTTATTTCTGTTAAAGACTGTCTTCCCTAGAGTTTGGAAAATTAGCAAGCGTATGTTTCATAAAGACAAAAACCTATCCCTTTTGGCTTAGAGCGCAGTGACTCTTAGCTCGGCGTATCCTGTCTATTACTGTAGTAATGCATCACAATAGAACTTCTAACAAAATGTAAGTCTCCGCATATATTATGTGGGAAGAATTGTAACAGATAATTCACCATTCATGTTTCCAGAGCAACCGTTTTTTATATAAAATTTTAATATTATTTAAGGGATGACAAAAGGGTTCATTTAGCATTTCGGTCAAAAATGTTTTGATTTTAGTGTTAAAAAATCAAACTTAACCTAAAGTATATCTGTGCAAAACTTCATGCTGTTTGGGTGCATGGAATAGTGCTGCTGACATCATTATTCTCATTGCGCTTCCAACTGAGAGAGCATGCAAACTTTGATCGCCGTTTTTTCAGCTTCGATTTGCATGTTATTTAGCTACATTCAAAATCTATCTTCTTCCACAAACTTATATAGATATGTAGCTGTGAAATCTTTTCTCAAAGTAGGCTACTTTACAATGTTTGCAATATAATGTCTAATAATATTTTCTGTATAGGCCTAATTTTTTAAAATTTTTTGTATAAACCCAGGGTAATTTTTTTTTTCATTTCCTGGGTAAAATATTTTCTAAACAAAAAGTATCAACAATGTCAAGAAATCCATCAGTAATTCGTAAAATAAGCATCAAAGAATCTCACATAAAAAATTCAGGCTCATATTTTAATATCTATCGGAGGAGGTTACATTAACCACAATATTCAATTATGGTTAAAAATTAAATTAAATAAAATATTTCGAAAACAAATTGGAAGTTAGAATGTTAGGATGTTCTGTTTTGCAAGCCTCGATTTCATTTGTTACCACTGCAATAACTAATAAAAGATCAGAGTAGTTGTTATTGACTACAAGAACACAACGCAGGGTAATCTGAGTAGTGGAGACATTTGTAATAAATGTTGAAGTGGCTTGAGTTTGTTTGATGGTTCAAAGAGCAATAAAACTACAGAACTTCACATTTAACTTATACTGGCCATTTAATATATTGAAGCTGCATCAGATGTAGACTATTTGTTATAGCAAATAGTTTATATGTAGTTTCAATAAAGCAGTAAAACAATATACAGGTACGGTATCTAAGATTGTAGTCAGTTTCATCTTAAGACATCCTATTCTTTAAATAAATCACCCAGTGTCGCTTGTTAATTGTGCCCCTCATCTGCAAGAACCATTTTCTGTATTGTGAATGGAATACTCTTAGTAATATGGATATATAAGCATTCATGAACCACAGATTATTGTCTCTGTTGGACATTACATGAGAATATTACAGGAGAAAAATTCCTCCAACACTGGGACTTGAACCCAGGAACTTTGGCTATTCGCGCCAATGCTCCACCAACTGAGCTAAGCCGGAGTTCAATTCACAGCGCCAGATGGAACCTCTCTCCTATGACTGATTGCCCAAATGGTCTACCTCACAGACAGACAAGTTATGTCATATGCAGTACTGTGAGGCACTCTAAGTAGTGATTTTTGTGACCGGGCTCCCACTGTTATTGTACAGTTAACATTCAAGAACCACAGATTATTGTCTCTGTTGGACATTACATGAGAATATTATAGGATAAAAATTCCTCCGACACTGGGACTTGAACCCAGGACCTTTGGCTATTCGTGCCAATGCTCTACCAACTGAGCTAAGCCGGATTTCAATTCACAGCGCCAGATGGAACCTCTCTCCTATGACTGTTTCCAATAAAGTTTTGGTGCTTAGTATAATGAATAAATTAATTAATTTAGCCGATAAGGTCCCACGAAGGACAATGACCTCCTATCTAAGGGAAAGCTCATTCAATGTCCTCATGGGGTGAGCCAGTTCACATGATTTTAATCTATTTACAGGGTGTCCACAAAATAATGCTAAAGAAATTCCCGACTTATTCCCTGATTTTCATCGATCATTTCAGAAATTCCCGAACAAAATATGATTATGAAGCACTTTCTAATAACTGT
Organism: Ectobius pallidus; assembly: GCA_964059195.1. Lineage (NCBI taxonomy): Eukaryota > Metazoa > Arthropoda > Insecta > Blattodea > Ectobiidae > Ectobius > Ectobius pallidus. The sequence goes on from CAXKWD010000004.1 coordinate 99,604,372, forward strand.
GTAAGAAAAATTATAGGATTATACATACTTTAAATAAGAAAAACTTTTAGTAACAAAAGTAATTGCAAACAATAATTACTTAGGCTTTTTGATCCCACTTATTTTTTCTTCAGCAACTTAATTTGTTCATCTAGAGCAGCTGTAGTTTTCTCGGACTCCAAGAGTAGTTTTCTTTTCTTATCTTCTATATAGTTCTCTGGCCAGAAAATTTGCTTTAGTTTTTTCTGCTTTCGCCTTGTCTTCTTCTGTACGTTTCAACTTATTACTTTGAAGTGCTTCTTTGTATCTTGAATTGGCATTTCTCATAGACAGAATTATGCCTTTAGTGATGGAAAGATGCTCTGAACCACCTCCTTGAGCAACTGCATCATATACCAGGTGCTGAGCAACTATGGATTCTTCTTTCAGATTTTCCATCAAAATGTCACTGTTCACAGAGAAGACACGTTCCACTGAAGCATTTCCATGTGAAATTGGAAGTAATAAACAAACTACTTTCCTTAAACTAGGAGTGTCATAACTATCAAGCATTTTCATCAAAAATTTGTCCAACCTTGTGTTTTTCAGAGTAAGATTTGAACTCAACTGCTGCATTTTCCTTCGAAATAAGATCCCTATAGGCCTACTCATGACCTGCATTCTGAGCAATAGAGGGAGTAATCAAACTTGACTAAATCAAAATATCCATTGTCGATACCATCTCTGAAACAGCCTCTTCTGGATTGAAGACTCTATAAAAGACAAACCCTGAGTTAAGGGTACTTCAAAGGTGACTTCTCCATCAGCTTGTCAATAACACATTTCAGACAGTCTCCGCACTCTCTTCGAAACATTAACACGTCTAAATCCTTAAGTCCATGACACTATCTTAATGCTTACCTTGTGCCATAACCAAGGTCAACATCTTGGAATCTTAAATTTTCAATTTTGAAGACAAGTCTTTTTTAGAATGTCGTCTTTCACAACTCTTTCCATACACTTCTTACTTTATGGAAAAATCTTAAATTGTTTATAAAACCTGTTAAACTGAAAAGTGGAAGATCTCCTTTTCAGGGCATGTAGGAGGCCTACTGTTTGGTAATGATCAATATTTTAAAAAATCAGAATTTTTGGGATTTAAAAAAAATGATTTATCACAAAAAAATTCAGAAGGCTAAACACCCTGTACATGCATTTCCAAACTTCGGACATCATTTGAAGCAGAACATTATTATCTTTCAAATAAAAAAGAAACAACAAAATATCTTGAACCATTCCAGAAATAGAGCACTTTAAACTTTTTTCGAAAAACACACTCGAGAAATGGCATCTGAGATGCCACCTTTGGTGGTCTGTATCTCGGCCCAGGAACTTTTTTGGGCAAAACAAAGAAAGTGGGTTTCTTACTTTGTCCTGAATTTTAATATATATTAAATTCATTAACATCTGAGACTATGAAGGTAAAAGACCCTGCCTGAATTGACATGGGTTATGCCTCTTTATGATTTTCAGGTGGTCACCATGTAGGAAAGGGGCCATTGGAGTGTCAGCTTGAACCCTTTTAGAATTGGTTGTAAATCTTCTGCTAAAGATAAGAAGAAAGCAATTTATGGCAGGAGAAGTTTATCTTCAAGAGCAGCTGAGATTTTTTGGAAGCTGGCAGAAGATAAAAATGTATTCATTTTCACCTGTTTTATGTGGGCCAGTAATTTTTCGAATTTTCCCGGATATTTTAACAAATTCATTGACTTTTCCCGGATTTTCCCGACCACTGGACAGTTTAGTTTCTTCTTTTCGAAAGTGCATATTTGATAGTCACTACACTGAGGGCCGATTGTATAAACAGTTCGATCTCGGATCAGAGACTAAACTAATCTCAGTTCACGCTGAACTCTGAAATTTCTGTTGTATAAACACTAATCTGAGATCAATTCGCACTGAACTAGGATCAATTTTGACTGGAGAAATTTCTCCGATCAAACTCGTTGATCTCAGTTCAAGGAGTTGTTTTCTTATTTGAGACACAAGATGAGCTCATTATAAACATAATATTGCATGTATGGTTATGATAAATATCAAGAAAATACACAAAAGACAACTTCATACATTTCTAGCTATACCATAGTTGTGTGTATATAGGCTATGTTAGGCTCCTTATTAAAATTGATAGGGAAAATTTCAGTAGAATACCTGGTTTCCATGAATGACAAACATACTGTAACAGATGAACAAAAAAACCTCACGTTTTACATAAAGCATTACTCTATTAATGCTACATCTCCCCTTTTATACAATTCTTGAGACGAAGCATTTATGTCAGTAGCAATGAAAATGTTAAGCTGATTTATATTGACAGAACTGAAATTACCAGAACATTTTTCAACGCATTTTGTTCTTGGACGAATGTTATCGCATCCGCCTTCTTGGATTCTATAATGTCTTTATATTTTCCCAAGACAATTTCCATCGGGACATCCTTATCCTCTTTGGAAAAATTAAGGGAACGATCCTTTTTCGGCTTAATTTTTATCATATTTTTCCTTCCTTTCGCATAGCCCACCATGAGTAACAATGCTCTCATCTCGCGACACTCAGCTGTTTCTGAGATGTTGTCAAGCGCTCATGTATGAACAAGGATAAAAATTTAACTTTGATTAGTTGATCTTAGATCAGTGTTATACTATACGACTCGAGTCTGAACTCAGATCATTTTCTGAACTTAGATCATAATTCATCTCCAGTCAGCGATGTTTATACAATCGGCCCTTAAAAGATTTGGCACTAAGTAATCAGCCTTAGATGTAACTATGACTAGGTTGACATTAGTTTCTTCCATTTGTCTCGGCTCCTTGCTATCCTGGATCAGTGTACCCCCGCAAGGTTCATAAATGCATCTGTCCATCTTGTATAATATCATATTATAATTCATAATATACCACATATAAGGTATTATGTTATATGCGTATTATATGTAAAAATATTATGAATATTCAGTAATTCGTGTAGGAAATCTAAACAAAATTGTTAGAATCGTTTTCAAAAAATTGTGAAAAATTAATTTCTTTTAATGTGAGCTAAAGAATTGTAAAAATGAAGGAAAAGGTATTGCCATAATTTGTGTCATATTCCCAAAGGATACACAACTCAAATAAAATCCGATGTAATGTATTCATGTAACTTTCTTTATCCTAAGCCTGGGCATTAAGAGATCATATTGCAAAGAATTTGAGAAAATTGCGAAAACTAAATTTTCTTCATGTAACATGGCATTAAAAACAAGATAAAGTCATCGTCAATTACAGAGGAAGTAATAACTAACAATGCTGGGTAGAGCATGAATATTAAAGCTTTTTGCAATAGAATGGCTAAAAGGAATCTTTTTCCTTTACTCATCTTATATGATATGGTATTTTTTATTATACAGAGGGATCCCGGTCACAAATCACTATAAAGTAATGTGACTCATAATAATAATAATAATAATAATAATAATAATAATAATTTACTGTATCTGTAGCTATACATTGTATAGATCCCGATGCTCTACCAACTGAGCAGTTAAGGTAAAAATTTTAATAAAATAAAATCAGGTAAACTGATATAACAAAGTGTTAGAATGATTTTGTTTAATCAGTGACAATTGCAATTATGATATGCAGAAAATAAATTATTTTTGTAACTGATCTCCGAGTTAGCTCCAGATCGATTCATTACGCAGGGCTTGCAGAAGAACAAAGGTCTAAAGTTTGATGCTTAACCTTAATTCATACTCGTAACATCTCAAAAAAAGCACTGATGGAGAACTCCGCTTAATGTACATAGGCCTAATTATTTCACAGCAATATACCTTCCACATATAAGTGTTCATGTACTCATTTCAACTAGAACGGAATAAACATACATCTGACTGCATTGGAGTCAAAGTCCTCAATTAGCAAAATGGCTTTGTAGTCTAGTCATGATTTCCCATTTATAAACCATGTGACATTTAATTAGTCATTACTCCGGTACTGGTCAACCGATATGGTCCAAAATAAGTAGGCTTCTTGCCATGGACATTATAAATGCATAAACCAAGTTTCATGATCATCCGACTAAGTGTACAGACATTTTCCCATCCCCCCATAAAATGTCATAAAGTACCATTCTGACACTTAATAAGGGATATCAAAGATTTGTATGCAGACATATGATATCATTAGATGTCCCAATTTTTATTCATAAAATATGGTTACCTTAGATTAAAATAATTATAAGTCGCGCAAGCAATTTTGGGGTATGGAATTTATTAATGAAAGCTTTGAAGCGAGTGACTTATCAATAACACTTCCTCCTTCTCCTCGCATAGACAGCTCATCGCTCCAAAGAGGTCCTTGTCTTCCAGTTCAGGAGACACTCACAAAATGCTGTACACACACAGACATATTCCACTATGATTGTTAGTTTTATTTTTATACACATTTCACGTTTCTCAGTCTTATTCCAGTCTTCTAATGAAAAACGACGCTGTTATCTTTACTATTCTACTTCTTACACCACATATTTCATGGTCACAAAACACACAGAGAACATGGAATAAAGTTTTAACTGATACCACGACGCATGTCTTGCTGTGGTATGATTCCTGAAGGAACTGTACTTGGCCACTTAGTGCAGCGTGTCATATGTTCTGTTTGGTACTTCCCCGTCGGATCCCCAGTTAAAAGGCTCGCACGCTGGGTGTGCTGTTCAATGACATATCCCAAGATTGCCTGCGCTACTTATACTAAACTTAGAATTAAATGTACTGGGTGTCCAAAATTATTATTATTATTTTTTTAAATATTTAATAAAGTTCCGCCTTAACCCTTAACACACAACTTATCTTGATCCACTCAAAAACATCAAGACACAAATAAAATATTGATGTCACATATAAAGATGTAGATGAAAGATGGATTCTTCTGTGGGGAACCAAGATGCGTCATTATTTAAATAGAAAATGCATTTTGGCATATTTGATGTGCCATCTTCAGTTCTGATGAGTTGTATTGAACACAATTCCTCTGATATAATGTTGTTTATATGTTAAGGCAGAACTTTATTAAATATTTAATATTATAACCCTTATCTTTTGAAAATGAAATATTTTAATTATTCTTTTTTTGTTTGTTTACACCTTTTATTGATGATGAAAGTTTCAGAAGTAATGGACTTACTTCATTTTGTTATGAAACTATAATGAATAAATGGTGCAAAAAATATGTTGCACAAACTTTCTCGCATACATGTTCTTAAAGGCTGGCACAGAGAGAAGTAAATTATGGAAACAAATTTCATTTATTACATTTTCATAAAACTAACAAGTATCTAGAACAGAAAGCATCAGGGTCGATATTTATGTTCAATGCTTCTACAGTGAAATAATAATAATAATAACAATAACAACAACTAGAAGTTGGCATGGTTTTCTCAATCTCAAAGGCAAAAATGCAGCATACATTGAGTTATAGCCGAACAATAGAAGGAAATGCTGTACGAATGAGTTTATTAAAAGATCCTACTGGTAAATTTGGGTGGCCACGAGGTTTGATTTGAACCCAGGACCTCTACCCTATTACCCTACCACCTCGTTCTGATTGATTTTGGTGTGTTTATTAGACTGTCCTTAATTAAAAAATGAAGTAAATACAATGAACCGTTAACCCGCTGTGCTTGTCTACAGACAGACATCATTCCAAAAACACTTTTTTTGGTTTCTAGGCATCGTGAAACACATATTTCCGGTGTTATCTCGATTTCTATTTTTGTCACGATCACAATACTTTCTCTATACTACATATATGCGAGAAAGTACAAGTATGCCAGACATCCTGCCTGGAGGCAAAAATGAATGCCCCTGCGCCTGAGTATATCTTTTTATGCTCTTCAGTAGTCAGCTACATTTTTGTGTACTCTGTCAATTTTATTATGATCTGTGCTCTTCTTCTTGGTAACTGTCAGTTAGTCATGTTCTGTAGTTAAGACATTTGCCATTTGTAAGAAGCAACTACTTCAAGACATGATACTTCCTCTTCCAAATAAAATAGTCAGTTCAATTGTGAAAAAGACACAACTACCTCCTTCATTGAATCTGGGGATTTCTTTAAAGTAAGAACAAAAGCGCATGAATCACTTGAACATTGCTATTTTGCCCTGCACGTCCACTGCAAAAAAGCATTAAAGTTATTTTTTTGTTTAAAATTACACTGAGTTAGATAACGAGTCAATATCGAAGCCACTTTAACCGCTCTTTGCCTAGCTTGATTTTCTGCCCAAGAGAAGAAATTAGAAGACTTATTGCCTACATAAGTAATACATATATTTATCTGCCGGATAGCGAACTTATCTGGAAGTTGGCCAGAATTGTGTACCGTGATCTTCTGACCAAATCTAGCTGCAAAGTAAACTCCCAGTTAAAGGCCCTGTTAACTTAAAATCAAGTGATTCTCAGAATAAAGAGTTTGTTTAGTAAAACACAGCAGTGACAACCCCATGTTTCTACAATGCTTCGTTCTCGCAAATTTGAAGCATAACTGATGTGGTTTCCAGCGGAGTGACGTCAGCGCACCCTAGCTGCCCACAGCCAGCACGCCATCACTGTAGTTTGATGTGTGGCACCTGTCTAAGTCTCTTGCTAAAAAGCTCAAAGAGATCGGAAAAAATTCACCATTATTACAAAGTTGTAAAGACAGCATTGTTAACCATCCATGGTGGTCATGTCAGACTTGTGGAGGGGACGAAATCGTGTTGGTTTAAAAATGTCAATCGGTGTTATTTCATATTTCCAATGTACATAGCTGGACTGGGAATAATGCAATTAATCAGTGCGAACATGAAGACATTATTGAAGATGAAGCAAGTGAATGGTTGTCATTGACCAGAGTCAAACGATTACATGTTACTGTCATCTGTTATGAAAAACAGGAATTTCATTGAAGATTTGAAGCATGCAAAGAACTATTGTCATACAGGACATTTAGAGTCTTATCATAATGTCACACTAAAATACAAGCCGAAAAGGATTCACTTTAATTTCGACAGAATCTTCTACTCTTATACAATTCAACGGCCCTAAATAGCGTGCTTGCTCGCCCGCTTCGTGAGACATCGGGTATACTCGGCGATGTTCGTCTCTCGCAGTCTAAACTTTCATGACGACTACAAAATTAGGAAGGAAAACCGTTTCTTTATTATATAAGGCCTAAGTGAAATGAACACAATGAACAAATATTCTAATTTTATTTTTACTTACAATTTTCATAGCTCTGAACCACAAACATTTTTAATAATCTACCAGTGTAATTTTCTTAAAAATCCTGGAGTCAATGAATAATGGCGGGCGAAGCCGGGGGCAACAGCTGTAAAATATTGATGGTTTTATCTCTTGAAATATCGCTGATAATAATAATCCAAACAAACCATTCCTTCCCTTGAAACATTATATAATTTCTGAAAATTACACTGAATTGATAAAATAAAATTCACATCATATTCATGTCAATAAACAGCTGAGAAACAATACGTATTATGTGTTCACAGGTTCTTTGGAACTGCATAATCGATTCTGATATAGTTTTCCTTTTCCCAGGGGGTGCTTTCATGTCGTGGAATGTACTCTAAAGCAGGAATTTTAGCTGTTTCATTAATTATTAATGGCTTAGTTTATGAATGATTCGCGTGCAAGTGTTAATAAATATAATGCTTTAATAATTATTATACTCTTAATTTTTAATTTTTGAAAGAATTATCGTGGCGAAGCCACGGGCACCTCCTAGTGGTACTACAATCAATGTTGGTGATTTTGGATTATAACAATAATGTAAACAGAAACATTACAAGTGAAAAACTGAAATACTCAAAACCAACAAAAAAGTGGGTAGTGGTTTCAGTTTATGAAAGTAAAAGTAACGGGTGGTGTAATGACGTAGTGAACACGGCATCACATTACGTGAATACTTCAGACATTGAATCTGAGGAAGATCCTTACCTGGCTAAAGATGTTCCACGATGTATCGCTCCAGTGGCCCATCCTGAATCGCTGGAAGCTTTGAAGAGATTCTCTTTCTCGAGATTCCAAGAACTTTAAAGGTACCGAAGTAACAGCTTTGTCCAGTAGTAACTTTTGATCCCAAATCAATTAATATTTACAGTACCGGTATTTAATTACTAGTTTCAATTTAGTATATCATTTACAACTTTGATTTTATTTACAGCAAAATTTTAAATTATAATAGTTTCTTCTAGAATTTAATTGTTCTTTCACTTGCATGAAAATAAATGACCTAACTAAATATTACAGACATAAGCCTAGTACAATAAAAAAGAAGACTGAGTTGACTTTAAAAACTCTGTATAACATTTTTTGAACCTCACTGTAGTTGTGGATTCAGGGTTAAAATTTCAATTCATCAAAATACGAAATATCTCTTCCGTCAGCAGGTTGAAATTGTCTGAACTCTTTGTTAGGCTCAGGGTATTCGTCCCAAATCTGTTTAACTACGCATGAAGGTATGACTTTTCTATTGCCTTTTCCAAAGGTCTTCCAAGAATTAATCCAGTAGATGAATTGTCTGTAAGCTACATAACGCACGTTCCTATTGTTACCTACTTGTAACTCTTCCCTTTCAAAATCGGATTCAGCTCTCACCATCATAAGGTGCCTAGCAGTGTTCAATGTGCCCCTATTTAATACAACAGAATGAAAGGAATTATGTAATGTAATGCAGTCAGCACTTCCCTTCACATCTCTTATCATAACACATTCAGAACAGCAGAAACATTCATTACAATTAATGCACTTAAAAGGATATATTCTTATATAATTTAATTGTACAAATTCAAATTCGAGCTGCTGCACTTAGCGGAGGCCTATCGAACTACAACAAACACACCTCTTCACTCAACAAGCTAAGGGTCATTTTACAAAATGTTACTGCGTTCTTCCTGATAGCAGTTCTGCAGTGGTATTACAAGACATCTTCCAGTCACGTATCGGGAGGAATTGTCGGCAGGTGGTAATACAGGCCTATAATGTATAAAAGGACAGTTACCTCAAGTAATATGCCTCACCAATAGGAAGCTTAGGCAAAGGTTGCACCTGTTGGAGGTTGAAGCAAAGGGATAAAGAATTCTGTTATTTCAACAGGAAAAGTAAATTGCCTTACACCATGCAGTGAGTTGTGATCTATGTTTATTCTTCCTGTGTCTTTAACCACTTAATTTTGACCACTAATATAACAATTGTTTCAGTGCACCACCTGTTTCACGCATGGTTGCATCTGAAAGATGGATATATCATGTTTTGTTCTGAACCGAGCGCTGGACTCTTTCGCATTTTGAATCAAAACCCACATTTCAAGCTAAATTTAAGTGGTGAAAGGTTACGATTTAAAACAAAAACATTTGTATTATCATACAGAACACCTCAGACTAAATTACGATTAGACGTGGACTAATCACGCTTTGAACCAACGCTCCTCATATGAAAATATGCAAACGTGTATAAAACAGTAAATAGTTGGTTCATTAAAAGCCTACAGACCTGCAATAATGACTGAAGAACTGTTAATATATTGGAAAGAAGGATATGTGAGATGTTGAGATCTATCAGTAATCACCCTTGAATCTGGACAGGAAGCAGAATATGAGCCAAACTAACAGGTATATATATGTACAACATAGTTTTAATATCTTTGTAACATGTATCTTAACATATCTTATACATAAATTATTTCTAAAATTATACATATAAACAAAAGAAGAGTAATACCAGTGTTCCAAATTGCACATCTGTTTCAAGCTTGTGGAATTTGTACATTAACACTTGAAAATAAAATTAGATTTAAAAAAAAAATTAAGGATGAGTAAAAAATATAAAATGTTGGACATTTTAAACGAGCACATATGCGTCTGCTCTCTGGCATTGTTATCTCTCTATCATGCTCTTATACTGAGAAGAACAATACAAAACTTCTTAAATGCAAGAGACTTGTAAGAGGAATGCAGTGTTAAAATGGGAGACTTATTTAGTGGAAATGGTGTAATTCAGGAAGGAATAGTCGTTTTTAATTTCTTCTCACAAAAGAAAAACAAATTACATTAATATGTACACAAAACTTATCTTAAGTGTGTAAGTATCTTCTAGGACTGAGGCAACAGGCCTGAAAAAAAAAATGCAAAAAGCACTGTGATATCATGTATCATGAATACATTACTAGATCAGAGGTGGACACACAGATTGGAAAACCTGAAGAGGTCTACAGTTCTAGGAGCCTGGCACAAAAAAACTTCTGTGATACGAACTGGTTTACCCTGAACATTAACAGAATGTACTACTATTTGCTTTCCTAGTTGTCTGTTCTTATGTTTGAATTTAGTATTTAGAGACTTCTTGGTAATGCTGACATTGGGCCTATTTTTGTTTACAGTATTGTACATACCTACAGTAGAATTCTGACTTGACGGAACCTTGATTTGAAATTGGTGCTGCACTTTGCATACGATTTTAAGACCCCAAATATTATCACATATAAGTAACATAGTAATATTTTCAATTTATCATCATTTCCTGTACTGTAAAACGCCCATTTAATGCAGAAAAGGGATTGAAAATATGTACAGGCAGAGGGAAAAAAAGCGGACCAACTAAAATAACTAAGTTGCCGTTATGAGCCACTGCACAAGCCTGGCGGCATTCACAGGATAGCAGGGAATGATTTGAAATTTGTTCTACAGCCAATAAATTGCTTGAATTGAGAAATAATTTAACGTAATTTGCATTGCTTGTGAAAACAAACGTTTCCGCTACATCTCTTACATTTATTTACGTATCACAAGGCTCTGAAATCAACTACAAGAGTCGGTCCGCTTTTTTTCCCCTACCTGTACATCAAAAAATCCCTTTAGGCAGGCCTACAGGCTGAGGTAGAGTTTGAAGTACTAAATCTCGCCTTATACGAGAGCTATCGAGAAACCAGTTATTGATTTGTAGAGTACTCATCAAGAGCTTTTCTACGATACCCCATAAGACGTGGTTTCAAAAATTTCGAATTTCCATCCCCCTACCAATCACCCCCACTCGTACCCCCAAAACCCCCGAAGCGTTGGTGTCACTGTGAGCTCCATAGGGAGTACTCTAATTTATTCAAACAAAGTTCCCCTCTAAACTTCATAGGGGCTGAGATATAAATTTTTCAAAATTTCAACCCCCTCCCCCGACCCTTCCCTTGGACCAATTTTGCTCATTAACGAACTTGTCCGAACTATTGGGCCTAGAAATAACATAATAAAATTTGGTTCAAATATCTTAAAAATTAAGGTCGTTAGCGTGTAAAGATATATATATATATAACTTTTTTTTTTGAACGGGCGGTGGTTTCGTATTTAGGGAGGCATGAAACGTAAAGATACGAAAGAATTTTGCAAGTCATGACATGGTATCGATTGCAATAGGTCGATTTTTCTTTGAAATCTACCTAATAATAATGCATTGTACAGTGTGTCCCACGCAAGAGTTGGCCAATGACGCTGGTTCCTGCGGCGCGGCGGGCACAGCTCCAACTCCCGAGTGAGCGGGTGAGATATCTACGCTAATAAAGCCGCTAATGGCGTTATGATTCAGGTTCTCACATTTACAGTTGGAATTACAATGAAAATAACCACGTACCTCATCACAAGAGATGTTGGAGATGTTCTCCTCTTGCATCCACACAACACTGGAACCTTTTTAAGAAATTTTCTTTCACGCGCATAAGTTCAGCTTCCGAGATAGAATTAATTTCTCTTCAGTAAGTACGCGTCGCTTGGTCTCTCGTTTCCTATCGAGAATCGAACCTGTTTCCCGAAGTTTACTTACAAGTTTTCGCAAGGCTTCTCTGTTTGGAGGATGTACACCTGGGAATTTTTCTAAAAACCGACGTCTTGCGGCCTTGCAAGATGATGTAATCACATACGAATCGTACATAAATATCCTCTGTTCTATTGTATACGTAGGCCTATGTCGTGGCATTGTAACAACAAATCTACACTGACACAAGCAGAAGGAATACTGACCTGCTTTGTCGACACAGTCAAGGTCGTGGCAGTTCAACGACACACGTCCAGTATTGCCAGATAAATCACATGTTTTTCTTTGTGAGAACCTGAACCATTACACCAACAGCGGGCTTTATTAGCGTAGATATTTCACCCGTTTCCTTTGTAATGTATGGGAAGTTGACCTATACACTTTATTTTTCAAGTTTCTCCATAAATAATATTCACATACTGTTAGAAGAACTTAAAGACAATATCACATAGGCCTATCACAAGAGAAATGAACTCTGTCTCGGAAGCTGAACTTATGCGCGTGAAAGAAAATTTCCTAAAATGGTGTCAGTGTGTGTGGATGCGAGAGGAGAACATTTCCAACAACTCTTGTGATGAGGTACGAGTTTATTTTCATTGTAATTTTAACTGTAAATGTGAGGACCTGAATCATAACACCGATCATGGCTTCATTAGCGTAGATATTTCACCGATCGCTCGGGAGTTGGAGCTGTGCCCGCCGCGCCGCAGGAACCCGCGTCATTGGCCAACTCTTGCGTGGGACACACTGTAGCTTCTGATACATTGCTTTCTGCTATTTGCTTATCACTCCCTCCCTTTTACCAACAACAAGTTCTGTGGATTAGCTTTGGTAAATTTTTGTTGTGTGCAATGGGGAACATGTGTGATTCAAATTTTGTCAAGTTTTGGCAAGTCTTATTGTAGCTTCATTGGAAATTTTCTTTAAATAGCTTTTGAAATGTACAGTAGGCCTACATCAGCTTTAATTTGCGATATTGTTTTCTGAGGTAGACTTTGACAATAACTACAATTTAATCTGAGTTATATGTAGGCCTACTACAACACTGAGATCACTAACTATCACATATCATATTAACAAAGACCCTTGATTTGGACAGTTTGTACTAGTTTGCAAAATCCAAACCAAGAAAGTTAGCTTTATAAGTATTACACTTGTCTATTCATAATTTTTACAGTAAATAAGTACCGTATTGGCCCGAAAATAAGACGACCTCGAATATAAGACGACCCTGAATTTTTGAAGGGTAGTTACGAAAAAATAAATAAAACAGCTTATTAGTTCATTTTACGGCTTCACATAAAACAGAAGTTTGAAGTTCATGTCGTAACTTCTTCTCTCGCCTTTATTTACGCATTGAGACAATGAAGATCCTTTCTTTTCCACATGGTCTGCCATGATGGTGGTCAAACAAAGCATTTTGCGTAGAGAATAGAGATGCCAAGCAGTGCAGTACACGGCAGTACAAGGCGAAGCACGAATTCGGGAACAATAAAGTTCGGTAAAATTCGGTAATTTCCGCGTGACTTTGACCTTGGGTCGGACGCATGCCATTTGCCTGTGGATACCCGCTACACACGTGCACAGCTGCATTCATGAATGGAGAGTTGTTGAGTCTTAGGCTGCACGTATAAGACTAGAGTAAACACAGAACAACTCAGAACCTGAGGCGGAGAAGGCAGAATCACGTGACGAGTGATAAGCGAATGAGGTTGCTGCGGTGTTGTACAGTTAACGGAACGTGCTGCCTCGCTAAAGAGATGTACTTCACTTATTTCTTTGCGCGCTCAAAATCTATTACATATACGTCTTTCTTGATATCACCATTAGAAAGCTGTATTTTTTTGGAAGCCGACTGTCCAAACATCATGTCTGTAGGACGCTCCGTTCGGAAGATAGCTGCTTATCCTGCAGATGTTAATACAAACATCAAAGAGATCCTTTCTTATTTCAATTAATACCCTAAACTAATAACACCAGCAATGGTTTACATTACAGTTTCTGTCTATCTGTTAACATAAACAACAACAAGACCCCTCTCACTTCCACAATAAGATACTTCCACCCAGCTATAGATAAAACACAGACGCAGTTTCAGTTTATATGTGTTAGCAATCAAGAGCGTTTCGTGTGTGTTCTGTTGTGAGAATTCAGTGTTCGTAATGTCACTTAGCAAGCCTAGTACGAGTGATGAAACAATTTATACCCACAAAGTTTTGCATAAGCAGGCCAGAGCTATGGTTTTCAGTATTTATAGTTTTTTTAAGACTATTTCGGACAAAGAAGTGCGTAATAATACGAATTTTGCCAGGTGTAGGGAATTGACTGCTAAAGCTTGCCAAATTAGTGAACATTCTGTGACTAATATTATTAAGGAGGGAAAACAATCAGCTGAAGTAGGGGGTGGTCTCAGTTTCAGATCTCCTGGAAAACATCGCACAGTTAAAAAGCGCAAAACAAATCTTGACGATTTTCAAAAGTGTATTTTACGCCGAACAATATTTGAATTGTACGATAAGGGGGAATATCCCACAGCTAAGAAATTAGTTGCTTTAATGCGAGAGAAAATAGAATATAAAGGTTCTGTGTCCTCCATGTATACGATTTTGAAATCCCTAGGATTTAAATACAAGAGAACCAATGATGGCCGGAAATTTCTACTGGAAAGGGGCGACATTGTTGCAGCGAGACAAAAATTTCTGCGTACAATTCATAATCTTAGGGGGATGGGAGATACGAGGCCCATATTTTATCTTGATGAAACATGGGTCAACCAGAATCACTCCAGGAGGGACATATGGCAAGATTCGACTGGAAGAGGCGGCCTTAAAGTACCAATAGGGAAAGGTAGCAGGCTTATAATATGCCATGCGGGCTCAGCTAAAACAGGGTTTATACCAGAAAGTAAATGGGTATTTCGCTCCAGTCCTAAAAGTAAAAACACCGATTATCATTCAGAAATGACTTCGGACAGTTTCAAAGAATGGTTCACGAACAGATTTCTAAACTATCTGGAAGAGAGTTCAATAATAATTATAGATAACGCCAGCTATCATTCTAGGCTATTAAATAAGTTACCCACAACAAATTCACGTAAGAGAGAGATTCAGGAATGGCTACAAGAACACAACATAACATACAGTCCCACAGAAACTATATCAGAATTGCTAGCCCGTGTTGCCCCTTATAAAACTCACGAAAAAAAATATGAACTGGATCAGATAGAGTTAGAAATGGGCCACGAAGTTATCCGCTTGCCTGCTTATCACTGCCAGTATAACCCTATAGAGATGATTTGGGCAAAAGTTAAAGGCGAAGTGGCAAAGCTAAACAACACATTTCGGCTTGCTGATGTAGAAAAACTAACAAACGAAGCACTCGATAGGGTTACGAGAGAGGACTGGGAATCACGTGTTGCTCATGTAGAGAAATTACAAGAGAATGATTTTCAGAAAGAAGTTGCTAGGGATGACATTGTTGAAAGTATAATTATAAATCTTAGGGACAGTGAAACTGATAGTGACACGAGTGGTGAAGGAAATGAAAAGGACGGTGACAAAGAGGTTTTAGCTGTCCCTTTGTAGAGGCTTACGTGTGTTTCTGCAGCTCAATAAGGTAAGCCTTTCTTCACTTTCTTTTAAGATAATTCATGTTGTATCTTACGTGTAATAGGTTTCAAAATTTCAAACTACTTTTGTTCGCGATTTTTCAAAAAGGAAATACGTTAAAATAGTGAATGATTGTTTGACGCAGAACAACAGTGAGTAAGCACGCGTGTTCTCTCTCTCTCTCTACGTTAGACAGAGAACGTTGCAGACTCACGCGAGTCGAGAACTTGCAACAGTGCAAGTTGCGTAGCATTCTATTGGCTTATCGTATGTTCAGAGTTGATTTGTGTTTACTATAGTATAGTTTTTAAAAGCACATTTTCAGGGAAAAAACATCGTCTTATATTCGGGCCAATACGGTATTTAAGTCTTCCACACTTCTTTTAAAAGTAGATAATTTGCTGTAATTTTTCATATCTTAATTTCAGCACCTGTAATTTGTGTTAATAAACTATTTGATCTGGTGGAGTGGTTTTCACCTTCCTTATGATTCAGTTCATTTTGTTTTGGTGTGGTGATATACATATATAAAAAGCATGCTAAACCTGATGGCCTCCCTCTGAAATTTTATTTGCCCCTCTAAAATTTGACATAGGTAACAGGCCTGCTACGTGACACAATGCATAACTACTGTTGTTAAACCAAACTGTTACTAACTTAGAGCTTACCTATGAGAACATACCAGGGTTATTGCAAAAGACAAGATAACCAATTTTTTCTGTGATAATGTGGGACAGGAAATAAATTTTCAAATACAGTATATAATTGGCTGCCACAGTATATTGAACAGAGTTTCACTTAGCAAGTTTCTCTATTGAAACTCTGTTCTGGTATAAGACATTGTTTCTCCCGAAATCATATAAATTGCCCTGAACAGTGACAGTGTATTTCCGCGACATCTCTTATGAACTCTCTGAATCTGTGAACTATCGCTAATCAGACAGAAACTATGTGTTAATTATCTCACGCGGCCGTGAACACTCACGCCATCTCTCGAGTACATGCTAGAACTGTGAACTTGTGGACTAGACTCATAGAGAGCGTGTGCTTGCCAGTTCTCGCGTATCTATACTTCAGTTCATCTCGGCGGCACTCGGAAGTGTTGTGTTGGAGACAATATGTAATGGCCGTTCATGACAACAAACTCAACGAGGGTCCTTAAGAACAGTGTTAAACTATCTCTCATTGGTCGGCCGGTTCGTTATAAACTATCGGATTGGTTTGAATAATAGACTGTGTACCATTGGAAGTGACTTTTAATGCCGTTGCTATGCTTCTTGTGTCAAGTGTGTGGATTGGTTTAGGTTAGGTCACATGACGTCTTGGAAAGACGCCAAGGCAAGTTAGCGTTAGGACGCGGCGTCTTGTGAGCTGGCGGCCATGACGTGGGTATCAATTTGGTTGAGCTGTGCTCCAAAACTCAGGTAATTATGGCAATACATTGTCTTTTGTTCTAGCTTCCAGGTAAACTTGTTCTCCTGAATTTTTAGCTTTTCCTGAATAATAAAGTTATGTTTTTCTTTGATTAATTATGTAATTCTTACATCTCGTAATATTGTGGCTCATGGCGTCCCCACACCGTATTATTTTTTTTCTTTAGTAAAGTCTGTTGTCTGAATTTAAAGCAATGTAGCTGCCCCTTTAAGTCTTGTTTTTCAGTCTAAAGTTCTTATTCAGTTTAAAGTAAATCTTTCCTTGTTGTTTAGCTTCCTGTTTTCTGTAATTTGTAATTTTGCCTTGTTTGCCTCCCCTTCGTAAATTTCGCCACGTCATGGGCGGGAAATTCCAGCACCCCTTCTTCGGATCAAGGATGGGATCGGAAGATTGTATTTAGTTGTTTATTCAAAGTAACAAAATTGGTTTGCCATCCAGTGTGTATGTTCTTATAGGTTAGAGTGTGATTTAGGGACCCTTTAGGGAGGGTTTTCAGTTTGCTTCCTGCTGGCTGCTTGTGAAGGAAGAAGAGAACTTCGCAGCCAGTCCTCTTGTCTTCGGTAGGCCTATGGTTCCAGTATTCTGCAGGCCGTCTTGTGCTGAGGTGTTTTTGAGAACAGCTAATGATAATAATTTCAATGGGAAGTCCAAGGGTAAGTCATAATCCCCGGGAGGTGGCTCTAACCTATAACAACATAGCTAAACAACAAGGAAAGATTTACTTTAAACTGAATAAGAACTTTAGACTGAAAAACAAGACTTAAAGGGGCAGCTACATTGCTTTAAATTCAGACAACAGACTTGACTAAAGAAAAAAAATAATACGGCGTGGGGACGCCATGAGCCACAATATTATGAGATGTAAGAATTACATAATTAATCAAAGAAAAACATAACTTTATTATTCAGGAAAAGCTAAAAATTCAGGAGAACAAGTTTACCTGGAAGCTAGAACAAAAGACAATGTATTGCCATAATTACCAGAGTTTTGGAGCACAGCTCAACCAAATTGATACCCACGTCATGGCCGCCAGCTCACAAGACGCCGCGACCTAACGCTAACTTGCCTTGGCGTCTTTCCAAGACGTCATGTGACCTAACCTAAACCAATCCACACACTTGACACAAGAAGCATAGCAACGACATTAAAAGTCACTTCCAATGGTACACAGTCTATTATTCAAACCAATCCGATAGTTTATAACGAACCGGCCGACCAATGAGAGATAGTTTAACACTGTTCTTAAGGACCCTCGTTGAGTTTGTTGTCATGAACGGCCATTACATATTGTCTCCAACACAACACTTCCGAGTGCCGCCGAGATGAACCGAAGTATAGATACGCGAGAACTGGCAAGCACACGCTCTCTATGAGTCTAGTCCACAAGTTCACAATTCTAGCATGTACTCGAGAGATGGCGTGAGTGTTCACGGCCGCGTGATATAATTAACACATAGTTTCTGTCTGATTAGCGATAGTTCCCAGATTCAGAGAGTTCATAAGAGATGTCGCGGAAATACACTGTCACTGTTCAGGGCAATTTATATGATTTCGGGAGAAACAATGTCTTATACCAGAACAGAGTTTCAATAGAGAAACTTGCTAAGTGAAACTCGGTTCAATATGATAACATATAATGTAAGAATTATGAACAACATAGAGATCTGCATCATGATAGAGAAAAGGACAAAAGAAAAACATCAATCTTTTGTTACAAGTGTGTTTATTCATCTAATTACAATATGTAAATCACAAAAACATATGTATGTACATACGTATTGGCATTTACAGTTCTTCAAAGTGGTCTCCCAAAGAATCCACCACATGCTGCCAATTTTCTCAGTATGAATTCAAAATCACATGTGTATGTGATTTACATGTTATAATCAGAGAAATAAACACATTTGTAACAAACGATTGATGTTGCTTACTTTGTCTAATACCATCTACCATCCATGGGTTAAGCAACTGGTCTGCAAAAACAACTGAATTTCAAAATATTGTTATAAAAGGTTGTTTTTAAAATAGCTTTATCATTGTAGTAAGTGATATTTAACATTATTTGCCAGGACCAAAGAAAAATATTGCTAAATGAAGGTTTATCGTTATAATGATCTTTGTTGTTCAGAGGTTTGACTGATATTACTGTTTTATTTTTGGAGGAAAAAAAGGAGTGTAACTTGTAAGAGGCATTATGTAATCTCCTAGACCCTAATAATCAGGAAGTTTACACAGTGAAGTATTTATTAATTCTAATTATGTAATCTATTTAAACTAAAGAAAGTCAACATAACCAAAAGGAACACAAACTAACCTAAGATAACCTATTGCAGTATGTAGTGAAAATGGGTTTGTTGCCATTTCATGCTGAACACCCTATATTACTTAGTGACAGATGTTACAGCAAGGCCAGTGCACACTGACTAGGCAGTAATGACATCATCACGTTCTGGAAAAGAAACTTGAACAGTGGATTGCTTAAGTAGTCTGCTACAACAATGGGATTTTTTTTTTTACAGATCTTGTGAGAGCTTGATCCATTCAATTAAAGAAAATATGAAATTCTACAAACTTGACAGGCCCTTTAAGTTACCAAGAATTAAAACAGTCCCAACAAAAAGTCAGTAAAGTAATTCTGTAATGCATAAATTATGCATCCTTAGATTATAAAAAAATGAGGAGAAAATCACAGATTATGTGAGCAAATGTAGTTTTTATTAGCAATTCTAGCATTTTTAAAATACTAATCAAATTAATACACCATTCAAAAAAACAAACTGGCTGAGAAAAGGAGGAAAAGAGAAAAATAGTTATGTTAATTTATTATACAGTTTAAGTACTCCGTGTTTTTAAACATATCTTAAAATACTTACCACTATGTGGTTCATATCATGTACAAATTGCAATGTCAAACTTACATTTCTTCAAATGCATTTTATTCACTGCTCCCAACTTTACTGATGAGTTCATCACAAATGGAAGCTAGTTCTTGGTTCTCTTTCACTTTCTGTTCAAGCATTTCCTCCAAGGAACTGGTCTTCACTTCTGCTTTCTTCAACATTGCTTTCAACTTAGCAGCTTCAGCCTGTTGACTGCGACGGAATGAATCTAATTCCTGATTAGCACTGCAAAACAAACAATTATGCCTCTGCTTATGTCTATTTTTGCTTTCCAGAACTTCACAGATAATTCACATCATTTTATTTATCCAAATTACCTAATCCAGTGATTTTTAATGATTTCACTAACATTACGGCTGTCATACTAATGGCAAGTTCCACCGACCTTCATTATGGCTAAAACACATTGTTTTCTCCTGCTTGTATCATGTTTACGTTCTGAGCCTGGTTAGTCCATCATGCCTGTTAATACTCACGTTAACTTAAAGACAGAAATTCCTTGCGTTAATCTCAAGTTTGCTTGAAAAGAAGATGGCTGAAGGTGTTTGCATGCTAGAATACGCAGTATTATCCACATTAAACAGTAAACCCAGTATATTAATGCATTAATTAAAATTTCTGAAGAATAACATGAATACAAGGGAATGATTAATTTATTTCCTTTGCTAGGGTAGAACAGAGAGGTAGCAGAACATGACCCTCTCCTGCTGCCACATTCAACATGAACACAAAAGTAGGATCTGGGTTTTTTCTCAAATTCCACAAGACAAACTAGTTCCTCAGACGAGAGGATCAGTTGACACTGTAACACTGAAGCAGGCCAATGGTTACAAAATAAAATGTTTTTCGCAGTTGCTCAACATACAACAGTATCCTGAAGTATTTCGCTCATGGTACACCAACATGCCATCGAAAGTGCTGCTGTATTTGTCAGTTTTTAGCTTGTATTATTACTAGTAGGTTGACGATAGGTGAAATTGATTATAATATCTCTATTGGATTATTTCTCAATAAATTAACAGTGCACAGTGTTTCTCGTTATTGAAGAAAATTAGGCCTAAGTCAAACCGTTTTTTGAGTGTTATGTGTTTATTATTCTCGTGTTTATCCAAGTAAAGGTCATTTTCTATCTCCTATGACTACAAAATTAAGGTGAGAACTGTGCTGTGCATTTATCACATTGTAATAGTTTTCAGTAATTTTATGATATGGTATAATATATTGTAACAATATTACACCAGCAGTAAGCAAATAGCCTACGCCCAATTCACATTTTATGTTTGATACATTTTTTATATCAATCGCAGTCAAAAGGATTACAGGTTAGCTTATAATAAATTATGATAGTTATGATAGGTTAATAGTGCGAGTGCAACATCATTAAATTGTATAATCTGCTGCATTAATAACATTAATATTATTAATAATTGTGTTCTCCTACTCCTATTATTTTCTGCTGGCTATTGTGAAACATAGCAGCCACATTGCCAACGAGAAAATGACTTTGAATGGCGAAGGAATCGGGTATGAAAACAATGCAACATAAGATTTTTGCATCTCAATAAATAAAAAAACAATATTCACTCAATGTGTTTATAATTTTGAATTATATAATATGAAAATTACTAGTCGTTTGCAGTGTGTGTTCTCAGGTTTAACATTGTATGTTGGCAGTAGCGACAGTGAATGTATGAGACGCTTGTGTACCAAGATTGCCTGCCTTGAAAACAGGTATTTATTTCAACGACAAGAGTGTTGGTGGAACAGTGTCCACTTAACGCAGACATTATACAGTAAATGCGCATTACTAGAGTCTTCGTTTGGGTATATTTAAAGAATGTTGGTGGAACTGACCATAAGGAAGATGGTAAATGCAGAAGTAATAAACATCCAAATAAACATATTAATACTGATATTGTTGGCTACCAATATAATTATGTAGGCTTTCAGGGCCAGAGTCTTGCAAGTTAACATGGTCTTCCAGACTGTTGGCCTGTGGTCTTTTAAGCTGGGTCTCCACTGCTTAACATGTAACACCAACATGTCAAGTTTAACAAGTTGATATTTACATCTATATTGCAATTTTGCGTTCCAATTGACTTGACATGCAAACCCAGAGTGCTGAACTTAACATTTTCAGATGTTAATTTGTTTTCCGGAGAAAATGGACAAAATGTCAAGTCAATTGACTAATCGGTCGATATAGGCTTTGCTTTGGGAACTTCTGTCTAAACTAAAAGCAATCAACAGCTTCCTCAACAACATTGTCGGCATCCATTTTTATTCTTAGCAGGTTATGTTTTTTGTTGATTCGAGATGGAATGATCAAAGAAAAAACCCTGGAACTTCTAAAAGAGATTAAGGTGAGGCCTCGCTTTAGGACGTCTCATCAAAGGAGTACAGGGACAAAAACAGGAAGGCTGATAAGTAAGCTTAGTATTATATAACTAATCAGAGATTGATTAGTTATATGATTTCACTTCACTGTGTAAGTTCCACCAGCAATATCTTGAAATATTGGCACAACAAATAACATGTTAAGTCTATAACACTGTAGTAGAGACAGTTGTTAATTGGCAAAACCACTTAACATGTATACTTCAACAAGTTGATGATAAACATTTAACATATGTTAACTGCAACATGTTGGTATTAAATGTTAAGCAGTGGGGACCCAGCTTTAGGTTTTCTGAACCTATGATTCCAGCACCACCAATACGGTATAAATACCAGCTGTATTTGCACAGACAGCTCACTTCAAGTCCAGCAGTACACATCTGAAGATACTCGCCACAGACACGAATGAAATGTCAGGTTCAGGAATCCCACAGATGCGAGAGAAACGTCAGGTTCAGAAAACCTAAGACCATGGCCCAACAGCCCTGAAGACCATGTTAACATATGTACAGTGTGTCCCACGCAAGAGTTGGCCAATCATGCGGGTTTCTGCGTCGCGCCGACTACAGCTCTAACTCCCGAGCGAGCGGGTGAAATATCTACGCTAATAAAGCCGCTAATAGCGTTATGATTCAGGTTCTCACATTTACAGTTGGAATTACAATGAAAATAACCACGTACCTCATCATAAGAGATGTTGAAAATGTCCTCCTCTTGCATCCACACAACACTGGCATCTTTTCAGGAAATTTTCTTTAACACGCATAAGTTCAGCTTCCGGGATAGAATTAATTTCTCTTTTGATATTGTCTTTAAGTTCTTCTAATGTATGAGGGTTTGATCTGTACACTTTATTCTTCAAGTTCCCCCATAAATAAAAGTCACATACTGTTAGATCTGGGGACCGTGCGGGCCACAAACCCCTACTAATAACTCTATCTTCAAAAATTTCTTGAATTAACTTTAATGACTCATCAGCTGTATGGGCAGTGGCAGAGTCTTGCTGGAAATATGCACTACGACATTCAACATCGGTCAGTTCTTCAAAGAATGGATTAAGAATGTTATTCCTTTAACGCTCTGCATTTACTGTCACACTATCTGCAAAAAATATTGGGCCTATTATCCTGTATGCATTTACCGCACACCAGACCCCGATTTTCTGGTCATGTAATGGTGTTTGTTGCACTATATCGGGTTTCTCAGAGCTCCAATACCGATTGTTCTGTGTCGAAACATAGCCGTGTAAATGGAACCATGCTTCGTCAGAGAATATTATTAAATTTGGATCAATTACCCCATCAGCAACATTCCTCAACATCCAGGTACAGAACTGCACTCGACTGTCGTTATCATGTGGTAGCAATTCATGGACAACAGAGATCTTATATGGCTTCAATTTTAGCATTTTGGTAGCTCGCCATGCTGAGGTCTTTGAAATTTCGCTTTGCTGTGCAAGCCTTCGCAGAGATTTTTGAGGGGAATGTTCTAATCGTTCTCCAAGATCATCCAATTTCTCTTCAGTAAGTACGCGCCGCTTGGTCTCTCGTTTCCTGTCGAGAACCGAACCCGTTTCCCGAAGTTTACTTACAAGTTTTCGCACGGCTTCTCTGCTTGGAGGACGTACACCTGGGAATTTGGCTAAAAACCGACGTCTTGCCTCCTTGCAAGATGATGTAATCACATACGAATCGTACATAAATATCCTTTGTTCTATAGTATACGTAGGCCTATGTCGTGGCATTGTAACAACACATCTACACTTGACACTATCAGAAGGGATACTGACCTATTTTGTCGACACAGTCAAGGTCGTGGCAGTTCAACGACACGCGTGCCAATGTTGCCAGATAAATCACTTGAGATTTTCTTTGCGAGAACCTGAACCATTACACCATCAGTGGCTTTATTAGCGTAGATATTTCACCCGTTTCCTTTGTAATGTATGGGAAATTTACCTATACACTTTATTTTTCGCGTTTCCCCATAAATAATATTCACATACTGTTAGAAGAAATTAAAGACAATATCACATAGCCCTATCACAAGAGAAATGAACTCTGTCTCGGAAGCTGGACTTATGCGCGTGAAAGAAAATTTCCTAAAAAGGTGCCAGTATTGTGTGGATGCAAGAGGAGAACATTTTCAACATCTCTTCTGATGAGGTACGTGTTTATTTTCATTGTAATCTTAACTGTAAATGTGAGAACCTGAATCATTACACCACTCGCGGCTTTATTAGCGTAGATATTTCACCCGATCGCTCGGAAGTTGGAGCTGTGCCAGCCGCGCCGTAGGAACCCGCGTCATTGGCCAACTCTTGCGTGGGACACACTGTAGCAAGATTTTCTTTAAAACAGAGTTCCTTAAAAGCTTGGTTTTACTATAATGGTTACATTACCTAGAACATTTTTCTAGATATTTACATATTAATCAGAACACACGTGCGCTTACATCACGTGCAATAATGGTAGCAAACACTTCACTAGATTGAATAACTTACTTCTCTAGCTGGGACATGGCATGTGACTTCAGAAGATCATACTTCTGCTCTTGTTTGTGAATAGTCTCTTGATATTCAGCCAAGCTTGCCCTCAAAACCTCTTCATTTTGTTTGAATCCTTCAACAACAGCTTTACTGCGTTCATATTTTCTGAAAATAAAAATAGATAATGGGTGATATGCATAAAATCTTAGCATTACCTTTGGCTTTGTCTGTAGGAAAAGGTAAAGCAAAAACATGTCCTCCATTTCCTATGCATAAACACGATCCTCTTGCTAAGAAGTGAATACTAACATACTTTAGGTTGTATTTTTTAATAATACTCAACATGGCGCTCTTCAGAAATTTCTGCTAATATTTAGGTCTTCTCATGGAGAGGATATTTTAAAGTCACTAATTGTTGTCAACTGCTTGCTTTCAATATCATCTATAGGGCAGACTATCCTTCAATTGAAAATTATTATAATATTCAATGTGTCGGAAACAGATGAGATTCAATCACAAGAGGAAGAAATAATAGGGGTACAGACTATTTTTGTAAATCTGCTAAAAGAATATCCGATGTTACTAAACAAATCTCAAACACAAACAGTGAGGAATGAAAAGGCTTCGGCAATTCAAGAACTGAAATCAAAACCATAAAGCTATTCAGGTACATTATTAAGTGAAAAGCAATTGTTTAAAAAAAATGAACAACATGAAAATGAATGCGAAAACAAAATCAGATTTGAAAAGAACAGGAAATAAATAATTAAATAAAAAATCATTACTACCCTGGGAGAAGGAAATGCTAGGCCTGATTTCAAGGAACAAAATTTTTACTAGTAACAAAATACCAGGTTAGTGGTAAAAATTATTGGCCTACGACCTATAAACATACAAAAAGAAAATAAAAATTGTCTTATTGTTATAGGCAGAGGTGTTTGATTTTTGTTTGTTTGAAGATTTGTTGTTTTAAAATTCAAAAGGTGGAGTTTTGTGTTTTTATTTTTTAAAGGCACTAAAGACTTAGGACATCATGCATGTATGATTATGATTATTGTTATTGTTATTGTTATTATTATTACTAGGTCTATTATTACTATTATTATTAACAATATAATAATAATAATAACAACAGGCATATGTTCAACAGAACAAGAAAATGTCTGCTACTTATTCAAAAAGCAATTTTTTAAAATTTTGTTTTTGTTTCAATTTTCTGGTTGATTGCACAAATGTTGCCAACCATTGCATCCATAGGGTGGGTAGTAGAAGCGAGGGCAAAATAAATACAGTTAGTTAAAAAGATTGTTGGCTACCACAATGGAACAAACAATACACGCATATAGTTGTGGAAAAAACTGATCTTTTTGTGAAACTGTTTCAACTGTTACTGCTTCTCAAATGAAACAGTTTCAAAATAACCCGCTATTCTGTTGCGACGGAAGAAACTGTTTTGCCACCAAGGTGTTATTTTTCTATCTCTGTGTTAAGACAAGGCTAGAAGAAGCAGGGGGAAAAAAAAAAGTGATTGCTTTATGAAGCAGTTACATAGTTGCTGGAAACATTTCCATGAGGACCCAGACAATGTGCAGGCCACATAAATAAAAAAAAAAGTGAATTCTGCAGAAAGCAGCTATAAAGAAACTGTGATTGCTGCATGAAAGAGTTACAAAATAACAGTTCCAGGGGCAGAAGCAGCAACTACTTCCTGAAGTTGGTTGGCGTGAAGCAGTTATTTTGCAAAACAGTTTTAAAATAACTGTTCGTTATTTTTGTCCCAAGCATTGTGCGCGAGTCATGTGATACCCGTACCGGTTTATGGGTAAAAATGAAAAAAATAGGTTTTATTTTGCGGATTATGGCGTTTATGGTTTGATTTACGAAATTCGCGTCATTTCGTGGCTTACATTTGCCCGCAAATGGTACCTAACATCTTATTATACTAAGATAATATAATCTTGACATCAGAATACATCATTTCTTTTTATCAACAAAAACAAACACATCTTTATCTTTCTATAGAATCTAGTGCCTTCTATTATTTTATATATTACTGTGGATAATTCCAGCAATTTCTTCCCTCTTGTTATGATCTCTTTCATGCACTTCTTTAACACAATTTTCAACAGAAAATAGTTTCCATGATGATTCCTTGTAGAAAATTCTGTTGTTTTGCATGAAATTTCAATTTATTCGTCAAATTTCTTTCCCCTTATTTTTCACAAATATAAGGTAAACAACTGTAAACAAAAAGATGCATTACCAATACAAGCTTAACAGTGTACCAAAGATAATTCTTTCACAGTGACCATGTGTAGGCTAAGATGGAAAGGTGACGTCAGACAAAAATTCAATGCCATTGCCAGGATTTGAACCAGGATCCTTGGCTCTCCGTGCCGCTGCTCTTACCAACTGAGCTACCATGGCAACATGTCAGTACAATAATAAATTCTCCACCTGACTCACTTATCCCAGTATAACAACAGGCGTTTTCAATATGAGATACCAACCTAGTGGCAACTTACAAACTCGTAAGTGCTTTAAGACCCAGGCTTCATAGTAAAACCACTAGTAGGCCACAGTGGAATTCCATTGTGGGCACTGTGGGCATGACATTTCATATAATCGATTTCTCTTCATTACCAACACGACTGCTTGAAAAACTAGGTGCAGACAAAGACAGCAAAATCCCAATTTTCCATAGGCAGATTATCTAGCAAGGTTCTTCCTACCTTTTTAACCCTTAACGAGTGAAATACGGATATAACTAGGTGCGAGATTTTAAATTTTCCGCACTCATTTTATATCTTTATATGGTGCATACAGAATGCTATATAGTTTCTCTTAAAATCAAGTAACATTCTCTATACACAATATGGTGACAAAGTGTGGGAAATTTGAAATTAATATAACATTATGCCATAAACCATACAATGGTTCAGTTTTTGACTTAAAAGATAAAACACGTGATCCCTTTGTGGCATAGTATACCAGTATCTTACATATCAGCTTGTCACACAATTGTCATGGCTTGCAAGAAAAATATATTGCTATTTGACAATGTTAATGATTTCATGGTGAAAAAAATATGATCGACCTATTTACTTAATGTTTATTAAAAATAAAACAAACAAGCAAATTTCTATTTATTTGGTGACTTGGACAGCTTAGAAGTCACCCCCTTCAAACCTGTCACCCTAGGCTGCTGCCTAGTTGCTCAGACCTAAATATGTCTTTGGTCTTCTGTGTGTGTGCAGAAAAGCACACTTACTGTTTTCACATGTGGTGCAAGCCTATGGGTAGAGATCCGTGAAATTCGCAAGACACATTATTCTCATTTCGACAAATGTTCTTTTCTTTCATCACCTCTCATGTAGTAGTTCACAATAATGATAATGGGTGGATTATAAAAGTTGCAAATATAGATCCTATTTTAAAAATAACACTGCCAAATTAAAATTAGTAGCAATACCAAAATTCTGAAAGTTCAAATGAATTTACCTTAAAAATAAAATCATTTTCACAGATCTCTAGTTTTAGGACAATTTGTAGACTGCAATAAATTACTACAGTAATAAATATTCTGTCCATAATATAATTAATATTATTAATTTATTTTCTAGATTTAATACCTATATCATATTTAGTCAATTCTAATGCACAGTTTCTTGTCAAAATCTAGTTTTCAAAATTATGGAGCGAAAATTAGAATTAATGGCTCAAATATTCATATAAACCTGATTCATGGTTTAGCTTTGTTCAACTCTATTGCTTATTGCAACACAATGTACTGTTGCTGACTAGAGAAAAATTTAGTTTAGGATACGTGGTCACTGTGCTTATCTTACATTTACGGTATTAATATTAATCAATAAATAACATAAAGCATTTGATAAAAGTAGTGATTTGTAAAAAATTTAAGTAGACAACAGATTAGATGTAACCAAAAGGAATACCGGTAAGTTTGAGGAAATAATTGTGTTAAAAGATTCTATTTTATACGAGCCTGTCTATTTTCACAAACTTCATATAAGAACAGCTTGCCTATTTAGCGAATTTCGTTTGGTAAGGATAGGAACTAAACAATCTTGGCTTGATGGGAACCAAAAAGATACCTATGAAATAAATAATAAGAAAGGAGCTGACAAGACACTATTTTATTTCATTTTATTATTTTTCCCCTTATCGTTATGAATATTTTTGTATTATTGCATACGAAATATAATGAGATCAAAACATACCTTTTAGCAGCCCTTTCCCTGTACCTACGCACTACTAAATATGTGTTACTGTGTTGTAAGATGTCTACTGGGAAAATGATCGTCAGAACCGGTAGACTTCTCTTGTAACCTTTCCTTAGTAGGCCTACTATAAATATCAATATCAATAAAGCAATTGAATTAGTTACGTTCACGAGATGGAGGGCAAATGGAAATCATCTTAAAAATGCTAATTTTAAGCTTAAAAATTAAAGTAAAATTATGAAAATTCATTTTTTATGCTGAAAAATGAAACTAGAAAAAACAAAAATAAAGTGCAGGATAGATGAATCGAAAGTTTGATTTTTATTATTATTTGCATATGAATTCAAGAGGAAAAATTTACTGGCCTTATAAAGAAAGACAACCTGACATTCAATAAAGTTTTGAAACTAATGGAAGAAAAGAAACTTGATTTGCACTAGATTCCAATAAATATGGTAGGTTCCAACCATTTTCAAGGTGTCACACTTCACTATCAGCATTGCTATAGTTTTACAACATGCTGTATGAATAAATTTTTATTGATATACTTACTGATGGAGATCTGAGAAAGCTATCTCTATATTAGCTAAGTGTCCCAACGCTGTGTCTCGTTCTTTTACCAAAGAGGCTCTGTCGAGTTCATGAGCTTGTCTTTCTTGCTCTTTTTCTGCCACAAGCCTTGAAATTGTTTTCTCATATTCCTCCATAATAATACTGAAAGCAGAAAACTAATTTACTAAAGCAGAAAATTAATTTACTAAGTGTGAATATGAATATGCATAGCAAAGCAATATCTTTTTTTGTTGGGAACTAGTTTTCTTAATCAAATTCAAAACTAAGTACTAATGTAGGATATATATATGAGGGTTAGTCAGTAAGTATCGGCACTTTTTTTGTTGAATCTTTTGTAGGTTGGCTGTACCGCTTTGTGCTCGTGCACGTCAACATGTTATTCATTTGTTTCCATTTGTGGATTGTGTGATCATTATGACTGTTGCGCTGTTGCCAATTAAACATGGCTGCACCACTCAACATTTGCACCAAAGAAGAACAGCGTGCAGTGATCCATTTTTTGTCACCTGAAAGTGTACTAGTTGGAGAAATCCATCAAAGAATTTGTATCGAAAAGTCAATAAGTATCCTCACTCTCTTTTTTAAATTTATTGCAACAACAATACAAAACTTTCAACTACCTCATTTTTCAATGTAGTCCCCTTGCTTCTCAATGCACTTGATCCATCATTACACAAGCTTCCTTAGAAAAAAGTTTTTCTGCTCAGTAGCAAGCCACGTATCCTTCAGTTCAGAATGCTAATTCTTCTTTGGTGTAAACGCCGAGCGGTGCAGCCATGTTTAATGTGCAACAGCACAATACCAGTGGAGTCATAACGGTCAAACATTCCACAAACGGAGATAAATGGACAACATGTCGATGTGCACAAGCACAAAGCAATACAGATTAAACAAAAAGTGTGGATACTTATTGACTTACCCTCATATATTAAGGTTACATTAACTCGGAAAGTAAATTTTAGGAAACTTTTCTTGAATCTTTGTTCTCTTTCAAGATGATGTCAGTGAGCTTAGCATGAAGTCTTGAGGATAAAGGGATTGATACCTGTGTCATCATTTTTGTATTCCTAGGGAACCTTTCTCATATGAGCCAACAGGTTTATTATAAATTATTATGAGCATCTGATCAACCTGACTGTATTACTAAGATTGCAAAAAGGAATTTATTATATGAAAAAACTGACAATGGAAAATATTAAAAGCAAGAAAAAAATTTACCACCATTGTAAAAAGTCTTCAAAGGTACTGAACACCAATATTAATATTAGATGGAAACCTACAGTGAAGTGTTGATATCTGTAGCAAGATTGAGATCGGAAATATACACACTAAACTTCACTAAAAGGTATATTTACCAATTGAAATGATCATCCTGCGTAAATATACCTTTTAGTGAAGTTTAGTGTGTATATTTCCGATCTCAATCTCACTTACGGGTACTGAACAAGTTGACTGTATGAGCAAGGTCTATACTTTTTCGTTTTTATTTGTAAAATTAAGGAACTTGTTCATACATTAAAACAGATCTTAATACAACAATACAAACTAATTTTGTAACACACTACTAAAGTATAACGAAAATGAGTGAAGAGTAAAATTTGCTTATAAGGAGTATTATATACCTCATCTGTTTCTGGCCCTGACTCTTCTCTGCAACTTTCTTGTTCAGTCTAGCTTCCCGCTCCTCACATTCTTTCAGCTGTTGTTGCAGGGTTTCTATTTCATGCTGCAACCTTGCAATATCATCTTGGTGTTTTTCATCTTGCTTTGCAAGGATTTCCCTTAAGAGATAAAGCTCCTCCAACAATGTGGAATTATCGGGTTCCGTCTGAAAATACACCATACATAACACTGAAGAGATACTTCGTGAAAACTCATGAAGATTGATACAACACTTCACGTAGCAAAAATTCAAAGATTCTTTTAATTATGCTAATTAAAGTATTACAAGTAATGGATTTTCAGATTTGGCCCATTGTTTATCCTACAACCATGGTTAGATCTGTAGCAGGTGCCATTAAATAAATAGTAACTCTAACACAACCCTCGCACAAAAATTTTTACCTAACTTTTTTTTATAATTATACTCCAAACATAGAAAGTAAAGGAAATTGGTGATAAATGTTTTGCCTTATACCCTCAAATAATGATAAAACCAAAAAGCCGCAGTTCGCCTTAGTTATTTATTATTAGAATGATATATAATCTGTTTGAGTTATGCTAAAAAAATACACATGCTAAAAAGAAAAAGTACACATATTTACACAGTCAATTAAAATACTATTTACATTGTCACAGTAAGTATTTATAAATTCATTAAAATCTATTTGTATTTAAAAACATACACTTAATATGCGCTGCAATTAAAAGTAGTATGTAGTCATAAAATGTTAATCTGATGACAGCAGATTATTATAAAATGTAACAATGTCTAGTTAGCTGCTAATTGCAGTAGTCAATGTTAACACAAAAACCAGGTT
The DNA here is from genome assembly GCA_964059195.1 of Ectobius pallidus. NCBI lineage: Eukaryota > Metazoa > Arthropoda > Insecta > Blattodea > Ectobiidae > Ectobius > Ectobius pallidus. The sequence goes on from CAXKWD010000004.1 coordinate 99,636,342, forward strand.
GATTACATACAATAAAAATTGTATTTTATTTCCATAGCGACTGAAGATGGTGTAAACATGCACCAAAATGCATCTCGCAATCTAAAATGATAAAACCTAAGAAGCAGCAAGCCGAATTTCTAATCAACGATTCATATATAGAACTCTCTACAATTTTAAACTCAGAAGAATATCATACTACTAGGGCAACAATTTTTATTGTATATAATCAACCTGGTTTTTATCATTCTAATAATAAATATCTGAGGCGAACTGCGGCTTTTTGGTTTTATCATTATTTGAGGGTATAAGGCGAAACATTTATCATCGCCAATTTCCTTAATACTTCAACCCTCAAAGAAAGAAAAAGAAAAAATGAAATTTATTAATAGAAAGTAAAATCACATTTTTTTGAGGGTTTTATTACAGTGAATGTTGTAACAAGTTTTTGAAGTTACACAAAATATCAACATATATCAAAACCTGTCATGAAATTTCGTTTTGTTGTACATTTTAAGAATAATTCAGCAAGTTATCAACAACTGAGTTAAAATTAATCTGCAAGGAACATAATTTTAGCCACAAAAATCCTAAAAATGTCAAAAGCAAGTAAAGGTATTACTGGTGAATTAAATAAGGGAGAGGATGTAAATGATATTCTCTCCGAGGAGACTAATAACTGAATTTCTTTGCTTATGGGGAAAAACAAAAATATTTTATTTCTTTAAATTTTAGTAATAACTCCTCTTAATAGAAAACACCTTCTTTCACTACAGATTTACAACCACAATAATAATAATAATAATATCAACATCATTTACAACATCTACCCTATTCATTGATCGCTAAGAGAAGGAAACATAATTACCGTATTGTGAATTTGATTCGAGAAAGAAAAATTACATATAATTTTGGAATCATTATTAAAATAAATTTACCTCATTAAAAGCTTTGTCAACAAAGTATAATTGAAATTCACATATTCAAGAGGGATCGCAGAGTAAGAAACAAGAGGGCCAAAATTATATTATTTATATTTTATCAAGAAGTAAAGAAAGAGCAAATGTGTTTTGAAAATGCAATGCCTGTTGGATCCATTTTAAATGTCACCATTAAGATGTAAATACCACCAATTTACACAATTTGTACAACAAATCATAAATACAGCATTTAAAATTAAAGTGCTAAGATCCTAGTGGAAAGATGGAAACTTCACGAGAGCAATAAGATTCTGCAGTAGCATATCTTCAGAACCATAAAAAGGAATATGACTGAAGTAATTTAGCATAGCTTACACCTCTTTGAATTACTCTGGGTTAATCTACACATAAAAATACCACATGCAATTGCCCACTCCAACTCCTGTCAGGTCGCTCGGTGCACTGACTGTGTAATGCAAGTCTGCAATATGAAAACTATAAAAACTGGCACTTTGGAACTACTCATAGCAGCTGCAGGAATTGGTCTCCATTCACTGTCATACTTATCCCACACCTTCTTGAAAGATTATTATTCTTTAAAGCAATAGTTTCTTGGCTGGTATAGCCCTAATTTCTATCACTCAGTGTAAGGTACTTTGTCAAAAAACGTAAATATCAAATTAGTGAATCTTCTACTGTTAATATTGTAAAGAAAAATATATATCGGCATATATTTGGGTCTAACTAATATCCATTTACTGTACAACACATACTCTTACTTCTGTCATGATGTGGAGTTTCAGCAATTAAAATGAACTACTGTACGAGGGGGGATCCAAAAATAACCGGAATCGAACTGTTGCACGCGAATGCTTTCTAGTTACGAGTTGTGCTGTTAGGTGGTGTTATTTGGGGGTCTCTCGCGACCGTTAATGAGCTGGCGTCAGTCTGAGTTAAGTGGCTTGGTTGTGGTACGCTGTTGTTTTCGTTCATGTTTCAACCCGTCGGCGATTGGTGAGATGGACAACCACAAGGAACAAAGAGTGTGTGTGAAATTTTTTTCTGTTAGGGAAAACTGCAGCCGAGATCGTCGAAAGAACATTGACCAGATTTCTGAGAAAATGAACGTGTCATGGAGCACGGTCCAGCGAATTTTAACCGAAGGTTTGAACATGAGACGGGTGTCTGCAAAATTTGTTCCTCGCTTGCTCAGAGATGACCAAAGAGAAAACCACGTGAATGTTTGCCGCAACTTGAAGAGTGAAGTGCAGAACGATCCAAATTATCTTAAAAGATCTTCATCAATTGCATGTTTGATTTTGGCAATGTTTTCGCCATTTCTTCCTGTCGAAGGACGCCCGGGGGCATGGCATGTCTTCAGTTGACATGTTGCCAGATTTGAAACGGGAAATCCACTCTTACACATGTGATTTTCCCAAACCATCATCATGAAAGGATTACCTAAGCATCCCAACGGTCTTGGCTGCAGTTTTCCCTAACAGAAAACAAAAAATTTCACACACATTCTTTGTCCTTTGTGGTCGCCCATCTCACCAATCGCCGACGGGTTGAAACACGAACACAAACAACAACGTACCACAACCAAGCCACTTAACTCAGACTGACGCCAGCTCACTAATGGTCGCGGGAGACCCCCAAATAACACCACCTAACAGCACAACTCTTAACTAGAAAGCATTCGCGTGCAACAGTTCGATTCCGGTTATTTTTGGGTCCCCCTTGTACATGAATAATGATTTCCTAAGTGGGTATGATATTGAAGGGATTCAGATTCCAGTAGCTGCTCTCTCAAAAGGGTGAGTGCTTTTTGCTGTTTGTAGTGCGGTTTTTACATTTTTTAAGGTGCAACTTTGCACTAAGCGACTGGACAGAGTAGTGTAAGGTAGTATTGGGGCTACTGTTGTTTGCACAGCTGGCTGGATTGCAGCATATAGATAAAGAATGGCTCTGTACAATATTTCAAATTGTAGGTGCAGTGTAAATTTTGTTTTGGTGCACTGTACAAACCTTTATTACTGGGGTAACTTCTTGTTTCACTGGTGTTTCTTGAATCACTTTTTGAGGAGATGGACTGAGTGATATTAACTTTTCTACCATAGACAATGCAGCATTTTTCGTTCGTGGTGCAGCATTGTTCCTTGGTGTTGCCGCATTTGTATGTTGGTCTTTAGGTGGGGTATTAGTGGAAGGCGGACCCATCGTTTTGCTGTGGACACACATCCATACAAAATGATTTTAAATCTATGTAAATAATGAGCTGAAGTGACATTAATTATTGGGGTAGAGCAAACTCCCAATTATCTGTGCAAGATAGCCCTATGCGAGTGGAATACATATATAACTAAGTGCGAGCTTTTTAATTTTCCGCACTTAATTTCAAATTTTCCAGAAAATATGTTGTCTTATTGTGCATAGAGAATGTACATGGTTTCCAGAGAAACCCTTTTCTATGCAAAGTATAGCAATAAAATGCAAAATTAGAAATCTCCCACCTGGTTATATCTGTATTCCCTCACGCAAAAGGTTAAAATTTATATATATAAATACTATTATTGTCAATGAAAATTCTGAGTATAATAAGCATTATGATAAATTTAGTAGCATTTATAGCCTATTAAAATCGCATTAGATATGTAGTCCGTAACATCATTGACTGAAGATAGAATAAATAATAATTCTAACATTCGGATTATCTGCCTTTTTTAGGTAGATTTCGAAGAAAAATCTACCTATTGCAATGGATACCATGTTATGATTTTCGAAAAATTCTTTCATATCTTTACGTTTCATGCTCCCCTAGGTACGAAACCACCGCCCGTTCAAAAAAATTTTTGTGATATTTATATATATATATATATATACAGTAGAACCCCGATAATTCGAGCTAATTGGGGCTGAGGCTACCTCGAATTACAAAAAACTCGGATTATACGGAAATATCACTAAGTCAATGGGTAAATCATAAATAAATGTTTAATGAGCACAATAATGGTTTACAAAATAAATATATAAACACATGAGCACATACTCGTAGTAAGCCTACATACCTGTGTTACGCATACGGTTTCTGTCAATCTGTAATAGAAATGTATTAACAGTCTGAAGCCCAGGTTCTTTCTGTGTATTATTAACGAAACCCCTAAGTGGGACAGTTTTACCTGCATTTTTATACATGGAAAAATTGAAAGAAAGTTCAAAATGTAACACATTCGGAAGTGCGTAAATCTTACTTGCGGACACCGTATAAAATCGAGATTTTACTCTAGTTTTATGGAACATTTTAGTTTTCTTAAGACCAGCTCGAATTACACGGAGCCTCGAAATACCGGGGCTCGAATTACCGAGGCTCTACTGTATTTATATATATATATATATATCTTTACACGATAGCGGCCGTAATTTTGAAGATATTTGAACCAAATTTTATTATGTTATTTCTAGGCCCAATAGTTCGGACAAGTTCGTTAATGGGCAAAATTGGCCCAAGGGGGTGGTCGGGGGAGGGGGTTGAAATTTTAAAACATTTATATCTCGGCCCCTATGAAGTATAGAGGGAAACTTTGTTTGAATAAATTAGAGTACTCCCTATGGAGTTCACAGTGACACCAACAATTCGGGGGTTTTTGGGGGGTACGAGTGGGGGTGGGGGGTGAGGGGGTGGAAATTTGAAATTTTTGAAACTACGTCTTGTGGGGCATCGTTGAAAAGCTCTTGATGAGTACTCTACAAATCAATAACTAGTTTCTTGATAGCTCTCATATGACGCGAGATTTTAATGTTTGAAAATAATAACACTTAAAAGAATTATTATAATATCATAATTTTGTCTTGTTTAGCGGCTTTGCTAATTTTATTCATTGCTGATCTTGCGCACGGCCACCCAGAATATTATATCCTATTCTTGTTGTCAAAACAAATGATTGTAGGCTCTTCTTCTTTACCGAATTCAGTTCTTATTACTGCGGGTTTGCCATGCCAAGGCTAAAAAAGAAGAGTGCTGCGCAGCGATAATAAATTAAACCAAAAGCACTTTGAAATCTACCTCAGCCTGTAGGCCTGCCTAAAGGGATTTTTTATTATTCATGCATGTCAGGGTTCCAATTAACACGGATAAACTGGAGTCTGCTGTACATTTATGTGACCAGCAAAAATTCAAACTGATGCTTGATAGTTACTGCACGTTAGAGACTATTTGTCACATGATTACTTTGACAATGTTGCCACCTTTTACAGACAACTTAAACAAGCAACTATTTGTCACTCAATTTATAAATTGTGTAATTCATTAATCATTAATATAGATTTAGTGGAAAGTAGTCTTGTATCTGCACCTATAATAACAGACAAAATCTCATTCATGGTCGGTTTACTTTGAAAAGTAATTGGACATTTCCTTTAAATAAAGTGTTTACAACTTAGGATGATTTGTTATAAATTTTATGAGCTGGCATAACTAGTAAAATCACATGTGATAATCCGTTCCACCTCAAGAGAGAAATTAAGATATGTGCATAAAAATGGCCCAACCCTTAAATTGACAACTTATCAGATTTAAGCTGATATCTCTTTATGAATGGTGTATCAACAAGCATAAGTGGTTTAACATAAAGAATGTATGTGATTAAAAATCTCTGGAAAAGTACTGCAGTCAGCTGACGTTACATTTTTAACTCCATTTGCAAAGGTCAGATTTTAAAGTTTCAAAAATGAGGGTTCGACTGTTTTTGTGTATATGTCTTCAAATGCTGTAATTGTAAGATGTGTTATTTCATCTTTGCAATGATATCAGAATACCTGATATTCAGGGGTGGATTAACTTCTACTTCCTTTGTGTTTATGTATGTAAGTATGTATATATGTATGTGTGTTTTTTACTAACATTTTATTTACAGCAAGTTCCATTACACAATATATCAGTTATTACACGCATAGTATGTACTACATAAATAGTAATATTTGTCTAACTTACAATGGTTACTTGACGGCATTCATACACTATAGCGGCACCGCTAAAACACTGCACGTGACAGTTTTGATCTTAGGCAGTATAAAATGAGCAGTACATATTGTATTACAAAAACCGTCTTGTTCATGTACACTGAAGGTTTATGGGGACGTAACAAGAAGCATCATGGTTCACATCTGCAATATTCACACCTATTCATCAATATTCACCCTAGTAGCTCCGTGGTAAGAAGCTTGACTGTGGAACAAAACGTTGCGGGCTTTTTGTGCAGTATCATTATCAGTAGTCAAACCCTTAGAGCCCGGCCGATTTCAAGATTGCCTTTAGTGGCGAAACATTAAAAATCACTTTCAGGGTACGTCTATGTTTATAATTAATTGCGCAAATTAAATTGATTAAAACAAACATGAACTGTCGATAAATGAAAGCCATGAGCATTGGCATTCACTATAATATAAACACAGGGTGGAAAGGGTATAACTGCCCACATAATTTATTCCTTGGGTAGAAACAAAAATTCAAATAACATGTTTGTCCCAAGTGATTACTTTTTCCGAAAAAGAAAAATTAATTGTCCTCTACTTGATAAGTATTATCCACACTGTTTTAATTTGTTACACACTAGGAGAAGAGAGAATAAGGAATACATTTTTCTCTTTGCAGTTTTTCAATTTTTGTGCAAATTAATTACAAAAATTATTACAAGGACCATAAAATATGTGACATAAGGCAACGTCAAAGCGAGAATAACTAAGCTTTGTTTTTATTCACCAGCGGTAATTGCCATGCTGATACAAGGTATTTGGCAATGCACTGTTGCAATTATTCTGAGGAACCTTAAAACCTAGTTATCTTAAAACTCGTAAATGTAAGCATAAAACACCAAAGGTTTATATTCATGGGATATGACCCACTACCCCCTCTGAATTTGAGTTTGCTTCTCTAAATTTGCCAGTCGAAATCAGCTCATGATGATGAGAAGCTCTTTAAAACGATCATTCTAATTTTGTAAGTTTTTACTTGCAGGAAATGTGAGAAGATGAATACTTTCATTTTTAATACATAACAAACATACATGTCTTCTTGTAACATATTTTATTAACTATGCTGTTGCTATTATTACTTGAATGATACTGATACACTTCTATAGCCCATGATGAATACTCAAGAACACAAACATAAACAATTATGCGTGTCCAAGACATGTCCTTCAGCTAGCTCGCCATCTTGACTTGTCTCTCATCTCTACTGCCAACCCGTGGCAACCAAAGACTCTTCTGCGCAGCTTAGCCAAACACACAAGAAAATCACAACAGTGTGGAAAGGGGGCTTTACAGTTAGTGCTGCTTCATGTGACCTCTAGCAAAATCTCTTTAACTATGACAGCTTATTTCATTCCCTCAAGGAACAGTCAAGCTCTTAGCTAAAATAATCATGTGTTTCTGTCTTACAACATAGTCTGAAAGTATATAATGATAAATATTTCCTCGTATATTCCCAGTACTTAATCTGATTTAGATTTATAAGTTGTTCACAGATCATACAGAATATCACATTTCAGCTATTACACCAAATGGAACAGAACAAATACAAGTACAAACTAAATTAAATTAAATTACCAGACTTATAATAGTAATGCAGCTGATTTCTAGTAAAATATTAGTACTGACCATCCCAACCCCTGCATTATGTGTTTTTATTACAATATTATTACCTTTTCTCTTCTACTGCTGGAGGCAGAGGAATTGAGGGGTCTGTTGTTCTTGCTCCACCAACTAGAGGATCAAACTTAATGTAAAGAGATTCTTTCCTTAAGTCTGTTGGGGCATTTGAGTTTCCAACAGAGTTCAGAAAATCAAAAGTTGCAGGATCTTTGAACACTGAAAATAATGAAGACATTAACACTTAAAACAGAGAAAATATCATCAGTTGAGGACTAGAATATAACAACTCCACTTTTATAGAGGGGGAAAAAAAATAGATGAAATAAATAAATAATGGGTATTTCAAACTCTTAGTTTAGGCATAATGAATAGAATGAGAAAGTGTGATGTCTCCACCGCTAATACAATGGTGGGTATAGGGAGAGCGGCGGTCCACCGAAACACTGGCAGCACCTTCGTTTGCGTTTCAACTTCTCAATGCTGCATCATGATAGTTTGGCATCTTATGATTAAACTCGCAATCTTTAATTAACCCTTGGTCCTATTTCTGTGAAATTTGTGCAGAAATAATCTGCACAACACAGTCCTTCTGATGGTTAAAACAGAGACTTAAAAAATGCGGACATAAATGTTTTTATTTCATTATATAAACATCACCAATTACACATAATTCATGGAGGGTGAAACGGAATTTGACTATGCGACAATTTTTTTCATTTTTGTGTCCCGTAAAAACTTCAAGCGAGAAAGTTTTAGTGAAATATTTCAACTTTATTTTAAATTCAGTACCACCTTTATATCTTGAATGGTTTACGAGTAATTGAGTGGTAATTATTCCGAGCGCTACAGCTGAATGAATGATGTGGGACGATCGTGAAATGTTGAGGGTGAAGCAAATTTGACTATGCGAAATTTATTATTTTATTTTTGTGTCCAGAAAGAGATCAAGCGTGTAAGGTTTAGTGAAATATTTGGATCTTATTATAAATCGAGTACCACCTATATATCTAGAATGGTTAACGAGTAATAGTAATTACTCTAAAGCTAAAGCTATCAGAATGGTATTAAGGTATTAGCAGGTATCTTTTCCATAAAATACTAGCAATAACGTAAAAATTTTTACATAATTTATTCGTGGACTCAATAATAAAACTATATTAACTGACTACTTGTACCCATACTGCAAGATTGACCCGCTGGGGAAAAGGAGTGAATGAAGCTTTTTTCTAACTTAGTAAATCTGCACTACTTTTATTTATGCATTTATTGGATAATTTATCATATTTTCTGTTCACTTATGTTAGTAATTTTTATGTATAATTATCATAGCAAATGTCTTATTAGTTTAATATATTGTTCCTTTTTTTAATAATATAATTTAACAACATAAGACATACATCAGTTACAGCGAACGGCGAATGGTCGAGGGTTTGAGCAAATAGCGGGCTGTAGTTAAGGCAAGAGGATTTAATTTTTTTAATGAAAAAATCAGGGAAAATGCTTTGAAATATTGTGTGATATATGTAGAATGCATTGCAAAACAATTGTTGCGTATGTGCGTCTTTATCGGATGTTGAGACGCCAATTTTAAAGATCACGCGCCCTATTTTTGTAGTGCTGCTTATGAAATTTTCCGTGCCCTGCAATTCACAAACCATCCCTTAGTTTATATTATCTCTGTTCACATAATTTGTACACAGATCTACACTTTTGACCGTGTTTCATCTACATAGCTTACCCCATACAGCCAGGAGAAAATTAATATTAATATAAATAATATTAATATTAATACAATATTAATACAAATTAATACTCAGTAATATTCTTATACAATGTAATATTAATATTAATTTATAAAATATCCCTTAGCTGTTTTCTACCCTAATTATATGTTGTTATTTCTATACAAATGTACATTCTTTAACAAATTCTCATCAAATTATACTAACATACCCTCTACCCTATTTTCTAGGCAACAAAATATTAGATCAACATCCCTTAGCTGTTTCAAACCTATATTATATAATTGTTCATTGCTTGTGAACATATTCGATTTTTGGAAAGATGTGGAACGAAATGTTACGGTCAAGCTTCTTGCAATCTGAGAAATTACTGTTACACACGGCCATGTTTATTTATGGAGATGAGATCTTCCAAGACGTGTAAAGCAGCCCGAAAATTGTCAAAAGTATCTAAGAATTCAATTTAGATAAGGTGAGTCATTTTGAAATAGATTAATGTATTATTTTGTTTAAGAATGTTTGCAATTTTTCCTATACCGCCCGTAGTAATCTTGCTCCCATGAATCTCAAGCAGAGTAACTGCTACCTAGCGGCGGAACCAGTGAACTACCTCAGTCATCACACTTTCTCCTCTATTCATTATGGCTTACGTATGCACTATTGTTGGGAGCTGACGAGATGATCCGTGATTTGGTGGTGGCATGCAGGGGGAAGACGGTGTTGTGCTATAACTGCACGTGTAGGGGAGCGCTGCTATTGGCTGCAGATAAGAGCTCCTCAGTCTGGCCAGGGATCATCTCGTCAGCTCCCAACAATATATGCATATACTGCAAAATCAATTTTCCACCTCCCAATATTGAAATAATATAATGTTCTCTGCCATGTTTCATGTGAGTCTCGTCAGTATTCTTAGCTTCTTTCTTCATTTTCTCAACCTTAGCTTGATGGATATGGTGTACTCCAATAATCACATTAGATTAACCAACATTCAAGCCTTTCTTAATTCATCTCAATTATTTTCATTTTTCTGTTGAGCTAACTTATTTGTATTATTAATTATTTAGTAACCATCTATGCTAGTTATTGATTTTAACTATGTTGTACCTCATTAAGAAAAACATCCTCCAAACAGATCTTATTGCATTGCCCATATTACATTTTGGGTTCTACAGTAACACATCTGTGCTTCAGTCAATATCTGTAAGTTAAATACGAGTCAACTGTTTATAACATAATAGTCTTGAGTGTAAAATTGGCAGTTCACTTCTAAAAAAATATTATCTTGCTACATATGCAAACTAAAACTAAACTCAGTGACACTACTTCCCTTGTGGATTAGGCCTACCATCCGACCACTGCAACATCTACCAGAGGCAGATGGCAGGACTGGGGGTATGTGATCAGTAGGGTTAGGATTTTTAGGTGCGCACCTTTTCTCGTAGGGTAAATTAAAGCTCTTCGGAAAGATACCACAGTGTGAGATTTTATCTATAGTCTAGAATGGAGACATTTTTGTAGCACCTTTTTTCCCTTTTTTAGTACCTTTTACCCCTTTTTTCTCAACAGTGCCCATAATCCCCTTTCTTCCCCTTTTTCATATACTGTAGCTTATCAATATTCTTCTAGAGTGCATTTTATCATTATAAAGCGTTATGAATGACTTGTGAGTTTCATTCCATTTTACTTCCAGTAAAAGCGGGACTGAAAGCACACCTGCAACAACAGAAAATGATACGTGTGTGCGTGAAAACCCTCTTTCTCTCACTTTGCCGAAACAAATAGCTCCCTACAATGGAAATGCATATTTCATTCCATCAACAATATTGTGTGTGCGCGCAAATCCTCTTTCACTTTGCCGAAACAAATAGCTTGCTACAATGGAAATGCATATTTCATTCCACCAAATTATAATTTATTATAAAAAAAATATTGTGTATACGCAAATCCTCTTTCTCTCACTTCCATCTTCTTGACTTCACCAGTCAGTAGTCTGTTGATCGTGAATGCAAATCTGTGATTAAATGAGTGTATTTTTGCCATGCCTAAGGTGTCCAGAGCCCGGTTATTTTCTCTGTCTCAGGAATTCAAACAAGATTCCGTAGAAACAGATGGAACTGTAATACGGTGTAGCATTTGCGATTCAGGAATTTTGTTAGATGAAAAACACCAGCGAGACCGCATCAAACAACACATTTCCACTTCTAAGCATCAAAAGAACAAGACACTTCAAGCAAATAAATCGCGACAACCTTTATTACGGAATGCGATTGAACAGTGTTCATCGAAAACTCAAAATTTGAAGAAATTCAACATTGATTTATGTGCTGCTCTTACACAAGCGGGAATTCCACTCAATAAGGTAAACCATCCGACTTTCAAAGGATTCCTTGAAAAATACACAAAGATGTCAGTGCCTGATGAGAGTACTATAAGAAGAAACTACATGGAGCCTGTTTACCAAGAAACCATAAAAACCATCAAGGAGAAAGTGACTGATTGTGATGTGGGAATCATATTGGATGAAACTACAGACTCAATGGAATGATATGTTTTGAACATTTTAGTTTTTCCCCTATCAGGGGAGAACGTTAAGCCCATGTTGTTTAAAATGTACGAACTGGAGAAAGCCAACGCCAGTACACTAATGCAATCAATCATGGACTTCTGTCAAAACCTGTGGCCAAGTGGTATCGCATTTGAAAAACTTCTTCTGGTGGTTACAGACCAGGCTCCATACATGGTTTCAGCAATTAACCAATTGAAACCTTTGTTCCCTAAGTTAAAGCATGTGACATGCCTAGTCCATGCCCTTCACAGGGTTTGTGAATCCATAAGGAATGAATACGACATTGCAAATGAATACATCTCTGCCCTGAAGAAGATTCTACAAAAAGCTCCGAGTCATGTTGTTGCCTACAAGGAAATCACTGGCCTCCCCCTTCCAAAATTCCCGGTCATTACTCGCTGGGGATCATGGATTCAGTGTGCTGTTATGTTGTGTGAGAATTTTGACAAGGATTTTGTGCTTTCATTGGATCCAGCAGACGCAGGTGCGATTTCCAAGGCCCAACAACTTCTGCTACCAGAAAAAATACAGAATTTGGAGACAGAACTATTTTGTGTCCATGGTTACAAGTACTTGACTGCAGCTATCAAACAATTGGAAGAACAAGGTCTCGAAAAGGAAAAACAATGGGATATTTTCACTTCAGTGAGGGACCAGTTAGAGGGCTTTGCTAAAGACAAACTTGAGTCTAGTCTTCAGAAAAATCCGGATGTTGAGGAATTTGCCACATGTGTAGAGTTGCCATTCCGAGTGAATACAAAGTTTGCCCTACTGGTTTCTGTGGATGTCGAAAGAAGCTTTAGCATGTACAAAGACATTCTATGTCCTAATAGAAACAGGCTTATTTTTAAAAATGTAGAGATGCTCAATGTCTTGAAGTACAACAGCTTCCTGTATTTTACTGTTTCTGGTGAGTGATGATTTGATGTGTTTTTTCGCAACTGAATAACTGTTAATAGAAGATAGATTTTTCTGAATTACTTGAGTAAAATAGCACCTTTTTGTCCCCTTTTTTACCATATTTTAGCGCTATTGCAGTTCAGATCCTTCGGCAAAAAGAAATAAATAAGATAACCAAATTAAATATAATAAATGACAGATTAATTGCCCAAATTTATTCAAACTAAAATCATAAAATCTCATAGCCCGTGTTTGGTCTTAAAATGACCGTGAAAAGACGGAACATTCATTATAAATATTATTAACTAGAAAAAAAGCAAAGGTAAAAAGTTTAACAACATCATTTTAAATAACTATTAAAATGAGATTGCAGTGGATAGACAGAGAAGCTGGGAATTTCCCTAGCAGACCTAGCGGGTGCGAGATAAGGCAATGCAGGTACACAGGTACAATGTATCGGGAATCTCCCGAGATCTAATCAAAAGAGGGTACTGATCCACTTAAGTAATTCTAAGAAGTCGGCTATTGTGTTCAAGCCTAGCTTCTGATGTTGCTACTGATACAACACGCTGTCCGAACCTTCTTAGAAATCCGAGACGCTAAGTTGTGGGTTTTGAGAATAAGGGAAATCCAATTGATTTCCATGGGAAATCCAATTGATTTCCATGGGAAACTAACATATTATTATTGGTCGGGAGATTTGCCAATAAGAACTGGTCTATAGTACCACGTGCCAGGATTCACGAATAATAATTAAGAAGAGTAGGGATAAATGTTGGTCCAAGAAAGTTTTCCTTAGGCCTACCGGGGCGCTGTAAAATCACTCTACTTCAAGGCCCCGTGCGTAGAGCAGTCAACAGGACTCTACTTCAAGGCCCCGCGCCTATAACAGTCATACACAACTCTACTTCGAGGCCCTGTGCCTATAACAGTCAATACATTCTGTTTCGGGGACTTGTGTCCACAATATTAATTGGACTTATAAAATTTTCGCTGTGGAATTAATCGACTTAGAAGGATTCTTACTTTCAATCGCGATTAGTCAAAATCATATACGGCAGCAATTGTATCACTAGTAACGATCTACCGAGAACTTGTAACAATATTAATTATTCACAAACAAATTTTGTAATTATTGTCAATGACTGGACTTGTATTTCCAACGTTTTGAATAAACAGAATATTCCTTCAGTGTTCAAAGAAACTGCATTATTATTCAAGCAATAATATTAAGGTGATCTTCGCTTCCTACCCTGAAGCTAGAGGGAAGTGCTCGACGATCGACTGACTGACCGGAGGCGAGTTCGGCACACAAAAACAGAAATAATCAGTATATGCATTATACTGTGGCGCCCAGGTAAACACAACATCTTTTCACTCCACCGAACCGCTGTACATGGCTATTTCCCAACGTGAGGCACGAGTGAAGCTGGACATCAAGGATCACCAACTTCAAAAATCATCCCAAAACGGAAGGAAGACACCGCAGAATTTCTAGAACGTCACCCGTAAAGGCACCGCTGGAATTCAAGATCGTGGTACATCAGATCCGGAGACCGTCGCAGAAAACATAAAAAAATCACCAACAGATAAGAACTTAAATATACATAGAGTTTCAGTAAAGTAAACAATTTTATTATCAATAATTTAAGAAACAGTAAATATTAATTAAATAAATTAGTAAGCCTGACATCAAATACTATTTTTTAAAAGTTTGCAATTTAAGATCAAAGTAAAATTAAACTGAAACTCACTAAGTAAATTAAAGAATAAATTCAAGTAAAATAAAATCTTTTTCAAATTAAAAGAACTCAGGCATATCGAATATTTATTGTGCAAGGGTATAATTATACATGTTATGCATTATATGTTGAACTTCTTAACCAAAGGTAAGGTAGATCGTAAGAGTGTATCAGTACCCTTATAATTTATGTATGTGGCTTAGAAACGGAAAAAAAATTACTAGGAATAAAATTAATATGGAAGGTGGAGAGGGGCACGACTTGCTTAATGGTGAGGAAATAAATAATTGTAGAATGGAGATTAACAATGAGAACAGTGTCGCGACAGGTGACGGAGTGTTGGAGCAGGGAGTTGATAATAGGCAGGAAAATAATGCAACAAATATTCAGCTAACTGAGAGTGAGAGTGTAACTGAACATAGGCCTAGGGAAATGAATCAAACCATAGACCCGAATTCTATTGCATATTTGATAGCTATGATGAGGGAATCTAAGGAAAGTATGAGGGAATCTAATGAAGCTATGATGAAGGGACTAGAAAAGTCAAGTAGTGAAACTAGGGAAAGTATCAAGGAACTAGAGAAAAATACCGGGGAAAAGATAGAGAAACTGGGAGATAGGATAGACCAATCGGACCAAGAACATAGGCAGAATGTAGATAGGCTTGAGAGGGAGCTTAATAATATAAAAGAGGTCCAATCTAACTTATGCAACGAAATCAGGGGAGAATTCTGTAGGGAACTTAAAGAAAGTGAAAAAGCAATGAGGCAAGAAATTAGTGAAAGTCAAGGGGAAATTAGGTCTGAATTAGAGGCTAATATGGCATCGGTAGATAGAAAAATAGAAATGCAGGGCAAGAAATATGAAGAAAAATTAGTCAATGAAAGGAAAATTTTGGAGAAGGAAATACAGAAATCGGAGTCTAGCTTGAAAAAGAATATGGAGACTCAGGTGGGAAAAGTAAAAGTAGGGTTAGGAGATAAAATCTCAGAAGTAAATGACAAGGTAGTGCATTTAGAAAATATATTAGCTGAGAAAATAGGAGAAATCTCTAAAGAAGTAAGCACGGTAGCTAAGGAGGTTGAAAATCATAGGCCTGTAGCAAATAACTATGCTGTAAATTGTAGTGAGGGTATATGTAATGGAATAGGAAATACATATAGGCCTCCTAGTGTTGCAAATGAGTCCTGTAATACCGTACACGAGACGGTAGCCACCAGCATGCCGGTAGTTAGCGATAATAGGATTAATATATGTAACCTAATAGGAAATGAGGTATCACTTCCCAGCTTCAATGAGAGCAACACGAGCCCTCAGAGCTTCTTGAAATCTGTTGAAGAATATTTTACTTTACGGTCTATTCCATCTCAGTACAAAATGTTGATCCTCGGTAGAGCCTTAAAAGGAAAAACAAAAGAGTGGTTTGAACTTACAGTACACCCGGAGTGCAACTATGAGGATTTTAAGCAGTTATTCTTAGCAAGATATTGGGGTGAGGCGAAGAGAGCTTTAGCTAGAAATGAGGTCTATAATGGAGATATTCACCTAGGGGCAACGTCTCTCTATTGGACCATTTCCTAAGAGTTATAGGCCTAATCAAGCTACTAGACCCCGGAATGCCAGAACGCGAAGCCATTCAGCTTGTGACGAGACATTTTCAGCCGGAAATATGTAACCTGCTTATAGTATCATGTCCCCAAACTTATAGCAAGGCTTTGGAGTTATTATCTAGTTTCGAAGTAGGAACTAACAGAGAAGAGCGTAGCGATAATAGGAGACAAAATGGACCGGATAATATGCAAGTGAATCAAGATACGAGGGGAGGTCCAAATAATGACAGAGGTAGATGGAACCATGGGCATGCTAACAGAAATGCGGAAACGAACAGAGGACCCCCTAATAATAACTCATATAGAAATAATGGGAACCAAAACTGGAGGGGAAATAATCAAGAAAATAGGCCTCAGGAAGACAGACAAGTAAATAATGTTCGATTTCATGGCAGGATGCAGAACGAAATAGGAGAGCGAATTCCAGAAAACCAGGGGGACATTAACATAGAAGGTGAAAGGAATCAGGCGCATAGCACGGGAAACCACAATGATATTCAGGGAGACATTCGTCACAGAAATGACGAAAGGCATGTAGCGCAAGACAGGCCTTTAAACTACTAGGAGACGCATTTGGAGGTCGAAATGACGTCACACAGACCGAGGGATTACAAGGATTAAAAAGACCTGATAATGAAAATAAAACACTAGAGAAGGGGTGCGTAGGAGGATGTGCAAATAGAGAGGGTATAACACCCACATATCCGCCATTAATAAGGGTAAAAATAGACCAATTTGAAGTCGATATGTTGGTGGATACTGGCTGTAGTTTTTCTCTAATAAACGAAAAATTCTATGAAACGCTGAAAGCAGCAAGAGTGCGCGTTCAGGAATTGAAAGTACATGGCCTATACGCACAAACTGCAATTGGTGCCAAATCCCATAAAATTGAGCATCAGTGTATGTTGCCGGTGGAAATTCAGGGAAAGAAGTTAGAAGTCTACTTTTTGACAATAAAACATTTAGCACATAAATTAATTCTGGGTTGTGATTCTATGACAGATCAACTAATGAGAATAAATTTTGAAGAAAATTGGGTAGAAATGGAATTAGATGAGAAAGAAAAGTTACGTGTACCGTTTTTATCTAATGAAAATATAATTACTAAGGAGTTGGAGTGCCAAAATGAAGATGTATTATTACGTGAGCCTTTCGTGGTGGAATCAGTTGGAGTGCAAGAGGGAAATAGTAGTGAGGAATATAGGCCTATGGGAAATAAACCGGCCGTATTCATATATGAAGGTGATAATGAGGCTGATTGTGACGAAAGTGTCGCAGAGTTACGGGGAATGGAATCTGATATTGTTGGAGAGGACGAAGAATATGATCATTTGTGCATTAAGGGTTCTAATAATTATGTAGATGAAAATGAATGTGAAACGGTACACGAGAATTTTACTAACATTAGTCAGAATGGAGGAAATGAAGAGGAAAATGTTGATATCGAATTAATTCTCAGAGAGAAAGTAGAAGAAATTGATGTGCTATCAGATGGTCAAAAGTCGACTTTATATAACATGCTTTATAAGAACAAATCAGTGTTCAGTTCAACTCCAGGCCTATTTCGGGGTTACCAACACAAATTTAAATTAAAACAAGATATTCCTGAGCGTCGCTATAAGAGTAGGCCAGTACCAATTTCAATGATGGAAGAAGCCGGTAAGCCAATAAATCCGATTTGTGATGTAGTAAAAGCACATGGAAAACTATGTTTAACCTTTGACTCTAGTTATCTTAAATTATTCATAGAAGCAGAAAATTTTTGGGCAGAACCAATAAAGGATATAAATCCGTAAAATGTATTCAGATGATCAGTGATTTTGTGTGACGTCATTTATCGACAAATGTATTGTATATATGAACAAAATAGAGGAAAGCAAGGAATAACCGAAAAGCATTGTACTGAGCTGGAGTAATGTAGGCCTATAACCTGTAATGTATATTTTCCGCGGTAAAATAGCTACTGGCATGATAGGTTATCAGTTCCACATAGGTTTAGGATTAGAGGAATGGGTATGAATGAGAGTAAAATATACGTGTGTATTTTGCATTGCAATATATTGTATTGAAATTGTGGTGAGGGCTGAATGAGCGCCCTTGTCATAAAAAAAAGTGTTTTTATGCATTCTTTATAATGTAGTGTAATAGTAGTGAGAACTGATTGATCGACCTTGTCAAAGCCTCATGAAAAAGTGTTTTTATGCCTTCTTTATAATATAGTGTAGGTGTAGTGAGAACTGCTTGATCGACCTTGTCAAAGTCTCAATATAAAAAAAAGTGTTTTTGTTTTTTTTATGCATTCAATATATTTTAGTGTAAATTTCAGTGAGAACTGCTTGAGCTTAATTTTCATGGTCTCACGAGGGTATATCGGTAAATTTATGGTGTTTACGTAAAATTTTGTTGTAATGTCTTGGTCGTGCAATAAACCAAGTAATACGTACAAACAACGTAACACTACAGAAAACCGCAAGATGTATGAAGGCATGAATGTGATAGGGTCACAAAACTTGTACATGTGGGACAGGATTTAAGGTGAAGTCTCGTGTCAAGATAGGAATTAAATTAGTTATGTATTTGTTTAAGATGGTTGCAACACTGGAGGAAAATAAGGTATAATATTTTGTGGAGAGATGCAGTATATTCAGCCAGTAAGTCAATCATAGGCTATGATGATTCCTGTCTTAATAGACTGGGGCATATATTGCAGTTCAGATCCTTCGGCAAAAAGAAATAAATAAGATAACCAAATTAAATATAATAAATGATAGATTAATTGCCCAAATTTATTCAAACTAAAATCATAAAATCTCATAGCCCGTGTTTGGTCTTAAAATGACCGTGAAAAGACGGAACATTCATTATAAATATTATTAACTAGAAAAAAAGCAAAGGTAAAAAGTTTAACAACATCATTTTAAATAACTATTAAAATGAGATTGCAGTGGATAGACAGAGAAGCTGGGAATTTCCCTAGCAGACCTAGCGGGTGCGAGATAAGGCAATGCAGGTACACAGGTACAATGTATCGGGAATCTCCCGAGATCTAATCAAAAGAGGGTACTGATCCACTTAAGTAATTCTAAGAAGTCGGCTATTGTGTTCAAGCCTAGCTTCTGATGTTGCTACTGATACAACACGCTGTCCGAACCTTCTTAGAAATCCAAGACGCTAAGTTGTGGGTTTTGAGAATAAGGGAAATCCAATTGATTTCCGTGGGAAACTAACATATTATTATTGGTCGGGAGATTTGCCAATAAGAACTGGTCTATAGTACCACGTGCCAGGATTCACGAATAATAATTAAGAAGAGTAGGGATAAATGTTGGTCCAAGAAAGTTTTCCTTAGGCCTACCGGGGCGCTGTAAAATCACTCTACTTCAAGGCCCCGTGCCTATAGCAGTCAAGTCAATTCTACTTCGGGGACTTGTGTCCACCGTATTAAATCACTCTACTTATCTTTGTGGCTTCGTGCCCACAGAATTAATTGGACTTATAAAATTTTCGCTGTGGAATTAATCGACTTTGTAGAACGTGCATCTCAGCGGACTGTATGATAGATAATTAGGGCTGATTAAAATCAAAATGCACGCCATACATTCCGATAGAAAATAAAATAATAGGTTTACAAGAAAACAAAGACCATAGGCGATGTAACACGACACTGAATTCTTCTAAAAGCACAATCACTCACTAATTCTTGTTTGATGTCTTGACGATCTTCTAAAGCTGAGATGATTGAATCCGCCCAATAAAAAACCTTGTTGGCTTCAATATAGATTTATTTAAGATTCCAGAGGACCATCGACGATACGTCGAGAACTTGTAATTATTAATTAAGCATATACATATAGCAATTGTATGCTATAAAATTGATTTACAGTTAATCTTGTAATGCCTTTTAATCTCAAGTCACAAACGCAATACTAATGTCAATAAATTAATTTGCGTTGTGTAGCGTCAAAGCAATATTCAAATATTTATGAATGTTAAAATCTTTTAAACACTCACTTGTGAAATAACTCCTTCTTGTAACGAATATCACTACAGGAAATAATCCTGAAGTCCAATCAAGTTATATTAAAGCTAGTAGATAAGCTTAGCAGCGACGTAGAAGAAATTCACCATTTTGCGGCGAATAATAATTAGAACTGCTTCTGTGCAGATAAAATTAATGTTGATAATTCCTTGAATCGTTGTAAACAGATTCCAAGACGAATAAGTATTATTAGCTGCTGCTAGCTGCATCCAGAGAGAATTGAAAATCCTTTCAGAGGATTACACAATAGACGACGAAGGAAGAATAATTAAGAAGTAAGGTTTGAATTGAAAACAATGACTTGTAACAATACTAAAGAATCAATCCCATTGGACGAAGATAAAAACGATTAGGCAATTTAAAGACAAAAGATAGTATTTTGACAATAAAAATAATAATTACTAGAAGGCCGTGAGAAAAATTAACATTGAATAAAATCTTACCAAGGCCGAAAAAAGACAAGAATAATTATTAAAAGATTATTATAGAAGGCCAAGAAAAAAAAATAAAAAACTCCATCAAATCTCAAGTATCAAACATAACTGAACATATTGCCCGCGATTATTCCACTTGTGGAATAATCTAACTAGAATGCGAAGTTATGTTTGACCTTGAGAAAGACAAAAAAAAAAATGACAAAAACACAAAACAAATAATGAAAAAATAACAATAACTAAGAATACATAGATGCCTAGAAGACAAAGACTAACTATCTAGTCTTCTGAGTCATGGATAGGTAAAGGTGCCAATTTAACAATTGGCCTCTTAAATAAACCTGAGGGGGTACGAACAGTAACCACCCTGACAAGGGAATCAGGACCAGGATGAACCTTTTCAATAACACCCAAAATCCATCTCAAAGGAGGAACGTTGTCTTCCATTACTAAGACTGGAGTGCCTATTGACACATTAGGCATAGTTCTAGTCCATTAGACTTCCTTTGAAGCGAATGGAGATAATCAGATGACCATCTCTTCCAAATACAGGTCACCAAATGATTAAGATTGTTCCAACGGGAACGGAGAGTATACCCGCCAGAAAGATCTGGACTAGGTAAAGATATAATAGCTTTTCCAATAAGGAAATGGCCAGGAGTAATAAAAGTAGAGTCATTGACGTCCTCGTACAGGGTGGTAAGAGGGCGTGAATTCAATAGAGACTCTATCTGAATGAGAAGAGTAGACATCTCTTCATAGTCAAAATTAAAAGAAGGTGCCATCCTATTAAGATGAATTTTCATCGAACGAACAGCAGCTTCATGAAGACCTCCCATATGTGGCGAATGAGGAGGTAGGAAATTCCATTTAATACGTAGGTGAGAAGTAGCATCCTGAATAATAGATTGATAATCATTAGATTGGAGTAGCTTGACAAGATTCTGTAAGTCAACCTTAGCACCAATAAAATTACTACCATTATCAGACGTAATGGAAGCAGGTGTGCCACGACGACAAGTAAATCTGGCGAAGGCAGAAAGAAAAGCACGAGCTGTGAGAGCGGTAACCAGCTCAATATGAACTGCCTTCGTAGACATACATACAAAGATAGCTATGTAAGCTTTGATACGAGTCTTTGAGCGAGGACCTCCATATTTGATGGAGTACGGCCCAGCGTAATCAACGCTAACATCATTGAATGCAGATGTATAATTAACCCTTTCAGAGGGCAAGTCAGCCATCTTTTGCTGAAATGGCTGAGGATTAAAGCGTAAGCATTTAACACAGGTTCTCAAAACACTGCGGATAGTCTTACGAAGAGAAAATATCCAAAATTTCTCTCTTAAATGAGACATGATTAGTTGAGGTCCAGCATGCAACAATCTAATATGAGTATAATAAATAAGGTGCCTAGTAAATCCATGTTTAGCTGGCAATAGCATCTGATGCTTGTGTTCAAACTTTAAGTTGGAATTTTTGAGGCGTCCACCAACTCGAAGGATACCGTCTTGAAGCATGAAAGGGCTAAACTGATGTAGCTTGCTAGTAATCGATACTTCAAGACCAGTGGAAAGAGATTGAATCTCCTTGGAATAAACTTGACGCTGAATTATTTTAACACAGCAATTGATTGAATTCTCAATTTCAATAGGTAAGAATGGACCTTCAGATCGAGTCTGAGCCTTACGGCAATTATTGGCAAATCTCAAAATGAAAGCCATAATGCGAACAGTCTTTAAATAACTGAACTTAGCTAACCAAGTGCTAAGGTCAGAAACATCAGACTCAATAAGAGCCACAACCTTCAGTTCTGAAGGCGGAGTAGAATGAGAAGGAGAATACTTAGCAGTACAATCCTCAATAGCAGGTTCCATATGACCCAGTTCTTCATATTCAGACATAAACTTGCAATTCTCTAAATGGAGAGAGGGATTAGAAGATAATCGCTTCTCCAAAGAATGAAACCCTTTTAAAGCTTGGGCCTTAGTAGTGCCCAAAGTCTCTGGGTCAATTCGAAAAGGAAGCTTCACAATATACCTCCCATCAGAATCTCTCTGAGTAGTGTCTAAGAAATGCTTCTCACAGAAGGACTCGTCAGGAAAAGGAGCACAATTAGAAACCTTCTCTGACTCCCAAAATTTAGTGAGTTGATTACTAACATCTTCATCAGAAGTTAAGAAGGCTGAATAATTGGCAAAAGTTTCCCCGGAATTAGCAGGTTCGAATATGGGAGACTCATTCTGATTGAATCGCTTCTCGCAATGAGTCAAATGAGTATGAGGACGTTGGGGAGAAGGAGAAGGAGGCAAATTGCCTGATAAATACCAGCCTAGCCTGGAATTCTGAATGGTGGGATAGTTGGGGGCAGATATCTGACCAGGAGCTATGATTTGGGAAAAGATTTCAACTCCCAAGAGCAGTTCAACATATTTAGGTTTATTAAACTGCAGATCAGCTAATTGCAGATTGGGGGGAATATTCCATCCCTGAATGTCAATTGAGTGTTTTGGAAATTTGGATGTAGAGATTTTTGGGATAACAATAGCCTCAGTATCATAGTGCCAAGGAGTGGTACGAGATTTAAGTGATATCGATGCAAGCCTTTGTGTGCTTACATTAGTGGATAGTACACCAGCCAGCGTAGTGCGATGAGGTAAAGTAGACAAGCCTAACTGTTTAAATAACTTCTTACTGATTAGGTTACAGTTAGAACCGCTATCTAGAAGCGCTGTAGCCTCTACAGCACGACTATTTTTGTCGAGAATTACCACAGTGGCCGTGGGAAGCAGACATTTTTGCTGTGAGTTTCCAGAGGACATTACATTGACTGCATTTTCTGCCGGCAAATTATTAGAAACGTGATTATGCAAATAAACACTGTGTTTTGCGTTGCAAACACTGCAACGATAGTTACTACAATTGGATTCGTGGCCGTTTGCGCCAAGGCAAACACGACAACAATTGTGATCTTTCACAAATTGATCACGATGCACAAATTTCATTGTCTTGAACTTGTCACAGCGATAGAGAGGATGTTGCGCATTATGACAACAAACACAATTGTTTCTCGTGGGCTGATGCTTGACCTTAGCTTTGGTAGTGAGAGCAGAAGCAGGCGCAGATTTAGCAGACTGACTACGCAGGGCTGCCTCCGTCATCTGCAACACCCTGACTCTCGACTCCAAAAAGCTAAACAAATCTCTCAGTTTAGGGAGACTACCAAGTTTAATTGAGGACTCCCAATCCTTGATTAGACTCACAGGGAGCTTATCCACAATTATACGTGAAATGATGAGGTCAGACAAGGAAACCTCAGTATTCAAAGCGTGCAGAGCATGCTCGGTGCTTACAAAATGGTCCAAGTAGCGTTGAAGCGACTCTGCGGAAGACCCTACTATGGCGGGTGCAGAGAATAAATGATCTAAGTGCGTATTTGCAATCAAACGATCATTGTCAAACCTTTCTGCTAAGGTTTTCCAAGCCACTTCGAAAGTAGCAGATGAAACGGGAATATTTTGTATAACAGTCATCACTTCAGGTGACAAACATGATTTCAGATATTGGAATTTATCCATATCTGAAATGTGGCTGTGATTAATGATGAGGGATGTAAAGGTATCCCTGAACTCAATCCAATTCCTAGGGTCGCCGGAAAATTGAGGTAATTTTAATTCCGGGAGTTTGGGCAAATTAGGGAGATGAGAGTCGAGCGATGAACGCTGACTAATCGATTGAGATTGTTCAGACTCATACAATAACTTGTTGTCGAGAATGAGTGAATCAATAAATAAAAAGGCAGCAGCATATTCGGTTTGAATATGTTGTTCTAGTTGCTCAGCCTCCTGATCCGAAACATCAAAGAATTGAGGACTTTCATCCCTATATCTATCCATAAGCCTTTGAAGTTCGGAACGATAGAACAAAGCCTTACGATATGAGAGTTTATCTTGAATCTCAAATTCATGTATAGTCTGAAATGTATTGAAGAGCTGAACCCTTAACCGTTCAAAACTAGCAAGAGCTTTAGCTTTGGCCTCGGCCCTTTCTTGCTCAGCCTTAGCTGCGGCTTCGGCCTCTTTGCGCTCAGCCTTAGCTGCGGCTTCGGCCTCCTTGCGCTCGGCTTTAGCCCTCACTTGCTCGGCAATGGCTTTAGCCTCAGCTTCTTTGCGTTCGGCTATAGCCTTAGCCTCAGCTTCTTTGCGTTCGGCTATAGCCCTCTCTTGCTCGGCAATAGCTCTAGCCTCGGCTTTTTCGCGGTCGGCAATAGCTCTAGCCTCGGCTTTTTCGCGGTCGGCAATAGCTTTATTGAAAGAAGTAATCTGTTTATTATAATATTGAGTAGCTCGATCGATAACTTTCTCTACTTCTAATCTGTAAGCTTCTTCATGTTCAGAGTAATCTAGCTCGTCTATTTCAGATTGAACTTTATCATATTCATTTTCAAACTGATCTAGTTTAATTTTAAAGTTCAAGAAGTCTTGGTAAGATCCTTCATCATTAATAACTGAATTAAGGATATTATTAGCCTTACGCGTGATCTTCGCCTTTATGGGAGTACGCTTAGCCTTAAGGGACTTTAAAACAGCCTCAGGATTATCCATGATGTGATATTCGCAATTAATTGTCCAAAAAATCACAATACTTCACTTATTGAAGTTGGGAACCTGAGCTAAATCTAAGATTAGTTGTTGCCCGCATTCGGGACAAATAACATAATAAGTGTAACTGGTTTTACAAAGGTAAGTACAAGCGTGTAACACATGAAAAGGTGTAACTGGTTTTACAAAGGTAAGTACAAGTGTGTAAATACAAATACCCTTGAAAACATTCACTGAAATCAGCTGTTGAAAATGGCCTCACACGTGTAAAACACGGAGGCGAAGCACTAAAATTAGCTTGAATGATAAAGATGTAGTAATATCTACTACGCTCAAACTGACCTAAATGGTCAGGAGAAAAACAATGTTCTTCAATAGTCAATAATATAGTTAAATATAGTGCTCAAACAGCAATATCTGGAGCACCAACAGCTTTAAAGAATGAACTTATATTGAATAAGTCCGGGCGGAATGAAAAAATAGTGTCGTTTACAATAAGTCTGTTACAATAGAGGTTCCATCCGGCCCGGAAAGGAAAGAAAAAATGTAGAACGTGCATCTCAGCGGACTGTATGATAGATAATTAGGGCTGATTAAAATCAAAATGCACGCCATACATTCCGATAGAAAATAAAATAATAGGTTTACAAGAAAACAAAGACCATAGGCGATGTAACACGACACTGAATTCTTCTAAAAGCACAATCACTCACTAATTCTTGTTTGATGTCTTGACGATCTTCTAAAGCTGAGATGATTGAATCCGCCCAATAAAAAACCTTGTTGGCTTCAATATAGATTTATTTAAGATTCCAGAGGACCATCGACGATACGTCGAGAACTTGTAATTATTAATTAAGCATATACATATAGCAATTGTATGCTATAAAATTGATTTACAGTTAATCTTGTAATGCCTTTTAATCTCAAGTCACAAACGCAATACTAATGTCAATAAATTAATTTGCGTTGTGTAGCGTCAAAGCAATATTCAAATATTTATGAATGTTAAAATCTTTTAAACACTCACTTGTGAAATAACTCCTTCTTGTAACGAATATCACTACAGGAAATAATCCTGAAGTCCAATCAAGTTATATTAAAGCTAGTAGATAAGCTTAGCAGCGACGTAGAAGAAATTCACCATTTTGCGGCGAATAATAATTAGAACTGCTTCTGTGCAGATAAAATTAATGTTGATAATTCCTTGAATCGTTGTAAACAGATTCCAAGACGAATAAGTATTATTAGCTGCTGCTAGCTGCATCCAGAGAGAATTGAAAATCCTTTCAGAGGATTACACAATAGACGACGAAGGAAGAATAATTAAGAAGTAAGGTTTGAATTGAAAACAATGACTTGTAACAATACTAAAGAATCAATCCCATTGGACGAAGATAAAAACGATTAGGCAATTTAAAGACAAAAGATAGTATTTTGACAATAAAAATAATAATTACTAGAAGGCCGTGAGAAAAATTAACATTGAATAAAATCTTACCAAGGCCGAAAAAAGACAAGAATAATTATTAAAAGATTATTATAGAAGGCCAAGAAAAAAAAATAAAAAACTCCATCAAATCTCAAGTATCAAACATAACTGAACAACTTAGAAGGATTCTTACTTCCAATCGCAATTAGTCAAAATCATATACGGCAGCAATTGTATCACTAGTAACGATCTACCGAGAACTTGTAACAATACTAATTATTCACAAACAAATTTTGTAATTATTGTCAATGACTGGACTTGTATTTCCAACGTTTTGAATAAACAGAATATTCCTTCAGTGTTCAAAGAAACTGCATTATTATTCAAGCAATAATATTAAGGTGTTCTTCGCTTCCTACCCTGAAGCTAGAGGGAAGTGCTCGACGATCGACTGACTGACCGGAGGCGAGTTCGACAAAGACAGAAATAATTCAGTATATGCATTATACTGTGGCGCCCAGGTAACAAACATCATTGTTACACCGAACCGCTGTAGCGCCTTTTCCCTCCCTTTTTACATATAAAATTTGCACCTAAAAATCCTAACCCTGGTGATCAGCATGCCAACACCCATGGCCATTAATGATGGTTTTCCGTGATCATAGCCGCTACTTCTCAATCAAGTAGCTCCTCAGCTTGGATCACAAGGCTGAGTGCACCTGTTCCCAACCTTCCTAGCTCAGAAAAATCCATGCCTGCAGATCCATACCCAGTGATGCTAACCACAAATATGGTTGCCAACATGCTTATCAGCACTAATTGACCTCCACATGCAATTCTTTCCAACATCAAATTGATAATGGGGTATTGTTTATGTAGGTGTGGTTGTGTCCTACATGTTCCTTCAGTTGGTATCTGTGGTAGATATAACACTGTAATTACATCTAAACTCACTGTAGATTCTACAATCTACCACAACCATCCTATCCAAAAAAGACCTAATAACAGACTTGAATTGATGGGAAGAACTGCACAAGGATGATGTACTGACGCTGAATCTTATAGCAAGACCAAGGTTTTAGAAGTGAACCACCAATTTTAAACTCAAGACTATAATTTTATAAACCAATGAAATATATTTATACAGGGTGTTAATGAATAACACCGAAATATTTTACCTGTGTACAGAGAGAGCATAGACAAGCAACTTTTATTAGGAGATTTTTGCTCTATGGATTCAATTTTTCCTGTTACAGCATAAAAAATTCAAGGGCAATGGCCGCCACTGACTTCTAACATTTGAAAAAAATGCAAAACATAGGAACTTCATTGTTAACACTGTAGTTATGAATAAAAGAGCTAATGCACTGGAGGCCAGTCATGTGATTAGCCTGTAAATTTTGCGGATTATAGAAGCACTAAATTATGATATACCTGTTGATGAATGATTAAGGATCAGGTTTTTATCAATCACTAAGAAGGGATGAAGTCAATTTAATGAAAATTTTAACCATATTTTGCTTAATTATCGACTTATGAGCACCAAATTGTAATGACTTTAATGCCCTGTAGCATACACATTTTACGTCACAGAGCAAAAATCTCCTAATAAAAGTTGCTTGTCTACGTCCCCTCCATACACAGGTAACATATTTTGTTATTCATTAACACCCTGTATTATAGATTATAGTTAATGACTTGCGCTGATGTGTTTCTACTCTGTTTGGATAATGCAGCATTTGAATTAATACTAGACAGATAAAAGCTAAAGGATATGGATGAAATTAGGTTTTGCAAAGTTTTGCATTGCAATTGAATGTACTTGAAGCACTTGCATGAAACATACTAGTGACACTGAATTATGACACTGTGCAGTTTTGGCTGATTTCAACTTTTCTGCAGAACTTTAATGATTTTTGAGATCATGCACATGTTTTAGCTGGTACATATTTTGTAAAATAAAGTAAGGAAGTGGGGATATTGTGAAATGCTTGGATTTATGTGCAGTCCAAATGTGTTGGTGGGATTTCAATGACTTGAACTTATAGTGCGAGATCCGGTAAAAGAAATATATACCCTCATCTGTTATTTAATGATGATAATGAATTTTTGTTAGATAATATATACATCGATACATCGCAAATGGGTTGCCTAGCCAAATCGCGTACCGATGCTGTTAAATAATAATAATTCTAATTAAATTTTTTCGATAAACTTCCCCCATTTGTTATTTATAAAAATCGAGCATTAGCTGAGAGAATATGCCCCAAGGAATTGAAAAAATAAAGGTTGCCTACTTTCTCCTCTGCCCAACTACGGAGTTGTCAGGTACAAACAGGTGAGTAAGCGTTGTTAATATACCCTCATCAGTTATTTAAATTATTATTACATCAAATGAAAGGTTATTTTATTCTCAATCCAACCGTATTAGGTTGCCTTAGCAAAAGGTGTATCAAATCTATGGTTGCCTAGATTTTAGATGTAAAGTTTTCAGCGCGAGCGTAGAGAGTGACAGAAGCGGTGCCCGCGTAACTCCATGCGACAGACCAAGATGCAGAGAGTTCTTTTCAAAGAAGATTTTTCCGATAGTGTAAGCGCGTTCCATTGATCAAATATTGGAATCAAGTCAGATTAAATATTAACAACGATATCAAATTATTTTCACTCACACATTTATTTATCAGCGACTATACATAATTATGAAATAATAAGTTTTTCTGTTCAAAAGGTACATCTTTCAAGGGACGAATTTTCCGATCGTTTAAGCGCGGATTAAATACTGGCGAAAGTCAGATTAAATATCACATAATGATACCAACATTTTATTTATTCATACATAAATTTATCAATAGCGAAATATCTTAGTGAAAAGGTTTTATATAAAAAAACTTATTCTGATTCTGACTCGTCAGAAGTGCCTATGTCACAATCTAATTCTAATTCTTCATCGTTTTCTTTTTGTTTTGATTCTCTGAGTATATCCTCAATGTGTAAGGGTGTTGGTTCCCCTACGATCCACGCTGACTACAAATAGCTATCCCAAAACCAATCGAAACCTTCAGGATTTAGTTTGACGCAGCATGCATCAATTGCATGAAGCCACATAGAATTTACATAGATTGTGCGCAAAGTTTTATGTTTGAGTGAGATCCAGCCAGCATACATGGGATCAGATTTGAGTTGATGCCTTTAATCTTCTTCATAAAAAGCTCTTGGTGTTTGTTCGTTTCATATGTTTTTTTTTTGGAACAGTTGATATCTAGTGTCTTTGATATTAAAACATTGCTTGATCCCATAAAGAAGGGCAGTAAACTCCTAAACACGTTGAATTTTCTCTTCGACGAGTACATCTACTGGGTCCGTCAATGATGCGAATATTTCTGGAAATCCGTTCGTCTTGAAAATGTTTGAAAAGGCTTGACTCCCTCTGTTATAAAATGTAGCTGTGTAATCACAGCCCGTAAATGCGTGGAACGCTGGCAGAGCCAGGCATAAAGTATGACCCTATTTCATTGCCGGCTCAGTACAGTTAACGCAATCAAGATCTTTCTTATTGTTTTTCTTTGACGATGAATCCGCCAACCAAATTTGAGTCTGCGGAACTTTCTGAATATTGGCCAGTAAAATTACCAAGACATCGGTATAATTAGCTTTGACCAATATTTTCGAACTAGGTGGTGCTTTTAATACACGAAACATTATCCGCGTATCTGCCTCTTCACGTTGACATAAATAATCTTCTTCACGTTTCACGACGTGATTTCCGACTGTATGGTAAGAAAAACAGTGTTCTCCAACCGTTATAAAAAAATTATCATTTGCCCAGTATCTAGCCAAGAATTGTACCAGGGCTTTTTGAAACGGTAATTTTTTAGATTTCCTAGAAAATCGCTAGGTCTTGGTTGAACAAGTCCTTGGATGACATAGGCTATGGTCTATCGAGCTCCAGCCGACTTTGACGTTCACAGTCTTTGATAGAGGGTATTATGTGCCTATCAGAAATTATGTGTACTTCAGAGGCATTTGTTGAGCAAAATATTATAAAGATCGATTCAGCAACATTGTCAAATGTCTGCAGCATAGATGACATACAAGTAGTAAAAACCGTCTATTATTTCAATATCGATACCGGTGTACGCAAGAGCATGTTTGTTTACAACGGGTGGGCGCACTCCTGACTCGCTACATTTTTGTCTGTCGTAACTCTTCTCTGTCAGTCTCTATGGTCGCGCTGAAAACTTTACATCTAAAATCTAGGCAACCATGGATTTAATACACCTTTTGCTAAGGCAACCTAATACGGTTGGATTGAGAATAACCTTTCATTTGATGTAATAATAATTTAAATAACTGATGAGGGTATATTAACAACGCTTACTCACCTCTTTGTATCTGACAACTCCATAGTTGGGCAGAGGGGAAAGTAGGCAACCTTTATTTTTTCAATTCCTTGGGGCATATTCTCTCAGCTAATGCTCGATTTATATAAATAACAAATGGGGGAAGTTTATCGAAAAAATTTAATTAGAATTATTATTATTTCACAGCACAGCCATTTCATAAATACGGGTGGGACATTCTGACAAATTATATTAGCTATTTTTGTTTATTAAATATCATAAATAATAAACTAGAATTGGTTCTTCACATTCTGTAAAATGTACAATGCCTTCTCCTTCACACTACATGCAAAGCATTATTTAAAATTTATTCTGAATATTTTAAATTTGTTTTTCAAAATCTGTTACGGGTGGGACATAATTTGGACACTGATTTTAATGATGCAAAACAAAAGCTCATTTTCTATTCTGCTATTACTGTTAGGGTCTTAATGTTGTTATTAATGAAGGTATGAGGGATTAAATACAAATTATAAACTGTTTCCAGGTTGTCAAAACATTTATTTAACTCATTAATAATAATTTAACAAAACTATCACGGTTACGGGTGGGACGTTACGGGTGGGACAAAAATTCCCTTGTTTGTTATTTTACATAGTAATTAACCACACATATTTTTTGAAGGTAATCTTATACCAAATTGTACCTTAAGATGTATATTTTCTCAAATGAAAATGGACATAGCTGATTACTCTTGACTACTTGGTATTAAAGAGTGTTAAAATCATGCTAAAAATGGCAAAAAAAAGTAACTCAATGCAATAAATAAGTAAATCGACAGATTTTACACATGAAACCACTTCAGATACACCTAAGTCCTTAAAATTCAGAGAATTTGAGGTTTTAAACTTATTTTTGACCACCCAATTGCAATAATTTTATAACTTCTCTCTTTGAGGGAAAAATTCCATTATTTTATGAAATGGCTGAGCATCGGTACGCGATTTGGCTAGGCAACCCATTTGCGATGTATCGATGTATATATTATCTAACAAAAATTCATTATCATCATTAAATAACAGATGAGGGTATATATTTCTTATACCGGATCTTAGACTATTAAAAAATGAAGTGAAACATGCAGCTGCACTGGAATCTGTTTTGAAGGAAATGGGTGTAATTAATTTCACGAAAACACTTTTGTGAAAGCAGTTACAAATCCTAGTGTCATCATGTAAACTAGCCTTAGGACTAAGCATAGGTGTTTATTAAATGTTTGATAGTACATTTTTTATTACTCCCACTCATGGCTGACTTTAGAATTTGGTTGTCTATTTCGGAATAAATTTTTAACTGAACAGAGAGATACCTCCACATTTAGAAATTAGTTAGTAGGAAAATACAGTGAAACCTCTGCATAACAATATTTGTGGGCCCTAGCACATTATATTGTTATATAAGGGTTGTTGTTATATTGAGGGACTATGATATACCACACATTTAAAAGACTGTGGGCTGAAAATTGTGTAATCTGCAGGATAATTCATGAAACAGACATGCACAGAAATGGAAAATTGTTAATCACAAATACAAAGCTTAAAAAAAAATGCTAATTTTATTACTCATCTTACTGGCTTCCATTGAATTGTAAAGATAGCTACTTTACAGTTGCGGATACTTACAGGAAAAGACAAGCATCCACGGAACCTTCCACGCATGCGTGATAAGTCCGGCAGTCGACATGTGTTCTGTTGCTATTAAGTTCATAACATGGACAGTTATTTCTTTTCCAGTATTAGGAATTAATTTAGGAGTCATGAGATCACGTTTTAAAAAATAATATTGATAACTAAAGAAAAATTAATATTGGTAATATTCAACATTAGCGTAAGTTATCATGGCAGCAGTCACTGCCTCCCTAATAATACGTCAGGTGCCTCCAGGTAAATTCTAGGTCAGTGACAGGTTTTGTTAGGTTAGGAATGTTTATGTTAGTTTAGGAGCAATATACTGAATAGCGTGACCTAAAACTATTTGCTCCTAAACTAACATAAACGTTCCTAACCTAACAAAACCTGTCACTGACCAATGCTCAGTATGTAAGAAACTTTAGACACCAAACCTATTTTAAAAAACATACATGTTGACTGCTGGACTTATCACGCATGCATGGAAGTCGCTCATGCGTGGAAGGTACCGTGGACGCTTGTCTTTTCCTGTATGTATCCACAAGTGAAAAACATAAAAAAAAAAAAAAAAACTATTTTAACATCATGGATCACGGCACGCTTTGAGCCTAGCTACATGTCAGAAACTTCAAACTCGTAGATAGTGGAAAGAGGGAAGAAAAAGACAAGCAAATTCACCACATAGCTAAGGTAAAATATTAAAACAGTTGCTCTTTAATGTTTTATTTGCATATTACGTAAATGTTGAAGTAACAACCTAACTCACAGAATGTTTTTGGACACATAAGGGAGATTTTAGCCACAGTGATCCTATTTTCCACCCCTCTTGAACCTTTCTTTTCTGGAAACAGGTACCCAAAAAACTATATTGGTGGCTGGGAAGGTTATTGATCTGATACCAGCTACCATCCATACGTAGCTGATAAGTAACAATTCAACCTCAAAATACTGTTATACGAGGCCTGTCTAAAAAGTATCCGACCTTTAATTTTCACGCGCATAATATTAATGCTAGGGTAGCGCCACTGTGCACAATGGAAGAAGAGAGCTTAATGCACATGCTTGAATTTTTTCTCTGCCTTCGAAAGTGCCAGTCACTCCCTACTAGCCTCAGAGTGAGGTCCCATGATAAGCGCTCGGCGCATTTTGATATCTCTCAAGATGACTGAACGAGTTGAGCTGCATCAAATTTTGTCAAAAGCTTGGTGATTCTCAAAGCAAAACAATTCGGAAGATTCAGCAGGAGTTTGGAGATGATGCTATGGGGGTAATACAAATCAAGGAGTGGTTCAACCGATTAACCGATTCAAAAAGGCCACACATCGGCAGAGAGTGACCAGCATTCCGGGAGGCCACAAACCGCTCGGAATGCAGCTTGTCATTGAGAGGGTTGAACATCTGGTAATGGAAGATCGTCGTTTGACCGTACCAGAGATTGCCGAAGAGGTTGGGATCAGTAAAGATTCCGCACATGCAATTTTGCGTGATGATTTGAACATGCGCAGAGTGGCTGCAAAATTTGTGCCAAAGCTGCTTTCAGCGGAACAGAAAGAACTCCGCCTTCAGTTTGCAATGGATCTGCTGGACACTTCTAACACTTCTGCTGAATCTTCCGAATTGTTCCGCTTTGAGAATCACCAAGCTTTTGACAAAATTTGCTGCAGTATCTTGAGGTATATCAAAATGCGCCGAGCGCTTATCACGGGACCTCACTCTGAGGCTAGCAGGCAGTGACTGGCACTTTCAAAGGCAGAGAAAAAATTCAAGCATGCTCATTAAGCTCTCTTCTTCCATTGTGCACAGTGGCGCCACCCTAGCATTAATATTACGCGCGTGAAAATTAAAGGTTGGATACTTTTTAGACAGACCTCGTAAAAGGGTTCATCGTTATCTATTTAACTATTTCCTATCTTAATAATACATTTAACATTATAATAATATATTTATTAAGATAGGAAATTTGCCGGGATCAAACAAAAATATGGCTATATGTGGGTTTAACATTATATCGATCTTCATTATACAGAGGTTTGACTGTATAACAATGTTAATCAGGCAAGTAAATTGCCTGTATCATACCTATAGATTAACGTTTGATGGTTTGAATGTTTCAATGTGACGAACTAAAACCAATTAAATAATACTATAACTGTAATGCACTAATGCATCACAAAATCTTGCAGTAATGTATTCAAGAGGAGAATTTTTCTCTTAAAATCTTCTTAAATGTAATTAAAGCTATAAATACAACAAAAATAAAGGTGAAAATAATTTATATTCCAAGTTTTCCTTGTTCATTACATTCTTAAACATGTCATATTTCCTCACAAGGGCTCATATAAAAAATTACCTTCAAATTTTGCTAACAGAATCTCTGTCCTAAAGGTAGAGATCTGTGAAATTCGCACGATGGGATATCATAAATTGCTCTCATTTCGACAAATGTTTGTAAACTTTTCTCTTACCTCCACTCATAACCCCCCAAAAAGTAATAATTTTGAATAGTGAAATATCGCAAATTCATATAATAGCATGAAAAATAATTAATTCCAGCAAAAATTGTTTTATATGAATGAAATCTTAGTATTCCCCTGCGACTTGTCAACAAATAAATACATTGGCCACGCTGCCATAGAGTCAATTTTCTTTCTAACCCAAAATGCTCACAGCACATAATGCAGGAGAAAAAAAAAAGATCAACCAGTGATGCGATGCATGTCGCAGCACATTCAGAAATATGACTTCCTAATTTTGTTCCCCGGTATGCTGGAATACAATTTCAATTCTGTTTTTGAAAATTGTTTATTTCATAAAGCCTTGCATATATCAAACCCAATCACGAGCATTCACAATGAACTTATGAAATGAATAAATATTTCCTACAATAAAGGAAAATACAAGCAGTGGGAAGTTTGAATTAAGCTGACAATAAAAATACCTGGCTTTTAGTAGGCTAACTCATAATAATCAAAATATGTAAATTAAAAAATATGCACATATATGAGGTAGATCATTAAATGATTAAAATTTGTTAAAATAACACTGCCAACTTAGTAATAACACTGAAATATTGGAACTTTAAAAAGAATTTTGCTTAAAAATAAAACCATTTCCACATCTTTGCCTATAGGAAGACCATATACTTGAAACTAACTACAATTTTCAACTGGAATGTTTCCAGATCATGGCTGCAGTATTGGCAGGTAAAGCAACCAGCCAGTAGCATTAACATCCTTCACACCAGCTGGTTGCCAATGCACCATGCATAGGAACACAAGATAAGACCGGCTAGCAGGTATCTCCCACAAACAACTTACAACTGCTTCACATGGAGGTGAAAGTATAACTGAAATTACTTATTTTTACTGATTGATAAAACCACTATTTCTTTTGCATCATGCAAATTGAATAACACTTTTTACTTTCAAACTGTTCTACCCATTATTCCTCACTTGTGTGCAATTCAAACATGGGAAGTTGTTCATTGAACATGTAACTACTTGCAAACCAAGAATATTTTTAAGCTTTGAAATTAATTTTCCCCACAAGATTTGCATTTTAAATGCCCCAAGTTCACAGTCTCATAGCTTCATCACTAAAATTTTTGTTTACTCTTTTCTGCTTCTATGAACGGGAATATAACTATTCATAAATAATTGTTTTATGTTCAACAGGATTTTCTACCATAGTTTCAAGTATCTTCTTTCCATGAGTACCGGTAGAGATTCTGCAATATGTTGTAAAACAAAAGCACTTTTTACTACCTTTATTAAGTCAGTATGTTCAAGCCATATTTTATAATTACTGCTAGTGTTTTCGTTTTTCCTGCAGGGAGACAAACTTCTTGAATTAGTGTATTCCAGAGATTAGAATTTGAAACTCAAAATGCAATTGCAATCAATTTTCCGAGAAAAACACCATGAATAACCACACTGACTAACAAACTTCAGAAGAATAAGATAAAGATTTAAAATTGACTGCACCTCTCAATGTGGTTGCAGATGTGAAGTGTGTCATGTGATCTACCGCTACAGGGGACCAAGATTGCCGAAACTCAACACTGCAGTAACTTTCCAATTCTCCTATTGTTTTACAGCAACTTTCCACCCCATTCTCGGGAGCTCTCTACTTAAAATCACAGTTAGTTTTGATACACAATCTTCCAAGGATGTAGGCTCTGTTAAGGAAATCTGAAGGCAAGTTTCAATGCGAGCTCATTAATAGTTAGTTAGTCTTAAAAAGTGCATTAGATTAAGAAACAAATTAATTACTAGATTGTATTTGACATCTGAAAACATGTTCAACCTGTTCGTGTTCAAAATGTAAAGATGGCACGACATGTGCCGAAACTAGCACAGAGACTTGGGAAGAAAGAAAGAAAGAAAGAAAGGAAGGAAGAAAGAAAGGAAGGAAAAAACCCTAAGAAGATATGTGAATTTATAGAACTTCAATTTTTAAAACTTTCACTGAAAACTTCCAATTATAAACACTGAGGACATCATTCTTAGGGCAAGTTTCTAAATTCACCGATGGATTGTTTGCACTGATTTCCATCTTAGTTGAATGTGTGATGGTTCAGATGAATCACCACCATTATGACAAACTGACAATTCAAAATCGTGTAATGGAGACAGCGCATGTAAGATTCATAACAACATAACCTAGACAAAATTACAGACACACAAATAGTAGCTAAACATATTTTTGAGGGTTGCAGCCATAGTGAATTCTTACAATGGCATGGTTTTAAATAAGTAAGTAAATAAGTAGGTAAGTAAGTTAAGTACGTAATTAGTAGTAATTATGTCATTTCGGGTTTTGTTTTTGGTTGCCATTGTTAAGGTTATAAAATATAGATCATATAAAATTATATTAGTAATTTCTGGTCAATTTGAAAACATAAATACTATAATATGTATAGTATAAAACACTCAGACTGTCTAGGCACTGTGATATTTAACCAAGTTTATGTAATAAGAAACTGGCGAGTCTATCTTTGTGACAAGATGTTAATTTAATGTATAGCTCAATTTTGTTTATTTATTTTATTTAATACAGTAAAACCTGTATTAAAGACCACCCCTCTTTAGCGACCACCTCCTTTAAAGACCAGTTTTTCTAGGAACCGATAGTAAAACCCATAAGGCCAATGTTATTTGTACCCCTATTAAACGACCACCCCTCTCCCCGACCAACGACCAGAGTTTCATTTTCGTTAATCTCCTCTATAACAACCAAAATCGTAAAAAATATTTACTCAAATGGTAGGCATTAATCAGCATTTGAACAGAAATACTGATGTGGGCACTGCAAGACGTCTCTTCAATTTTCAATACAGTACTTTTACAAGAGTGATGGACAGAAATGTGAATATGGTTGAACAATGCTTTGGGCTGTTTTCCTTTTCGCATTCTGGGAAATACCTTACAGTAGACAGCGTACAAATACCGTACAGCGCACGGCGTGAACAGGACACATTCCAATCTCCTACCTCTGACCAGGTTGTTTCAATACCCTTAAGAATTCATGCCTTTATTATCTACATGATCGCAGTGACTCGGAGGGGTAATTCTGTTTCTTATGAAAACGTTTATTCAGTGGACATGAGAGGGTTTCTGAAATTCTAGATTCTAAGAAACATGCTGGACAAGTCCCTTTCATTGTCCTCCAAGCAAAATGTAATGTAGGGAAAATAGATGTGTCTTTCTTTTCCTGGAAAACATTACCCAGGTATACTGTAAATAGAGGCTCGGTATTCTTGGCCTGCATAGATTAAAGTGTCTTATTGTTGTGCTGCAATTTTAAATACAGTAAAAGTAAGTAATAATCAACTGTGTGTTACATAATACACCTACTGTATTGTACCGTATTTATTCTATTGTAATTTCAGTTTCAAGACATAAAAATGCATTCCCCCTATTAAGAGACCACCCCTCTTAAAGACCACTTTTTCATGGAACCAGCGATGGTCGTTATATAGAGGTTTTACTGTATATCATTATTATAATCAGTTTCCAATGTATTTAATATAAATGCAATTGATCGTAAATATGTTTTTAGTGGGAGAATAATAAACTGGAGTTACCAACAATGCCATCGCTAATATTTACCAATTTTGTATGTAGTTACTATGTTGGCACTCTCAAAAAACATCGTTTGACGAATGAATGGTTTTTTAATTCATCAGTCTTAATGAGGCCATCGAGAAAATTCTGTGATATGCAGTCTTCAGTCGGTGGAATCCATCACTCATCAGTCAGATGAATTTACAAACTCGCCTCTTATAGATTATGTTTGTGATGACTTGAAGATATGAGATGTATTATTAGATAGGCCTAATTTTATAGTTAATTTGAATGTGATATCACAAATAATTAAGGTATTCAAAGAAAAATTGTCTCCAGCGTTCATTGAAATCTTTTAATTGCGTGTAATTATGATTTTAAAATTTTTAAAGGTATTGAAAAAGCTACTGAGATAATATAGCAACAAGCCCATAAAACAGAGACCTTAACCTAAAAAGTTACACTGATTCAACAATAGAACATAACAGGCTTCAGAAATTAGATAGTAATACAATACATGGACTAATTATTCAGATACTTTAAAAAAAAATACAACCAATTTACAAAAGAGTTACATAGAAAATTACACTATAACAGTGATTTGACCTGTCAAGTTTTATAACTTGATATTATTCAGCTATATTTTTTACTGAGCTGAACAAATTCTTAGGCCTACACAAGGTTAGCTTAACGAACCGATATGCAAGGTTGGTTAATATAACACCAGCTTGAAACACCCGGCATTGCTCGGATCAACTTTAAAATGAGGAAGAACGACTAATCAAACTCAAACTATTCCCTCAAGAAAAGCTAGGTATAGAATTTTATCACTCATACAGGACTATGTATCACATAGTAGGCAATGAAAGCTACAGATCCTAGGTTCACCTCCCTGTGTCAGAAGACATTTTTTCCTAAATATTCTCTTGAGCAGAAGGGCCTGAACATACCCTGAGTCAACAAACAACTGTCACACGTGGAAGAGACTCAAATACTCTTAATTAATTGTGACCACATGATCAACATTAATTATAAAACAGACAATATTATGCTATATTAATTATGCATACATACCATCTCCGCCTTGGAAATTTGCATCCTCTGCAATGTCTGGTCCAGCTTCGCTATGATTTATGTCAGGAAGGGAGTTGTCTGTTCCAGATGAACCCTGAAACAAGGGAAAACAACCATTCCAGAACATCTGCTTTGTACTTAAATAATAATAAAATAAAAATAAAATTAGGTAACTGATGTAACAAAGTGCCAGTATGTTTTTGTTTCATCAGTTATGATTGCAATTATGATATGCAGAATACAAAAAAGAAAGTCAAATTGGCCGGTTTCGGGATTTGAACCATGGAACTCCAGAATGTGAGGCCAAGACGTTACCATCTCAGGCATCTGGGTCAGTTTAACGGTCTAGTTGGATAAGCGCATGTAAAGTAATAGTTTTATTTGCCACAGCTAACTGTATTTTAATTGCCAAAGACTTAAGTTATAAGATCACAGTAAAACAATTGACAATGTTGTCATGATAACTGATTTGACTTTCATAAATTCTTTCGAATACGTATATTACCATAAAATAGACACTAAATTGAGCATTACTCCTAAACAGGTCAACCGATTTTATCCAATATCAATAGACGTCTTCCCATGTACATTATTTACTCCGGTAGTGGTCTACTGATTTGGTCCAATATCAGTAGACATCTTCCCATGTACATTATGAATGGGTATACAAAGTTTCAGGAAAATCCAATAAAGCATATTTGAGGTATCGCGACTTCTTATATATTAACACAAAAGGCACTAAATTGGGCATTATTCCGGTACTGGCCAACCGATTTAGTCGAATATCAACAGACGTCTTCCCATGGACACTATAAATGCGTATACGAAGTTTCATAAAAATCCGATAAAGCGTATTTGAGTTATTGCGCCTTTAAAATAGACACTAAATTGAGTTTTACTTCGGTACCGGTCAACAGATTAGGTTCAAATTCAATAGGGTACTTCTCATGGACGTCATAAATGCGTATACCAAGTTTCATGGAAATCCGATACAGAGATTTGAGTTATGGCGCCTATTAGAAAGGCACCATAATCTATTAAAATAGGCACTAAATTGGGCATTACTCCGGTACCGGTGAACCGATTTGGTTCAATATCAATAGGTTTCTTCCCATGGACATTATAAATGTGTTTTCCAAGTTTCATGAAAATCCGAAAAAGCTTATTTGAGTTATGGCGCATACAGACACACAGACGGACACACATTTTTCGTCCCCACACACAATCTCATAAAGTACCATACTGGCACTTAATAAAATAAAAATAAAAAGTCAAAACCTGATGCGCAACACTTCAAAATATTGAGGATGTGGTGCAAGATATGTTCCCCAAAGAGTAAGAATGGGAGTTCAAAATTACTGTACAGATAAAATGCGATTAATTTTTCTGAGTTATTTTGCATTGCAATTTCTCTCTCAGGCTTAGGAATCTCACAATGAGAAAATGTTAACAATCCAATCTAAAAGAAACAAAATGTACAGTCAGAATTACTATACTTTTTAAACCTTGAATGTAATCAATATTGGAAACTGTCTTTATTCTTCCAGGCATCTAGACATAACAAACAACAAAAAATCATGAAGAAACAACTGTGCGAAGAATGGAGAGACAAAGTTAAAACATAGATACAGTAGAATCACGAGTGTGGAGAAAAAGACCACAAACAGTTCCCAGATAGCAGACAGGAAGCACTGCGAAATTGAGAATATCGACCAATCAAGAAGCAAAGCTCTTCTACAGCTGATCGTTCCTTCTCAGGGCCAACCTCTCTCTCCCATCTTGTAAGTCACAGATGCATCCACTTTACTTGGAGCTGATGTTAAAACATCTCTTTTGAAATTATCTGGCACCAAATTAATCTCAGTGGCATCTCTGATTAGTCTAGCCAAATGATTTGGAAAGCACCGTTGTGTCGGCGAAATCAATTCTATGGCTAGGTTCCGAGTAGATTGTGTGCTTGGCTAATGCTGATTTGCACAGCCTAAGCACCATTGGTATTCTATCCTTATTGCCACCATGAAGCATGCAATACAGGTTCACAATCAAACCATTGCCACCCACCCAACCACTCTATTTAAGAGAATGAGCTTTACAAAGAATCAGATGAAGAATTAGAACAATTCTTGACTTAAAAACTCTGTGTTAAAAGTGTTCAAACCCATACAAAGAACAACAGTTCCAGAGAATAATACATTTGTGGTTGATAGGGCTGTTTATTGCACCTGTATTTGCAACAGTAGTAACATAGAATATGTCTGTTTCAAGTACAAATCAATTAATGTCGTAGTTTATTGTAGATATACAAATTCTGGGAACAGCATTAAAAACATGGGTGCTTGATGAGAACAAGCAAAGCAAAAAAAAAATTCATTAAAGTTATCTGTGTACGGAAATATAAACACGAACTTCAATATTAGGTATATTTACCCAGAACATTAAGTTTCAAAGGGTATCACCATCATCATCGCTGATTCCAACTGGCCACCTGGTTGTGGGTGGATGAACTTGATGATCTAAGTTTCCGCAATGCTTTTTCTTTTGAATGAATATTTTTTCCCAGATCATGAGCTCTATTGATTTTTGAACTTGTTTTTTCATCTTCGATTTCATGGCCTTCTTCCCAGAAATGGATTGCTAAAGCTAAATTTTATGTTTGTTTGGTTACAATATTTTTAAAGTTTTCCTCTCTTCTTGTGTTCAAATTCTGCTTGGTTTGGCCTGTGTAACATTTTGTCACAACCGATGCAGCTTATTTTGTATACTCCAGATTTATTACAATGAGGTACTGCAGTATACAAAATCAGCTGTAAATATTGTGATAAATGTTACATAGGCCAAACCAAGAGGAACTGGAACGTAAGGAGAAAGGAACACTTTAAAAATATTATAAACAAACAAACTGAAAGCAACCCATTTTTGGGGAAAAGACCATGGAATCAGACGAAATATATTGCTAAAACAAGTTCAAAAACCATTAGAGCTCATAATCTGGAAGAAAATATTCATTCAAAAGAACCACCAAAAGCCGACACCTCAGTGGGCATCCAGGGCTTTTGATCAAGTTCATCCACCAGATGGCCAGTCAGAATCAGTTAATTATGATGGTTATACCTGTTAAACATTCATGTTCTAGGGAGATATAGCTAATAGTGAAGTTAATGTGTATATTTCCATACCCAATCTTGCCACAGATGTCATCACTCCACTATGCTATTCCCTAATTAATAGCAATAATGATAAATTTAATTTACTATACGAGTTGACATAAACACACTTTAATGCTTCACTTACCGGTGACAGTGTTGACAGAGCGTTTGAAAATGGGGAGGAGGCTCCTTGAAACGCGTCATGCTAAAATAAGGTAAATGAAGCATTAAAGTGTGTTTATGTCAACTCATAGAGTAAATTAAATTTATTATAGTTGCTTCACTCTGTAAAGTTCCTCAAAGACTTTATTAGCAATATTGATCATCAATGTTACTATGCTGCCCACAGTATCTCAGAAGAACTTCTTGCCAATTCAAGGAACAAAAATAGACTAATTTCCATGCTGATTTCCAAATTCAATAAGGCTAACATTCCCTGCAAACAAGCACAGGAATATGCAAATAGGCTGATATCAGTTACAGTCTGATACCTGGAAAATCATCACAACAGTGTGACAGTTGTGGGAGGGGATATAGAACTTCTGATCATATGGTAGGACGGTGTACTCCTTCCAACGAACACTTTTTGAAGCAAGGGGAAGGAAACTTCCCTGTGCTCTGTACAATCAGGGCCAAGTGAAATTAACAAAAATTCTCGAGAAGAATCCTGACCTAATACACACAATCAAGGCGTTTATAGGCCTTGCAGGTGACCTAGAGACAAATGCAGTGAACTATTTATCCTTGATTTGTACGGAAATGGTAAGCACTATATGTCATGGAATTTGTTGAGGGACAGGCAATAGATAACATCGGCATATAAGGTGATGTCTAATATTACCACGCTTTTCCTTATTGTCTGCAGCATGGCAGCATGACAGCATTCACTGAGCATTTCATTTCACCTGTGGCGGGGTACAGGGAAAAAAATTACAAAGGGAGTGGAAATTAAAATGAACGCCTGATACCAAATCACCACCTTAGAGTCCCTTATACCCAACAAAATTCTGCAGTTGTTATCCTGCAAATGCAACAAGGACTGCTCCCCTACACCCAACAAAATTCTGCAACAGAATCCAGTAAATTCAAGAAAGACTGCAAAGGAAATTGTAGCTGTAGGAGGGCTGGTCTGTACTGTTCTAAACTGTGCAAAACCTGCGAAGGAACCTGAAACAACGCAGAAAAATATTAAGATGATGGCTGGGACGATCCTGATGATCAACCATTGAC
The DNA here is from genome assembly GCA_964059195.1 of Ectobius pallidus. Classification (NCBI taxonomy): domain Eukaryota; kingdom Metazoa; phylum Arthropoda; class Insecta; order Blattodea; family Ectobiidae; genus Ectobius; species Ectobius pallidus. The sequence continues at coordinate 99,680,501 of CAXKWD010000004.1, forward strand.
CCAAGCTATGGCTGTTACAACGTAAGACATTTTAATTACTACATAGTTGTTCAAAACCACAATTATTCATTCTTGAGTATCATGCTTAGCTTTCATCTTTTGGATGAGCAGCCTGGACCTTTTTCTGTTGAGCACTGTGAACTAATTGAGAAATATGAACAGCCTGTATCTTCTAGTGCCAAGCATCTTGGGCAAAATAAAATAATTGCAAATCATTATGCAATGAATTATTCTAATACTTGAATTACATATTATTATGGTTTATTCATACACTTGATGGACATCATTTTAGCCGCATCTGCTAATCAGTATTTTACGTGTCTTAATTAAACACATAGGCCTATTATGAACAAGATTTCCAATAGAAAGATGGAAATCTGATTGTACCATAACATCCAATTAACATAATGTCTATGTCATAATAATAAGAGGAAGCTTAAATGTCTGTGCGTGATGCCCAGCGAAATCTACTGCATGCAGCGATATAAAATTTTAAACATAGATGGACTGAAGGGTGGCCAAATACACCTCAAAGCTGGATTTTTAATTATTGCTTTCGTTCGTGAGTTATGAATGAAAAATTTGCAAAAAAACGTGATTTTTAGCACTATCGAAGTATCAGTTTTTGCTATTACATTTCAATTTTCAAATCAACTCCAGGTGGCTTTGCTCCCCCCCCCCCCCCCATAACTTGAAAATAAGAGCATCATGATTTTTTCAAAATATCACATGTAATTATAGATTGCTTCAATTCTGTAATCCCACCCTGGTCGATTCATTTGTTTATAATGTAAAACAATGATCAATTTGGACGGAACTCACTATGCCAGGGTTTTCTGGGCCAGGGAACTCAAATCAAGAGGTCTTTTTTCCCCCAGACAACACTTTCTAACCGTGGAATGCACTCCAAAGTCAAATTTTCAGTTGTTTCATTATAATTATTAATCTTTTAGTTTATGAATGACTCCCATGTAAGTGTTAATAAATATAATGAATTATTATGCAGTTAATTTTTAATTTTTGAATTAATTATCATGGGTGAAGCCGCTGGCACCTGCTAAAATATGTCTCAGGCAAGTTTGATCCTGTTCAAAACCAAGAGGTGTGGCTGTCATAGTCGCAGCTGTTGTATAGCTCTGCACATGAGAACGCATGTCATCACAGTGATAATGGTACTTTGTTTTTTCTTAGTACAACTCACTTCCTCTCTATCAGGAACAATGAATCCTTTGTTTTGTTTGCTAATTGATATACTACTATACCAGCGTTTCTCAACCTTTTTGAACCCGAGGACCTCTAAAATGTCTAAAAGATTTTACGGACCCCTAATTTTACATACCATTTTGAAAGGTCTATATTCTTAATATTTGGGGTATTAAGTATAGGCCATTATAACGAAATATGCGAAAAAATTTTACTTCTTTACTTTCCACTTGCTTTATGATTTTTAAAATTATGTCTGAGGACCATCTGCATCATCTTCGCGGACCATAGGTTGATAAACGCTGTACTATACTGATGATGCCAGTGAGAGTTTGTCATTTCACATGTAAATGTTGATGTTATTGTTGTATGAACTTACGAACACTCCTCCATTAGCAAGCCACACCCTGGTAATGGCACATGCTAATGACATTAACCAATCATGTTTTGTCACATGATGCGAATTTTCCGTGAACTCTCTGTGAGTTCTCCTCGACTTTGTTTTGAACAGGATCACACTAGCCTGAGACATATAATAGTAGGACATATATTACAATATTAAGAGAAAACCTTTTTTTAAATCTGATCTATACACCTCTTTGTTAAGGATTTCATTTTCATATTCATATTTGCTAAATTCCTATTCACAAACAAACGATTACATTTTCAAACCCTTTGTAGTATTTATACCATGCAGTTTAGATGAATTTTATGATAATTCCAATCCTCTGTGGAAAAAGAAGAAAAGACTACCTTGCATTTATAGGTAATTCTACAATATTGATAGCTTCCACTGAATCATGTTTCATAAATCTATGAATGATGATAAAATCTTACAAACAAATGATTCCAAATATAAGTTAGCAAAGTTGATTACGTCAGATCTGACTATAGGTGGTTCTTCACTGAAGCAACTGAATCATTGAGTCATCTACCGCCTTAAACAAAATGCATTTCGAAGTTAATCGTTACGTTTATAAAGAATACATAATTTTTTATGTCTGTTTTGATCATCAGCATTTAGCACTGATTGAGCATTTACCTCTTTGTTCAAACTGGAGAAACTTTTTATTTATTCCCCCCCCATTTTATTGGTATTTTTCTCATCCACTGTTGCTATGTGGATGTGATTTATTTAAGTGGGTCTTGTGCTTCAACACAACGTTTTGACTAGCATGAGAGGTGGTGAGGTAACCTCCCGGTTGCTATGGCAAACCTTCACAAAGCATTTGGAGTCAACAAGATATTTTATACCAAACAGTGTTCTCAACATAAAGCTAGCTTTTCTTATGAGTTTTTTCACTTGTTCGTGCAAAATGTGCCGGTACACTTGCTTTTGGTGACACATCAGGTGTAGGCATGGTTATAACTTGGTTTTGAGTATACCGGTAAACACGTGCAATTTTTTAATGTGTTTTGAGGATTTATGTTTTAGGAGCATGTGGTGTGATTTCTTTGAAATACAATGAATCCAGCAGATGGTTTAGTGTGTACCTTAGTCCAGAAATTGTTTTCAACAATGTGATCTCGCTATCTAGGTTATATTATATCATCATTATGAAGTTGTTAATTTAGTACCGTTATTTAATTTTATTAGTAGGCCTATTTTATTGTTGTTAAGAGTTTTTAGAAGGGTCATAAGTACCTGTTTTTCATAAAATATTAACTAGGCCTAAATAATAATAATAATAATAAGAGCAGCAACAACAAAAACAAAATAATCATATCAACGATTCTCTAGGACTGGTAATTTAACCCATTATTCGCTACTTAATCTGCCTGGTTGAATATTTTAATTATCTACATTGTTATTAATAGGACTCGGATTCTTAGGTTTAAACTATTTTGTTCCATGCTACCTAACTGTGATATTTAACGTAATTATCCATTTCGTTGTCATGGCAGTCATACAGTCCGATCTTATAACACCTAAAAATGGCTAAATAAGATGTAAAAAACTAAAAATGGCAAAACTGTTCTTTTATTTATTAATATATAGCAAAATACTTAAACTTATATGTAAGTAATCTAATTAATATTATTATTATTCTACCAAAAATTACTTTTTAAATACCTGTCTACATAAATAAAGACTTTGTGGAACTTGACACAGTGAAGCAACTATAATAAATTTAATTTACTATATGAATTGACGTAAACACACTTTAATGCTTGACAGAGTGTTTGAAAATGGGGAGGAGGCTCCTTGAAACGCATCATACCAAAATATGGTAAGTGAAGCATTAGAGTGTGTTTACTTCAACTCATATAGTAAATTAAATTTATTACCTGTCTACATTTTACATCTTGCACAAGGATGACAGTACCTTTAGTTCAGATGCACCTCTTATATTAAAAGCTTCTTTTAACAGGGCACGATAAGTTTTGTTGCACGGAAAATATGACGTTTAATTTCAATTTAAGTAAGTAAATTTAATATAAATATTAGATGGAAATTTACAGTGAAGTGTTCAAATCTGTAGCAAGATTGAGATCGGAAATATACACACAAAACTTCACTAAAAAGGTATATTTACCCAGAATGATCATTTCAACGGGTCTTCCCGCCATCATCAGCTGATTCTGACTGGCCCTCTGGCGGCGGATGAATGAACTTGGCAATCAAGGTTCCATGTATGCCAACTGAAGTGTCAAAGTTTAAAAGATTTTCTCGGTTCTTTTTAATGAATATTTTTTCCCATACCATAAGATCTATTGGTTTTTCAACTTGTTTTAATAATTCAATTTCATTTTCAATTTCAGGGCCTACTTCCCAAAAATGCATTGCCAAAGCGGATTTTTCAATTTGTTTATTCATAATGTTCCTAAAATGTTCTTTTCTCCTTGTGTCTAAATTCCTTTTTGTTTGGCCAACATAAAATTTTCCACAATCTTATTTATTTAAGTATTTAACAGTCTTGCACATAGATTGGTCAACATTCCCATGGGCAAAAATGAATATAAACTAGAGTACAATCACATAGTAAAAATTGCAGAAGAGAATGGTTTCAAAAAAGATCTGATTGACAAAAAAGTAAGGAAATTCAAAAAACAGAAGAAGGTTAAAGAGATAACTACACTATTAAATGAAAAAGAAAACAAAAATCACAAAAGATTCGCCTATCACCCATGGGTAAACAACAGATTTCAGAAGATTTTCAACATTGTAAACATCAAATTGGCACCACAGAATAAATTCAGGTGGAAAAATCTAATAAAAACCAACCAGAAAGATAAGGTCCCTCATTACAAAAAAGCTGGAATTTACAAAATTAATTGCAAAGATTGTGGAAAATTTTATGTTGGCCAAACAAAAAGGAATTTAGACACAAGGAGAAAAGAACATTTTAGGAACATTATGAATAAACAAATTGAAAAATCCGCTTTGGCAATGCATTTTTGGGAAGTAGGCCATGAAATTGAAAATGAAATTGAATTATTAAAACAAGTTGAAAAACCAATAGATCTTATGGTATGGGAAAACATATTCATTAAAAAGAACCGAGAAAATCTTTTAAACTTTGACACTTCAGTTGGCATACATGGAACCTTGATTGACAAGTTCATTCATCCGCCGCCAGAGGGCCAGTCGGAATCAGCTGATGATGGCGGGAAGACCCGTTGAAATGATCATTCTGGGTAAATATACCTTTTTAGTGAAGTTTTGTGTGTATATTTCCGATCTCAATCTTGCTAAGTAAATTTAGTTTACTTAATCAAAATTATTATCTTAATGATGTTTTTTTTAAAAAGTATTTTAAGAAAAATATAAAACCAGAGCAAGACAAGCTTATAAACATGCACTATTGCTACAAGCACCATATCTATTTGCTTTGTTTACGCAGGATCATTGAAAATGAGTGAAAAACTACTAGTAAAATTAAAGAACTTTTCAGCCATTTCATAAAATATGGGAATTTTTATCTCAAAGGGAGATGTTATAAAACTATTGTAATCGGGTGGTCACATATAAGTTTAAAATCTCAAATTCTCTGAATATTAAGGAATTAAGTTATTGAAGTTGTTTCATGTGTAAAATCTGTCAATTTACTTATTTATTGCACTGTAGTTACTTTTTTGTCCTTTTTAGCATGATTTTAACACACTTGACTACTCTATAGTCAAGAGTAATCAGCTATGTCCATTTTGATTTGAGAAAATATATATCTTAAGGTACAATTTGGTATAAGATTAACTTAAAAAAGTATTTGTGGTTAATTAAATAACAAATAGTGTCTTTTTGTCCCACCCGTAATGTCCCATCTGTAACGGTGATAGTTTTATTAAATTATTATTGATTTAAATAAATGTTCTGATAATCTGGAAATAGTTTATAATTTGTATTTAATCCCTCATATCTTCATTAATAACAACATTAATAACCTGCAGAACAGCAAATGAACTGTTTTTGTGCATCATTTAAATCAATGTCCAAATTATGTCCCACCCGTAACAAATTTTGACAAACAAATTTAAAATATTTAAAATCAATTTTAAATAATGCTTTGCATGTAGTGTGGAGGAGAAGGCATTGTAAATTTTACAGAATGTGAAGAACCAATTCTAGTTTATTATTTATGCAAACAAAAATAGTATTCGTGATGTGCCAGAATGTCCCACTCATAATTATGAAATAGCTGTTTTACTAAAAACTATTGTATGCACCAAGTACGCAAAAACTTTAGCAGACTCCTCCAGCCTTTCCAGACTTGGCTACGCCTCATCCAAAATACTAGATTAATCCGCTCAAGTCTTGCTTTGCATACTTCATACATAAATAGGTATTAATAATTTTAAAAACTAATACAGGATTTATACAAACCTAAAAATCCAGGCCTTGGTTACTATATTAATTTTTAATTTAACCTTCCAGTTCAGGTATTAAATTGAAGACTATGATAATGTATGAACCGTCTTAAGAAACTCCATTGCTTTGGTTTGAAGTTATATACAAATTCTTCAAATTAAGACAAATGGTACAGTTAGGTTATTTTCACCTTAAACATAAAAAAAATGCACTCACTCGATTAGAGGAAATCCTGCGGTCCGGGCTGTTTTTTCCAGATCGTAACCGAGGAGAAGCATCACCTCTACCATCACGAGGACTGGTATTGTCTGGTGTGTGTGCAGATGCTGACAGTTTCGATCTTAGACGTGGAGAGTCTGATGGGGATGAACCTCGACCCTGGCTTGCAGAGCGTGGAGAGTGCTTGGCAGTTGGAGGTGGGGAGCGCCTTAAAGCTGATTGAGTTTTGAAAGGATTCACATTATCCTCTTCAATATTAACAGAATCTCCCTGTCTGTTCTCCATACTGACTCCTTGTAGAATATTCGAATTAGCTTTCTCTTCTAATAATTTTGTATGAGATGCATCGACACTTGAGTTAATGATCTGTAAGATCTTTTCAGCTTCCTCAGTGACCGATTCATTAAATTCTTCTGAGTCCTTGTCTGAAACAGCACTTAATACTACAGTTTCATTTAAACCAACAGATTTGGACGGAGCAGAAAAAAATTCATTTCCATCAATGAATTTTCCATCACCTAGTTCTAGTTCCTTTTGTTGTCTGTCACAGATTTCAAAGAGTTCACTTAACACAGTCTGTCCATGAACTCGACAATCACCCGAACCTAACTCTGGATAACTAAAGGTTTGGTCGAAATTCTGTTCTGGCTGCTTACCAACAGTAGAATTTGTTATTTCTTCAACTAATAATTCAGTCTCTTGAGGTGAAGAAGTAGTCTTATTCTGCTGTTCATCTGATTTTGTTTCAGTCTTGAATTCTGTGGGAGTATCTACTACTTTAGCTTCATCTAATGCAGAATGCTTTTCAATCGAATTTACTAACTCTGTTGCTTCTGGTTCTAGTGGAGTACTTTTATTGGGCTTTTCCTTTGGGCTTGTCTGTTCTTTTCGTACTTCAGACTTATGGAGTGTTGCACTTCCAAAATTCTCCTCAGTTAGAGAACTGTTAAGAGTATCTAATTTAGTAGAGGTTGCTTCAGATTCTTCTCCAGATGTTTTAATTTCAAAACCACTGAATTTTGGCTCAGGGACAATTTCTTCTTTACATTTATTAGATTTCTCTGGAGCTGAGTTGTTTACTTCAGTTCTCTGAATAAATGAAGGATGAGGACTTTTGATTCCTTTAGAGAGTGTTGAAATTACATCAAAGTCTGCTTCTGCACAGGTTGTTGTTTCTTTCTTCTCAGCAACAGTAGTAGTATCTAATTTCAGCTCATTAGTTTCAGGGAGTGTGTCTTCTTTTTGTTCATCAAGTTTGAATTCAAAGGTAGATTCCTTTAATTCCTCAGGCTTGGCAACATGGACTGATTCTCCTAAATCAATAGATTTGTTTTCAAATACAGCGTCTTCTTTAGCTTCTGATGTTTTTATTTCAAATGATGTGTCTTTGGATTCTACTGTGAAAGTATTTTCTTTTTCTGCTTTTAAGTCTTCCCCAATTAATTCAGCAGTTTCACTTCCAAGGGCTGTTTTTCCATTCAGTTCAGTAAGCTTTTCTTCTGCTGTTTCTTCTTTTGTCTCGGAAGATTTGTTTTCAAAGTCTGTTATTCCTTCTAACTCAGCAGGCTTGAATTCAGAGGCTGTTACTTCTTTTGTTTTAACAGAATTAACTTCAACATCAGATTCAACAAGTTTCACTTTATATGTTATGTCCCCTTCTAGTTCAGTAAGATTCTCTGCAAAGGCTTCTTTGATATCTGCAGATTTTGCCTCAAGATGTTTTTCTTCTATTACTGTTACTTCAGATTTACATTCAAATGATGGCTCTTCTTTTACTTCAACAGTTTTTGTGTCTGGAGATGGTTCTTTTAATTCTGTATGTTTTATATCAGGAGATGGTTCTTTTAATTCTGTATGTTTTATATCAGGAGATGCTTCTGATCTAACTGTTGCAAGTTCAACTCCGGGCGATGTCTTACCTGTTAAAGCTGATGCTTCATTAACTGGATGTGAAACCCCTACCGATTCATTTAATGTCACTTCAGGAGACCTATCTATGAACAGGGGTGTAGACTTTGCTTTAGGGGTTTCTACTATTTCAGTTGTTTTTAAATCTAGTGAAACTGTTCCCAATTCACACGATTTATCGTCAAGAAATTCGCTTGTTTTGACCAATTCGGGAAGATTTTCAGATAACTCTGCTTTTCTTTCTACGAGAGCAGGTTCGTTATTTTCCTTACTAACAGTATGTGTTGTATTACAGGGGCTACTGTCAATACTGTTTTCAATAACAATAGTTTTATCAGAGGAGGTAACAGAGAAATCTAAAACTGGAGTGTCAAAGGAAACAACATCACTGGAACTGAATGCTGAATGTTCACCTCCCTCTGAGTTCACAGAACTGTCCAGGCACAACTTATTCACGCACAAACAGAGATCACTAATATCAAGAGGCTTCGCTTCAACATGCCCTACATCTGCTACATCTTCATATGCATCTGATGAGGGAGAAGGATCACTGGAGTTAGAAGCTGTGGTGTCAACCGTCTTCTTTTCTACTTCAGATGGAAGTCCTGTTTCAGAGGGTGGATATTTCTTATCTAAAGCCCGCTCAAAACTAGCAAGAAGGTCTTCTGCAATTATATTTTCAATTGGAGAGGAAGGGCCAGTGTCAGCAGCACTTTCATACTCAGCTGTGTCTGTATCTGAAATAAATAAACCAAACGTAAACAAAAAAAAAAAAAAAAAGTGCTTGGTACATGCTAACTAAAATTAAATGGCCCGGTTTCTACAAACTTGTGAATTACCTATGGGTAAATTACCCATGGATAAATTAGTTCCATTTAACCTACAATGGTATAATGAGCAAGGCCTTGGAGTTGTACAGATAATTTAATTCAGAAGGCTTTGATTCTCATTGTTATTGATCCTATGAAAGGTTAAATTTTAACCAGCCATCCATGAAAGGACAAATTAACCCAAAGATTTACCCTTGGACAGATCTAGCCCGAGTTTGTAGGAACATTTTTTCTGTCATTTTCATATTTACCTAGAGGACATTTATCTAGAAACTCGCCACAAGTGTAAGTGATTGCTATCTTTAAATTATTTGTGTTTGTGTGGTGTTATTCTTGTGTAAATTGTGTAAATTCTGTGCATTAGATAATTTACCCATAGGTAATTCGCGAGTTTATAGAAACCGGCCATAAATCATATATATCTAATTGACTTTCCTGTTACTTAAAAAACGATGATTTTTTGGAACATTTATTTATATGTATTGCCCCACATTTGTGTAAGAAGAAAACTTCTCTGTTTAAGAAATAGGAGATACAAAATGCTTTCATGATACAAGAATATATTATGCAGAACTTATGGCCTAGGCCTAGCAAGTCACTACTAGATCAGTCAAATAATAACTCCATCATTGTCAAAAGTATTATCGGTGGCCAGGCTTCTCAAAGGCCATGGCATTCCAATATTAGGAATAATGGGAATTGATTGAGCAATATCAACAACTGCGCTCGTAACTTTTATGAACCTTTAGCAATGTAGGATTAAACTATATTTACAACAATACTTTCTTGAATTAGTAAACCATATAAAGAATCGAACAGCTATATCAATAATGCATTTACACTTCAAAATCAACACATTGTAGGCTGCATTGTTTTGCTGATAGTACACACTACTGAATCAGAAATATTCTGGAATCTTATATTATTCAATTAGTACTTTGCCAGCATTTCACACAGGTGGTTCAATAACTTTTTAACTTCTTGGCACAGTTAGAGATACTGCTGACGTGATTAAATTTGCAACATCACATGCATATTTACTGCAAAATGGACAGGCAACAATCTCAATTTCCCAACAGATCTACTGCCAATCTTGTCAAAAAAAAGTAAACAGACCTAATCCAATTTTACTTATATTTAGTTTTAATAGATTTTGAGTTGAGCAATTTTCAAAAGTGCTTTAATTTCTCCCTGGCTTTTATTTTAATTTATTTTATTTTATTTTGTTACTTGAATCTAGTATCTAAAATAGTGATTGAATTGTTCTGTTTAAGTTTCTGAATTTATCTGTACTAGTGTGAATTTCAGTTTCTGATACAATTTCAAATTTGCTGAAGTACTTACTGAGTTGACTCATCTGTATTAAGTTAACATTTATACATTAATAAAGAGTAGTGTGTTAATGGCTAAAAAACTGTTTTCTCTTAAGAAAGCTATTTCCTTTATATAAATAGTCCTTAAAATGCCTTAAAAGACGTACCCTGGTAATGATATATGATTTGTATGGCTACTTGCTTTTAATCCATTTTTAAAAATATAGCCTATACAGTATAATAACCCAGCATCACTTGCATATATGGCTGTCATACCAATACTAATGCGTTAGGTTTGATATAACATGCATTTTTGTTCTTTTATAGCTATTAAATAGAACTCAGATGCTTGGATTAAACTTAAGATTCTACGTAACCGATTTAACATCTGTAAAAGCAAATACTGAATTATTTTCTTTATCAAAATAATAATAATAATAAAAATAAAATAAATAAATGACATTTCAAAAAGTTAATTTATTTACATGATTCTGGCACTGTAAACATTTAATTTTTCTCACTATATTATTTTATTACATTGTTTTTAATTTATCTTATTATTTGTGATATTATTATTATTATTATTATTATTATTATTATTACTACTACTATTATTATTGTAGTGTTAGTGTTACATTAGAAGGTGAGAAAGAATCAGAGAATGAAAATATATTATTCAAGAGCTTTAGCATAAACTTACCTTTATATACATGATAAAATAAAATATCTTCTCGCTATATAACAGTTCATGAACTTATCTGTAGGCTATGCTGTAATGCTGAATAGCTAACTGTATAAAGAAAACAGGCAGAAGAAGGGAGTCATGGCATCACTCACACGTTAGGTGTAACCTAACAAGCTGCTACGCTTCAAGTTAATAATACCGTTGCTGTGATATCATGTTATAGTTGAGCTGCACAAATTATGAACCACAGACGAAGAAGTCATTGCTAGCAAAACAAGTTTCTCTTGCAAGATATATGCAAGTTATTAAAATATATACCCAATTGTTAGTTCTAATCTAACAGTGTGAGCAATCACAAGTAATAAGAAATAAAAAATAAACTATTTTTATACATCACAGATTTCTTAATTATTGAAGTTTTCTTAGCAAACTTTCATAAAATGAGATTACATCATTGTCTGTCTATTCAAGTAGGCAAAGCAATTTACCATGTAGACAATATTATTTACTTAGAACATGTCTAGTAACTGATTGCATACCTGTATCAGTATGTTTCTTGTAAGTTGATTCTGGTTGTAGCAAATCAGGCAAAGATGAATTATCAGCAGAGCTGAGCACACTCTGAAAGCTACCTTCAGATCGAATTGAGACGATGTCTTCTTTGTCCCCTCTAATAGACTTCTCACTGTAAGTAAGTATATCACTGATATATGAATTGTATATTATTATTCTACTTACTGTGCAAGCGAAATCAAAACTATAAATTACATAAGATTTGTAATACAAAATACTAAGTTATAGTAATGTACACGAAAACCAAATGCTACTAAATTCACCAGATGTAACAGAAAATAATTACGGTACAGAGTACAACAGCTGCATTTCTTTTATTATTTAAATTTCTGACATAATCATGGAGGAAATATGTATACTGTTAGGAAACATGAAATCGTTCACAAGGAAAGTTATTCAACTAAACTGGTTACAAAAGACATAGGTCTTATGGAACAAAATCAAACAGAATTAGTACTGCAAAGTGGAATTAGTAAATTCCATAGCATAGCACGGAATTCTCAACAATGGCTGATCTCAAATGCCATCCTAAATAGTTACCAGAGAAAAGGCTTGGCTCCATATTTTTCTTATACTAGAATGTACTTCAGTGTGAACTTACTGAAAAGATACTAATAGCTCCACAAAATTCTTGCCAAAATCTTTATCTTTCCAATGACAGCTATATATACCAAGAACATAAACAATTTTTTTTATTTTTTATTATTACAAAATCATCTAATTATTACAAATTACAAAAATACAAATTATTACAAATACAAATATAAACACATGGTAAAGAAGTTTAACATTATCATTATTTCATATTATGCCAGTTGTGATATGGGAGCAAATAGTGATGCAACGAAAAAATGAAGATGAGCACATATGAAGACAAGCAAGTGGAGTAAAATGACTGCTTGTGCAATACTTTCTGAGAATTAGTTAAGCCCTTGTTAATTTGACATGAACATCTTGAAATAAATATAGATGTTACCGCTGTGAATGTTGACAAACCCAGTATTTGTTAACTTTCATTCAATCGTACATAAGTTCGAAATATCTTTTTATTTGTTATTCAGTTATTTAGCAATTCAGCGACGGCGAATAATGAAAATATGTTATTTTATTTTTAAGCAGACAAGTATCACTTTGCATTCATCATTAACTCATCATCCTGCTCAGTGCCAAAGTATGTTATTCACTCCATGAAAGCATTAGAGCAAAATGTCTTCTCCATGTCTCGGCTGAACATTCAGAGTAACATATGGCAGAGATTTTAAGGTGAGACAGATAACTTCTTTGTCTCTGTCCTGTATATGGTTACTGTGTGACAAGATTACTTTTGAAGTCTTATGACCTCTTGCATCAAGCCATATAGTCCTATTTTAACTGAATTCTTGTACTGCACAGAAGCAGTTAATGCAATACATTGTTAACAGAAATATTTAATTTACGCAAGAAATTGCAAAATATTTAATTGATTTCAAAACAAGGCAGTAGCAATGCATTTACACCCATAATCTGGCACAAAATAGGCATATCAGAGCAGATTTCAAAAGAGATCAAGATATACAGCACATACCCTCGACTATACCACTGATAATATACACACTGAACATGGTATATGCCATGATTATAATAAAAGAGGGAAAATAACTTGATGGCATTTTATCGCCATTTTGTTAAAATCCAAGAAAGTTTTATAAATATCTCAATTAAACTTTTCAATGTTATAACTATTAAAATTAGAATGATGCCTTGAAGGATTTTTAAGGTTTATTCTGGATAACTCTATTGATAACCGTGCTGAGTTTTATGAGAAATCTGTCCATATCAAGTAAATTTTTCTAGTAATTGTGTGTAATGCTTTTATTTTAGCCTACTACTACTATAATTAGCTTGTATAATATCTTATATTCATTAGATAATTTCAGTATCAGCATTTACTATTCCTATTGGTTGAACACTAATTTATGATATGAGATCGTAGGCTTCCGCGGCTTAAGTTGACAATAAAATCTTCTTGGCTTCCGAGTATCTGCCGTGTCATATTTAAGATGCCTGCCGATGTTTTGACCATCTTGCCGTGGTCTTTATCAAGGCTAATTAATTTATGATTTTTTGAATTATCTAAATGCAATACTCTGCAAGCATTAATGTAACTGAGTTACACAGACAATGCTACTGATGATCTCTATAGCTTTGCAATAAAGATTTTATTTATTTATATATTTAGTTTAATTATTATATTGGGGGCATACCATCAGTGAGTTAATAAACATACCCTACATTCCATAATTTGTCTTTGTGAATGAGAAAATAATATTAAGCCAAGGCTGGCCACGAGGTCTGCCACCTCATTCCGACTGGTTTTATTTAGTGTATGCATTATGACATGAGTATATTACATTTCGGGGTACGCTGTAGCGTAGTGGTTGAGGCGCTGCGCTACAAACCGGAAGGTCGCGGGTTCGATTCCCGATGAGGTCGTTGAGATTTTTCAATTGGCCTAATCCTTCTGGTGGCACTATGGCCCTGGGGTCGACTCAGCCTCCAACAGAAATGAGTACCAGGAGCAATCCTGGGGGTAAAGGCGGCCGGTGCGTATGGCTGACAACCTTACCACCTTCATGTGCCGAATGTCCAAAATCTGGGAGCCTCAACCTCCTGGAACCCTCTGGGCCTCCATGGCCTGTATAGGGATCACTTTACTTATATTACATTTCACAACAATAAATCCTTCATCGTAGTTTCTCAATACTAGTTAATTTTAAAGAAACATGAATCTACTGTAGTTTAGAAGACAGCCTTAAAAGATATCAAAATCATTAAAGTCTTCTTTCAAAAATCAAACTGTTAAGAAAGGTTTTCATGAAAACTACCCTTAATATTTTCATAATAGAAATCACATTCTAGGGTTGGCAATAACAGTCCAATACAGTCCATAATCCAAAAATAAAAGCATACAGGCCTACAATGCACCCTTAATTCTTAGCAAGCCTGCACAGGCAAACACACAGACAAACATCATTCCATAATGCTTTCTCTGGCTTGTAGACATTGTGAAACATGTTTTCCAGGTGTTATCTCAATTTCGATTTTCATCACGATCACTACAGTACTTTTCAAATGAGAAGCCATTTCCTTCACCGCCAATCACGTGTACGAGCTAAAGCAGCTCCGCTAGCAATAAGAGTCTTCCCTCAGTCTCTGATTGGACCGCGTATCTATGCAGAAGGACAAAACGGCTTGTCATCTGCAAAACACTGTAGGCCTATACTTTCAATACAGGACTATTTACATACAAGCAAGAAAACAACATTTCTTTAATAATAATATAATAATAATAATAATAATAATAAAAAGATCATACGATACCAAGACTTGAAGAACTACCATCCCCGGAGGAAAAAATGTTCTGAATGTATGAATTACTTCTGTGTGTGAAGGGTTCTTTCAATAGGCCTATGTAAATTAACCAGAAAGTATGACTTGGAGTCTAGAGTCTGTTAATTTACTTACCAGTATTAGATATCTACAATGATGACTATAATTATTGTTATTATTATCAGTATATCTTTAGGAAACTGACTGCTTTCCTACAGTGCCACAACGACAAGGAGTCGGCCCATCATACTTATGAAAATTCCCATGAAAGGAAGGCGGAACCCTTCCTTTTAGGTGGTAATGTTTTGAAGGAATCATCATTATGTTCTAGTATTTCAGCAGCAGCAACCACCACAACAACAATAATAATAATAATCTTCATATACTCTTTCAATAATAAAGCCTATAAAAGACTATAATAATATCGATGTATACATTTTCAGTAATTAAGTCGACAAAAGAAAGAATATATTGAATTGAAGATCTAACAAAATCTTTGTAAATAATATTTTGCCTAGAAAAAGCTGTTATTTGAGGCTTACAATTTCAAAAGAAATCAAGATTCACTGAACTTAACCCATAGCATAAACAAGATCGGGGGGGAAGGGGGTTTCCACGTATTAAAAAAAATATATACGCTGAGCAATCAGAAGAGCAGAAACCCGAAGGAAAGGAGATCCCCGAAAGCAAGAAGTTTCCGCACGTGTATAACATATGTTGATTCACTCACCCTCCTTTAATTCGATTCTTCCTAAACAAATCTATTTTCGGTGATGGCTATATCAAAAGATACATAAACTCAACTTCAGATAAACAAACAGACGAACATCAATTAAAACAGAAGAAAGCAGGATGAGATCAAATATGTGCGTGGGTGGTCTATCTTTACCTTTTCTTGGGGATCTTCTCGACGAGTTCTACAACGAACTCTCGCGCAAATTCTACGTTCGCCTGGTGGTCGGACTTCAGGGGTACTGTGGAAGCTGCTGGACCGCCTCCTCCCTGCAACACAAAAACACACATCTTGATCTCTGGCTGTAAAATGTTATCTTACTTTTTATAACTTTCATGGCTAGCGAATTCCCTTTACATTGAAGATCAGATATAAACGAGTCAGAACAATGCCATGATATTCGATGCATTTGACGTATGTTCTCTTTTACCTCTTTTATCTTACGTAAAAAGCATCAGGGTGGATTTTTTTCTAAAATCTCAGCAAATATCTTTTTAAATACAAACTACATGCGTTCTCCCTCAAACAATTTGAGATATCGAATGATCTAATATGTTCTATTGAAAGCAATTTAGCTATTGATGAATATGTTTAAACAGATGTGTAAACTGACTATAGTTCTGTTCTTTCTCATTGGAACCATTGTATTATGTATATTTATAACCAAAGTCATAGGCTATGTATAAGCTAAAGAACTTATGTAACCCTAATTAAAACCAAATCGAAGTGCAAATAAAATAAACTATCGAATTCTGCTCTTATTTTAAACCATAATTATTATCATCATCATCATCCCAACAGCAAGCAGTGGCGTAACATTTTTTAGCTGGGATCAACAGCAAAAATATTTTTGGTCCCCACCTTTTTAATGCACACAGCAAAATATTCTTATTCAATACATTGTATTGTGTTTCTAAAAGTAGGTTATTTTAAAAAACTAACAGGCCTATCTTACCTCGACAACCACTGTACTTATATTTTTTGCTTTAACTCATAGCCAAAATTTACAACTCAACAAAATCAAATAAAATGATATGAGTTTCTTTTCAGAAAAATTGCGAACAGAAATGTCGCTGCAGGAGTAACCAGTAACTTAGCACTTTAGATTTACTAAAATGCTTCGTTTACCGCCATAACACCAGGGACAGTGTGCAGAGGCTACGAATTAACACAGCAAACAAGTATTGTAATCATACTACCTATCTCTATTCCAACACAGAGTTTCAGCATGATCATGATAAACAATACAGCAGCAACACTGTTTCTATATTTACAAAGCCTAGTCTTCCACTGTAACAGTTGCCGTCTCTATGGTTTCCAGTGTCTTAGGAGGGAGTTTACCGGTAAAACATTGTGGAGGGTGTCTTGTGAATACATGCCAGATTTACGTGGGTGATTCAAAATACCCGAAAATCCTTCTCGACGTTTGGGCCCTTTCTAGGTGCCCCCCCCCCAACATTGCGGAGGTGTAAGTTACGCCACTGAGCAAGCGGACAACGTATAGTCCAGTTATTCTTTGCGGTTCCCTTTTGTTGGGAGGAAAAGTTTGCCGACAGCTCAACCCATACTCTTTATTTTTACCGCACCAAACAGCTATTGTTGGGAGCAGACGAGATGATCCGTGATTTGGTGGTGGCATGCAGGGGGAAGACGGCGTTGTGCTATAACTGCAAGTGTAGGGGAGCGCTGCTATTGGCTGCAGATAAGAGCCCCATAGTCATGCCAGGGATCATCTCGTCAGCTCCCAACTGTAGTTACCTCCAAAAACTAAACTAAACTAAACCCCGTGGCGCTACATCCCGACCGCTGCGTCATCTACCGTAGGCAGATGGCAGGATTGGGAGGCATGTGGTCAGCATGCCGACACCCACGGCCGTAAATGGTGGTTTTCATGATCGGAGCCGCTACTTCTCTATCAAGTAGCTCCTCAATTGGAATCATGAGGCTGAGTGCACCCCTACCAGACCTCCCTACCTCAGAAAAATCCGAGGTACCGGGGATCGAAACCGGGCCGACGGATCTGTAGTCAGCGACGCTAACCACAAGACCACGCCGGCGGATGCTAGTTACCTCAGCCAATCAAAATCTAAGAATGTCCTGTGACGGCTGTGACAGCTACGCGTCTACTCCGCGTGGAGTGAAACACGGGGTTTCAAGATCTAGTTACAGTAAATAATAACGCGTGTGAATTGATTAAAGCATGGGGAGAACTGAGGTCAGTGATAGGTGATAACAATATGAAAATATTGCAACGTTGCTTTTGATTTGGAAAGCGGAAACCAAAACCGACTTGGTCAGATCAATTAACATAAAGAAACACTGACTTAATGGTCTATTCCAGGGGTGCTCAAACGGTCGATCGCGATCGACAAGTCGATCGCGAGTGCTTTTTGAGTAGATCTCTAGATAGCTAATATCTATATATGCTACGGTACGCCCTACCTAGGTAGGTAGGGTGTATCGTGTATGTACGACAACCCTGCATCACACACACTTGCAGTCTCTCAGAGTCGATCGTAAGTAGTCTAAAAATATTGAGGTAGATCGCCAGCAGTTCAAGTTTGAGCACCCCTGGTCTATTCCTTTGAAGCTGCCTGGGTATGTAATGAAAAACTATACCATATTTGGACGACATTCTGTAGAAAGGAACCAACCCACATGATTTTAAAGCTAAAAAACATACATTTAAAATTAAATAAAAAGCCACCTCGATCTTCTCAGTGTGTTTTTGTTATCTTAATAGATGGCATATAAATGGATGAAGAGGGTTGGTTAGTTTGCACAACATAAATATATAGTTCAGTAGCAAATATTTGGCATCTATTCCGGTTTTTTAAATTTGAGGGTTGGTTCCTTTCTGCAGAATGTCGTCCATTTAGGGCACTTCAAAAGTTGACCTCGAGTCGATCTCACTGTCACTTGTAGAGGTATCACCCTATACCTAGTCATTTTACAAGGCTACCTCACAATACACGTCCAACGAGTCGATGTTGCTCTTGAATAAATCAGAGAAATTACCACACCATCTGTCATCAGGTTGAATACGTTGCTACGTATGCAGAGAATGGTTTACTGTACTGTATTTAGAAGATAGATTTATACTCCTATGCAACTACTATGTAGGATAATTGAATGAAAATCGTGAATAGTTGTTACTGATAGCACATGAGGCACATGCCATCTGTGTGATGAAAACACCATGAGCTGTTGCGGAAACGAAGTTAATACTGATATTCGTAGTGAGGTGGATGCTAGTAATATACGGAGCAGAAACAGTAATAATTTTGTATTAGCTTGAAGTTACGGGGGGGGGGGGGGTAGTTTCAACGCCTGTCAGATAGACAGTTACAGAATTATTTTCCTCTTGTACAGTTCAATAGCCTATAGTCAATCCTCGATATAACGGCACCATCCGTTCTCTAACATTTAGTGGCACAGAGCGAGGGTGGCACTAACACAAAATGGCATAATATAGTGCTGTATTAATTTACTGTATCGTACTGTATTATGAAAGAAAAAATAAATAAAAGGCAAATAGAGAACTTTAGCACAAAATAAAATACTGTACAGTAACTCACTTTTTTACAGTATATGTCCGGTGCTACAAAGGGGTTGAAAATCATGTGGGTTCACGTAAATGATTAACTATAGCATAACTGAGTAACGTAGTGCAGTGTTCAACAGCTGAATGGACACTGGACTAAAATAAGTGAAAGTTTGAAATATCTCATTGTATGAAGGGCTCTTTCTAACTGCTCCACCCTCACATAGGGTGTCTGTCTGACTTCTTAACATAGCTTCCTCATTCCACCGCACTACATGTACAGTTATAGTGGCAGGGGAACACTCACTTCTTGGAAATACAGTAGACCTAACATTCACGCCAGTTATAAAAGAATTCTGCAACTGAAAAATATCACTGCAAGTGATATTTTCTAAAAAAAAAATGTCATATTCACTGACACTAAATGAATTGGCACAGTAACGAGGTTTCTTATGCATTTTATACGGGAGAAGATCCATTCACTTGCATTTATTGGCGCAGTGAAAGGGTGGCAATGGAAAGAGGGGCATTAAAACGAGGGTTGACTTTCGTTAGTAGTGTTTCTAGGTCGAGTGAGTTAGCGCTGTTGCCATTGGTGGATAAGTCCCGGGTTAGATTCCAGGCTTTGTCATAGGGCCTTCTGGGCAGGATTATTCCATGGTATAATTATCTGAAATGAAAGTTTGTGTTGTCCCAAGGTTTGAACTAGATTTAAGTGATACGAAGGGATTAGCGCAACAAAATCCCGCCAATAACAGTCCCTTTTGGGTTGACATGCGGACTCAGAGACAGCCTGGCGATCATGAGTTAGTCAACAAAGGGTGCAGCAGTCTTCGGTAAAGCAGTGACGGTGACCGATAAAGCTGTCTTTTTCCATTCTACAACTGTTATTAGAATAATGTATTACTACTAGGGGGCTTTTGTACTCTTTCCGAAACTCCTATCTTCTTGTCTTCTGTCCAGAAAACTAAAAATAAAAATTTATAAAACAATTATCCTGAAACATGGTCGCTTACTCTTCGAGAAGAACATAATCCGAGTGTGTTCGAAAACAGGGTGCTTAGGAAAATATTTGGACCTAAGAGAGATGAAAATGGGGAATGGTGAAAACTGCATAACGACGAGCTTCATAACCTTGCCCCCCTTACTAGTTGAGAAGTGGTTTGTAAGCGCCTTGAACCATAGGAGTAACCAGGCCGACCATATGGGGGGGGTTATAACATCCGCGGGGGGTATTCCATACCCCCCAGGGAGAGGGGGTCCGGGGGTCTTCCCCCGGAAAATTTTAAAAATTAAGATGCAAAATAACGAGTTTTAAGCTTTCGGGGGCCCTCCCCCGGAAAATTTTAAAAATTAAGACGCAAAATAACGAGTTTTAAGCTTCCCACGCTTTATACTTGTATTAAGTAATTTATGGGCAGACTTAAAAAAATTATACAATTTTCCTTTTTTTTAATCAATGGGGGGGGGGGGAATTCAAACCCCCAACCCCCCCCCCCCTCTCGGTACGCCTATGCCTTGAACTCGTCTTTTTGGTTCAAATCACATACAGATTTAATATAAACACAGATTGCATGGTAGACTCAATTATCCTCACAGCAGGGCACGAAATTTCAGGTTTCCAGATCGCCACTGGCGACTTGAAATCTGAGGGCAACAAGATTCAGTTTTGAAAAACTGGTACCTTATTTTATTTTATTGTTTTGGAGATCTGAAGCGGACGACAAAGATTCAATTTTGAAAACTTCTTGTACTATATTTTAGCTTCGTCTGCAAACATCAATGGCACACAATAGGTTATATAAATATATACAAGTGTCTGGCTAAAGCACTCAGATGTGGCATTTCGTGCCCTGTTCTATAGTATACTCAAGTTCAATCCAACGCATGTTTCGACGCGATCCTAAACCGTAATTTTAACTATTTCCATATTTTATTGAATCATATCTGATGAAGAATAAACATATTAAATGGTACTTACCACAGCTTACAACTTTCACATCATAGCTTATAACAAGTAAAACTTCTGCGAACCGCACGTGCGTGGAAATGATAATTATATTTACTGTACTAGAATGATAAATAAATGACATTATAATGATTATTAGGTTACCATTATCATCACCCAGAAATAGTTCCTGAATTAAAAACTTTCCTGGTGGAACTAATTCCGAGCCACTTAATGGCTCACTTAAACCGCCCGTTTAAAATACAGATCACCATATGGTTCGATGCAAAACTTGGCTGAATTTGGCACAACTGGCCAACTCGTTTTGTTGTGATAAGTAGCAATTCATAAGTACTGTACGCCAAGACTCCTGCTATCCCAGATAAATTGTTAGAGGTGGCGACGAAGATGAAGGTATTTTAATTTACTAGCGGGTGTGGTTATAATGTAGAGTGAGGTATAGAGAAGGGGGGAATCTTGGGTCTGGGCCTTTCAAAATTAGGAAAACAAACCAAATAATGATAAGCATTTTAATTTCACACGAAAAAACAAACAGATTTAAAGCCCGACGATGCCTTTTTTTTAATATAACAGTGGTAAATCACAAATTTGACATCAAAACTGGATTCTTCAGAACAATTTATGCAAATAATGCAGTATATGCAGAGTATAAATGAACACCAAATGGCAGTACATACGGCATACAGTTTTCTGTTGAGTGACTGCGATTGTTGTAGTCTATGCAGTATTTTAAAGTGAATAAGGCGTACTAGTCTAAATGAGTTCTTACTCCATTGCTGTTTTATCAACTATTTTTTAAATAATGTCGCTTCTTTCTGAAGAGAAAATTTAAAGCCTACTAATTAAAAATCTAGTGGTTCTGTGAGACTGTTTCATACGAAAATTACTCGACTGACAGAACTGAATTTCTATTCAAACATAGCTTTTAAACCTGGAAAGAACACAGTTTCGAAATGTTTCGCCGTTTAACGATGGAGACCGTTTTAATGGTATGCGGTAACAACCACGTTATTTTCCTTCCCGATATTCTACTTTATTATGTTCAAACAGTTGATCAAATCGAATTTGGAGACCATTTGCAGTATTTTAAGTTAAATTTTCGACAACCCTTACTATCAAGATATAGATGTTTCAATTACTTCAGGTGAAAGAAAGAATTATGTTCCTTGTCGATATTTAACGTTACGTAGTAAGCTGACTTTCTACTTGATCTACAAAAGCCAAAGCAATGCATCAAAGTTCTTTACCCGTACGAAGAACAGGTAACCAGCTAGCAATATAAATTATATATATATATATATATATATATATATATATATATATATATATATATATGCAGTATATATATATATCTTTGGGTTTTACGTTTACGTTTTATTAACGAAAGTAGCGAAAACTGAACTCCCCCCCCCCCCACAACAAATTCTGGGTACGTCCGTGGTGAGATAAAATAAAATAATCTAAACCCAACATAATTAGGTATGTTGATTTGGACGATGGGGGCCCAGTGTTTGTTTACTCAGCTGTTTTTCACGTCGCATACCATTTAGTAGCATACTGATTAACAAGGAACCATCACAAAAGTACACATTTTAATAGACCTTGCACATTAATCATTACACTACTCTATCTTCATCTGTCAAAATTCACTATTCATGGTACCTTCGGTTTCCTATGGAGTATCTTGGAGAGGAAGTCCATGTCGCACCTGACACTGCTTTCGTTCAACTGACTCGCAGTTGCGGTGGACGACGTCCCAAGTGCGAATCCCAGCCGCGAACTAAATATATCGTGGTATTGAGCATTAGCCAAAACATTGCAACTTGTTACCGTATTCAGCACAATATAGAGGAGGTTATGACCTCCCGCTCATTTCAACGTCAAACTATATTATAGCACGATGATTTAAAATCGTCATTCAGAAAATTCTGTTCCTCTGCTAACAAATCTTGTGCGACCACCGTAGATGGAAGCTATAGCTTGGAAGCATCAAAATTAGGCCTAACTATCTCACTCGCTCATTCCCATAAATACTCATTATTTAAAACCAAATTTTTGCAATACAAATGTATCTCAAGCCTAGCGAAATACAAACATGTACGAATTCCATATTACTTACTTACTTACTCAATGGCAATAGAAAATTCCTAAGCAAGCTAAAGGAATATTATCTATTTTATGGAACCCGAAGGTTCATTGCCGCGCTTACCTGAGTCCGCCATTCAACCCTATTCTGTGCTAACTCCATCCAATCATCCCCCACAAATCCTACTTCCCATATATCCGTTCTAAGATTGTCCTCCCACCTACGTCTAGGTCTTCCACGTGGTCTTTTCCCTTCGGGTCTCCCAGTCAATACTTTTGAGATATGTCTTTCCTCCCCCATGCGTGCAACATGTCCAGCCCATTTCATCCTTCGCGATTTAATTACCCTTTCTATATCTGGTGATGCGTACAGATCCTGAAGCTCATCGTTATGCAACTTTCTCCAGTCCCCATTGTCATCCCTCCTGGGCCCAAATATTTTTCGAGGCACCCTATTTTCAAAAACTCTCAGACTATGTTCTTCCTGATCAGTTAGCGGCCATGTCTCACATCCATATAATACAACAGGCAGGATAATAGTCTTGTAAATCTTAATTTTTAGATTTCTGGACAGAAGACGAGACGATAAGAGTTCTGAACTACATAAAAACAAGCATTTCCTGATTTGATTCTACACTTAAGTTCTGCCTTAATATTATTTGTATCTGTAATTACTGTTCCCAGATATTTGAATTCCTCCACTTGTTCAAACGATTTACCGGCTATTCTAATATTTTGTGGCGCATTATTTTGACGTTCCATGACCATATATTTAGTTTTTTCTGTGTTAATTTCTAATCCAACATTCCTGCAGGAATCGAAAAGACTTTCTGCATTTCTCTCGATTGTGTTTATGTCATCGCCCAATAAACAAACGTCATCTGCATAAGCTAAAATCGGGCGACTACCATTTAATTCTAGGAAGACGTTGTTTTCCATATTAGTGGCAATAATAATAATAATAACAACAATATTTATTGCCAAGCATAAATTTACATGCATTGGTATTCGCATCCCTGATGTAGCGAAGGCCATTTATAGGGATGTTTATATGTTTCAAACAAAAACAAAACCAAGCATAAAACAAACAAGAAACAGTACACACAACAAAACAAAATAAAACAGAATAAAATTCCACTAATACCTAGCAGCAAGTGACCCTATTTAGGCACTCTTGGCGGAACCCTCCCATATGGTTTTGACTCTGTAAAGCATTTTCCTATTTCTCTTTAGTTTCCATATCCCCAACCTCCACCAAGCAATTCCTACCCTTTCTTTATAGTCACATACTTCAACATATTTTTTAGGTAGATTTCGAAGAAAAATCTACCTATTGCAATGGATACCATGTCATGATTTTCGAAAAATTCTTTCATATCTTTACGTTTCATGCTCCCCTAAGTACGAAACCACCGCCCGTTCAAAAAAAAAAATATTGTGATATTTATATATATATATATCTTTACACGATAGCGGCCGTAATTTTGAAGATATTTGAACCAAATTTTATAATGTTATTTCTAGGCCCAATAGTTCGGACAAGTTCGTTAATGGGCAAAATTGGCCCAAGGGGGTGGTCGGGGGAGGGGGTTGAAATTTTAAAACATTTATATCTCGGCCCCTATGAAGTATAGAGGGAAACTTTGTTTGAATAAATTAGAGTACCCCCTATGGAGTTCACAGTGGCACCAACAATTCGGGGGTTTTGGGGGGTACGAGTGGGGGTGGGGGTGAGGGGATGGAAATTCGAAATTTTTGAAACCACGTCTTGTGGGGTATCGTTGAAAAGCTCTTGATGAGTACTCTACAAATCAATAACTAGTTTCTTGATAGCTCTCATATGACGAGATATTTTAATGTTTGAAAATAATAACACTTAAAAGAATTATTATAATATCATAATTTTGTCTTGTTTAGCGGCTTTGCTAATTTTATTAATTGCTGATCTTGCGCACGGCCTCCCAGAATATTATATCCTACTCTTGTTGTCAAAACAAATGATTGTAGGCCCTTCCTCTTTACCGAATTCAGTTCTTATTACTGCGGGTTTGCCATGCCAAGGCTAAAAAAGAAGAGTGCTGCGCAGCGATAATAAATGAAACCAAAAGCACTTTGAAATCTACCTCAGCCTGTAGGCCTGCCTAAAGGGATTTTCTTTACCCCATCTGGTTTTCATGTCCATGTAAAATACAAGAGATCTCTTTCCTTCTAAGCTCTGTGCTAATATTTGTCTCTCTACATCATTGTATCTTCTCTCACAATTGTGTACAGTGAATTTCCATGTGCATGTTGATTTAACCATAACCACATGAGACCTATACGAAAAAATTCCTCCTTAATTTTATTTAACCAACTGTTCTGAAAGTTATTGTTGTTTAAAAAGCTGAAACATTCGTATAAAATACTGTCAGATGTTTAATACGGTTTAAGTACGAGCAATAAAACTAGTTCGTATTTCATTGTTCTGCACATTATTCTACTGCTACTATTTTCAATGCCTAATTCGTATCTGGCTGCCCCATTTGCTGAATTTAGAGGGGTTCCTAGTACTTTCTTAGAGAATCGAGACAGTATGGTGTGTACAGTTACCCAGGCGTGTTCGATTCCCCAGATCTCGATGCCATAACACATTTTTCTGTCCACTAAAGCATTGTAAATATTATGTAGGAGTGTTACCTTCGTATCGGGCAATTTATACAGATACTTGTCAATAGTTGACAAAGCTTGGGTTCCTTTCTTTAAAGCCTGGTTTATTTGTGCTTGCCAGGTTCCGTTAGTGCTTAATGCTATGCCTAAGTAATTAAATTCTTTGACAGTTTGATTGTCCACTGTCCACTTCTTTTTTCTGCTAGTTTTGTACCCCTTTTTAAAAATCTCCATATTGGTAAAAAAGTGCGAGATAAAAGAAACTTTGGTTGTTTGTTGTATCGCGATATTGAATGTAAAACTACACACCAGTTAGTACCTCCCACCAAAATGTTACAACACAATGAACAGAGGATACCATGTCAGTGTAATCAACAAACCGTAATATTAACACGTATGCAAAAATTAAATCATCACATACATTTTAAATATAAACATTAAGCCTAAATAAATTATTTTCATAAAAAAAACCTGACGTATGTGCTAGCATACCTGATATTCGGTACTTAATCTGAAAAATATCGTTAGTAAGCTCTGAAAGGTTTTAATTATTCTGGACAAAAACGTGTCATTTTCAAAGACGAAAACCCAACACAGGTAGACAATCACCTTAAAAAGCTATAAAATGTAAACATGAAAGTAAAAATGGTTTGGTACGGTACCTCAGTGGTTAAAGACGGGGAAGGGGGTTATGGAATACGATGATGCGAGTTCGAGCTCCGGCCTGAACTATTTCTTTTTATATTACAGTAGCCTATGTCTATCTAACTTTGAATTAACTATTTTTATGATGAGAATGAAGTGTGTGTTTGAAATATGTTCCATACAGTATCTTACTTTCGAAACATAAGTTAGAAGGGAAACCTTCACATGGACAGGTAGAAAACACTAAATTTTATATTATATATATATATATATATATATATATATATATATATATATATACGATAGAGAGGCTGATGAAGCGCGGATTAAAAAAAAAAAAGTTTGACAGCTCTTTTGCGTCCCTGGCTACGGATCCGCAGGCCCAGGCTTTATCCTGGTACCTCGGATTTTTCTGAGGTAGGGAAGTCTGGAACGGTGTGCACTTAGTCTCGTGATTCAAATTCAGGAGCTACTTCATTAAAAGGTAGCGGTTCCGGTCACGGAAGCCATAACGGCCGTGGGTGACGGCATGCTGACCATAGTGGTGATGCAGTGGTCGAACGATAGGTCTAGTCCCTTCAGTGTTGCAGCGCCACGGAGTGTAGGTTTTTCTTTTTTTAAATTTAAATAAACAGTTTCCCGTATTCGTTATTGTGCTTAACCTAAGTACAATTTTCAAGCGGGGGTTGTGGAGTTCCCGTCACGAGTTTTCGGAACATTCCCTTGTTGGAAAAATTATATTAGAGTGATAGGCTACTGCATAATCTGTAATTATTTAATGACTGTCAACTGTTTATCAATCAACAGCAATTAAAAGTAAAAGTATAATGGTTTAGCCTAGTGATAACTACCAACGGGTCAGCAGCAGTCCAATTCAAGAATTAACTGTGCAACACTTTACATAGTGCAGATATGCTGATCATGACTCCTAGATTTAAAAAATTGTAATTTCTAAAGTCATTTTTTGGTCATTTTCTCATTTTTTGTTGTTTCTCGTATTATATAGTGTTTTTTTATATACTTAGGCCTACATTGAATATTATCGGGACTCTAAATAAGCATAAATAAATATATCTCGTTATAATTATAATTTGGATGTTTGCATTTAACCGTATGTACCAATTAAGAAATTACAAGCCTATAATTTATCAACAACGTAATATAGAATAGACACAAATCTGATTAATATACTAGCATTTCCATACACTTTAAGTTTTGAATCAGTTTTTGTAGTAATTTTTATACCTAGTTTTTTTAAGCATTTCTAGGTCATCAAAATCCGGGCCCTGCTCATTTGCTAGAGCCACAGTCCTACTATCAGTTATGAGCTTATGATCTTGCTTATTTGTCAGACATCGTTGAATGAAATGAACAGATTCAGTCAAAAGCTAAAATATATGAAAATTTTAACTCCAAAAAATTAAAAGCAAAGGGAAACGAGATCATAATAGGAACATTGAATGTAAGATCGCTTAGTACAATAGAAAGAGAGGAAGAACTAGACCACGCATTAGCTGATGTCAAATCTGAAATTCTAGGCCTAAGTGAGGTGAAGAGAGAGGGGAAAGCTATAATTGAGAAGAACAATGGTGATATACTATACTGCAAAGGAAATACCCCGGGCCAAAAAGGAGTTGGATTTATAATAAAGAGGCACATAAAACACATGATACAAGCCATTGTAGGAATATCAGAAAGGATAGCTGTCCTAAAATTGAATTCGAAAGATTGCCCAACAACAATAATTTAAGTATATGCCCCAACAGGGAACAGCAGTGAAGAAGAGTGCGAGGAATTCTACACTGCCCTAGAAAACACTCTAGAAACGCACAGAGCATCAAGAACCATAATCATAGGCGATTTTAACAGCAAAATAGGAAAGAGAATCTATGAAGAGAAAACAGTAGGCCCTCACGGAGATGGACAAAGGAACAAAAGAGGGGAAAGATTGGTCCATTTCAAACAGGAACACGAACTCAAAGTGGCCAATAGCTTCTTTAGAAAACCCCCACACATGAAATGGACATGGCGTTCACCGGATGGCTATACAAAAAACGAAATTGACTTTGTGATTACCAATAAAATTCAGGAAGTAAGAGATATCCAAATAAGCCAAAGCCTAAAATTCAGTACAGACCACAGACTAGTAAGAGCAACAATAAGAATGAAAAAAAGACAGAGGAAAAGCAAAAAATCACAAAGATGAGAGCGAACCTCTTAGACAGGGAGGAAATACACAAAGCATTACAAGATAAAATATCTCAGATGAACCTAGGACCAGACAAAAACACACAGGAACAATATAACATATTAGAGCAAACACTGAAGGTGGCAAGCACGACCTCCGAAAAGCAAACAGAACCAAGGTCGCACAAAACGAAACTATCTCAAAACACCCTACAACTAATTGAACGCAGAGCAAGACTACAACCAAACAGAGACAAATCTGAAGCCACCAAACAGGAATATGCAGAACTAGATAAAGAAGTAAAGAGAGAAATTAGAAAAGATGTAAGACTATATCGCTCAGAACTAACTAGACAAACATTAGAGAAGACAAGATCAATCAGGAAAGCAAGGAGAAATCTGCAGAAGGGAAAACAGTGGATACTAAGCACCAAAGACCAGGCGGGCCACAACCTAACCTCAAGACGAGAGATAGTCAACGCAGCCACAGACTTTTATAGATCACTCTACGAGAGCTCCATAGAAAAATCCACAAAAGACCTAAGATACAATCATATAACGAAACACTACAACGATACCATCATCCCCAAAATATTACACAGTGAGATCAGAACTGCAATCAATGAACTGAAGAACGGCAAATCGCCAGGCGAAGACGGGATACAAAACGAACTAACTAAAATAGGAGCAAACCAACTGATCCCATTAATATCCACAGTATTCAACAAAATACTAGAAACGGAAGAGATACCAGAACAATGGAAAACCAACACTATCATACTATCACATAAGAAAGGTACGAAAGATGACATAAATAATTACCGACCCATAAGCCTGATGTCTAATATCTACAAGCTTTTCACCAAAATTCTGACGAAGAGGCTAACAAGAATCCTAGACGAGAATCAGCCACCCGAACAGGCAGGTTTCCGCAATAAATACAGCACGGCGGACCACATACAGACGATAACCCAAATAGTTGAGAAATACAATGAATTCAACATGACAGTATACCTTGGATTTGTGAACTATAGCAAAGCCTTTGACTCCGTAGAACATATTAGCATACTCAAAGCACTTTACTCACAGGGGATAAAAGCAAAATATATACGGATCTTATACAATATATACAATCAAAGTATGGCTAAAGTGAAGACAGAAGAGGAAGGACAAACGTTTAAACTAGAAAAGGGGGTAAGACAAGGGGACCCAATATCCCCCAAGATTTTTACAAGTGTCTTAGAGGATGTTTTCAGAAATATCAGATGGAACGCGAGGTATGGTATAAACCTGGACGGAACAAGACTGACTAACCTGCGATTCGCAGACGATATAGTTATATTCGGGAAATCACCAAAAGAATTGCAATCAATGCTTCAGGAACTAAACGTAAGAAGTAAATCAGTGGGCCTCTCCATGAACATGACTAAAACAAAAGTGATGACTAATGGCCCCCAAACTCCGATCACAATCGAGGGAACGCAAATACCATATGTAAATGAATACATATACCTAGGCCAATTAATATCCTTTGATAACGGCATGGACAGGGAAGTACACAGACGAATCACACAGGCATGGAGAGCGTTCTGGTCCCTCAAATTTGTGCTTATGGATAAAAAACTCAGCAGAACACTAAGAATAGAAGCTCTACAATCCTGCATCTACCCGGTGATACTCTATGGCTGTCAAACATGGGCGCTGACATCGACACAGAAAAAGTTACTACAGGTATGCCAGAGGAAAATGCTAAGAAAAGTCCTAGGCATAACATTGAGGGACAGAATCCCCAATACTACACTAATCCAGTCAGCAAAAACGACAGATATCGATCACCTAGCAGAAAGCACTAAATGGAGATGGGGTGGCCATGTTTCAAGGTTGGTGGACGATAGATGGACATACAGGAGTACCATATGGGACCCCAGACAAGGAAGAAGGCTGCGCGGAAGACCAAAAAGGAGATGGGAGGACCTTTTCAAGGATAAAGTGGGCCAACAATGGACCAGGGTAGCCAAAAGAAGAAACGAGTGGAAAGAACTGGGGAAAACCCTGAACAATACGCAAGACTAAGTGCTCAAGACCAAGTGTAAAGTTCAAGTGTACATGACGCTCAAAATCACAAACAACTTCACTAGCGCGGAGTAGCTCGCCGTGCTAGATAAGAGGAGCTAAACCCTTCTTAGGAGGCCTTTGCCCTACATGGGACACGATAGGCTTATTTTATTTATTTATTTATTTTAACTCGTAATCTAGGAACTCTTGTAAAACACATATGTATGTAAAGAGGAAGAATATGTGAGATAGTTTCATTTTATTTACACGTGGGTATACTGTTAGCAAAAAGAAATAAAATAAGCTGTTACATTTCCGAAAGCAAACAGTATTAAAATACTCGACTGGGGTGGAAATAAGAGAATATAATCCTTTGAAAGTTTCGCTTTTCCGCATAAATTTACTTATTTAAGGCAATAAATTGTTACATTCTTTATACATACATTCTTAGTTTATAAATGAGTACAGTATTTTATATAAGGTGATTTGAAGATGCTTCAAGAAATTACCATTGCGGACGGAACATTCTTAATTCAGGAACCACGGGGGTGAAAGTAACACTGAAAGAATAGCAACAGCTCATTAGTTCACTGTCCGACCGGTTTGGTGCACTGTGATCGCTGTTGCCATGGCGGCAGGTTTGTTTCGAAACATATGCCAGCAATATACGAAAAGGCGTAATATCTGGTTTTTTTTCCGAAACGATCTGTATGCATTAGTGTTTGGAAAAGGAGGAGATATAATTAACATATTATAAAGATGTCAAATAGCGAAGGTAAGTTAAAATACATTAACTACTTAAAACAATCCTGAATTAATATTTATTCCATGTTCTACGAATTATTAAGATTAATGTTTCGTATTCTTTGTTTCAGAAACGAGTGAAATATTCTACAAAAACAAACATTTCTACAGGTTTCCGAAAAAATCAAACGTGAACCAACTGAAACATCAGTGCAATTTAGATGATAATGTGAATTGTGCTAATTATTTCATGTGTGAAGACCCCTTCCTGGAGAAAGATTTCGTTAACCATACTAGACAAGTTATCCCAAAGCAGCTTGCGACTCGTGATTTACAGAGACCCAGTGCTTTAGTTGGAAAATATTTTTTGGGGGTACTCACCTTACTTCAAAATGTTCCATATCGCCTCATACTGAACGTCATCCTTCGGTTGACATTTTCTGCAAGCAGTTTCTTCTGCTGACCTATTGCCTCCTTGTAGCCATGATCTGACGTATGGAGCAGGATCAAAAACGTCTAACGGTGGTCCAACAACATTTTATGAAAACAAGGTGGCTGGCCAACATGTAATCTAAGGAGAAAGTAACTGTAGAAATGCGCACGAAGGTGAAGATTAGAACGCATATCTGTGGCGAATTTAATAGTGTTTGTCATTTTTAACAAATACACTCTGGTATTAAATTAGACATTTAATAACTATTTTAGGGCAATATCGTTCCTGTACTGCCAGTACGACGTACCGGAGCACATATTTTTCCCGGTATGGTAGAAGGAAAATAATTTTATACCGGTACGCAGTACCGGTGCGTACCGGCCCAACTAAAGCACTGCAGAGACCCAATCCCTGTGAATTCCCAATCAAATGTGGGAAGTGATCTCAAGCCTCGCCTAGTTTTTGTGAAAATAGAAAGTAAATTCATACTTCTGTGTATGACTGAGGTAAAAGAAATTCAAGTGACAGGAAGCTACTAATATTTATGGTAATGTAATATTTTTAAAATCAGTTTTTATAAATATAATTCGTTAATCAAGGGTGTTTGTTTTTTATTTATAAAGTCATCTAAAGTAATACATATTTCAGCAATCATCGAGACATGTATGTTGTCAGTAGCAGAAATTCTAGAAGGTATTCTACACTACGGTTTTTATAAGATCTGACGCATATTGTTTGCAAATTATTATTTTTTCTTATTTAAGGTGTTCATTATTTAGTGCATTTTGTGTTCAATGCTTTTAAAAGATAATTGTTTGTATCACTATAGCCTGATGGTATTAGTGGGCTATGGTTTTACAGAATTTGGATTGCATTTTCATACATGTGTTCTGGCACGCAAATTTTTCATTCTTACAGCTTAACTGCCCGACCCGTTGGAGCGCTGTAATCGCTTTTTGTATCAGAGTTTTGACATGCGCTGTTCACTTCTAATAATAATATTGGTGTTCTGTGTCAGAAATTGTAAATTTTCTTGGACCAACTGCTTGTCAACTAGGCTACTATTGTTGTATTTCATGTTGTAAATTTCAACCACGGCCTCCTTTATTATACAATAAAGGAGGCCGTGTTTCAACTGATATGATACAGGATGAAATGGTGAGGATGATTCATGGTATGTAAATATCCAATTCGGCATTTGCCATTATAACTACGACCATGAAAAAAAAAATGTCAAATTGGTCGGCCACAGGATTTGAACCTGGCACCTCCCGAATGCGAGTCCAAGACGTTACAATCTCGGCCACCTCGCTCGGTATATTAGATAATTATGGCAGGTATAAGAATCGTTTTATTCGTTTAATTCTGTGTATTTATGATGTAAAACAATATAATTAAGACTAAAATTGTGTAATTCATTTAGTGTCAATAAAAATAACGTTATAATTATTTGCATGTTAAATAAATTATTTAAATAAAACATCTAGTAGTTGAGTAAATAGTCGCGGGCTGAGCTGCGGCACCTGCTGGTACAAGCACATTACAACTGGAGGAAGCTATCCAGATAACATTTCCCCTGTTACTTAACAGCAGAGATTACTGAACAATAAGGGACCCTCATTAAAGAACTAGAAGCACACAGCCAATTTTCCTTCCTTTCTGACGATTGTTCAGTCCAGTGACGTGTGGTATTGAATAGATACACCCCCTGTGTTATTGTATAATATGTGCATTTTTTCCGACCCAGGTGTAAAAATGGGCATCAATACCGCATCAGAAGAAAGCGTACTCTCTGACACTGGGAATAGCGAACAATGAGCGACCCTCATTAGAAGAGAGCACATTGTAAAATTATTACTCGGGCGGTGGAGTGAGACGAAGCTTTCATGTTCTGGAATAAACTATACAAAAGCTTTCATGTTCCGGAATAAACTATACAACTTAATATTGGCGATCAGTGATATAATAAAGGAAAATTAACAAATAAAAATGACTAAATGCATTATTAATATCAGGATACAATGGTCCCTAAATGGTTCCTGTGTGTTTTGATCAAACAAACCCATTATGAAGTCAATGAACTACACTAACTGCACACAAAAGGAAGTAAAAACCTATGTTTACAAGAAGTATAGACAAGTGAATAAATACTGACTAGAATCAATGGTTCTTGACGCAGATCCACATCACTCAACATCCCAAGTTAAATCTATCAGATGATTTCAAAACACTATCAACACAGTCTCTCGGATCACTGATCTAATTCTTCGGAAGTAAGTAACCTTCAGAACTGGTATTTTACCACGCATTTAAAGCCTTGGTGATTTTTCCAGAGCTGCAGATCAAATAAGGCGAGCAGTGGCAAACGTGGGCTTTTGCCCAGAGCCAGACTATACCCTGAGTCAATACAAAGAGCCGGAAGATGCCCATGTGAATGTTAATACTTAGCTCTGCGTGCCACCTAACCGAAACGCCGGCCTCTCTGCTGTGATGAGTGATGATGACACATAGTAATGTGCTAATTGAAGTAGCTAAGAAACCTCCATTGACAAGCAGACTCACTTAACAAGATATAGCAAAACTTTGGTATTTTAAAGCTATAACAATTCCTGAACGTAAGCTTCCACATTTCAGATTTTATTATTCGTAATTAGAAAGTGAATAAAAAATTATATCCCATGAAGTTCTACAGACAATAAAAATCAGGTAAACTGATATAACAAAGTGCCAGAATGATTTTGTTGAATCAATTATAACTGCAAATCTGATATGCAGAAAATATTTTTTTAAATCAGATTAAAATCGTCCAGCATCAACAGAACTACAGATTTGTGATATCTTGACAATCGCACACTCACAAAAAAATAATAAATTAATTGAATTTTAAAAAAATACACGTCAAATTGGCCGACTCCGAGATTAGAACCATGGACCTTCAGAACACGAGTCCAAGATGTTACCATTTCGGCAATCTGGCACAGTTTAGCGGTCTAGTTTGATAACCCTATGTGAAGGAATAGTGTTATTTGTCAAAGCTAAATGTATTGCAACTTGAAATTCTTAAAATATGTCAACATTTCACAAAATTCAGTGGCAAAGAACTCCGCTAATTATTTCACAGTAATGCACCTTCTGTAGCCTATATCACAGTATCCATGTAGTACTCAATTTCAACTAGATCAACGAAGTAAACAAACATCTGACTGCACTGCAGACAAGCCCTCAACGACTAAAAATGCAGCATTGTACTGGGTAGTATAGACATGATTTGTTTTTAATGTTACCTTTAATTAGTTGTTACTCTGGTACCGGTCAACCGATTTGGTCCCAAATAAATAGGCTTCTTGCCATGGACGTTATAATTGCGTATACAAAGTTTCATGAAAATCCGATTAAGCGTATTTGAGTTATCGCGCTTTTTGTTATATATTACCATAAAAAGGCACTAAATTGGGCATTATTCCGGTACCGGCCAACCGATTTGGTCCAATATCAATAGACATATTCCCATGGACATTATACATGTTTCATGAAAATCCGATAAAGCGTATTTGAGTTATGGCGCCTTTAAAATAGACACTAAATTGGGTTTTACCCCGGTACCGGTCAACCGATTTGGTCCAATATCAATAGGCTTCTTCCCATGGACATTATAAACGCGTATACCAAGTTTCATTAAAATCAGATAAAGCGTATTTGAGTTATTGCGCGTACAGACACATGGACGGACGGACAGACAGACAGACATTTTCCCGTCCCCACACAACCTCATAAAGTACCATACTGGCACTTAATAAATACGGCAGCCGACTGAGAAAATTACTCCTAAATTGATTAAAAGACCCCTCAATGAAGTGAAGTCGGTACCGTACTGTAAGAAGAGAGATAAGTTCGTAACATAAGGCATTCGCCTGGCAACCCAGGTGACCATAGGCGTACAGATCCAGAAAAATACATTCATAAATTACTTTAAATGAATGTAAACAAAATATTTTTATTTGACACAGTTCACAGAAACTCTTAGTATACAAAATATGATTAGGTGCAACAAATCAAACGAAACATCTGAAGTCTTATTGCAGATTTTAACAGCCACATTAGAAATGCCCAGAGAATGCAGTAACGTATTTATAAAATTGAAGCTTGCACCCCGTGCGTCAAAAAGAAGACCATATTATAAGTTTCAACTGATGAAAAATTATTAATGATGTTGATACGCCTGAACATTGAGGAATAGTACTTCGCAAAAATATCTTTGTTAAAGCTAGAGAAATTAGCATTCCATAAAAAATATTGTTTTTTTTTTAACAAAACACTGTTCTTATTTTAGCAAGTTCATAACCTAATGTTTATATAAAATTAAAAAAAAAAAAAAAAAAAAAAAAAAAAAAAAAAAAAAATTAAGGAAAAGGGGGATAAAATTAAACTCACAGAATTTAGGGAATATTTACAATTTACTTTTGTCCTATATCCCAAATGACTTCTTAAATTTCTTCTGCAGACTGGTGTAGATTACTTATTCCACAGAAATAGATGCCTCATTGTCAGTGTTCATTTCACTTTTATGTATTCTATCAAGAAGTGCGTTTTTATTATAATTTATCATAAAAGTCAGCACATATTACTCCATTAAAGTACGTTTTTAACAATGAGTAAGACCTTCACTGTTGTAACTTTTATCAACGTAGCGTGAAACACACTGGCCAATCACAATCACAAAAAAGCGGGACATTTGATTGTCCCCAATAAAATTTTCGGGACAGCGGGACATTTTGTAAAAAAAAAAAAAAGACGAATGGACACCCTATCATAACCAATCACAGATACAGCGGGCTGGCAGTGGAATAACCCATCAGATCGCAATCAATGAATGATAGTGTCATAATATTACATACAGAAGTATGTCCCCCCCCCCCCGAATCTGTAAAAACTGTTGCCATTTCGCGAAAAGAGGAATTACAGACGATTAGCTAAAAATACATTGTGTTTAACACATCTAATCTGATAATATCTACAGTAAATTGTTTGGAAACTAAGTACCGGTAATAAACACATTTTATGTTTTAATTGATACCACAATAATGCTTACAGTAAAAGCAATAATGTAGCACACGTCTTCTAAAATACTTTGACTCAATCAAAGCAATCAATGCGCAATACCGTAACATTTTTGTTAACTGATGATTTAACTGGTGCGAATAACAGCACATAAAGAACGATTTAACAATAAACAAACAGTCCTTTCATCAAGCTTCTTTGCCAGCCCCTGTTTAGGGAAAATAGTTGAAAGCAACTGTGTACTTCTATAGCCTATTAAGAGAAGCCAATTTATCACCACCACTCAGAAAAAAGAAACTACCAAATCCCTGTTAGAACAATGTAGTAGAATTAACCAAAATAATTCAGGCAGACCAAGCATTTGAATGCGAGTTGAAATCTAAGGCACAGAACTGATTTATGTAACTTCTGTATAATGAAAAGGCTTCTCGCAGCTAAGAAACAAAAATGTTCCGGATTTCGCTTCATGTCCAAAAAAGCTTATAAATAAGCTTTTAAATCGTGGCTTACTACGAACTCTTTAATTAAGCCAAGGTTTCCAATTTTGTAGTGAAGATTGTAAGATTAACCCTACTTATACATCGTCAAGCGGAGATTATTATGTGTAAAGCCCATGTTACACGGAGACCGAAAAAACGCGGCCGATTATCAGCGACCGAAAAGCGTATCCATTGGGTCAATAGGTAGGTAATGTTTAGACCGGATTTTAAAGGAAAAAATTTCACCCAAAAAAGGGCGAAAAAAGGGAAAATTATTGCCAAAAAAAAAAGGCGGGGAAAAAGGGAAAATTATTGCCCAAAAAAGGTAGGAAAAAAGGGATGTAAAAGTAAGAGAGCATAAAAATTCAGTAGAGAGATACATGTTTGTTTTATGTAAAGCCTTTGCTTGCTCTACAGCTGCTGATTCTGCAACATCTAATGACTGAAGAAATTTGTTGATCTTGTTGAAATTCTCACAGAGGAAAATAGCACACGAAATCCACGTTCCCCACCTTGTTATAATGGGAAACTTAGGCAATGGCAAGCCTGTGATTTCCCTGTAACGCTTTATTCTGCTGGGAGGAATTATTTTTTCAATGGTGAATCAGTGAAAACATCTTTAAATGTTTTCATATTACCAAATACTGGGTAATTTACGAATTTTTCAAAATAAATTAGCAAAAAAGGTACTGGAAAGGGAAAGTTCCTAAAATAAGGGAGATGAGCCTAAAAAAGGGGGGGAAAAAAGGGACGTTAAAACCAGGTCATTTTAAGTTAAAACTTACTCAGTAATGTCCTGTTAAATTTTATCACGTTTTGTGATTAAATATAAAAAAAGGAATTTCCTTTAAAATCCGGTCTCTAGTAATGTTATAAATTATACGGACCGAATGAACCTTGCCTTCAGATGGTAAAAACTAACGTAGGCGGTTTTTACGTCTAGCCACCGACAAAATTGCAGAATGACGACCGAATCCAGGCTCGCGGAGATGTGTTCCCATTATTAAACTTCCAACTCTCGTACATTTTTGTAGGGTAAATCCGGATGAGATGGCCACGCTCGATAACTTGAAGGATTTTCAAGATAATTCATGTGCAAAATGTTCAATTAAGTTCTTGGATGTACACATTCTCATAATATAATGTTTTATGGAGAAAAAAGTAATTTAGGGTGAGAAACCCCAACATTAAAAAAAAAATGGTATGTTGGCCGTCTCACCCGAGGTGCCAGGGAAAAATTGTCATAGGACATAGGGACAGTTGGCCACACCATTTTCGAAGCTAGAAAGTAAAGATAAAAAAATAGAAAGACTAGGTTGCTGTACTTCTTTAAAAATATACAAACAAAATAAACTTAAGTGCTAAAATATGTTATCACTACGTAAAAATAGACATATTCTCGAATCAGTTCTGAGCAACTGAAAAGTTCTGATACATTTCTGAAAATATAACTAAATTTCACTGCGTGCCACTACACCCGACGGAGGGGAAGGGCCTACCATGTAACCTCTACGTAATTTATCTCCATCTTTCGACTTCGTTAGTAGATGGCAGGATCGAGAGCATCTGGTCGGCATGCCGACTTCCATCGCCGGTGTTGGTTTTCTTCACCAGATCCGTACCGTACACTTCTTTATCGAATAGGCTTAAATTCTCAGCTGTCCCAACGAGGCATATTGCAACCCGTTCCAGATTTCACTAACTTAGAAAAATCCTAGATGGTCCCGGGGGTGGAGATCGGGCCACCAGAACCATAATCAGCAATAGATTTTGGAAGAGATCTCCAAAACACTAACATTTTTTATGTTTCTCATAGTAGACATCACTCATCAATCTTCCACAGATTATAAAATCGTAAATATTAAAATAAAACATAAGATTATGGAGCCACCTTTGGCACTGAAATCAGAGCGATTGGTCGTCTCCCCCGCGTGGCCGTCTCTCCCGGAATTACCGTAACTAGGGAAGTGCAATGAACAATAATAGAGCTGCAGAGAGGTATTGTTGTAGTTAATGATTAAAACAGTAATAGTGGTAAATGATTAATGAGTGATAAGTCTTTCAGTAACTTCTATGCTTCTCATATTCGTATTCTGCTTTGTTATCTTGCAAGCAGCTAAAGTCAAAGAGTTCGTCAAAAGAACCAAATGACATACTGGAAAAACGTGTCAAGGTAGGCCTATTTCCTGTGGTAGCAGAACATGATGTGGAACTGTCCAGTTGTCAAACGATTTGATAAAAATTGGAGGATCCCCCAACGTTTTTTCTCTCTTTCAGGATACATCACTTCAAGGCAATTAAATAAATGCACTGCAACAGTACAACCTACTTCTATCTCATCCCTTTTGTAATGAATGACTATTGTTCTCGAAAGAATTCCAGCTTGCGGTTTTTTTTTTTCGGTCAACATTCTGCCCGTGTACATGCACAGGGCCGTGGAAAGAAAGCAAGGGCCCCAGGGACAAATTTTCCCGGGCCCCCGTCAAATATTAAATTCACTACCCAACTCGCCCTTTATAATGTATGCAACAAAAAGATTATGTAATGATATTACATAATTATTAAGTGCCAAAATGCTACCGGTACTTTATGAGATTGTCTGGTAGACAGGACTGTCTGTATGTGTATCTGTAAGCGCGATAACTGAAATACGCTTTATCGGATTTTCATAAAACTTGGTAACCCATTTATAATGCCCAGGGGACGAAGCCTATTGATATTGGACCAAATCGGTTAACTGATGCCGGGCACGAAACGGAAAAATACATTAAAAAATCCTAATTAGGAACAATTTTATCTGTATGTAGCAGTTAAATCTTTTGAAAATTATGATTTTAAATGCCGAACGTAAGTGAGGCCTACTGTTGAGTCCAAAAGGATTTCTGCTTCTACTTTTAAAAAAATAGCAATTTTTCTTCAAGAATAATCCGTTTCAGATTAAATGATAAATTCCCTGTCACCGTTATATGACAGGACACTGTAGATAGAACAAACAAATAAAACGTAACTTAAGCTTTTTATTGACTTATCAATTTTATTTTAGAGTAAATTTAGAAAGTAAAAAATAAAATCTGGTCGGCCGGGCCCCGGGGCTGCAGCCCATGGACACGCGTTTCGGTCGCTGACAATCGGCCGCGTTTTTTCGGTCCGTGTAACATGGCCCTAAGAGGGGGCCACCTGATAACAGCAATCTGTTAGGGTACGTATACATCTGCGCTCCTCTTGCGCGCCGTGCGGCACGCGTGCAGCACGGCTTAAATATCGAAACAAAACCATTTTTAAACAAGAGTTGAAAAGTGTGTAAACAGTGTTATTATTTATATTTTATAACTTAACTTTTCCTGTACCTTTGCTGGCGTTAACTTTAATTTTCTCTCGCCAGTTACAAGAAAGCATAGATAACCAGTGGCGGACGCAGAGGGGGGGATTGGGGGGATAGATCCCCCCCCCCCGAAATTTGAAAAAAAGGCTATAATATGCACTCTAAGTGGCCAGTTTTATAAACTAATTATATATGTAAGTTAATTAATTTTTTAAGTATTCTTTCTACATATTCAAATCCCCCCCCCCCGAAAAAAAATTCTGCGTCCGCCACTGTAGATAACATCTTCTCCTTGCACTCTTCTGAGGACGTATTTATTTCCATTCCTATTTCCCTCCATGCATCCTCCTTCAAACTTTTTTGTAGTGATCCTTATGTTTTGGGTTCCACAGTAGAGGTTTTGATTTTTAAATATGTTTCATCTGCAGTATCTTCTCCTCGGACCACTCCATGATTATATCACATACAAGCAAGCTCATTCAATCTTGCCTTAGAGAACGAATCGCTTGAACTTGAGAGCTAAGTCTGTAAGTTGGGTTGCATAATGTGCTAGTCAAGCATTGCGCTTCTACGGCTACCGCAATAACGCGTTTTGAAAGGACAGTAGGCCTACCGTATAGGGTCCTACTATCCACTAGTCTGCATATATGCCTTTTTGTAGGATTTTATCAACATACATACAGGCCTTTATATCTTTGGAAATATTCGTCTGCTTATAATTTTCAAAAAGAAGTTATCAGGAACGTTACTGTCACTTATTACATTTTATAATAATAATAATAATAATAATTACTATTATCTTCATAAGCATCTCGCATGGAAAATCATTTTTTTTCAACTGGGAATCACTTACAGCCTCCTTGCGAAAAATCTGAAATGCTATGAATCCTACTTTGAAGGCCAAATTCGATTTCTGTGGCAATCATGCCCGACTCCAATCAAATTAAAAATAACATGTAGATACGGTATTTTTATTTAACAGAGCACTTTAGGAACCTTATATTCATTTAGGCGAATCTAATTTGAAAGCATTTGCCGTTAAATCCTTTCTACTGAAACACAAAATTTTCTCGCCCCCAGCTGAACTTTGTGAAGAACAAGATCTTTTCCGCTTAAGAATTCGCGGGCTCAAAGTCCGCTTCAAAACAATGGCAACCAACAGTCATAACTTACTTTTCAAATTGCATTATGCTTATTTAACGACGGGGGTGAACTGCTGCTTAGGCCTGTGACCGTCGCCCTTGTATTGGAATCCTGCAGGAGATTACATGCCTATCAATCTAGGCACAACCCTATCACATAATTGCCCTTCACTAGGGATGGGATCGAACCCGCGATCTTGGGTACAGAAAGAGAACGCTATTCAGAATGCGCCACCCAGGCCGACTTCTTCCCCCCCCCCCCCCCGAAATACGATCTTTGGTTTAGTCGAATTCTGAAAAACGTTTTTCCAGAAATGGGTCAAATGACCATACTCCTTTCTCTCGCTTCTCCGGCCTTGGCTCATCATCGTCTCTTGAACATTTAAATGTCAACAAACTCATGTGTCTTAAGCCTTGGCTGAAAAAGTAACCGGAAATGTAAGTGTTGCATATATTTTTTCACTAGTTAACCAATAATGGCATTCATTAATTCAAGATTTCTTCTGATTATCTGTAGTGTAGTAGTTATTAAACGTGTAAAACAATATTAAATGTACACTTTGGCTTCGTTTAAAAATATCGACCTGTTTGTCGATTAATCGATTAAAGTCAAGCGTTAACTCGATTAGGAATTTTAATCGATTTTCAGCCCTAGTTTATAACAGAATGAAAATTACAAAATATAAAATGTACAATATGATTTCAATTTGATTGGCTATGGAAAATTAGGAGTCACTAGAAAGCAAATCATTAGCCCAGTCTTGGTATATAAATGTACTTCCACACTTCCTTTCCCTCTCGTGAGCTATTGAGCTATTCTGCTATTCGTAGGCCACACGTCAACGGATGACTTCATTAGCATCAGCTGAGCGCACACGATGACGACACTCGCAGAACGGCCTCGTGCAACCAACTCCCGTTCATTTAACACTTCTCAAGAAACACTCTGCAGTCATTTACGTATATAAAGCTGCGTATACATTTGCGCTCCTCTCGCGTTCCGCTCTGTCCGCGTGTCGACACGCGAACAGTTCGTTGAAATTATCCATAGGAAAGCGACGAACATACCGCGAACCACCAGCAGTGATTTTTCACCCACCACGCATATACTAGCAATCATGTCTTCATATCATATCAAATCATATCACAGCCCATCAACATGACAATTACCCTAATATAGTAATAGGGCCCACAACATCTTTATATTAAAATTTAACTCAATAATAATAATGAAATTAATAACAATAATAATAATGATATTACTATTGTTATTATTGTTGATATTATTATTATTATTATTATTATTATTATTATTATTATTATTATTATATATCTCAAAAGTATTGACTGGGAGACCCGAAGAGAAAAGACCACGCAGAAGGCCTAGACATAAGTGGGAGGACAAACTTAAAATGGATTTAAGGGAAGAAGGGTTAGCACAGAATAGGGTTGAATGGCGGACTCAGGCAAGCGGGGCAATGAACCATCGGGTTCCATAAGATAGATAATATTCCATTAGCTTGCTGAGGAATTGTCTATTGTCATTGAGTGAGTGAGTAAGTAAGTAAGTAAGTAAGTAAGTAAGAAAGATTATTATTATCAGGGCTCGGATTCTAATGACATATCTTTTTATTGATGCTGCATAGGCATTGCCAACTTGTAGATAAATGCTAATCATAGACTCTAGAGTATAGAAATACATTTTTACTAGGTCATTTTTTTGTCATTTTGTGCAATTTTATATTTTTATGGCATTTATTTCAATTTTAAGTCATTATTTTGTCATTTTCGTGTCATTTGCTTCCTTATTTAGTCATTTTCATGCATTTACATTTAGTGTATTCACTTTTTTCGTCGCTAGCGATTCTCTCTTTGAAGTATTGTTTGTTTAATGCAAGAAGGAAAAGTGTTGTCATGTCTCAGTCGGAAATGAGAATCAAAGAACGCCAAAATTTTGTATTATATTACTAATGTTTTGACTTGGCTCTGATTGGATTTGAGAGTAAACACTACTGTTTACCCTCAATAAACAGTAATATAATCCGGCAGACCGCAAAAGGAAATGTCGAAGTTTGACTGGCCA
Organism: Ectobius pallidus; assembly: GCA_964059195.1. NCBI lineage: Eukaryota > Metazoa > Arthropoda > Insecta > Blattodea > Ectobiidae > Ectobius > Ectobius pallidus. Next base: position 99,724,533 of record CAXKWD010000004.1, read on the forward strand.
GTAAAACTGCCTGAGTGCCACTATAAATTTCCGTGAGAAAAGAACATTCACACCATTATAGTTATTTACAGTTTTTACAATTATGTAAACATTAGTCTAAAACTTTGTGTGTACAATAATAATTTTTTATAAATAAAATATCAGTTTTAGGTCATTTTTGTTATAATTATTAAATCATTTTCTTTAAAATTTAGGGTCATTTTATAGGTCATTTTTAAAACAATATTAGGTCATCAGAATCCGGGCCCTGATTATTATTATTGAACCTTGTGATTAACAAATGTATGCTTGAGCGGAGCGCAGGAGGAAAATGACACGCGTGTCGACACACGGACAGAGCGCAACACGTCCCAATATGAAAACGGAAATCCTTTGTGTTCGCCGAAAAAACCGACAGGAGACGGATCGCGGCGAACTGTCTGCGTGTCGACACGCGTGTCGTCACACGAACACCTCAAATGCCGTCCCAATCTGCGCTCTGTACGCGTGTCGACACGCGTACAGAGCGCAAATGTATACGCACCCTAACACAGCATGCCAAAACATGAAACTTTCACCATCCGTCAAGCCCTCAATCCCAATAACCTGCTAACTCTATTCAACCAAAATAAATGGCGAATGTGCATAAAACAAGCAGCGATCAAAACTCACGGAAATAACTAGCATGCATTAAATTCCGATGTTTTAATTATTTGCTATGATTTAAAATCTCACAGATCATAAACGAAGTGTGTTGTCTTTATTCCAATGCCCAATGTAAAGAGAAATTCACACTTTATGCAGAAAAATCTATCAAGGCATGATACTGGATAAACGAAAAGGAGTAACAGTTAGCTATAGAACTAGATCAACGTCTGATTAAAATGGGAAGTTGCATGATATCTTTAAACAATAACAGGCTTCGGTTTTCTGAACGTGCCGTCCATACTACTTTAAATTACCGAACTGGATTTGCTAATATTTACCAAACTTTTACTATCATTTATTTATCTTAAAAATTGCATGAAACACAAACATGTATTTTAAATATACTGTTAATCGTAGTAAGTAAATAATTAAAACAACTAAAACGAATCATGTGCTGCAATATGGACATACAGAACAATCACATTCACGAACCTTACTCTCACAAGCAAATCATATTGTACAAAGCGAATAGACCTAGTAAGTAAAAATCTAAAAATCCGGCATCGATGTGAATGCACAGTAGAGTCCCGCTATTCCGAACTAATTGGGACCGAACACTGTTCGGTTTAGCTGGAATTCGGAATGGGCGGATTTCATGAATAATTTCAACATATTGACTTGTTAAGGCGTAAATTAAGTGCGGGGACATCTGCTAGTGTCAGCTCTATACAGCGTTGATCGGCTCGTGAACAGGTTCAGCGAAAGTCGGAAGGGAAGGGCAGTGATAATCGACGACTCATAGCGCAGACGCCCTACCTATCCCCCTCCCGCGTTCGGAATACGCGGATTTTCGGAATAGCGGGACTCTACCGTATTTCACGATTAGAGTGAGCCGCTCGGGGGAAAATCCTCAAATTCCAGTGCCCTGGCCCAAAAAATCCATCAGAATGAATTTCGTCCAAATCCTTTAATGTTTTCCCATTCAGACCTAAATACGTGATCCCCATTCCGTTCAACTAGGCCTATGTAAAAAAAAAGATCTATATGTGCCGTAACAGTACAAACAAATGAATCCAGCAGAGCGGGCTAACAAATCCGAAGTGATCGAAAGTTTGATGCGTTATGTTGAAAAAATATATTTGAGAGTTGTGCTCTTCTCTCCAAGTTGCTATGGCAACAGAGCAAGGCCATATGTAATTTACTTCCCAACTGAAAATATATTAGCAAAGACTGGTGCCTCGATAGCGCTAAAATCACATTTTTTGCCAAATGTTCGCTCATAACTCGCGAACGAAAACGAGAATAAAATATCCGACCTTTAGGTATATTCGGATCCCAGCTACATAAAAATTCCAGATCCTGCGTGCCATAGATTTGGGTGGGCATTGCACACAGACAGGAAGACAAACACTTCCTCTTATTATATACTGTTTATTTTTCTTTAAATTAATTTAAAATAAACTATAATTAAAATTGCGTAAAACATTTATTTCCCACCAGAAGCAGAGGTACTGTTGTGCGAGTCATCCACTATGTAGAATGGATATGACAATGAGAACAGCATTCTTACGTCAATAGAATACCACGAGGAGATGATGGAAGCTTTGGGGAGTAATGCCAATCTATATCAAACTTTAAGTAATCATGGAGTAGGTGTGTGTGCTTTCATGCTTTTAACTCCTGCAATACATTAGAGTGGGACGATGCAGTCGCGTATGGCTGTTTATGGGCGTCTGTTTTCTTTACCATCGTAGAACTTGTGTCCATAATCTGGATTATCCGTACATTCCATACCCTGCTCTATCATCTTGTATTTCAAAATATTAAAATGGTCTCACCTTTTCAAAAGAAAAAAATATTTGCTATGACTAAATGCTCAATCCCTCGTATTGCCGAAATTTGTGATAGTCTTGCACTCATGCTGAGTTTTCGTACAACTTCTATTTGTTTCTCTTCTTAGTAATACCATTCTGCATTCTACAATACATTCTGTAATACGCATGTATGCTGCAACAGGAAACGTGCATTTGGTGATGTCACTACAGTAACTGAACTTCTGTATTACCTTCGCCTGTATTCATATAACCTTACATCACAGTGCTACCAATGATGTGTCTATATACTAAAGATGTCACACTCTCCCCTGGCATGCAACATCTCATGGTACCGTCGCCTTACTTTTGGACAAAAAAAAAAAGTTGCCATTACTTGTGCTCCATCCCTCGTACTTAAGAGGCCTCGGTCAACATCATTAATAGGTACGGAAATATAATTTTTAATTAAGTAAGAAAAGAAAAAACATGACAAATTATTTAAGGTGTCCTCAAGCATACGTAACCAGGGAAATAATGAAAAATCCTAATTCTGTATACCAAAACTATTTTCAGGGCTCGAGAATTATTTAATATCGGACTCATTTGTTAGTAAATAGCTACACTGTGGTACAGAGGAAATAGGTGTAAGAAAAAATAGCTAAAATGGACGAACAGAGAGCAGAAAATAATACACAAATTCAGAAAACAAAAGTAAAAGCTTAGCATGTCCGAATTCCACATAATTTCACCATCTTGATTCTGGAATAATGTTGTATTTGGGGTAGAGATCGCTTGAAAATGGTCGGTGGAATGGGTTTCATCTATCGGTATATCAGTTAAATTCGGAAGGGACTCGTAATTGTAAGGGGATATAAGAGTGCAAGCATGTGCGAATAAGTTACACATCAATTTTGGCTTAACAATTTTACTCATTATGATGAAGTGAAGGCTTTATACCCACCTTGCTCCTTGTCCTTATGGACTTATTGTGAATGAAGAACATAGGCGTAACCAGGCCGACCATATGGTGGGGGTTATAACATCTGGGGGGTATGGAATACCCCCAAGGGAGAGGGGGGGTCCGGGGGTCCTCCCCCGGAAAATTTAAAAAATTAAGACGCAAAATAACGAGTTTTAAGCTTCCCACGCTTTATACTTGTATTAAGTAATTTATGGGCAGACTTTAAAAAATATACAATTTTCCTTTTTTTAATCAATGGGGGGGGGTTCAAACCCCCAAACCCCCCCCCCCTCGGTACGCCTATGATGAAGAATAATTTTAAGGTATTTAATATTTTTTAATCATTGGCTTTCTGTGAGATTCAAAATTCATTTTCTCAATTTCTTCTGGTTACTGTGAAGGCATTCGTAGTAATAGAAGGCTACTATATGCTCTGAAGAATGCTGGATATGCAGCCAACATCCAACAAAAGCGATCTGAACTTCCTGTAATTCACCTTGATTTTATAGATGTTGCCACCATTAAACTTCCAACCCTCGTACAAGGTGATGACCCAAAATTCAGAACCTTGAACGCTAGGCCTTGAATCCCATAAAACACCCACAGGCATACTGCTGGCATACTCCCTTGGTCTTGGTTCCCGTTTCTCCAGTAAGGCTGCCTTCATCGGAAAACTCTTTTGCATTCTTTCCTTTAAACGATATCGAAAGTTGCGATCTTGAAATAATGGTAAAATATAATTCAGAATTAATTATATCCCCCTGAGACTAGCGCAATTAGCCTACACCAGCAGCGAAGGGGTATCTTACTAAGAATAAGGGTAATTTATTGTGTGTTACATTCAGCAGAATTCTTTAACTGTTTTTTTTACACCACCAGCGAAGGGGTATCTTAGTAAGAATAAGAATTTATTGTGTGTTATATTCAGCAAAATTCTATAACTGTTTTTTACACCAACTTTCAACAATACACTGTGAAGATACTAACAAAGTTTTATTTTTATGGATAGTGATAAGAATAAGCCGCAGATAATTATTTTCATTATTGCTGGGACAAACGAAAAAATTCTTTTTTTCTTTCTTCAGACAACTGTCATATGAATTTCGACTCAATGAAGATGATGAATTGATTATGATGACTACTGGTATGGAGTAAAGGCAGAATTATGGCAGGACAAACTGGAGTGCCCCGTGGAAAGCTCCTCACTGCCCCTTCATTCGTGAACTACAAATTCTAACTTGGAATCGAACCCGCGCCGTCGTGATGAAAGGCGTGCAAACTAACATTGCACCACTGGCACTAGCTACACTATTACTAAATCATTTAAGTGATTATTATATTTATAATTCTGTAGTGGCGCCAAGACCTTCAATCGCTTAATAAAATTCGAACTGCTTAAGGAAAACGTATCACTGGATCAAACAACGCTTAGTTTCAAAACGGCAAACACGGACTCTATCATACTGATACATTCGTAATTAATTTAAACATATATTTTAGGGGTTTGTACATTGACTACCAGTTTATTTTCACCCAACATTTTTACACTTAAGGAATAAAATAAAAGTGAGCTGTCTAAGAATATGTCGATATATTCTGAAGTGGTTTTAGGAATAAATGAGAAGTATAAACAGATGGGTTAAATGGAAAAGGTAGTAGCCTAGACTACAGGCTACAAACTTCAAGCAAGAGTTGCGAGACTAGTTCGCGCTCGGCTGGAAGATACAATCGATATTAACGCCGGCTCCACACTGCATCAAAATCCCTGAAAAAATTGCACGGTTCTCAAAATACACCTGCTTAATGCATCATAGCTGTCAACATATGGCTCGCTATACGTTATTATTTGTAGTTCTGGTCCTAACAACAAATGCAACACAAAGCTACATAATAAAAATATTTAGGTTGCCACAAATTACGCTATTTTACTCTACAAGCCCTACGACTACTTTAGTAGTTTTGAGAAATAAACAGTCAATAAATTCGATTAAACATAAAATAATTGAAACTGAAAAGTAATGAATGATTAACGAACAGCAACGGAGGTCTGGTTTTCGAGTCAGGGTCACCTCTGGCAGCTGCTGTAAACATCACATAGAGATCTATGAAAACATACACAGACGATGCACTTCCTCCTCACCTTGTGAAAAACATTCCCCATGATTCTTCATGCCTCGACACTCCCCCCTGTTTGACGCACCGATGTCAACTGGCGACTAATGTCTGGCCCATACACCGGAGGGCCACAGAACGCCTGCGCAACAGCCTCACCTTCATCTCCTGTCATCATCTCGTCTGTCACTTACTGACCCAGTCACATGAGAAAAATCAGTTACTGATAATGATAGCCTTTAACATCCACAACAATTTGATAAACAAGCCCAGTAATCGTACGTTACCAGTCGTCTGCGCTGGCTGTCTAGAGTAAAATAAACAACATGTAAAGCCCCAACCTTGTTTCCCACATAAACGATAATACAGCATTGCAAATAAACAGTTGCTGCATCTGCCATTAAACACATCTGCATTGCTGCAAGTCTTCAATATAGTCTGTGTAGAAACTTGATCAGAAAATTCGCCTAAAACGAATAACACGATATTCTAAGATGTTACTATTTTCACGATTATTATTACTTGCAGAAAGTGCAATTTAACAACCAAATGAATTAATGTTTTATTTAACGTTTATCAATCATATAAAAATAAAATAAATGTTGCAAAATATCTTGTGCAAATTTTATCACAAATACGTGTTAGATTTGTATTACTGAGGATTTTAGGTTGACGAAAGGAACCGGTATGTACCATTCGAAAATTAACAACCTCCGTGTTATAGAGATTATGATGTGGCCCGGCGGCGACGAGTTACGGGAAGTAAAAAAGTTCTAAAAGTCCGGCATTCGCCTTTGGGAATGAAGAAACCCAAGTCAAACTGGCTATCACGAGATTTGAACCCAGGACTTCTTACCTCTGCCACCTCACTTGGATTGGTTTTTGTGTTTGCGTTATGACACGGGTGCACTGCATTTTTTACAACAGTAAATTAATTGTGGTTTTCTTGTTACTATGTGCAAACAATATATATATAATTAACGTGCATCGAAGTCATACTTATTTCGTTTCTATCTCGATCCCTATTACATTTATAAATAAATCTGCATGACAATTTAATTTTCTCTACGATATATGTTACTGTGATAGGTTTTCATGTATCTTCTGCTGCAATGGATAATAGCTTAGAAAAATCGAAAATGCACAAGAGTTAACTACCATCTATTCTAAGTAATTTTTACAGAAAATGGAATTTTGTTAATAAAGGATAAAAATTTCAAAATAAATTTTTATTACAATCGTTCGAGTTAACTTTTCAAAAATCAAAATTCCGAAAAAAAAAGTTTTCATGAAACGTTCCCATAATAATTCAGTTATAAAAACCAAATCCCAAGGGGTCCGATAAAAATTCAACAGAAGCAAATACAATGAACCGTTGGCCTGCTACGGACGCACACAATCACAGATGTAATTCCAAAAACAGCTTTTTTCTAGTTCTGCAAAAAATATTTTCCCGGAGTTATAACGATTTCGGTTTTATATCACGATCACAATATTTTCCCCATACTACGTATATGCGAGAAAGTAAATGGTTCTTGCAAAGTGGAAATGCATATTTGGAAAAGTATTGTGAAAATAATAAAACCAAAAGCATTAAAAAACACACTTTTTGAGAGTAGGTCTAGCCTATGACTTTAAAATTCCGTCCACCTGTTTGTTCACTATATCCGAAATCGAGATAACAACCGGGAAAACAAATATCACGATACCTAGAAACCGAAAAAAATATTTTTGGAATATCTGTGGACAACTGTGTGTCTATCTGTGGACAACGGTAGCAAGTAAACGGTTCGTTATTTACTTATTTTTTTAAAGTATGGACTTTGAGGAATTTTATTGGACAGATTAGAATTTGGTTTCTATAACTGAAATGTTTAAGGGGACTTTTCATGAAAACATTTTTCAAAATGTTATATTTAAAAATGGCTTTAACGATTTTAATAAAAATGTAAATTTGAAAACTTATATCTATGACTAATAAAATGGTTACATTAGTTTGTTGTAAAACAAATTATTTCTCTTCGACCATTTATCGCATCCACGGCGCCATGTTCTGTGCATCACCGATTTTATTCAGCGTACAGCCTGTGCATTTAGACGTGAGCACTTGCATGCGCCGCAGATAGGGCGGGACGGAAGGGGAGTGTGTTGCTAGTATGAATCACGTCATGACTGATTCCACTGCGCATTGTGTTTACAGTGCTCTCGTCTAAATGCACGGACAGTACATGAAATGAAAATACACTTCCACTACTTTAACCCTTAAAATCATAATGTAACCTATGGGATAGAGTAGGCCTACTTTGTCTCAATGTTTTAATAAAATTATGTAAAATAAACCGGAAAAAAAATAAAATGTTTTGTACAATAGCAGAATAAAATACAAGAAATAAGCCATGAGCAAAATCACTGAGTTAACTGTTTTCTTTGTAGCCCGGAACACGTTTGTATATTGTGTGAGAAAAATAGTCTCTTGCATTTTAGAGATAAAATAGTTTATACGCCAATAATCCCCCGCTTTCAAAATATTCGTGATTTCTAAATAGGTGTCATTTAATTTAAGAGTAGCTCTTATTTAAAACCGCCGGTGTGGTCTTGTGGTTAGCATCGCTTACTACAGATCCGTCGGCGCGGGTTCGATCCCCGGTACCTCCTCGGATTTTTCTGAGGTAGGGAGGTCTGGTAGGGGTGCATACAGCCTCGTGATTCAAAATTGAGGAGCTACTTGATAGAGAAGTAGCGGCTCCGGTTAACGGCCGTGGGTGTAGGCATGCTGACCACAAGCCCCCAATCCTGCCATCTGCCTATGGTAGATGACGCGGCGGGTGGTAGGCCTTCTCCATTCAGGGATGTAGCGCCACGAAGTTAGTTTAGCTCTTAAAGTCAAAAGCCCATTTTTAAGCCGGGTTCAAAACTAAGTTGCAATCTTTGATTATTAGAATATACGTTTAAAACCATCACAATTCACTATTATCACATTATCTTCTTTTATGTTTATTGCACTTTTAAATGTATAATGAAAGTTTTGGCAATTCTTTATTAATTAGAACTATTTCAGTATAAAAAGAGAACAGACATAATACAAATGATCATGTCTTTTTTTTTAATGGCTATCTACAGTTTACGCTATTCTGTCTCTGCCGGATTAACAAATCAATCTATAGACCTACTCTGAAACAGGTCTAACAATTTGCACAAATCCGCTTCTGGACAAAAGTGTTAATCACTCCAACTATTCCTACTACTTCCATAGAAAAACTGTCGGACTATCAGATGTGCCCCTTATGTGTTATACCAATATTAGAACCCGTTTACTGTACTTGATCCGATCATAATGCGACAAAAGTAGCACGCGTTCTGAATAAAATCACGTCATAATAATTCATCTTAAAATCTTGTAGTTTCTGCGTCTGTGAGTCTACTACTCTTTCAAGCAAAAATTACTCAACCGACAGAGCTAAAATGTTGCGAGAACCTAGTTTTTACACCTGCAAAGACACAGGAAGATACCCGTTTCGAAAAGATTCAAGATGGTGGCTATAATAAAGGAACTTTGCTATAGCCAAATTGGAGACCACTTGCAGTATTTTGAATTAAAATTTCTTAAAAGTATCCCGATATGTTTTGATACCTCAAATGACGTAGGCCTATCACTCTTGTATATATTGTTGTTCGACCTTACTATAATACGTTTATTACATGTGACGTAACAGTATCATAATGATGTCCATTACGATATTTTCATTATAACATATGTGTCGTATCGATTATTATGGAGCTATCTTCAAACTTTGAGAGCAGCAAATTAAACTGTGTAATAAACAACCTGTACTTAAAGTTTTTAAAAATAAATTCTATTCATGTCAATTTTAATATTATACTAAATTGAGTTCATTTCGTGTGCTTTCAATGCGCGTTATTTAACGTTAAAGCTCAAGAGAAGCCCTGCGGCCTGCATGCCTTGTAACCTGCCATCTATCGGAATAGACTATTATTATCGAACATGGAACGATCTTGAAATCTTGATAGCAGAAAATGAAACTGCGTAGTAAACAACCTGTATTTTAAATCAAATCAATCCTGTTAGTGTTAATTTTATGTTACACTAAATTGAATTCAATTCATGTGTTTTTAAATTGTGTTGTTTGACGATAAAGCTTACGAGAAGCCCCGCGGCCTGCATGCTTTGTAGCTTGCCATCTATCAGAAAAGACGAGAACTACTAACAGCTGTTTCCGAGAGTAGTTTGCTTCATCAATTACGAGGTATTCTAAGAACCCAAAACTTAATCATTTAATTATAGTCCAACAAAAACAGTCGTGTGCAACTTGCCTATAAAATGGCAATTAACACACTCTTGTCTTAATAAATGCCATTATAGGGTCTTTGAATAGTGTAGGAAGGACGGGTAATCACCTATTTTGTTGGCTATTTTATTAAATGTGTTTACTTAATATCTCCATTTTAATTAGGCCAAATTAAATACAACTCGAAGATATTTTCGCGTTGCTCGTAAATTTATTGGTAAAATCATAACTTTTCATGTTATTACCGTAATACTTGACACAGCAGCTTGCAACTCTTCGTCGTCCTGTTGTTGTGTCTTTTTAATATATATATATATATATATAATGGGCGTACGGTAAGGGGGGTTCAGGGGGTTGAAACCCCTCCCGAAATATCTGCAATATTTTGAAGATTATAAATCATGGAACGAAGTTAAAAAAAAAAACAAACAAACAAACAAACAAAAACTGTGATTCGGTTGTTACATATTTTACAATTTCGTACATATCAAAGCATTATTTAAGATTTATCGAAATTTATTTAAGATTCAAATTTCAAAAGCTCGTGGTGTTGATAGTTTTCAGCTTAATAACAGTGAAGTATTACTAGTAAACAAAAATCCCTTTGGAATCTGTCAAATGACAACTCGAATACGCCCACCGAAATCCATCAACCTGTTTGTAAAGTCAACAGTAATCACGAAATCATCACAAAATTATCATGAAGTAATCGGCATTAATCGGGCTTTTCTACCGGTGGATTTACAGATGACTTTAAAAACGTGCCCTATGCACCATACAGTATTATGATAATTTTTCAAAATAAAGTTTTTATTTATAGACTCTAACTTAAACGAGAAATGGGTAGAAATATCAAGAAAAACAGTTTCAAAGACTGAGCTGCATATTAATTTATTGCAGTGTATTAATTATCACAGTACAACTGTTTAGTAATTTTAAAAAGTAATAATTCACAATGTGTGCAACGACATGGAGCCGAGACGACTTTACATTGAACCCCTCCCGAACAAAATTTCACCGTACGCCCATGATATATATACTGTATATTATTGCTACATTCACAAGGATTTTTCTACCTTAATATGGGTGCTTGTTATTTTCTCGCTTCGCACTGCGGCAGTGCAAGCAAGTTGTCTCAGCTGCGATTAGGCAGGTCACGTATTTTGAGATAGGATTTAAAATATCGTTATAGACGCCAAATGCAACCTGAGATAGGCTATGTGTATGTTTATGTGATCGCTTACTCCCTCCGACCTAGAGCTTTGAAATGTTCACCATACTTTCCCCATAATCTGGGGAGTGTTTTCTTTTACATTCACTAGGCCTACAATTTCACATTATAAGAAAATTTAATCCTTTGCGATTTTCTCGAAAACAACTCTGACGATTTTGTACACGAGGTGCTTATACTAGAGCTAAAACTTTTATGTAAAACATTTTTTCGGAAAAAAAAAACCTGAATGGTAGTTATAAGCCAGCATGGTTTGCACAAACTCAGTTTTGCATGAAAACAAGATAACTGAATACGCACTCATTTCAATGGACCTCTTATTCTACAAACAAGAATGTGCAGTGGGAAAGCTGAATTGCCCATGTTTACGGTAGAGAAAGTTATATGAGGGTTATTCTCCAGAAAAGGGCAGATTCATGTCGCAGTTGATTTACTGGTGTAAAATAAGTACTTATGGATTATTAAGTGCCAGTATGGTACTTTATGAGATTGTGTGTGGGGACAAAAATGTCTGTCCGTCTGTCTGTCTGCCTGTCCGTCCGTGTGTCTGTACGCGCGATAACTCAAATACGCTTTGTCGAATTTTAATGAAACTTGGTATACACGTTTATAATGTCCATGGGAAGAACCCTATTGATATTGAACCAAATCGGTTCACCGGTACCGGTGTAATGCCCAATTTAGTGCCTATTTTAATAGATTATGGCGCCTTTCTAATAGAAAGGCGCCATAACTCAAATACGCTGTATCGGATTTCCATGAAACTTGGTATACTCATTTATGACGTTCATGAGAAGTGCCCTATTGAATTTGAACCTAATCTGTTGACCGGTACCGGAGTAAACCCCAATTTAATGTCTACTTTAAAGGCGCAATAACTCAAATACGCTTTATCGTATATTTATGAAACTTCGTATACGCATTTATAATGTCCATGGGAAGACGTCTATTTATAATAGATAAAATCGGTTGACCTGTTTCGGAGTAATGCTCAATTTAGTGCCTATTTTATGGTAATATACGTATTCGAAAGAATTTATAAAAAAAATGAAAATCAATTATCTTGACAACACTGCCTATTGTTTTACTGTTATCTTATAAGGCCTTGGAAATTAAAATACAGGTAGCTATGACAAAAAACACTATCGATTTACAAGCGCTTATCCAACTAGACCGTTAAAATGACCCCGGTGGCCGAGATGGTAACGCTTTGGCCTCACATTCTGGAGTCCATGGTTCAAAACCCGAAACCGGCCAATTTGATTTTTTTTTTGACATTTTTATGTGAGTGTGCGATTGTCATGATATCACATATCTGTACAGTTCAGGTGATGCTGGAAGATTTTAATCTCATTAAAAAAAAACTAGACCTTTGTTCTTCCGTAAGCCCTGCTTAATGAATAAATCTGGAGCTTAAAGGCCCTGTTAACTTAAAAAATGCATTTTTAGGTGAAAGCTGGTTTAAAAAGAGGATATTTAGAGATTAGTTTGTGCGAAAACCCGAGCTTTCTATGTTTAACCGTTCGCCTGCAATCCAAGTACAGAAGTTCCGCCTATAGTGCAGTATGACGTCACCGCGCCAAGCCAGCACTGTGAGGATGCATTGGAATGCCAGCCATATGTAGCCGACACATCAGTCTGTGTTTGCTAATTCATTGCTGGTGTCATAGGCGTAACGAGGGGGGGGGGGGTTGGGGGTTTGAACCCCCCCCCCCCCCATTGATTTAAAAAAGGAAAATTGTATAATTTTTAAGTCTGCCCATAAATTACTAAATAAAAGTATGAAGCGTGGGAAGCTTAAAACTCGTTGTTGTGCGTCTTAATTTTTAAAATTTTCCGGGGGAGGACCCCCGGAAGCTTAAAACTCGTCATTGTGCATCTTAATTTTTTAAATTTTCCGGGGGAGGATCCCCGGACCCCCAGACCCCGCGGATGTTATAACCCCCCATACAGTATGGTGGGCCTGGTTACGCCTATGGCTGGTGTCATCTCGTGTGTTGAAATTATTATAAATTTAAAGTTTCTCGTGTCATGTCTGGAATCAGGCCACATCAATTCGAGCCGAAATTATAAGGTCAGATGAAGAAAATACTGGGAATGCTGACCGTTTAAATAGTACTGATCAATGCAACTGTGGTGAATGTGTTTTTCAGCGATTCATAATGAATGTTTCTGCTGTTCTGAAAGTGTTATGATAAGGGAAGTGCTGACTGCATTACATTCTCATAATTCCCTTCGTTCTGTTGTATTAAATAGGGACACATTGAACACTGCTAGGCCCCTTATGATGGTGAGAGCTGAATCCAATTTTGAAAGGGAACAGTTACGAGTAGCGAACAATAGGAACATGCGTTATGTAGCTTACAGACAATTCGTCTACTGGATTAATTCTTGGAAGCCCTTCGGAAAAGGCAATAGAAAAATCATACCTTCATGCATAGTTAAACAGATTAGGGACGAATACCCTAAGCCTAACAAAGAGTACAGACAATTTCAACCTGCTGACGGAAGAGATATTTCGTATTTTGATTAATTGAAATTTTAACCCTGAATCCACAACTACGGTGAGGTTAAAACATGTTATACAGAGTTTTTAAAGTCAACTCAATCTTCTTTTTACAGTACTAGGCTTATGTCTGTAAAATATTTACTTTGGTCATTTATTTTCATGCAAGTGAAAGAACAATTAAATCCTAGAAAAAAAAGTATTTAATTTAAATTTTGCTGTAAATAAGATCAAAGTTGTATACTAAATTTAAACTAATAATTAAATACCGGTACTGTAAATATATATCGAAAGTTACTACTGGACAAAGTTGTTACTGCGGTATCTTTAAAGTTCTTGGAATCTCGAAAGAGAATCTCTCCAAAGCTTCCAGCGATTCAGGATGGGCCACTGGAGCGATACATCGTGGAACATCTTTAGCCAGGTAGGGATCTTCCACAAATTCAATGTTTGAATTATTCACGTAATGTAATACCCTGTTCACTATGTCATTACGCCACTCGTTACTTTTACTTTCATAAACTGAAACCATTACCCACTTTTTTTTGTTGGTTTTGAGTATTTCAGTTTTTCACTTGTAACGTTTCTGTTTACATTATAGTTATAATCCATAGTCGCCAACATCGATTGTAGTACCATTCCGTCGTAACTAAAGTGAATCTTTTTCGGCTTGTATTTTAGTGCTACATTATGATAAGACTCTAAATGTCCTGTATGACAATAGTTCTTTGCGTGCTTCAAATCTTCAATGAAATTCCTGTTTTTATAACAGATGACAGTAACATGTAATCGTTTGACTCCGGTCTGATCCATTCACTTGCTTCATCTTCAATAATTTTTTCATGTTCGCACTGATTAATTACGTTATTTCCAGTCCAGCTATGTACATTGGAAATATGAAATAACACCGATTGAAATTTTTAAACTAACACGGTTTGTCCCCTCCACAAGTCTGACATGACCACCATAGGTGGTTAACAATGCTGTCTTTCCAATAATAATAACAAGCATGTGCCCGCGGCTTCGCCCGCGATAAAAAAGAGCATAAAGTTAGAGCATAATAGGTAAATCATTATATTTATTAACACCTAAATCACGTGGACTACATGTCACGATTAGATAGCGTCGCCTGGTAAAAGCGATCTCAGATTCGAGTTCCTTGGCCCAGAAAATCCCTGTATAGTGAGTTTCGTCCAAATCGAACGATGTTCAACCATATTTAGGTCTATGTTGATTATCCCTCTTCCGTGTAGGTTGAAAAATTTCATATGTCTACGGGCCTTGACATTCTAAACAATGAATCGACCAGTGTGGGCTTACACCATTCTAACGATCGCGATGCTTTTATTACCACGGTATGACAAAAAAAGCCAAAGCCAACTGCAATTGATTTGACATTGAAATGTATTACTGAAATCTGATGCTTCGACACCGCTAAAATCACGTTTTCTGCCAGTTTTTCACTCACAACTCGCGAACGAAAGCTAAAATTAAAAATCCGGCTTCGATGCGCATTCGCCCACCTTTCAGCCCATCTATGTTTAAAATTTCAGATCTCTGCGTTCAGTAGATTTCGCTGGGCATCGTGGACAGACAGACAAACAAGTCCTTTTATTATTTTAAGATAGCAGGTGCCCGCGGCTTCGCCCGCGATAGTTATTTCAAAAATTAAAAATTAAGAGCATAATAGTTAAATCATTATATTAACACCTAAATCATGTGGACCACATATCACGATTAGATAGCGTCACCTGGTAAAAGCGACCTCAGATTCGAGTTCCTTGGCCCAGAAAACCCCTGTATAGTGAGTTTCGTCCAAATCGAACAACGTTTGACCATATTTAGGCTAATATTGATTACCCCTATAATAATAATAATAATAATAATAATAATAATAATAATAATAATAATAATAATAATAATAATCCTCTTCGGTGTAGGTTGAAAATTTCATATTATGTTTGCGTGCCTTGACATTAAAAACAAATGAATTGACCAGCGTGAGCTACTACATTCAAGAGATCGCGATGCTTTTATGTCGAAGGAATGACAAAAATAGCCAAAGCCTAGTGTAATTGATTTGTATTACTGAAAACTCATGCTTCGAAAACGCAATAAATGCACTTTATGCTCATTTTTCACTCATAACTCACGAACGAAAGCGAAAATTAAAATTCCGGCTTCGAGGTGCATTTTCCGACCCTTCAGTCCGCCTATGTATAAAATTTCAGATCTCTGCGTTGAGTAGATTTTGCTGGGCATCGCGGACAGACAGACGGAGGACAGACAGACGGAGGACAGACATTTCCTTTTATTAATATAGATAACTAGCATAATTATTTCAAAAATAAAAAATTAAGAGCATAATAGTTAAAACATTATATTTATTAACACCTAAACCACGTGGACTACTTACCACGATTAGATAGCGTCGCCTGGCAAAAGCGATCTCAGATTCGAGTTCCTTGACCCAGAAAATCCCTGTATAGTGAGTTACGTCCAAATCGAATAATGTTTAATCATATTTAGGTCTATGTTGATTATCCCTCTTCCGTGTAGGTTGAAGATTTCGTATGTCTACGGGCCTTGACATTCTAAACAAATGCACCAGCGTGGGCTTACAACATTCAAGCGATCGCGATGCTTTTATTTCCACGGTATGACAAAAATAGCCAAAGCCAAATGCAATTGATTTGACATTGAAATGTATTACTGAAATATGATGCTTCGACAGCGCTAAAATCACGTTTTCTGCCAGTTTTTTCACTCATAACTCGCGAACGAAAGCTAAAATTAAAAATCCGGCTTCGAGGTGCATTCTCCCACCTTTCAGTCCATCTATGTTTAAAATTTCAGATCTCTGCGTTCAGTAGATTTCGCTGGGCATCGCGAACAGACAGACAAACACGTCCTTTTATTATTATAAGATAACATGTGCCCGCGGCTTCCCCCGCGATAATTATTTCAAAACTTAAGTGCATAATAGTTAAATCATTATATTTATTAACACCTAAATCACGTGGAGTGTATTCCACGATTAGGTAGCGTCCCCTGGTAGAAAAAGCTACCTCAGGTTCCAGTTCCTTGGCTCAGGAAACCCCTGTATAGTGAGTTTCGTTCAAATCGAACAATGTTTGACCATAATTAAGCCTATGTTGATATCCTTTTTACGTGTAGGTTGAAAATTTCATATATCTGCGGGCCTTGACACTCTAAACAAATGAATCGTCCACGATGGACTTACCAAATGAAGCGATCGCGATGCTTTTATTTCCAAGGTAGGCTATGAGGTATGATGACAAAAATAGCCAAAGCCAGCTGTAATTGATTTAACATTGAAATATATTACTGAAACTGTTGCTTCGAAATCGCAAAAAATACACGTTTTCTGCCCGTTTTTCACTCATAACTCACGAACTAAAGCGAAAATTAAAATTCCGGCTTCGAGGTGCACATTCCGACCCTTTAGTCCGCCTATGTATAAAATTCCAGATCTCTGCGTTGAGTAGATTTCGCTGGGCATCGCGGACAGACAGACAGACGGAAGACAGACAGACGGAGGACAGACACTTCCTTTTATTAATATAGATGGTGAATTTTTTCCGATCTCTTTGAGCTTTTTAGCAAGAGACTTAGACAGATGCCACACATCACACTACAGCAACGGCGCGCGGGCTGTGAACAGCTAGTGCTCTCTGACGTCACTCCGCTGGAAGGTCACATCAGTTTTTCTTCGATTTCGCGAGAACGAAGCATCGTAGAAACATGGGGTTTTCACTGCTGTATTTTACTAAACAAACTCTTTATTCTGAGAGTCACTTGATTTTAAGTTAACAGGGCCTTTAACTTGGAAATCAATTTTAAAAAAAACATATTCTGCATATCATAATTGCAGTCATAACTGTTTAAACAAAAACATACTGGCACTTTGTTACATCAGTTTACCTGATTTTATTAATTATTATAAGTTAGATTTAAATAAGGTCTATTTGATCCCATATTCCACTTTTTAAACAAAAGTTACAATTTTCTGCATTTTAGGGCACAGTATGTGAGATCTCACCTCCGTGTCATGTCCCAATGCCTGACTTTGTCATTTTCATTCTTTCATAATTCAACAGGCTTTAATTTATATTCCATTTTAGTGTTATAACAAGAACTAACAGCTCGAAAAATGAGTCATTAATAACTGAAAATAAAATATATAATTTTGTAAAGACAATTTTTTGCACTAAACATGCTTGTCCCAAGGTGAGACTTCACCTCCGTGAAACAATATAAAAGTTCAATTATTTCCAGAGATATGGCACTGTAGTCTTTCTATTTTCCTTGGACTCCAACTTTTAGCAGTTTTCTTATCATTTATATGAAGCCAAGCTGTTAGTGTGATTTTAAGTGTTGTTTTGTTTGTGTAAAAGGGCTAAATGCAGAGTTGGTAATTGGACTTCCTCACCTCTGTTACCTACACCCAACGGTAAAGTTGTATGTTTTTATATTTACTTTTGCTATAAATTATAATAATAAGGAATGCAAAGTTAAACTCTAGAACTGAGATTTTCTAACCTCAAATGTTCCCAAGCTGTTTGATAAATTAGAGAAAAATCTCACCTCCGTTACTGTTACTCTCGAGTCCTATCCATGGAGGTGTAATTAATGTTGTAATTGATGACATATTTAACTGTCTGCATTTTTTATTTTTGTTTAAAGAAGATACTGGTATAGCCTAATAGTTTATGACAATATATCATGTTTTGATTTAAAGTTTTGATTTTAAGGTGATAATCTATTTTAACATAGATAAAAATAAGTAAAAAGTTGTGTGTTAATCCATTTGTATGGTAATAAATATTGTTCATTTTCATGATAACATTTAATACAGTAAATTAATTCTAATTCTCACATAACTTCTATTATAATTACTATTTCATACTATTTTCTCACCTCCATGAATGCGCCATTTTCTAACCTTGTTAATTTAATGCAAAATACCAGTCTGTAAGTAGGGCAAGTACCTCAGTAGTACTATGCAGAAGGAAATATTACATAAAAAAATTACATGATCCAAAATAAAAAATATATAGGCCTATTTTTTTTTAATTCGAACATTGAAATCTGCCCTTTTCTGGAGAATGACCCATGAGTGTATTACAACATTTTTATGTTAAGTCATAGCTGACTATGGTTAAGCATTCCATAAACACCGCCTCCGTTGTCTCATAGTTAGCGTCGCTGGCTATGGATCCGCTTGCCTGGGTTTGATCCCCGGTACCTTCTCGGATTTTCTAAGGTAGGGCGGTCTGCAATCAGCCTCGTGATTTGAACTGAAATGCTACTTGACTAAGAAGAAACGGTTCTGGTCATGAAAATCATAACTGACCACACGGCCACAATCCTGCCATCTGCCTATGATAGATGACGCAGTGGTCGGATGGTAGGCCTAGGTCCTTCAGGGATGCAGCGCCATGGGGTTAACCTTTTTATATCCATAAAACCAAAACCGGTTTATTATGTACAGAGCAATTCACAACGAAAACACGCAGATTCAATGACCTTCCGGTTTTGGGTAGCAGAATCACTTGGAGGAGTGGCCGACAAATAATCTGCAAAGTGGAGAGCACTGAGGTTTTTGCGAAAGGAAATTTCCGTTCGGATTTCTTCCTCTAGTGCCAAGAGTTGCACTGTTATAATGAAATGGCGAAGCATCCCACTCGGACGACTTTTACAAGTGTGCTGCATAGTTTTGAGGTGTTCTGGTTTGCCTGTATTACAATAGGCTACATGAATATTCATCTATTGAAAATTCAACTCAACTTAAACTCAATTAAGTTGAATATATCAATTCAGCCTGAATTTCTGTACTTTTAGTAAAGCAACGCCTGTCATATAGCTAAGGCAAAACTAAAACAATTTGCTCTATGAGTATTTTGTTGATATGCATGTTGAAGAAAATATCACGTATGTGTCAGCAGTGCGATCTGTACCATGGAGAGCTTTCAGCACAACCCGTTGTCGCCAACCCGGTTGCAATGAGACATGAACTAGAGATGATGTGCTGGGATTCTGTCGCAAGAAGAACTGTTGCGGAACAATGGGCATCATAGAACTAGATCATCTATAGCTGATATTCTACAAAGAAACGGATGGGGAATGCACGAAGAAGTACATTACATTTAATCAGCAGATTCTAATAGCAGGGCAAACATTGCAGCAGATTCTAATAAGAGGACAAACATCGTAGTCATTCACAGAAAAGATAATCGAGGAATCATACTGGATCCGACTATCCGTTTTGAGAGGGATGTCTTGCAATGCCAGTAGGTACATGAAGAGAAGAAATCAATCTATTTACCCTGCACTGAATAACTATACCTCAGTTTACACCTGAGTTGCTGAAGTTATAGATTCCATTTGTACATAAATAAGTTGGTCTTAATGTGAAAGTTCCTAACTAACAATAATCCGTATTTTTTTTTATTTTTTTTTTATTTTTTTTAATTCTGGATCTTCAACGACTCAGTTGAGGGCAGATGATTTATTAAAATAAATCTCTTATACATACCGAACTCGTGTTTTTGCACTCGTAAGGGATGATCTTAGCCTCAGTGATCGTATTTTCACCTCCTATTGAACCTTTCTTTGCCTTCTGTTGCTTCTAAGAAATTCTACAGGGCTGCCCTGATGGTACCAACTGAACCTCCAAATGCAAAAGGGTGTTTCCAAAATAGCTTCAACGCTGTAATGAGTTACTATTGTCAGTATTATTATGTATTACTAGTACACTTATAATATTAATTAAATTAATATTATAAGTGTACTATAGAAGGATGAAATATAAAGATTATATTACTAGCAGGTGCCCGCAGCTTCGCCGCGGTAATTAATTCAGAAATTAAAAATTAAGAGCAACATAGTTAAAACATTATATTCATTAACACTTACACGTGAATCATGATAAACTAAACGATTAAAAAGCGCCGCCGGGGAAAAAGACCTCAGATTCAAGTTTCCTGGCCCATAAAACCTCTGCATAGTGAGTTCCGTCTAAACTGATCAATGTTTGTCCATTTTAGTCTATATCCATTATCCCCCTTCCGTCAATGTTGAAAATTTCAGATGTCTGTGGGCATTGATATTATAAACAAATGAATCGACCAGCGTGGGCTTACAAAATCCAAGCGATCGCAATGCTTTTATTTCCAATGCATGACAAAAGTAGGCAAAGCCACCTGCAATTAATTTGACAATTGAAATGTATTACTGAAAACTGATGCTTCGAAAGAGCAAAAAATATAAGTTTTCTGCCCGTTTTTCACTCATAACTCGCTTACGAAAGCGAAAATTAAAAATCCGGCTTCGAGGTGCATTTGCTCACTTTTCAGTCCATCTACGTTTGACATTATTTTCAGATCTCTGCGTTCAATAGATTTCGCTGGGCATTGCGCAAAGACAAAGAAAAACACTTCCTTTTATTATTAACTTATGTATTATTATTATTACTACTATTACTATTTATTAGTAAAGTATTACATTCTTTTCATTAATAAATCCCAAGGAATAACAATTAAAATTAACGTTCTTATTTCCACGCAATTTATTAATTACATGAAACTGTTAACAAAATGCTAACGTGATTAATATAGCATGTGTTTGAAGAGAACAAATACAGCCTCACAGTAATAAAGATGGGAACGCTTGAGTATATATTCTCCCTAGAGCTTGTTCTTGCAATACACCAGTCTGTTTCCTTATTTAGTAAACATTTCCATTAGTAGAAACGTTGGACAACTACCAGTAGAGTTCTTGATTAAACTACGTCATGTAACAAATTCCTGACTCACAGAGGCCAGTAAAATCAACATTCTACTCTGCCAACTGAGTTTGTGGACATTAAATAACTGGTCGATTCAGCTTCAAGTTCTGACAAACAATGAAGATTGGGTTAATGTAAAATGTAAATAATTAGTATAACTTTGAAATTATAAGTTTCCCACATAATTATTACCTCTCAAAAATTAAAACTTCTCACTTTACTTTATACCAGTGGTTCCCAACCCCTAGAAGTCTGTGGACCACTCGGACTGAAACTGAATCATGTACATGGAGGTCTCCACCCCCGCCAAACCCCTTATCAGTTGTAACCCTTCCTCAGTGTCTTCCCCATACCAAATTCAAAGGTATTAAGTAAAACAGTTTTTAGATCACATTATTATTATTATTAATGTACAGTCGGTCAAATAAAAAACGTCGGGACTCGTATGCTGTTAAAATTAAAGTTTTGACGCATTAGTTCACAAGTTTCCTATAAAAAACACAAAATACAGGTCATTTTCGGAACATATGAGGCCATGCGGCAGGAGGGAAAATATGAACAAGGAGGGAAAAAATGAACATCGCGGAAATCGCAACACATGATATTCAACTTAATGCATTGTCATAATTCATTTTGCTTTGTGTCATCGCCACATACAAATGCTAACGTGAGAGAAAGTGTGGTTAGGGCTGTAATTGACCTGCATTTTTCGGTCTCTGAAGCAGCGAGAAGGTTCCATATTTATGAAAAGAAGCTCAGAGGTGGGAACGTTACTATAATGCGACCGGAAGTTTTCATAGCAAACGTTGATCTGGCCGGACGCGTATTTCGATGCTAAGATTGGTTGCAGATGCTGAGCGTAAGTTATTGATTTTGCACTACAAGTACCGGTATTATAAAATAAAATCTTTAAAAAATGCTCCTTGAATAAACATATTCCTCGCGAATCTATTAATTATTAATATTATAACAATTTGCAACCAAGAATATGGCGGATTTGAGGCATATAGCCACAGCCTTCTATACATGTTTGTTTTGGAACAAAACTGACTAAATAATCAAGAAAATACATGGATAGACAAGAGGCGTGTGTGAACCTAACCTTAAGTCTTCCTGTACATGCGCATATGCTCGTTCGTGATACTTAATCAAATACCGCCCGACGTTTTTTATTTGACCGACTGTACAGTACAACTTAATTACTTAATTATGTAATAAATAAGAAATACATTTTTATCATGTAGAGCCACTACATAAAACAAAGGATAGGCTATATTCACCCCATCTCGTTCAACGCACATCGCTTTCAAAATCCCCATTTATTGTGTTGCTGGACTGTCCCCTGGACCAATACCAAGGCTCTTGCAGACCATGGACCATTGGCTGGGAACCACTGCTTTATATTGTACTTTATTCATTTTATTTATTTAACCTGGCGGAGTTAAGGCCTTCTCTACCACTCAGCAAGGCGGAAATAAATGAAATACAAAAATTGTACCACTCAAGTATGATAGAGAAATACAAATGACCTAAAATACAAAATAAAAACTAATAGAATCAGGTAAACTGATGTAATAAAGTGCCAGAATGCTTTTGCTTAAGCAGTTATAATTGCAATTATGATATCTAAAAAATTGTTTTTTATTTTTTTATTTCAGAGTTAAAATTGATTCATTAAGCAGGAATTACAGAAGAGCAAGGTTTTTTATATTTTTTTTATCAGATTAACATCGTCCAGCATCAGCAGAACTAAACATATTTGTGAAATCTTGACAATCGCACACTCACATAAAAAAAATCAAATTGGTCGGCTACGGGATTTGAACCAAGGACCTCCAGAATACAAGTCCCAGAAGTTACCACCTTGGCCACTTCGCTCAGTTTAACAGTCTAGTTTGGTAAGCATATGTGGAGGAATAGTGTTATTTGTCAAAGCTAACTGTATTGTAACTTCCAAAGCTGTATATGAATACCCTAAAACAATATGATAACTGATTTGCATTTGATAAATTCTTTCTAATATATTACCTAAAATAGGCATTAAATTGGGCTTTACTCCGGAACCGGTCACCCAATTTGGTCCAATATCAATAGGCTTCTTTCCATGGACGTTATAAATGCATATACCAAGTTTCATGCAAATCCGATAAAGCGTATTTGAGTTATCGTGCGTTCAGATGGACATTTTCCTGTCTCCGACACAATCTTATAATACTTAATAATACACTGGCACTTAATAATACATGACATTAAAATAAATGAATACAATATTGAACATAAGTGCTGAATAAATGTTAAAATATTATCACTCTTAACCAGCTAGGTGTTCCTATATTATATTAACTTGATTAAACTGTACTTGAACTGTGATAACATTTAACAGCTCCTGAGACAACAAGGTAATAAGTTGCAGAAGCGAATAGCTGTTGCTGTAAGTAATATGAAAAGTGTGAAATTCTGTACAGAGGCATAGATAGTAGAGATGAGAGCTTATGCCCAAGTTATGGTAGGACAGATAATGAAAATGACATCTATATGTTGAGATATGCAGGATTCTATAGACCAGAATGAGACAGTAGAAATATCTTCATTCGTGCAGGGTAGAGCAGTAGCCATATAATTCAGCCGTGTCGCACAAACCAATTTACGTGAAGACCGGGAAGTCATGCCTCCTTCCCAACACGTCATCCTTCTTATCCCTTCCCTCCCCACTTTTTAACGATTGTTCCAACAGGGAATCATGGTCTAGGGATATCTCACTTGCTCTACAAGGAAGCAGCCTTATTAAGTGTAGGTGTTTCTTTTGTTGGAATTGGTGAATGAGTGTTTGCGCTGTGTTACAATTTATAATGTTGATAGTTCTAAGTGTGCCTCATATTGTTCAAAATGCCCCCTGTGATAAGTAAATTACAGTTTAAAACTCTTCATAGTCAAGTTGGGGAAATTGTGTAAAGAAACCTCGCCTGTAGGATGTCTCTAGTAGACTGAAAATCGATCGACAAACTCTGTGACGTTTTGCTGCATAGCTGCGCCTCCTAGTCATCTCGCGCACATCGCAGCAGAATTATTTGGCTTCACCTCTACCCATCGAAGTGAATCTAGTCAGGGCCGTAGCAAGGTCCTTCTGCGCCCTTGGCAAGTCTGACAAATCTGCGCCCTCCAATACTGGGGGGGTCTGAACAATTTTTTTTTTAATTTCTGTAAAATTGTTTATTATTTTAATATAAAAACACTGTTATTATTAAAGAAAACCTAAACCTCAATTTGAAAACGAACTAAGTGTTGGACTTTCAAGGTACTAAAACCTTATTTTCAGAAGATTCAACTACTTAAAAAATAATTAATTCATAAAATCTAGAATTTTCATTGCTTGATAAATTGCACCAGTCTAAAAACGGTAGTATTTTCCATGGTTAATTTTGCACCCTCTTTATACCTGCGCCCTTGACGGGGGCCCATCTCGCCACCGCCTAGCTACGGCCCTGAATCTAGTAATGGAATTATGTGCTCATATTTGCGAATGTTACATATACATTTGACATTGGCGTTATGAACACACAGTCTTCAGTCAAGTTACTGTTTAAGTCAGAATTTAGGGCATCACAATAATCAAAAATGCGTCTTTGAACAAATGTGCTTCTTAACTGAAAGGAGAGGCAGTTTTTTATTCTATACAGGTCTAAAGTATGCAGCATTGCAAATGTTGTTTTGCAAACATTAGCGACTCTATATTTCATATTAAATTACGATCAATATGTAAGCCTATGACGAGATATTAATGGTAATACTGAAAGGAATTACAGAATCATTTAATTTAACTGTCCCTCAAAATCCAACCTCTGTGGGTTTTTTTTTACCATAATTGACCCACAGTCCCACAGCCAGAGGCTACACTACTGGCTAGAATACAGATAATACATACACTAATTTTGTACACAATTAGTTATCATGGTTTCATGAATTCGGTATATATAGTAGAACATGATAATGACAATGATGATAAGGTGAGTGAATTAATTTGCGAAAGGGTGAATATTTACAACAGAATACTGTAACAGTAAATGAAAGCAATTAGTGCATATTATTTTAGAAGAAGATGAGGTGAGTGATGAATTGCTGAAGGATGAATATTTACAACACAGTACATGGTAATAATAATCAGAAGCAATCAATAAGTTAGTCTTATACAAAATAAATATTTACATATCAGTGAAATTATGAACGAGTTAAAAGAGAAGAAAGCAAAATGTTTATGTACACTACAGAATTGGAATTAATCTTCTTCTGAATTCCTTCTCTTTTCGATCACACGGCGAGCAAAAACCTTGAAGGCCTCATGGGTCATGGTCCTCGTCCCGAGGGGTGGGCAACAGAAAGTAGGGGATGGTTTGATAGAGTGATGTACAGTGGGAACTTTGAGTGTCCCAGGGCCGCTACGGTAGCCATGAAGGCCTATCAAGAACCCTGAAAACCGGCGGAAGAGGGTCTGGTGATGTTGAGACATCTAGCCATAGTAAAGGCAACTCTCCTAGGAGAAGGTGACCTCAAGAGAAAACCCCTGGTCCTCCAGGATGAGGGTGAGGCAGGGGGCTAGCAACCCACTCCTATCAAACAAAGCTTGCTACATTTCCAATGATAGCTGGACGGATTAACGGACACTGACAACGGCTACTTAAAAGGACTTTGGTATGTGGAATTTGGAATACACAAGGATTAAGTGGAAAGCTGGTAGAAATGGACAATTGGAGTGTTGAGACAAAAAAGAAAGGAAAAGGACAAGAACTGGTTGGGAATTACAATTTCTGGAGTGGAGTACCGAAATCAGAGAGAGAGAGAGTTGCCCTCATAAAAAGGAAATGGAAATCTGGAATAATTGATTGGAAAGAAATGATTAAGATAACTATATGCATCTATGAATCTATGGTGGAAGTAATAGGTGTATATGCCCCTGACAATGACGCTTCAGCTGATGAAAAAATCTGATGTGAAAGTCACATAACTTCCTCTGCCCAAATAAAACTTAGGAGTATTCACATATCCTTGTACAGAAACGCAAGACACAATTTAACGCTGATTATACGATAAATACCTGATAACCTCTTCTTTGAAAATGATGCGACTAATAAAAGTGCAGACTATATAGCAAAGAAAAACAAGTGACTGCAGACATTTATTGAAACTTCCGTCGTTAAGAATAATTTCCGAACTTTATCGAATATTTCCCTCCAATATGTATTTCTCACTTCATTATTATATAGAATAAGAGGCCGTGAAAAAGTGTATATTCAATTGTTAACTAAACACAAACTTTTTACAAACAGTGGGTGAACAGTAGGTGGCTTGTAACTGCCTTCAGAGAACTTTACCGAAAAAAAGTTTCAAATAAAAGTTTTAGCTCTCACTATAAGCTACACTTGTGCAAAATTTAAAGAAAATCGTTAGAGCCGTTTTCGAGAAAATCGCGAAAAACGAAAATTTCTTCATGTAAAGTCCCCTTAAAAATAAGAGAAAATAGTCGCCAAATACGAAATTTTGTTTTCATACGATTTTCCGTATTGGAGCTAGCCTGTTCACAGATATTCCACACAGACATGTTTCCAAAAATAGTATTTACTATTTTTGGATCCAGGGGGCCTTGAAACGTGTATATATGCTAAAGCTCAACTTCGAATTTTGGGGTTGAAAACAATACTTCCTCTACCTATAGTACCTATGGTACGGGCAGAGGAAGTAAAAAGAGCTTTTTATGAAGATTTGGGAGAAGTAGTTGATGAATGCCTGGATGGACATGAGCTTTTGTTAATGGGAGATTTTATTAGATGTGTCGGTAGGAAAAGTAATGATTAAATTGTTAGAAACTGGGACGAAGATTTAGATGCCTTTCATAAATGAATTACAATCACATCTATGTTTATAATAGAGATTGGCAAAAACATTAAATGAATACACTCGCCACTCCATGAGACAAAATCAATATGAATGTGATTGGACCATTCGAATGCGGTCAGGAGTCGCACTCAAGACAGTTATTTGTCCGGTCAGTGTTTATGTTCAAACAGTGGATGGGCTTGCTTCATTCAATGAAGATATCACATCTAGCGTACACTGCTTCAACTCAAAACCAATACTGCTCTATTTCCTCCTATATCAGTCACAGTGCTGTGATGCAAGAGCTCTTGTGAGTGACACTCCCGAAAAAATACCGAGTTGTTTAATCAACCTCCCTTAGCTATATTTAGCTTTTATATGCTTAAAATACCGATATGAACCAAATTGAATCCACAAAATATCGCAAAATTTACTCGATTCTGCAAAATGTGTCTATAAGCACAAAATAAGCCCCTTCAGTCCGTAAAGTGAGAAATGAGCACGAAAATGTGCCTTAAAATCACGATATTGTGTTTTGGTGTACTGTATTTTTTATTTCTTAGCAGCATGCTTTTTTTCTGCTGTTTCTGTGGCTGTCAAAGATTTACCGAATATCGATATTTGTGATTGATTACAAAGATTGCAGAATTTACGCAAAGATTGTCTGTGACCTCCTCCTGGTTTGTACTGTTGAGTACACTCCTTTCCTGCTATGTCTTTGCCAAGTTAGATATGCCTATAATCGATTACAGCAGAAGAGTGTAGAATGTTTGTTACTTGTATTCAACAGATTTCGTCTTTTATCCACAGTGGTATGGTTGGCACTTCTGTTTGCAAAAGGCTATCTGATGGTGATTAGTAGAAATTACGATATTTCATTATATTTGAACATTAACTCTAATTATGCCTAAATCGAAAGTTACTTCAGTTCATACAAGGGCAGAAGAATATATAAATTGGGGGTTAGTTCACATAAATAAAGAAGCAAAGTTTATCATTGCGCAATGTTCCCAATGTAGTATAAGTAATTTATTTCACGAAATACCCACCGAAATAGAAGGAAGTTAACACCGAAAACAGCCATTTTATTTCACCAATAAATCAGGGCCCTATAAATATCTCAACAGCATGAATATACGCTATGGGTGAAGGGAACGCCCTTGAGATTTGGACTTTTCCAGTCAGCAGTCAAGGAACTGCATATGTTCATTTGCGTATATTAAAAAACCAATATGACACTGATAAAATAATCAATATTTAAAATTAATTTCATTAGAAATTCAATTCGGTTTACAGCTACTTTGTACATCTAATTGGCTGTGAACTTTATATAGGCGATCAATTGTTAAAACTTTGGAAGTAGGGTAAACAAGCGGTAGTTTGATCTTACAGATGGGTAAAGTGCAGATTTTTAATTCTATCAACAAGAAAATGTGTTGTAGTACAGAAGAATCCAACGAATGCAGAGCAACCATTAAATCACTGCATTGGTTTCTTAAGCCCCAGAGGACTCTCATAGATGGGCCTACGCAGAGGTGGAGATTAATGAAACATCATGTATGACATCGTTTTCTGGTTTGAGTTAATGTTAAATGTTTTGTTTCATATAACTGTGTATTAGTGATCTGGGATAAATTGTGATTCTGTGATTCTAGATGTTGCTACAGAACTTTACACCTGACATTAAGAGATCAAGTTCCTTTTTTGCATTGTGTTCCTTGGAATGAATGTTACTTGCTAATGAATAATTAGTTTTTAAAATTCTTTCCCATAAAGCACAGAGATATGAAACTATCACTGATGCCATCATACCATAGTTATCACAAGGGTGATTATATGATATATTACCAGTACTGTATATTTATTTACTTGGTGTGTGCTGAAGAATTTATTTTAAGATGAAATGAAATTACTATCTATACTGATTTACACAATCACATTTGTTTCACTTAGGGTTGATTGTATAAACCGTCTGATCTCTGATCAGAGATGAAACTGATCTCAGTTCATGCTAAACTCAGACATTTTTGTTGTAGAAACGTTAATCTGATACCAATTTGCACTGAACTAGGATCAATGTTGACTGGAGAAATTTCTCCGATCAAACTCATTGATCTCAGTTCAAAGAGTTGTTTTCTTATTTGAGACACAAGATCAGCTGATTAAAAACATATTACCTGTGTTATTACGATAAATAGCAAGAAAATACACAAAAGACTAACTTCATACCTTCTAGCTATACCGTAGTTGTCTGTATAAAGGCCATGCTAGGCTCCTTACAATGCAGAGTAACATAACTCTACAACATAACATCTATAAATTGCTTAAGCTATTATAGGCCTATTATATCTATTCAATTTCACAATCTGATTACTGCGACAGGTCCAGTATATCTACTGATGAAATGATGAATTTTGTTGTATTCCCCATGTGTTTTATCACTGTCTAGAGCAATTTTTTTTTATTGCTACAAATTACAATGTGTATACAAATATGGTTTCAAATGCCAACCGAAGAAGCAAAAATTATTTTTTCGTTCTATTTTTTAGGTTCTATTAGCACAACTAAGACCAATTAACCCTTTCAGAGCTGAGATTTTACACTGGCAATAAGGCAGTCATCAAGTATAAACATCTCTGTGCCTGTAAGTTTAAAATTGATATGGAAAACTTCAGTGGAATAGTCGGTTTCCATGAATGACAAACATAACAGATCAACAAAAATCCTCATGTTTTTCACAAAGCATTAACTTACTCTATTAATCTTACATCTCTACTTTTACAGAATTATAGAGACAAAGCATTTAGGCCTATATGTCAGAAGCAGTGAAAATGTTAAGCAGATTTTTATTGCCTTTACTGAAATCTGAGGCAACATTTTTCCACATATTTGGTTTTGCATGGATGTTATCGCATCTGTGCTTTTGGATTCTACAATTTAACTCTATACACCAAAAAATTCAGACGAATTAGCCACTCTATAATAAGCTTATTAAAGTTCTAATATCTTAAAAACAAAGCAAGGCTTTTGACATTTTTTGTTATATTGGTATCACACTTAAATACCTGATTGGGGAGAGGAATTTATCTCCTGCATTTCTGAACTAAGTAGTTGGCATATGACTGACTGACTACTTATGTAGTGTTAATACATGATTTTATATATTTAATTTCAAGTTCATCCAGTTCATGTAGGCTACCTAACCTAGTTTTCCTTGCTTCTATAGCCATCCAGTACACAACAGAAAAAACAGACAATAATATCCTTCTGTGATGTAAGTTATGGAAATCAGGAATCTATTTATTACATCATATCGGTGAAAAATCAAAATACCTGGGAGCAAAATAAAAGAAATAACCTAAAAGAAATGTCATTGTGACCTAGATTTGGGTGTCATACTCACCGCGTAGGTTGGTAGTAGCTACAGTTGAACACCTGTCTTCCAAATCTTTAACGAGGCATTTCACTTCGATTTTTTCGCATTCTTTGCTTACAACATATGCTTTTCACAGTGTTAAAATTTAAATATCACCATCGCATGAAACGAATGGTCAAGGCATTTAAAATTTTTGAGATACGATAAACGTCACTCCCGCATCTGTCAATGATAACCAAACATACACATTATTGGTTAATAATTTCTTAAATTTGAAAAGTGGAATGTACAATAAAAAAGTAAATGCTTTTCGGGAGATTCCAAAGCATCAGTCAAAAGTCTTTAAATGCAACACACCCGTGAAATAAGACAGCTGCAGTCATCGAACAAGCAGCACGCACGCCATCGACAAAGGAGCATGCGTGGTATTCGGTTGAACTAAATGGAAATAAAAGAAACAGCATTCTGTTACTCATCAGGCAGACGACAAAATACGGATAGGCTACCCGACGCAATTCACGATTGACCAACACTAATCCAAAATGTCAAACGCTAAGCTAATACGTGTAGTGTGGAGAAAAATATATTCGTCCCTAGAATAGAGCAATTTCGTCAATTCCACTAGATTACAACAATTTTGATAGTTATTACAAGAAATCTTCCGCAGTTGGTTCAATATGATAAAATAGCCAAATTAAAACATAAATACTTATACATTAAATTAGAACGTTTCCTAAGACCTAGTCAAATAGTATTATCCTCTATCTCTCTAAACTATTTCTAAAGATAATTAAGTTTCGCAAGGTTTCGTGGTTACATTGCATCACTTCAACTGAGAATCCACCACCTCTACATTAGGTATCGGTACCTAACATTCAATATTTCTGTATTTCTATATTTTTGTTTTGAATTGTGCATGTTACACGTTTGTTAAAATTACATTTCTAAATGTCGTTTTTCTATTGTACATGCATGACTTGATGGCACAGAGTATGTTCTCAAGAATTGTTGTAGGTACGTCTTTCCAGTAAAGTTGATGCCCTAACAAGTAATAATGGAAACAGAATAATCAGATGTTAGATCCACCACCCAACATGCCTAACACTACAAAATATAATGAATGGTTTATTGCATGCATTGGCCACCTGTCACATCACACATACAGTATACATGCCATAGACTTGAGCTGAGATAAAACCCATGGGAATATCAATCAATCAATCAATCAAATTTATTGTCATTAAACAACGTGTACATGTTGTAATAGACATTGTCAACATAATATACAATAATAAGATAATATCTGATATACAATTTATATAGAAAGAATATAATGAAAGTGCTAAAATTAAAACCTTAAGTCATTCATATCACATATTTCATATTCGTCTACACTGTAAAAACATTTAGTTATAAACCATTTCTTTAAGACTTCCTTAAAACGTCTAAGTGTAACTGTTCTAGCATTCAAAGGCAGCTTATTAAAAAACTTAGCACCTAGGTAATTAAAACTTTTCTGGGTTTTTAGTCTAGCAAACTTAATATCTATAAGATCCCTAAACCTAGTATCATAATCATGATGGTCTTGGAGTTCCAATTCATTAAAATGTTGTTTCACGTATATAAGACACTCCAATATATACAAAGAAGAATATTGGACACACACTTAGATTATTGTAAAAAGAAATTAGATAAACCACTCTTTGATATTTTTAGGAAAAAATGCTGTTATAGAGAAATCCAAAAGTTTTTGTGTTCTATTTTTAAGATGTTATAGTTTTCTTTTATAATATAATATATTAGTTATCTTGTTT
Organism: Ectobius pallidus; assembly: GCA_964059195.1. NCBI lineage: Eukaryota > Metazoa > Arthropoda > Insecta > Blattodea > Ectobiidae > Ectobius > Ectobius pallidus. The sequence goes on from CAXKWD010000004.1 coordinate 99,756,959, forward strand.
TCTTAGAGTAGTAAGGCCTGCATCCAGCCTATGGATAAGAAGTAGTAATATTGCAAATATATTGTCTTGTAACTATAACCCTAATATACCTCCGGGCAGGGGCGGATCCACGGGGGGGGGGGGGGGGGGGGGAATGGGGGAAATTTCCCCCCCCCCAAAAAATTTGTAACATTAAGCACCAATTATTGAAAATTTATTAGAACATAACCCAAATACTTAATTTAAAGCAACGACATTCATTATTTTGAAATACCTTTGTAAGAAAATGCTGAAATGTTCATTTTGTTTTCAATTGTGTACTGGGAATAATTAATTTTTATGAGTAAAAACTTCCCTCTCTACTTTAGTTCCCCCCCCCCCAAAATGTCTCTCTGGATCCGCCACTGCCTCCGGGCGGAATAGGGTTTAAGTAATTGTATATTCAATAAATAAATAAATATATACAATGAGGGTAATGTTAAGATACCTAATTCAACAAAATAATTTCTACAAGAAACCCTTTTTCCTATACCTTTGATACACCTTATAGCCTTTTTTTGCCATAGGAAGACATTTTTGGCACCTGGAGAGTTACCCCACAGTAATATACCATATAACAGATGTACATGAAAAAAGGCAAAGTAGGCAGTGACTATCAGAGTAGGTCCAGTACAGAGTTTGAGTTTATTTAATAAATATATTACTCTAGACAAACGTATACAAACGTTTCTAGCATGCGTTTCCCAACTAAGAGTAGAGTCAAAATTAATGCCCAAAAGCTTAACATTTTTGTTTTCTACATTAGGCTTATTTAGGCTGAAAATAATTTCTTCGGTTTTGTTCTCGTTTACAACAAGTGAATTTGCTGCAAACCACAAAAGGGATCTTTCTATCATATAATTTTTTATTGCTACGTTGACCTCTGTATTCTTATTTGAGGTTAATAAGGTGGTATCATCCGCATACAGAATGCATTTATTTGGAACAAAACTAGGAAGGTCATTTACATATATTAAAAACATAAAAGGACCAAGGACAGAGCCTTGTGGCACTCCTGTAACTACTTTTAAAAGGTTAGAGCACTTTCCTCTAATTTTTACATATTGGTATCTATCCACCAGATAAGACTCTAGGAGTTTTATGTCATTACCTTGAGAGCAATAAAATTTTAATTTATCTATAGAAAGACAACAGAAATAACTGTGCCAGCCATACCACCATGGGAGGAAAAAGATAGGATTTTAGTATCTGATGTAGCTCTATAACTGTAAGATATTCAGTTGAGCAGACCAAAATTCACTACTACACCACTGATAATAGCTTAATTTACCCATCAGGATGGCACAGGGTCTTACGTTTGCAGCTTGCATTCGAGAGATTCCAGTTTCAAACCCCATGGGCAGAAAACTTGACTTGGGCTTTTTCATGGTTTCCCCATTCACAAAGGCAATGCAGATTTGGATATTTACTTAAAATTTACATTACTATCTTGCTGATTCATTGCCCCTATTTCACTCAATACCATAATCATTCAAATTAAAATATCCATCAAAATGAATACGCCATTATGCAACAACAGTTACGAACGATGAGTATCTATAGTTACACTGCCTACTGGTACACCTGCAGATTTTACCATTCCTTATGACCTCTGCTGTTAACTCATACTTAATTTATGTAAATCTACAAACTTACAGTGTTTACAACTTTTAAATAACTGAAGGATTCCTTCTAAACGTTATGAAAAATGGTTATAAATTGTCACTTTACTGATATAAGGTCATATGTGCATTTCTGCCAGAAAGTTGGTTCTGGAACTATTGGAAAAAAATAACACAGTGGAAACTTGACATTACAAATTTAGCTATTGATAAAATATGAGCCACTTCGTGTAAAAAAAATTATCCTTGTACAAAGGCATAGGCTGTACTTCATTTTGAGGTTTACAAGCAGCAAACAATGTTCTCCATATGAGGCAATGCTACTATTCGGCACACCACATCATATTTCAAACTTATAAAATGAGGAAATTATGCAGAGCTTTGAAGATTTTCTCAATTAGAAAATTTATTTTGAAAAGTTATGATGGAACTTTCACAGTGAAGTTATAACATAAAAAACATAAAAAAATATATAAATAAATAAATAAAAAACCTAATGTGAATTAACTAACACACTTAATTACTCCACTTATCAAATTTTTTGGTAGAACATGTTTTGCATGCATCCTCAATTACTTGTCAACTGCTGGTCCTTAATGCTAGAAGAATCTCTACGTATCCCAGGTGGCGGTTTTATGTACTTCATGATCAGATTGTCTTCAGATGGAATGTCAAAATTCATTAATATTTACTTTCAAATTTTTTCATGTATATTTTTTCCCAAATTAATAAATAGTTCTGCAGGTGTGTGGACTGATTTCAATAATTTTGTTTCCATACAAATTATATATGGGACAAACCAGGAGAAACATTGATGTCAGGCTAAAAGAACACATTAGGAATATAAAATTTAAACAGACAGAAAAGTCAGCTGTGCAGCACATTATTGGGACGAAATTTGTATGGAAGAAAAATTATTGGAATCAGTCCACACACCTCTCTCTCTATTCCTGTGCCCCCTTGTTGGGGCGTAGGGCCTCCAAGCGGAGGTTTCTGTACCTATGTGAATTTTGTTATGCTTATTTTCCTAGAGAGGGCAGAGGGACAGGTGGTAAGCCCATCGCCCCTTAACCCCTCTCCGGAAACTAAGGTATTACTAGGACGTGAAAGGGCCAAGAAATTATGTCCAGAGGCTCTACTTTAGGCTAGGAGTTCTTTTACGTGTCGTAAATCTACGACACGGGCCCCCCAGCTTAAAGTCCCTCCCGGAGGACTCTGTGCCCAGGATTTTTACATCCTAAAAAACCCATCGACTGCGGCCGGTTTTAATCCCATGACCTTCGGATATAGAGGCGGGCAGTCCACACACCTGCATAACTTTTATTTGGGAAAACTCTACATGAAAAAATTTGAAAGTAAATTAATGAATTTTGACATTCCATCTGAAGACAATCTGATCACGAAGTACATAAAACCACCACCAGGGATACATGGATATTCTTCTAGCAAACAAGAACCAGCAGTTGACAAGTAGTTGAGGACGCATGTGAAACATGTTCTAGCAAAAAATTTGGTAAGTGGAGTAATTAAGTGTGTTAGTCAATTCACATTAGTTTTAGAAAATTTATTTTATTTTCAATGCAAATTATCAAGGTGATGTGCATTACTGCAAATGTTTCTTCACCCTGTACCTATAATTTGCTTGGTGTGTATGGGTAACTTGTGCAACTGTATGGCATACACTTCATATTCTTAGATGTCAAAAGATCTCGGCCTAACTTTTCCCGTACAATATAATTTTTATAAGTTGATATTCAAAACAATAATATAATATAAGATGTTGTAATTTTAGTCAAGTGGTTAAAAGGAAGATCACACATATAACCAATAGGCTAATTTTTTTGCACTTTTAGGGACAAAAAATATATAGGAGACATGGAAGTTCAACAAAGTCTACATACAACTAAATGGATTAATTTTAATGAGAACTGTTTGAGAAAATGTTTTTCATTTGAACATACTATAATGTCCTTATTATGTGTGATGTAACAGTATCATGATACTCATTTTGAAACTGATCTTCATTATGACATCAGTGTGGTATCGATTATTATCGAACACAAAACAATCTTGAGACTTTGATAGTACCAGCTGAAAACTGCGTAATTAATAGCCTGTATTTAAAATAAAATCATTCTGTTTATGTTAATTTTAATATCATAGGCCTACTAAAATGAATTCATTCTGTGTTGTCAAAATCCATTGGTTTCAAGAAAATTACCAAAAGAAAGCTCTGATTTGACAGACAGCATGAGCTGCCATCTCTTGTAGAAAACAAGGACTACAACAACCATCTGATGCAAAGGTCATGGCGGGCTAATTGCCATTTGTTTGAGTGAATCTAAAATCTCAAAATTTCAACATTCAGACTAATTATGGTCGAACAAAATCATAAGCAACTTACCTATAATGGTAATTCTGATATTCATATGAAAATTATGAAACTCACCTTGCTTGTTTCATTATAGGTTTGTTGCATAATGTACTATTATATACTGAATTTGAATTTCTGTGCAGTCAGACTTTTCAGGAAATAAGAAATTTCAAGCCCAAAGACAGTGGCCAAACCAAGAATTTAGTTGCCATTATTGTTGCAAATCCCTTTGGGAATTATGGAAAACTATCCTTATCCTATTTGTTCTTTACATGTAAAATATAATAGCCTATTATCTCTTTTACATATGAAAAATGAAATACATAAATAAATAAAAAACAGACTAAGTAAACTATCACCAGTACTGTATTTAAAAAAAGATCACTTACAGTTTTTAATTTAATAAGTAATTGTAATTTGTAACAAATTATTGAAATAAACTTAATATTTTGGAAGTATTTATACTGAAAGCAAGCTTTCACGGCTGTAATAAACAATAGCCAAACACAAACTTACATTATTTGTTACTAGAGGAGCTAAAAAGACTAGCTAAGAAACAGGGAATCAAAACGAAGCAAGCTGGTTGAGATGGTAACATCTTGGACACGGATTTGGGAGAACCTGGTTCAAACCCTGTGGCTGGCCAATTTGACTTTGTTTTCTTCATGGTTTTCAGATGCAAAAATCCTGAGTACAAGTCCTCCAGGAGGGACTTATAAATGGGTCTCGTGTCATAGATTTAGAGTACAGTAAAAAACTCCAAGCCAAAATGACAGCTTCTATACCATTGTCACATCCAAATACAGTAAAACCTGTCTTAAAGACCACCCCTCTTTAGCGACCACCTCCTTTAAAGAGCAATTTTTTAGGAACCGACAGTAAAACCCATAAGGCCAATGTTATTTTTACCCCTATTAAACGACCATCCCTCTCCCCGACCAACGACCAGAGTTTCATTTTCGTTGAACTCCTCTTTAACGACCAAAATCATAAAGAATATTTACTCAAATGGTAGGCATTAATCAGCATTTGAACAGAAATACTGATGTGGGCACTGCAAGACGTCTCTATAATTTTCAATACAGTATTTTTACAAGAGTGATGGACAGAAATGTGATATGGTTGAACAATGCTTTGGGCTGTTTTCCCTTTCGCGTTCTGGGAAATGCCTTACAATTGACAGCATACAAGTACCGTACAGAACACATTCCAATCTCCTACCTCTAACCTGCTTGTATCAGTACCCTTAAAAATTCATGCCTTTATTATCTATATGATCGCAGTGACTCGGAGGGGTAATTCTATTTCTTATGAAAACGTTTATTCAATGGACATGAGGGGGTTTCTGAAATTCTCGATTCAAAGAAACGTGCTGGACGAGTTCCTTTCATTGTCCTCCAAGCAAAATGTATTGTAGGGAAAATAGACGCGTCATTCTTTTCCTGGAAAACATTACCCCGTTGTACTGTAAATAGAGGATCGGTGTTCTTGGCCTGCATAGATTAAAGTGTCTTATCGTTGTGGAGCAATTTGAATTACAGTATAAGTAATAATCAACTGTGTGTTACATAATACACATACCGGTACTGTATTGTACCATATTTATTCTATTGTATTATCAGTTTCAAGACATAAAAATGCATTCCCCTATTAAGAGACCACCTTTCTTAAAGACCACTTTTTTCGTGGAACCAGCGGTGGTCGTTATATAGAGGTTTAACTGTAATAGCCTACTGGCCATCAAGGCAATGGGACTTGCCACTTGTCCTCTATGGGAAAATAAGCATCATTAAATTCACCTTCAGTAAATGAAACCTTCACCTGAAGGCCCTATGCTCCTATCATGGAAGTGAAAAGAACTTGGTTCAATTATGACATGCTAGTAGTCTACAACTATTTTTTAAAAATACCCTAACAATTTAGAAAATTTAGCTTTTTGTTATATGATGAGAAGGGTTCAGATGTTTATGACATGTCATAGCCTATTTTTATCCTATTCTCACCGCAAACACATATTAAACATGAATTGCACATTTGTTAGTCCTAATTGGACAGTTTTTATTTTACATATAAAGTCATATTTTGGTAATTTTCAGTCATAAAGTAAACTAAACTAAACTCCGTGGTGCTACATCCCTAGAGGGAATTGGCCTACCACCCGACCGCTGCGTCATCGACCACAGGCAGATGGCAGGATTGGGGGGCATGTGGTCAGCATGTCGACACCCACGGCCGTTGATGGTGGTTTTCATGACCGGAGTCGCTACTTCTCTATCAAGTTGCTCCTCAATTTGAATCACGAGGCTGAGTGCATCCCTACCAGACCTCCCTACCTCAGAAAAATCAGAGGAGGTACCCAGGATCGAACCCGGGCCGACAGATCTGTAGTCAGTGATGCTAACCACAAGACCACGCCGGCGGTCCATTTTCAGTCACAGCCTATTTGTAATTTTACGTCATTCAGTTATAAATTTGTTAAAAAGGCACTAAATTGTGGACTTTAATTTTTTCCAAAAAGTCACGAATATTTTGCTTTTACCGTAACTGAAATGTGAAGAGATAGTAAGTAATAGCACAATTACCTTTTCCTCCTTGATGGTGACAACTTCCAATAAACATGTCATCATCATCATTAGCTCAACAACCCTTGGTGGGTCAAGGCTTCCTTCAGAGTCCTTCTCCAGACGTCTCTATCTCTGGCAAGAGACCACCAGTTCCTAATTTTCAACGATTTCACATCTTCTAATATTCCGTCTCTCCATCTTAAGTTTGGTCTTCCAATCTTCCGCCTTCCTTCTGGTCCATTCTCCATGATTCTTTTAACCACTTCACTTTCATCCATCCTCTGTATGTGTCCTGCCCATCTTAGTCTACCTATTTTAATGTCTGTAATGATGTCTGGCGAATTATATAGATCATAGACTTCTTTGTTATATCTTGCTCGCCACTCTCCATTTTCTTTAATAGGTCCATAAATCTTTCTGAGTATTTTCCTTTCAAAGACACCCAGTCGAGATTTATCGTATTCTGTCATAACCCAAGCCTCACTCCCATAAAGTAGCACTGGTTTAATTAATGTTTTGTATAGCCTTGTTTTTGTTTTACGTGACAAATATTTAGATTTGAAGTATTTTATTAATGCAAAATAGCATTTGTTAGCATTTTGTATCCTTTTGCTTATTTCTTCCTGAATGTTATTATGTTTATTTATTAGGGCTCCTAAGTAGACAAAATTATTTACTTTCTCAAATGTATAATTTTGTATTTTGATGTTTTCTCCAGGTCTATTATATTTATTATTTTCATTAGTGATCATATATTTTGTTTTCTTTTCATTTATACTTAGTCCCATTTTCTTAGCTGAATTTTGTAATGCTAGGAAAGTTTTCTTCAAATCATATTCAGATCTGCTGATAATATCAATATCATCTGCATAAGCAAGTATTTGTGTGGATTTATAAAATATTATCCCTCGTGTCTGGATGCCTGCATCCCTGACAATTTTTTCTAGTACCAGATTAAACAATAGACATGATAGTGAATCCCCTTGTCTTAATCCGTTTAAGGTTTCTAGGGGTTCTGAGAGATTTGCTTGGATTCTTATTTGACAGTAACTATTTTCCATTGTTGCCTTGACAAGTCTAATAAGCTTCCAGGGGATTTCAAATTCCTTCATTGCTGCATATAGTTGGGATCTGTTAATAGTGTCATAAGCAGAACTAAAATCAATAAATAGGTGATGTAACTCGATATTATACTCTTTTGTCTTTTCTAAGATTTGTCTCAAAGTGAAAATCTGGTCGATGGTACCCCTTCCTAGTCTAAATCCACATTGATACTTTCCTATTATTTTTTCTGTATATGGTGAAAGTCTAAAATATAAGATTTTTGAAAAGATCTTATAGATTGTGGATAACAAAGTAATAGGTCTATAATTTTCACATTTCATCGGGTCACCATTCTTATGTATCGGGCAGATTAATCCAGTTTTCCATACTTCAGGAATACTTTCTTTTGTCCATATCAGCTCAAGAAATTTTTGTAGGAGTTGTATTAACTTCTTTCCACCATACTTTAGGAGTTCTGCAGGAATATTATCAATACCAGGTGCCTTGTTGTTCTTTAGCTCTTCAACCACTCTTTCTATTTCTTCTATTGTTGGTGGAGTTTCTACTGTAAGGTCATTTATGGAGTCAAGTGTAAAATCTTCAGTTACATCCATAGGGGGTTCTAAAATCTCATTCATATTTAAATTCTCATTATAGAGTGTGTTAAAATATTCACGCCACCTTTTTAGAATATCATCTTTGTTTGATAAAATTTCCCCTTGACTATTTTTACAAATTGTAATTCTTGGTTTAAAAGATTTTCTTCCATCATTGATCTAATATATAAAGTCGAATGTGTGTTTGTGGGTATGTATGTATGTATGTATGTTTGTTCCTTATACAAATCTACATTTCTTTACCAATTTACACGGAATTTTGCACACATACCCAGTTAAGCCCGGAAAGTATAGCGGTTAACATTAAAATTGAAACAAATAAGTCCTTCCCTTGAAAATTATATAATTTCTGTGAATATTCTACTGAAAAAAATGAAATGTTGTTCAGTTCACATGGCAACAGTGAAGTGTTTACTGTAGGTCTGTTCGCAAAGCTAAATCATGTACTGTCACGTACCGCAACGCATGCGCACATTTTGAATGTGCTGATATATTACATTATGCGCATACGATGCGCAGCGAGACTGGCAATGTGCGCATGCGTCGTGGTCCGTGACAGTTAGGGATTTGCTTTGCGAACAAACCTTATGATTACATAGGGCCTTGGCAAGTATATAGCCTAATGCTGGACTTTAACGAATTATGATTCCATGTAATATATTGGCGAAAATAATTACTGAAAAATGAATTACACGAAAATAAAACACAGTGAGATGCAGTCACATAACTTTCTCTACCCTCGACATAAGAAATATTTTCTCACTTCACATTTTGATGTAGAATAAGAGGTCATATTGCAGGAACAACTTAAGTGTGTGAGTATGCTATATCAGAAGTCGGTAAATAGTCAGTTATCCATAGCTGTAGGCTTTGTATTAGTTGAGATTTATCATAGGCCCTAAGCATGGATGGAACATTTTGAGTCCTATACTCGCAGTATATTATGTCCCGGGTTTTAGGGGAGGAAAGTATGAAAGTGATACTGCGTTTCTATTTTATTTCAGGCCCGAAACGGTTTAACATGAGAATGAGAAATAAAATTTTCCGTCAAGTCAATACAATAAGATCGTAGGCTTCCGCGGCCCGAGTTGACAATAAAATCTTCTTGGCTTCCGGGTATCTGCCGCGTCATGTTTAAGAATTCTGCCGACGTTTCGACCATCTTGCCGTGGTCTTTATCAAGGCTACTGCAGCTCGCTCCAAAACGTCACAGAAAAATAAGGGAGGCCATAGAGATCACCAAGCATCCGAACAACATCAACCGGGATGAAGGCCTGAAATTATCAAGGATATGGTCCCAACATCTGCGTCCTGCTGGAAACAATTGTTCCTGAAAAGGACCGTTTTTCCTTCCTTGTGTTGAAACCAATCACCACAGAGCATTGTATAGTGAGATGTGATTGGCTGGGGAGGAAATATACTCTGCCTCTATATATACAGGAGACGTTTTGGAGCGAGCTGCAGTAGCCTTGATAAAGACCACGGCAAGATGGTCGAAACGTCGGCAGAATTCTTAAACATGACGCGGCAGATACCCGGAAGCCAAGAAGATTTTAAAGTCAATACAATCTTACGTAATTTATGTTTCTTCTTATTTCAACCCCTCCCAGGCATGATGAGTAGAAGCAACGGAATGCAGCATTCGACATCCTCTATGAACCATAAAAAGCTATATCTAGCGTTTTCTGAGGGAATAGTCTGAGTGCCATATGTTGATCTTCCTCATTTCGAATTCTACATACATTATTATATCAGGACCTAGAGTTTCAACATCGAAAGTCCTCCATAAGTTAATTTCAAATTACAAAATACAAAGCCCGGGCGATGCCGGGCCTTTTCAGCTAGTCATTTTATAAAATTTTCTAATATTTACATCTCTGTTTTCTTCTATTTCTTTAACTAATTTTGTTTCATACAGTTTCTTCTTCTGTCTATGGATTTTCTTTTCTTCCTTCCTCTTGTTTTTGTATTTTTCTGTTGATTGCCTTGTGCAACTTCTCTGCAACATAGATTGATATGCTTCATTTTTCTCTTTTGTTATTTGTTCACATTCTTCATCAAACCAGTCCCTAGTTTTTTGTTCTTTCTGTAATCCTAGAGTAGTATCAGCTGTGGTTGTAATTTGTGTTTTTAATAGATTCCAGTACTCATTTACATTAGTAACTGCATCTATTCCTTCCTGTCTCAAATTATCTAATTTCTCATTTAATTCACCTTTATATTGAGCTAATTTATCACTCTCTTTTAATGTGGCTACATTATATTTATTTTGTCTTTGTCCATACTCTTTTTTATAATTACTGATCTTTGCTCTTATCTTAGTAACAACAAGAAAATGGTCGGAATCTACATTTGCTCCTCTAAAAGTTCTACAATCCATTAGCATTGACTTATGTCTTGATTCAATTAAAATGTGGTCGATTTGGTTCACTGTGTGGCTATCAGGAGACTTCCACGTTCCTTTATGGATTTTCTTATGTGGGAATAGTGTGCTACCTATGACCATTCCTCTAGAGGTTGCAAAATCAATTAACCTTAATCCATTTCCATTACTTAATTCATGTAAGCTGTGTGTACCTATTACGGGATAATAGATTTCTTCTTTCCCAATTTGTGCATTTGCATCACCTATTACAATTTTTACATCATTTCTTGGAGATGAATCATATGTATTCTCAAGGAGGTTGTAAAAAGTATCCTTTTCCTCTTCACCTTTCTCTTCTGTTGGAGCGTGTATATTTATTATACTGTAGTTAAAGAACCGTCCTTTAATACGTAAACAGGAGATTCTCTCATTCACTGGTGTAAAACCAATCACAAGGTGCTTGCTTCTTTTGTTAACTATAAACCCTGTTCCTAGTTGATGTTTATCACCACAGCTATAATATACTGTATAATCTCTCTTCTCTATTACTCCATCACCAACCCATCTAATTTCTTGTAGGGCCGTGATATCTGCTTTATATTTCTGTACTTGTTCTACTAAGAGCTTTAGGGCTCTGGGTCTGTATAAAGATAGAACATTCCAAGTGCATATCCTTAACTCATTCACCTTTTTCATTGCATTAGGTCGCCATCGATTGATCCGTCCGGCTGAATTCTGTATAGGCTTCTCAACAGTAAAATTTTACGAGATGGGATTGTCAATCCCATGCTTAACCCCCAACCTGGAGGACCAGGTCATTTGATTTTGGGGTTTTCGTCCCCTAGATCAGCTGTCTTCACCACGACTTCGGAGCCTGATCTGCCCCTCCCAAACCTTGGCTGGAGCCGCCCACTCTGGATCAGACGCTCCAGTTGCAACCATTGCCTCATTCGCCAACGTTTTCAGAGTTCCTGTTGGGCCTTCTCGGCTACCGTAGCGGTCCCGGGGCTCTCGAAGTCCCCGCCGTACATCACCCCAACAGGCATTCCCCTACTTGTTGTTGCCCACCCCCCACGACATGGACACTGAGGTTGGATTTTGGGGGGCCCAATAAACATGTATTTTTTAAAAATATTTTCAGTTCACATTTGCAGTGGTATCTACAAACATTAACAGATTAGAAGTTCATTACAAGTAAAACTGTAAATCACCTGTAATATTGTTACGAAGTGATTATCAATTGAATTAATCTGATGTGTCATTAAATGTTTTAAACTGAAACATTTATTTTTAAAAAATATTTAAGGGGAGATGGTAGTTAGCAGTGTCAAAAAATCAATTTTCTTTCTCAGAGCATAGTTTTCTGATCATTTTGATATAAGTTATAGGTCTTATGTGTTGCATTATTATTAAGCTAAGCAGAGCGACAGTTATAGTCCTGGAGCTTTCTAAAATGGATAAAATAACTTAAGGTTAGAACATGCATGTCATTTTCTTTTCGCTCTCCTGTAAAATTCAATTTTTTGTACTTCAGGTACTATTTTCTGAAAAGCTAATCATGCTAAAATAATGAAACTTTCAGGAATTCATTATAGATGGATGGCAAATCTTTCTTAGCAGAATTATGGGAAAAGTCTTAACTAAGTTACACAGAATTTTCAACTATTTTGTTAATTATTATTATTATTATTATTATTATTATTTTTAAGTCGTGAAGTTTTTGTGCAGTAATATTGTACATATTAGACTGATTGTGCTAGGGTAAATAATAGTACCTATTGTTAGCAAGTTCCCAAAGTTCCACAAAAATCTAAGCTACAGAAATTGAATAAAGCATACCTACGTCAAGGGAAGTAACTGTAAAACTAAATTATCTCCTATGTGTTAAAAAATTATTTCCTACCAAACAGTGAGTTCCAGAACAACCATTCTCTGCTTATTTTAAACTACAGAGTGCACTTGCAAAGCATAAAAAAATTCAACTAAATCTGACTGTTAACACCTGCGAGTTATGGCTTCTTCAACATATATATATATATATATATATATGTTATATATATACATATATATATATATATATATATATAGCATATATGCTATATTTCCTATCATTTTGCTAGCGTTAACTACCACTTCCCCTTAAGATTTTTGGGTAATTTTCAGTCATTTTAAGGTCATATTTGCAGTCATATTTTCAGCTTTTTTAGGTCATAAACATCCGAACCCTAATGATGAGCAAACTTATCTTGATTACTAGTGAGGAAATACATTTCCCCCCTTTTTTTTCTTGGTAGTTGCTAATTTGAATAAAGAAAGTTCTTTACAAACATGTTACATTATCTTTCTCTACAGCAAGTTTTCATATATCAAGACAGCTGAGAAAAATAAAACTGGACCTGAGGAAACTACGGTATCTCTAAATTTGATTTTAAAAAATCAGTACATGCTATTTCATTTATTAATGAGTCTAGATGATCCCAAAAGACACAACTCTAAATCATCAGATATAGAAAGAGTCAAAAGTTGATACAAATTTTTATGAAGACAAGATAACTGACATTTAAGTGAGTGCCCAATTAACACAATCTGCCCTCCACCCCTCGTACTGCTGAAGTTCAACTCAATAAATTACGTCTTACTGGGAATGAAGAATCAATGAGAGCTTCCAAAGTTTTTCACATGAGATACAAACTCTATAATTACGTAGGATTTCACAGCCAGTCTTTTAGGTTCAAATCTTAGGGGCTGTAGATGCAGACCCTGTTCATGGCTCGTTTTTGGGTCATAGGCCTCTAAACCATATATGCTACCTCTAAATTAGCATGCTCATCAGATAAATGAATGAGTACTCACCTTCCTGCTCTGTGCAGGCTCTTGCATCTTGTTCAGATCAACATCCTGTAGGGCAAGTCTGTGAAACATATCAGTACTAGGTATGTTCTTGGTAGCATTAGGTTGTAATGAAGGAAAATTTTCATCAGCAGGCATCATCTCTGTAAAACGATATGCAGTAATAAATTAGTGTAATCTTCCCTAACTTTTGCAAAGCTTTACACAAAGTAATAACCCCCAAAAATACCATACAACTATAGTGTATGTTCTCTTAGCTTGTCTCTAGAGACCAGGCCCGTAGCTGGATAAGAAGTTAATTTAAATAAGTCAGTTTAGCATAGTGTCCATTTAATGTTTATATAAAAAAGGCACATTTTATAGACATTTTCGGGAAAACCTGGGACAATTAAGGATAAAAGGGAACAAAAACATCATCCACAAAATTTAGTGAATGATTAAAATTTACACTAGTCTTATGCATAGGCTTACCATACGTCCTCGTTTGCCCCGGACTGTTACACGATTTTACGTTGCGTCCGGGGGTAAATTAAAAAAATCCACAATTGTCCTCGATTTTTCTAAAAGTATTACGCAAAAAAAAAAATCAGTTTTAACTAACATCGATTTTCCATTTATATGTGCCGCATACAAAGTGCATACAAACTTTCCGCATTGTGCGCATTTCTGTAATTATTGTGACGTTAATGAAGAGTATTTTCCCTAAAATTTACAGATTTTAAATTTGTAACAGACATGCTGTGATATAGCGCTCGCAGCCATGTTGGTTATTTTCCCGCCCGTTAACCACCAGTGTATGTGTTCTGTGCAGTTAGCTTTGTATAAAGCATTTAGCAGCTCGCGGATCATGTTCTTGCTTTTCTGTTTTGAAATCGTTGTGGTTAAATAAGAGCTGAAATGCCTAAAAGAAAGTGCACATTTAACATTGGGCTAAGAGAAGAATTTCCATTCTTGCTACTTGTAAGTGGATCTGACAGAGTGAGATGCCTTAAGTGTCGAGGGAAATTTTCAGTGGAGCATACAGGTCGTGGGAATATTGAAGAACATATCAATTCAAAGAAACATAAAATAGCAGAGGAAAATGTTAAGAAATCTAAGACTATGGATTTATTTTTCAAACAAAGTGAATTGAAAAGTGAAGAGGAAGATTGCTTTGCTAAGGAATTAACCTTTGCATACCACACAGCAGTACATAATTTTTGTTTTAAATCTACTGACTGTACTTCGCAGTTGATGAGTAAATTCTAAATCTGAAGCACTAATTCGGAATGTAATTAGTCCTTTTATTTGTGAATTAACCAATAAAGATGTCTCCGAAGCCCAGTTTCTGTCCGTTTCTATGGACTGTTCTAATCGGAATGAACTGAAACTAGTTCCAGTAATTATTAGGTACTTCAGACCAGAAAGTGTCCTCGATTTTCATTTTTAAAATATGGTAACCCTACTTATGCACACAAATTATCCCAAATGACTAAAATGGCATCTTAAATTTCTTCTGTAGACTAGTGTAGGAGTAGATGCCTCACCATCTGTTTACTTTTAACTTTTAAATATTTTATTAAGGAGTGCATTTTCTTCAAATACTTTGTCATAAAATTCAGCACGATACCCCATTAAGATAGTTTTGGCAATGAGCAAGACCTTCACTGCAGTAACTGTCATTAGTGTAGCATAAAAATAATGGCCAATCAGAATCACTTATTCCCAAGGAAAACGCAATGCTGTATTTATAATTAAAAACGCCAACTGAAAACATATGTTTAATGAGACAGCTTTTACATGATATAGGTCTATACACAACTGAAAAATGATTACAGAATGTATTCTAAAGAATTAGAAGAGGTTTTATTACCTTCTGAAGTTATATAGGCCTACTTGATCATTTTTAACATAATTTTGCAACAATTTTCAACCACCCAGAAATTTCAATGATGCACCCTGCATCTTAACCTCCCCTTGTGGGCACTCCAGAGTAAAAATAAAGTACAAAAGTAGTCTACACTATTCAAAATTCTCTTGCTTAAGAATGATATATCTTTGTTACAAGAAGAATCTGGGGAAAAACAAGAACAGATCGCCCCTTAAGCCCCTCCCACTCGAGACACCTACGTGTGAATGGTGGAACAACTAGCAGCATTGAAAATGTACGGTAATTTTTTTTTTCTCCCCTTTCTCCTCTTCCTACTATTCAATCCCTTTTCTCCTTTACCCTACTTACCTATTCCTATTCTATGAATTTTGAACCTAAGGAGATTCGAATGTGAGACTGCTAGCATGATAGCCAGTTGTTTTACCCACTATGCCATTGAGTGATCGTTGCGGTGTGAAGCAAGAATTCAACTACCGGTACAGTATTTAAGTTTAGAGAGCTGAATGAAATGGCAAAGATTGGTAATTTCGTATTTATTAATTGCAATTGTGGTACAAGGGTTATTTTCGTATTGTAGTAGGCCTAATTAGTGTGGATGCTTTGGTACAAGGGTAATTTTTGTATTATAGTAATTAGTGCAAATGCTTTGGTAGGGCATGAAAAGGACTAGCGGGCTGACGCCATAGGAACACAACAGCTGGAGTGGGCGGAGCTTAAGGGGTGACCTGTTTTTGGATTTTGCCAAGAATTTAACTATACTTGGATTCAGGGTAGGAACATAGTGTAGGAGATGTATCTGCAACTCAACGTTGCAATACACAACCGCTGTCTCACTCACTCCCTTTCATTCTGTAGACAAGGAATGGGGAGAGCCGGCAACTGGTTCTCAGGCAGGTTGCCGGCTCTCCCCATTCCTTGTCTACAGAATGAAAGGGAGTGAGTGAGACAGCGGTTGTGTATTGCAACGTTGAGTTGCAGATACATCTCCTACACTATGTTCCTACCCTGAATCCAAGTACAGGTACTGGTTCTACATATAAAATACTAGCAGTCTTTTCTTTAGCATGAAAAAATTCACTTTTAATTGTGTTACAATCCTACTCTACAATACTCGTGCAGTCATTTTAAAGTGAACTTGTAAAGCACTTTACTTTCATTACAGAAAGCTAGGTTTTTAAAAAAAAAAAAAAAAAAAAAAAAAAAAAACAGCCATGACAGTTCAACCACCTAACTCCATAAAGCAGGATCTGAGTAGTTCACCATCACTAAGGATTACGAGCCTAATTGTTTCATAAACTTGTACCCTAACATGAAGAAATACAAAGAGATCAATATTCAGATCCATCCTACAGTAGAGCACAAGTTAAGTTTTCAGGACTGTCTATTATCTGCTAACAACAACATATCACAATCAGAAATACCAAAGTTAGGAATGTCATCTACTATAGATTCTACAACATCCATTACTTGCACAAAATCTTCCTCTAACATTCCGAAATGTCCTTGAATTGATGTAAAATCTGTTTCTTCATCTATAGTAAGAAAACTGTCATCTTCAAGGCGAAAGACCAGCTCTGGAGGTAGTTTCCACTCTGGTGAACGAAAATTTGCACAATCTGGATCATAGCACTTCTGGTAATAAGTGTAACTCTCCATATTCACAATGTACTTGATATTGTTACTACGATGTTGGCGACCTATATTATGGCAGAAGCGATAACCCACAGTATCATAAACAAGGTGACTGCCACTGCTGAAATACAACCATCGCCATATTTTACCAGGCGAGATGAGATGACTTACAAACTTATCTACATCAGGGTATGGAGAGCTTCCAGTCCTACAAGAAGTCACTTCAAGAATCTCAGGCTTTGAAACAGGAGTTTTGGTATATGTTTCTTTAAATCCTCTCTGTTCAAATTTAAGCACTTTCAGATCATCAATATTCTGTCCTATGAATGTGACAAGAGAATGCAAGAATAATTGTTCCTCTAAATCAGGATGCTTATTTATGATCTGTGGCCTGAATAGGTTGCATTTACTTTGTAAAAGAGGTGCATTTTTACCACGCTTCGTTGATCTGTACAAACGAAAATGCCTATTCTTTGTATACACAGCCTCATCACAAAACAATTTTGAGACGCCTTTACTATCCACAATGAGTAATTCTTTAACAAGCATTTTATCTACATTACACAACAGTTCATCTGCATTTGGATCATTTATGTAATCTCTTACATTTTTGCACACATACCTAACAAAGTTACCCACACTATAGTTATCTTGAAATGCCACATTTGGGATAACAAATACCAAATGACGGCTGAACTTTTCTTCAGTGCTTGAATCCAAGTCCAGTATCTGCTGCCTACTTACAATAAGATCCCATTCTTCTTTTACGTAATAAGAAATTATGTCTATAAATGTTTCTACCATTCTGTTACCATTATGAAGATTGTTGTTCTTTCTGCAGTATTCCAAATCAAAATACAGTTTGCAAACAGAATGCTCTAAAATAATCTCATAAGAACACCTGTCTTGTGGTAGTCTCTGCGTATCATAGAACCAGAAGACACGTGGATGGGCTGCTAAAAACAGGCGATGACCAAATTTATCTTGAAATGCAAATGCCATCAAACCACTTTTCTTTGAACGAATGAACTGAATGGCATCTTGCTGCCTCTTGAAAATCTTCCATATTGCCGAGGGATCCAAGAGTCGTGGCCATTTCTGAGGCAATTCAATACTTTTTTGCAGATGCGTTTCATCTCTTTCAGGACTTCTCGCTTGTAATTTTTTGCCATAAAATTTCGTTACAGGAATTTCAATAATTTTGTGTTCTCCTGACATTTGACACTTTCATCAATGTTTCACTTTCATCTAATACCGGTGAAATTAATTCGAGATGATCATAAAGTTGAATTTCTGTGTATAGGCCTATCTACAAAAAGAGTTACCATAATAAGGTATGTTTTATACACTACCTTACGCCCCCCATTTGTATATAAACAGATCTTGACCCTCCAAACCGTGTGGAGGGAAAACTTCATGAAGTCTCCATCTAGCCTAATTACCAAAAACCAAACATCTTTCATACCATTTACTACGTGCACAGATCTAAAATATAAGAATTAAAAGCACACTTGTAGAAATACATAAGATATATTACCGTAAATATTAAACATACCAGTAAATGATTTCCACAAAGACTAAGTGTAACGCCCACAAAACATCAACCGCCGTATTTCAAATCAAAACTGAAACACAACTGAAATCGGTGAGTCAGGCTAACCAACAGACATGGATAGAGAGCTCAATAGCAAGTGAAAATTATATCAGGAGTTTCCAATATTACAGTGTGAAAAACTTGTAATTTTATCGATACAAGATCGCGAAACATCTTTAATAGCATAATAATATTGACTTGTATAATAATAACGTTTCTGATTTCAGCTAGCACGTTGTGAAATTACCTACTCTGCTAGATGTGACATTGCAACCAACATCAGAATACAGATTTCGCTCAAACCACTGGATTTCATAGCCACCAACACAACCTAGCTACGGCAGCGTTTCTCAAAGCGTGATCCGCGTAACCCCTAGAGCTCCACAAGTCTAATAATCTGATTTTATACCTAGGATACTAGAAGCTTAAAAAAAAAAAGAAACCAACGAAAATATGTATCAGTAACACAATATATATCACAAATTATCATGAAAGCGAAAGAACATATTGAATTAATAAATGCAAACTCCCTATGAGCAGAATCCAGAACCGGTAAATGTTTCAGTTGTAGGCTATGTGTGAAATTGAGGGCATTTGAATTGAATAGACGCCCTTAAGGCAGGAGGCGGGGTGGGAACGACCCCTAAGCACCGAAGCCACAGGTTTTTGTACCTACCTCCGGGATGGGATGAGTTGCATGCCCACGGGCCGCCCCGGACCGCAGATCCCCCTGCAGGCCCCCACGGAGCTCCCCTACATCCAACAAGCCCTATTACCATGCCACGTATGTGCCACCCCCTTCAGTCCCTCCAACCGGAGCCCCGCCAGGTCTGCGACACACACCACCAACAACCTCTTGACCACAAGCAGCGGGGAGAACGGGAGAGGGCCCCAAAGGGCGCTGACTGCCTAAGCAGCCCCGATACCGGAAGTGGAAACGGGATGATGATGAAAAGGGGGAAAGGTGAGATGAAGTGGAGAGTGTTGGTGGAATGAGAGGGGGAAATGGGAGAACCCCGAGAAAACCCTTCCAATACATGGCTTCATCCACCACGAATGACACACCCGCCGGCCCCGAGATTTGAACTCTAAACCGCTAGCATGCCAGGCTCACGCGCTACAGCATGAGCCACCGCGCCAGGGGAAATTGAGGGCATAGTATCAATCATATGGTTGGTTACATTGGATTCAAACTCAAAAAATTTCCAACTTTTGTTCAGGTAATTTATTCTTAGTCCTGCAGAGCTTGTGGTTGTATCCATCCACGGCCACCTTCTTCACTGTGTTGAAGTTATATCCCTGCTACCATATGTGCCAGATCATTCTGTCAGTGAGCCAGTAATAGAAGTTGTCCCTCATTGCCTCCTTTTCCCCCTGAAATTCTTATAGGTGTAGGCCTATCTAATGTAGAAATGTGAAATGGGTTGTATTTATATACAACACAGTAAAATAATTTCATTTTTAAATAGACCTATTATAATGTAGCCAGCTAATACTAGATTGTTTGTGTGTTTTATTGATATTTCATAATTTAACTTTTTGAACTAAATTTTGACAGTATTCATGCATGTATTACATGTTCTGAACAATAAATTATCTTCTCTTGTATCGATATGTGTATGTATAACTGCGGCAGCAGTGGTAATTCACCGAACTGATAATTCTTCTATGAATGACTGTTCTCGTTCAACTCAACAGTAGACAGGAAAGCCTAAACTTGAAGAGACATAATGTACATATTCTAGAATAAGGTTGTTTTCAAATTATAATGTATGTTTTGATCATTATTGTATCTAGGTTAAGGCTTAGGTTAAGATCTGACTGACGAAGCCATGTATTCTTGTAATACTTAAGGTGGATAATAAATTACAATTACAATTACAATAAAGCAATGTTTATAGTGTTTTTCCCCTTCTCTATGGTCTCCAGCTGCCTGGGCTTCAGGTATATTCAGATGTTCTTTTGGTAAAGTGTGGGACCACTCAAAGCTCAAACAGCCTCATTGCAATCCGTAGTGACAATGAGTTAATGGAGTGCATTGCTTTACAGTGTGATTTAAACAACCTGCGACTTGTGATAGTTAATGAAGGGGTAAATTTTCATGGCAATATTGAACGCGAGAGTTTTGCTATTTGGAAGGTTACTAAACAGCTGACAAAACCTCTAATACAAGAAATACCACGTAATACAACGCAACTCTCTCAATTCTTCGCTTCGAGTGAAATGTCTCAAGTCGCAGGTTGTTTAAATCAGACTGTAGTTGCAAAAATAATGCAATCTCCCACATAAGTTTTAAAAAAAAACTGTTTCTGAAGCCTGAAGGCAAGGTCGGTTTGAGGGCCCTGCAGCTGCATGGAGTACGAGCTCAAGGAGGCTCCTTCATCACCCTCTTGCAAAAAAAATAAAAATAAAAAAAATAAGTTACAATAGCTGAATTTCCTGTTAAATCTATTATCCTTTAAATATACTGGTTCAATTCTTTCCCTGATAGTGATTGATATTGGTTAAACCATATTAAAGTCATAGGTTAAATGATATTAAATTACCTTCAGTGGATCACATGTTTTAATATGATTTAAGCTAAACTAAACTCCGTGGCGCTACATCCCTGGAGGGACTTGGCCTTCCACATAACCGCTGCATCACCTACCACAGGCAGATTACAGGATGGGGGGGGGCATGTGGTCATCATGCCAACACCCATGGCCATTAATGGTGGTTTTCACGACTGAAGCCGCTACTTCTATATCAAGTAGCTCCTCAATTTGAATCACGAGACTGAGTGCACCCCTTTTAATATGATTTAACCTTACAATAAAACAAGATTGCAAAAGTAAGAACAGGATATATTAAAATTAATATACTAAATGGGGCTTATACTCTTTCTTATTCAGTTTTCAAATCCTGCTTGCTGAAATGGTTTTGTAACGTTGTTTTAGTAAGAATTAGATTAAGATATTTTTTAATCTTTCGTGCATTTTGTTTTGCAGGGTAAATCAATGCCAGTATGGTAAATGTCCATTTATAAAAATGACATTTTGTTAGTACACTTGAACTCTAATGTAGCAGGTGAAATTAGACTATAACTGAAAATCTACATAATATCTGCATCACATAATAAATAGGTGGGCTTGATAAATCTTCGTGAGAGGGCCCCAAAATTCCTTAAACCAATCCTGCCTGAAGATCACTCCCAGGTATTTGAAGAATGGAACTGCTTTCGATTTTCTTTCCCCCACAATTATAAGATTGTCTTTTTTGCCACTTTTTCTGAAGGTCAACAACACCGTTGCAACTTCATTCAGTAAGGTTTATCTCGAGTTCTCTGTAATTCCATTTCCAAAGTTGATGTCAAGAGTAAAATTATAGGATGCATAAAAGACTATCTTAACTCTACTGATTAAACTATTTCATTGATCATTAATGAACCTCACTGCCGTAGAGGGTTGGTACTATTATTGTTTTAAAATACAACCAAAATACTCTCGTACATAAAAACTGTCTTAGGTTATAAAATTTACATAAAACAGAATACATTATATTATACATAGGTTTTGTATTAACATACAATGTCTAGAACTTAAACCCTGAAATTAGCTTATGCATCAATTCAGTTCTTTATTGCATCTTTCAGTCAAGAGGGTACATTGTATCCTCGGACATCAGAATTGTCAAAGTACAAATCTAACTTATACAAATAATTTTACATATTTACAAGTACAAAAATGTAGAACAATTACAAAAACTTAAAAGGAATAAATATACATAAATTAAAAATACAAAATGGACCTAACTAACCTACAACAAACAATATCACATATTTACAAAGCAAAAAAATAAGAAATACATAGATATGATAAATAATTAACAACCCTTAACAAAAAAAATTACATATTTACTAGTACAAAATGAAGAGCAAATACAAATCATTATCACTTAGTAATATATTATCAATCTGTATTTGAAAAGAATTCATCGAGCGAGTAAAAGCTTTTATTAATTAGATATTGTTTTAACTCTTTTTTGAATGACTTAAGGTTAGGTAGATTTTTATTTGGGATGGCAATTTGTTAAATAGTTTTATTCCCTGATAGTTTGTTCCTTTCTGATACAATATAGTACCATGCGAGTTGATATGGAAGTTACTATACAGTGGTGAGTACTATGAGAATGGATATCTTTATTTAGAGGGTAGCATGACTTGTTTTTGAACATAAGGATTAATACTTCAAAAATATAGATGCTAGGTAAGGTCAATATTTTCAATTTAACAAAAAATTGTTTACAGCTGCTATCTTTCTCGATCCCCATTATAATTCTTATGATTTGCTTTTGTTTAATAAACAAGTGCCGACTATAATTATTATTGCCCCAGATGACGATACCATATTTCAAAATAGAGTGAACATATGCAAAATATAAGACCATTAATGTGTTGAAACTGACTATGTTTTTCAAAGCTCGAAATGCATAGCTAATTTGTGAAATTTTTTTAATAGCAAAATCAATGTGCTCTTTGAACTTAATATTATGGTCTACTTGTAAGCCTAGGAATTTAGTAAGTATTTGAGGAGTAAGAGTATGGTTGTTTAAAGTGAGTTGAGGATATACAGGGTCTGTCCGATTGCTATTTCTAAATGGGATGTACGCTGTTTTTTGAGCATTTATTACAAGTCTGTTAGAGTGGAACCATTTTTCAATGCTTTTAATAACTTGCGATGACTTAACCTTTAGTTCAAGATGGTTAGGGGCATTTATTAATATGCTGGTATCATCTGCAAACAACACAACTTTTGCTGTGGGACAATTATCCGGAAAATCATTCATGTATAATAGAAACAAAAGAGGTCCAAGAATAGAACCTTGCGGTACACCTAGTGAAACCTCCTGTACATTTGAGTAGTATTTTCTTTCATAGTTGGTTTTTGGGTCTTCATGGGTGATTTCCACAATTTGCTTTCTCATAGATAAGTACGATTTAAACCATTCATTTGCCAAACCTCTAATTCCATATACATTTAATTTTTCAAGAAGAATTGTATGGTTAACACAATCGAAAGCTTTGGATAGGTCAATAAATAATCCCAATGCATATTCTTTTTTATCAAGAGATTCAATGACTCTAGATATGTAATCATGCATGGCAGTTTCCGTTGATAACTTATTACGAAAACCATGTTGGCAAGCCGTTAATACTTTTTCTTTGTCCAGAAATTTTTTTAGTCTAATGTACATTACAAGTTCAAGTATTTTGGAGAACACAGAAAGAAGCGAGATTGGCCTGTAATTCTGTAAGTTCGTTCTGTCACCTTTTTTAAACAGTGGCTTGATTTTGGCAGTTTTAAAGCTATTAGGGAAAATGCCTGATGTCATAGAAGCATTACATAAATGTGCATGCAATAACAAAAAACTATGATAATTAAAGGTACAAAAATTATTGTTGTCCCTCATATTCACTGCAGTGTATGCATTTCGGCATGTGTTATCCCATCATCAGCCCTCCTCCTGGATGAAGGCTGCCCCATTGAAATCTGCTGCCTTAGGTAACTGCCTAGTCTTAAATACGCTCCTGTCTATCATAATACCTTTGTTTTTGAGCTTATCTAAAGGATATCACTATTTTGGAAGGAAACTTCTGTCAGGACTGGGAGGTGTTTCCTTTTTGCTGTAGGGATTGTCTTTTGAGTCAATGGTAACTTACTACCTTTGTGTTAAAAGAATTAAATCTCTGGCACTAACTCTGTGGATGAGCTTGCGGTATCACAAACTGCATTATATTGAATCTTTGATAATAACATATTGTGTGTTTGTTTGTTTTAAGGTATTATCAGGACCAGTTTAAAATGCCTGAATGTATTGAACTGCTTCCTGGAAGATGGATAGGGGAATCACATCCTTGTTTCATAATTGCAGAAATTGGTCAAAATCACCAAGGAGACATTGAAGTAGCAAAAACTTTAATAAAAGCAGCAAAGGTAATTTTCTCCTGGAAATATATTCACAGAGAGAAATACTGTTCATTAGTAAGTCTGCCTAGCAGCCTATAATTTCAGTTTGAATGATAGGGCTATGTATCTTAATTAGGCCTATTAAGTCTTGATAAACAAAACATCCAACCAAAAAATAGTAGTATATGAATAATATTTATTCTGGGCCTATTTCTTTTTTCTTTCCTTCTGTAGTATAATTTTGCATATCATATAATAATTATATATACCGTAAACTGGGCCAACTTTGGCCCTTGGGGGCAACTTTGTCCCACACAGAGAATAAAAGTTAATATTTTTTTTTGTAGAGGTACATAAAAGATGACAGAATGAATCGTGGCATAATAACTTTGCTATTTTCTGGAAAATCTATATGGATTACTAGGAATATTTATCACTATCCTTTAAAGGTGGTAGCTGTGTCACAATCAGAATCAGCTGTTTTGTGGAGGGAAAATTGTGTGAAAACTTTATAGGCTGTAGACCTGGATTTGAACAAAAAAAATGCAGTAAGTATCAAATTATTTACTTTATATATTTATAAAAAACATGGCATTTTAATAAAGCTTGATTTTAAATATATTTTTTTCATATTCATTCTAATTCATACCATGTATCATTTTAGAGGTTATTTGGGACAACTTTGTCCCGGGCCAAAGTTGCCATAGTGTTTTCATGAAAATTGTGTTGTGCTTGTTTTTTTAGGGGTTTTCTCTCAAAACACGTTCCAGAACAACAGAAATGGGGAAAGAGAGGAAGGGAAGCAGGAGAAAACTAGGGAGTCGGGAATAGAAAAAAAATATTCTGACGATAAGGTACAAAAATGTTTGCAAGATATAATGGAAGCTCGTCTGTCACAGAGGCAAGCAGCAAAGCATTGGAATGTTGAGTCTGGAAAAGGAATCACCCCTGCAGACTTAGATACTGGTATTACTATTCCAGTGATCGTCTCAGAACTGAATAAGAAGAGAACGAGGGGAAGGCCGAGGATACCGGTAGTGGTAGATGACATCTCCTCTAGTGAGGATTCTCATTTCAGTGTTGATGACACTACAAGCAATGATTTGGAATGAAAGAAAGAGGACTTTGACCATGAGTGCCCAACTCATGAAGCTGATGATTTATGGATGGAAAAGCTAAAGGAAGATGACTATGTTGCAATCAACTACAGATGAAGACTATCCAGGCAGAATTGTTGGTTTTGTCATGTAAGATGGGATAAAAAAAATTAAAGTGAAGTGTACGGAAAAAACCAATGAAGTTCTGGAGATGGCCACAAGAAGGGAAAGAGGACAATATTGGCTTATGATTTTGATGATATGAAAACAAGAATTGATTATCCATACCAATTAGGAGAGGATACTATTCTATCGCTAAACTGAACAGTTTCATTTCTTTTTATAATCTTTGAGTTTTTAGTTTTTATTGGGCTGTTTTTCATGTTTCACTATTCTAGTTACTAGCATTTCACTAAGTACTGTACAGTATAATGTTTATCTTTCAGTATAGCCTATGCATTATTTTTTAGATTATTTTCTCAATAAAAAGTTATCACTTTTTGAATAAAATGTTGTATAAAATTTATTTTTCTATTTTTTGTTTGATATTTTCACTTGTAAAATGTCAGTTAAATGTGTCACATTTTCACTTATGCACAACATTGGTTGTGTGATCAAAATGTAGTCTTCAAAGAAGAAAAACTGTAAGTGGGCTAAAGTTGTCCCGTGATGGGGCAACATTGGCCCATTTAAAAAATATTCACAGAAAATATAGGAAACAATAGTAATCACCCAATGTGTATCAGAGTGTACTCAGAAAACCCTCACCCTTATTTCAGATATTACTTATATTCTTATAACAAAAAATAGAGGAGAAGAGAGGCTTAAATTTTGAGAAATTGAAAAAAGTGGGCCAAAGTTGGCCCAGTTTACGGTAGGCCTAATTATATAACATTGGTTATTTTCAGTTGCTAGGTTTACATTATGCCCTCCCTAGGCGTTGCATGACCTTATCGTTGGTGGGAGGGTTTGTGTGGTTCAATGATACCTTGGATATACTGGTGGTAGTATAGCTACTGGTAGCTTGGCCTCACCCTTGCCGGTCAGGCCAAGGCGAGAATCCAGACAAAGAAGCAACCCAGAAGAGGATATCATATGGCTCTGAAGGCAGAAGAGTGAGAGCCCCAACGGTGGAAGAGACTACCTCTGTTAGGGAGGGGTATGCTGAACTCCATATCTGTAGAGAAAGCAATCAGCCTAGGGGACAGAAACCCCAAAATCAAATGACCTGGTCCTGGTCCTGTCGCAGAGCCAACAACCCTATACTGTAAAAATAAAAGTTTCAGAAACCAACTGCCAAGCCTCGGAAGGACAGACGACAACTACGGCAAAAGAAAATTCACTATGCTATTGGAACATGGAATGTAAGGCATTATTGAGAGCAGGAGCATTGGCTGCCTTGCTAACTCAGATTACCGACTATAACTTAGATATAGTGGCTATTAAGGAGACGAGATGGTCTGGAAAACAGAAATGATATACCAAAACACATACTGTTTTCAGTAGTGGTAGACAGAATAAGGAGAAAGAAGGAGTAGCCTTCTTTATAAAAAGAAAGATGAAGGATATTATTTTAGGCTTTGATGCTATAGACAACAGAACTTGTGTACTGAGAATAAAATCAGAATTTTTTAATGTATTAATAATCAACATACATGCATCAACAGAAGAGGAAGATGAACACATGAAGGACTCCTTCTATCTTTCTCCAGAAAGAATATATGACAGACTCCCATCTAATGATGTTAAAATAATTATTGGAGCAGCAAATGCAAAGATAGGGAGAGAACAAGCATATAGACACACAATTGGACCCTGGAGTCTCCACGATGTGACCAACGATAACGGAAAACGCCTAATAGATCTGGCAGTAAGCAAAAATATGAAGATTAGCTCAACATGTTTTCCTCACAAAAAATACACAAGGGTACTTGGACATCTACAGATAATAAAACAGTGAATCAAATAGACCATCTGGTGATAGACAAAAGGGCAGCATCTAGTATAATGGATGTAAGATCGAATAGGCTAGGGGAGCAAACTGCTCTTCAGACCATTTTCTGGTAAAACTGGTTTTTAGACCTAGAATAAGATATAATGCTAAATCCATACATTTGAAACCTAAACAATTACATCTAGAGAAACTAAAAGATAAAAATGTATAGGAACAGTTTAAAGAGATAGTGGATGGGAAATTAAAGGATGAAGAATGTAAGGTCAGTAATTGTGATGCAGAGACCATTGAAGATCAGTGGAATAACATTAAGATAAGTGTTTTAGACACAGGAATAGATATAAGATTATTAGGAGAAAAATCCAAAAGAGATAGAAACCCTTGGTTTGACCAAGAATGTTTACAGATAATTAAAGAGAGGAATGGACTGTATAATTAGTATATTCAGAGACCTACCAGACAGAGGATGTTGGAATTTAATGAAATTAGAAAAAGAGCAGATAAAGTCTGTCGAACTAAAAAGAGACAATACTTAAGTAAAAAAGTACAAATACAGGATGATCTGAAAGACAATAATTTGCGATCAGCATATAAGGAAGTTAAGAACATAAAAGAGGGTTTTAAACCAAACACGGACTTTATTCACCTCATCGAGTTTCCCCTCCACCCTTTCTTACTGATACCCCTACACACCCCTCCACACCTTATACTTCACTATGTACAGGGCCGTCGCATGGGCAGGGCGACCTGGGCGATTGCCCCAGGGGCTGCGACCAGGGGGGCGCCGTGGCAACGGCAAAAATAAAACAACAAAATTTGAAATAATATGTTAGATGTACATAACGTATTTTTAAAGTTAAGTATAACTGAATTTTGAATATTACGTTGTTTGTATTTATTGATCAAATAAATATTTGACACCAATAACTTTATATTTTCTAAGTTACCCCAAAATAAATATTTGCTCAAAATTGAGCTGGATTTGCTTGTATACTGTTAATAATAATAACCTAATAATAATGCGTGTTTAACCCCATTATGTTTATATGTATTTGATAGTGTCGCGTCACGTCGCTCGCTGTGTGTTTGTGTTTGAATCCTTACAGATAGGTGGAATGTCGGGTGGGTGCACGTGGGATTGAGTTTTGGGGGGGGGGGGGGCGCCTGACGAAATCTTGCCCTGGGCGCCAAAAAATCACGCGACGGCCCTGACTATGTAATGCGCTCAAGTGGTGCGTAACTGGAAAATGGGCCAGCTCCTAAATGTATCAGAGCAACATGGTTGGCATTGGATGCACACACATATCTATTTTAACAACAGTTAAGTGTTGATGTACTGCAAAATACACTTAACCGACATTTTATCGAAAGTTTACAGCCGATAATTCTTAATGATGTTTGTGCACACAATCCTAAAGGTCAGAATAGTGTTACTTACTGAGTTCATAATAAACAGACATTCAGTTTTCTCATTTATGAACTACAGTTTTATGTAACATGTGTAAAACGTTAACACTTGAATACAATTTAATGTATCGTCGGCCTGGCCAGATAGTATCACACTGGCTTTCTGTGCCCAAGGTTGTGGGTTCGATCCCGGCCCAGGTTGATGGAATTTATGTGTGCATAAATGTGACAGGCCCATGTCAGTAGATTTACTGGCAAGTAAAAGAACTCCTGCAGGACAAGATTCCAGCACACCGGTTATGATCACAGGTCTAAGTTGCAGTACATCCCAGTCGTTAAATAACCATATACCAACCAACAATTTTATGTTTCAGAAGTGTGGGGCAGACTGTGTTAAGTTCCAGAAGTCATGCCTCATAGAGAAATTTAATTCAAAGGCACTTGCAAGGCCTTACATAGGGCCTCATTCATGGGGCAAAACATATGGAGAACATAAAGAACATCTTGAATTTTCAGAAACAGAATATAAACAATTAAAGGATCTTGCAGCACAAGAAAGAATTGGGTTTACTGCTTCAGCCATGGATATGGTAGGTTGTGTTATCAGATTCATACCTGGGACAAATACGAGGGGCGTCCATAAAGTAAGTTTCCCTGGGGCCTTTTACAGAAACAAAACACAATTACGTGGACATATATATTCCACAGAAAGTATCCAGGTATTATTCAACACATTCACCACCGAAATTTAAACATTTGTCACACCGTGGAACCAACTTTTGAATACCTATGTCGTTCAAGTCTGCTGCCAGGGATTTGAACCACTGTGTGACAACCATCTCCTCCTCTCTGTCATTCCCAGTCATTTCTTGAGGTGTAGGAAAAGATGGAAATCACTGGGAGCGAGGCCTGGGCTGTAGGGTGGAAGTTTAAACACCACCTAGCAAGTCTCCTGCAGAAGTTCGGCTGTGAGGTGTTTAAACATCCACCCTAAAGCCTGGACCTCGCTCCAAGTTATTTCCATCTTTCCCTACACCTCACGAAATGACAAAGAATGACAGAGAGGCGAAACTGATTGCCACACAGTGGTTCAAATCCCCCAGGTAGCAGACTTCTACGACATAGGCATTCAAAAATTGGTCCCATGGTATGATAAATGTTTCAATTCCAGTGGTGAATATGTTGAAAAATAGCTGAACACTTCTTGTGTCTGTTGCAATAAATATTTCCTTGAAATTTTGTTCTATTTCCGTAAACGTCCACAGGGAAACTTACTTTGTGGACGGCCCTCGTACTTTGTACTTCAATACTTCAACTTAAATTTAGAATTACAGTAAACCTGACTGTCTACTTTCTGTTAATTGCAGGTCTCAGTTGACTTCTTGGATTCTTTGGGGGTACCCTTTATTAAGATTGGTTCTGGAGATGCCAATAACCTGCCAATGCTTCAATATGCAGCAACAAAGAATAAGCCACTCATTATTTCGACAGGTAATTGTTCACCTTGTTGGACTCATTAGCAGCAGTTATAATAGTAGTGAGGCTACGAGGATATCAAAATTTAAGAGGCCACTGCCAGTGGTGGATGCAGAATTTTCTTTTGGTGGGGGGGGGGGGGGAATTGAAGAGTTTATGAGTTTATAAAACTGTAATCTTACCACTCCAGTTTTGTATGAATGTGAAACATGGCCTCTTGCTTTGCAGAGGGAACACAAGTTGAAAGTGTTTGAAACCAAGGTTTTAAGGAAAATATTTGGACCGAAAAGAATGGGATGTCAATGATAAACTTCACAGTCTGTATCACTCTCCTAATATCATAAGATTAATTAAATGCAGATGGTTAATATGGGCTGAACATTCCCTCAATCCCCCCTGCATCCGCCACTGGCCATTGCTCTGTTTAACTCAAAACGCCTCAAGATAAGGATGATATAAGGAAGTAAAATAAAAATAAAATTTTTTCTCACACTTTGCATTGGCCTGCTGTTGTTCACTTGGGTTTTCAAACGCACAGCAAAGTGATGGTATGTACAAAGTGAGCTCGCACTACAATTTCACACCAGAATGTTATTGCAGGCATGCAAGATATGGCAATGGTACAAACTGTATATAGAACAATGAAATCAGTGAATGCAGAATTCTGTCTGATGCACTGTGTGTCAGCATACCCAACGCCACCAGAACATGTAAACCTACAAGCGATAACCGCTTACAGACAGGAGTTCCCTGACATACCAATAGGATACTCTGGTCATGAGCTGGGAACAGTCATCTCTGCAGCTGCAGTGGCTATGGGTGCTAAGGTAATGTTCAGTCTGTAATTCTGTGATGTTCAGTCAGTTCCGACTATCTCATATTACGAAACCCATGTACTTTCTTAGACAAAAAATTACTAGGTCTGGATTCTAAGTCAGATCCAGGAAACTTTGGATGCATTCATCAGAGCATCATACACATGCGGATGAATTTGTTCTGTCATGAATGTTCCCAACGCTCCATTGCCAATCTCTCTCCTACATAGGCTGGTCTTATATTTGGAAGGTTTCAAGTTTGGATCTTGGTCCAAACTTTTTGTTTGTTCATTCTTATCTTTCTTATATACTGGTAATCAATATCATGAAATATTTAACAGAAACAAACCTTACTCTTTTATATGTTTAAATACAAGAAAATCTTATTTGAACTAAATCCTTCTCGGATAGGAATAAACAAAAATAATAATTTTCCTTGTATTTAAACAAACTTGAGAAATACTTCTCAGAGACAAAACAAAACAAAAATGGAAATAGATGAAGAATATTAAATATGGCGTATGTCATTTCTCTAGAATCAATTGCACTGTACATCAATATAAATACAAACATCCAAAGTCCTTCCTGTGAATACAAACTTCAATTGCATACCCAAGAAGAATGGCTTTTACCATGGAGTTATTCACAACCAGATATACAGTGAGTTCATTTTATGAGGAAACCTCGCATCACTGCCGCATTGCCGCAGTGCAGTGTATTATCGAAGCGGAATTACAGAAAGTGGCAAATAATTTGTTTAAACGATGTGAGGCATGTCTTACTGCTGACTGGGGTCATTTTCAACAGTATCTCAAATAAATGGTGAGTAATAAGCCTCTACATGTAGGCCTATGTTATGTTAAAGTCTTGATTTGCCGGTAGTAACGGAACACGGTCCCCGCCGTTGCAAGCACAACAGCGGGGAAAGTGTGAACAGGGGCAACGCTGTTAAAAAGTTTCCGCATAAAATGGATTCCCTGTATAATGGCACTGTTTAAGAGTGTATATCTAGAATGCTTTTATTTGGTCTTTAACATTCTTTTTCTAAACTACTATTATTTTTATCATTATTATTAGTATTATTTTATTAATAATTTTAGTAATCAATCAGTCCAGTCATTATTTAAGGGTGTAGGCCTACCTTTATTCAGCAAAATTATTTTATCTTACAAATAGAAATGTTGTTCTTAGAATCTACCTTCCAAATTCTCAAATACATAAAAAATAAAATTTAGTAGACATACCCTTAGTGAGTTCTGACTTACAAGTGGAGAACTATATGAGATATGTTACAATCTGTGGATGTACCAGTAGACTGCTTGTAACTATTGATACTCATCTGTTTGAGTTGATGTGTAATGGCTTGTTCATTCTGATTGATATTTAATTTTAATGATACATTGGATGAAATAGAGGCAATGAGTCATGGTAAGTAAATATCCAATTTGGCATTTGATTTTACAGCTGGAAAAACCATGAAAAAATCAATAAATTGGCCATTCACAAGGTTTGAACCCAGGATCTCCAAATGCAAGTCTCAGATTCTAGTAGCCTAATACTACAATGGAATAAACTAAAAATGTTTTGAAATTTGTTTTCAATCCCCTCTGTAACACATCATCTTAATTAATATTTTAGTATCTTGTATTTTACATACATACTCAAATAAATATTAGGAACAACTTTGTTTACAATATTTCTGCATTACAGTTTCTGTCCTTTAAACTTTTAACTGTTTTTTTTGCTTCCAAGACATTTTTGCACATTGTAGTTGTATGCTCTCCTACAGTTGTGAAGACGACATTTGACACATCTTACTGTTGTTTTTTTTTTTTCCTTCTTTCTTCTTTTTTAATTTTTACGACAATACAATATCTTATTTCAGTTTTCCAT
Source organism: Ectobius pallidus (assembly GCA_964059195.1). NCBI lineage: Eukaryota > Metazoa > Arthropoda > Insecta > Blattodea > Ectobiidae > Ectobius > Ectobius pallidus. The sequence goes on from CAXKWD010000004.1 coordinate 99,790,099, forward strand.
ACAAAATAGCACGACAATATAACACGAACAGTTAACATGTAAGCCATGTGCTTAGTTCACTGACACATACCACATCTTCTGCTAGCTGTAGAAGAATGAAATATTTAACATTTCAGAACTTATATGAACATATTTCATGACTAAGCAGTGAAAGGTATACAGTATCTCATACTATTGGCTTCAATGGTAAACACTATAACATACCTAAAATTTATAGGAAGTTTATATAATGATATTAGATGTTAGATAGATTTATTTTTGCCAGGATATTAAAAGAAAATGTATAGCAACAACAAAAAATATAAAATTCACATCAATTGTAAAGAATAAAATTCCTGGATGCGGTATAGTGGATTATTTCTTAAGTAAGATTGAAAAATTCTCTTGAAAGCACACAAAGACAGTTGTCTTATATTGACAGTTGGCTGTTATACAGATTCAAAGAAACATTTTCATAATTTTTAAATGTTCTAGCATATTTACATATGTATCAGAGTTATAGAGTAAATTCATCCAGATGTTTAAATTCATAAAGTAGGCAATTAAGAACAAACAATTGCTAAAAGAGTCAGAATGCCAAGTTTGATAAACAGTGGTTTACAATGGGTTGTCGACAAAGCTCCATATATAATTCTAACAGATTTTTTTCTATAAAATGAGAAGTACGGTTCCCCCATGCATTACACCATAATTTAGATGAGAATTAATATGGGCATAATAAACAGTTAAAAGAGATTAATATTAATACCTGAGATGGAGATTTAACAACTATAACTTCACTTAATTCAAGAACTTGAATTAAGCGAAGTTATGTATTTAAATCTCCATCTCAAGTATTAATATAAATATAACATACTTCAAAATCAAAAGTGAGGGCAGCGTTCATACGTCATCCAACGATGTGTTAAACATTATATAATGTTTTATAGTATATATTTACTTGTGACTTACAACAAAATTAAACTTTCCTTTTTGTTACCCTCAGGTACTGGAACGGCATTTTACATTGGACAAAGGCTGGAAAGGTAGTGACCACATATGTTCCCTCATTCCAGTTGAATTCGAAGAATTAGTGAACCAAGTTCGAACAGTTGAAGCTGCACTAGGAAATCCTGTTAAGTGTTTTCAGCCATCTGAGAAACCATGCTATGAAAAACTTGGAAAAACACTGGTGGCATCTTATAATTTGACAGCAGGAGATTATCTAAAGGAGAAGGATATCAAAGTAAAGGTGGCAGAACCTAAAGGATGCCCAGCTGAGAAATATCAACATGTGTTAGGAAAGAAATTACTAAGGAATATTGAAGAGGATGAAAGTATTATGTTATCAGATATTGAGATTGTGTAATTAATGTTACCACATTTATTGTCTAAAAGACTGGCATAAGAATCACAGAACAAATAACACAGACTAGAAAAATAAGTACAAGATAAAGGTTCTCATTCTTTTATATTGCAACTAGAGCTTTATATGATATGACAATTTTATTACACTAACTTTCATAATTTTTTTACTTGTATTGCATACAGCTGTTCAAAGTACACAAGAGACCAGAAACTGTACAAAAAAATAAGTATAATTGGTAAAAGAGATTACCTCATTTTTCTAATAAGTTTTTACAATAAAATACTGACTGTAAGATCTTCTGAATTACTGATGGCCGGTTTCTATAAACTCGCGAATTACCTATGGGTAAATTATCCAATGGACAGAATTTACTCAAAAATAACACCACACAAACACAAATAATTTAAAGATAGCAATCACATACACTTGTGGCGAGTTTCTAGATAAATGTCCTCTGGGTAAATATGAAAATGACAGAAAAAATGTTCTTACAAACTCGGGCTAGATCTTTCCAAGGGTAAATCTTCGGGTTAATTTATCCTTTCATGGATGGCTGGATAAAATTTAACCTTTCATAGGATCAATAGTAATATTTAAACAATGAGAATCAAAGCCTTCTGAATTAAATTAACTGGACAACTCCAAGGCCTTGCTCATTATATCATTGTAGGTTAAATGGATGGGTGTCGGCATGCTGACCACATGCCCCCCAATCCTGCCATCTGCCTACGGGAGATGACGCAGCGGTCGGGTGGTAGGCCAAGTCCCTCCAGGGATGTAGTGCCACAGAGTTTAGTTTAGTTTAGTTTTAGGTTAAATGGAACTAATTTGTCCATGGATAATTTACCCATAGGTAATTCACTAGTTTGTAGAAACCGGGCATAAGAAGACTACTAACATTTTACTACAGTTACAGTAATGCCTCTCATACAATATCCATATTATTGCAAAATGTTTCTGCTTTAATATTATATAATTCTTTTAAACCTGAACATCCAATATACAAGTACACCGCATACAATGAAATATTAGAGTAAACAAATTACTGGAAAACAGATTTTTAGAGATCAATTCTGGTTTCATTTATAATGATGCACAAAGAGCTTCATCACTGACCATTTAAACCAATACTAAGATTTTTCAATTGGGTAACTACTAATTCCAGGTTACTGATGTCATCTTGTATTCCTCTTTTTTCAACTAAGAAAGGCCTGCTGAAGCTTATTTCATTTCTGCCTCACAATGTGAAACAACCAGTATTGTAATAGCATGACAAAACCAGTATCAAAGTTCATGTGTTTCTCTCTATTATAGCTGACTTCCCCAGGCCTGAAACTATACCTTCATATTATGATCTAACGTATGGTCAAACTTATTTACATGACTAGCAAGGAGTATGTGTGTATGTCAAATGTCAAACTTGCCTGTTTGTCAAACGAAGACAGTAGCTGTTGGCTGACAACTAATATGTAATTCTAACATTTCAGAATGTGAACACCATAATTGGATTATCAACTGTGAAAATTTGGTTCAACGTAATTGAGTGCGTTTAGCAAAATACCTTGTATACAAATGTCTTACAGTTATAAGCAGGGCCCGGATTGTAATGACATGTCATCTTTTTATTGATGCTGCATAGACATTGCTAACTTGTAGATAAATCCTAGTCATGGCCTCTAGATTATAGAAATAAATTTTTATTAGGTCATTTTCTGTCATTTTATGCAATTTTATATTTTTAGGGCATTTATTTCAATTTTAGGTCATTATTTTGTCATTTGCTTCCTTATAAAGTCATTTTCATGTATTTACATTGAGTGTATTAACTTTTTTTCATCGCTAGCGGTGCTATCTTTGAAGTGTTGTTTGTTAATGCAAGAAGGAAAAATTCGGCATTAAAGTGTTGTCATGTCTCAGTTAGAAATGAGAATCAAAGAAACACCAAAATTTTGTATTATATTACTATTGTTATTAGATTGACTTGCCACTAGAGTATGCCACCTGCTTGGAGTTGAGAGTCCAAACTACTGTTTACCCTTAATAAATAACAATATAGGCCTAATCCAGCAGACCACAAAAGAAAATGCCGAATTTTGACTCACCAGTGCCTCAGTGCCAGTATAAATTTCCGTGAGAAAAGAACATTCACAACATTACAGTTATTTAAAGTTTTTACAATTATGTACAAACTAGTCTATAACTTTCTGTGTACAATAATAATTTTTTATAAATAAAATATCAGTTTTTAGTTAATTTTTTATAATTATTAAGTCATTTTATTTAAAATTTAGGGTCATTTTATAGGTCATTTTTTAAACAATTTTAGGTCATCAGAATCCGGGCCCTGGTTATAAGAAATCCTGAAGAAAAAAAATTAGATTCTATTTCATGAAAACAAGATTAAGTCAATGTCAGTTTAACCAGTGATATTGAAGAGAAAGTGGAGCACTTGAGAATTTGTAATCACAAAAGGCAGAATTACAGAATCATGAGATATAAATAATATTGTGGCTCAAAGATAATTTTTCTGATACCAATACATCCATTTGATCTTGCATGTTAATTTTGATACTAGTACAATATCCTAAAATTACCTCAATATTTCCGAAAACATTTCAGTATACTCAGATATTAATTACATAAATTGGATACAGTGTTATTACGAAACTTACACAGTGAAGTGACTATAATAAATATTTTATTATCCGAGTTTACTTTTACACTGTTGTTTTGCTTATCAATATTTTGGTAGGACATGTTCCATAGACAAAATATTAATAATCAACATGCTGTGTAAAAGTCAACTCAGAAAATGAATTAAATTTATGAATACAGTGCTTTTATACACCTCTTGTATAAGATAGGTAAGGTACAAGGAACCAAACTAATTTAGTTAACATTATTTGATATGATTTAGGTTAATTTCAAACGAAATCACCTTTATTTTTCTTTTAAAGTTGAGGTTCATTTATTATTGGATCATTTTAATTATTGATGGCAGGCGACAATCTTTGAGTCTGTGACAATGAATGCTGACTAATCTTCCCTATTTCCTAGCTAAGTAAGTTGGCACTAGTCTTTTTATTTTTTAAATCTTATTAATTTTTTTTTTTTTTTTATACTCGTATTTCATCTGATCATAGAGATGCAATAAGTTTTCACTAGCATTTCTTCTCATCTCCTCAACTCAAAATTTCAAACATTAAAATAAGAAAATATCCTTAATTTAATTATAATAGTTTTATTTTGAAATATAGTGAACTTTCAATTATTCAGGTTAATGGATTATCGAAAAACATGAATATCTGTAATGAAATTTTATGGTGAATTTATTAGGACAAAACATGGCAAAAAAACACAAAAGTCAAAGAAAGAAAGAAAGAAAGAAAAAGAAATAAACTGTTATGGAAAGATGACATTAGCACCTTTGGGCAAATCCAAAATCACAAATTCAAAAAGATCCTCTAAGAACATAATACAAGATTAGCTCCTCAGAATAAATTCAAATTCAAGACTTAAGATCAGAACTGACAGATGAAGTTCCTCCAGGACAAAAATCAGGTATTTACATGATAATGTGTAATATTGAATCTATACTTGAACAAAAGTGCCATCCCATTGAAATGCAGTGTTATGGTTTACTGCATTGTAACTTTAATTTTATCTTCCTCACCCTTTGTTGCCGCATGCAAAGTGATATCTTTTACTATGTGCTGGAAGCCAGGTTCTCAAGAATTAATGTTCAAGCCTAGTTCACAAGGGAACAAAAATTGAGTGGGAGATAAAGGCAGTGAAAAAATGCATGAATAATTGCAAACCGGATAATCTGCACACATTTAATCGGGAGTTCACTGTATTAACAAATATCTCTTTTACAGGCTTTTTTGCTTCACTTACATACTTGTAAGACTTCATAATGCTATTACTTAAAACATTTGCATGCTTCAAACAATACCAGTATTTTACTACAGTAGAACTTCAACTGTCTGAACTCCAACTTTCCGATCGCCAACTATCCGGAACGCTTTGAGGCAGTATGCAAATGGTTTTTTGCAGAAGCGAGCATTGGGAAATCCTCTTTCAGGTCCGATTATTTGCGAGAAAGCAAAACTTTTAGTCAACAATATCGACTGTTTGTCTGCAAAACAACTGTCTCTCAGTAGCATACTTTCCACTCTAGTGGTCCGTGTTCGATTCCCGGCCGGGTTGGGGATTTTTCAGATGTGAAAAATCCCTTTCCCGGGTTCAGGGCTGGGTGTTTAGGGGTATGTATTAGGTTAACATGCACACTGTGGCAGTTCTCGTTATAAAAACAACTGAATATGAACGATACGTTCAAGACTGACATTTTATGTAAGTACAGTATTGTACAATTTAGTTTTTTTAAGAAATTACCTTTTTTCATGATTTATCCAATTATCCGGACTGGGTTCAGTTCCAATTAATCCGGATAGTTGGAGTTCTACTGCAGTGCCAGTATCAGTCAAGTTCAAAGAATCCTTCATTAAAGGTTATTTCATGGAATGCAGGCTTTATGATTTCCTCCAGGCTTCTGAGCTCTTCTAAAGGAATATTAGTTGGGAAAGTTTTTCTTCAATGACAAAATTTTAAAACGAGGTTGCAGGTTTCTTTAAAAAAAATCACTAACAATGAGCAGAAAGAGACAAATTACAGAATCAGAAACACATAAAACATAATACTCCATACGTTATCTATATAAATAAATTTGTAATATCTTGCATCTTTGCTGACCCTTTTTGAAAAGCAATTGAATAATTATTCATCTCAGAGGAAATTATTACAATTTGTGTGATTTTTAGCTTACCAGTACTTATCTGCTTGTCTATTAAGTTTCAATAATGTTGAAATAACTATATGTACACTAAATGAGAGTTTTTATCCTGAGCTTGTATCCTATGGAGTATCTGATCTCTAAATCGTTTGTATAGCAGAAATTAAGGAATTTCAAATGAGTACGTTAAGGACGGGAAGTTAAAACTTGAAATATCTCATCCAAATCCAGTACAAAAATAAGGCCTACACAACTAGTTTTATTCTTTGGGAAATTTCGGTGGAATTAATTTATTGTTAACTTATTCCTCGTATATTTAGTTGATTCAGGCAATCTACATTTGTAGAAAATAATAAATACAAATTTAATATACACATACTCCATTTCTATTAGATGTTAAGTTGACCCCAGCCATAGTTCCAAAAGAAGGATTAGACCAATTGAAAAATCCCAATAACCTCATCGAGGATTGAACCTGCTACCTTCCAGTTTGCCATACCCTCTTTTACTCTAATACCTCAGCAAAATAAAAATTATAAACCATGACGAAGTTGTCAATTTTTCATTTAATAAAGAATTATTCATTAATGCAATGCAGACCTATTACAGGAGATGCATCATCCAAGTAGCGCGAATGTCAGTGATACTGCTTATTAACGCTTGTCACATACAGTTTACACAAATATAAATATGGAAACTAAATTCGTATGATGACAACAACAGTCTCAGTAATAAGAGTCTCACATAAAAAAAGTCCTATTTTAACAAATACAATATAAACACGAAATATAACTATATTTTATAATTTATATCTTTAGAATTAAAAATAAAGCATTTTAACACTTGCCTTGCATAGATTTATGTCTAATGAAAAACTAACATCATTATACAGGTCATAATTTTATGTAATGTGCAACAAAAAGCTAACATAACTATACAAACATAATTTTATATGATTAAAATTCCTAAAGTAACCATTACAGTACAATCCATATGCAGTAACTTCCTTGGAATGACATGCACAAAACAGCAGAGAAATTTCCGTTCTCTCTACAGCTACCAGTCTTGACTACAAAAAAAATAGAAAAGAACTAATGCTGTATGATAGACATTTTGTAGGCTGAGTTCAATGGTTATTTATTTCCAAATATTTTGTTCCCAGCTTCTTCAGTGGCAGCTTTTTCCTCAATTTATTCTAAGTCTAAAAAAAATGGTGCCTCCATCAGCAGTACTGTACTTGATTATAAAAGTGTTATTAAGATGTCATTTGTTCTTTTTGCAGACTTCATTTATATTGAAGGGGGTGGCTTGGCTATTATGTTGGTCATGCCAATGGGAATGTCCCTCGTTTCAATAAATCCTTTCCAAGTTCATAAGACTGGAATCCAGTGTTAAGAATTTGGAAACAATAGGCCTTAAAACGAGGGACGCTCCCATTGGCAAACAGCAATGCTGCCCCCTTGATTTATAAGAAGTCTGCAAAAAGAACAAATGAATGACGCCTTACAAACACTTCTGTAAACAAGTAATGTTGACACAGGTGATATTTTTTTAGACTTAAAAGTGAGGGAAAAGCTGCCACTAAAGGAGTTGAAACATCTGGAAATGAATATTCAATTCAAAATACCTACATCTTGGAAAATATGTATAATATTCAAGATTCTGGTGTAATGTAGTTTAAATTATTGGCTTTCTCCAAGATGAAATTTTATTTCAGTGGTTTTCACACTCCTCTGCAGATCCCATCCAAGTTGTCAGGTTGGACTTGAAACTTCTTTATTGTGATTGGATTTTCGAGTTAATATAAAGTGAATCTGTACATCACATGAGCTGTGAATTTAAACTAACAAACTGTAAACAATGTAATGCTGTCCTTAGTTAATACAGACAATAATCGGACAATGTTGCAAAGTGAAAAATCTCCTTCTGCAGAAAGAAAAAAGTTCCCTATCCAGAACATTCATTCGTGGACCTCCAGGAACCCCGGGGGTTCATAGACTACCACTATGATATTCCTATCTCAACATCAGTGACAGAATGATTTGCCTTTGGCTTGATACCTCAGAATTTACTGTATAGGCTGGTATAGGAATCTATAGGAACATAACAAATCATAACATGTACATCAATAACTTTATACAAATAAAGATTATGACCTTATAACTAATATGGACATAACCTGCTCTCATCTTAATACTGTACTATCACACATTACTTCTTCTCAACATAAAAACTGCACATGAATTGAACGAAATATAAGACCAGAAAAATCTTCATTTATTGTGTGCAACATTCGTTAGCAAATGGTTCAAGAAAGGGGCTAAGCAATTTTTCCCCCTTTTACATAATCTATGAACTGAAATCTGGTTTTAATTCATGTCTTATAATTGAAACTTCTTTTCCTGCCTCTTCTTTTTCACATAACATTACCTAGTTCCTCTTCTAACGTGTTACTTGTGATAAATATACACACATACATAACTTCTGGAATCTTTATCATCACTTTATGATTATCATTGGCAAAGACCATTTAATTTTAATCCTGTCCTTCTACTACCCACAAGGGAACTGAACGAGTTGTGTCAAAATCTATCCTCAAATTAAACATAAGTTAGATATCCACCAGAGTTGTCTTTAATGCAGTGACGGCTCGTGAAGATTAAAGTTGGTGCATCCCTACCCCCACATAAAGAATTTACTTTTAAAATACAGTTCTGATAGGAACCTCCTCTCAATGTTTGAGGAGAAAATGTAGTACATAGACATTATACCATATTTTCCTAATATATTACTAAAGTTAAAGTAGAGTAAAGACTAATGATATTTCCATCAGTGTTTAGAAATTTATAAATACCTGATATCCCATGGTAATTATACAATATGTTTTGAGAAATAATGCTTTTGAAATTACCTAATTGCACGGCTAATGTTCTCGAATCCGGTATGAACACTTCCAGGACAAGCTTTAATTTTCTAGTGGTAACAAAAAGTCAGTTGAGCCTATTTTATGCTAAAATTCCTATCTGTCCTTGTACTTTCATTTAAAAAAAAAAAAAAAAAAAAAAAAAAAAAAAAAAAAAAAAAAAAAAACAACAACAACAACAACAACAACAACAACAACAACAACAACAAGAACTTTGCATTAAGATGCTTACAAAGTGTTGCATTAAAATGTACAGCAAATTTATATAATCCTATGGCTCTACTTAATCACAATAATCTGCCAGTCAAGCTAATCATTAATATTTTTTCAGATTAAATAGGCCTACATAATAATAATAATAATAATAATAATAATAATAATAATAATAATAATAAAATTTTATTGTCATTAAGCAAATAGCAATAGACAAAGTCAAAATCTTAAAATAACTAATATACACAATCTATCATAACAATAAAATGAAAACATGATAAACCTATTAAGACAAGAATATAATAATATAATAATATAATAAACAGCGTCCAGCAAATTACAGAAATTACAGTACAAATTTCTTATTTGTTTTGATCAAAGAATTCTTGAAGGGAATAATAAGGGGAATTTACTAAGAAATTATATAGATTATTTTTAAACAAATTCACTGGTTGCTCTGCTATTTCTAAAGGAAGTTTATTATACATAACTAAACCTAAAACTCTGTAGCTATTGTGAGATTTCGATAACCTATTAAATGGAATGTCCATGTGTTTATTTCTCCTTGTATTGTAGTTGTGAATGTCTTGTCTGAGTTGATGTTCTGCTATGTTATTTTTTGTGTGGAGTAATACGTGATATATATAGAGATTTATTACTGTCAGGCATTTTTGTTTAATAAACAGAGGTTTACAGTGATCTAATTTTTGTGCATCCGATATTATTCTAATAGCTTTTTTTTGAAGGAGTAGTATATTATTAATGTAAGCACTATTTCCCCAAAGTAAAATACCATACGAAATTATACTTTGAAAAAAAGCAAAATATGCAGATCTCATATAAATACTTGGAACATGATTTTTTAAACTTCTAAGTAAAAATACAACTCTAGATAATTTGGTTGATATATATGCTATATGATGTTCCCATGTCAACTTCCTATCAATATAGACCCCTAAAAATTTGACATTATCTACGCTGATGTGTTCAGGTAAGTTTCTTAAGCTGAGGTAAAGTTCCTGTGTCTTGTTTTCATTCATTAAAAAACCATTTACTTGAAACCATGTTGATGCCTCAGACAGAGTGACCTTTGTTAAATTTTGAAGCGTTTGAAAATCTGAACTATTATTTAAAAAAGTCGTGTCATCTGCATAGAGTATTGTAAGACTGTTTATAGCCGACGGTAAATCATTTATCATTAGGGTAAATAATAACCGGTATTTAAACAGAATACACATTAGCCATATGCATGAAACATCGACTAATGAACAATCTTGAATGACCCCTGCAGAAAAAAATGGTAAACATCATAATGCAAATAAATTCTGCATGTTATTGATATTATTATTATTATTATTATTATTATTATTATTATTTGTGCTATGATTTGGTAGCATTGTTGCACAAGCAGGAATGAAGAAGAGCTTGCTTGTAACATGATAGAGCCGCCACATGGTAGTGACAGGCATGCTCCTTGTGAACGTGCTTGCATAGGTAGTGTCAATAGTGCTGAAGTTGGAACATTTTTCGAGGGGTACCCATATATTTATGTCCAGGTATTTATTTATTTCTTTTTCATTTTATGATACCAAAAATTATAGTCAAATTATCTTTTTAAATGAATCACACAGAAATTATATTACAATAGCCATTCCAACCAACTTTGTCACCTATGCACTGAATCTATGGCAACCATGCAGGAAAGACAACTGTCGCGATAAGAACAGATCATGACCCTAATAACGGTTCTTTATTTTAAAAGTGTTTCCAAATTATATGCCGATTTCATATATACTTTTTTCCTCCCTGCATTTATGCGGAGCAATAAAGAGTAGAATTTTACTTATCCGGAGCACCATTCTAGTCCGTTCTGACCCAACTTAACACTGAGTTTCAAAGTACAGCCAAGAAGCTTGCTTGCAGTTCTGGGTTTACTTTGTAGAGAGTTTCAATTTAAACAGATCAAACAGATTCAAAAGCATAGCTGTCAAGGCAAGCACCCTGAAATACTTCACAGACACTGCCCGATCAGCAGAACCATTAGATAGGCAGCATCTATCACATCAAGCAATACTGGAAAACGAGTGAGGTGTATGCTGCTGAGCGACGTTATTGAATTGATTATTTTTTAACACTTGGAAAATAAAGAGTGTAAAAATGATGTTTATTAATGCTTACAATGGTAATACCCATATTTTCAAGTAATTGGAAAAAGACAAATTTCTGGTCTGTTATATGCTGATGACTTGAAGTTGGGGCAGTGACAATAGCAGAGCTAAACCAGGCAATTGATGAAATCAGTCAATTTTGTTCAGAATGGAGTTTAAGAATAAATATTAAAAAATAAAACAAATGTTGTAAACTGAGAAAGCAGGAGAAGTGATATATAGATGGAGAACTTATGAATGCAGTGAAGGAATTTGACTATTTGGGGAAGAGAATGTCTACTATCGGGGGATGGGAGGCACATGAGAAAACAATGGCAGTAGGGGTAAAGCAGCTACGAGAGCAGTTAGAATATGTATGTACAAAATTCCAAATATTTCAGTTATGTGGTTAGAGAGAATATATGAGGTAGTGATAGAAGCAAAAATGTTACAAATGTGGGGGTATCAAAAGGGTGGTTGAAAGCCGACCTTGTACATAGAATATTTTGTAGAGAAGTGTTAGGCCTACCAAGGGGATTACCAATGGAAGTACCTTTAGCAGAGTTAGGAAGGATATATAAAAAAAGGAATGATAGTAGAAAGAATTTTAAATATTGGTATAGAAATATACACTTGGATGAGAATAACATAATAAAAGAATATATGAAGTATTTAAATGAAGGTAGGAGGCAAGATAATTGGGTTGGAAAATTAAAAGGATACTGGAGAAATTTGGAAGGGGGGATATTTGGCTACCAGGAGAAGGTAATAGGATGGGTTTTTGGAGGGAAGTTAAGAAAAGTATGGAGGATTAGCTTCGAAAATAAAAGTTCTTTGAGATTATACACAGTAATTAAAACAGAATGTGGAAAGGAGAACTGTGTGGATTGTTGTGATAAGACTGGAAGGGAGGGATACGCATCGATGAGAACAGAGTTATATTTCTGAAAGAGTTAAGGAAAGACAAAGAGGAAGGTTGTGAGTTATGCAGTAAAGAAGAAGGAATATCACAATACCAAACAGAATGTGAAGGGGTAGGAAGGCGGAGGGAAGAAATTTGGGAGACAAAATGGGAAAATGTACAGAACAAGATAACAGCCATTAAGATGTTAAAACTCATGAAGAAGACAAAACAAAGAAAATAGGGGAGTATTTAGAAAAAGTGAGAGAAAAGTGGATGAAAAAAATTAAGCAGTAGATTGAGAGTGAAATAAATAGGAAAGCTGTGATAACTTAACCAGAATTCCCATCATTTGTAGAACCTAAGGGTTAAAGCATGCGGAGATTCATTAGGGATAGGTGCTAGACTTACAAGGAAGATAATACGTAAAATGATGTAGAAAACTATGTAATTGTGTGTAAATAGAATTCTATTCTATTCTACAATGTTAATACCAAAGCCTCTCTTCAGAAACTAGCTTAACATTTTCATCTCAGAATTTAGGTACTGTAACAAGGTCAGATATTTCCTGATTTTGTGAACCAAAAAGTATGACATATGAGTCGGTGGGAGAATTTAATGTTGTACCGGCATATTGCCATGGTAGCTCAATGGTACAGCGGTGGCACAGAGAGCCCAAGAATCTGGTTCAAATCCTGGCTATGCATCCAATAAACGTCACTGTTGACGTTGTGGGTGTACTTTGTGACATTAATGGTATAATAAGGTTGTAAAAATGTCTTATAAAATGATGGTTCAGCACCTTAAGATATTCTGAATCTCAATAATTAATTAAAACCTATTACTTTTCCTGAAAGCCCTAATTCTTTCTTCTTATGGTGCAAGGCCTTTTAAGTCAGGTCATCATAGGCTGCCTAGGCCCATAAAACCTAGGCATTGAATACTAGGTAATGTGTATGCTAAGAATTTTAAGCAGAACTCATACAAGAAACAAACATAAATACCAGTTTTCATTTCAAAAGATTTACTTAATAGACACGAAAGAGTCTTCTTTTGTGCTTAATTATTGATATGACTTGCACACTTACCGGTACTTCATGAATTGACACTTCCCTTGTTAGTTGGGAAGTGTCACTGGTTTCAGGAAGAATGATGGTACTTCACAAAGGCAATAGCAGCCAATTCCTTGCAGAATTCCTCCAATACAACCACACTATCCAGCACACTGTTCTCTTCTTTCCTAAAAAAAAAAATTGTAAAATCAACCACAGCAAACAGATCAGATAGTAGCCTTCTATGTACTGAGAGGTAATGTTTGTCTGTCTGTCTATGTGTGATATTCAGCCAAATCTAGGGCATGTAGAAATCTGAAATTTTGAACTTAGATGGACTGAAGGATGTCTGAGGGCACCTTGAAGCTAGATTATTAATTTTTGCTTTCATTCGCAAGCTATGAGCAAAAAACTGGCAGGAAACATGATTTTTAGCACAGAATTTCACTAATACATTTCAACTGTGAATTTAATTGCAGCTGGCCTTAATCTGTTGACATAGCAAACTGGGAAAGAAGAGCATCGCGAAATAGATAAATCATTATCAAAGAATCGAGAAGGACAATCTTCTTTGTTTTTCTTACTCAATGTAATGGCCGTGGCAAAAATAATACCTATATATATATACTGTATATATATATATATATATATGTACATATATATACATACTGTATATATATATATATATATATATATACATATATATAAATATATATATATATACACATATATATATACATATATATATATATATATATACACATATATATACAGCCAGTGTGATGTAGAATAAAGATAATCGAACGCTAATGACCATAAGCCAGTATATATCTATAATTGTAACTTCTGTCTTTCACAAAAAGTAACCATCAGGAGTAACAACTCAGCGCAGTAAAACTTTCTATCAAAAGCAAAATACTTCCATCATGTGGACGGCTATTTTTGTAGCATGAACACGCAAGTGGTCATCGAACCCAATTTGTCTTCAGGCATCAACTTGAAAGTCCAGTGAAAGGTAAAGAGTTATCTGGACCATAGAGGCCAAATAGGGTTCTGGGAGAGAAAGGCTCCCAGATTTGAGACCATTCGGCAAGTGAAGGTGGTAAGGTTGTCAGCCTTACACACCGGCCGCCTTTACCCTCAGGACTGTTTCTGGTGCTTATTTCTGTTAGAGGCTGAGTTGACCCCAGGAGCACTGTCCCACCAGAAGGATTAGACCAATGGAAAAATCCTAACAACCTCATCAGATATTGAACCTACAACCTGCAGTTTGTAGCGCTGTGCCTCAACCAAATGCACCACAGCATACCTCTTAAAAGTCCAGTTAATAGTAATATTAAGAAATAAAAGGAAAGTCACTTTGTACATTAGAATCGAGCATACACAAGACTCACTGGACTACAGTAGAATGTAATTGAAATGGAAGAAATACCGGTGTGCATCATACTACTATGAAATTACCTCTGGCCACCCTGAAAACCAGACGTCAAATGGAAGGTCAATCACTCAAAATTCTATCTTCTGAAACCATGCTTCTCTTATGGTTAAAGTGTACATGGACTGTTCAAAAGTTGGAAATGCAAACAAACTATACACAATGAAACATCCATATCGGTCCCAAATTTCCACTGATACAAATCCAATAAAAATAAGTGTTTAAATATGTATTTCAAGTCAGTGGATAAAAGTTAAAATCACTACACTACACAACGTTTCAACTCTCCATAATCGGCAACCAGGGGATGTGTTTAAATAGGTATGATGGTGATATAGGGGATGAATGGCTGGATGTAATGAGGAGACTGAAAAGGAAAGTTCCAGTGTTAAAAATTCCCCAGCCACCAGCAGAATGCATAGAGGAAGAAATGTTTGACATTCCAAAGAACTGGAAAGAAAGACATTTGAGAAACAGTGTTTTTATTGATGGTTACCATGACGAAACTCAATCTTCAAGTCACCTGAGGAAGACTCCAGGGGAGAGTTGAAACATTGTGTAGTGTAGTGATTTTAACTTTTATCCACTGACTTGAAATACATATTTAAACACTTCTTTTCACTGCCTTCTAAATTGTATTAATCGTGTATACACTGCCTGTCCTATACGGCTAATTTTGCGTACTCGGCGACATTACAGATGGCAGCACCTTTCACACCCAGACTGCTTCTTGTTTTTTGCTACGACATTGTTGATTATGTAGTGCTGTCACCGCCGTCTCATAATCACTGCCTTCTAAACTGCATTACTCCTCGAGACGGCGGTGCTCATAATATAGTCTATCAATGCGTCTAATTAATTTACATTTATTTTAATTATTGCTCCAAAATTCCATTTCAAGGTAAGTGTCATATACTGGAATGATATTACGTTCTAAACAAATAACACAAGTATCTGTGTCTGTTTAATGCTTATTTTGATTAGTGATTGCTGCAATCTGGGTGTGAACTGTGTCGCCTCTACTGGATAAATTAGGCAATTTAACAATACTCTGAACTCCATGTTAAAATAAAGCATAGGACAGGCAGTGTAATTCTCGAGACGGCGGTGCTTCTTTTTATTAAACTATACACATTAGCTCCAAATGGAAGGACAAAATAGTTCATCCAAAAGTTCTATTAGGAAAAAATTAGTTTGTTTTTTGTACAATATTGGGCCTTTTGTAGGCTATTGTTTTCCTATAATCTGTACCACCACCAACCTGGTACGCTAAAAATTAAAAGTAATAATATAATTTGTAAAAAATCTGATGTGAAACTGACGTAACTACTTCTGCCCAAATAAAAGTTTGCCTCTTAGTACAATATATTATGTACAATATTCTCTTCTTCTAAATTGGTTGTAAAAATGAAGAGAATGTCGTTACCATATCGTACTGCATCCCCAAAAATACATAACCCAAATAAAATCTGATTAATGCACTCATGTAACTTTCTTTACTCTAAGCATAGCCAATACATCTTTATCATTTCACATTTTGATTATATAATAAGAAAGTGCAAAGAGTGTGTATTCAGTTGTTTGGATTTGAAGCAAAGATTTATTGTAAAAGATAAAATGCGTGGTCCTACTTTCCACTAAAATCACAATAACATAAAAGTGATGAACACTTGATAAAAACACTTAACCGATCTTTTAATACAAGAGATAAAATAGGTAGAGTGTTGAGAAAACATGACCTAACACCAGCGTATAAACCCATAAACACAATAGAGAAGTGCTTCGCACAATACAAACATTTTGGCAGCAAGAAAGAAAGAATGGAGAATCCAGGCGTTTATTCCATCACATGTAAGGAATGTGGGAAGATATACATCGGGGAAACAGGCCGGACCTTCAATGTTAGATTACGCGAACACGAAAGAGATGTAAGAAACAAGAAGTGCAATACTGGTTTGAGCCAGCATATGGTTGGGGAAGGTCACAGCATAGGTCACTTCGAAATTTTAAAAATCGAAGCTGACAAGATCCGCAGAAAAATTTGCGAAGCTTCCCACATCGCGGAGAGTGGAGTAATCTGTCTCAATAACTATGAGGGGGATTTGGGGGAGCCATGGCTAAGCATTATTAAGAATTTGCGAAGTAAAAGACCCTTACCTAAATTTCCCTGTATTTCCCCAAGATGTGAAAATGACTTTAACATTCCCAACGCGTGGATACAGGAACACTACAGAAGCAACAGATACAGAGAACGTGAACTTGAGGACAACCGTTTGTGAAAGAAGTGATCCATATAATCAGTCTGACTGAGGAAGGCCTGGAGGGGGGCTGAAACGTCTTGTGTTATGTGTTTTTATTGTTTTTAACCGATCTTTTAACCACTTTCATAACTAAGTGTTTTTATCAAGTGTTCATCACTTTTATGTTATAAAGATTTATTGTTCATCAGGTTGAGTTTCAACAAACAGTGGGTGGCTTATAATTACCCTTCAGAGAATTTATTTGAAAAAAATTTTTGAAATAAAAGATTTAGCTCTTAGTATAAGAATCCCATGTAAAAAATTGAAACAAATTCGTTACAGTGATTTCGAGAAAACAGCAAAAACAACATTTTCTTCGTGTAAGTCTTTATAAAAATAAGAGAAAGCCGTCGTCAATCTTTGTGATAAATTTTGCAACTTCAACTTTTATTTGGTTTAATGTCAGTTTTCTTGCAAATATTTCATCTTGTTCACATTCTCATAAGGTACCTAACCCAAATACAACATTTTGTTTTCATACAATTATCTGTTCTGGAGCTACACTGTTTACAGACACACACAAAGACATGTTTCTGAAAATAGTATTTTTGGATTCGGGGGACTTCAAATCGTGTATTTATGCTAAAAACCCATTTGAATTTGAGGGTCGAACATAATACTTCCTCTACCTTAGTACCTATGATAGAGGAAATAATAAATAAGTGTAATTCATACAACTTATGTGAAAACAATGCCAATGTTAATAAATATATCTTAACTGTTAAATGATTTAAAAAATCAAGCGGTTGAGTAAAAAATAGCAGACAAAGCCATAGGCACCTGCTGGTAGGCCTAAGGAATAAAATAAAGATATGCATAACACAAGACAGTGAAGTTACTGTTATCTAAATGAGTGCAATGGACAATACAGAATAAAATTATAGATAACTGTACACATCCTATGCCATGTACAGTAAAATCCCTTTTTACACAACTCAGATCACTCATTTCCGAAGGCTAAAGAAAGCTACTCTATATACGAGGAAATCCACAAGATTTCTGGAAATGGTTCCTGTTAACAAACTACACATCGTCCAGCTGAAGACTGAAGTATATGTAAACAAAGCAAAATGTATCACTCTAGCAACCATGTGGAATTTAATGTGGAAAATGGAGATGAAATAGCAAACAGCTGAAAGGCATATTACAGGTTAAAAGACCTCATTTAAATTAAACTATTAAATAGGTATTTATGATGTAAGACCATTAACAGGGAAGTAGAAAATTAACAAGGCAAGCACTAGCAGGTTTTGATATTCATGCGAGTCTGATAAGTTATTATAACGGTTGTACATCGTACATAGTTTTATGTTTTGAATTGTAAATTTTAAAAGGAAAATAATTTCAGATCACCTTAGAAGTAATAAAATAACTCTTTTGTAATTCTGTACATAGCAGAATTCAGGCTGTTTTGGTTGGCAACAATTTGTTTGGAAACAAATGACATTTGAAAACAAATGAATATAGCTCTACATTTGCTGAAAATACTAAATCATGACCAATTAGCAATGAAATTTAAATCTCTCTTGTAGTTATAGAATAGGCAAATAATGAACTAATCTGGAAAAATTCTTCGCTATGATACGGAATTGCAGACTTTAAATGAATGGGTGAGAAATGAGTTCATATGTAATGTTCTGAATGAAACTATATATTGTGTTGGCTTACAATTGTGCATTATCATAAAACATCTAAATTATGGACCACATTTTTATTGCCGAAATATCGGGTGCGGCAGAAAGAAAGCCCCGATTTGGGAGATAGATATCTACATGGTGGGTGGGGGTAGAAGGGCGGGGTGAATAGTGCCGAACAGCAACTTAGGTGCCATTTTAGTTTAGACCATGGCTTGGTCAGGAGTGCATCGCGCTTATTCCGTAGAGCAGTTTATTCATAATGGCAAGTTGCCGACAGCAACGCAGCGTGCCTTTCGCGTACATTTCGGGCTCTAAAGACGGGACATCTGAAAGTCAAGATGTACCAACATCGTCCCCAAACTTTGGAAGCTCTTAAGGAGGCAATCCAACAAGAATTTACTGCTGTTCCGCCCGAAATGACAATGAGAGTCATGGACAACTACCAAGAGAGGCTCAATCAGTGTATAAACAATGGAGGCCACCACCTGAATGATGTTCTTTTCATAACACGTTGATGTAAATGGCATCATGTGTACTTTCAAAGAATTACGTAAGTTCTTTCATATTTTATTGGGTTTGGATATATTTATCTTCTGTAATCAGGGCGTTCTTTCTGCCGCACCCTGTAGTTATTTAAGTCAAACTGTAAATGATTAATAGGTACATGATAAATAGTAGTAGTAGGAATAATAGTATTTGTAGTGGTTAAAATGAATGAAATGGATGATTATTAATTTGTACAAAAGAGAAGAGAACAACAGTGACATCTGGTGATATCCTCTATAATCTCTGTAACATGCTAGCACTTTATTTTTTAGCTTAACGGGCTCAGGCAGTAATGAAACTTTACATAGAAGGAGAGAGTCCTGTTAAACAATGTTTACGATTCAATGTTTACACTTCAGCTTTATGTAAACTTTCTACAGTCGCTATAGATAATATGGATCTCCATATTCAATTGAAAATAATTTATGGTCCTATTCTTTCCACTATACTTTTATTAAAACAAAATCAGCGGCAATCAACATCAACAACAGTGTGGGAAGGACCGTGCTACATATTTACGATTTATTCAATTCAGTACACTTGAGAAAGGCCTGGAGGGCAGGTTGAAACGTTGTGTGCTGTTAAAAGATTGTTTTATCCACTATTGTAAATAAGTGTCATTGTTTATATTATATTTTGTTTTAATATGGATCTGCAAAAGATATTAAGCAAATGATCATGTTGGTCACATGATAACTTTGCTAGTAGATAATATACTTACGGCATCTCTGTTTCTTCATCTCCTAATAGTTTCTGGCGAGTAGCATATAGGAGTTCTTTGTAGTTCTTCATGGTGGAGATCTGGTTCACCAATTCGCTTGCCACCAATTGAAGCGTAGAGAATAGGGTGTGAGCATCTGATAGAGCAGGCAGCAATGGGTTCAGTAGATACTCGTGCAGATATGGGTGAGGCAGCATGGCAAGACGAGAAACCAGCCCCGTCAACTGCAGGTTTATTTCATAAGGCTAATACAGGGGACAATTTTCAGTATTAGAAATGAGATTTTTATGATATTAAAAACCAAATAAGATAAGATAATGTATTCATAAAATTGTCTTTAACAGACTGATCTTGGTAGACTGTATCTTCTGGTAACCTCAGACAAGGCAGCCATAATTATTATTTTCTCTCAATTCTTCAAATTGAGGAAGTAGATTTTTTCAGGCTTCATAGATAGCCATCTTCCAACAAAAACTTGACACAAAAATAATAAACAAAGTTGGAATACTCTGAAAATACTGTGTGTGAGTCTGTATTTCTAAACACAAATCCCATAATCACAATTATATTTTTGACAGAACTGCTAAATATATGAGGAGCACTATCGACAACTTTGCTTGCCACTAATAATGGTACCATCTTGAACCGAGTCAAGCAAATGTTATATCAGTAATAAAATTTACTCAAGCTATTATACTGAGTATGATAGTGCAGAAGACAAGCGCTTCTACAATCAAAACAAAATGGATAACCTAAAATATATTATCTTACAGTATCAGTTTCTAAATAAATTGTTTGACAAGGATCAACAATTGGAAAAGATGACTAACCTAAGAGAACAATTTTTATAACACTGTTCACTGACACTGAACAGATTCAATTTATACATGGGCTACATGGCCATATATTTATTTAATCAGTAATGCAGGTAAAATGGAGAAAGCCAATTAGAAATTTGTACACACAATTATCAACTATCAGTGGGTCAGTACCTAAAGGGGTTAATTGTTTAATTGTTTTTATACAGTAGAGTCCCGAAAATTCTGCACTCGATAACCCGGCAGTCCGGATAACTCGGCCATGCCCTGGCAAGGCAAAACGCAGAGTGCAGTGAGAAAAACAACAGGATATTACGCATTTCTTTTAAAAAATATAGCCAGATTTTGCAAGGTCCGCTAGGTAATTTTCATTATAGACAGCTTTAAGCCTTATGTATTCTCGATCAACCAATACATACAAGTACTGTATTTTCTGAGGAAACACTCGTACTTATTCTTTTTTAAAACCTTTCCCGATAACCCGGCATTTTCACATACTTGGCCACCCTTCGGTCCACATTAGGCCGAGTTTTCGGGACTCTACTGTATATCAAAGAACACTTTCAGAAAGGCAGTTAGTAACTAAAAGGACTTTCTCTAGGTACACAAACTAACTTTCCAATACAACAGGAAGTAAGAAAAAGGGGTTCATTTCCTTTATATATTGTGTAACAGTTGTATTGTCATCGATGACAGACAACCTTCAACGTACACTTCTATCAATATCTGATTAATTGCTCTAAAAATATGAAGTGTAAAACATACCAAAGTTTAAAAAATGCTGACTTGCAGTAAAAATCACACTGAAATTGATAACAGTTTGTTAAACATATTTCAATTATACGATGAAGTAGTTTTTTTTTCCTGAAGTGGAATATAGAATTTGCCAGACAGAAGGTTCTCAGCAATGGTAAGTTTTCTACTATTTTATGTATCTAGGTGCAAACCAACAGTGCTTAGGTTGTCATTCATATGTTGATGATATTGTGAACTTGGTAGTAATGGGTACAGCATATTTGAAACAACTGTAAACAAATTCAGCAGTTTAGCGATATTTTTTCAAGATTCGAGATATTTTTAAACAGAAATACAGTTGAACTCCATTAATCCAACTTCTGATGGTATGATCATGCTGCCATCAATGTCATAAACATCAACAATGTGCTATCTGGATTATTTTGTGATAAAACTGTGTGCTTGTGGTTGAGTGTTGATGTCTATGTGTTATGAAAAATAGTTCTCAGTGCTGTTTACAATTATCTACAATCATTAAGTGTGTTTACTTCATATGTAATACAGTACTGTCAACAACATTTTCCATTAGGTATCATGTTTTTATGTAAATAAATGTGTTCCTTTGATAATCCAACATTTTTTGTGTTCCCACATGCTCCCGGTCCCATTGGGGTTGTTCTACTGTAAGGGAAACGGAACCAATTAAGAAACCTTTTTGTAAGTAAGTCCTAAATTTCTGCTAGCAGATTTGGAGATCTGATTCAATCCCCTATTATTCCCAGATTTTCAGAAGAGTAGAGGTATGGAATGGAGATTATGTAGCTTCATGGGGACAATTCAGGCATTTACTTAACTGCCAGGGAAAGCGCTATGTTCATCACATGGCATTTTCTGCTGATAATTGCTATGAAAAATGCAGCCTGGATGAGTTTAGTCACACAATGCCTAAAACTTCAAAACTGTTAGCTTTTCAAATATAACTTTCACCTTTTTGCTGCTAATGACATATTATACTGTATTTACTGGAATCTAATGCACTCCTTTTTTGTCCATTTGTAACACTCAAAATTGGGGTGTGCATTAGATTAGAGTGCGAATCCATTCTGTACTTTGGCAGTCACTTTGGTCACTGCGTCGCTATAATTCTTGATTTCATTACATTTATAGTTGGGCTATTACTGGTATACACAAAAGCGGGTTGAAGTTAATGTATTATTTTGACACTCAAGCTTAACACTAAGCTTGTTCATGGTGGGGGTTCAATGCAGTGTTATCTATTGTCCCACACCCCCACCCCTATCCTCTAAACCATTATACAGACTATTATTCATCATCATCAGTATTCACAAATCCATTGTAGTATAAGTAAAATAATAACATAAAATTTAAAAAAAAAAAAAAAAAAATCCTACCATTGATGCATATTGTATTCACCAACAAACTTTGTTTATGATTTAAAGTTTCAAAATTGGGGTGTGCTTTAGATTCTGAAGACATATTAGATTCATGTAAATAAAGTAAATTTATCATCGTATAAAGTATAAATTGTACAAAAGCAGAGAAATAAAATCTCAAAATATGCAACATGTGAGGATTATTTTAATCACAAGACAGAACTGTCATTTAAGGAAACCAGCTATTCTACACCTGTGTGGTCTTGTGGTTAGCATCACTAGCGTGGTCTCTGCAGGCCCAGGTTTGATCCACGGTAGCTCCTCAGATTTTTCTGAGGTAGGGAGGTCTGGAACGGGTGCACTCAGCCTCGTGATGCAAACTGGTCACGGAAACCACCATTAGTGGCCATGTTTGTCGGCATGCTGACCACATGCCCTCCAATCCTGCCATCTGCCTATGGTAAATGATACAACGGTCGGGTGGCAGCCCAAGCCCTTCAGGGATGTAGTGCCACAGAGTTTAGTTTAGTTTTAGCTATTCTACTGAAATTTTTCTCATTACTTTTCAACTAAGAAACCACTGATGATTTTACTTGATGATATATTAATACAGTGTGTCCCACGCAAGAGTTGGCCAATGACGTGGGTTCCTGCGGCGCGGCGGGCACAGCTCCAACTCCCGAGCGATCGGGTGAAATATCTACGCTAATGAAGCCGCGATCGGTGTTATGATTCAGGTTCTCACATTTACAGTTAAAATTACAATGAAAATAAACACGTACCTCATCACAAGAGATGTTGGAAATGTTCTCCTCTCGCATCCACACAACACTGACACCATTTTAGGAAATTTTCTTTCACGCGCATAAGTTCAGCTTCCGAGACAGAGTTAATTTCTCTTGTGATAGGCCTATGTGATATTGTCTTTAAGTTCTTCTAACAGTATGTGAATATTATTTATGGAGAAACTTGAAAAATAAAGTGTATAGGTCAACTTCCCGTACATTACAAAGGAAACGGGTGAAATATCTACGCTAATAAAGCCCGCTGTTGGTGTAATGGTTCAGGTTCTCACAAAGAAAAACATATGTGATTTATTACATCATCTTGCAAGGACGCAAGACGTCGGTTTTTAGCAAAATTCCCAGGTGTACGTCCTCCAAGCAGAGAAGCCGTGCGAAAACTTGTAAGCAAACTTCGGGAAACGGGTTCGATTCTCGATAGTAAACGAGGGACCAAGCGGCGCGTACTTACTGAACGGAAATTAGATCAAACCCACACACATTAGAAGAACTTAAAGACAATATCAGAAGAGAAATTAATTCTATCTCGGAAGCTGAACTTATGCACGTGAAAGAAAATTTCTTAAAAAGGTTCCAATGTTGTGTGGATGCAAGAGGAGGACATTTCCAACATCTCTTATGATGAGGTACGTGGTTATTTTCATTGCAATTCCAACTGTAAATGTGAGAACCTGAATCATAACACCGATCACGGCTTCATTGGCGTAGATATTTCACCCGATCGCTCGGGAGTTGGAGCTGTGCCCGCCGCGCCGCAGGAACCCGCGTCATTGGCCAACTCTTGCGTGGGACACACTGTACATAAATTTAGCTCTGAAAGGCAAACATGCTTACAGACAGAGATTTTAAAAGTTTTAAGAAGGGTATAATATATTTGCTCACCTGATAAGGCAAGCGTACAAGACGAGTGAATAACATCCTCAAAAAGGGACCCTCATAGAACTGGCGTCCATGGTCAGCTTCAGGTCGAGAATCAGAACTTCCAGAGTCATCATATTCAGCTGGTTCAGGAAATGTAGCTTCACATGGCCAAGCATAACAAGTGCAGCGAGTTATACACTCCCTGTACTGTCTGTCTGCATCCTGAACATACTGTTCATATCCAGCTTCCTCGGGATCCGTTGTGGAATGCAGATGTTGTGGGACTAGCGTCAGGAAACTGTAAATCACAACAGAGATAAACCAAGTAGCAAATTATGACTGTGCCTGTACAAGATTATTCTTTTTTACTGAGAAGATGAGAACAATATAAATCTCAAAATAATAAATATTATAAAATATATATTTTTTAATAGATAAGAAAGAATTTGATTGATTGATCTTACCAGTGCTATAGTTGCACTTATTGGGAGAAGGATAACCACACGTACCCCATTAATTGGGATTGTCTAATTTTGAGGACCCAAAAATTAGTTCAGACTATTTTGAAGAAAACTTGTTTTATAAGTTTCTTTCCACAAACACTAAAATTACATCCTGAAACAAGTTATAGTGAAAAAAAAGCAAATTATTAGATAAGAGCAGGAATTGGTCTTTCAGAAGACATAGAGAAACAATATAAATTACAAAATAATAAATAATATAAAATTATTCCTTATAAATGGGAAAGAATTTGTTTGATTTACCACACAATCACAACTCAAAACCATAAACAACCAAAGCACTCATTAATTGGGATGGTCTAATTTTCAGGGCCCAAAAATTAGTTCTGACTATTTTGAAGAAAACTTGTTTTTTTATAAGCTTACAAGCAGGTGATCACAGCTTTGCCCATGATAATTAATTAAAAAAAGAACAGCAAAATAATTAAAACCTATTTATTATTATTATTATTATTATTATTATTCTCCAATACAAAGGAGCCCTATTTCACCAATAGGTATGCTAGGGCTGTATGTTGTAATCTAGATTGATTTCATAAGCTTAAATACATACATGGATAATTAACCTATTAGATTTGTGATACATAATCATCAAAAGAACACATATTGTTACGATTACAGTCAAAGAGTTTTAAAAATGTGAAAGATGAAACTGAGAAAGGAAGATGCACAATATTTCCGTCTAAAAATTCCATTTAGTGGTGTGTTGTATTGAAGTCCACACGAATCTAGATGAGAGGTGAAGTAGATTCGCTTCTGCAGATAAATAGGACAATCGAACAGAAGATGAACTATTGTTTGCTGTTCTTCTTTGCAGGAGCACAAGTATCCAGAAGGCGATGGTATATGAAATCTAGAAAAGTAACTACTGAATTTCCCCATGTCCAGACACGAACTGAGTAAGAACGTAGTTCATTTCAAAGAATTTTGCTTGTTTCCTGTCTTCTATAGTTGGAAAGAACATATTTCTTGTGATGACTCCTTTCTTACTGTTGATCCACAACAAATTCCACTCATTTAGTATTTCTGTGTTTATAGTTTTCTTGAAAAAAGATATAGGACAGGCAGCGTAACTGTAGTCCAAGTCTGATGTAGCTGCAGCCTTCGCGAGTTCGTCTACACTCTCATTTCCTTCCACTCCAGAGTGACCTTTGACCCAAGTAAGACATATGTGAAAATTATTGGAAGAAATGATACGCCTGATTTCTATGGCAATTGGATTTCCATTATACTTGTCTTGAATTGCATTCAATGATGCCAGAGAGTCACTGTGAATTCGTCCACTACACCTATTCTCAATGCACCACTGAACTGCCTCCTTCAGAGCGAACAACTCAGCCTAGAAGACTGTACACATAGGTTCTAGTCTATATACCTTATTAGTAACTTCACTGTTTCTTTGGTACAAAACAAAAACACAACCAACTGAAGAATGCTGAATTTGCCGATCTTCTGTGCGTGATCCATCTGAGAATATATCATACTGGTGATCACTGTTGCATGAATCAAGTTGTACAATATTCTGAAAGATACCAGGGTGTCCAAAATCTAAGTATTTGCCAATTTCCTCGACTTTGCAATTTGGTGGTAGTACGATTGGTTCTCGTCCTTTCTTAATGTCAGTTATTTTTGCCTTAGCTTTGGCAGTCAAGAAAAGAGGTGTTATGCCCGCAATCATCAGAGCTGCGTCTGTGGAAATGGTTCGGTATCCTCGAACTATTTTTAGAAAGGGTACTCTTTGAAGCTGGTTCATTTTCGTCTGCACCCATTGTTTCTGTAAAACATCCCTATACACAGACACACAATATAAGATTTGTGGTTCAAAGGCGCCATGGTAAATTATTTTAAGAGTAGCAGAATTAAGGCCCCAAGTAGGCCTTGTTGCAAGCGAAAGTCCACGAGAGAATTTAGCCTAGAAGACTGTACACATAGGTGCTAGTCTATATACCTTATTAGTAACTTCACTGTTTCTTTGGTACACAACAAAAGCACAACCAACTGAAGAATGCTGAATTTGCCGATCTTCTGTGCGTGATCCATCTGAGAATATATCATACTGGTGATCACTGTTGCATGAATCAAGTTGTACAATATTCTGAAAGATACCAGGGTGTCCAAAATCTAAGTATTTGCCAATTTCCTCGACTTTGCAATTTGGTGGTAGTACGATTGGTTCTCGTCCTTTCTTAATGTCAGTTATTTTTGCCTTAGCTTTGGCAGTCAAGAAAAGAGGTGTTATGCCCGCAATCATCAGAGCCGCGTCTGTGGAAATGGTTCGGTATCCTCGAACTATTTTTAGAAAGGGTCCTCTTGGAAGCTGGTTCATTTTCGTCTGCACTCATTGTTTCTGTAAAACATCCCTATACACAGACACACAATATAAGATTTGTGGTTCAAAGGCGCCATGGTAAATTATTTTAAGAGTAGCAGAATTAAGGCCCCAAGTAGGCCTTGTTGCAAGCGAAAGTCCACGAGAGAATTTACCCGCTTTCACAGCAAGATTATCAAAATGAGCTCTAAAAGTCAGTTTCCTGTCTAATACCACACCTAGATAAGAAAGTTTCTGCACCATTTTGATTTCCTGGTTATCCATAACAATAACGGGGTCAGCGACTCTCCTTTTCTTAGTGACAATCATTGCAACAGTTTTAGTAGGGTTGAAGGAAAGCGTGTTTTCTCCACCCCAATAGCAAATTATCTCAAGTGCTTGGTTTACCTTTCGAGTCAGTTCTTCAAGGGATGAAGCTCTAGCCAGTAGGAGCGCATCGTCTGCATATGCCATTAAATCACAATCATTAGGCAAGTCTTGGGTTAAAAGTTCATCACATAATACATTTCAGAGTCCCGGGCCGCACGCCGATCCCTGCGGACATCCTTTGGTAATTTCCCGTGTGACAGACGAACCGCACAAATTCAGCATGGCAGACCTGTCCGAAAAATAACTCTTGATGAGGCAAAATAAATTCTTTGGGCATTTTTTCTTCTTTAAGATATGAAGTACTTTCGGCCACCATGCATTGTTGAATGCTCCAGAAACATCCAGAGACACCAGCACTCCAATCATCTTGTCATTAAAAGTGGCTTTAATCCAGCTTACTGCTTTATTAACCGCATCTTCTGTGAACTGATTTGGAGTAAAACCAAATTGATTTGCACTTAGTAACTTGTTGCTGTACAAGAAATACATCACCCTATCAATCATTCATTTTTTCTAGAATTTTTCCCATAACAGGTAGGAGACTAATGGGCCGAAGGGAGTGTACTGAATGTTGTTTGGAAGCATTCGGTTTTGGAATCACTTTCACTATAGCCTTTTTCCACAGTTTTGGAAATGCCCCAAGCTCAAGACACAAAATATAAAGTGTGTGGAAGAATTTCGGCGATGACAGATGTAAGGATTTAATCACGTTCGCAGAAACAGCATCAACTCCAGGGGCCTTCTTGTCATTTTGCAAATTAATAGCTCTATCAATTTCTTTTGCAGTAAATGATATATCATTTGCTGTATCTGGAGGTATAAGAGATTGTTGGCGTATATGACTTTGTCTGTCATCATCCGCTATGTCACTGGGAAAGAAAGAGTCGCAAAGAACAGATGCTGTTTCTAGTGGGGTTTTCGTATAGCCTGTATCCGTTTTTATTGTCGTGATGGTGGTATTTGTAAATTACGTTCCATGGGTTTTGATGCTGTAATGAGCAAAATTCTTTCCAACTATTTAACTTGGATTGCTGTATTTTGTGTTTAAACAATAATTATAACAAAAGAGCTAAAAATCTGGCTTTGGAGTGCATTCCACAATTAGAAAGCGCCGCTTGGGAAAAACTACCACAAATTAAGAGGCCCAGAAAACCCCTTTGTAGTGAGTTCCGTTCAAAGGGATTAATGTTTGCCGATTTAGGCCCACAATCATTATCCCTCTTCAGTCTATGTTGAAAATTTCAGAAGTCTGCGTGCATTATAAACAAAAGGAATCAACCAGGGTGAGCTCAGAGAATTTTTTTTTGTTAGTAAAATTTAGCTGACCATAGGCCAGTTTTCCCGAATTATTTATCTTGTTTCAATTTCGATTTCCTTGTTTTCCAATTTTCCTTATTACTCACAAACACACAAGCCCAAGACATGACTCGAACCCACAGCCTACTTCACCACGGATCTATGGCAGGACACCTTAGCTACTGTGGCTAAGGAGACCGGCAGAATCGAAGCGATCGATAATTCCATGCAATTTATTGAAAAAATCACGATGCCTTTATCTTATGACAAAAAACGGCAAAGACAAATGCAATTGATTTGACAATTGAAATGTATTACTGAAAAGTGATGATTCGATGGAACAAAAAATGAATGTTTTCTGCCAGTTTTTTACTCATAATTTGCAAGCAAAAGTGAAAATTAAAAACCTGGCTTTGAGGTGCACTCGGCTACTCTTAAGTCCATCTCTATGGTTAAAATTTCAGATCTCTGCATGCAATAGATTTTGGTGGGTATCGTGCACACACAGACAGACAGACAAACACTTCCTTTTATTATTACAGACATTTTTCAAGGCAAAAATCATGTCCTGAAACAGCTTTAGTGAATAAAAGCAAATTATTAGATAAATCATGGTCTGCCATCTATTGGCAGAAGTAAGTATAAGGTATTTGAAAAGATAATGAAGTAGATAATGTTTATGAACTTTGAGTATTCTACAGGCCATGTAACTACTGTCATTACTCATTACTATTTTATTTATACAGTATTTTTGTTTAGCTTCTTTTATTATACTTTTAACTGCTTAAAAAAGGTGGCGGTACTAACTGAAACTTTTAAACTGAATCTCTTGGGAGCTCCCACACTTTTCCCTTTTTTATTATTTTTTTAATAGTTAATGTCCAACAATTCAGGCCCATCATGGCCAGAATTGCTTCCCTCCAGAATTTCAGTAAAACTACCGGCACTTGCAGCATTCTCTTCAGATTCACTTGATTCACTGTTTGCATGCTTTCTTTTATTGAGCACTACAAAATAATTCCTTATATTATTCATTTCACTTCTCTACTTGTGAACAACAAACCAAGGGTTTATGCTTTTCAAATTATATGTAACCAACCAATGCAGTTAAATTTATACATGCACTAATCCCAGAAAAACCAACCCCCAACTCTCTTGCAGTCCATTAAGCCATGGCAATTTACAGAAACTATCATGTGCTTGTATGTAGGCTATTATGTATGTAGAAATCTAACAAAACTAACAAACAAGCTTGATTTTAAGTAATAGGCCATACTTTTATAGGAATTGTGATAGGAATATTCCGAGTTATATCCAAATTTTATTTTATTTTTTTTTAAGAAAAAAAAAGTGGCGGTACTGCATACTCTTGTGTACTGTAAAAAAAAAAAAGCATTGATTATTATTATAATTTTTTGGGATATACCAAGGCCATGTAACTACTGTCATCTAAAATATGGATCCAGTAATTCGGTGTCCATTTATCATGCAACATACCCATATTCTTTCACCATGAGATGGGGGTTACGTGAATTAAGAATGTACAGTCGGTCAAATAAAAAACGTCGGGACTCGTATGCTGTTAAAATTAAAGTTTTGACGCATTAGTTCACAAGTTTCCTATAAAAAACACAAAATACGGGTCATTTTCTGAACATATGAGGCCATGCGGCAGGAGGGAAAATATGAACAAGGAGGGAAAAAATGAAAATCGCGGAAAGCGCAACACATGATATTCAACTTAATGCATTGTCATAATTCATTTTGCTTTGTGTCATCGCCACATACAAATGCTAACGTGAGAGAAAGTGTAGTTAGGGCTGTAATTGACCTGCATTTTTCGGTCTCTGAAGCAGCGAGAAGGTTCCATATTTATGAAAGAGCAGCTCAGAGGAGGGAACTTGACTATAATGCGACCGGAAGTTTTCATAGCAAACGTTGATCTGGCCGGACGCGTATTTCGATGCTAAGATTGGTTGCAGAAGTTGAGCGTAAGTAATTGATTTTGCACTAGAAGTACCGGTATTATAAAATAAAATCTTTAAAAAATGCTCCTTGAATAAACATATTCCTCGCGAATCTATTAATTATTAATATTATAAAAATTTGCAACCAAGAATATGGCGGATTTGAGGCATATAGCCACAGCCTTCTATACATGTTTGTTTTGGAACAAAACTGACTAAATAATCAAGAAAATACATGGATAGACAAGAGGCGTGTGTGAACCTAACCTTAAGTCTTCCTGTACATGCGCATATGCTCGTTCGTGATACTTAATCAAATACCGCCCGACGTTTTTTATTTGACCGACTGTACATCTTCATTACTGCAGAAATTTGGATAAAGAAAAACACCAAGGAAATCCAAAAAAACAAATGCAAACAAAAAAAGGCCTGTCTTCATCTGAGTGGACAAATGCAATTAAAATGTTGTGTAATGTAGGCCTACTAAGAATCAAATCAAAGCTGGAATTCTGAGGTTTGCTGATTAACCTGATGAAATTAAAACAGCAAAGTTAACTCCATTTACACTAACTTGAATAAAGCATAAGAGCGAGGGAGGACAGCAAATTCCACTTTTTGTTGAACAATAGGAATACTCTTACTAACACACATTGGTAATAAATTACAAGAACATGAAGCTCACCTATTTATAATTTTGTTTATATTGCTTGGAGCCAGAGTTCTGCTGACAGGTGATGATCCCAATGTGAAGTCCAACACTGCAAACCATCATGAAGTGTTTATGAGCTACTTTTATGTTGTACATTCAAAATCCAGTTCGGAACAATAAATTTATCATTTCCATTCATAGTACGGGTATTAAGAAAAAGCTAAAGAACATAAACTAGGCAAAGAAACACTCTATCTTTCCATTTTTTATCTTAGCTTTATTTGTGTGTATTTTAACTAAGAGGTCATATCATGTGTCAGGTTCTATGGTATACTGTTATAATATTATTGGCCTATAACTATGAACATGCATCTGTTTCTGTTGATATGTTATGGCTTCTGTAAATTGTAACTGTTATTCAATTTTATAAGATTACTAGCTTAAAAGGCCCGAAGCTGCAGTTCCTTATATAAGTATCTAGAGTTAGAAGAGAAGAAGAATGACATCACACTCAAACAATTCCCTCAGAAAATGCTGATATGGCTTTTATCGCTCATACATCGTTTTTACACACCATGCCTCGTAGTGGTTGAAATAAAGAAACAGAAATTCTGGTCACATAACAATTTACTGTCATTATAGGATATTTCATTTCTCACTTTCATGTTACCATACAACCTTTTCAGGGCTAAAATGAAAAGAAAATCAATATCATTTTCACACATTCTTCCGTAAAAATCTGAGACATAATAATTTACCGCTCACAAAGGACTAAAAATGTTCCATCCTATTTTTGTCTCTTTTTAAATGCTTCCAATACACATTCCTATTTCTTAATTAATATAATGCCTACAGCAATGAATAATGTATCAGTAGACAAAAATGTTTACAGACTCCTGTTATAGCATACTCATTACCAATCGTTGGCATAATCTCAGGCTGAGACAACTGAAAATGCTCTGCCTACGCTCTCCTTTTATTAAGTGCCAGTATGGTACTTTATGAGATTGTGTGGGGGAAGGGAAAATGTCCGTCCGTCCGTGTGATAACTCAAATATGCTTTATCGGATTTTAATGAAACTTGGTATACGCGTTTATAATCTCCATGGGAAGAAGCCTATTGATACTGGACCAAATCGGTTGGCCGATACCGGAATAATGCCCAATTCAGTGCCTATTTTATGGCAATATAATAGAAAGACTTTAACAAATGCAAATCGGTTATCCTGACAACATATTGTTTAACACTGATCATATACGGCTTTAGAATTTGCAATACAGTTAGTCATGACATATTCCTTTGCATTTGATTATCAAAATAGTCAGATGTTTATTTCGTTGATCAAGTTGAATACTGTTTATATACAGATAATTAGGATTCGGATGTTTATGACCTAAAAAATTGGAAAATATGACCTTAAATATGCCCTTAAAAATGACTAAATATGACCCAAAAAATCGTAAATATGACCTAATAAAAGAAAGTATTTTCTAATAATAAATGTTCCACTTTTAAACGTTTAATGAAACTAAATTACTACATCGCATGAATGCAATCAGGATAGTGTTTTTAAGAATTTTACATATTATTCACAGTTTTGCTTGTAATGGAGATCTAATTTTAAAGCATTTGCTTCTGTGTGATTGCTTCACCACTTCAATATAATATTTTGTAGTCCATGCGTGTCCCTATAAAACATGAAAAATTGCATTAATTAAAAAATTAAATTACCTATTAATTGGGCATAAACATTACATTAATGAAATAAATTTCAAAGTAGGCTATTACGTACCAGTTTTCAGTCTCCATTTTTGTCTGCATTACACTATACAACCACGTGCATTTTAAGATTATCGAATAGAAATCTTCTCCTGTTGTCACTTAATATCGTCTTAAACCGCGAGAAGCTCCTTTCGACGTTACAGGATGTCACAGGTGCATATTTGAATAACGTCATTAAATCGTTTTGCAGCCGTCACTTTAATTTCACACACTTTGCAATACAAAATTTTCCCGTCGGTGCAGAAGTGGTTTTCTCCAAACTCTTTAACAAAACGTTTTAGTTTTACACTTTCAGAACACTTATTAGTTGGCATTTTGATGTTTCCCGATACCACTGCAAGTGTGAACTGAAAATCTTTTAAAACTGTCTCTATTGAAAGTTGTTAACAAGGAGGAAGGAGGTAAAATCCCGTGCATTGTGCTCCAACTACCTGCACTTGTTATTGTCCCTTCACATTCCAGTTACAGTCAAACCTAAATATTAGTAACTCTTTCTCAAAAAAATTTTAACTCTACGATTTAGTGCCTACAGTATACTGTGCAATTGTGGTCTTTTACCTAATTTATTACTGAAATATGACGTTAAATTAAAAAATGACCGAAATATGACCAAAACTATAAAAATGTCCAAAATATGACCTGTGCAATTGTGCTCTTTTACCGAATTTATTACTTAAATATGATGTTAAATTAAAAAATGACCGAAATATGACCTAAACTATAAAAATGTCCAAAATATGACTTTATATGCAAAATAAAAACGGTCCAATTAGGATAACAAAAGTGCAATTCGTGTTTAATTTCAGTTTGCGGCAAGATTAGAGGTCAGGATAAAAATATGATATGTCATGAACATCCGAACCCTACAGATAATATATTACTGTGAAATAATTAGGCCTACGTAAATTAAGTGGAGTTCTTCGCCAGTGTATTTTGTGAAATGTGGACATATTTTAAGAATTTCTTATATCAGTGTATATGAGTTTGAATTAAGGTTAAGTATGTTCTTCCACAAGCCCTGCTTAATGAATCGATCTGGAGCTTAACTCGGAGATAGACTACAAAAATAACTTATTTTGTTCACATCATAATTGCAATTAACTTATCACTGATTAAATATAAGCATTCTGGCACTTTGCTATATCAGTTTACCTGATTTTTTCTAAATCAAAATGTGATGTGAGAAAATGATATACTCCATGCCCAAGGTAAAGAAAGCTATCTGATGCATCACTTCTGATATTACTTATTCCATTATTGATTTACAAAAACAAATTATATCGATTGTCTCTCTAAGTATAATCATTTGTCAAAGCCCAGTAAAATGCAACTGCCAAAACCCTATGTAAACATCGCAAACCATATTGTTATCATGAGAACTGAATTGCATTTGCTGAATTCAGTGAAATATTTGAATAAAACATTTTGGCCCCTAACTTTCTTTCTACTGGTTACATTGGGGATTTCAATAGGTTTAAATCTTCTCCAGACAACGTGGAATATTTTACAAAAATTTACATGTAAATTGGTCCAGTAGTTTTTAGTCTATAAAGGACACATACTAGCATTGCCTTTTATATATATAGATGATACCAGACAAAACAGCAACAATGATAGGATTTCTCTTTGCAACTGAGAAACCTTGGAAAAATCCAAGTCAGGATTTGAACCTGTGACCTCCTGAAGGGAAGCCCAAGATGCTACGATCTCAGCCAATTTTAATCTGTTTAATGGAAAAGGAAGTTAGTAAATAGGTGATAAAGAACATGTTAGTAACAGATTACACACCACAAACATGAAGTTCAGTTACATGCACTACTGTCTTACAACTATGGTTGGATGTAAATGTAGCCACTAGCCGCCACCACCTGCAGTGCTGTCACTTTATGTGAACAAGTTTTTAACCTCACATCAATAACAAAATAGATTTCAATGTGACAGCATTAGTCATAATACTGATAATAAGAAACTGCTATTCTGAAAGGAAAATTAGATTGTACTGTTTCTGGGTACATTCATATGTGAGGTGAACTATTTGAAGAATATTTTTAAAATTCACTTTCTGTGATATTTTTATAAAGCACAATATTTCTAACTATTTGGTACCAAAACTTTATAAATATCTTAAAATTTAGTGGAGTTATAACTATCTGAATATAACATACAGAAAATTGGTATTTTGAGGAAAATTAGGTTCAAGTTCATTAGTATCCCTTTGTAAGCATAACAGACCTTCAGAAAAAAATTCATTCTTAACAATACCAAGGACTGATTTTGGCCTTTTATACATTTTTTTAAGGTAAAAGAGAAGTGTTATAATAAAATACACCAAAATAAAAAAAATAAAAAATTGCCAATAATGACCCTGCCCACAAATTTTAAGTGAGAGGCTGTCTTGTAGTCCGCATTGGGCAGAAAAATTTAAAGTGAAGATTGGTTAGCCATGCAGTTGGGTAGCTAAGTTTGAAGGCGCTTCTCCTTCTAGTAGTGGTTTATTTCTCGTCATCTCCGGCTAGCTTGTTCTTATTAGGGTTCCACCACTTCTCAGTAGAGCTATGATTCTCTTCAGGGTATTGTGCGGTCAAATTGCAGAAATAAGCACGATTGTAGCAATACTTAGATATAATTAAACATTGTATGGAAGTTTACACAGTGAAGCTATATTATAATTTTATAATCCTGAGTTGGGTTTATCACTATACTTCACGTATTTTATAAATACCTGAACTAGTTTCGAAGACCCTCGTCATTCATAGTCATCAGGTTAACACCAACTGAGTTGGCTTTGATGACTATGAATGACGAGGGTCTTCGAAACTAGTTCAGGTATTTATAAAATAAGTGAAGTATAGTGATAAACCCATAAACCCTATGGTAATACAGCTTCAGGACCACATGTTCACAACCTTTTTCAGTTAATCTGGTTCTGTATATGTAGGACAAATGTAAGGGTTCAATGCCCGTTAGTCATTACTATGTATGCAGCATCATTAGATACAGTGCGATAATTATGCTCTTGCTGTGTGTAGTATGAAGCCTTCTTGACTTTGAACAAGTTCCTTTTGAGCTCATTTTTTGTTTACACAATCCTTAAAAACATATGCACAGTTTAACACCATTGGCTCGAAAGCACCATGATAAATAATCTTTAGCCATAGACGGCCCGGTCACGAGTTCCCTACTTCTATAAGTATTTACAGTAATTCATACTGCTTTTTTTCTTTTGCCATAATGGTCCTGATTTCCACCGATTAATATATTAACATAAGAATAAAATAAAATAAAATTGCTTCCAGTGGATATTTATTTGTCTTTACAACACCTGATGAAGGTCTTATGGTTATGACCGAAACGTTGTATGTTTTGTTGTAAAGACAAATAAATATCCACTGGAAGCAATTTTATTTTATTTTATTCTTATGTTAATATAATTCATACTGCAACCAGTTTCAGACAGCCAAGCACAGCAGGTTGATTCCAGTGAAAGCAAACAAATGTCTGATTGAAGACTGACTTTGGAGGTTGAGTGGGACATGTGTATTTGGATTTTTTTCCCATCCACATTTTAAAATCAAACAAATGAGATTTCATTAATCCATGGGCAAAAGATAAGAGTAAGTCGCCACTTACGCTCCAAACAATGCGTTGCTATTGGCGACCAAACGCTTGTTATCTCGGCACTCCCGATCGTTCCTTCTCTCCAAATTCCCGATCGTACCAAATACCAGCTACCAACCCTTGCACCAAAATGACAACCCTCTAGCTCACTTGGCACTCCTGATCAGACCACAATCACCTCTTCACATAGACTAAATAATGCATAACACCATGCACATAGTTAAGTGCGCGAGCGGAGGCGGCAGCCGAAGCAAAGCGCCCTTGCATTTTCGAATAATGTACGATACACTGTTTGTAGGTTTCGAAAATGTGGCATATTATATCTTCCAGAGGTTAGTAAGCCTGTCAACTTTTATATTATGGTTTAAAAAACACACTTAAACTTCACTAAATTCATACCTTGGTAGGACTACGTAGTTTCAATCACCATTGTGATTATCCTCGGCTACTTCTGAAGTTTGTTTGGCAGCACTGTTGTCCTCAACCGTCAATCCTAGCTGCTGGATGCCATCTGGTGGTGGGTGGATGTATCTTCTTATTAAACTGTCTTCTGCTGGTATCTCGAAGTTAAGTAATTTGTGTTTGTTTTTTTGAATGAAAATCTTTTCCCAGACTGTCAGTTCTAGTGATCTTTCTACTGGCTTTAATAGCTTCACATCCTGTTCTATTTCATGTCCCTCTTCCCAAAAATGAGCGGCAATTGCGGATTTTTCTGTCTGTCTGAATTTGATGTTCCTAAAATGTTCCTTGTATCTAATTTCAATATTCCTTTTTGTTTGTCCTATGTACATTTTTTCGCAATCCTTGCAGTCTATTTGGTAAATGCCTGATTTTTTATTGTGAGGTACTTTATCTTTATGGTCCTTTTTTAGTAAATTTCCTAAGCTGAACTTATTTACGGGGGCCAAAGTAATGTTGAAATCTCTGAATACTTTTTGAAATCTTTTTTGTCCCCAAGGATGAAAGGTGAATTTTCTATACTTAATTTTACTGTTTTCCTCCTCATTTCTTAAGGTAGTCTGTTGCTGTATAAGTTTTTTTCTTTTATATTTCTGAATCTTTTTGTCTATGAGGCATTTACTAAATCCATTGTTTGTGGCGGTTTTTATTATACAGTTGTATTCCTTATTGTATTCATCTTTGTTTAGGGGCACATTCACTAGTCTGTGTGCTAGGCTATTAATCACTGCATGTTTATGTTGGACTGGATTGTAGCTGTCTGCTGTAATTATTTGTGTAGGTCTCTTTCCTGTATATACCATATTCAATGGTGTTGCCTCTATGGAGCAATTTCAAATCCAAAAAAGGCAAGCAGTTGTCATCTTCGGTCTCCATGGTAAATTGAATACTTCTATCTTGTACGTTAAGGAGTTTTAGTGCATCATGGATTAGTTTTTTAGGTACTATGGAGACTATGTCATCAACATACCTGTACCAGACTCTGAACATTAGTGGAAAGGCCCCTGTGAGTTTCAATTCAAAATTGCTCATGAATAAATTCGCTAAAAATGGGGAGAGAGGATTTTCCATAGCTAATCCGGAAGTTTGTTCATAGACTTTACCTCTAAATGTGAAAAAGGTTTGTTCAATACATAATTTAGTAAGGTTTAGATATTCATCTACGTCTTCTCTTTCTAAACTGGTGGATATTAACCATTTTTCTAGAACTGGTAGTAGTTTCTCTCTGGGGATAATCGGGAATAGAATTTGTTTACCGGTATCACGCCACACTAACAACGTCCAATCACGAGTTTCTACGTAATATGAGGACAGAAGAAGTGGTATAAAAGAAAGTGCATCGCGAGGGAGTGGCGGGTGGGAACATTCATCCAAGGTGCGACTTAAATTTATTTTTTCCCAATCCAAGCAATAAAGAAAAACAAATTTAAAAGTACTAGGTGCATTGCAAATAAACACATGCTATGAATAATTGAAAAAAAAAACAAAAAGAAATAAGAAAAAAAGAAAGAAAGAAAAAAGAAAGAAGAAGAGTCCTATTCCAAGTGAGTTTACAATACTGGTAAGCTATTTGTGTTTCACTTCAATCCAACAGATGTATTGCCAGTAATTCTAACTCTTGTGATCTTTTGATTATTCAGGGTGCGGCAAAACATCCTCCCTATTTTAAATTTCAAATAAAAAACAGACGGATCAAAATAAAGAAACTGTATTAATATTAATGATATTTACAAAGTGGGAATTTAGGGTTTTCAGTATAATACATTAGTTCACCTCACTGCTAAGTGTAAATAGACCTTAATCCTGTCTCCGCACTCTTATAGCAAGGTTCACCATATCATTATGCACTATATCAATGCCGCAACATTCGCACAAGATGGAAGTAGCAGTCAACTTGTGTTGCCATAACGACAGAAAAAAGTGATAAACAGTAAACAGAAAAAAGTGATAAACAGTAAACAAAAATTGAATAGGATATTGAAATCGTGGAATTGACATTCAGTACAGTATCCAACCATGCCGTGGACGGGAGAAGAATGAGGTTACGCTGTGGAATCATTTCTGGTAAACGGGTATTCCGTTGTCGCTGCCCAGCGTGCTTTCCGAATTCGCTTCCAAATTCCTCCTCGTGGTTCAGTTTCAGATCGGAAAAGCATTATTAGCTTATGGGTGCCAAACTTTAGAGCAAGTGGTAACATGATTAAAAAGGGAGGGGAAAGGCCATGCAGCGTTCGAACTCCAGAAAACATTAAACTTCCCACTGTGTAGAATCATTCATGTTAATTCAGTTTCTTTATTTTGATCCATCTGTTTTTTATTTGAACTTTAAAATAGGGAGGATGTTTTTCCGCACCCTGTATTTCTTGGCTTATGATGACTACAGCCTAATTTATAAGCAGAACAAAACAGTAAAATAAGCAAGCAGATAGGCACAAAAAATTTAAGAAATAAGCATCAAATTAAGAAAAGACAAATTACACGGAAATCAAATATATTATTTTCTTGCATGAAGTTCCTGAACCTCAGTAAAGAAAGATTTGTACAGTTAAATGTTCTTTTAATTTTGCAGATGTCACAGGTGCATGTGAAAATCAACACTTCGTCTTCAATTAATTACTCTTCAATATCTGTTTCTTCACCGGAAAGCTTTTTAGAAATCTGACAGGGTTCTATAAGTCGGATTTTTTAGTAATTCTATTAGCCGATAAAGAAAGGAATCCAGTGATAATGAAGTCTAGGAGTGAAATAAGCACTTTTAAAATGGCAGTTTTGAGTAAAATAAGCTATTTTCATTCAAAATCATAAAACAAGCAAGCAAAATAGTTTTTCTATGAGAATAAGCAAAATAAGCACTACCTGTATCAAATAAAGTTGAAATTCCTTGTTAAGGAGTGTTTTATGAAATATAAAATTCCTGATAATCATACATAATGTTTGCTGGACTCACAGTGAAGAGGTCAAATTATAAAAACCTTACTTTATCACTCAACTTCACTTTTAAGTGTTTACTTACACATAACACGTTTCACAAGCGACTTGCTTGCATCCTCAGATGAAGTCCACTGCTGGATCTGTTGTTGGGCTGATAGATGTCTCTGTAGGATGGATCATTCTGGAGATAAGGTCTCCTTCCTTTGGCATGTCAAAATTTACTAAATTATTCTTATTTCTTTGGATGAAGATTTTTCCCATATAATCAGATCAACCGGTTTATGTGCAACTTTTAATAATTTTATGTCATCCTCAAACTCATGTTCATTGGTCCAATAGTGATGGGCAACTGCAGATTTTTCCAATTGTTTGTACCTTATATTTTGTAAGTGTTCCTTGTGCCTTACGATCAAATTTCTTTTTGTCTTGCCAATATAAAATTTTCCGCAGTCTTTGTATTTTAACTCAAAATGCCTGAATTCTTGTCGGGGGAATTTTATCTCTCTGTTCTAATTTAAGTAGAGTTTTTATGCTGCATTTGTTAATTGGAGCACTTTGAGCAACATCAAAGACGACACTGTATTCAAGAGGGTCACTTTCCACCTAAAAATTCCATGACAAATTCAGTCAAGTTTTCAAGATGTTAACATCAGATTGGCTCCAATTAACAAGTGCAGCATACAAACTCTACTTAATTCGGAACAGAGAAATAAAATTCCCCCAACAAGAATTCAGACATTATGAGTTAAAATGCAAAGACTGCGGGAAATTTTATATTGGCAAGACAAAAAAAATTTGACTGTAAGGCACAAGGAACACTTACAAAATATAAGGTAACAAACAATTGGAAAAATCTGTGGTTGCCCATCACTATTGGACCAATGAACATGAAATTGAGGATGACATAAAATTATTAAAAGTTGTACATAAACCAGTTGATCTGACTATATGGGAAAAGATCTTCATCCAAAGAAATATGAATAATTTAGTAAATTTTGACATGCCAAAGGAAGGAGACCTTATCTCCAGAATGATCCATCCTACAGAGACATCTATCAGCCCAACAACGACCCGGCAGTGGACCTCATCTGAGGATGCAAGCAAGTCGGTTGAGAAACGTGTTATGTGTAAGTAAACACTTAAAAGTGAAGTTGAATGACAAAATAAGGTTTTTATAATAACATTCCTGCTTATGTTTAGGAGTCTGAAAATAGATATGCATTTTGCTCTAGTGATAACTTTAATTATTTATCTCTTTAGTGAAAAATATCACACAGTGAAAGATTGTACTCACAAGGGCCATCTCTTTGCTTCTCTCGCTCATCCTCTTCATCACTCCAGGAACCAATGGCTGAGTCTGAGGTAGAAGCATCATAATAACAACGCGAAGTTAAGTACACCAGAACAAGACAATGTAGGACATGTTCACTGTGCTTCTCAAATAGAACCTGCATAAAAACAACAATGACATCAATAACAATAAAATAGGGACTTGATCACTTGACATAACAATAGAGATTGATCAGTTTGGCTTGGATCAGGCAAGGGTTGTCATGCCTACTGCCACATTTACATGTAAACAGCCAGCAAGCGGAAGTGAAATTGCATACTAAAGTACATACTTAGCTTATCTGCACCACAATAGGTGTTGAAAATGGTGCTCTCAGGTGCAAACACATCATTATATCTCCAGAAAAGATTTCCTTTCATTCGCAAGAGTTTGTGTTGACTGATTGCCTGTATTTTTATTGTGATATTATTGTAATTGTTCTAATGTATGCAGATTTGTTGCATACACTGTACTTTTTTACGCTTCACGTAAATAAAACTTGCATGGAGACAGGTCTGGAGAGTATGCTAGCCACAATCCTTTACTAATTATACTATTACCATACATACCTCGCAATTCATGCATAAATTGATTAGCAGTGTGCGCTGTAACTGAATCCTAATGAAACCAGCACCTTTCATCATCCGCTAACTAGTACATGTAAATCTGGCAGTAGGCATGGCACCCCTTGCTCAGTCCAAAGTCGCCTACCTATATATATATTTTAACCAAAGAGAGCAAGAACTGACTTTGTTCCTTTCTTTTAAAAATATTTAAAGACCTTCTAGGCCAAATTATAATAAATTTTAAATGCACATGCACTAAACTCCTCTGTAGAAGATGGAGAAAATAGAAGGTGACATAAATTATTCTTATACTGTTTAAAGACATTTTCCAAATGTTTTAGCCACTGGAAGCCTACTTTAAAATGCAACATGCATACTTTTAACAAGCATATTATATTGGGCAACACTGCTGACTTACATATTAATAGATGGCTTCTATATTAATGGATGGATTAATAGATGAGTTCTTTTCTAGCAGATAAATTTTAGGTAGACCATAAATTGCCTTGAAGTAAGTATAATGCAGACATTACATAGTGATCCTTATGAATAATGACGGTAACTTTTCATATTTACAATCACTCATATCAAGACATCATCAAAGAACTTAGTCTATAGGCTTAAAAATATGTCAACAGAATTGAGATAACTTTCAAATAAGGTAGTATATGGTCGGTTGTTTAAACTCAAACTTCACTCACTTGTTTCTTTTCAAGAATCATGATTTCAATCAGCCTCCTGATCATCCTCAGCTTGTGTCCGACTCTTTTGAAGTTCAGTTGTTTGCCATTGTGACACTAGAGTGGGTTGTGTGTTCGGTGACTTCTGTGGCGGGTAGAAATTTTGAATGAGGCTACTCTCTATATATGTGTCGAAAATTCATCAATTTGTTTTTGTGTTTTTGAATGAAGATGTTCTCCCACGCTGTGAGTTCTGTTGGTCGCTGGATACTTTTTAGTAATTTTGTTTCTTGACTTATGTTGTTCTGAAATGATGGCCACAACATAAGTCAAGAAACAAAATTACTAAAACGTATCCAACGACCAACTAAACTCACAGCATGGGAGAACATCTTCATTCAAAAACACATAAATAAATCGATGAATTTCGACACATATATATTTCTACCAGCCACAGAAGTCACCGAACACACAACCCGCTCTAGCATCACAAGGACAAACAACTGAACTTCAAAACAGTCGGACACAAGCTGAGGATGATCAGGAGGCTGACTGAAATCATGATTCTTGAAAAGAAACAAGTAAGTGAAGTTTGAGTTTAAACAACCGACCATATACTACCTTATTTAGAGTAAAATTTCACTGTTAAAAAAAATAAATAAATAAATAAAAAATAAACCACACACACATAAAATATTATATAGGTTTCAAACTCAATTCATGAGATCCTGATGCACAACTAGGTCCATGTATTGCATAAAAACCACCATTGAAAGCTGTAGCAAGTTTGAGTACATAAATATGCATACTAACTTCACTATCCCCTCCCATAACATAAGAAACAGGGAAGAACTTAGGATAATTCCCCTTAACACAAGCTTGTTTGAAAAGAGTTTTATCTATACTGGCCTCCAGCTTTATAATGGCCTACCACAACATCTAAAGGAAATTTCTGTACTGCATAAATTGAAATCTTGAATAAAAATGTTTTTAATAGAGCACTGTTTTTATAGCTTAGATGAATTTTTTGAAACTGATAGATATAAGTAAGTTAAATATGTTACTAGTTATAAAACTAAGTTAGTAATTATAAGCACTTCTGTAAATATTAATTTTAACTCATAGGTAATATTATCAGTATCTTAATTTTAAT
Organism: Ectobius pallidus; assembly: GCA_964059195.1. Classification (NCBI taxonomy): domain Eukaryota; kingdom Metazoa; phylum Arthropoda; class Insecta; order Blattodea; family Ectobiidae; genus Ectobius; species Ectobius pallidus. The sequence goes on from CAXKWD010000004.1 coordinate 99,834,376, forward strand.
TTAAAAACTAGTATTGTAAACTTTAATAATTAAGTTATTTAATAAATAATTAATGTACTCATGTAAGAATCTGACGTGTCCTATATCACGTAAAATGATCAAAGGATGAATACACATAGGCCTACAAACATACATATCAGATATATTTACCCAGAACGATTATTCCAATGGATATCCCCATCCGACTGGTCACCTGGTGGGGGGTGGATGAACTTGTTGATCAAAGTTAATTATGTGAATGATTGCTCAAAGAAACAGAAATCTGGACTGGCATGGTGGAGATTAGGGATATGGAAACTTAGAGGAACAAGAAGAAATTTCGAGAAAAGTCGATGCCCATTATGTTTCAGTAATGAAGATGCAGAGCATATAATTTTAAGTAGCCCCGAAACTGAAACACTAAGACTTAAGTTTTTTAATAAAAAAAACTTAAAGTTAAATGAAGAAGTGGCATATAAGAAATTAACTGTGAGAAAAAACACAAAAATACTAAAGAAACTGGGATTTTTTTTCTATTTAGTTAAAATAAAATGGGAAAAACAAATTAGTTGCTTAGAGGAAATTGGGTAAAAAATGGTAAACAGATATACTTACACAAGGCAAACATTATTAGTATTAGTATTAGCATTCATTCCTGATGTTTGAGCTTTTATGTATGAAGACATCCCTTGGTAAAAAAAGTTTGTAACACCAGGGGTGATCATTTGTATAACTTCAGATACAAGAATAAATAATTCATTCAGAACTTGTTGATCAAAGTTCCCTGGACGCCTTCTGAGGTATTCAAGTTTAGCAGTTTTTGGCGGTTCTTTTGAACGAATATTTTCTCCCAGACCATGAGCTCTAATGGTTTTTCAACTTGTTTTAGTAATACCATTTCATCCCCGATTTCACTTTAGAAATATTATAAACAAACAGGAAAGTCGGGTTTAGCAAACCCTTTCTGGGAAGAAGGCCATGAAATTGGGGATGAAAAAGTATTAATGAAACAAACATGTTCAAAAACCATTAGAGCTCATGGTCTGGGAGAAAATTTCATTCAAAAGAATTGCCAGAAACTGCTGAAATTTGGCACCTCAATCGGAATCCAGGGAACTTTGATCAACAAGTTCAATCACCCATCACAAGATGACCAGTCAGAATCAGCTGATGATGATGAAACATTGAAACAATTGTTTTGGGTAAATATACCTAATAGTGAAATTAGTGCGCATATTTCTGTACTCAGTCTTGATATATATATTTCAACACTTTACTGTGCTATTTCCCTAGTAATATGATTAGCACTGATACTGATGATTAGCACTGAAAGATTAAAACTTCATCAACTTGTACTAAGAGATATTATAGGAGAAAAATTCCTCCGACACTGGGACTTGAACCCAGGACCTTTGACTATTCGCACCAATGCTCTACCGACTGAGGAAGCCGGAGTTCAATTCACATCGCCAGATGGAACCTCTCTCCCATGACTAATTGCCCTAATGGTCTACCTCACAGACAGACAAGTTAAGTCATTTAAAGTACCGTGAGGCACGCTAAGTAGTGACTTTTGTGACCGGGCTCCCACTGTTATTGGCGCTGTGAATTAAACTCCGGCTTAGCTCAGTTGGTAGAGCATTGGCACGAATAGCCAAAGGTCCTGGGTTAAAGTCCCAGTGTTGGAGGGATTTTTCTCCTATAATATTCTCATGTAATGTCCAACAGAGACAATAATCTGCGTTTCATGAATGCTTATATATCTAACTTGTACTAAGTTAGAATCCAAACTGGCATTTTTCACTCTACAGAAAAATTAAATTTTTGTGATCTCACAGATTTGTCTATATTATAGCTTTCCAGATTTTTATATTTGAATTCTCACCTCAAACAACCGAAGCGTCTCCAGACTTATCTCATCCTGGCTATGCAAGCAGTTCTCCAGTAAATGTTGCCTCATAGCACAAGTAGAAACTCCTGGTAGTTCTGGCTCCCTGTTCTCTCCTACTAGCCAATACTGCACTTCTGTAACAATAAAACATTCACTTTGTTACACACAAAATTTCCTATCAATTTAAAAGTATCATATCCTACATAGAAACAATCCAAGGAACCCCATGGCTGTTTGTATCAGTTACTGTCAAACATAAAGTTGATCAAATGTGTTAGAGATTATCTTTTATATGAGGGATAGCATAAGAAATGGCAACTATTTTTTTCTCAAAGTAAGGTGGTATATGAGTATCCTATAGGATATAGGCTTTACCAGCGAAATTTGAAGGCAAGTTTTGATATGAGCTCATTAATAGTTCCCATGCTAGTCATAGACCATCTGTGTGTAAGTAGAAAGTTGGATTTCTGGTTCAGGGCAAATTTTTCTCTAAAGAATATAATATAAATAGGGACCGTATTTTTGATAAAATAAAATGGCTGATTTTGGTGTTATCTTACTTCTATTTTGGTGGGCATTTTATGAAATAAAATATTTGCAGTACTTACACAGAAATACCTTTTGTGCCTTCTAGTATATAATCCCTCATTTCTGTATTCTTCTATGCTCTTATGAATTGTCATAACATTCAATTTGGCATGGTCTATGTACCAATATAATGATAAATATAATCAAATGTACCAATATAATGATAAATATAATCAAACAACTTCAGATAGCCATTTGCAAACAGAAGTGCCAACAACTGCAGATAAAATACAAAATCAGTTGAGTCTTTGTCGCATTTGATCATAGAATCACAGGTATCTCAAACTCGACACAGAGATAGCAGAGTGTATTGTGAACTCTGCATGAGCATACTTTCCTTAGTCTTTGCTGTTACCAATCGCATGCAGGCCTATCGATAACTTTTTGACAGCCATAGAAATGGTAGAAATGGTAGCCTGCTGTAAGAAATGAGGAACAAAACCAAGATAAAAGAAAATATTTTGATTTTTAATCAAATTATTGTTTACATTTTCCACTTTACGTATGGACTTATTTAGACATTTCGCACAACAGAACAAATTTTGTGATGTTTCATGGATTCAATTTGCTTAATAGTGGTATTTTACACATATACAAAGCCAAATAAAGCTAAGGGAATTTGTTTTACAAAATTTCGTACTTATCACTGTTACCAAAAAATATGGACCCCGAATATACGAGGGCTGGTCAATAAGTAAGGTCTCCATCACTCTAGCCCAAGCTCATAACGTCGGACAAGAGATTTGCCGCCACTGCCATGTCCCGCTATTTCCCCTCTTTCAAACGAGCCATTGCTGCAGCCGCTGAATTTTTTAGTGCCCGAGGGATTGTTGCCTTGTCGTGGCGGAGGGGCTCAGTACCTAATGATCCAGACGGTTGGGTGAATGTGCGTAAGCTACTACCCAGCAAGAGGAGAAGGGAAGCGACACTATGGTTCAATGTTGAGGTCGTGAAATTCGAGACGGATGCACTAACGTCTATGATGAAGAATGAAGTGGCCGACCGTCTGTTTGTGAATGATGAACTTGTTGCAAAATTGGATGAAGTGGTCAGAGAGAATCGCCGTTTCACCATGTCGAACCATAGTGTCACTCATAAAGTTCCCGTACACTTCAGTAATCTCACGATGAATTGCTGCTGGTGCCATTTGTTTTGTCCACAGAAATCGTATTAATCCATCTACCTCACTCTTGGCGGGATCTCTTATCGCTGCGCACATTTCAAACGCCTGTATTGTTGAGATAAATGGCCGAAAACAATCTCACAGTTATACTGCCGTGAGCGTAATGAACCAAGCTAAACAACGGAACACAGTTTGTGATGCTATCGCCACTCATTCGCGTGTTGTGAGAGAACGGAACTTACTTTACGAACCGCCCTCGTAGAAGAGGAATGTACAACCTTGAAAGGATGCATTACAAAAGCTGCATATGAAGCAATAGGGGGAAAAAAGAAAGTTAAGACAACGTAGAGGATTAAGAATATGGAATAAACAAATAGATACAGCAGTAAAAGAAAAGAAAATAGCATATATGAAATTATTACAGAATAATACTGAAGAAAATGAAATAAATTACATAGAAAAAACAAACCATGCAAAGCAGCTGACAAGGAAAGCCCACCAGAATTCCTGGGAGCAGTTTATATCTAATATAGAACATGATGTGCATGGAACGCAAACTTTCGCCTATAAAATGATGCGATATCTTAATAAGACAGAAAGGGATGCAGCAAGAATAAATGTTATAAGCAAAGAGACCTGGACACAGTATTATCAACATTTGCTTAATGGTGAAGAACTCACACAAGAAGATATACTACCAAGTTATAATACAACAGTGGATCCAATCACATTAGATGAATTACAAGTAGCCTTGAAAGGTATGAAAAATAGGAAAGCTAGTGGTCCAGACAGTATAAATATAGAACTATTGAAATACTCTGGTTTAATGTGCCAACTAAGACTGCTGCATTTGTATAATGAATGTTGGCGAAGCTATAAGGTACCTGATTCATGGAAAATAGCTGAGCTAATACCAATTTTTAAGAAAGGACAAAGAAATGATCCTAATAATTATAGGGGCATAAGCCTATTATATTCAGTTTATAAGCTGTATGCTAGAATAATTAATAACCGCTTAAAACCAATAACAGAGGCGATTTTAGAGGAGGAACAATCTGGTTTTAGAATAGGACGATCTACTAGTGATAATATTTTTAGTATAAAGAGAATTTTAGAAAAAAGACGAGAAGTCAATTTAGAAACTCATGTAACATTCATTGCCTTCGAAAAAGCCTTCGATTTTATGAATAGAGAAAAATTATGGAGAATAATGGACAGAAGGGGATATCCCCCTCATATAATAGAAGTAATTAAACATTTATATAAAGACACAAAAATTATTATAAATACAGGCACGTCAAAAACAGAAGAAATAAAAGTAAATCAAGGAGTAAGACAGGGATGTAGCCTTTCTCCCACACTATTTAATATATATGTGGATGATTTGATTAAGGTATGGAAAAAGGAGGTGAAGGAAGGAATATCGATTAACAGAAATAAAAACTTAAATGTGATTCTCTATGCTGATGACATAGCCATAATACAGGACAATGAAGAGAGCCTCCAACGCTCCGTGTACAAAATGTATTTATTAGGAAAGGAATATAATCTAAATGTGTCTACAAAGAAAACAAAAATAATGGCACACCGAGGAAAATATCCGGTAAGATCAAAAATAATTGTTGGAAATAAATGCCTGGAACAAACCTCGAATTTTAACTATTTGGGCTGTGATGTAAGGACAAAGATATAGAAAACAAAATAAATAAGTTTCAACATATATGTGGAACCATAACAAGAACATTGAATAATAAAACAAGGAAAGAAACTAAAATTAAATTTTATAAAACTATGGCGATTCCAGTGCTCATATATGGAAGTGAGTCCTGGGTGTTAAATAAAAGAGATAAAAACAAAATACAAACAGCAGAAATGAGGTTTTTAAGAAGAGTTAAAGAATGTACTAGACGAGATTTAATAAGAAATGAAAAAATTAGAGAGGAATTAGGTATATACAATTTACAAGACCAAATAGAAGAAAATAAGCAAAATTGGAAAGAACATCTTAATAGAATGAGTGAAGAAAGAATACCGGTTTTAAATAGACAATACAATCCTCGTGGAAAAAGAGACGTTGGACGTCCAAGAAGAAGATGGGAGTAATGTTGGAAAGCGAAGTCGGAACAGGCAGAAATGCCTAACCCCTGAAGTGAAGATGATGATGAGATAGAGCTCTTTGAAATGGATCTCCCGATTTCCGTCTCCGCCAAGTAATAAGTAAGGTCTCCAACACTCTAACCCAAGCTCACAACGTCGGACGAGAGAGTTGGTGCCACTGCCATGTCCCGTTATCTCCCCTTTTTCAAATGAGCCATCGCTGCAGCTGCTGAACCTTTTATTGTCCGAGATAGAGCTGTTTGAAATGGATCTCCCGATTTCCGTCCCCGCAAAGCGTGGCCTTCCTCGAACCCACCTAGCACAAACCTTATGGAACATCAATTTGTCACTCAAAATGGTCTGTATGGAACCTTTAGTAATGTCAGGAAGCAATAAACAAAGTTCACGGGTAGTGACGCGTCGATCTTGTCGCACCAATTCATCGACTTTCACCACCATCTCATCAGTGACGGCTGTTGTTGTTTAATCATGAATATTTGTCCGGCCCTATTTAAACTCACGAACCCATTTACGCACATTTTTTATGTCCATACATCCCTCTCCATAAACTTCGCAAAACTGTCTGTGAATTTCAATCGGCGGAACTTTTTATACAGTAAGAAACTGTATGACTTTGCGTAGGTGCACTTGGCGGGGGCGGAAATCGAGAGATCCATTTCAAACAGCTCTATCTCAGACACTAAAAGATTCAGCGGCTGCAGCAATGGCTCGTTTGAAAGAGGGGAGATAGCGGAACATGGCAGTGGTGTCAAATCTCTTGTCCGACGTTGTGAGCTTGGGCTAGTGTTGGAGACCTTACTTATTGACCAACCCTCGTAGATCATGTCAATGAGATATAAGTTAATATCTTGCATTAAAAGTTTATTTACTATCTCTTTAAAGCACTGGAACCTTCTCTTTTACTTCAGAAGATGGAAAATATAAGCATACCTGCAAGCAAAGCAGGTGCAGATACTTGTTTGAGACACTTGCTAATAAATGCTGTGATGAGGACTTTATCTCCAGTTTCGGATTGCAGGAGAGCAGGACTAAGAACATGCTCGAAAAACTCTGTTCGAATGCATGCTGCTAGAGATGTGCTGATGATAGGGTGTGCCTCCCGTGCTAACTGTAACCCAAAGCATATACCATTTAGCAGGTCTAAACACTGCCTACCTCTGCCTTAAAAGCATATCAATAAACTATAATTTTTTTAATTAATTGGGAAAACCTTGAGAAGAGTCAATATTATATTAAACTTTCAAAATATTCAACTCCAGATCATTTTTGTAAGTAGGACAACCTCTGGTGGACAGAGAAGCAAACTTGTCATTAGAGATCACCTCATGACGATGGGGAACCCATAAGTTTTTACTTACAAAAATGATGTGAAGTTGGATGTTTTGAAAATTTAATATATAAACTCTAATTTCGTTAGCTCTGATAAAATATATTCCATCTTTGGTTCTTGTCAAGAAGTTCTTGACTGTATGATATCAAAAATCACTAGACATTCCTCCAAAAGTTTCATCACTTACTATTTACATTAATTAAAGGCTAGTTTACACAACAACATTTTTTTACATGATTGTGCATGCACAAGAAGTACAGGCTACACTGAGAAATGGCACTATGCAGTTTTGGCTGATTTCAACTTTTCGCAAAACTATGGCTGTAGTTTAAAGTTATATATGTGTTCAGTATTTTGTGAAATGAAGGGGGAAGTGAAGAAATTGTGAAATGCCCGGATTATTCATGGGCCAAACAAGTTTGAGGGATTTCAACCACATTAGCTTAAAAAATAAGTTAATACGAGGAGCTGCACTATATACAGTAAAACCTCGTTAACATGAACTCGCTTACGACGAACACTCTGTTAACAAGATGTATTGTTTCTTATGAAAGTTTTGTCGGTTAACACGAATTTCGGTTACCACAAACTGCGAACTGTTTTTCTGTCCCTTGAATCTTGAAATGTCATTTAACACAAACTTCCAAAGCTTTTCAAATTGTTATTTCCTGTTCTTCCTTCGCTAGGCATGCAAGAAATGAAGTTAAACGTAAACCTTTATTAAATTCCCGGTTACTTATGTGAATGGCTACGAGTAATTGGATTAACATTAATGCTAGCTGTTGCAATCGCTCAACAATCGGGAGCATCGTGCTACCAACAATCGGGTTATTACGTTTTTAATTTTATTTTTCTGCTCGTTCAAACATAACCAGTACGATTTCATCATACGTTGCATTAAAACTTGTAACCCACCTGCCAGGAAGTGTTTGCTGCCTTAGCCACTTTAGAACGTTTTGCTGCAACATTCGAATCATTTGCTGGGTTTAATGAAGCTGTGAATACAGTTGGCCGTGAAGTTTCCAGGCACTTTCGTTCCCATCAGCGACAGTGCAACTTACTTGAATTTTTCAACAGGAAATGATCTTTTTTAAAAGTAGGCCTAATTACATAGCCTACTTTTGAATGTAACAGTATTTTCTGTGATAGTGTATACCGTAAATGGTTCATTAAAAAAAAAAAAAAAAAAAATTAGTCCCCGGTTAACACGAATTTTTTTAACACAAACCCCTCATTTTTCGGTCCCTTGGAATTCGTGTTAACGAGGTTTTACTGTATATATATTAAGGAAGTGGGTATAATAATAGTTTCAAAAAATTACTGTTATGAAAGTAATCTAGTGCAATCATGTAAACCAATCTTTACAGAATAATATGCTTGTTATTTCAGAGGACAATTTATGATGTAGATGAATAGCCTATGTAAAAGACTTGGGGTTATAGATCTAATTTATGTACTTTTGACAATACAATTTTTGTGCTTGACATGCATGTAAAATAATAAATAATAATAAATCATACATATTATTTCTCCTAGGCCAAAGTGAGGTTTTATCCATTTTTAACATTAAAAGAACTGACTAGTCATTTAAAAACAATTTTTTTTATGGTCTCAATATTAGGGGAATATTTAAAATATGAAAAATAAGAAATGAGCTATTTCCAATTCATTAGGAATTATAACTGAATTGAACCTTGTTGAACGGTCACTATAACAGCAAAGTCTATATATACTGGCAGCCTTCAAAATTCTACATAAGGAAATTGTAAATATAACTTTTATAGTAACATTCTCCTATGCTTTTGTCTATTTTTCATATTTGTTTTGTATTAAATTTATTATTTTCAGGTCACTGTAAAAGATTAACAGTACATGTACCTGAGCTTTCCTCCTAAAAATCAGCACTGTATATAAATAATATTGAGTAATTTAAGTGGAATGAACCCAGTGAACATTGTATCGACGAGAAAACATTTGAGTTCTATTAGAGGTAGATTAATAAATCATCTAGTCCAGTGGTTCCCAAACTTTTCAGTCCGCGGACCCCTTGAAAAAAATTAAATTTCGCGGACTCCCTCTGAGTTTTGAAATAAAACAAACGAAATAAAACTTTGATTCAAATGTATTAAATGTTAAAATGTTACATTGACGCGAAAACACGGTTGTGCATTCAACTCCGCGCAACTTCAACGCGGCTGTCTCCCTTTAATGTCTTATAGAAAAATCCAGCTATACTTTGGAGTCAAACCAGATCCATTTAATATTTCATGAATGATCGTACACATATAGGTACAACATAACCACTATTAAAGCCAATAATGCTTTAGGTTTTAACATTTTGATTAACTTATAGAAGATATGTAACTTGATAAAATTACGGGACATCCTATTTCTTCTTAAACCGCCTGCGGACCCCCTGAAACACCATCGTGGACCCCCTGGGGGCCGCAGACCCCACTTTGAGAACCACTGATCTAGTCTGTATACATAACCATAATGTTCTGCTGTTCTATGTTAGAGACTCAGCTCAGGCCTTGATGACTGAAAGAAGTCTGATGAAATAATGTGGTAAGACAAAATCCATTTGTTTTGAATTTATTGTAATAGTTCTTACCTGGTCACAGTAGTCAAGCCAAGCAAGAAATGCTGACACCTGCCTGCATCCTGGGAATTCAGCGCCCTCAGTCCATACTGGAGAATCAAACCTGTAAAATTACGAGGATTACTAACAGGAGTAATTAAAAACTCTATTATAAAACTGTGAGATATTATTTAGGATGATTCCTAAAGTTTTACTACCTCTAACAAAGCAATTTTCTAAAGTGATTTGGAATAACTTTTACCAATAAAGTTTTTATCCTATCCAAAATAATTTTGGAATAATAATATGAGGGTTGTCCAGAAAGTAACCTCCGTTTTGAGATAAAACTTAAATCACTGTAAAAACAAAATTTTTATTATATACATCAAACTGAAGCTTTTCTCTATTTTTCAACATAGCCTCTAAACAGATTCAAACACTTGTCATATCTTTTTCATATCTGAAATACCATCTGCGTAAAAATCTGCCGCCTGTGAACATAGCCAACCTGTCAGGGCGTTTTGAAGCTCTTCGTCATTGTCAAAGCGCTGAGATGCAAGCCACTGTTTCATGTAGGGGAACAGATGAAAGTCGCTAGGGGCCAAGTCCGGGCTGTATGGGGAATGATCAAAAACGTCTCATTTGAACTTGGCCAAAAATTAATTTGTTCTTTTTGCTGTGTGAGGGCGAGCGTTGTCATGCAAAAGCACAATACCAGAAGCCAGAAGACCACGACGCTTGTTTTGGATTGCTCTTCTTAGCCTTTTCAAAGTTTTACAGTAGGCTGCAGAAGTGATAGTCGTACCACGTTTCATAAAATCAATGAGCAAGATGCCCTTAGCATCCCCCCCCCCCAAAAAAAAACAGTGGCATGACTTTTCTTGCTGACAAAGTCTGACGGGCTTTCTTTGGCTTGCTTGGGGAAGCAGTATGGTGCCACTGCATTGACTGCTGTTTTGTCTCAGCATTCACATGGGCCACCCAAATCTCATCGCCAGTAACAATCCTGTTTAAATATTCTTCTCCTTCAAAGTCATACCGAGAAAGAAAGTCTATGGCAGAACTCATTCGCTTGGTTTTGTGGTCGTCTGTCAGCAGTTTTGGAACCCAACAAGCACAAAACTTGCGATATCCTAGATTTCAGTCACTACCTCGTGCAAAAGACTCCGAGAAATTTCAGGAAAATGACAGGAAAGTTCTGAGATTGTGAACTGACGATTCTCAAGAACTTTTTCATCAACTCTGTTCACTAGGTCATCACTGGCAAAAGAAGGCCTAACGCTCCTGTCTTCATCATGAATGTTTGGTCTTCAAAATTGTACCCACTGACAGACAACACCTTCGCTTATAATGTTTGGACCATAAAATGCACACAATTCATGATGGATTTCGGCTGCTGAGTGATATTTCACCCAAAGAAATCTTATAACGCCAAGCACTACACACTTGGCGGGATTTTCTATTGCGGCGCACATTTTTTTCTGGTCGTAACTAGCAAACACGGAACAATACAATGCTACATCTAGCACAGCTAGAAGCGTACTGAACCACTGCGCACGCTGATGTCAAAATGGCAGCGCTACCCCTACTACTTCTCGTGCTATGCATAAACGGAGGTTACTTTGTGGACAGCCCTCGTAGATTAGCTGTATGTATGGGTGTCCATTCTTGATTGCGTTAAAATTTTTATAATACTTAAACACTTGTTGTTGCAAACTAGGATGCAAACGCTGCAAAGTAGCAGTTCAGAAACCGCTTATGATGGCCTAAAATAGTGTGAAACAGCCGTTCGGATAATCCTAGTTTGCAACGTCAAGTGTTTAAGTATTATAAAAAGAAAAAGATAAATTTTTTTAAACAAACAGATCTGAACAGGGATCTGAATTTAACAGATTTGATACCCTTGATTACTGCACATGAAGATGAATGAACACTGTTCACATGTTGTCACATCCAGCATTCTTATGTCAGTGCAGCTTTTTCTTAGAGCGAAAATGCCAGAAGTTTGCCATGACTTATGCTTCATCCCTTATATATATATATAATCTGAGAAGCTGGGACTTATTGCCTTGCTGGATTAGAATATACAACAAGAAATAGTGTGTTTATAAACAGTGATAGGAACAGACAGTTTTCAAAAGGCTGAAAGTGAGACCCGGTAATGCAGGCAGGCTTAAAAGTTTCCCTCCAAACTGATTTTCTAGTGATCTAAAGAGACAAGTTAAGATTTTTCATGGAAAAAATACTTCACACAATGGTGGTAAATTGGTAATTCATCCCTTATTTTGGATGTGGATAAAAGAATATTTACTTCTCAACAATAAATGTAAGTCTGCATGAGTACATTGCTTAATTTATAAATTTTCAGTGCACGTTTTTGTGTTTACTTCACACCTTTTAAGAGCATAGTTGGATGCATAAAACAAGGGGTTCGAAAGTATGAACTTCCTAACCCTGATTATCACAAAACAAATAAAATATCTCATACATAAAAGACGAGATAATCTACAAGTGTTAATAACTTATAATAGTTTCTCAGCCTTCCAAGCAAGTGAGCGAGATGAATGTATCCGAGGTTTAGGCAGATTACTCCGCTGCCATTTTCTGGGAGAAGTGCATACCCACATTGCTTGGTTTTAATTTTAAGTCCTCCACATTTGGTATTTGATATTTGATATTGGTATTTGAATTTAACTGATATCTACATGACAAGGGTTATTCTGGTGCTATTCCTGCACTGAGATTGTGTTATAGCACTCTGAGAAACCCAGTCAATTTCTTATTCCTTATTCTGAAACAATGATCCATGAAACATAACATCTTCACACACAATCTACAAACCCACAAACATCCATACACTTTACAAACCAATTCAGGAAAGTAATCATAAATAAAGCACCAATCATAATAAGAAAAAAGCAACTGAATAACCACAAGAATGTACACTGCCATAATTGGTTCTTATTTACAAGATAAGAAACTTACTGTGCAGCTCTAATTTACAAGTGTTAATAAAATTGTCTAAAATGAATATCTCAGGAAAATACAGTGATTGAAGGTATTATAGTGGGAGGATTAAAAACAATATATATAGGCATGCCTATACACATTATGTAGCTTGAAATATTTACACAATAGCAACGAGGAAAATAAATAAGAATAATGGAAAATAATGTTACTACAAGTTGAATTTCTTATAAACATATCATCGTTGATGATAGAAAACCTTCTGTGGCATTTTTACTGATCCCTGACTAAAAATATAAAGAAGTGTAAAATAAGTTTGGGTCTAGTATCATAACCTACCACATCCATTTTTAAAAGATAATTCATGTTATGGTATTGTGGTTGCTGTGATTTTCTTTACTTGCATAGCGTATAAGTTAACAAATTTATTCAAGTTTGAAACACATCCTATTTAAATAGCATGACAAGAACTGTAGTTGGTTTCAAAACCTGTCATATACAAGATTTTTCTCAAAAACTGAAAAAACGGATATTGTAGGTTTTGACACTAGACCCATAATTAATAGGCTACTAGCTGGTAGTATTAAACATACTAAATCTGTTAACAATTTTCAAAATTTAAAAAGAATCATATAATGCAGTAGTTTTTATCTTTCTGAAGTTAAATTTAGCATTTTCCACACAAGAGGTTTTTTAACATCTATGAGGATGTAAAATTTAATCAGTTATACAAAAGTGTAACTAATGGTCTACTTTGCAACAAAAATAGATGAAGTAATTAAGTGGAGGGAAAGGAAATAGACATTAAATCCATGTCTGGGATATTAATACAAGTAAGAATCAGCTTGAAAAATTTTATGTCATAACCGGGATTTGAACACGGATCTTCAGCTTAACGCGCTGATGCTCTACCATTGAGCTATCATGACAACATGCCAGTAGAACATCAAATTCCTCAACTGATTCAGAATACAAGGCAACCCACGGGAGGTTTCTCCGTTGAGAACACACATCCAATGGTGTCCTACATTTGTAGGTACTTTGAAGCCAAGTTATTATTTATATACTATTAATTAAGTGGAGGCAAAGGAATTAGACATTAAATCCATGTCTGGGATATTAATACAAGTAAGAATCAGCTTGAAAAATTTTTTTATGTCATAACCGGGATTTGAACACGGATCTTCAGCTTAACGCGCTGATGCTCTACCATTGAGCTATCATGACAACATGCCAGTACAACATCAAATTCCTCAACTGATTCAGAATACAAGGCAACCCACGGGAGGTTTCTCCGTTGAGAACACACATCCAATGGTGTCCTACATTTGTAGGTACTTTGAAGCCAAGTTATTATTTATATACTATTAATTAAGTGGAGGGAAAGGAAATAGACATTAAATCCATGTCTGGGATATTAATACAAGTAAGAATCAGCTTGAAAAATTTTATGTCATAACCGGGATTTGAACACGGATCTTCAGCTTAACGCGCTGATGCTCTACCATTGAGCTATCATGACAACATGCCAGTACAACATCAAATTCCTCAACTGATTCAGAATACAAGGCAGCCCACGGGAGGTTTCTCCACTTAATTAATAGTATATAAATAATAACTTGGCTTCAAAGTACCTACAAATGTAGGACACCATTGGATGTGTGTTCTCAACGGAGAAACCTCCCGTGGGTTGCCTTGTATTCTGAATCAGTTGAGGAATTTGATGTTGTACTGGCATGTTGTCATGATAGCTCAATGGTAGAGCATCAGCGCGTTAAGCTGAAGATCCGTGTTCAAATCCCGGTTATGACATAAAATTTTTCAAGCTGATTCTTACTTGTATAGATGAAGTAACTTTATTTTGTGTGTATTTACAAATTTGATTATTTTTTAAAATCAATTTTTAGTATAAGTTTGTAAAATAATAGCTTACAAATAACTTGCATATTATTTCCCGGGAGTAATTCTGCAAAGTTTTTCTGTTAGGATTTTTAGTGAATAGAAGCTTCACCATTCACAAATTTTAATTTGTGCAGCTTGGTTTTCTTTACCAAATCCAAATGAACCTTCGTTTTCATTACATATCAATCTGCCATAAAATCAATTTTCCCCCAAAACAGGTAATAATTAGTGATTACTGATTATATTATATTTCATTATTAATCATTATGTAAACTTAGGAGAAAAATACTCTGATGACAAAGTGATGCCCCAGATTTATGAGAAACCAGCATTTACGAGAAGCTATAATGCTAACTCACAGCACCGAAAAGGTTAAAGTCACACCAACTTAAATGCTTCTTTGAAGATTTTTAACTACAGTAATTATAATTTCTAAAAAAAAATATAGTATATGGAAAGCCAATTGCAAAAGATTATAAAAATTAATGGGTTTTATAATTATAATGATCGTGCTGATCAGACAATAGTTCGAACTCAAATATCAAAAAATAAATAAAAATAAAAACAAAAAATAAAATAAAAATAACATGCAAATGACCTCCAGTACCATTTTTTCAAACTTACCCCCAGTTTACTTGCAACTCATCAAGATCATTAGGTTCAATATCAGGGGGGATTGCTGTGAATAAAGTTTCCAACTTGTTTGCCAACACAATGCAGAGTTCTGAGTTATTAGCCACTGTGTGTGCAAACGCATCTGAAGGAAGTGATGCCATCACCATTACACCCTCACAAGCCTTCACCACTACTCTACTATCCTGTACACAAAAATACAGTATGTTAAGTTATGCTTTCAAAATGTACAGTCGGTCAAATAAAAAACGTCGGGACTCGTATGCTGTTAAAATTAAAGTTTTGACGCATTAGTTCACAAGTTTCCTATAAAAAACACAAAATACAGGTCATTTTCGGAACATATGAGGCCTTGCGGCAGGAGGGAAAATATGAACAAGGAGGGAAAAAATGAAAATCGCGGAAAGCGCAACACACGATATTCAACTTAATGCATTGTCATAATTCATTTTGCTTTGTGTCATCGCCACATACAAATGCTAACGTGAGAGAAAGTGTAGTTAGGGCTATAATTGACCTGCATTTTTCGGTCTCTGAAGCAGCGAGAAGGTTCCATATTTATGAAAGAACAGCTCAGAGGAGGGAATTTGACTATAATGCGACCGGAAGTTTTCATAGCAAACGTTGATCTGGCCGGACGCGTATTTCGATGCTAAGATTGGTTGCAGAAGTTGAGCGTAAGTTATTGATTTTGCACTAGAAGTACCGGTATTATAAAATAAAATCTTAAAAAAATGCTCCTTGAATAAACATATTCCTCGCGAATCTATTAATTATTAATATTATAAAAATTTGCAACCAAGAATATGGCGGATTTGAGGCATATAGCCACAGCCTTCTATACATGTTTGTTTTGGAACAAAACTGACTAAATAATCAAGAAAATACATGGATAGACAAGAGGCGTGTGTGAACCTAACCTCAAGTCTTCCTGTACATGCGCATATGCTCGTTCGTGATACTTAATCAAATACCGCCCGACGTTTTTTATTTGACCGACTGTACATAGTGAACAATGGAAATATTTAGTATTTCTTCAAGTTATCAAAAGCAGATTAATCAGATTCTTAGTTTCCAACCTTGAAGGGAAAATGTAGTATCATGCTTACTACAATTAACTGGTAAACAATTATTATTATATTATCCATATTGACAAACGGAAAGCGTAATATTACTTACTGTAACATTTTTACAACTTTCAAAGACGAGTTTAACCTAATTACTTTGTAATTCATTCGTAATTTCACCTCTAATTATATACAGTAGGATCCCCATACAATGCGGCTGTCAGGGGACATACCTTGCCACTGCGTTACAGCTCAAATGCGGCATATTGAAAGATCACAATAAATCATTAATGGGAAGGAAGTGAGTGATTTTTACCATTTACTACTGTACATAATGCTAACAATTATAAATGACTCACTTGTTTTTTGTATTATTCCTCTAGAACGCACAATTACATACATTAGTATATGACTATGTTGTACTAGATCTATAAATGCTGATAAGTTTACCTTGATGAGATAAAGCAGTTCATTTTATTTCTGCTTATTGTTTTATACTCATAAGGTGCAGTAGATGGGCATGATTTGGATCGGGTTTGCCTCTTCATCCATGAGACAAGAAACAAACTCGATATTGATTCACTATTCATAACTTTCCAGTTTGCCAGTAACAGGATGGGAGTTTCTTTTTTGCGACCAGTAACAGGATGGGAGTTTCTTTTTTGCGATCTGACAAAATAAAAAATCAACCTGGCCACTGTGTGACTGATATTCTTCTGTAAGTACAGGTATAAACCTTCAACACACTTATGGTCAGTACAGACAAACCTAGGGTGCACAGGAATCCAGTCATAAAAAGTAACCCTTTGTTAATATTTGCACTCATTGACAAGGAAACCCAGTACAGTAGTTATGCAATTTCTGTACTGCAGAAATGTGTTATGCACGTTCGTGAATTTTTTAAATAGATTTTCACAATTTCTTTTTTGGGGGACATGGTTTGCTTCGTGTTAAATTTGAATACATAATAAATCAGACAGTGCGAAATACGGCTTTATACTCCCTTAAATGTGATGCACACTCCTGTCAGATTACTGATTAAAAATATTCTTAGGAATCACCTGAATGAGATGGACACTCAGATTCATATTTTTTCTGTATCCCTAAGGATAACAGTGTGTGTGAGCTGCAAAAGCTTGGAGCATGTCCAATTCACCAAGTGATATCCTGAAGATTTTGATTATTCCACATAGACGAAGGATTTTGCAACAGAAATTCAACTGAACACAGATTACAAAAAAATTTAAAAATTATTTTTATTCACTGCCAGCATTACTCTGACAGGTTTGTGGTATTTACTCTAGTTTGGCAGGACAACTTTTAGGCTGAACTATATTATCCTGATGAGATGACATGAGAGGATGATTATATGAATGCAGGGGGGGGGGTTCCTTAAATCTAAATCCTTACTAAGTAACCACACCTTCTAGAAAAAAGGAACATTTTCTCAAAAATAAAAATACAATAAATGCAGCTTCCTAATTATAGCCAATCTTTCAAATTAAAGAGCTAACATAACAAATACAGATTTTTTCTTAGCTGAATCCATTCATTGTAAAAATATATATATATATTCATTATACCAGTACTCAATAAAGAATGGGTCACTTACAGCACTGTACATGAAGCTTAACAGAGCGTCAAGTAGCAATGACTTATCCACCTTCCCACTAAGTGCAGAGCTCATTGTACTGCGAGCAGGTGATGAAATGGCTGAGTTGTTGGCACCACTGCTCTCATGTGATGGGGTTGCAACCTCAGACATGGCTCCCACTGAAAAAAGATAAAAGTACTAATACAATAACATCTTTTGATTTGGACCAGTAAAGTGTAAGAATAAATTTGAAATCAGCCAATCAAAGGATGACCAAAATCCTACATTTCCCAAACAACCAAAGACAGTTTCTCTTAGGACCAGTTGCATAAAAAGTAAATCCATAGCAATTGCCAATATTATCGATGCACCAAGACATAACTTCGGAACCATCATTGTTACTCCAGAACTAGGATATTCAGTGTACAGTGGCTCCACAGCACAAGTGTCATTTCTTAATTCTGAATAAAGGATAAGTGTGTCATATCATAAATAACAAACATATGAGGAGTGTCGGTTCAAAACGCGTTAAGTCCACCTCCGATCGTAATGTAGTTTTTTGCGAATTCGCATTCTCTGAAGTGTTCTGCATGATACTACATAATGTTTTTGTTTCAAATCGCAACCTTTCCCCGTTAAAATTGAGCATAAAATATGGGGTTCGATGCAAAACGCGTTCAGTCCAGAACTTGGTTTGGTGCAAATTACGTTGAGTCCATATTTTAGACGTGATCATGTGCGAAACAGGTGGTGCGTTGAACTTTACGACGTCTATTGTTGCAGATATTCTTTCTTATGAAAGCAGCATTCACCAGACGCCGAAACAGATGCCATTAGCGGTCAATAATAAAAGAAAAGGAGCATGAATTTTCCATGATTTAACATGTTTAAAAAACAGAAATTATTTAAATTTTGACAATTTGGTACTTCTGCAATAGTTCACTTTGTATTAGTGCGATCAGATGTGATTGTAATTCTTAAATAAAATAATAACTTTCATCTTTTTAAATGATTATTATTTTAGTGTTGGATCAAAACGTGTTAAGTCCATTACTTTCGAAACTTTAACTATCAATAAAAGATGTAAATGAAAAGAATGATTTGACACACCCAATACATTTAACTATATATTAATTACTGTTTCTGATCAGAAAAAAAATATTGCAAATTCGTTTGATAGTTTGGCCACAAACAGTTTTTCGTCATTCCTGAAAAATCATTATTTGTGGACTAAACGCGTTTTGAATCAACGCTCCTCATATGTGTTGTTATTAATGCCATCATCATCACTTCGCCTGTTATCTGCTGTCTCCCTGAGGAAAGAACTCCTTGATGCTTAATGACCGAGGGCTGCGGGAAAAGGTGAGGATAACATCGTTGTGAGTAGTCTTTATGAGTACTTATAACTGGTGCCAACATTACCCATGAGAATGAAAACCTTACCAAGAACTCTTATTATACAGTGAGTCCCAAGCAAGAGTTGGCCAATGACGCAGGTTCCTGCGGCACGGCGGCACAGCTCCAACTCCCGAGCGATTGAGTGAAATATCTACGCTAATAAAGCCGTGATCGGTGTCATGAATCAGTTTTTCACATTTACAGTTAAAATTACAATGAAAATAAACACGTACCTCATCACAAGAGATGTTGGAAATGTTCTCCTCTTGCATCCACACAATACTGGCACCTATTAAGGAAATTTTCTTTCACGCGCATAAGTTCAGCTTCCGAGACAGAGTTCATTTCTCTTGTGATAGGCCTATGTGATATTGTCTTTAAGTTCTTCTAACAGTATGTGAATATTATTTATGGGGAAACTTGAAAAATAAAGTGTAGAGGTCAATTTCCCATACATTAGAAGAACTTAAAGACAATATCACAAGTGAAATTAACGTTATCTCGGAAGCTGAACTTATGCATGTGAAAGAAAATGTCCTAAAAAGGTGCCAGTATTGTGTGGATGCAAGAGGAGAACATTTCCAACATCTCTTGTGATGAGGTACGTGTTTATTTTCATTGTAATTTTAACTGTAAATGTGAGAACCTAGATCATTACACCGAACGCGGCTTTATTAGCGTAGATATTTCACCCGATCGCTAGGGAGTTGGAGCTGTGCCCGCCGTGCCGCAGGAACCCGCGTCATTGGCCAACTCTTGCTTGGGATTCATTATTGATCAGATATCCACCTCGGATTTCCACTAATCACAAGTCATTTATTTTATAACATGCTTGCTATGAACACAAGGATAAGATTTTGTCTGATAAAACATTAGTTCGTTCCTGGACTTGCAATTTGCAGTGATCAATATGTCAGATGTTGCCAGTGAACAGAATAAAAACATATTACTTTATACAACATAACTTGTTTGGAAATTGAAATTATATAAATGTGCAATGATTAAAAACATAATTTTGATTCAGTGCAAGCAAGTTCGTGTGCTTTTAATCTGTTCTGATGTTATCTTATCTGAATTAGGTTAACTATTTCTCATATTTTGGTAGCATTGGTAACTCTTTCGATACACCAATTATTCTTTCCTAGTATGCTGTGATTTCAAAACTGATAGAATAATGATTATAAACAATAAAGCAAGAAAGAAATTATTATTTACATAATCCATTATAATACTCATGGAATATTCTTAATAAATCCTACTCGAGATTATGAGTTTCATCAGATAAATTCTATAAAATCTATTGATAAACTTGTAATCTCTCATGGGATTACCTGTGACAAGTATTGTGTCTGGGTATACAGAAAAAATGCTGTACTGCACAGTGTCAGAATGACTGAACATTACATCATACCCATGAAGAGTTACGAACCCCTGCACTAAGGCAAACAATGCACAACATAGTTTACTTAATTTATAATGAGACACAACATCTTTACCAAACATGTGCTTATTTAAAAATTCAATGTAAAAAAATATATCATAATCATTTCTACATACTTTCAGCAGCATTGGAATCATCTGGAATTGTGGTCGGACAATAGACAGAAGGCTTAGCTGTCTCTGAACTTGTAGAGCTCACATTGCTGGACATACTTAATCTTCTTTCATCTACATCCTAGAATAAAATTAATATGTGGTAGATGAACAAGAGCAATGATAAAATTAATAAAAGAAGTGCAGACCTGCAAAAAAATTTAAGAAGGGTTTATGTTACTAATTGATGATTTACCCTTATACTGAAATGGAATACAAAAACATATATAGCACAAGTTTAGTATAATTATCTACTATTACATAATAGTTATTTATGATACAAGGATTTAATTTTGCAAGTAGGTATGATACAGAACGAGACCGTAAGGGTGAGTGAAGCAATCCTATGAGCAAAATAAAATAATTTTATCATGAGTATCATACACAATTTTTTAAACAGTTAAGAATATTTATAGACAAATTATAGATTATTAATAAAATTAGATTTTTTAACTATTTTTATATCTGTGATGCTCAGTGCGGTAGAGACGGTCATTTGTTTTTTCCTTGCATCAGTGATTTGTTATATTGTTTTCATTTGCAATAGTTGACTGTGTAGCGAGGATTTTTTAAACAATTTTCTTACTGTTTTGAACAGAATTTTCTATAGGCTATAACCCTCAGTAACTATCAACAGAAATGTTAACGCTACAATTATTACAAGTTGAAATGGTAATTCCTTGGGCAGAGGAAGTAGTGCGACGGAACCTTAGAATATTTACAAGAATTCCATTAGAGAAACTGTAACTCACCACATGGAGTCTAAACACCTGTCGTCGTTACACTAGCATAAACAACATTCCAAAGCAACAACCTCTTGACTACACCTGCTCACTAGAGGCAGTTTCATAACTTCTATCTTTCATTTAATTTAACAATGGACCATTTATATTTGGGTGCCACCACTGTTAACAATATACGGAATTCTTGTAATTACCAATGTTCACCTCACAGAATCAGAGGAGACGGGAGGATTCTATGGGTAAATTTCACTTAGTCCAGTGTGCAACACTGTGTGTATAACCATGATACGTCGCATTTCTAACCCCAAGCCATGGAATACATTTTATATGTTTAACTTCTTCCATTCTCCCTCTTGGAGAATATAGCCATCGGCAAACTTACTCATTCCACTTTCCTTCACTGGAAAATATTTCTAGCTGCGACCATACATCTGTCGACGTTCCATTTAGGCATAGACCAATGGGCGGTTCCCTCCTGACATCTGGAGACTATATTCTACTTTTCATCTCAACCAACGACCAACTCTCGCCCAGAAGTGGCAAAAACTTCCACCTTCCTCTCTGATGCTTACTCTCAGACTTCCTTTACATCACTCTCTCTTCTTCGACAACTGTTTTTAATACTCTTTATGATGCTTAATATGCGACTTCTTCTTTGGGCAAGGGCATCCCCTCGTGGAGAGCTTGCCGCTCTGCCAGACCCTTGCTCCTATTTCTACGACTTCGGTTTCAAGACTCTCTACGATGATTACTGTTCGATGTCTTCTTTTGTACAAGGACATCCCCTTGCAGGGAGCCTGCCACTCCTTCTTCTGCGATGACTGTATCAAGACTCTCTTCAACTACAGCTGTCTCTTCCTCACTCTATTCTAACGGACATCGAAGCAACGAAAAATTCAAACTGCATGCACATGCACAAATGCATCCTTGCTTCTGTAAAAGTTTATTCATGACTAGAGAGTGAGTTCACCAAGTGCTCATAACAGTTTATACTCCTGATGACGTAAGAGTTTACAATTGAAGACTGGTTTTTAAATTGGGGCAGAAGCAGTAACGACATCAAGTTCATGGCACTATTTTTAAGTAGCATAAGATTACCTAGTGAAGTGGCAGAACTGTTATATAAAAACAATTAACTTATATTATACATATTTTTAAAACATTATATTATTAAACTAAAGAGTGATGGTACGGTAATATGGTAAGTTCTTACCTGCTGATTATTAAATATGGTTGTTAACTGAGGTTGTTTACAGATTATTCCACACAATGTGCACAGGAAGTGGATCTCATGACGCTCTGTAGGGGAGGCTTGCCTCCCATTGCACAAGCTCACCAACCTCTGTAAAATATAACGTTCTGAACAGGGAATGTAGAACTGATATATATAATATAATATAATTGATTCATATAATATAATTTAATGTTCAGCAAGCTCCCGATTTTATGTGGACAGATTAGGTGGTTTGTGGATTAACCATGCAAGGGTCATTCTTCTTTTTTAACCCTTTGTGAACAGAACAGAGATACAGAACATAACCGGATGTAAGATTTTGACTTTCCAGCACTTAGTTTTGAATTTCCTGCACTTTTTGTCACCATATTGTGCACAGAGAATGTACATAGCCAAGTAACAAAGTAACATTTTCTATCACAATACAGCAACATAAAGTGTGGGAAATTAAAAAAAATCTCGCACCTGGTTATTCCATCTGCAAATTTATGTATATTATTATTGTTAATGAAAACTCTGAGTATAACAAGCATTACGACAAATTTAGTATCATTTTCAGCCTGTTAAAATCACATTAGATTATAAATGTAGCCCATAAAAACATTGCCTGAAGTTAGAATAGTAATAATTCTAACTTACGGATTATCTGTGCTTTTTATTATTCGTGCACGTCATGGCACCAATTAACACTGATAATCGGGACTTAGCTGTATTGATGCATTCCAAAAGAACGCAAAATACTGTCATAGGATATGGAACAAATCTGAGTTAAAACAAAAGAGAATACCATAGTAAATATAAATATAAAAGAAAAAATAAATATAAACGCAATTCAAATTTTATCTCTACCAGTACTTTTATGTTATATTATGACATGAGTCTTCCAATCAGCATTATCACAGAGAACCAAAATTTCAGATGTTTATCTTGTGCTACTACACCAGAGATACTGAAAGCTAAATCAGTAAATCCTAGTAGCATTCTTATGCTATTTATATTGTATATTGTTAATATTGTAATACTGAGGCATACAGTACCCGTATTCAGGACCCCTGTGGTCAGTCATGAAATGAACTGATACCATGTTGGTTAAATAAATTTGAAATTATTGAAGATTTTTTTTTTTTTTTAATTCCCTATCCTCAAAAAAGGAGAGAATTCCCAAACTTGACAATTACTCAGTGAGGAAAAAAAACCCTACCCATCTGTCAAAATCCATATGTATGTTCTCTAGAGTTTCTTCATTCTGTATAAACATTAGCCTACTCTTGAAAACTGAGATTTGTCTGATTTTAACTTTAACATTAAGTTATA
This sequence comes from Ectobius pallidus, assembly GCA_964059195.1. Taxonomy (NCBI): domain Eukaryota; kingdom Metazoa; phylum Arthropoda; class Insecta; order Blattodea; family Ectobiidae; genus Ectobius; species Ectobius pallidus. The sequence continues at coordinate 99,858,431 of CAXKWD010000004.1, forward strand.
TTTTCACCCTTACTGCTTAAAATACATAAATATATTCCTAAATCTATTTTGTAGCCTACTGGTTGGTGTACAAGTGTTTTTAACGCATTAAAATAGAACTAATGCAAAATGAGATTCACACTTTTCCACAAAGTCTTGAAAACCCAGAACCGCTGCAATCACCAAAACACAAATGGCCATCATTGAAAAATGGATAGTGACAGCATTAAAATAATAATCATTTTGAACTATCATCATGGCAGAGTTATTGCCCTAATAATATCAGATTTCAAAAAATTATCAAGCAACCATTTCTTGTTTTATTTAAATCACATTGTATGGATTGATCAAGAAGATATTAATAAGTACCTGAATTGGACTGTACACACTGATGTGAGGGAGAAGAGGATGTTTAAGTTGTGTTATTAGTCTGCGTACGAAACACAAAGTGAACTGTCTCATTCCAGGTGGACAGTCTGTACATGCCAGGGTAGCCAGCAGATCCAATAAGTGATGCTGCAACAAGTATTCCAGACAGGGGCCTGTTGCACCACTTTCTAAGCTAGCCTCTTCTTCCAACAGAATCTATGGGGCAGGATAATTGATTAATTTACCGGTATATTAGATTAATAATTACAATTAATAATTGACAGACAATAATCAATAATGATCAATATAATTGGTGTCAGAAGCAATCAGGAACTCATTAAAATTAACTCCTGTATTATGTTTGATTAAATTAATCGGGAGAACATTGTGAAGTGTCAATATTATATAAACTTACTAAACTTTAAAGCATTCAACTTCGCATAATTACGGTATGTACGTAAAAACTTTTAAAATTATTACATATGTTTCGATCATCAGGCGATCAGATGAGATCTAAGTTGATATTTGCTTCTATGTTCACCAGATGTTCTCCTGGTTAAACAAATTTGAAAAAGAGGTCATCAGCCATTCCATTGTTACGGTCCAGACATTTACACACTTTTGGAGTCCTCATACTCATTGTTAAGATAAATTTTCAGAAGGGTTAATAGTATGTATGAATTGCCTTCAAATAGTACTTCACCCCTGATATATTTTTAATCCCATCTCAACATTAATCATTCAAGAAATTTATAAAAAGTACCCTGTTACGGTTCAGACTCACACAGAAGGTTATTTATGTCCTTTTTGTAAAGACATGCCAAACTCTGTGAATTGTCACAACTTTATGGTGAATCATATTTTTTTCCTTCTTTATAAATGTTCAAGGATAATTATGCAGTATTGATCAACCTCAAATTTTCAATAATTAACACACAGTAAATTTTCAAAATATGTTACGGTCCAGACACATGCTGTTACGGTTCAGACACTGTGTAAAATCACACAAGTGAGAATTACTTAACAAATTAAGAGAATAGAAAATTTACACATGTTTTGCAAAATCTAGGAACCATGAACACTTAACTAGTGAAAATAAGTAATTTAACATAAACTTAGGCCCTTTCATAGGGTTTATAAAACTGTTGTCACAAAGAAATGGTGAATGCTTATGAGGATGGCTCATTATGTTTATTAAAAACAAATTATCCACTATTATGAGTGACAGTAGGTAGTTTGACCACACAAACAATGACTGAAGCATGTACTACAAAGATGACCTTTTTCTTGAGACCATATCCATGTCGATGTACTACTGGAATTAGTATAGTTGATTCTGTAATCATTGCTAATAGTGTTAAGTAGGCCTACCTCAGCCTAGTATGTCTTTCAGCTTGACAAGGACAAAATCACAAAATTTAATTTACTCTGATGATTAAGGAAGGGTGATAATAAATTATCATGGTGTAATTATTATGGCTGAAATTGTCTGACCAACTAGTAATTTATTTCTGGTTGGCGTAACCTGAAAGTAATCAGCGCTCTGTAGGTTGGTAGGTTGGGACTACAAAGAATACCAGACTACCTTTTCTCTGGTTTTGACTTCACATGCTGGCACCCATAGGATTCTTACTGTTGACACTACTTTTTTTGCACATTGTAAAACTGCTCAGGTGTATCCACAAAATATTTTTGGCTCTTCGCTGGTATCCGAACATTATGCTTTGTCTTCTAACTCCATCCACTGCCACTTTCCCATAGAGTGGTGCCTAAATATTACATTCAATATTTAGAGAAACTTGTTTCCAAAGAATAGGAGATTGAAAAAGGTAAAAAAAAAATTAACTAATTGTGCTGCTGAACCATTAGAAAATATTTTTGTATTAACTACGTTAGTAGGCCTACATTAGCAAATTCTGCTTTCATTTCTCATATGATTGTCTTCAGAAATGTCCAAACAGCAAATTATAACTGAAAACATATTTTTATTGCATAACTATTACTCAGTGGAGGAGTTCCTGTTTGAACATTGAGTTTTCACGCAATTACATGAATAAGTAGACGAGCCAGGCAACAGCTGTGAACAGTGTTGCTTGTTGATGGGACCAATGAGCTGACTGAATTAATTCATCCTGTGCAATGAGTGAGTAATTCTCAGCTAAATGTATCTGTAATACATTATACAAGTTCGTTCATTTCCACTTCAGTTTTGTTCCATTTCAAAATAGGATGACTGCCTATGTGTCTCTTAACGTTCAGTAATGGAGTTGATAATTAATTTTAAAACCAGTTCTTTCACTGTAACATTTTTTCCAAAGTCCAGTTTATCACAGTCTGTCTTTTAAGCTCATCTTTAATCTATAAATTGTTCAAATTATTGGTTAATTTAAAACTTGGGTCAACACTGGGTATTTGTCCTCATTTTTGGTGTCTGGACCGTAACGCTCATTAAATGGAAATAAATTAATATGCAAAAATTTTAATAAGTGATATGAGTTACATAACCCTTCTTGTTAGAAAATATTAAATATTACTTTTGTACAAATTATTGTTAACATATAAAATAAACTTTTTCACTTTTTTTGTTATGGTTCAGACAAATGCATAGTACCTCGTTAATGCAAGTAACAAAATGTATAATTAACTCTTGATAGTAAATAATAATACTTCATGAGACTAGTAATATACTGAACAACAACTTTTGGAGAGAAATAATCAGCTGATTCTCCAGGCTGTCAACAATAGGGATTAAATACGAACTGTTACTTTTTCAAGAAATTGGTTGTTTTCGTTATGTTCAAGTTTAACAATCAATAACAAAATGATACTTGCAGATCATAAAAAATGAGTACTGACATTTAAAAATATAAGCTTTTAGCTTTCATTTGACATACAACATGTCAACCTTACTTAAAAATATAAATATGGTAAAACCGGCTCACTTTTCATGGAATGGCTGTCATTGTCCTTAGGGATGTCAAAATTTATAAATCTATATTTTTTTACGTATACTTTTTCCCAAACAGTTAAATAAAGTGGTTTCTGAACACATTTCAATAGCAGAGAGAAGTAAACTTCTCAGTAGACCTCAGCTGTTGCTGATGATGATGGGGAACCTACTGAAATATACGTTCTAATTGGTAATTTTTTAAATAAAGACTTTGTGGAACTTTATACAGTGAAGCAACTATAATAAAATTAATTTACTATATGAGTTGACATAAACACACTTTTTGCTTCACTTACCATATTTTGGTATGACGCGTTTCAAGGAGCCTCCTCCCCATTTTCAAATACTGTCAACTGCCAAATCCTTCTCAGGAAGATTCTTTTGCGCACCTGGCAGGCTTTTTATGAACTTTCTGATTAAACTGTCTTCCTCAGGTATTTCAAAATTCATTAGGATGTTCTTGAATTTTTTAATGTAAATTTTTTCCCAAATTTCCAGATCCTTGTGTTTACTGACTGACTTTAATAGTTTAGGTTCTTTCGAAATTCGATCAAACTTACTTGGGATATACTCTAGTGATTCTCATGCAATATCAACTGATAGGCTATAATCTGTGGAAACATGAATATAGGCTAATTAACTCCCTTAACACATTACCTTCAGAAGCTGGTCTAGGTGGGCTGGGATATTTGTACCTTCAATCACAGTCTTGCTAACCGTATCCCCATTTCCATAGAACTTCATCACCATCTTCCAGTGATATATAAAATCTTCCAGCAGAGGAACTGGTGGAGCCAACTGCAAAATTTTTACAAAAAATTAGATGCACAACAAACTTCTTTCTTTTTCACATGGTTCACACCATGTTATCAATTGTTTTCCTACTAGATAATACATGGATGGCATACTGACAGGGGCTTTATACAAAACTGGATTTAAAAATTTGTTAAAAATAATCCATCCTTGGTACTTTAATCATATTAGTTTTTACTAATTTTCTAAAATTACTGACTAATGTTGTGCCTAAATGATTAACTTAAGTGTAAGAATACTATACAGATTATCCCTGCGCCATCTGATGAAGACAACAAGCACCAGGACTGCCTGTCTTCCCTGCGACACATACTATTTTGTGCTTTGATAACAGATCTTCACAAGAAAGAATAGTTGCCATGACTTATGCCCCAACCCTCGTATTGAAGTATACTACGTGGGCTAAGCAAATTACTTCTACTCAAAAGTAAACTAAAATTAAAACTTAATACTGCCATATATTTTAAAAGTATCTTCATAATTTAACTGTGCAAGTAAACATGAACCCCGGTGTCTCTCATGAAAGTCAAGAGCTTTACAACTGAGAAAGATGCGTCATTGATACAAGAGCTGGAATCAGACACAAGAAAATAGTAAATGTAATGAATAAGGCAGTGAAAGTACTGTAAGTGTTCCAAGAGTTGGAATCAGAGACCAGAAAATAGTAACTTTAATGCTTAAGGTTAGAAAGTTGGATGAGAATTACAAGAGCTAGAATCAGAGGCAAGAAAATAACAAAATCATTCCTAAGATAGAGTAGGCTAAATAGCTTTTTGCATAACTTTTGTAGAATTTGTAGACATTAATGACATTATAGACATGCTTAGGGTTAAGAAAGCTGTGTACTGTAGAATACAGAAACAGGACTTGAATATTTTGAATTTGGTGGTGAATAATAATAACTTACCAAGTGAAGTTGCCAATACTGCAAACATGACGTTGCAGAATGAACTTAACAGATGGTAGAGTATTCTACGAATTATAAACAAAACACCACTATATTATTTCGTATGGGATAATATTAGGCCTATGCTAAACACAGGATGATGAATAAAATCGTTGTTAGTACGAGTTATCTTAGGAAATTATTAAAAACAAAGGCATCAGACTTCTGTCCAAGGAAGCTTTGCAAAAGGTGTCGAAGGGAAACAAAGCAACAAAGCATTGAGAAAAGTAGTGGAAGTTACATTCTAGGCCAGTTACGTGGAGTGTCAGTGATAGGTTAGGCTAGGTTGGGAACAGTTACATTAGGCCTAGTTTCCCAGCAGCATAATGAATGGCATTCCTCTTTCGTTTTTCACAGCTGGGGATGATAATCCAAAGCACGAATTAGGATTATCAAATTGGGATTAGAAACTATAATCTAAGCCTAAGTAAACAAAGAGCGCCTAGGCTGTGCCTAAAAATCAATATAACCTATTATGTATTGAATGTTTAGCAAGAAACCAGGGAAAGGAAGGTATTACTTTGTGTGATAGTTCAAAAGTTCTTAAGCCAAATGAAGACATGAGCAATAGTATTGAAATTTTCAAACTAAACTTACGGCATCCACAGCATTTTGTAAAACAGTAGAGAACCTGCTCAACATCTCTAATAAACTTATTGCAAAATTGCACCATCTGATTAAGTGTACTTAAACATACATTCTATATATCACACTTGGAAAAACATTTTAGGTAATCATTTTGCTTTACTGAACATTAAAGTATAACAAAAATACCAAACTCTTAAAGCAGACGACACACTCGTCTGTCAAGTGGTTGCGTATTTTCCGTTCTAATTTGCATGTTCCTTTAACCATAGCATTCAGGTTAAAACGGCTTCCAATAGATGATCATCGTTGAACTATTAGTAATGGAAATTGCCAAGATTTCCAGCCTCCAGGCATCTCCCTGGACCATCAGTGCTTCCTCAGAATTTTACATAACATTAAAATTAATTTAAGTGTCCGATCCACTGGTCTGAAAACATAGAATGACATACTAACATAAACAAATTTTGACGATATTCCAGCGTTGAGCCATCGGTGCTATCGCTGAGACTATGAGGAAATTTTTTGCTGTTCGCCTTGGAGGGAGTGTTTCAACAGCTGATCACAGGATCGCCGCTTCCGAGGAGTGGCATTCGACAATTACAAAAGGCATGCCGGTAAAAAAGGATTGGTATTAATTTTACTATATTTTATTTACAAAAAGCAAGTAAAATTGCCAATTTGCAATCAGAATGGCTACAGATATATTGTACCCACTTACAGAAGCATGTGAAAATTTATATGCTTCTTTAGCCACGAAGGATGATAAAAGTAACGAAGAAGAAATAATAATGAACCACATAAAATCGTGTATAGAAATGCAGATACAAATTGAAGATTTCAAAAATGGTAAGGCATCTCCATCTGGAACCATATAGTCATCAGTTTTGGAACTGGGGTAATTCTCAACAGCTTTCCTGTATTAGCTAATCTTTTCTTGTCCACATACTTGCTCAATAATCTGTGTTGTGTATCCTAATTTACAATTTCTCCTCTATTGTTCCTTCTAATTTTCGTATGAACTAATATTAGCATTAATGCAGCAGACCTACTTAAAACACCTATAGTCCAGAACCATACATTTCAAATCAAATTAACTTCCTCTAGAGAAATTGAAAATATAATCAAGTCACTCAAAAGCAAAAACTCTTCTGGATGGGATGAGATAAGTAATAAGTTGTTAAAAAGCTGCTCATCTGAAATTAGTAAACCTCTTAGTCATATTTGTAATTGTTCGTTAAAAAGTGGAATATTTCCAATAAGACTAAAGCATGCTATTGTTAAGCCCCTCTTTAAGAAAGGTGACAAAAATGTTCCATCAAATTATAGACCTATATCACTCCTAACCTCATTTTCAAAAGTTTTTGAAAAAGTTATGTACAACCGCTTAATACACTATCTTAATTTGAATAACATTCTTACACCATCTCAGTTTGGATTTAGAAGTGGCATGTCCACTGATAATGCTACATTTCAACTCACTACAGAAATATTGGAAGCGTTAGATAAAAAGAAACATGCCCTAGGAATTTTTTGTGACCTAGCTAAGGCGTTTGACTGTATAAATCATGAAATTCTACTTCAAAAACTGAAACACTATAGGTTGGATAATATAACACTAAAGTGGTTCAAATCATACCTGTCTGATAGAACTCAAAAGGTAATAATAAATGGAAATGAATCAAAATTAGGGACTGTTAAAAATGGAGTACCTCAGGGATCGATACTGGGACCTTTGCTCTTTTTAATTTTCATCAATGACTTACCAGATAACTTAAGTGACGAATCAAAGGCATTGCTTTTTGCAGATGATACTAGTGTACTCGTAACAGGAAAGTCACAAGAAGATTTAGCAAGACTAGCTACAAAGACTTTTCACGAATTAAATACTTGGTTTCAAGCTAATAAAATGTCACTTAATATTGATAAGACCCACTTTATTCAATTTAGAACAAAAAATAGATATATCTCAAACATTGTAATCAATTATCAAACACAAATCATAGAGGAAATTAGCAACATAAAATTCTTAGGACTACAAATTGACCAAAATCTATGACTGGAAGAAACACATTGTAATGATAAGTTCTAAGCTAAGTTCAGCATGTTTTGCGCTACGAACTTTGAATGATATATTACAACAGGACGCATTACTCACGGTATATTTTGCATATTTTCACTCTGTTATGAGGTACGGAATCATTTTTTGGGGTAACTCGGCACATAGGGAAAAAATATTTAGATTACAGAAGCGAGCAATAAGAATAATATGTGGAAAGAAAAAACGAGAATCTTGTAAACCGCTGTTTGAAAAATTAAAAGTCCTCACTCTCACCGGAGAGTATATATACTCTGTTATGTGTTACATGGTAGATAATATTGATAAATTTCAAAGTAATCACAGTATACACGGGCGTACTACTAGAAACATGAATGATTTACATAGACCAGCTAACTCATTAAAACTTTTTCAGAAAGGTGCTTATTATTCCGCAATACAAATATACAATAACCTTCCAAAAGAGATTAAATCACTATGTATTAAAAGCAAATGCAAATCTTTCAAAAGAGCTCTGAAGCAATATTTAGTAACTCACACCTTCTACAATATGGATGATTTCTTTTCAGCTTGAGTAAGTGTGACATAACAATTCTTGTATCATGTTTTTTTTTTATAACATGCATGTATGTTTTTATCTGACGTGTTCTATATCCTTGAGCCCTGCTCAACACAGGATCTACAGAACGAGACATCTACATCTACATCTACATCTACCTCAGAATGTGCCCCCACTTGTTTGTGCTTCTTCTGATATGTATGTCCCACAGACTTCTTCGCTCTTCTATTTCCGCTACAACTTCAAAGTATTTTGCCACTTTACCTAATTTTCGTCTTCCATCTCGAGCACCACATTTCAAAAGCTTCTATTCTTCTTTCATGATATTCTTATCAAATCCTTTCATTATATTTTTATTAAATTGCAATTTACAAAAAATATATCATGACAATGTTTTGTTTTATTTTCCATCCTGACAGACCAGTTGAAGCTGGTAGAGAATTCAATTCAATTCAATTCTGTTTATTAGTCTTTTAAAACATAAATGTTATTGACATCGTCAAAATTATAAAACAAATTAGAATTAAAAATAAAAATAAGAACAAAATTAATTAATTAAAACAAAAACATGATCATTACAGCATTATGTACCCTTAAAAAACTAAGGTATTAAAGTTACAGAATACATCAGTACATTGATGTGTACAATCTTATAACGAAATGTTAAAAAGCATACTTATGAATACAATAACTGTCTAGTTGTAACTCCAGAAAGACAAAAACCTTTTACAAATGTCAGTTAAGTTTTACAGTGATCTTCCTCAGTCTTTAAAGATACTGCGCTAGATTCGGGGGGGGGGGGGAACTTAAAAGAATATTGACTGAAAACTGTATTTATAAATTAAATTAATTTTTAAAAATTACTTTATAGGCTAATTTAGGCAAAAGCCAAATACAAGGTGCACTTTAAGCTCTGCCCACTCGATATTCACATTTTGTTTCTCAGCGAAGCAGGGTGACCAACTATCCTTGTATATTGTCGCCGACACTCCTGACCGTCTCAAATATTAATAATGCGAGAGTGCCCATTGTACCAAATATTAAAACTGTGAGAGTGTCCCTTGTACCAAATATTTAAAATTTGAGAGTGCCCCTTGTACCAAATATTAAAAATGCGTGAGTACCCACAGGTTTGCTTTGTACGGTTTGTCAGCCTGTTCATCCTCGAAGAATTCACTAGATCGTGGCATAAAAGGAACTGCTTCACTGAGGGAGGGTCGGGCAGGACATGTCTCATGCGAAGGTGCACCTTATAGGCTATTTGTTTTTTCCCATAATTTATTGCTGTGGAGAAGGACCGGGAAGGCAGGCACTGGAAGTGTGAAATGCAGTGCTCTACCCTTATATACACCCTTTTCCTTTTCCTTCTACCTGCCATGTGACTATCGCCAGAATCAACTGGTTTAGTTGTGTCTACCTGCAGTTGTAGGAGAGTAGCGGGAACAAGAGGGAGGGTAACTTTGCACGTCCAGTGCCTTCTTTTCCTGTCCTGCTGTAGAGTATGCTATTATTATTATTATTATTATTATTGAAAATGTAAGACATTAGACTTAGCCAAGGATAATTTCTAATTGTATGGTACCAGTAAGTTAATCTAAATTTTTATTTTAGTCTTACCGTACTCGAATTGTTATTGAACTAACATATTGTACACTCAGGGCCGTAGCTAGGCGGTGGCGAGATGTGCCCCCACCAAGGGCGCAGGTACAAAGAGGGCACAAAATTAACAATGAAAAATACTACCTTTTTTAGACTGGTGCAATTTATCAAGCAATAAAAATTCTATATTTTATGATTTAATTATTTTTTAAGTAGTTCAATCATCTGAAAGTAAGGTTTTAGTACCTTGAAAGATTCAAGATTCAAGATTCAAGATTTTTATTCATTATTTGGCTGTTACAATAACAAGCATTAACTTCGTCAACATACAAGATAATAATCACACATGAATTTACAAATTGTACATTAATTAAACTACTATTTCTACACAAATATACACATGATCAATAAAATTTTAACTTTATGCAGTGTATACTAATATGAATACATAATAAAAGTGTTTTCAGTATAAATAATATTACTCATGTAATACATTGGTCAATGTTTAAAAACAAATAATCACATGTCATCAATTATTATATACAATTTATACAAAATACCCGTTTACAATTATGGTTACTTTGAGTGAGCTAGCTGCAATAGAGTCAGTATTACTTATGTAATATATTGGTCAAAATTTATTGAAAAGAAACTGTCTACATCATATAGGCATTCAGCTATAAGTATTTCCTTTAGTTTGTTTTTATACTTGTTAATACCTTTGAGCTTTAGACTAGTTGGCAGAAAATTATACAATTTTATGGCCATATACTTCCAATTCTTTTGGGATTTGCTATAGTGGCACAATTGAACCCTCAGTTTTGTTTTATTCCTAGTGTTATGATTGTGGAATTCACTATTTTTCTCAAAAAGGTTTTCGTTGGAATGAGTGTAGACAAGAATGGACAGAATGTAAATAGATGGTAAAGTCATGATGTTCAGTCTTTTGAAAAGAGGCTTACAATGAGCTCTCCAGCTTGTATTACATATGATTCTAACTGCCTTCTTTTGTAAGAGGAATAGTTTGGGGGATTGTGAGCTATTACCCCAGAGAATAATACCATAAGTTAGAAAAGAGTGGATTTGAGCATAGTAAACCTTTAGAAGAGCATCGGTATCGACAGTTTCCTTTAGCCTGCGCAGCAAGTAGATTCCTTTGCTAAGTTTGGATACTGTATAGTCAATGTGATCCTCCCATGTCAGACCCTTGTCAAGTATTATACCCAAAAATTTTAGTTTACTTTTCCTGAAATCAATGTCAGTAGTATTTCTAAAGTTAAAGATAATATCACATATTTTGCTTAGATTCAAAGATAACTTATTTGCCGAACACCAGTCACTTAGTACTGAGGAGCTATTAATTAAGCAACTCTCTAATGTTTCTGAACTAGGAGAGGATACTTTGAGGCCAAAATCGTCAGCAAACATATACCCATCTAATCCTGCTCCATCTATATTGCTTGGTAGATCATTAATATATACATTAAATAAGATAGGTCCAAGTATGGATCCTTGCGGGACTCCTTGCTGAATAAGTTTACCTTGTGAAAAGTAACCATCTTTGTATACAAACTGATTTCTATTTAAGAGATAGGATTTTATTAGCTTTACAGATCCTTGATCCAAACCATATAATATCAACTTTTTGCACAATAATTCATGCTGCACTGTGTCGAAGGCCTTACTCATGTCGTATGATCTAAAACTAACAAGGCAACCACCTTCCAAGTTATTCATAACATTATCTACTAAACTGAGAACAGCATCAACTGTACTACGTTTGGGCCTAAATCCAAATTGCTTCATTGAAAATATTTTATGCTGTTCAAAGTAACTAGACAATTGGGAATGAATAAGAGATTCGAATAGTTTTGAAATTATGGGTACAATTGATATAGGCCTGTAGTTGGATGGAGTTTCCTTGCAACCTTTCTTATAGATTGGTATAACTTTAACTTTTTTTAATTCATCAGGAAATGGACAGTTACTCGATATACAGAGATTAAATAAATAAGCAAGTACTTCGCATATATAAGGGGCAGATATTTTTAGAATGCTTGAATTGAGACCATAAATATCTAAACATTTGCTATTACTAAGTTTACTAATTCCTTTATATACTTCTTCTACCCTAACTGCTTTAAATGTGAAAGCTTGATCGTCCTGCTTTTGCACATTATTCAGATAGTAATTACAATCATAATTGCTATTAGGTATTGAGTTACTTATCTCATTGACTTGATCAACAAAGAATTCATTGAATGATTCTACACTAATGCTATTCGATTTATCATTTATATTGTTAGGGTTCTGTAATTTGTTAACAATTTTCCAAGTCGCTTTGCTCTTGTTCTGCGCACTTTGAATAATTTTAGTGTGATATGCAATCTTAGCTTCTTTAACTCTTACTCTGTAGAGCTTTTTATGACTTTTGTAGGCCTCATTTAGGTGATTAAATTTATATTTCTTAAATAAAGAGTATAATGTATCACATCTGCTTTTAAGTATCCTTAGGTTGCTGTTATACCATGCATGAGCAGGTTTACTAGTATTAAGTTTCTTTCTCTTTAGAGGAAAGGTAGAATTTACTGCCCACATGTACAGGTCAAAAAATACTTTAAATTTACTATTTACATCAACAGTCGAGTAAACTTCCATCCAATTAATTGATATTAATAGACGAATAAACAAAGCTATACTATCTGTATTGACGGGCCTTTGTAAATCGGCAGTACGGGAAGTTGAATTTATTGTCCCTCTAGCTGTCCTGATTTTAGAAGGAGTTACCAATCTGGCTTTGAAGAGAATTACATTGTGATCTGACATTACAGTGTGCAGTACAGTAGAAGAAAATTTGCTATTATCGATATTTGTCGCTATATTATCAATACAAGTTCCAGTATTTAAGCCATCTTTAAGCATAGGCCGCGTAACATCATCAATAGTGATTTCTAAACCATAGGTTCTCAACAGGGTACATAAGTCCGTTTTAAACCTGCAATTCTTTTCAAAATGTACATTAAAATCCGCCGCTAGAATTATGCTTAAATTTTTACTCAGAGTTAAGTGTAACATTTCATTTAATATTTCTAGGAACCTATCAAAACTAGCTAAATCATCATTGCTAGGTCTATACAATGAAATGACAACTACGTTCAGAGATGGCAGTTCTATAGCACATGCTTCACATATCATTTCAACAGATAGTTCCATTATGCCTGGAAAGACCTTAAAATTGTATTTTTTATCTATAAACAGTGCCGTACCCCCATGTAGCCTGTTCGGTCTGTTATACATTGCTGCTACTTGATAGCCTGGTATGATTACATTGCAGCTTCCCTCACTGGATACCCAATGCTCAGCTATTGCAATTATATTGGCATTATTATTTACACTTAGTAGGCTGACATAGTCAATTTTGTTTACAAGACCTTGTGTATTCCAAAATATTACATTAATAGGCTGAAGGTTAGTATTGGTCGTTTTGCTGGGCCTATTCAGGATTGTTTCTGTACCCCTAAAAAATCATAAGGCACATCTTGTAGGGGAATTACTGGTAGGCAAGATGTACACTGGTTCCTAAGATATTCATTGACATTCTCAACAATTTTTTGGCCTACAAATTTTTTGCCCAAGTAGTTAAGATGAAGTCCAACACTTAGCCTAGTTCATTTTCAAATTGAAGTTTAGGTTTTCTTTGATAATAAAAGTGTTTTTATATTAAAATAATAAACAATTTTACAGAAATTTAAAAAAATTGTTCAGACCCCCCAGTATTGGAGGGCGCAGATTTGTCAAACTCGCCAAGGGCGCAGAAGGACCTTGCTACGGCCCTGTGTATACTTATAATTAGCAGAGGTGATTAATTACTCAATTTTGACTAAACTGAATGTTAAAAGTGAGTCCACAGGTGCAAGGTTTATAATTAGGCCCAAAATTGTTCACATATAAGAATAGTCTTGTAATTCTCTTAAAATAGGCCTACTTAATTTGTGATAATAACTTATAACTGACGACTAGAGCCCGGATTTCCATGCAAATGCATGTTTTTATATATTTCGGTTACACTTCTCAAACTTTGTAGTTACTCATTACATGACTCATGGATTCCAAATAACCATACTTTTTCCGTGCATGTTTGCATATTTCGGCCTTTTTATGGCAAAATTCATGCAGAATGCATGTTTTAGATTTTTTTGGTTTAATATAGCATATTCAGACGTTTTTAATGCATATAAACCCTCATTATCTGGTTTTAGTGCATAATATCAAGTTGCCATGCATAACTGTGCATATTATGAATGTGCATCCCTAAAATCTCGACTTTTCAAAGAAACGTAAAAAATGTTGTATTGTATTACCATTGTTAATTGATTGACTTGGCAACAGAGTCTGCCACCTGCATGAATTTGAGAGTGCAAACTACTGTTTACCCTAAATAAACAGTAATATAATACACCAGGCTACAAAAGAAAATGCCGACTCGCTTACCCCCACCACCTTCCATTGAAAGAAAACTGCTATAACAGAATGTTCTCTGCTTGAATTTGTCAGTCACTAGCCATTGTTGAAGATGTTGAATAATAATTATCTTTAGAATCGTGTTGTGGAGAAATGGGTGTGACAGTTAAGTAGGGAAAAACTTAAGAAGGTACTTAGTTCAAATCCTGATCAAAAACATCTGAAAACAGTGAAAGACGTATTATGTGGAAAAATGTAAAAGACATGGAATTCGATCTCACCCTCAGTCAAATTTCTTCCCTTAAGTACTCACCTGTTACTTCTTGTGAAGTAGAAAGATCCTTTTCTGCATTCAAGAATGCCCTAAACTGATAAACGCGCGAGTTTAAGTGAGGAGAATTTGGAAAATCTCGTTGTAGCCTATATTGTTTTAAGAGAAATTGAAATATATTGCAGTACAGTGCGGATTTTTGATAGTGCATGTTTCGCCCTTCATTGTGCATATTTGGAGATACGATAGTGCATGAATGCATGCATGTTTTTAAGTTTGATAGTGCATGAAAATCCGGTCTTTACTGACGACCATTTTACCTGGGTAAACAGGTTGATCAACGCGACAAAAGTCATGGGAGATGTAATATGGCACATTTTCAAAACAGATGAATTTGGTATGCCCTACAAAACTAACATCACTGTTATAACCCAACCTAACCTAACCTAACTGCCACCAAAATAGAATCTACCTACCACTGCTTACCTTGATGGCAGTTGCTCAGAACCATAGTATGGCTGGCAAGTTTTTTGCATATAAAAATGAACTGATTGAAATGGGTAAAATATCAAGTTCTAAAAACTACTAATTTCACCCCTTAATCAATTCCTTGAAAACAAGTTAGTATATTTAATGAAGTTTCCAGTTCCAGGAAGGAAAATTTCAATCCTAAGGAGATAATTAGTGCTCTAGCCAAAATATCATGTTTATTAACACTAACATTGGTTTGACACCTACATTGTAGTAAATGTTATTCTTATATTATTTTATGTAGTAAATTTACATAATTAAATTAATGAAAAAAATCTTATGCTGCCATAAGGGCATACACATTTGAAATGGAAGTATTAAAATGAACCATAGATTCATGAAACTTATTAAAAACATGCATAAGCAATTAGAAAGCTAAAAACCTGGCTTTGAGGCGCATTTCACAATTAAAGTACACCTCCCAGGAAAAAAAATACTTCAGATTTAAGTTCCTTATCCCAGAAAACCCCTGCATAGTGAGTTTTGTCCCCATCATTCAGTGTTTTCCCATTTAGGCATGCTTTCGTGATCCCCTTCCATCCATCTATTTTAAAAAATCAGTCTTCACAAGCTCAAATAATATATTAGATATTATATGGTACTGTATATAAGGTAACAATGTCTCATAGTAGGCCTAGTAATAGCAGTACTTTTTTTTCTGGAAAAAAAAATGTAAGGGGTACTCTCGATTTTGACTGGACGGAACATTGCCAGTCTTACCCACATATTTAGAAAAAAAGTGGAATTGCAGACAATATGCATAAGGTTATATGACTTTTAAATAATAATGGAGAATAGCGCACAATGTGCAAGTATCGGTATGTAGTTTTCTCTGGTGCAGAACTCAGTGAGACACTACGGTTTTTGCACTCAATCGCATGGTATCTTCCACAAGTTTCTTCCCATAGCGAGCACTTGCAATTTTCATTTGGTTCGTGAAAGCATTCAGTGCGGCATATCTTGTAGTGAAAGCCATGTACAGCGAACCTAGTTACCAGGTGTCTCAAAGTATAGTTAGCTTTTTTCCAGTCTGACTTTTAAATCCTCTGAGGTAGAGTCAGTTCTTAAGCCTACACATCAATTCTGCCTGTAAGCTGCAATAAAAAGTCTGAGATACACAGATGACACTGCTATCCTGGCAGAAAGTGAACAAGAGCTAAAGATGTTACAGAGATTGAAGGAAGAAAGCGAAAAACAGGGTTAATGCTAAACCTCAAGAAGACTAAAATTGTGACAACAGGAGAGACTTGAAACATTAGTACAAATATCACAGAAGTAGAAACAGTGGGTAGCTATAACTTTCTGGGATGCACTAATATTACAAGATTCCTTTGAACTCTGGACATGGAGAAGAATTCTAAGAGTCTCGTGGTCAGAGAAGCAGACAAATAAGACGATTGGATTGGAAGAAATCAAGCCCAAAAGATCTTTAGAGAAGTATCAATCCTCAGCAAAACTGTGTTACATGTAGTTCTCAAAATCAAAGAATTCCATCAGTGAAACTAACTCTGAGTCAAATACTTAAATTGTCACTTCAATAGATATCTTATAAGAATCCGTCGTAAGTTACAGCACTGCAATATACTTTGTGTAGTATATCCCACACAGACAATAACTTCTCATTTAACTTTTTACCATTACAACACAACTAGCTTTTGTATGTAAATACATTGAACTATGAACATCTACAATATAGGGGTTTCTAAACTTGCTTTACCTCACTGAACTTTATATAACACTGTACAACAAATTTGAACTTTTTTTCCCCCTTTATATGAAACTATGTTATACTGTATAAACAAAAGGTTCTTGATACATATATACGAGGGTCATTTCAAAAGTTCTTCACACTGTAAGATAGAATGGAAGAAAATAATTTATATTTGAATATTTGTACACAACGCTAAAGTCGGACTCAAGAATGAAATAATTTATTTTGTAAAATACCTTTACAGGCCTTCAATATAATCTTCATTCTTGCTTATGACAGCTTCCCAACATTTTGGAAAATGTTTTATTCTGGATAGGGCACCTTCATTGTTGAGCTGTCTGATTACTCAGGTCACCTCACTGGAAGCTTCATCAGTTGTAACAAAACGTTTCCCACGGAGTGGTTCCTTCAATTTGGGAAACAAATCAAAGTCTGGTGGGCTCAAATCAGGACTGTATGATGGGTGGAGAAGTCTTTCATACCTTTTTCTGTATCCTATTAGCGATTGTGCCACTTATTTCTTTATGAACAATCCCACATCACTTGTCCTTCGCTCATTATTTCAGGATAATAGAACAGTGAAATTCTTACTTGTGAAGTGTCCACAGATAACCCATCTCATTGCACTAAGTCCATTGCCATTTGCTTAATTGCCATTTGGTCCTCCACCTTTTTGACTGTAAGTTTCCCCTCATACAAACTTGGTACATTCCAAGTTGCTACACTGTATGTGTTCTTGTCTTGTGTTCAATGTCTTGTACCGGTTTCTAATTATAATATAACTTCAATGTTTTGTATTAGGCCAAAATTAGTTGTATTTATTAATGTACTGAACTGTTTAAAATGAATGAGACCGACTGTAACCAAAAATTGCTCGTAGGTCAAAATAAAATGAAATATAGATACATTAAGTATAGTTCAAGTAGTGTTTACAGAATTTCGATGTTATGTAGATTGACTACAGTAATTTTCAAATGGGAAGCGTTTTGTTCTTCTCCTTGCTTAGATACACGGTCCAATCAGAGACGGCGAGACGGAAGGAAGACCCTTCCTGATAGCGGTACTTCTTTAGCTCGTACACGTGATTGGCGGTGAAGGAAAACGCTTCCCATTTGAAAATTACTGTAGAGATAGTACTGCACAGTAAGCTGATTGCAGCATATGACAAATACATTTTAGTTGTCAATCTGTAGTTATATCTGTGTTTATATTTATTTTTCTATTGTTGATTAAGTAGTGATTAATATCCACATTTTTTTGGCAGATCTTGAGTGGTTTAATGTGTCCCAACCACTATCACTGAAGAAGGAACTTAGGGGGAAAGTGGTGGTTCTGGATTTTTTTACCTACTGCTGTATCAACTGCCTGCACATTTTACCAATCCTGAAGCAGCTTGAGAATGAACATTCTGTTGAGGATGGCTTAGTTGTGGTAAGTAAGAAGTAAGAAGAAGTAATGGAAGAGTAGTAATAGAAGTAATATATCATCACCTATCTGCCAGAACCATGAATGTGCATTTTGCTAGTTTTAGAAAAATGCAATTGAAACTTTAGAGCTTAAGTAAAATTACATAATTAAAAAATAAGTGAATATTTGTAGTGGAATATGTCATACTGGCAGTTAGAATAGTATGTATTCCATAATGTTCATTTAAATGTGATTACAGTCTTTGATTTTGTCACATTCGTGGTTTTGGCATAACAGCAAGTTGAACAAATGCATTTTTATTCACACAATCGTGACCAACTGCTGTTGTGGGCTGGTCAGTTCTGTAGATCAAACATTTACTCTCGTGTAGTATACCTATCCTCTAAATATGCCACCCTCCTGCTCTATTTAAGTGATCGTAAATTTTTCAAAATAAAGAAATTAAATGCAGAAATATAAATTTTGTAGTGCACTAAACAGATCTGCTAATAATTCTTCAAAGTACGGCACCCTCAAATTTTGCGCATCGATAGGTCTTCATTACAGATATACACATGCATAAAATTAGCTGCTCATATGTACTGTTAGTGGCTGAAAACGTGTTTCTATTGTTCCATAAATGAACAATGGCTGGCAATTCTAGAGCTCGTTTGAATAGCTCCCGTGGGATGTCAGGTAGAGCAAGGAGCTACAGTACGTTTTACTCATTGAATGTGATATTTCTAGATAATCACTACTTACCATTTCCACATTTTCTTATAATATATCTTATAAACTGTATTTATATTTGTATTATCACCCATCAGCCATATTATAAGATAAACGATAATAATTGGTCTATATCTAAAAACTCCGTGGCACTTTAGATTTCAAAAGCGGGCAATAAGAATAATATGTGGAAAGAAAAAAAGGGAATCTTGTAAACCGCTGTTTGAAAAATTAAGAGTCCTCACTCTTACAGGGGAGTATATATACTCTGTTATGTGTTTTGTAGTGAATAATATTGATAAATTTCAAACTAATTTTAGTGTACATGGACGTACTACCAGAAACATGAATGATCTACACAGACCAAATAACTCGTTAAAACTCTTTCAGAAGGGTGCGTATTATTCTGCAGTACAGATATATAACAAGCTTCCAAACAACATTAAATTATTATGTATTCAAAGAAAGATCAAACCTTTCAAAACAGCTAGCTGTCAAGGAATTTTTAATAACTCACACCTTCTACAATTTGGAGGAATATTTCCAGCTTGGATAAATTTGGCAGCTTGCAGTTTCTGTAGACCTATATTATTGTTATAACATGCATGTATTTTTTGATCTGACGTGTTCTATATCCTTGAGCCCCGCTCAACACAGGATCTACAGGACGAGATATCTACATCTACATCTACATCTACTACATCCCTGAAGGGACTTGGCCTATCACCTGACTGCTACGTCATCTACCACAGGCAGATGGCAGGATTTGGGGGCATGTGGTCAGCATGCCGACACCCATGGCCGTTAATGGTGGTTTTCATGACCGGAGCTGCTACTTCTGTATCAAGTAGCTCCTCAATTTGAATCACGAGGCTGAGTGCACCCAGACCTTCCTACCTTCCTACCTCAGAAAAATCCGAGGAGGTACTGGGGATCGAACCCAGACTGACAGATCTATAGTCAGCGACGGTAACTACAAAACCACGCCGGCGGTCGGTCTATATCTGAGGAATTGCTAAATGTTATTGGTCAATATCAAACACGTGTTGTATAAATGGAATTAAAATTTGTCTGCTAATTTTCATTTTGATATCCACTTTTAGCATGGGCGTACGGTGAAATTCTGTCTGGAGGGGGTTGAATATATATCTTATATATTATATAATGTTGTCTGAGCTCCATGTCCTTGCGCACATTGTAATGTAATACACTATTTTTAGTAACTAAACAGTTGTATTGTGAACATTAGTACACTATAAATAAGTTAAGTTAGTTATGCAGCACAGTATTTCATACTGTTTTCTTTAGGCACCTGCCCATTTCTTAACTACTGGTACTGATTTTTGGAGCTAAGTCCATTCCAGAAAATTTTGTTTTATGTATTGAAAGCTCATATTCACTGGACTTCTGAGATACAACCGATCACACCACATCTATATTCATGATATCGAATAATTTATGAGAAATTCCGAAGGAAATTTTGTTTATCAGTAACACGTCACTGTTATAAAGAGTATATAATTAAAAAACCCACCAATATTAATAAATTATTTAATAACAGTAGGCCTATGCTTTCCTGTACAGTAGAAGTTATTTCAGATCATTTGCTCATTGAAATTAAGTATGCGCATTATTATTAAATAAATTAAGAGAGTATATAATCATTAATGAGAAATTGATTTTTTTTAAAATTGCTGTGTTATGTAAGAAAATATAATAAAATAACCAAACCATTTTTTTAACTACTGAACATCGCAGATATTTCGGGAGGGGTTTCAACCCCCCAACCCTCCCCCACCGTACGCCCATGACTTTTAGTATCACGATTCACTTCTATTCAGTCTTCCGAAGATAATGCAGTTCTCATCTTACTGAACATGTCTGACTTCTCAACGCAGTCACCCTTCTACAGATAAAAGTCGCTAGACGTTATTGGTAATCTTTATTATATTATCTAATCTAATCTAATCTAATCATGCTTTTGTCTTTGTTGTCATTTTCATTATCATCTTCAATCATTTTTTCAGCCATCATCTCTTTTCTATCTAGGTTGAATTATTATTATTATTTATTTTTGTTGTGATGTTAATGATTTTGTTAATGAATAGAAATTAATAATATTTTTCTAAAACCTAGGTTGGTGTGCACAGTGCTAAATTTGACAATGAAAAGGATTCTGCCAACATTCTTGCTGCAGTTCAACGGTATAACATATCTCATCCTGTTGTAAATGATGCAAATGGAAATATGTGGCACAACCTTTCTATTCCCTGCTGGCCAACATTACTTATTTTGGGTGAGTTTTTTGTAAGAAATGTCTCTTAAGTAAGATACAAGTATGTAAGATAGTTCTGTGTACTTGAGCATAGCGTAAAACTACATTTGTATTGGTATCTTGGCCTATAGGCTGCTTTTATACATTGGCTCAAATAAAATTATTCTTTATTATAAAACCACTAGGCCTACATGGAAAATAAGAAGGAAATACAGTGAGTCCCACGCAAGAGTTGGCCAACGACGTGGGTTCCTGCGACGCGGTGGGCACAGCTCCAACTCCCAAGCGATCGGGTGAAATATCTATACTAATAAAGCCGCGATCGGTGTAATGATTCAGGTTCTCACATTTACAGTTAAAATTACAATGAAAATAAACACGTACCTCATCACAAGAGATGTTCTCTTGCATCCACACAATACTGGCACCATTTTAGGAAATTTTCTTTCACGCGCAGAAGTTCAGCTTCCGAGATAAAGTTAATTTCTCTTGTGATATTGTCTTTAAGTTCTTCTAATGTATGGGAAATTGACCTATACACTTTATTTTTCATGTTTACCCATAAATAATATTCACATACTGTTAGAAGAACTTAAAGACAATATCACATAGGCCTATCACAAGAGAAACGAACTCTGTCTCGGAAGCTGAACTTATGCACGTGAAAGAAAATTTCCTAAAAAGGTGCCAGTATTGTGTGGTTGCACGAGGAGAACATTTCCAACATCTCTTGTGATGAGGTACATGTTTATTTTCATTGTAATCTTAACTGTAAATGTGAGAACCTGAATCATTACACTGATCGCGGCTTTATTAGCGTAGATATTTCACCCGATCGCTCGGGAGTTGGAGCTGTCCGCCGCACCACAGGAACCTGCGTCATTGGCCAACTCTTGCGTGGGACTCACTGTAGTAATATACAGTCATTCTGTAATAAGCTGTTAATGTATTTACACAAAATTAAAGAAAAATTGTTTAAAGTGGATATTTATTTGTAATTAACACACAACGTTTCGGTCAAAACATAAGACCTTCTTCAGGTGACTGTTTACAAGAAGAGAAAAACTCTCAATTGTCCGTGTCATAAGAAACACTTCCGTTGTAAGTGGAATGCGCACGATTAGAAAGGGACAAAAAATTGGTATTACGAAAATGCTTATTAATCCAATCCACAGGTATTTCATACGGGGACTCTTCTATAACATCCACTTGGGGATGAGGGAAGCGTATAACATGTCTATTCTTTTTTGTTTTCTTAATGACCCCCAACCACTCATCACCCAAGTCACCGTCAAATCGGTTCAAAACAAAATCTTTATTACATCCGATATTCCAAGCTTCGCACACTTTTCTCTTAATAACATCGTCCTCAACCTTTAAGATCTTCAAAGCACCCATACGGTGATTATTCTCGATCAAATGTTGGCTAAGACCAGTAGACGTTTTCCTACTTCTAATATCTCTCGTGCTCACGAAGTCTGATTTTAAAGGATCTACCTGTTTCACCAATATAGAACTTATCACAATCCAAGCATGAGATTGAATATACCCCTGGATATTCCATTCGGTCCTTATTTCTGCCGAACCTTTTATATTCGGAAAAAATCTTGTCAATGGTTCTATTGGTTTTGTAGGCAGGAACCAAATCGAACTTATGAAAAACCTTCTCGTAACGTTCGCTCATGGCTGGGTGGTAGGTCATACCCACATACTTAGTATTAGGATCCTTAATCTCACCATCTCTATTCATAAAATGTTTTTCAGCCTCCTTCCATATCATATCCATTCTTCTTTCATCAAAACCATTGATCCTGGCTAAACGAAAAATCTCCCTTTTTTCAGAATATAAATCATTGTAGTTGTTACATAACTTTAAGGCTCTAATGGCGAAGTTACGCCAAACGTTGTGTTTAATCCTATGGTGGTGTGTGGATTTCTTATGAATATATAATTCACCTTTATTATTTTTCCTATAAACGCCCAATTTAATCCTCGGATATTCTAGGACAATTCTTAAGTCCAGGAAATTTAGAGTATTATTCTCGGATTTTTCAATAGTAAACTTCATTCTGTTGTTAAAACCATTAAAATCCTCCAAAAGCTGTCCAGAAATATCATTCCTAGAAATAACCAAGATATCATCAACATAGCGAATATATACAGCAATGCTGTCCACATATTTGCTAATAATGGATCTCTTCATGAAGAAAAGAAAAATGTCCGAAACAATACCAGACACGGGGTTCCCCATGGCCAAGCCTTCGTTTTGTTTATAGATAATACCATTAAACTGAAAAATGTTGTAATCAGTACAAACATTAAACCACCTAAGGTACTCATTAGCAACAATACTATCCACGCCCAACTCAATAAGCCATCTAAAGAGATATTCTCCTGCTTGGGCTCTGGGTACACTAGGATACAAAGAAACGACGTCCAAACTGAACATACGAAGATCTTTGTTGTATACAACATTATCTAAAATTTCTCTTGCTTCAAAAGAGTTGCCGATTGACCATTTCGTTCTTTTTTGTACACCCATTAATCTTTCAACCAACAGTTTTGCTAAACTATACGCCGGATGACAGTACATGGGAATAATAGGTCTAAGAGGAATACCTGGTTTATGTGTCTTGGGCAAACCAAAACAATTAGGCAATTCGTGTTTATGACCAAAAATTTGTTTCTTAGTGTTAACACTAATAGTAACACTACTATCAATAACTTTTAACACCTCCTTTTGAATGATCTTGATAGGGTTCTTCTCCACCACAGAAAAATCAGGAGGTTTGAAACATTCTGCCATCTTTTCACCATATACGGCAGAATCAATAAAAACAGGACAATTTTCTTTGTCACTCTTAATAATAAAAATATTGTTGTTCTCCATCCATCTCTTGGCGTACGCTATATCATTATCTACATTAGACATCACAAACTTCCCCATGTTATCATTCAATTCTTCAATAGTCAAAGAAACCTCACGAACAAATCTGCTTTTTAACCCTGCATCATAAATCATATTCGACCCATGAATAGCAGGGGCCAAAAGGTCCTCCATGTTATACCCGTTTACTTTGGGCGCGTATTTAAAGCCATACCTAAAAATATTGGCAACTTTTTTTGGTATCATCTTGTCGGTCAAATTAACAAAAGGATCTCTTCTTGAATCAATGTTATCGTCATTCAACCCATTCAAGGGCATAAGACCGTATTTCGTATATTTTTTCAAGATGTTGTTCCTCAATGTAGATAAATGTTCATAGACTAAATGATGGTGCCTCTGTATGAGACAATAAAGCTGTTCGTGCGGGATCACTTTGGTAACTTGTAAATGAGTGTTGTAAGCTTCAATATTAGCTTTATTTAATTCGCTATAAGCTTCGTCAATACATTCATGTAACATGTTAAATTGTAACTTACGTTTATGATAGAATGTTTTCCCCGTCAAAGGCTTAAAATTCCATTTTAGGAAATTGGGAATTACACCTTTTTGATAGCACATTCGCAAAAATCCAATTCTTGTTAACAAAGCAGAAATTCTCTTCCTCACAACCAGAAAATGTTGGACCAGTTTCTTTGTATTCAAATAATCTGTCATAATGGTCCAGATTTCCACTGATTAATATATTTACACAAAATTAAAGAAAAATTGTTTAAAGTGGATATTTATTTGTAATTAACACACAACGTTTCGGTCAAAGCATAAGACCTTCTTCAGGTGACTGTTTACAAGAAGAGAAAAACTCTCAATTGTCCGTGTCATAAGAAACACTTCCGTTGTAAGTGGAATGCGCACGATTAGAAAGGGACAAAAAATTGGTATTACGAAAATGCTTATTAATCCAATCCACAGGTATTTCATACGGGGACTCTTCTATAACATCCACATGGGGAAGAGGAAAGCGTATAACATGTCTATTCTTTTTTGTTTTCTTAATGACCCCCAACCACTCATCACCCAAGTCACCGTCAAATCGGTTCAAAACGAAATCTTTATTGCATCCGATATTCCCAGCTTCGCACACTTTTCTCTTAATAACATCGTCCTCAACCTTTAAGATCTTCAAAGCACCCATACGGTGATTATTCTCGATCAAATGTTGGCTAAGACCAGTAGACGTTTTCCTACTTCTAATATCTCTCTCGTGCTCACGAAGTCTGATTTTAAAGGATCTACCTGTTTCACCAATATAAAACTTATCACAATCCAAGCATGAGATTGAATATACCCCTGGATATTCCATTCGGTCCTTATTTCTGCCGAACCTTTTATATTCGGAAAAAATCTTGTCAATGGTTCTATTGGTTTTGTAGGCAGGAACCAAATCGAACTTACGAAAACCCTTCTCGTAACGTTCGCTCATGGCTGGGTGGTAGGTCATACCCACATACTTAGTATTAGGATCCTTAATCTCACCATCTCTATTCATAAAATGTTTTTCAACCTCCTTCCATATCATATCCATTCTTCTTTCATCAAAACCATTGATCCTGGCTAAACGAAAAATCTCCCTTTTTTCAGAATATAAATCATTGTAGTTGTTACATAACTTTAAGGCTCTAATGGCGAAGTTACGCCAAACGTTGTGTTTAATCCTATGGTGGTGTGTGGATTTCTTATGAATATATAATTCACCTTTATTATTTTTCCTATAAACGCCCAATTTAATCCTCGGATATTCTAGGACAATTCTTAAGTCCAGGAAATTTAGAGTATTATTCTCGGATTTTTCAATAGTAAACTTCATTCAGATTATTTGAAGCTGTTAATGAATTATAGAGTGCTTGAAGTGGGCTAAAAACAAAAAGGAACCTCAATATTAGATGGAGAGAGCACTTCAGAAGTGACAGACAGGGGAATTTGAAATGTCCGTGTGAACAAACAAAAAATAACCTCAATATTAGATGGAGAGAGCACTTCAGAAGTGACAGACAGGGGAATTTGAAATGTCCGTGTTAACTGCACATGTATGGAATTATTCTGATCACGACATAGTCAAGGACGTGGTTCAGCTTAAAAATTTTATCATCCGATACTGTTGACCATATGGGAGAAGGTATATAGGCCTTACAGAATCACAGGAATTACCTTCTAAACTTTGATATACCAGGAGAGAATGAGTTAGGCCTAACTGGAAGTTCCTTTAAACCACAACAACGGGATTGGATTTTACAAGATGGAAGTTCGGCACTTGGACATAGCTTATTGGACATTATGGATATTGCATTAATAGCAATGTTTCAAAAACATTATAGGGCTATATTTATTTAATGACACTACACAAAATGAGTCATACACTCAATTCATGATGTTGAATGAGTTGAATAAGTAATAACAAGAAAAAAAATATTTTTCATGCTTAATTCTGCCCAGGGCGTCCAATAAGTCTAAAGCAACCTGTGTATCATTTCTCTACGTATTTTGTTTCCTACTCTGGGCACAGATTTACAATTTCTTTCTGGAGAAAGCACAAGATCTCATGTGAACTATGCATCAGTTTCAGTAACTTAGCACAGGTTCTTGAACGAATGTAGGCCTAAAATCAGTTTCTCTTTACAAGGACACTGATACTGTAATAAAAGAAAATTAGATTAATGAAGTAACTTTTACTGATATTTTCAAATACTACAGGAAGTACAAAAGAAAGTATGTCATATTGTTGCAATATAAGATACACACATTGTAGAGGATATGAAGTAATTTAAGTCAAGTCTCTTAAATTTTCGGCAGAAGTTTCTGGAACTGATTCTGCGATGGAAGTGTTATTCTTGTTAACGTTCATTATAGTTAACCCTTCAGTGATCCTCGGCTACTGAAGATAGATTTTTATTATTGCAGCATCGAAAATTATCTCTGTGGTGCTAGTTGTGATAAGCAGAATTATACTAGTCATCTAGTTAACAATCACAATCTGACTAATTATTTATCTATACTAGTTAGTTATCCCATCTGGGGGTACACGTGCCCTCTGAAAATCCACAAATGTCCAACTCCATCTCCCTAACCCTTATGCACTCTGCACAGCATTTCTGGTAGTGAAAGGAAATATGTTGTCTTTCTGATTAAGATTATTCATAAATGCCAATAACCTGAGAAACTGGTTTGAGGTATGGAAAAAATACACATAGCAAACTTGCTCACATGCTTTAATTGATTTTACTTGTTCATTATTAATAGGGTTCGGATGTTTATGACCTAAAAAAGTGGAAAATATGACTAAATATGACCATGAAAATGACTAAATACGACCTTAAGATGACAAAATATGACCTAAAAATCCTAAATACCCCTTCATAAAAGAATGTATTAACTAAATATAACTTAAATGTTTCAATTTAAAACTTTTATGACACTAAATTATTATATCACATTAATTTCATCAGATAATCACTTTTTAACAATTTTACAGCTGATTTACAAGTTTATTTGCAAAGAATTTCTAATCTGTTAATGTTTCCAGTTACCACTGTAAATGTGAACTGAAAATCTTTTAGAAACATGTCTTTTGGAAGTGGTTAACAACTAGGAGGAAAAGGTAACTGTGTTGTTACTTGTTATTGTTCCTTTACATTTCAGTTAAAGTAAAACCAAAATGTTCATGACTCTTTTTCAGAAAAAAAAATTAAGTCGACAATTTAGTTCACATAATGCATCATTATGCTCTTTTACCAAATTTATAGCTAAAATATGTTGTTAAATTAGGAATTTGACCGAAATATGACCAAGACCTTGAAAATGACCAAAATATGACTTTATATGCAAAATAAAAACGGTCCGATTACAATAACAAATGCACAATTCATGTTTAATTTATGTTTTCGGCGAGAATGGAAGTCAGGATAAAAATATGACATTTCATAAACATCCGAACCCTAGTTATTAACTTATACAGTCTTCTCTTCTTTTATAGGTCCTAGTGGAGAAGCACTTTTCTTGCTGATAGGTGAGGGCCATAAAGATGATGTACTTAAATATGTGAAGTGTGCCTTGCGTTATTATAGCAGCCATGAGAAGCTTCAATCACATCAGTTACCACTGTCACAGTCACAGCATATTGTGCCTGGACCACTCTTGTTCCCTGCTAAATTGGCTTGCATTGGTGTGACCAGTGACACAATCTCAGTGAATAACAATGATGGGGAGAGGCTGGCAGTCTCAGATACAGGGCATCATCGCATCATTGTATTCAACACTTCCAGTAGAGTTGAGGTAACCTTCTTCTGAGGTGAGGTAAAGGCAATTTCCAGTGAATGAGATATACCCTTTGTTAGGAGTTTTAAATCACTTTTTTGTGAAGGCAATTAAATAGCCTCTGAAGGAAACCACTGTGTGAAATGTTGCCTCTGGTTGTGAATGGAAGTAATTTTCTAGCATCTTTTTCGCTCCCCCCTTTTTGGAACTATTATCCTTTTTCGCTCCATTTTCACTGTGGTCCAAAATTTGAATACACCAAAACAAGATTCATTTTGGTCACACTTGTGAAAATATGAAAGTGTAGTTGGAACTTGCATAAGAAGCTACAGTCCAAATGAAATAGTTCCAAACTCTCAGTCCAGGCATCGTAGCTTTCATCATAACTTAAGCAACTCATAAGCATAAACAGCTGTGAGTGCATTGTTCATAAAGTGAACATCCCAGTTGTATAGTGTATTAGTGAAAATTTCTTATGACTTGATCAGTTTTAGAAGAAGTGCTAATTATGATGTAATTATTATACCTGCATGTTTAATGGTTCATATACAGTGAGTCCCATGCAAGAATTGGCCAATGACGCGGGTTTTTGCATCGTGGCGGGCACAGCTCCAACTCCCGAGCTATTGGGTGAAATATCTACATAAAGAAAGCCGCGACCGGTGTAATGATTCAGGTTCTCACATTTACAGTTAAAATTACAATGAAAATAACCACATACCTCATCACAAGAGATGTTGGAAATGTTCTCCTCTTGCATCCACACAATACTGGCACCTTTTTAGGAGATTTTCTTTCACGCACATAAGTTCAGCTTCCGAGACAAAGTTAATTTCTCTTGTGATAGGCCTATGTGATATTGTCCTTAAGTTCTTCTAACAGTATGTGACAGAATATTATTTGTGGGAAACTTGAAAAAAATAGTGTATAGGTCAATTTTTAATACATTAGAAGAACTTAAAGACAATATCACAAGAGGAACTCAAGACTGCCATTGTCAACTGGTTCAATTCCCAGGCGGTGAACTTCTATAGAGGGGTTAAAGAAACTGGTGCACCATTACGAAAAACTGAATAGCGATTATGTGGAAAAGTGAAGTGGATATGCAGTAAACTAAAACTGTCAATAAAATCCTTTTCTCACGAGTTAATTTTTATAATGACCAAACAGCTCTTACTTTATGAATATGCCTCGTACCTGTCATATAATAACAAGGGTACCTACCTGTCTTTCAATGTATGGATAAACTGAACAGGCTGAATTATTGTTTTGCACATGTAAAGTGAAAGTAAAGCATAGAAAAAGTATTTTAAATTGACAAACATGAGGATTGTTAGATCATGCCTCAGTCATTAAGTTTAAGTAGAATTTTCATACTTCCTAGAGAAAAGCCAAATTACATTGTGCACTTTTGGAATCCGTTTTAGTTTCCAGCTACATAAAGTCTGATTGGTTAAGCAGTTAATACAGTTTAGTCATATTCTTTTTAGAAATTCTGCACTAAAATAGTTCAGTGCTTGGAATGAATGAGTTGAAGCATGAAAAAGGTTTCCCCAAAAAAGTGTTAAGCTCTAGTCTCCTGTGGACTTTATGTTGTCATACCATTTCCAAGCTATAGAGCTGGCTAAGCAACATCAGCTCAGAAGAGCATTTGAAAGGGTGACCACAACATCCTCTTGACGTTTAAATGAAGCATACAGTACACCAAATTAAAGTAAAACAACAGTTGAGCTTGTTGGATCATTAGTAAAAATAGTCGAGATAATATAAAAAATATTTTAATAGGGCTGATGATGACCTAGTTGGGGTCGAAATGCATACCCACTGATGAGTCCAGTAATGAATAGAAACTGCCAATACCAGAAATAGATTGTTACAACGAGCTACACCAACGGCACAACTGGATTCCAGCTTAGCATCTAACTACTTGCAAGGGCAAAATCAACAGTGTTGTTAAACCCACCAAACACCCGGCTGCCTGCAAGGACAGTATATAGCCGTGAGTTAATACTTAATGTGTTTTAGTGAATGTTTTTAATACAAGGACGAACCTATCTTCCAGGTTAATACTGTGACTTAGCATATATAAATATAGACTATAAATATTGATGTTAGCTATTCTAACTCACATAAGCTAACACTATTATATTTAAAGACAAGCTATTTTGCACTATTACATTAATGATAATCATTGATAATCAAACACCCAGCTGCCTGCAAGGACAGTATATAGCAGTGAGTTAAAACTCAGTGTGTTTTAGTGAATTTTTAACACAGGGACAAACCTATTTTTTCAGGTTAATACTGTGATTTAGAACATATAAACATAAACTATATATATATATATTGATGTTAGCTATTTTAACTTACATAAGCTAACACTATCACATTTAGCATATTTTAAGACTAGCTATTTTACACTATGTATTTCAATGATAATTATTTTAACTCTTCAGCTCATTGACAAAATTATACTAGCAGAATTATATGCATTAAGTAAACCTATTCTTTCATTTGTAATTATACTTAATAAATTTACATGTAACTGATATTGGCAGAATATATTTTTTTCTGGAATATCTATTAATGGTAATTGATATTGAGGGTATAAGGTGGTACTAAAAATATCTATTATGCACCCTCATTGGAAATTATAAAATTCTTGAATACTTTTGATCCATTTATGTCAATGTTTTGAAAGAATTCTCTTGAAATTAGATTGAAAAAATTTCTTTGAAACCAGGTGTTTTTTTTTTTTAAAGATTTATGTAAGTGGAGCAAAAGTTTTTTATATATCAACTCGACTATTTTTACTACTGATACAGGAGACCCATTGTGGTTAGGATCCCATGTAAAGCTATAGGTTTTGCCTACTATAATAAAAACTTAAGCAATCATGAAATTGTTCATAGAAAGCTATAAAAAATGTAGTGAAGTAAACATGCTTTAAACCTGCAAAAAGAAGGAAGAAGAAAAAGAGTTAATATTTTAGCAAATTACTTTCAGTTTTGCTTAGTGTTTCATTCTCTTGAATCACCATTACAGTTGATATAAGAACAGAAATAAAAAGAAGCCTACAAGTAAAGCAGCATCTCATTCAGAATTTAATAGCCACTTGCAATTTATGATCCATATACTATAGCCACTACTGATATTGAACAAACATTTAGGTAGCTCATATTTCTCAATTTACCTATGGTACTAAACCCATTTCTATTTTGTAATGCAGCATGTCATTGGTGGCGATGAACCAGGATTTAGTGATGGCTGTTTCAAAGATGCAAGGTTCAGCAGCCCACAAGGCTTAGTGTTCCGTTCACCAACTGTCCTCTATGTCGCAGACACTGAGAATCATGCAATTAGAGAGGTAAGTTCTGTATGTATAATTTTCTCAATGCTGGTAATTTATATTCTTGTATTGCATTGACACTTTCACCACCACTATTAATTTTTTTGTCCCTAGCCATAATGTAAACCATTTGCATAATACTTGAAAATAATAAATAGGGTTCGGATGTTCATGACATGTCATATTTTTATCTTCACCTCCGTTCTCGCCGCAAACACAATTAAATACGAATTGCATGCTTTTGATCCTAATCGGACCGTTTTTATTTTCCATATAAAGTCATATTTTGGTCATGGTCATATTTTATTCATATTTGTAATTTATCATCATATTTCATTTATAAATTCGGAAAAGGAGCACAATTATATAGTGTACGTAGGGTACTACCACAGTATAAGTATTAAACAGTAAAGAAACTGTGTGTTAAAAGTCCTATGACAACATGTTGACTGGACGACACTAGCGCCCCATGCGGAGATTGAGTAAAGCTACATTCTCATCATATGAAATGGCTTGGGAAAATACATAAACACATCACAAAATATGTTATGTTAAAAGAAAAAAGAGAAAAAGAGAAAAATACAGAATATTTTTATTTAATGCAAATCTAATTTTAAATTTAAGAAATAATAAAACAGATAATGAATTATATTCTAGTTAAGAAGAGGTAAACAATACCTAAATAGGCTACTGTTAAGGACTGTACCTAGGCCTAGTATTTTTCCTTTAAAATCATTGCCCTTTAATATAATTTATAATTCAAATTATGATAATAAATAGCCTACATATTAATTACGTAAATTATATTATAGGTCTGTCACGTTGTTCATCCTGCACGTCATTGTTGACAGTGCATTTTGATTCTTTGCCTTATATGGCAATGTACGACTTTAATTTATCGTAGGTCTATGTAGCGTCAATTACTGCAGGATGGACTTCATTAAACAAAACAAAAAATTCAGGAGCATTTGGAATTGAAGACACCGTCGGTACAGCAGTTTTAATTAACGAGTTTTTATAGGAATTCATAAACTGTTTTCGGCGTGTGTCAAGCATAGACGGTAATTTTCACTCAAATATTTTACATATTTTGTTACTAGGTTTTCTTGTCGACCAATAATGACCTATTTTATACACCAGAAATCATTACAACAGAATAAAATATGAAAATATTACATTAAAGTAACTTGAAACATAACCACGCCAGAATCACGAGTAAGCCAGTAGACCTACAATAAATATTACTTATTTTCGTTCTTACCTTTCTGGATGTTTCTGTTACCTTCTGCAATTCAGGATTTTGTCTTTTATTATTACTGAAATTTACAGCAGAATAATAAGGTCCTTTCGAATATAGCGTGTTCTAATAAATACAACACTCCTATTTATTTACATACTTCCCGGAGTAGTTTCTGTAGTCTTACTATATGTTCGCTACGATCGCTAGTAAATGCGCGCGCATGCTCGGCTGGCAGAAAAATGGGTTGAGTTTCTGTACTGTATTAATACTTATACTGTGGTACTACACGGTCGAGTTAAATTTTAAATTTTAAATTTTTTAAATTAATTTATTGTTCAGTCAAATTAATCGGTAACTTAAATTTTAAAATTAATGCAATTGTTCATATCTTACAGAGACATCAAGATCTACAAAATATAACGAGTATTACGAGCTGATGAAGCGAGCAAACAAGAGGACAGTCTTTAAAAATAGAAGTTCATTGCAAATATAATTGTAAATCACCAAATTAAAAAATAAGTGATTATCTGATTGAAATTATATGATGCAAGGATTTAGTATGTTTAAACGTTTTAAATTGGAACATTTAATTTTTGAAAATACTTTATTTTATTAGGTCATATTTAGGATTTTTTGGGTCATATTCAGTCATTTTTTAGGGCATATTTACTGTCATATTTCCCACCTTTTTAGGTCATAAACATCTGAACCCTAATAATAAATATAGGGTAATTTATAAAGACTTGTGTATTTATAAATACTTCTACATTTATAAATACTCAACAAGACACTGTAGTAAACACATGCACTTGATCTGACATTATATCTAATCTCACAGATTTTCCAGGGGTAAAACAGAGACACTTCGGTTTATACTTCACTTTAACCCTTTCATGGTCAATGGGAACTTAAGTGTTATAGTTGACATATATTGCAAAAAAGATAGCTTTATAATGTAGGTCTACTAATTTCTTGGCAGGTAAACCTGAAGACATTTCGAGTGAGCACACTTTTTGAAAAGGACAGCAGCTCTCCTTGGGATCTTTGCTTAGTTTCTAGCAGTCTTTTGAAAGAAGCTGCAAATCCAGGTGACAGTGATAGTGATAAAGATGTGCTACTTATAGCAATGGCAGGATTGCATCAGATTTGGGCCTTATTTTTCAATACTACCACCTGGTGGAAAAGAAAGTAAGAACTCCCTCTGTATTATTTTGTTTAAGCACAAACACAGTAGTGTTTATTAAACACTAAAGTGGAGTTTACAACTAAAATCAATCTAAATTAAAATAATTAAAGGCCCTGTTAACTTAAAAAATGCATTTTTAGGTGAAAGCTGGTTTAAAAAGAGGATATTTAGAGATTAGTTTGTGCGAAAACCCGAGCTTTCTATGTTTAACCGTTCGCCTGCAATCCAAGTACAGAAGTTCCGCCTATAGTGCAGTATGACGTCACCGCGCCAAGCCAGCATTGTGAGGAAGCATTGGAATGCCAGCCATATGTAGCCGACACATCAGTCTGTGTTTGCTAATTCATTGCTGGTGTCATAGGCGTAACGAGGGGGGGGGGGATTGGGGGTTTGAACCCCCCCCCCCATTGATTTAAAAAAGGAAAATTGTATAATTTTTAAGTCTGCCCATAAATTACTAAATAAAAGTATAAAGCGTGGGAAGCTTGAAACTCGTTATTGTGCGTCTTAATTTTTTAAATTTTCCGGGGGAGGATCCCCGGACCCCCAGACCCCGCGGATGTTATAACCCCCCATACAGTATGGTCGGCCTGGTTACGCCTATGGCTGGTGTCATCTCGTGTGTTGAAATTATTATAAATTTAAAGTTTCTCGTGTCATGTCTGGAATCAGGCCACATCAATTCGAGCCGAAATTATAAGGTCAGATGAAGAAAATACTGGGAATGCTGACCGTGTAAATAGTACTGATCAATGCAACTGTGGTGAATGTGTTTTTTCAGCGATTCATAATGAATGTTTCTGCTGTTCTGAAAGTGTTATGATAAGGGAAGTGCTGACTGCATTACATTCTCATAATTCCCTTCGTTCTGTTGTATTAAATAGGGACACATTGAACACTGCTAGGCCCCTTATATGGTGAGAGCTGAATCCAATTTTGAAAGGGAACAGTTACGAGTAGCGAACAATAGGAACATGCGTTATGTAGCTTACAGACAATTCGTCTACTGGATTAATTCTTGGAAGCCCTTCGGAAAAGGCAATAGAAAAATCATACCTTCATGCATAGTTAAACAGATTAGGGACGAATACCCTGAGCCTAACAAAGAGTACAGACAATTTCAACCTGCTGACGGAAGAGATATTTCGTATTTTAATTAATTGAAATTTTAACCCTGAATCCACAACTACGGTGAGGTTAAAACATGTTATACAGAGTTTTTAAAGTCAACTCAATCTTCTTTTTACAGTACTAGGCTTATGTCTGTAAAATATTTACTTTGGTCATTTATTTTCATGCAAGTGAAAGAAAAATTAAATCCTAGAAAAAAAGTATTTAATTTAAATTTTGCTGTAAATAAGATCAAAGTTGTATACTAAATTTAAACTAATAATTAAATACCGGTACTGTAAATATATATCGAAAGTTACTACTGGACAAAGTTGTTACTGCGGTATCTTTAAAGTTCTTGGAATCTCGAAAGAGAATCTCTCCAAAGCTTCCAGCGATTCAGGATGGGCCACTGGAGCGATACATCGTGGAACATCTTTAGCCAGGTAGGGATCTTCCACAAATTCAATGTTTGAATTATTCACGTAATGTAATACCCTGTTCACTATGTCATTACGCCACTCGTTACTTTTACTTTCATAAACTGAAACCATTACCCGCTTTTTTTTGTTGGTTTTGAGTATTTCAGTTTTTCACTTGTAACGTTTCTGTTTACATTATAGTTATAATCCATAATCGCCAACATCGATTGTAGTACCATTCCGTCGTAACTAAAGTGAATCTTTTTCGGCTTGTATTTTAGTGCTACATTATGATAAGACTCTAAATGTCCTGTATGACAATAGTTCTTTGCGTGCTTCAAATCTTCAATGAAATTCCTGTTTTTATAACAGATGACAGTAACATGTAATCGTTTGACTCCGGTCTGATCCATTCACTTGCTTCATCTTCAATAATTTTTTCATGTTCGCACTGATTAATTACGTTATTTCCAGTCCAGCTATGTACATTGGAAATATGAAATAACACCGATTGAAATTTTTAAACCAACACGGTTTGTCCCCTCCACAAGTCTGACATGACCACCATAGGTGGTTAACAATGCTGTCTTTCCAATAATAATAACTAGCATGTGCCCGCGGCTTCGCCCGCGATAAAAAAGAGCATAAAGTTAGAGCATAATAGGTAAATCATTATATTTATTAACACCTAAATCACGTGGACTACATGTCACGATTAGATAGCGTCGCCTGGTAAAAGCGATCTCAGATTCGAGTTCCTTGGCCCAGAAAATCCCTGTATAGTGAGTTTCGTCCAAATCGAACGATGTTTAACCATATTTAGGTCTATGTTGATTATCCCTCTTCCGTGTAGGTTGAAAAATTTCATATGTCTACGGGCCTTGACATTCTAAACAATGAATCGACCAGCGTGGGCTTACAACATTCTAACGATCGCGATGCTTTTATTACCACGGTATGACAAAAATAGCCAAAGCCAACTGCAATTGATTTGACATTGAAATGTATTACTGAAATCTGATGCTTCGACACCGCTAAAATCACGTTTTCTGCCAGTTTTTCACTCACAACTCGCGAACGAAAGCTAAAATTAAAAATCCGGCTTCGATGCGCATTCGCCCACCTTTCAGCCCATCTATGTTTAAAATTTCAGATCTCTGCGTTCAGTAGATTTCGCTGGGCATCGTGGACAGACAGAAATTAAAAATTAAGAGCATAATAGTTAAATCATTATATTAACACCTAAATCATGTGGACCACATGTCACGATTAGATAGCGTCACCTGGTAAAAGCGACCTCAGATTCGAGTTCCTTGGCCCAGAAAACCCCTGTATAGTGAGTTTCGTCCAAATCGAACAACGTTTGACCATATTTAGGCTAATATTGATTACCCCTATAATAATAATAATAATAATAATAATAATAATAATAAATTTATAATAATAATAATAATAATAATAATAATAATCCTCTTCGGTGTAGGTTGAAAATTTCATATTATGATTGCGTGCCTTGACATTAAAAACAAATGAATTGACCAGCGTGAGCTACTACATTCAAGAGATCGCGATGCTTTTATGTCGAAGGAATGACAAAAATAGCCAAAGCCTAGTGTAATTGATTTGTATTACTGAAAACTCATGCTTCGAAAACGCAATAAATGCACGTTTTTTGCTCATTTTTCACTCATAACTCACGAACGAAAGCTAAAATTAAAATTCCGGCTTCGAGGTGCATTTTCCGACCCTTCAGTCCGCCTATGTATAAAATTTCAGATCTCTGCGTTGAGTAGATTTTGCTGGGCATCGCGGACAGACAGACGGAGGACAGACAGACGGAGGACAGACACTTCCTTTTATTAATATAGATAATGGTGAATTTTTTCCGATCTCTTTGAGCTTTTTAGCAAGAGACTTAGACAGATGCCACACATCACACTACAGCAACGGCGCGCGGGCTGTGAACAGCTAGTGCTCTCTGACGTCACTCCGCTGGAAGGTCACATCAGTTTTTCTTCGATTTCGCGAGAACGAAGCATCGTAGAAACATGGGGTTTTCACTGCTGTATTTTACTAAACAAACTCTTTATTCTGAGAGTCACTTGATTTTAAGTTAACAGGGCCTTTAACATAGAAAATAAATTGCTTAATATTTTTGAAAGACATACATCTTTCTTTAAGTTTTAAAACTTGTTTTTTGCTTTGTGCATGTACAAAGAATTTATATTGAAATACAGTGGAACCTCGTTAGCACGTTCCTCATTACCACGTTTTCCTGCATAGTACGTCGATTTTTGGAAGTCCCAGTCCTAATCTTAATAATTACATGTTTAAATGTTTCTTTAACATGTTTTTGTTTAACGCTTAGTACGTTCGTATTTGGCTCGCCAACCACACTTTCCCAAACATAAGCCTTGTCGGGCATCTGATTGTGTAATCTCTATGTAAGAATTCTTGTACTCTCTGGTGTCCAAGTCTCTACCTTTGCTCTGTGGGACCAATCGCCAGCCATTTTGAACCATTGCAGTTTGCTTCTCATTGGTCATTTTGACTCGGCGCCGATTTTGCAGTCAGCTGTTAGGCCGCCATTTTATATCGTAATTTTGAGGTAGTGAAATATATTTTAAATTTCTTACGGTTCGTGTGGTGAGGAGAAGAAAATATTATCATGGTTGAAGAAATGTATGCCAAAAAAGCAGATCATGCTTCTCACGTCGGTATTGGATCGCATTTCATTAGCAAATTGTGGCTGTGAACATGACCGGATACACGACTTCATAATCTTCTGTTTACGGAACACTGGCACGTGTGAAATTTTGCACAATTACAATATTTTATGTTTGGTAATAGATTGTGGAGTGCAACTTGTTTCATGTGTGATTTTTCAGAATAAAATAAATTTTTGTTGTTGTGAATTTCGTCTGATTTTTCATTAAATATGGCTCCCATACATTCCTTAAATTTTTGAAAGTTTTTTTTTCAAATAAAATTGTTAGGCCTATGTATTCGTTTACATAATATAAATCTCTGTTAACTAATGGCTTGGCATAGAAGCACCTGTGTGTCACTGTGGGTATTTCTGAGCCATTAGGATGCACGTTTGGGTGGTTCTGAGCAACTTAGAAAACATAGGCCTATCTACATATTCCCTACAATTTTTTTTAAATTTTCAGTAGTACGTTTTCCCGTTTAAGACGTATATTTTTCTCAGTCCCTAGAAAAACGTCTTAACGAGGTTCCACTGTATATAATTACATTGTTAACGCTAGACTGCTCGCAATAGTTAAAGGATATGGAAAATAAACCAATCAGAGAAGCTGGCACTGTTACACTGCTTTTTGCAGTTTAAGATGGTATGAGCCATGTCTTTGACTGACATTTTCCATAACTCCACTCAAATATGCCTTTAATTATTACACAGAAGTATCGTCTTGTGTGGTTACTTTCTTGAAAGCACTCAATGAGCACTATTCAAAAATATAAAAATATATTGATTGTTCTGTTTAAAATAATAGAGTTGGAGTTGGATAATAGAGACCACATAGAGTAATTAGATAATAGAGTTGGAAGACCACAAAATTTGGTAATAATGTTTTTGAGTTCTCCTTGAACACCTATCCCAACACACCGAGTTTCATGTTACTGAACCACATGCTTCAAAAGTTATTTAGGTGGTGCAGAATTTTAACTAACCCTGTATAAAATATGTTCACAAAATGATTAGGTGATTTATTGTAATGAGAGATTATGTTTGCTCATTACAGGGTCTATGAAGCAGGAACATGCATCAGCATTGCGGGTACCGGAAAAGAGGAGAATCGAAACAATATGTATCCTCATGCTGCCGCATTTGCTCAGCCATCTGGTTTGACTGTTGCACCTGAAAAACAAGCTGTCTTCATAGCAGACAGTGAGAGCTCTACCATTCGCAGACTGTCACTAATTGATGGTAAAGTGGCTGCTGTGGTAGGAGGGGATAGGAGCCCCTTTGTAAGTTAAAAATTGCATTTCATTTTTCTACAGAGCGATCACAGATGCAAGATTCGGATAATTCTACACCTGTGCACTCGGTTGTAGGAAGGAACGGATTTGTTTAATCTTTGGAAAATACAGTGTTACCATGAAAATGACATATTATTGTGATTATAAAAGGTATTATAAGTGCTGTTTCTCATTATCATACATTCATGATACTTTTAAAAATTTGCATTTAAACCTACACATTCTTTTTCCATGAATCCTGCTTATTCATTTCTGATGCTGTTCTAATCTCTTTCCTATTTCATCAATCTTCTTATGTAAACATACGACACAACAAAGGATATTAATGGTACATATTTTTAAAAAGGTGATTGTGGAAATGTGCGTAGAAAGTCTATAAGAAAATATCTGGTCTGCTGGTCCCACACAGAAGCACTGTATTGTTACATAAGCTTGTAAATAATTTTAATGAACCTGGTTCTGTGCTGAATAAATATAACCAAGAAAACATCCATTTGTGCTTACTGAGAAGACTAATGAAACAGGAGAGAGATCAGAACAGCATCAGAATTGAATTAGGCAGGATTCATGAAAGAAGAACATACATATAGCCTAAACGCAAATTTTCTAACATGGTGCATGGATGTATGGTAATAGAGGGACAGCTTTTCTAGTACCTCTTATAATCAGAATTAGCACAATAGTGTACAATTTTCCTAAGTATTGTTATTTTGCAAGATAAACAAACCCATTCCTCCCTCCTATCAGGTGCACGAGATCTGAATTGGCCACTATCGCAGCATAACCGTGCCGAGGAGGGGAGCTTCAAAGCTCACACACAATACTTGCGATCGCTCTGTACAAGTAATTGTTGTGTTTCAGCAAAAGAATTCCCAGTTGATCTTTAATCACTTGATAAGTACCTCAGTTAAATTTAAATGTAAAACAATGTTAGAAGGTCACAAAAGAAGTCAAAAGAAGTTAAGTACTAACACTGGAAATCAGTTTTTTTATGAGGTACAATGAAAGGTAAT
The DNA here is from genome assembly GCA_964059195.1 of Ectobius pallidus. Lineage (NCBI taxonomy): Eukaryota > Metazoa > Arthropoda > Insecta > Blattodea > Ectobiidae > Ectobius > Ectobius pallidus. Next base: position 99,899,192 of record CAXKWD010000004.1, read on the forward strand.
ACATAATGAAGTGAATTACTTACTACAGTGTGTTTCACGTACAAATTGGCTGGTCTCATGGGCATTTGCAGCGGCAGCCACTATTATTTTGAAGCGATCGGGATAACGATTCAGATACAATTGTAGTCACATTTACAATGAAAATAAGTATCTACCTCATCACAGGAGATGTTGGAAATGTCCTCTTGCATACACTGGGACCTTTTTATGAAATTTTCTTTCACGCCCATTTGTTCAGCTTCCAAAACAGAGTTACCGGTAATTTCTTCTCTTATATTGTTCTTAAGTTCTTTTAGACGAATGTTTTATTTCCCCTTCCTCTTATTCCACTCTTAATTTACTGATATAAAAATAATTGTAGCTTCCGAAAAGTATATGTAAATTCAGAATACAAACTTTTGTTAAATTAAATTATGTGCAGCAGTTTTGTGTAACAAAAACAAACTGTGTCTGTTACAGACACACAGACTGTGACAGATACAGGGACTAGACAGAAGTAAAAGTTAATATCACATAGGCCTGAATGGTAACATTCACTCCTGATTGGATATTTCTCATTTAAAATAGTAATAATAATTAGTAAAGAATCTTGCAGAACTGTAGCAGGCAGTTGTGACAAACTTCTCAAACTTCGGAATTTTATTTACATTTTATCTTTATACTTCGGAATAACATGAGCAACTCTGTATGTCTACTATATACTTCGTGTACTTTTGAACGAGCAATGACCTTCCACCTGCACATTCTTTACGTAACATCACTACACTCGCATACTACATAAACACTGAATAGATTTCCATAACTACAGTGTGTTTCTGAATTCCTTTCACTACAATTACCTTACCTCATAGATGGAGAAAGAGGGAATGGGAAAGAAAACAAATTGAAATCTTACTGCAACACAAGGACAGGAATGAAGTAAGGCAGTTCTATAAGAATATTAATGCTGCCAGAAGGGATTACAAACCAAGGATAACAATATGTGCGAAGGAGGATGATACAATAGCGGCAGATAAAAACAGTGTCCTGAATAGATGGGCAGAATATTTCAATGGATTATTAAACGCAACATTAAATGAAGACAGTAGTAATGAAGAATATCAAATAGATCCAAATGAGTCTGTCATAGAACCACCTGATGAACTGGATATTAAATTGGCAATAGAAAATTTGAAGAACAATAAGTCCCCAGGAGAAGATAATTTACAGGCAGAATTGTTTAAGCAAGGGGGTCAAGTAATAATACGGAATATGCACAAGCTAATTAGCAAGATATGGGAGGAAGAAAAGATGCCAGAGGATTGGAAGAAAGGATTAATCTGCCCTATTTACAAAAAAGGAGATCCATTAAAATGCTCAAATTATCGAGGGATAACATTATTATTGCTTATAAAATACTATCCAGAATTATATATAATAAACTGGTGCCATTTGTAGAAAAGGAAATTGGAAATTATCAGGGCGGCTTTAGAAGAGGAAAATCCACAGTAGACCAAATTTTTACTTTGAGGCAGGTCCTTGAGAAAATAAATGAATTTAATATAAACACCCATCATCTATTTGTGGATTTCAAGGCTGCATATGACACAATAAATAGAGAGCAGCTTTATATAGCAATGCTGGAACTTGATGTCCCACTTAAACTAATTCGCTTAATACGAATGACCTTGGAAGGGTCGAATTGCAAAGTAAAAATCCAGACTGACATGAGTCATGAAATCCAATGTAATACTGGATTGCGTCATGGAGATGCCCTATCATGCCTTCTTTTTAATGTGGCATTGGAGAAAGTGGTTAGAGATGCTGGAGTACAGAGGGAGCACACCATATTCACCAAATCCGTCCAACTGCTTGGTTATGCAGATGATATAGATATAATTGGAAGATCCTTCTCGGCAATGTCAGAAGCATTTTTGGCCTTAGAAAGTAATGCAAGGAAAATAGGACTAGTAATAAACGAAAAGAAAACCAAATATATGACGTCAGATGTAAGGTATCTAGGAAGACTAGAAGTACATATAGGGAACTATACATTTGAAAGAGTGCACCAATTTACATATCTGGGATCCATAGTTCAGATGAATAATGACAATACACAAGAAATACAACAGAGAATCAACATGGCAAACAGATGTTATTTTGGGCTCCGGAAACATATGGGAAGCAATATATTAACAAGATCTGTGAGAGTCCTACTATATAAGACACTCATAAGACCAGTGTTATTATATGCCAGTGAAACTTGGACCATTACAAAAGCCAATGAGAATATTCTCCAATGTTTTGAAAGGAAAATATTGAGAAGAATATATGGTGCAGTGTGTGACAATGGGGTATGGAGAAGACGGTACAACCATGAACTATATGCACTCTTTATGGATACTGAAATTAGTAACTATGTAAAACTTAAGAGATTAAGATGGGCAGGACATGTATCAGAAAAGAGGAAGCTGAAATACCAAAGAGGACACTCATAATACAACCGGAGGGCAGAAGGAAGAAGGGAAGACCAAGAACGCGGTGGATAGACGAGGTGAATGGTGATGCTAGAAGTTACGGAATGAGGAATTGGAAGATGGCTGCACTTGACCGTGACAGATGGAGAACCTTTCTTGGTGAGGCCAAGACCCAGTGATGGGTTGTCGAGCCGATGATGATGATGATGATGATGATGACAATTACCTTACATTGAAAGTTATGGTATATCAATACCTTATACTTTATTCAATAACATTTGAGAAAAAAATTATTTAACTAACTGGGCGCCATCCTCAATTGTTCAACTAAACAAATGAAATTCCTTCAAGTAGTTCGTTACAATTAATTGCCGACAAGACAACAGTGGAGACGGGCACAAGTGCGTGTTTATAGAAATCATCATTTAAATTATTTACAACATTTATTTACAAAATTTACACCAATTAATCTAAGTCAAAAGATATGAAAAACAAAGACGATTATCTCTCTCCTAAAAAAATCTAGTTGAAAGTACGTAGGCCTAAATGTTATCTTTCTTTCTAATAGATGCTTTCTTCAATCTTCTTCTAGGTCCTTGGTCTGTAGAATTTACTGTCTTTTCAGTCTCACACTTATACTTCTAAATATCTTTAAACTAGAAAAAGTCTATTAGATTCTTATTCTTTTCTCACTGGCTTACATTCACCTATCCTTGACCTGAACTATAATTTGTAAGGCACCATGTAATATGACTTCTTACCTTCATTTTATGACTTCTATTACTACAACTTTGAAAATTATATTTCTATTCTCTAGACTGGCACATAATTTCAACATTTTTAATTATTAAGTAATTAACCAACTAAATTTCTTCCTTTCTCTACCTACACAAATATATTTGCTTTTCAGTATCATGTTACTAACAATTCACTTTTAGTGATAACCCCTCCGCAATCTTTGTAGCTTCGGGTTCCTTAATTCACCATCAAAGTTTTTAACATATAGGCCTACCTAGCCTATGGCTTATTACACTTCTGTATTTTTACTTAAATTCTTTCGTTTTAAGTCTGCCTAAGCCTAGATAGCCTACATTTCATTTTACTTTCCTTTAACTTGAGTTACATCTCTACCTTCCTTTTACTTGAGTTACTTTTTCTCTAGATTCACCCAACACTCTCAGTTAAATCCCTTTTTTAGAGTACTGATTAGCTTCCTTTTTCTCTAGATTCACCCAGCACTCTGAGTTAAATCCTTTTACAAGCGATTTCAGGCCTTTAAGCTTCTCATTCTCACTTCACAATCTTTATAATGAAATATTGTATATGTTACAGATGAACTTGTAAAAGAGCCAAACACTTTCTAGTCATCTCCCAAATCATGAAGATAAGGTGCCGACATGCCCCTGAGAACTGGCATTTCCTCCATCCTCTAACCTAACCAATTAATATTTCATCATAACATCCTCCAGAATTTCTCAAGATCTTGGAGCATAGCTTTTTAACTTCACTTCCTATTATAACTTGAATATCTTAACTCTTTCATTTTTCCCACTTACAACATTAATTCTTTCTTATTAACTCATTATTCTTAAAATATCTATAGGCCAGCAGATTAACCTTGCGTTCTTTCATAAACATTTAGTACGTTTACATGCAGGATTGAAATCTATCTGAATTCGATCCCAACTCAATACATTCCCTGTTTACATGTTAAGTTCTAGGAGTGTATCGAGATTTGTTGTACTATTGGCTACCTTGGTTATGTATGGTTATTTGTGTGGCTAACTTGTGTAAACAATTGCCGTGTTTATTCTGTGATTAAAAATAATAAAAAGTATGTGTTCTATTAATAATTTCTAGCCCGCTTAAACAAATTATAGCTTAAAAAAGTAACACAACAATATTAATATTATAGTGTAAGTAAATATTTTTGGTTAAATTGACGATCAGCTGATGGAACAAATGACGAATGCCATACAAGTGTATGCGTGCGCACCAGGATTGAGTTCACTAGCGTTTACATGGTTGAACATGACTTGAATCCGATCCGTTCCTCCATTTGCAGAGGATCAGATCGAAAATTCATTCTGGACTGAGTCCGCGTTTACATGACGGTCTCAATACGGGGATCGGACTCAGATCGATCTGAATCCTGCATGTAAACGTACTAATTGTATTTCCATACTAATAATAACCCATGTTCATCCTTCTTCTATTTTCTTAATAGATGTAAGAAATGTGTGGTGGTGGTATACAGAGATAATTTTCAACATCCTCTGTGGGAAAGATAGGTGATTATTCTAACTGTAGGCCTAATTCAGAAATCTGTGCACTTGATTTGAGGGATTATGTTCTTGAGCCTTTACCGGCTGACTACTTCCTTCCAGGCTACTGCATAGAGCAAGCATTCTCGGCACATCGCAAAAATAATCTGTCTGTGTTAAGATTAGTGAATTTATTTATTCATGAACAATGAAGCAGGGAATACTATTGTTAAATGCGCACACAAAACTTTCTTTTGGGATAAATACCTTAGAACTAGTTTCAACTACCATTGTAGTCATCCTCAGCTGAGGACTTGACTTCACTCTGTCATTCCCAATATGTATTAGTTATCTATAAAAGAAGCAATGAATGCTGACATTTTAAGCTTGTTAACTATTAAAATTAAAGAACAATTAAACCTCGGAATGAACTATGTACATTTCAACCATACAAACCCTCTAATAAAATACATTTGATTTTTAAAGAATTGCTCAATTTTTTGGTCAAATTGCTGTTTATGCTCCTATTCTTTCCTTTCTTTTTATGGAAGTTTCTAAATATGGGACTATTGGAGTGTTATTATTTCTGTTACAGAATTTGTTTATGTTTGGAGATAAAGATGGGAAGCAGTTTGAAGCAAAGCTGCAGCATCCACTGGGCGTGGCATGGAACAGACATGATCAGACTTTGTACGTAGCTGACTCTTACAACCACAAATTGAAATGTGTGGATATTGAGGAGAACATTTCCAAGACACTGCTGGGTTCTGGTTCACCAGGGAACGTGAAGGGTGCTTTTGAGGCAGCACAGCTTAGCGAGCCTGGAGGTCTATGTATCAGCTCTGATGGCACTCAGTTGTATGTTGCAGATACCAACAATCACACTATTAAGGTTATTCAGCTGCAAAATAAGATTATAGAAGAGGTAGGTAATGTTCTTATTTAAATATATTTTATTACATTTTACATTAGTGCTCACTCATGCACCCATATATGCTGCTAATTATATACATACATATTTGTGTGTGTGTATATATATAAACTGGCCATATTTTTCATGAGTCAAAGTGGGACACATTGATTCCGACAATCTAAACATAAACAGGAGGTTAAATTTTGACACGACGAGTTTTAACACGTTGAAGTTAGTATTGTAATATTTTTATATTACACATTTTAATAAAAATTATAACAATATCATACCTTCCTTTGAAATACATTTATTCCAGTAGCCTATTAGGGTCTAATGATAGTTCTCGGAGGATGCAATCTGCTGTAGCAACTGCGGCGATGACTTCAAAAACTTATGAAACTCAAAACAACTTTGTGAAAAATTAAACTTAATCATTAACAAAGCTTTAAGGGTGGAAAGTTGCAGGTGAGATTTTTCAGATGTCCACAGTATATTCATCTGGGAGAAAACTCTTTCAACCGAAGCATTGGTTCTGGGTAGAGAAAAAATGTACTGTGCCACTAGTGAGAGTTGACTAAGTCTTACATTGTTTTCCTTGAAATGAAGAAAACCCTCTGTCCACCTGTTGTCTACTGGAAGTGCTGCATCATTCCAATTGGATATTTTCTCTGCAGTGGCATATTTGGTTAAGCAGGAAAACTGATCAAATAGTTCTGAGTCATTTTCACTGTCAAAAAATCCTTTACTTGCCATAAAATCACAACATTTTTCCACATCAGACCATTTAGGAAGAGCTTTTAGTGATGACCATTGGAAATTGTTCATGTCTTTAAAATGGCAAGACCACTGGTCTAAATACTCTATAGCGGTTTCATAGAAAGTTCCTGCCACTTCTTCAACATTCTTCCTACTTGCCAATCCTTCTTCTTCAAGTGCACCAACAAGAACTCTTCCCTTATGTGGTAAAAACTTATATAAGACAATTTTTCAGAAAGATTGTCTCTTAGATCACTGATGGCTTCCATAACCGCTGTTGCAGAAATTAGGTCACCCTCAATTTTCAATACTACTTGGTGGAAAGTACTGGCTTGTGTGAAGACAAAATTTAACTACAACTCTGAAATGGGATTTTCAAAGAAATGTTTCAAGGAAACCGGACATTTTGTTTGATTTAAGAAGTACGATTTCAGTCCTTGATACATGTCAAGCATTCTCTTCACTGCTGGCATGAGTGCTAACCACCGTGTTTTGCTATACCCAAGGACTTGTCTATACTCAATGTCCACAAAATCACAGAACTCTTTCAACTCTAAGGCCGGGTGCAAGTTGAGACGCAGTTTGGTGAGGTGAGGTGAGGTAACTCACCGTGAATTTTGTGAAACACACAAATAAATACAACAGCGAATGTTCGTACGCAGGGTGAGGTGACGCAGTATCAGCGCGTCCGTGAGCTGCGAAGGTCTGTGACCATGCTATATTTCTCACTAGTGACTACAACCTGCGCGGGCTGAGCGCAAGTTGAGACGCAGTTTGGTGAGGTGAGGTGAAGTGACTCACCGTGAATTTTTGTGAAACACAGAAATAAATACAACAGCGAATGTTCGCACGCAGGGTGAGGTGACGCAATTGCATCGCGTCTGTGAGCTGTGAAGGTTTGTGATCGTACCACAGTTTTTCACTAGTGAGTACGGCCTGCGCGTGAGAAGTTGTGTTTGTCCACCATGGAGGAGAAATTAATCGAGTCAGTGCGAGCAAGAAAGATTTTATATGACACGTCCCATGTTGATTACTTGAAAGCAAAATTAAAATTGCAGATTTGGGACGAAATTTCTAAGGAAATTGGATTGAAATGTGGTAAGTTTCGTAAACAAGATTAATTATTTATTTATTTATTTAACCTGGCGGAGTTAAGGCCATAAGGCCTTCTCTACCACTCAGCCAGGGCAAAAACATGATAATAATAATAATGATTAATAATAAATTAAAGAAGAACTGATATACATGAATACAAGAAACGTACATTAAATACAAAGAAAAAATTCGAACATAAGTACTTGAATAATATGAATATGTAATACAAATGACTAAAATAAAATGATGAAAGAAATAAAAAAGATGAAAGTCTAAACAAATACATTCTTAGTTTTTACAAAATATAATGAAAATTAAAATATATATTACTAATTAGCATCAATTCCTAAATGTTATTGTTATTATGAGGGTACAAGGGAAATCGGTAGTAGTCCGTGTTATTTGACTTTGAGGTAGTAATGCCTTCTAGTAAATTTGTAATGTTGGAATTAGTTTAGGGATAAAGCGGCAATATTATAGGTAAAATAAATTATATAAAGGATCGTATTCCATGCAGTGGTAGAGGTGAAATATTGATGTCCGCTCTTCTCTTCAACTCATCATATTTATTGTTTATCAGTTTGTTTTTATGGTCTTTTCAATCAAAAGCGTTTCTTGCACTAATTTCTATACAATGTGTTCAATTTGTTCTTCTATAAATGCCTCTTTTTTTTACCACTGCCGTTTTCCGTTTACCACTGTACCCTTTATCTGTTTTAGAAAACATTTTATATACAGTAGACTTCCTGCAAAGATATATATATATATATATTCTAAACAGATATATGTCATAACTAGTATGAACTGTAATAACGCATGACAAGAATTAATTAGTTGGGAAGTTTCAGATTTGTAAGTAAAAATAAAATGAAGACATATTCTTGAAATGTATTTTCAACTAAGTGGAGGGAAAGGAAATAGACATTAAATCCATGTCTGGGATATTAATACAAGTAAGAATCAGCTTGAAAAATTTTATGTCATAACCGGGATTTGAACACGGATCTTCAGCTTAACGCGCTGATGCTCTACCATTGAGCTACCATGACAACATGCCAGTATGACATCAAATTCCTCAACTGATTCAGAAGACAAGGCAGACCACAGGAGGTTTCTTTGTTGAGAACACACATCCAATGGCGTCCTACATTTGTAGGTACTTTGAAGCCAAGTTATTATTTATATACTATTAATTAAGTGGAGGGAAAGGAAATAGACATTAAATCCATGTCTGGGATATTAATACAAGTAAGAATCAGCTTGAAAAATTTTATGTCATAACTGGGATTTGAACACGGATCTTCAGCTTAACGCGCTGATGCTCTACCATTGAGCTACCATGACAACATGCCAGTATGACATCAAATTCCTCAACTGATTCAGAAGACAAGGCAGACCACAGGAGGTTTCTCCGTTGAGAACACACACAATTTTTCAAGCTGATTCTTACTTGTATTAATATCCCAGACATGGATTTAATGTCTATTTCCTTTCCCTCCACTTAATTAATAGTATATAAATAATAACTTGGCTTCAAAGTACCTACAAATGTAGGACGCCATTGGATGTGTGTTCTCAACGGAGAAACCTCCTGTGGTCTGCCTTGTCTTCTGAATCAGTTGAGGAATTTGATGTCATACTGGCATGTTGTCATGGTAGCTCAATGGTAGAGCATCAGCGCGTTAAGCTGAAGATCCATGTTCAAATCCCGGTTATGACATAAAATTTTTCAAGCTGATTCTTACTTGTGTATTTTCAACGTTTATAAATGTTTTGTAATTATGTACAGTAAAATAAATACATTTCTCCATGTTAAGGAACAGACGATTTGAAATGATACATTATCTCAGAATGATTTTATTTACTACGAACTACCAATTAGTTCTATCACTTTATCATGATTAACTTTTTCACGATTTTCCGTTCAGAGTTGGGGTTTAAACCTTTCCTTAACCTTAAAGAAACTTAGTATCTAAACCGGAATTTGAAAAGTAACTTTAATTGAAATTTCAATGCTTGAGAAAAGAAATGGTGTTACAGTGACGTTACAAAATAAGAAACATTAGACAACGTAAGTTATTACATTTATTAAAAAGTATATATGTATTATGTCTTAAAGATGAATTTTTATATCGTCATTATTATGAGACACAGGATCCGAAGCACCTTATGATTGGAACTAAGTTAGGTTGATGTGGCATGGAGTTGCGATGAGTCATCGTACTGGATACAGTCTCGTTGAAGACACAAAGAAAAACTTATTACCGCTTTAGGTAAAACCGATGCTTCTTGTATAACGGTAGCTCAATCCCTGATTTCGAAAGTTATTTGAAACTTTAAAGTTTATAAAGGACAATTTTGGGTGTGTAAACAGAAGTTATGCAGTGTTTTCATACAAAATAGTGGGCTAAAAGCGATGCGTTACATAGTAAATAAATTTAAAAACATACAACAAATATCGTACTAGCAGTCGAAATATATATATGCACCATTAACATCCTTGCGATGTCGAATTCGTCCTTAAGGATGAATTCTCCGTGTGTCTTTCTTTTCTTTAAATAATTACTTTTTGGAAGCTTTTCGTGTAATGTTGAAATTATTTGTTCTTCGAGTTTATCTGACTCTGGTTCTGAACTTAGTAGTGATTCTATGTACATGGCAGCCATCGCGCACATTGCTCACTGTCTCGTAAGCACGCAGTAGTGATAGAACTGCTTCCCAACTTTCGCTCTCCCTGCGCGCAGTTGATTGAATCCTGCTTCCCGGCGTCACTCTGCGTCACCTCACCTCACCAAACTGCGTCTCAACTTGCGCCCGGCCTTATTGTATAGATATAAAAGTGAGAGTACACCTTAACAATTATGTTTTCCACATCAATAGGTAAACAATCACAAGACAATAATTCTTGCGGGAATACACAGTGAAGTGGTTAAATTAAAACAACACAATTATTTTTATCACTCAACTTCACTTATTAAGTAGATAATTACCCATAACGCGTTTCACAAGCTATAGCTTGCATCTTCAGATGGACACTGCCGGTTTCACTGGATTGCTGGTAGATGGCTCTGTAGGAAGGATCCATCTTGCGATCAAGTAGTTTTCATTTGGTATGTCAAAATTAACTAAATTGTTCTTGTTCTTGTTCCTTTCTTTCCCATATACTCAGGTCCACCGGTTTATTTACACATTTTATTATTGTCAAATTCATGTTTTTCAGTCCAGTAATGGTGGGCCACCGCTGATTTATCTAATTGCTTGTACCTAATATTTCTTAAATGCTCTTTGTGCCTGCCAGTTAAATTTCTTTTTGTTTTGCCAATATATGATTTGTCACATTCCTTGCATTTTATTTCGTAGATGCCCGGATTCTTGTTGGGAGGAATTTTGTCCCTCTGTTCTGATTTTAGTAGATTTCTAATGCTTTATTGGTTAGAAGGAGCCAATTTAATGTTCACCTCTTTGAATACTTTTTTGAATTTGTGATGGAATTTGGGGTGATAAGTGAACTTCTTGATTACAGAGTCCTCCTTGATGCACCTCAGGGTGCTCTGATTCTCAATTTGTTTCTGTTCTTTAAATTTTCTAATTCTCTGGTGAACTAAATCAGAGCTGAAACAATTTTTCTGCGCTGTGCTAATGATCCGGTTGTATTCTGCATTGTGTCCAGATTTGCTTAAGGGTAAGTTCACTAATCTGAACGTGAGGCTATTTAACACAGCATGTTTGTGTTCCCTAGGGTTATACCCCTCTTGTTTAATATAATTATCTGTGTGTGTACTCTTTCTGAAAATTCCAAAATCCAGCTTGTTCACGTTTCTAATTATTTTCAAATCTAGGAACGGTAGGAAATTTTTTGATTCTCTCTCTTCTGTGAATTTAATAGAATGGTTCTGTAAGTTTAGTAACTTCAGAGCATCATCGGCTAGTTCTCTATTGACCACTGCGAAAATGTCATCGACGTATCTGTACCATAGATGGAACATATGAGGGGCCACTTTGGTGATCTGGGTTTCTAAACTGCTCATGTATAATTCCGCCAGGAAAGGGGACAGAGGGTTTCCCATCGCTAGGCCATCCTTCTGTTGGTAAAATTTGTTCCTGAAGGAGAAGAAGTTTTGCCCAATACACAATCCGGTGAGAGAAACATATTCCTCCACTTCCTCTTTCTCCAAACCTATGGTTGACAACCAATTCTCCAGTTTAATCAGTAACTTGTCGATGGGGACACTGGGAAATAATGATACCACATCAAAAGATACCAAGAGGCTGTTCTCATTTTTCTCCATATCTTTGAGTCTCTCTACTAGGTCGAAATTGTTCTTGATGCTGAGGCTATCAAATTTCGGTAGTGATTGAAATTTTTCTACTAGCCATTTCAATAACTTGTAAGTCGGAGAATTTATAGTGTTTACTATAGGCCTCATTTTGTTACCCGGTTTGTGGATCTTTGGTAAACCGTAGATTCTGGGTGTGGTTGGGTTGTCCACTCTGAGTTTTTTCATTACCCTTTCCATCATTGTTCGCGCAAGCAACATGTTTCTACTTTAGAATGTTTCAAACTGTCCGCTTGCAATGTCCCGCTTTGATTGTCATCTTATTCCCGCCTCAAAGCATTGTGGGATCATGCATGACTTGCTAATTTCTTTTGTTATATGTGGTGGTGTAGCGTCACGCCAGTTAGTATTGAACGAGACCTCACGCAGATAACAGTGTATCTAGTAGGCTCGAGGAATTCCCGCTTTTTCTACCAAGTTTCATTAAACTTGCTCTGGAAGCGGTGAATTAGACACAATTGTGCGCAATTGTGGCTCTCAGTAATTATTCATACATAATTACATATAATTCATCAAATTCGCGAGTGAATTCTCCGAGTTACAGAAGTTTGATATTACGCAACAGTTGTGCAACCAACGCTACATGTTACAGTGCTTATATCAGCTTTTACGACTAAACTACATGCAAAAGTTTAGTATTAACTTCAAGAGCAAGTTAATCTACGCATTTTAAGATATTATTTGTCAAGGTTTTCAAGAAATTAATATTTTCAACCACGTGTGATAACGTACTCTTGCATCTTATGTATCAGTGTTTCTATTTCAATTATTTTAAATAATTATTGTGTGTGAATCTAGTAAGTTGTGATTATTTCACGTTTCGATTGTTTTCCTTAAGTAGTCCGTGGATTCCTGATACCAGTGTCCTGAGGTTACAGTCTATTGCTCTCATTTTGATTCTTTCGAATCTGGTCCTCACTAGCTATTCAGAGGTGGCTAATCTTTCCTATCTTATGCACTTCCAATTGAAGTCCCTTCCAAACCTAAAAGCAACGTTTTATTTCCTATTTGAGAAGTACCTTAACCTAACATTTGCTCCTTACGGTCCTGACCCTAACATTGGTCCTAAAGACTTACATTGCCCTCTCGGACCGGATATATTTTCCGGCCGTCCCTTACATTGGTTCCTCAACGGGCCGGACTACTAAGAAACAATTTCATTATTCACACACATATATATGGTTTGTCTCGTCTTATCGATCTCGTTCATTGTATGCAGACTCAACCGCGACGGCATCCGCGTATTCAAGAGCTACGATTTCTAGTACATAAACTCTGTATCATCTATTCGGCAGTGCTTCAGTACTACAGAAAACACAACAGCTCAAAAGACATCAAGAAAGCAGTGAACAGCTGACTCACATATTATCGTGCAGCAGTGGTAGAATTCAACTGTCAATTTCAAGTAATTTCCACATTTCACACACAACATGGAAGGTGATTTACGAGCCTTAATTAGACGTAGAGGCGTTATTAAGCGAGAGCTTACTTTTCTACAAAAGTCTTGTGAAACTGCAAATCAAGACACCGATGTGTTCTTATTAAAAGTTAAATTTGACAAGATAAATGAAATATGGGACAAATTTGATATTGTTCAAACACAAATAGAATCTCTTGTGGAAGCAGAAGAAGATTTGGATGAACATGCAGAATACAAGGAAGGTATGATGAATGGTTACTTCGAGTTAAAAGCTAAACTCAGTGCAATCCTATGTCATCACGAGCAGCAAGTGCATAGTGCAAACTCTGTGAACAGTCAGCGATCTCATAACAGTGCCAATTCACATCATACTTGTCATTCAGCTGTTTCTCAGTGCAACAATAGGCCAATACAACTTCCTGCCATACAGCTTCCAACCTTCTCTGGGGACATAACAACGTTCAAACATTTCCAAGACACGTTTGGCAGTCTTGTAGCCAATAATGCAGCCTTAGAACCGATACAGAAATTGCATTACCTTCTGTCATCATTAAAGGGCCAGGCACACGCACTGATAAAAAATCTACCAGTGACTAGTGAAAATTTCAGTGTAGCATGGAATCTAATATGTTCCAGATACGATAATACAAGAATTATTGCCACAGCTCACGTACGTAATCTACTCTCTTTACCAACGATGAAGAGTGAAAATGTGAATGATCTTCGTAGTATTCTTAACAAATTCCAAAGCAACATATATGCTGTGGAAGCTTTACATGTAGAGATACCATTACAAGATATTATACTCATGCAGTTAATCTTGGACAGCCTTTGTGAGAGCGTACGAAAAGAGTGGGAAGGAAGAATTGATTCTCAGAACTTCACACCACTTCAAGACCTCATCAAGTTTTTAGAAGCTAAGGCAAATTCCCTTGAAGTATTGGCAGATGTAAACAACACGTCCAGCCCATCTAAGCACAAAGGTGAGCAAAGTACGAAGAAGAAGTCAGAGAAACACACTCGTCATTCTTATGTTGCGACAAAAGAAGACAAGTGCCCATGCTGCGATGATAATCATAACTTATTAAATTGCAAGAACTTCCAAGAACTAAGTGTATCACAACGATGGAATGTCATTAAATCTAAACGCTTGTGTGCTAACTGCTTCTCTCCTAACCACAGAAGAGATCAGTGCAAGCTAAAATCATTTTGCAAATGTGGAAAAGGCTTTCATAGTAAATGGTTACACAATGACACACAGTCAAGTGAAAAGGTTTCTCGACAGAATCCCTCTTCAGAAAGTTCTACAGCCAGCACGGCAACAAACATTCCAGCTAGTTACTGTTCTATAAAAGAAAAGGCTAGCCAATGTGAAATTCTTCTTGCAACTGCAGTGGTCGAAATAGAAGACAAAAATGGAAAACTTGTAAAATGCAGAGCTTTGCTTGATTCTGGTAGTCAGATTAATTTCATCACGGAAGATTTGGCAAGGAAATTACAATTACCAACTAGCGCAGTGGAGACTCACATAAGAGGTATCAATGGCACCTCAGCTTGTGGTCACAGCATCACTATTAATATGAGATCCAGGATCCACGCTTTCCAAGCTAACCTAAACTGCCTAGTTCTACCTCACATTGTAAATAAGCTTCCTGCTGTCCAAATTGACCCCTACAAATTCAATATTCCCAGTGAACTTCCATTAGCTGACCCTAAATTCCATGTACCTGGTGATGTACAATTGCTAATTGGTGCCAACTTATTCTTTCAATTAATCACAAACGAAAGAATAGTTAAACCAAATCAGCCTGTTCTGACCAACACCGAGCTTGGTTGGATAATCAGTGGTATAGTTCCTAAGTCTGCCATTAAAAACAAGAAGGTGACGTTCTCACAGCATAACTTGTTTGTAACTGTCGACAACGTGGACAGGCAACTAAGGCAATTTTGGGAGCTGGAAGACTTCCCCAGCGCAGTACACACCAAAGAAGAACGTGAATGTGAAGAACACTACGTAGAAAACACCACTCGTGCAACTGATGGTGCATTCGTAGTGCAGCTCCCCAAGAATCAACCTGTAGATTCTCTGGGCGAATCTAGGCAACAAGCTATAAAACGCTTAGGACACCTGGAACGCAAACTTGAAGCTAACCCTAGCTTAAAAGAAGACTATTCCAAATTTCTGGAAGAGTATGAAAATCTAGGCCACATGAAGAAGGTTTCACTTCCTCAGCCTGGAGAAAAATGTTACTACTTGCCGCATCATGCTGTTATAAAGCCTAGTTCAACTAGCACGAAAACCCGAGTTGTATTCGATGCCTCAGCAAAGTCGTCTTCAGGCAAGTCATTGAACGACATCTTGAAACTAGGGCCAACTATACAAGACGATCTTTCATCTATTGTACTTCGGTTCCGCACCTACAAGTATGCATTTTCAGCAGACATTTCTAAAATGTACAGGCAAGTAAGGATGCATAAAGAAGATCAGAATCTTCAAAGAATTGTGTGGCGTTCAAGTCCTAATGAACCCATACAAGACTACGCTCTAACTACTGTCACTTATGGTACCAAATCTGCATCATTTTTGGCCATAAGATCTTTACATCAGCTTGCGCTAGAAGAAGAAGAGAAGTATCCGCTTGCTGCTCAGGCAGTACGGGAATCATTTTATGTTGATGACTGTTTAGCAGGCCACAATGACATCCAAGAAGCCCTGAAACTGCAAAGTGAGCTTACAGATATGCTCAATTGTGGTGGATTTCCTCTGCGAAAATGGTGTTCCAACCATGAAGCTTTATTGGAATCAGTACCTCCTTCACATCGAGAAACTCAATTGCCCCTGGCACTTGATAACAATGAAAACATACATGCCCTAGGCTTACTTTGGCACCCAGTTAATGATAAATTTCAGATCCAATCACATCCTTCACTCCAAACCCATGTGCAAGGTAAACTAACCAAACGAAATATCCTTTCACTTATTTCATCTATCTTTGATCCGCTAGGATTGGCTAGTCCTATTGTCATAAATGCTAAAATCTTTATGCAATCTCTCTGGATTGAGAAATTAGACTGGGATGAAACCGTACCTGTGCATCTGGTGGAGAAATGGCTGGAAATCTGTAAAACATTAGCTACTATTCACACCTTGCGTATTCCCAGATATGTGCTTACATCTGGTACAGTGCAGGACATTCAATTACATGGTTTCTGTGACGCCTCCGAGAAGGCGTATGGAGCTTGTATATATATTCGTTCTGTAAATAGTGAAGGTGAAACTACTGTTCAATTATTATGTTCAAAATCTAAGGTTTCTCCTCTAAAGAAGCAAACCATTCCACGCCTTGAACTCTGTGGTGCACTTCTGCTAGCTAAATTATACAACAAAGTGCTAAGTGACCTCAAGGTACAACCTTTACAAAATCGTTTGTGGTCAGATTCTACAGTGGTACTTTCTTGGCTCAAAACTGATGCACGAAAGTGGAAAACCTTTGTTTCAAATCGTGTGTCGCAGATACAAGAACTTTCGGAGACTGCTACATGGCGACACATTGCCACACATGAAAATCCAGCAGATCTTGTCTCAAGAGGAATTTCTTGTGAGCAGTTATCTGAAATCGATTTGTGGTGGCACGGTCCTAACTGGTTATCTTCACCAGAGACAGCCTGGCCAAAACAACCACAACAATTAAGTGTTCCTGATTCATCAGAACAACTTGCAAATGTCTGTCTGGTGTCAACAAAGGAGAGAGAACATTTTCTTACAACATTCTCAGATCTCCGACGCCTGCAAAGAGTAACATGCTACATGAATAGATTTATTGCTGCATGTCGCCATGAAACAAAATTTCATGGACCTATTACAGCTGAAGAGCTTCAACAAGCTTTACAAACTTGTGTTAAAAGTGCTCAGCATTCATCTTTTAAGAGTGAAATTGCAGATCTTAAAAATCTGAAAGAAACTTCTGCGAAAAGTTCTATTCATACATTAACACCATTTCTGGACGAAAATGGTCTTTTACGAGTTGGTGGTCGCATAGATAAATCTCATCTTGCATATGATGCTAAACATCAGATCATATTGCCAAGCAAGCACCATCTAACTGCTCTAATTGTAAAGCATGAACATTTTAAGCTTTTACATGCGTCACATCAGCTTACGATAGCCTCGTTAAGACAAGCATATTGGATCCCTTGCGTGCGCAGACTAGTGAAATCTGTTCTACACAAGTGTCTGACTTGCTATAAACTAAAGGCACAATCTGCTCAACAGCTAATGGGCAATCTTCCTAACTACAGAGTAACTCCTGTTAGGCCCTTTCTACGCACAGCAGTAGACTATGCTGGTCCCTTCAGCATAAGATACGGATCGCCTAGAAGTAAAATCATTGCCAAGGCATACGCTGCAATCTTTGTATGTCTTGTAACTAAAGCCATTCATATTGAATTGGTATCAGACCTCACATCAGAAGCTTTCTTAGCCGCGCTAAGAAGATTTACTTCCCGTCGTGGCCTATGCAAGGATATCTTCAGCGATAACGGTACTAATTTCATAGGCACGAATCACAAATTGAAAGATCTTCGTATTCTACTACAATCCGAAGAATTTCAGAAGTCAGTTCAAGATTTTGCTGCAACCAATGATTATACCTGGCATTTTCTTCCACCGTCATCTCCTCATTTCGGTGGGTTACATGAAGCTGCGGTGAAATCTATGAAGTTTCACCTAAGGAGAACGATGGGTGCACAAATCCTTACATTTGAACAGCTTTGTACGCTGCTCACTCAGATCGAGGCTTGTTTGAATTCCAGACCACTCGTTCGTCTTAGTGACGACCCAAACGACTGTTCATATCTTTCACCTGGGCATTTCCTCATCGGTGAGCCTCTCACGTCCCTGCCATCTCATCCTCCCACAGATGATATGAAATGTCTTGAAAAATGGCAAATTCTACAAAATCATTTGCATCATATATGGAAAAGATGGTCTTCCGAGTATTTGCATACACTTCAGCAGCGACAAAAATGGTCATCTTCCAGTGAGAATCTGCGAGAAGGCATCTTAGTCATTCTGAAGGAGGACAACGTAGCCCCACTTCAATGGAAGATAGGCGTCATCACCAAGGTGCATCCGGGAGAAGACGGTCTAATTCGTGTGGCGACAGTTCGCACTCCTAGTGGTGAATACAAGCGCCCGGTAGTGAAATTATGTCCATTGCCAGATCAATAATAAGTGTAATACAGTGCAATTAATATTTCATATCTCTTTATTGTTTTACAAGCAATTATAGTGTAGACAAACCGTTACATTGTAATAAGTGTTATTTGGTTTTCCTCCTTACACAATAAGGTTTTACTTTTCGGAGATAAACTGTGTTATTGTGATGTATATAATAAGTGTTTTCCTTTATGTTATTTGTCCATTTGAATGTATTTTTTATAGCTTGCTCTTTATCTATTTTGTTGAACTAAATAGTTCAAAGGGGTCGGTATGTTCGCGCAAGCAACATGTTTCTACTTTAGAATGTTTCAAACTGTCCGCTTGCAATGTCCCGCTTTGATTGTCATCTTATTCCCGCCTCAAAGCATTGTGGGATCATGCATGACTTGCTAATTTCTTTTGTTATATGTGGTGGTGTAGCGTCACGCCAGTTAGTATTGAACGAGACCTCACGCAGATAACAGTGTATCTAGTAGGCTCGAGGAATTCCCGCTTTTTCTACCAAGTTTCATTAAACTTGCTCTGGAAGCGGTGAATTAGACACAATTGTGCGCAATTGTGGCTCTCAGTAATTATTCATACATAATTACATATAATTCATCAAATTCGCGAGTGAATTCTCCGAGTTACAGAAGTTTGATATTACGCAACAGTTGTGCAACCAACGCTACATGTTACAGTGCTTATATCAGCTTTTACGACTAAACTACATGCAAAAGTTTAGTATTAACTTCAAGAGCAAGTTAATCTACGCATTTTAAGATATTATTTGTCAAGGTTTTCAAGAAATTAATATTTTCAACCACGTGTGATAACGTACTCTTGCATCTTATGTATCAGTGTTTCTATTTCAATTATTTTAAATAATTATTGTGTGTGAATCTAGTAAGTTGTGATTATTTCACGTTTCGATTGTTTTCCTTAAGTAGTCCGTGGATTCCTGATACCAGTGTCCTGAGGTTACAGTCTATTGCTCTCATTTTGATTCTTTCGAATCTGGTCCTCACTAGCTATTCAGAGGTGGCTAATCTTTCCTATCTTATGCACTTCCAATTGAAGTCCCTTCCAAACCTAAAAGCAACGTTTTATTTCCTATTTGAGAAGTACCTTAACCTAACATTTGCTCCTTACGGTCCTGACCCTAACATTGGTCCTAAAGACTTACATTGCCCTCTCGGACCGGATATATTTTCCGGCCGTCCCTTACAATCATTATTTTATGCACTTTATTGATGCTATTGTAGAAGTCCTTAGTGCATTTAGTAATTGGGTCCTGTATCGCATTATGTATAATATGGGTACCACATCCTTTACCAATTAGTTCCCTACCCAAAAAATTGTTCAGTTTCCTGAAAGTATTGTTAAGTCCTTTCTTTGCTGCGCCTCCAAAATTACTATTCGTATTGTCGCCACAAAACCTGAAGATCTTACTTGCAATATCATTTTTTACTAGCACTTCTTCCAAGTACTTCACGACAAGGTCAGATGTTTCACTGGGTTGAGATTGAAGGTCTAGTATTTTTACTTGAACACCGACATAAGGGTCATAAAACCAAACAACAACTGGGAATACTTTAACATTTCTGTGCTTCGAAGCATCCGTTAACAGTGTAAAACAATGTGCCTGCATGAGTTGTTTTTTGAGTTGTTGTTCAGATAAAGGGGCAAACACTTTAGTAATTATAGATTCACATTTTGTCCGTGCACATCTGAATTTGGGCTCCAAATATGTTTGGAGAAGTTTCGAAGCGCAGTCACATGAGCGAAAGCTTTGATTTTCTTGAGCTGAATGGTAAGCCCACGCCCCTTCAAAGCTGCGATTTCCAAGTCTTTGGACATAGGTGATGCATTCCTGAAAAAACTTGTCAAAGCTTTACTTGAACTTGCACTATTTTCAGTAGATTTATGTTTGGAAGATTGCAAATGTTTGGTTATGTTATGTCCACCGCCATGTGCAACGCTAAATGCTCCCCCAGAAGACCTGCTTCAAACATCACTGTCGGAAATTGTTCTTTCAATAAAAGGGAATTTATTTTGCAAATCCTTACTAAATGTGCATTTGCATTTAGGCATTGTGCATTTACAGACAAATACAAATATTCACTAAATGCTCCAAACCAAGTCACACCAAACCAGAAACTGTTGTGAGGTGTGAACGAGAAACGGAAGTCCGGAAGTTTCGAGTATCGATTTCACGAGAAATGAATTGATATAGACAAACGTCTTTTTGCCAGTTTCTATTAAAGTGGGATGTTTAAAATTCTCAGTCTGTAAAGTAGAACATTTAATTGTCCCCATAGTGTTCAAGAGGACAATGGGACAGAATGCCTAAAACAGGGATTGTCCTGCCGAATCCAGGACATCTGGTCAGTTTATATATGAGAGTTATTGTTGTACTGAGGGGAATCTTTAAAAAGTTGCATGCAAATAAGCTAAAAACAATGTACATACATACTAGAAGAATTTATTTAAATCGGAAATATAAACTGTAACATGATGATGATGATGATGAGTGTTCTGCCCGAAGGCAGGTCCAGACCCGGGACGAAGCCATGGGGTGATGACCACGACTCGTCCGAGGTGATTCAGGCAAGGGTGATACCGCGGAGATTTGCCATTGCCTCTCGCGGGATGGGGATGAAAGGACACAACACAACACCCAGTCCTGAACCCAGGAAGGAAATTTTTCACTGCTGAAAAATCCCCGACCCGGCCAGGAATCGAACCCGGGCCGCCAGGGTGGAAGGCAGTCACGCTACCAACTCACCCATGGCGGCGGACTGTAACATGATACATAGTAACATTGAAATAAATTGTACTGCATGATGTTCATTTAATAAAAATAAAAATACAGTATATCAATAAAATTTCTTTGCTTTCCTTTGCTGGTAATTTTTTTTAATTACTGATTTTCATTGAGTGGATGCCTAGAGCGTTTCACCTGCACACACAAAAATAATTTTGATACTGGTACTGGTTTCTGGTTGGTAGTTTAACATTACTTATTGCACATCATAGAAAGGTCAGTCTTGTAAAGGGTGGAAAGAGGGAATAAAGAGAGCAAAGAAGGAGACATTACAGAGTTGTCATGTAACTTAGTCAAAACTAAATCCATTTGCTCGGCATCCAATTTGAACTGCACTCTTCGTGTGTTGAACTAGCAAGTGAAATGGCCGTATGTTTTTTCAAACACCGTAAGGCAGGAATGCCCAACTTCTTTACTTACAAGGACAAATATTATGATGTGTGTTGACATCATAACTGCACATTATTTTTTAATGCAGTAAAATTATTATGAAATTTAAAATGATTATTTATTAAAATGCATTACATATTAAGACTCTTTTGAATGCAGTAAAATTATTATTTATTTTAATTCAGAACGCATTGAGAGCACTTTTTACGATGCAGTAAAACAACATTAATAGGGGCGGATTTCTATGACATGTCATATTTTTCCCCTTTGCATTATTTCATGTTTCCGACTAATTTAAACCCAATTCCAAGCATCCTGGTGAAAATGGAAAGGCTTTTATTGTGCATATAACTGCATATTTAGGAAATTTTCAACTATTGTAGCATATTTAGTATGAATATGCATATTTAGAGCATATTTTTGGCATATTTATGTGCATATTAAAGAAATCTTGAAGTTTCATATCAAATTTTGCATTATAATTATACTTTTTGAGAATTTACAGATATTTTAAATAATTAACATATTTTAATAAAATGAATTGTAATGAAACTTAAAAAAAATATTACACATTGTGTAAATGGTAAAGTCATATTTTAAATTTTATTGGTCATATTTTAATGTTTTTTAGGTCATAAATGGATGCATATATCCTATTTTTTAGGTCATAGGAATCCGCCCCTAATCATTAAAATGATAATAAATAATGAGAGCACTATTAAAATTATTTGTTAAAATGTAGTATACATTGGTTGCATTGTGGTTGTTCATCGGAAGTAACAAGTTCACCAAGGCAAATATCTGAAATTTTAAGTATAGATGGACTGAAGGATGGCCGAATTCACCTCAAATCCGGATTTTTAATTTTTGCTTTTGTTTGCAAGTTATGAGTGAAAAGCTGGCAGAAAATGTGAATTTTTTTGCGCTGTCGAAGCATCAGTTTTTGGTAATACATTTCAATTGTCAAATCAATTGCAGGTGGCTTTGGCTTTTTTGTCATAACTTGGAAATAATAGCATCACAGTTTTTTCAATATATTGCATGGAATTATCGATCACATCGATTCTGTGAGCTCACCCTGGTCAATTCATTTGTTTATAATGTCAAAGCTTGCAGACATCTGAAATTCTCAACATAGACGGAAGACGGATATTGAATATAGGCCTAAATAGCAAACATTGATCGATTTGGACGGAACCCACTATGTAGGGGTTTTCTGGGCCAGAGAATTTGAATCTGAGGTCATCATGGAATCATGGAATCATGGAATGCACTCCAAAGTCGGATTTTTAGCAGTTTCATTATAATTATTATTTGTTTAGTTTATGAATGATTAGAATGTAAGTGTTAATAAATATAATCTTTTAATTATTTTGCTCTTACTTTTTAATTTTTAAATTAATTATTGTGGGCGAAGCTGTGGGCACCTGCTAGTCTTATATAATATAAATAAGACATTTTTCCCATCTTTGTAGAGGATATAAGGTTGTCAATTGCAATACCTTTTAATATTATTACCCTCTATGGAAATAAAATTAATTATTGATAAGTAAGTGAACTTGGATATCAGAATCAGCTCTAGATTGCTTATCTGTTTATCAGTGTATTTGTATAAAAATTTACATACCCATTTGCTTTTGACAAACAGAAATATTTGTTCATTTCAGTTAGCAGTCTTCTTACCATCAGAGTATAGAGAACCTCTTACAAGTAAGAGCATGACAGGAACAGTCGTTCCATCAGAAGTGAAAATAAGTTCATCTGGTGGAGAAATTCATTTAACTGTGTCAGTCGCTTTGAAAGATGGCATCGAGTTGACTTCTAAGGCTCCTCAGAAGTGGGCTATTGAATTTCCTGGTGAGTTGCTCTATATATTCATCATCATAATCCTTATTCTAATGAAGTTTTTGGCTGCTCAAAATCACTCTGCGCCTTATATTTGCATGCACCATAAATTTGCATAAAAAGGTATCGTGCTTATATCATGCAAACCTCTCCAGCAATGGATGTTCATTTTCACAACACAATGTTTGACCTGGGTGCCTACTTCCATGAGTTTTGGCTTGCAGGATAACCTTTCTTTTAAAACACACATCAGATGACATTCTCTTGGTTCTCTCCATGACAGCCTGCATCTACACTTATTAATAAATCCTTACTTCTACAAGTGTTATAGTCCAGTTATTCATTGCATGGCCAGGCGGCTTCCTTTCATTAGGAGGAAAAGTTTGCCGACAGCTCAACCCATGTTCTTTTAGTGTTACCGCACCAATCAGCTAGTTACCCCAGCCAATCAAAATCTAAGAATGTCCTGTGAAGATTTTGACAGCTACTCGTCAACTCCGCGTGGAGTGAAATGCGCGGTTGTAAGATCAAGTTACAGTAAACAATAACACGTGTGAATTGATTAAAGCGAAGAAAGAACTGAGGTCAGTGATAACAGTGAGAGAATATTGCAAAGTTGCTTTTTGTTTTGGAAAGCAGAAGCCAAGACTGATTTAGTCAGATCAAATAACTTAAAGAAACACCGAAACCTTTGAAGCCGACTGGCCATGCAATGAATAACTGCACTTTACCAGTTAATAACTGCCTTGGACATCTTCCAACAATGCAATGATAGCTAAGCACACAGAAGACAGAGTGTGAAACTTGACAAAGTAAAATATTTTGTGGCATGCCTTATATTCATGTTCAAACTTTATTCACTTGATGAAGGGAAATATTTTGAGGTGTGCCTTACATTCATGTGTATCTTTAATACATGATATGTTATACAGTGCGTTTCATGTACGAGTTGGCCAATCGTGTGAGTTTCAGCGTCCCAGCAGCCAATGATTGGGTAAATATCTACTCAAATATGGTGTATTGATTCAGGTTCTCACAATTAAAGTTAAAATTACAATGAAAATAACCACGTACCTCATCACAAGAGATGTTGGAAATGTCCTTCTCTTCCATCCACACAACACTGGCAACATTTTAGAAAATTTTCTTTCATGCACGTAAGTTCAGGTTCTGAGATAGTTAATTTATCTTGTGATATTGTCTTTAAGTTGTTCTAACAGTATGTGACTATTATTTATGGGGGAACTTGAAAAATAAAGTGTATAGGTCAGTTTCCCATACGTTAAAAGAACTTAAAGACAATGTCACACGAGAAATTAACTCTATCTCAGAAAGCTGAACTTATGCGTGTGAATGAAAATTTACTAAAAAAGTGCTAGTGTTGTGTGGACGCAAGAGGAGGACGTTTCCAACATCACTTGTGATGAGGTACATGGTTATTTTTATTGTAATTTTGACTGTAACTGTGAGAACCTGAATTATTACACCGTTAGTGGCTTTATTTGCGTAGAAATTCCACCCAATCACTCGGGAGTTAGAGCTGTGGCCGCCATGCCGCAGAAACTCGCATGATTGGGCAACTCTTACTATAAACGCACTGCATATTAGGCAACTGATATTATTAACTACCAGATTTTTCATTTAAAACAATTCTGATTTTCAAATCTGGGGGGAAAAAGGAACTTTAGAATTTCCAAAGATGTAACCATAATTAGTGAAGTAATTAGTGTTTGTCAAAATTAGAGTGCTGATAGCTAAAGCTCTACAGAAAAAGGGATGTGCTGTTCATGGTAAGGTCCATGGGCTATCCGATGAGGACTCCTATTGGCCAATTGATATACAGTAAAACTCCAATTCCGGGGTGCGCAGGCAAAGAGAGTTAAGTCCACCATCCTAAAAAATTGAGATATATCCATAGAGTTATAGATAAAAATGTTCTCTACATTTGTGTTAAGTCCAGTAAGTCATATTCAAAACTGTACGGTAGTTATGAATGTGTGCCTCATGGGTTTATCCATCTCTAAAGCTATGTTGGGCTGGTATAGTGTGTTAAGTCACTCTAATTCTCAGTAAAGAGAAAGTGGACTTTACTCTCTTTGCCCGCACACCCCGGAATTATTCAAACTCCAACTATCCGGATCGCTTTGAGGCTGTATTCAAGTGGTTTTTTGCAGCAGTGATCATTATGAAACTCCCTGATTGGTCGACTCCGCCCAACTCGGGTTGGTATATATATCCCCTACATGTCAAAACTCGACACTTCAGATTCCCTGAGGATGGAGGCAGCGTCAGCCTCGGAAACGTTGGACCACAACAAACTTCTCACCTGGCTGCAAACCCGAGAAGATTTTCTACATAAGATTCGCCAGGAAAGCCTCAAATCTTACATTATGAAACTATCTTTCAGGGCCAAATATTTTGAAAAAGCAAAACATATATGCGACAAAATCATGGGTGTGTTATCAAAATAATTTATCCTGAATGATATGTTCAAGATGTGACATT
Organism: Ectobius pallidus; assembly: GCA_964059195.1. Classification (NCBI taxonomy): domain Eukaryota; kingdom Metazoa; phylum Arthropoda; class Insecta; order Blattodea; family Ectobiidae; genus Ectobius; species Ectobius pallidus. The sequence continues at coordinate 99,925,200 of CAXKWD010000004.1, forward strand.
ATGTAATAGAGCGTAGGCTACTGTATACCCCCCATCCCCCCCCCCCGGTGGGAATTTCCGACACATATATTTTTTTGTTGGTATTGCCATCTAGTTTCAGTTTTTAGTTGTTTGCCCCTTATCAATTACAGCATTTACCCGGAAACCCCGGAAAACTAAGGAAATCCGGAGAAAATGAGTTTTTCTTTGTTCTTTGCTTCTAATATCCCCAGGGAATTTCTGACTCACATATTTTTTGTTGGTATTGCCATCTAGTTTAAGTCTTTAGCTGTTTGCCCTTTATCAATTACAGCATTTACCCGGAAAACTACGGAAATCCGGAGAAAATGACTTTTTCTTTCTTCTTTGCTCCTAATATGCCCAGGGAATTTCTGACTCACATATTTTTTGTTGGTACTGTCATCTAGTTTAAGGTTTCAGTTGTTTGCCCCTTACCAATTACAACATAGCCCCGGAAAACCACGTATATACGGAGAAAATGACAATGTTTTATTTTTTAAATCTATGTTCTTTGCTTCTAATAAGTTATTCAAAGGGAATTTCTGACTCATATGTCCTTTTGTTGGTATTGCCATCCAGATTAAGGTTTCAGTTGTTTGCCCCTTATCAGTTAAAGCCAATCCCCAGTAAACTCCGAAAACCACGGAAACCCGGAGAAAATAACTTTGTTTTAATTTTTTTAAATCTTAGTTCTTTGCTCCTAGTATTCAAAGGGAATTGGTGACTCATATGGTTTTGTGTTAGTATTGCCATCTAGATTAAGGTTTCAGTTGTTTGGCTCTTTTCATTTACAGCATATCCCCATAAAACTCGGAAAACCACGGAAATCCAGAGAAAATGAGTGATATAAATAAAAGAAAGCCACTGCTACCTAGCCGTTGCTTATGAGAAGGTTGAGAATCTAGCAACGGCTGGCTGTTTCAAATAAATAAAAAATTTCCCCTCCTTGCATAGCCGCGGCTCAGGCTACTGGTAGCAAGTGCTTGGACACCTGCATCCCATACCGCTCGACACATGACAGCTGTGTAAACAAACATGCCACTTGACTGTCTGTGACCGAGTTAAAATTTAAAGTTCAGTATATAATGTATAAAAGTATTGAATTTAAAGAAAGAAAAGCTACTTTGGGAGAAAGGAAAGAGACAAGAGAGTGTGAACATGTCCTCGTAGTTTTTACATCTCTAGGCCTAGTATTAAAAGGTCCTGGGTTCAAGCCCCAGTGTCAGAGGAATTTTTATCCTACAGTATTCTCTAGTATTCATGTTTTATTAGAAAACCTTGATTTTAGGGCACTAAAAATTATGTTTAGGCTTGTAAATTAATGAATTAAGCATTTAACTAAAACAGTAGACAGATATAATTTTACTTAATTTTAATAAACAAAAGTTAACATTTTATACTAATAAGCACATTTCGATATTTTGCTTACTTGTACCGTCATAGAAACGTATTATAGTTTAACATTTTAAATAATACTTAACAGAGTAGGCAATTGTCCTAAAATCACAAGTATACTTAGTACCTATTAGGTAAATAATTAGGATATTTTATAATCTTAGCAGTTTTAATAGTTTGCTCTTGTGCAGACTGTACAACTGAAGAGTCTAAAAGCTCTACCCCGTTTCTTTCATTCCCTCCAAGTATTTATGTTTGTTTGAAGAGGGGGCATAGTCAAATTGATAGCAAGACAAACAAACCCGGATAAGCTTTTAAGGGTGTGAGATTTGTTCAGATCAGCTTATTTTGTCCCACATAAAATAGCTTTGTAAGAGGATGGAGTTTCCATTTTTATTTCAATATGTTTTGCTATTAGTAAAGAAGGTAGGTCTACATATATATGTAGTTCTTTTATTAATATTTAATTATTTTCCATAATTAATTCATAAAATACGTTCGTTTTGAATCTACTTGCTACATAATAGATTTGAAGTTATTTAGTTTACAGCATTACAATTTGAAATAGTGTTAAAAGAATTATTCACGTTTGAAATATTTTAGTTCATATTGATAACGGTAAAATATGAGAATGTGTTAGACTTATAATGATGTATTATTTCATGATTATTATTATTATAATAATAAAGAAAAGTAACAAAGTTAAGTTACACATGTTTTACAATTTTATTGTACAACCGGTTCTTTACATCTGTGCACATCATAATCCTTACGTTCCTTATAAATTACTCATATTGGTTAAAAAGTCACCCCCATGAACCCCGCCAATACGATTAAAAACTTCACTTGAGCAAGCTGAGTCCGCAAATGAGGTGCCTCAGAAAAAAGCAAGCCGCTGCTACCAACAGAGAGTTTTATTTATACCAAATCCCAAGCAGTGGCTGAGCTGTCAAGGTCGTTGAGCAACGGCTAGGCAGGTGGTTGAGGAAGCCGCCTTTTATTTATACCAAACCAAGCAGCTGCTATGAATTAGTGAGTTTTGAGCCGCGGCTTGGTCTTATTTATACCACCAAATGACTTTGTTTTAATTTTTTTTTTTTAATCTTGGTTCTTTGCTCCTAGTATTCAAAGGGAATAATTGGTGACTCATGTTTTTGTATTGGTATTGCCATCTAGACTAAGGTTTCAGTTGTTTTCCCCTTATCAATTACAGCATATCCCCGGAAAACTCCGAAAACGACGAAAATCCGCAGAAAACGAGTTTGTTTTATTTTTTTTTTTAAACCTTTGTTCTTTGATCCTAATATTCGCAGGAAATTTCTGACTTACATATTCTTTTGTTGGCATTGTCATCTAGATTAAGGTTTCAGTTGTTTGTCCGTTATCAATTACAGCATATCCCCGTATAACCCGGAAAACCACGGAATTCCACAGAATTTCTAGAACTCGGAACTTGTGATCTACAGTCACTGAAACCGTTATTGCGTAATAATTCTTCTGCTTCAGGTGTGTCCTTTGCAGGTTCAAAAGGGTGAGTGTGTGGACTACGAGATATCTGCCATAATTTTGATGGTCACATGCAAAGAAAAGGGGAATCATATCTTCTAAACAAGCCAAGTGAAAGTTAAAGTTGTTTCCTTGGCGGCCTGTCACACTGAGCTTCGATCGAACAAGACCAGCCGACTGCCATCAAGCGCTCTCGGCTGAATTTCTGTTCCTTGTCACACTGCATCGAGCGTCATATATCAACGGGAATATTATAGGTTATGTACCTATATGATTTTACTAGGTCTACTCATCACTGTATATTAGAGGTAAAGTATATCACCTTATTAGGAATACGAATGCCTATTTCCTGCACATTATCATACTACATGTGTTGGGATGTAAGGTTTAATATTATGCCTACTATCTCAGGCTACATATGTTTACTTCAAGCTTCCACCAGTCGGCCGAGCGAAGAGGTTTGTTGTTTGTTGTAGTTCGATCGCCCACCGCTAGGTGCTTACAACTCGATCTATTTTTGTATTTTTTAAATTAAATTATATAAGAAGATATCGTTTTAAATGCCTTAAATGATTCGTGCAATTCTATTTCATTCAAATATAAGTCTAAAACGACATTGTGTAAGTTAAATCTTCCAGCATCAATTCTGAAATTCAGGTGGGTACGAAGTTTGCCATCGACTGGCGATTGAAAAACGGACAGGTTTGATTTCACAGACCAGATGATCTCTCGCCCTCGTTGTTGATTGCTGGCGATCGATGCTATGTGACTGGTACCACTGCTGTCTATAGGTTCGTTATACCAGTCGGTTGGACGCTGTCCCTCGATCGATCCAGTGTGACAGCCCCCTTAGTTGCTCGCTGAAATCTTAAAATCAATTACACTCTGTCCATATTACCAATCCAAAATTGTGCTGTTTTACCCAATCTCCCTTCTCTAACTTCAGCCAAGAAAGTTTGGTAGGGACTGTGGAAGGTTTGGCAAGATAAATTATCATTCACAGATGTCAAATTAGAATATGAAGGGTGTTCTGCCTGGTTTTCAATCGCTTTCATCCCTTCAGCATCAGGATTTTTTCCAGTATTCTTTGTCATGCTGTAATTGGTAAGGAGAAAATAACTGAAACCTTAAACTATATGGCAATAGAAACAAAAATTATGTGATTCAGAAATTCCCTGGAAATATTGGTATCAAAGAGCAAAGATTAAAAAAATAAATAAAAACAAAGTAATTTTCTCCGGATTTCCGTGGTTATCAGGGTTTACGTGGAAATGGTGTATTTGATAACAACTGGCAAACAAGGGCAAAGGGCAAACAACTGAAACCTTAAACCAGATGGCAATACCAACAAAAAACATATGATTCAGGAATTCCCTTGGAATATTAGGAGCAAAGAAGAAAGATTTTAAAGAAATTTTTAAAAAGTAAATTTCTCTGGATTTCCGTGGTTTTCGGAGTTTTCTGGAGATAGCCTATGCTATAATTCATAAGGGGCAAACAACTGAAACCTTAATCTAGATGGCAATACCAACAAAAAAACATACGAATCAGAAATTCCCTTTGCATATTAGGAGTAAAAAACAAAGATTAAAAAAATAAAACATAGTCATTTTCTCCGTCTATACGTGGTTTTTTGAGTTTTCCAGGGATATGCTGTAATTGGTAAGGGGCAAACAACTGAAACCTTAATCTAGATGGCAATACCAAAACAAAAACATATGATTCACCAATTCCCTTTGAATACTTGGAGCAAAGAACAAAGACTTTAAAATATTTAAACGAAGTTATTTTCTCCGGATTTCTGTGGTTTTCGAAGTTTTCCGGGGATATGCTGTAATTGATAAGGGGCAAACAACTGAAACCTTAATCCAGATTAATGCCATTAAAAAAACATGTGAGTCAGAAATTCCCTTTGAATATTAGGAGCAAAGAACAAAGATTTAAAAAATAAAACATAGTCATTTTCTCAGTATATACGTGGTTTTCCGGGGATATGCTGTAATTGGTAAGGGGCAAACAACTGAAACCTTAATCTAGATGGCAATACCAACACAAAAGCATATGATTCACCAATTCCCTTTGTATACTAGGAGCAAAGAACAAAGATTTTATAAAATTTAAATGAAGTTATTTTCTCCGGATTTCCGTGGTTTTCAGAGTTTTCCGGGGATATGCTGTATTTGATAAGGGGCAAACAACTAAAACCTTAACCTAGATGGTAATGCCAATAAAAAAACATATGAGTTAGAAATTCCCTTTGAATATTAGGAGCAAAGAACAAAGATTTGAAAAATAAAACATTGTAATTTTCTCCGTATATACGTGGTTTTCCGGGGATATGTTGTAATTTGTAAGGGGGAAACAACTGAAACCTTAAACTAGATGCCAATACCAACAAACAATATGTGAGTCAGAATTTCCCTGGGGATATTAGGAGCAAAGAACAAAGAAAAACTAATTTTCTCCGGATTTCCGTAGTTTTCCGGGGTTTTCGGGTAAATGCTGTAATTGACAAGGGGCAAACAACTGAAGACTTAAACTAGATGGTAATACCAACAAAAAAATATATGTGTCGGAAATTCCCACGGGGGGGGGGGGGAGGGTTTCATATTAGTGGCCCATGGTCTATAAGTACAGTACTGTACAATTTAACTTTTTCCTTTAAAGAAATGACATGTTTTCATGATTTATCTAATTCTCTGGATATTTGTATTTCTGGATCAGTTCAGGTCCCAATTAATCCGGATAATTGGAGTTCTACTCTATTAGCAATTCTTTAAGGCTCAGCTCACAATTATATTATTGATCCGACAGTGAGAATAGAATCAAGTAACATCAGCCTGCTCTAGTCCCTGAAGAGAAATGCAGAACTCACCAGCTGACCAGTCTCTTCTACATGAAAAAAATACCATCTTCCATTTAAGTCATTGTTTTGATGATTGGTGCTAGAGGCACAATGGCTATTATGCATAAAAAAGAGCTTTTTACTCTAAAATTTAACGTTTCTACTTGCATTCATAAGTAAAAAGCAGATAGATTTCCTACTCACTGCATCCACGTGACAGGAAGCTCTTAGAACTTCCGCATAGCACCTGCTTCAATTCCATATGCATAAAGATCGAGCAGTGGGAGCATTTACTTGGAAATTTGTGAGCTACCAAACATGACACTTCATGGAGGATTCACTTGGAATATATAAACATTCCAGAAAGAAGGATAAGCTACAAAGAACATAGTGACTCCCCCCTGGCATTGAAGATGAGCCAGAACAACCCCTGCGAGTTTTCCTTATGAAAATTTTCAAAATAAAATATATGAAGTTATATATTTTTACTTCCTTTCCTGTACATGTACTGTAGGTAGAGGAAGTATTGTGTATGACTCCGAAGATGGGTGATGATTTTCTCTTACTTATAATGCCACTTTACACAAAGAAAGGTTCGTTTTTTGCAATCTTCTTGAAAACAAATCTAACAATTTTTTAAAATTTTGTACTTGAGGTGCTTATTCTAGAGCTATATATATATATTTTTTTTTTTTTTCCAAAAATTTTCTGATGTGTAGTTATAAGTCAGGCACCATTCATAGAAACTCAGTCTTGCCTGATGCACGGTAAATCTTGGCATTAAGTTGATACAACTGAATTCATACTTCTTTCAACACGACCTGTTATTCTATATATCAGAATTTGAAATTAGAAAGGTGTATTGCCCTTGATTAGGTTACAGAAAGTTATGCGAGTGCATTAAATAAGATTTTATTTGGGTAGTGCATCCTTCAAATTCTTCATTTTTATTCCCTGTAAAATAAAAATTATAATTATTATCTGTAGTATATTTACCACTTGCAGCCATATAAATGTAAAAAATTATTATGGACGTGTTTATTTCAGATGCATCATGGTCTGCAAGTTTAGCCAGTGGAGAGTATGCTCCAAGCATGAATCTGCGCATTTGTGTACCTAAGAAGAAGCGAACTGCTCAAACAAGCTTCAGCATCAACTATAGACTGTATATCTGTATAGAACATTCTCAATGCAGCCTGCATAACTTCCGATTCATGATCACTGTAGCTTATGATAATGAAGCTCCAGGCACAGTTCAGCATCAAGTTTCGCACGTTGTTTCTATGTAAGTACCATAACATGACATCTATGATATAACCCAGTTTACTGTGTTTATGCTAGGTCCACTCACCTGAATTATATATGAGCAAATGAGCTTTACATACTATTACATGCTGTTTATTGAGACTATTCTACTCATATGCCACGTGTTTGATATTGACCAGTAACGTTTAGCAATTCCTCAGATATAGACCAATCAGATCGTTTATCTGATAAAATGCTTTCTATTAATATGAGGAAGGGATTTTAGCTGAAAAAATGGTCAGCTCGTTATTGGACATGCAAGCATCAATGTGCCTTGATTATTAAGTCACCTGTTCCCATTAAGCAGCACGAAAACAGATTATTTTATACAACATAACTTGTTTGAAAATTGAAATAATTTATAAATGTAAATTGGTTAAAATGCAGTTTCGATTCGGTGCAAGCCAGTTCGTGTGTCTGCTGTTAGCTTACCTGAATTAAGTTATGTATGTCTTACATGCACAATTGGTAGCACTGATTATAACATGGTAACTCGAATCGATTCATGGTCCATGGATGGTTGATTCATAGTATGCTGTGAACTCGCAGCTGTTAGTTTTGTTTTAATATAATAAAGCACGAAAGTAATTATTATTTGTATAATCCGTTACATTTTTATTCATGGAATAGTCTTAATAAATCCAACTCAAGTTGGTGAGTTTCATCATATAAATTTGTAAACTCTCGTGGGATTACCTGTGATAATAAGAGATTGTTTTCATGGGCATTTGCAAGATACCCCCTCTAGAATACCTTATGGTTTCATTAATTTTTGTTACTCTGTCTCTGTCAACCTTGGAGTTGTTGCAAGGAGAATAAAAAATATTTTATGAGTTTAGCAAGTATGTGAAGAAAAAATATCACTACGAGCCATGTGTGATATATATGCAAGAGAAGTATAGGATACCGAATTGTAAGTATTTTTGGTATGTTTCTCAGTGCTAAGGGAGTTGTTTCAAAATTTACTCTTAATATTTAAAAAAATTGTTGTTCTGTTTTACAGTTTATGGCTTTAGATGCATTACGAGATTCTTTAGCCATTATACACCATCACCTGTATATACAGTGAGTCTCAGACAGATTGGTTCCGCTTGTCGCGCGCCGTGTTTCTCTTGTGATGACTCAACACTACCCGCGTCGCGGCCAGCTGTGTCCCCGCAGATAAGTCAACAATTCCTGCATAGCCTGCAGTTGAGCATTGTTCTTGTGTTATACAGACGTGAAAGTGTTATTCGGTAGTTGTCACAACTAAAAGAAAACATTAGGATAGAGATAAACTCAATAATAACGGAAGAACAATTAATGCGTATTAATCGGAATTTCCTATCACGATGCCAAAAATGTGTGGATGTAGGAGGAGGACACTTTCAGCATCTCCTGTAATAAGGTAGGTGCCTATTTTCGTTATTTTCAAACTTATTTCATTTATTTTCATTGTCACGCACGGACAAGTCAGTCAACTGCCGGGGAGTTCCTTTGCCGCATACCGGGGATAGGAGCGTCATCTGGGGGGAACCCAACGCACGGCGCGGCGGCATCAATCTGACTGAGACTCACTGTATCATAGTACACTGAAACCTGGCTGTAATGGAATAATTTTCCATTGTAGCCAGGATTCCAGTGAATAAAGGAATTATGGTCAAAGGGAAAATCACTACGGAAATCTAAAATTATTGTAATTAAAGGAAATTGTGAAACCAGAATGTCAACGCTTTTGTTTTCATCATCTAAGTGAATAAAATAATCACTTTCATGATATTTTCAAGAGTGAAATTACAATAATAACAGTAACTCCAGCGGCACAACTTACATCTTCTTAGTCAGCTGGTATTTTTGGGTTTTTTTTGTTGGTTTTCTTCTTCCTTCTGTATGGCTATCTCCGGTGTGCTTTTTCTATGTCTGGTATTGAATTTCCGTTTCATTTTTTGTCATTAATTGTCATTTTCTTTTTGTCATCACAGTGACTGTGATTTTGATCGTAGTAATTTCTGTTGATTAGTTTGGTGTTTTATAAAATGAACCGTGTTATTTCTCAAATTTCAACCACTATCAAAACCTTAGCAGTGTTATAAAAATATTGAGAATGTTACATGAAAGAGTGGCCATATTTAGTTATGGTACTTCATGTGTTAGTGAAAACCATATGCTCTGCAGTGTGTGCTCATATGCTTTTTCTGTACCTCATGGTGGCTGAGATGACTGTACAAGACACATTGATTCGAAGAAACATAAAATATATATTACTAATTTATTTTGGATCTGAATTTTTTGATAAGACGGATGGGGGTCACACTATAGGATTATGGATAACTTACTTGAAAGGCTCTTGATGCTATATTTTGTAATAAGATTTAATAACATATTCAAAAATATATCTCCATATTGGTAACATATGTTAGATGAGAGTAAGTTAATAAATAATAGTTATAATAATTATATAGCCTAAGAGTTGAATTTTTACACAAAAACTTCACTTTTGGTATCAGTTGAAGTATAGCTGTTGACAATGGTTGCGAAGGCGCCGTAGCTAGTTCAGGTAAACTATACCAAAAGTTAAGTTTTTGTGTAAAAATTCAACTCTTATATAATTATTATGTTATATAACTTCACTGTGTTAACTTCCAATACAATTTAATATAAATAATAGTTATTTTCAAGACAGTATTCTGATAAAACTTGTCTCAGCTTAAGGAATATACCAGTACCTATAAGAGAAGTAATTTTTTTAATAACATACTCTGATTCAAAATAAGCCCAACAAATTTAGTTGCACTAACCTTTTTAATTAATTAATTATAAAGGTAAAGCAGTCTCTATATAGGCCACTAGCTTAAAAGACCCGGCGTCGCCCGGGTTTTTTTATTTTGTAATTGGAAATGAACTTATGAAGGACTTTCAATTTTTAAATTCTAGGTCATGTTCTGTGATTTGGGTTTTATAATTCTGTGTAAAAAGGGATTAAGTATTCCTAAGAACATTTAAAATAAAAATTTTATAAATTCCTTTCTCTACCTGTTATAGTTTAGGCTCTACGTTGATTCCTGTCAGTCAGTCAGTCAGGACAAAGCCTTTTATATATATAGAGATGAAGGCTTCTTTATGGTTCGGGGAGATTAAGGCTCACAGATTTTGAGACATTGCACATGCACGTGAAGGTGGTAAGGTTATCAGCCTTATGCACCGACTGCCTTTACTCCCGGAATGCTCCTGGTACGCATTTCCTTTAGAGGCTGAGTCGACCCCAGGACAGTAGTGCCACCAGGATTAGACCAAAGGGAAAACCCCAACGACCTCATCAGGGATCGAACTCACGACCTTCTAGTTTGTAGCGCTGTGTCCCAACTAAGTGTGTCATGGCATACCCCCAATACTTTTATTATAGAAACTTTGAAAGTTATTCATTACAGGTAACACTGAAAATAATCCTGTGCATTGCGATATAAATTTTTGATTGGAGCTTTTGAGTTCTGCAGCAACTCCAAATTTTTAACTGATAGAGGTGCAATGTGCTCCACCTTTCTTACTTTTATGTAATGCAGTTTTGTATTGTGAACAAAATAGTGTACATAACTCTATTCCAATAAGATCTAAAATGTGGAGAATGTGAGTTTTCCATATGTGCCCCTCAAGTAGTTTTGCAAAAATGTTTTAGACAGTGGGATAGATATATATTTCTGTTCGCTTTTAGAACTGATTCCAAAACTAAAACTCCATGGTCCTACACCCTATGTGAGATTAGGTCTACCATCTAGCCATTGTGTCATCTACCAGGATTGGGGGGCGGGCATGGGGCATATGGTCAGCATGACGACTCCCACAGCCATACTGATGACTTTATCAAGTAGCTCCTCAGTTGGTGTCATGAGGCAAAGTGCTTCCATTGCAGACTTCCCTACCTCAGAAACTGATCCTAAACTAAATAAATAGATGAAAATTTGTCTCACTCTTATATGATTAGAGTAATGTGCTCGGGTAAAACATATGTACTAGGTACATGTTTATTTATTTAAATAATCTTCTTCTACATCCAGATGCTGCCAAAGTCACAAGGAGTACCGGTACCTTACCAACAATATTCATTTTGCATAGCACAATAATGTGTTAAGTGGGATTTAAAACATTTTTATCAGTCCACAACTGACGATGCTTTGGCCAAAGAGAAAGTACTCTTGAGTAGAAGAAGTACATGAATTAATACAAGTAAGAATCAGTTTGAAAAATTTTATGTCATAACCGGGATTTGAACACGGATCTTTGGCTTAACGCGCCAATGCTCTACCATTGAGCTACCATGACAACATGCCAGTACGACATCAAATTCCTCAACTGATTCAGAAGACAAGGCAGACCACGGGAGGTTTCTCCGTTGAGAACACGCATCCAATGGCATCCTACATTTGTAGGTACTTTGAAGCCAAGTTATTATTTATATACTATTAATTAAGTGGAGGGAAAGGAAATAGACATTAAATCCATGTCTGGGATATTAATACAAGTAAGAATCAGTTTGAAAAATTTTATGTCATAACCGGGATTTGAACACGGATCTTTGGCTTAACGCGCCAATGCTCTACCATTGAGCTATTGGCGCGTTAAGCCAAAGATCCGTGTTCAAATCCCGGTTATGACATAAAATTTTTCAAACTGATTCTTACTTGTATTAATATCCCAGACATGGATTTAATGTCTATTTCCTTTCCCTCCACTTACATGAATTAAGTTAAAAATTATCATCATTAACAAACATGGTTTAGGCCATGTGGCCTTTACCATCTCAATGGTAAGAGTTTTTATTAGTATTGAATTAAAACTGATTTCTCCTCTTCTGGGTCTTCCAACATCTCATCTTCCTCTTGGTTTATAGTTGTATTATATTTTTGGGGTTCTATCTTTTGCCATTCCTTTTATGTGGTCATAACATCTGTTTACATTATCCTCTGTTGTTTCTGAGATGTTGCTTATTCCTAGTTTTTCCCTAATTTCTGTGTTTTGTTTATGGTTCATTAAGGTATATCCTGCCAGCGGTCTCAGAAATTTCATTTCCTCTGCTTCCATTCTCTGCTTTTTGCTGTTTATTAACACTCCACATTTCGGATCCATAAATTAACGTTGGAACAGCCCTGACTTTATAAAATTTTAAGGCTGTTTCAGTTCTTACTTTCTTTCCGAAAGTTAAAAATATGTTTTAAATAACCTTAATTGCAAATTTACAATTTAAACTCTCACAGAAAAATCTAACAGTACTTATTATCATTTAGTTTAGGACCAATTTGAACAGAAAATGGACATTATCCTCCCATCTCGTCTTAACATTTCTGTGCCAATTATCGAAAGTCATGAATACATGATAAATTGTATTTCTTCTTAAGGGTTCTAATTTTACTTAAGATTTGTAATATTTGGACTTAGCATAACACTTTGAAAGTTTATTGTTACGTTATTGAAGACAGGGTGTCCACTGGTCGGGAAAATCCGGGAATCCGGGAAAAGGCCGGGAATTTCATATGGTCAGGAAAATCCGGGAAAAGTCAATGAATTTGATAAAATATCCGGGAAAATTCGAAAAATTGCAAAGTGGGATCAAAAAGTCTTCTAGACAATAATAGGCCTATATGAAAGTATATTTAATTTATTTTATTGTTCCTAATTTTTGTATCGATTATAGCCTAAGTAATTATTGTTTGCAATTATTTTTGTTACTAAAAGTTTTTCTTATTTAAAATATGTATAACCCTATAATTTTTCTTACACAGTTATTAGAAAGTGCTTCATATTTTGGTCGGGAACTTCTGAAATGATCAATGAAAATCAGGGAATAAGCCGGGAATTTCTTCAGCATTACTTGGTGGACACCCTGTAAAGAGCTCTCTCTCTCCGTCTCGGTTTCTTCCTTTCCCTCAATTTCTTTCATTCTTTTTACATTTAGCAGTCATACGGCAGCAAAACACATTCTGTGTTTAAAAATATGGACTAAGCTGAACCCATACATTCTTCAGTCTTTGCTATAATCAGTCACAGATGTTATTTGCTTTTTTATAATCATGCAGATAACAGGAAAAGAGGGCTTGTAGCAATGAGAAATACAGATCTCTGATATCTTATTTAATGTTTTTAAGCAATATTTCTATGCACATTGTGCTATTCGTGTATGGTAATGAACGTATCTTGTGGTTACATTGGCCTATAAATGTTGTACTCTCCAGCAAATTATGCATTTTTTTTTCTTCAAATTTTATTGTGCCTAATAGTGGAATTTTAAGCATCTAAGAAGGCTATGGTAAAAAATATAAGGGAAAGAAACCTGTTTTGCAAAATTTTGCACTGATCACTGTTAGCCAAAAATAGTGTCTAATTACAAAATGAAGAAAACAAATTATTGGCTACCTTAAGCAGAAAAATTGTAAATATAATTGTGAGAAACATATATTTTAAAATAATTTTCTTATCCTAGTTTCTCTTTACTGCATAATGTTATGAAGTTTTACTCTGTTTTGCAGGTCAGGAGGTAAACCAATGTAGACAGAGTCTGCACTGCTTTGGAAGCAAGCTAGGAAATAAGGTTGTTGATAATATGTTGATTTTTTAACATAAAATATTTTAACAGTATTACTTACTTACTAAACAATTTTAATAGTATTGTGATGTTTAACTATTTCTATAAGCAGTATGTATTTGTTTCTTTTACCCATTACCTCAATATCCAGTGGTTCTCAAACCCTAGAAGCAGTATGAGTCACTTGAATTTTTCTCGTCAGGTACTATTGATGATATCTTTGTGGGTTATCAATAGGGTTGCCATTCTTCTGGATGCAAAAATACAGACTTTTTTGCCCAAGAATTGGGAAAATTATCTGTAAAGGCTTTATAAAGAATGATACGTCCTAGGTCTACGTTGTAGGTTATAAAGTTACCGGTAAAATTAATATCCTGATTCTTACAAACAGACAAGCTTTTTATTTAAACGTACATAATATCAATAAATCAGTTGATGTTTTTCATGTTGTATTAATACTTCTGGTATTAGACCTGCTTTTGAAAAGATGTGGTTTCTTTTGTGAAATCATAGAAATCCACATGTGAAGACTCTAAATTGACATTTATTTGAAGCAGTGTTTTTACCTGATTCACTTCAAGCCTATTTCTTTCAGGTGTCCAAACAATTTTCATCAAAGAAAACACTCTCTACAGGCGCAGAAGTTCCTGAGAGATAGCAGACAAATTCCAAAACTTTCTCAAAATTGTTACATTTGTTCTACTTTCTTTTAACTCGCTGAAAACGCTAACCCACATATTTTACACTTTTCAGTTCTGTTTTTGAAACTATTTTCCTTTTAGACTATGCAATATGAAGAATGTAAAAACTAAAACAATTCCTTTTCAAAACTTATGCTTTTTTCGAGTCCAAAACAATAAAATAAGAGCATTTCATCACTTTTTCATTTTTATGAAATGGACACATGGGCCTCAAAATACAAACTTTCCACAGAATATATTGACATCTGGCAACCCTAGTTATCAACCGAGCTAAGGTTTTATAAAATTCCAAGGTTTCCAGACTTCAGTTCAACTTATAAAAATCAGTGTGAAGTCTTTTATACAGTAGAGCCTGTTCAATTAAAATTAAGAATTGATCGAACAATAAAAACACTTCTTGCTCCACTTACATTATTTATGCAGAACCGGTTTCCAGGGAAGCAGCTCCCTCATCCTCAGCTGATGGTTGACTGAATGTAAGTGGAGCAAGAAGTGTTTTTATTGTTCAACCAATTCTTAATTTTTAATTCAGTTCACCTTAATTGTAATTAGGCTTATATATCTAATGCACAAAATAGACATTCTACACACATACACACACAATTATATATCATTCTTAATCCACTTTGATTTCTTTCCTATATTTTCCCTGATTTTAATTTATTGATGATGGGGTAGGCTACACATTTTAGTCCTATGCTTTAATGTTGGCTGTACCAATTTTATTATTATTTTATTACTACTATTATGTATTTTTGTTGTATTTTTTGAAGAAGGTGGACAAATGATGCATTTTGCCTGTATATTGACTGGATCAGTTGATGAATGCTGGTCCATAGCAACAGCAGAAGAGGATGACCTTGGATGGTGTCTTGCCAACGGTGAACGTGGATGTCGTAGATATTTTAAACACCTTTCTCTATAAAGTCTGCCTTTGCTATTGGTCTGACACCACCCACGATAATTGGCTTCTGTTTTACTAAAGGCCGTCACCAATTGCTCCGGAACACTTAAACCATGGCA
This sequence comes from Ectobius pallidus, assembly GCA_964059195.1. Classification (NCBI taxonomy): domain Eukaryota; kingdom Metazoa; phylum Arthropoda; class Insecta; order Blattodea; family Ectobiidae; genus Ectobius; species Ectobius pallidus. Next base: position 99,940,528 of record CAXKWD010000004.1, read on the forward strand.
GTCAGATCCCAGAGGATGGACTCAGAGCTGGAGTCCATAAGCTTGGAATTTTATAAAACTTGACTTGGTTGATAACCCGAAAAGAAGTCATCAGTTGGAAAGCTATGTTAATCAGCATTGCTGAAGCCATAAAGAGATAAGAAAAATCAGTACGTAACTGTGTTAATCAACATTGCTGAAACCATAAATAGATAAAGAAACGTGGATAATACCTTTTATTGAAATTCACTAACACAGGTCAGCATAAGTAAGTTTAGCCCAGCATCTTACGACAAGGAGTGGGAGTTCAATGTCTTTTCACCATCTCTCTTTTCTGTATTGAAAATTTATGTGCTGTTCATTATCTGAAAGCAAGATGAGAGCCTCTGTACTAAGGCCTTATTGTATGGTAATTTTTAAATGATCCTTCAAGTAAGAAAATCAAGAGGCTTGCAAGATATCGAAACTTAACTTTGTGTGGGTTCTCGAATTCAGTATTAACTCATGGAGCATTAAAATGCAAATATTTCAATATTAAGGTTTTGTCAGCTCCTGAGAATGGAAGGTTTTAACTGTGAGCCTGTAGATTTTGAACACTTAAAAAAACTCATAAACTTAATTTTTGAAAATATTCACACCAAAATCATGTAATGACATCTATAAAGATGTTATAATTGCATAGGGAAAAATGGTGACCATTTTTATCAGTTTTTGTTTGTTTGTTATGGTTTTTAACAACATTTGTGTACTGCTACTTAAGATATAACCACTGCAGGACAATACCCTTGCACACCAGCAGTAGATCAACAGACATGGGAGTGTTCCATATGCACATGCATAAATCCCATCAACATGAAATCAAACCTGCAAACTTACTGGCTGTTTCACCACAGCCCACCCATTGGCTTAATTAACAAAGCAATTTACCTTTACTCCCCATAAAGAAACTGTGCTTGGCATTAAATATTTCTCCTTCCCCCACCCAATTGCACCTATGATAGCGAAAGGAGATGAAATTTCTTTTCCTCTGGTAGTGAAAGGGGATGAAATTGCTTTTCCAGATATGCGTATATGTTAGCCCCTCTCAGAACTTGGCATGTCTAGATATAGATATGTATTCTTGAAACCACAGAATATTGTTTCTTACATAAGGATAAAAATTCCCCTGACACAGGGACTCAAACCCATGACATTTGTCTTTCCATGCCAATGCTCTCCCAACTGCGCTAGCCAAAGTTTGATTCACAGCAGCAGATGGAATCTCTCTTATTGGTCGACCTCAATGAAAATCATTTACACTGTATACATTATTATGAAGCACATTAATTTAGTGATTTTGTGACCAGGTTTCCACAGTTATTGTTCAGTAACATTAAAGACGTTATAATTTGATAATATTTTTTATTAAATCTACTTTGGGATGGACTCGAACTTGACACATCTGGATTACCATGCCTGAGCATAGACCACTACACTACCAGTTCCACATCTTAAATGTTACTGTACAACAACAATGGAAATCCAGTCACAAAATTACTAAATTAGTGAACCTCACAATACTGTGTATGATGTCATTGAGACATTTAGTATGACTACTTTGTAGAACGAAGAACATGCGGCAAATGGCAGCCATCTCCTTAAAGTAAATTTTCTTAACTCCTCAACCCAGTATACAATTCTTAAAACACAGCTCCTATACAATTTGTCAGCAACACCTTTTTGCACAACCAGCAGTTGGTTTGCATTTTTGTTGTATCAAACATTCAATTCCAGCTTTTGGGACAGAGACTAGATCAGTAGTCGTCAACACTCTCCAAAGTAGGCAACTGACCCACCAAATGTCTACCATTAAGACTGCATCTTTACATTCTAAAAGGGATTTCTTCCTTTAAATTATTGTTACAAATTGGTTTCACCCTTATTTTCAGGTCATTCCATAACTCTTTGGTTATTTTAGTTATTTAAATTAGTTAGAGTCATACTTAATTTCTACCATGTTACTTAATCCTGTGAAAATTCGTTATGTAATACTCAGTGCTCTGCTTCAGGATTATTACACTTTAGAAACATAAGCTAAAGGATTTCTACAAATTGCATCACCTCAAGAACTTTCTGCAAATGAGACAGCACCTCAGGTAGCAAGGGAAGGTGTTGTGGAAAAATATATCGAAGAGATGATTGTATGATTGTTAGGTGCTAGAGAGACATTATCAAGGGCATTGTCAAAGTTAAGAAACATATTTTCATGATGATCTTTGAGGCCTCAGTAATAACTAGGGACCGGATTCTTAGGTTTTTACCTTTTTTTTTCCTTGCTTCGGAAACAAAAAGCGCAAATACACTTTTTCGAATCATGTCCATAGGATTCACCCACATTAATTCTGTGGCACCTAAAAATACCTAAATCGGGTATAAAAACCTAAATATACCTAAACGGGATATAAAACCTAAAATATCTAATGTAGGCTACTTTTTTGTCTATTTTGTTTGTCAGTTCAGGAATCGATATTTTGCGGAGAGACAATAATTTTTGTCGGGTTGAAATTAATACCACCAGCGTTTCGTTCAACCCATTGTCGTCTAGGATGGACAGTATCAAGAGAGGAAGTGTAGAGTACCGTTGTATTCGTATTAAAATATTCATACGAACAACCATTGTTGCCGTGTATGAACAAGGATATAGATTTCTGTGTTTTAAAGCGTTTGTTTGCCTTATGCCTTTAGTACTGTCTTGTTATTCACATTGAGTAGTACACTGTGTTTTAATAAGACGTACAGGGCCGTAGCAAGATCTTTCTGCGCCCTTGACGAGTCTGACAAATCTGCGCCCTCCAATACTGGGGGGTCTAAACAATTTTTTTTCTGTAAAATTGTTTATTATTTTAATATAAAAACACTGTTATTATCAAAGAAAACCTAAACCTCAATTTGAAAATGAACTAAGTGTTGGACTTTGAAGGTAGTAAAAACTTATTTTCAGACGATTGAACTACTTAAAAAATAATTAATTCATAAAATCTAGAATTTTTATTGCTTGAAAAATTGCACCAGTCTAAAGAAGGTGGTATTTTTCATGGTTAATTTTGCGCCCTTGGCGGGGGCCCATCTCGCCACCGCCAAGCTACGGCCCTGAAGACTTATTAATTATGTATTGAATTCTATGTAGCACATTCAAATTCATTAAACCAATTATTCTACCCGAAAACGATATTTTGAACAAAAAACCTAAAAAAAACTATTTCACCTAATGGAAAACCTAAAACAGTGTTTTTAAAAACCTAAAAATCCGGTCCCTAGTAATAACATTTTCAGTTTCCATTAACCATTTACATAGTCAACATAATTTCCGAAAAACAATGTTTTTAATACTTTCAACAAAGTTTAATGTTTTAACATTCACTAATTGCATTTATAATTTTTTTAAATGTTCTTTTATAATCTGTAGCCTAACTGCTTATTTTCTAATTATAAACTGTATGTACATTTATAAAGGTTTCTCGGGTTGTCAGCCAGGTTTGTAGGTCAAATAGGTCCGATGTTTCGGAGACGAACGCTGTCTCCATTCTCAAGGGTACTGAAGTGATGTGTCAGATGGAAGACCAGCTACAGACTGTCGAGATGTCACTGGAGGGGTAGTCTCCGAAACGTCGGACCTAATTGACCTACAAACCTGGCTGACAACCCGAGAAACCTTTATAAATAAACTCCGCCAGGAAAATCTGAAATCTTGTACCATATGTACATTGTTATTTGCCTGATGGCAAACCTAGTATAAATAAATATATAAAACAAATAAATTGATATAAATTTATATCAAATTAATCCCAGCTTAAGTGAAATGAACCTATGAAACTCATTACCCCATAGATGACAACTCCCTACATACCATTGGACAACAGCCTTCCAATACATTAGAATAGGTTTTTATTTGCTCATCGATAAATACTACTTGGCGTAGTCCTTTTTTCCAGTAAGCTGACTACATATTTATGTGATGAAGATGGAGGCTAATGGTGGATTGACAGCAGGGAAAAGGGAGGACTCTGAGGAAACCTGCTCACAACATCTGCTTTGTCTACAAGAAGTTCCACCTTGAATAGTCTGAGGATGAGCACTCTAGTACTGTAGCAGGTGCAGATTTAGGAGATCTCTGAGTTTAAGGTAATGGAATTTAAGTGAATAAAGGAAATACAGTATGCTGCAGGATTTAAATTTGTCCTTAAATAGGGCTTTACTACACACTAGCATTTTACCCACTATTAAAGAACACTTTAAAATTAATATTTCAGTTATTAATTAATTATTAGAAGTATATGTATATTTGTTTTAATATTCATGTACCACATATATAACCTTCATAACAGTTTATGTATTTCATTTTTCAAACACTGTCTTTAATATCAAGTATTTTTTTCTTTGTGTTCCTATGAATTTTCCTTGAGAATAAATGAAATCCTATACTGTATTTTTAAATCCAGAAATATTCTTCAGAATTAAAAAAAAATCTTGAAAAATTTATTTTGCACAGGAAAAAAAAAGATCTCTTCGTCTCTCTCTTTAGAGCTCATGCTGAAAATTTCAAAGAGATTGTATAAAACCACCTGTGTGGAACGTTTTGAGTACCATGAAAAATATAAAAGAAAATTTGCAAGAAAACTAAATTAAAGATTACAATGAGATTGTAAATTGTATTGGAAATGAATACAGTGTAAATTATTTTATGTAATGTTTTTGTAGGAACTTGAAAATTTAAACAAAAGTTAATTTGTGTACAGTTCACCTGAAGGTGGAAATCGTTACTTCCATTTTCAATGGTTATACTTAAACTGCTGTGGCACCCTCTAGTGGAACTTGAACAAATTTCAAAATGAGATCTAATCAACGGGTGCGATGTTGAAGTTCATGAGTAGGTTCTTCTTCTTGTGAATAAAAATCTTCTCCCACACTGAGAATTCTCTATGACCGTGGACACATTTTATCAATTATTCAGCATTCTAATTTATCCGTGTTTTTGTATTTGATATGCCTTAAGTGCTCCATAGTAGTTCTAATTTATTATATTCTCTTGATTTTTCCTACATACACTTCATTGCTCTAATTGGTAGATTCCAGATTTTGTAGTGGGGACCTTCTAAATTAGTAGATTTTAGTAGTTTTTCAAGGACAGTTTTTATGGGTGCTGTAATCAAGGACGTGTTTATGGGGCGGTTGATTTCTAGGGAGTGACTTCTAAGATGGGAAAGTACCTAATTAAACAGGTATTTCGTTTTTTCTGTCTTTCAAAATATTGTAATAAGTCCAAATATTTTAAAACTTCCACAGACCTCATCCCCCACCACTATTTATGAGCTTCATGATAGTGGAAGTAGCAACCTTAGACTAGGGTGTCTATATAATGTTTATATAAAAATGGGACATTTTAATTTTTTTGTAAAAAACCTGCGACAATTAAGGAAAAAAGGGACAAAAATTTAATTTACAAGATTTAGGGAATATTTACAATTTTCCTTTATGTCATTCACACAAATTATCCCAAATTTCTTCTGGAGACTAGTGTAGATAATTTATTCCACAGAAATAGATGCCTCATTATCACTGTATATTTCACTTTATGTATTCTATCAAGAATATCAATATTCTATCAAGAAGTGCGTTTTTTCCTTATATCAGAAAAGTCAGCACATATTACTCCATTAAAGTATGTTTTGACAATGAGCAAGATCTTCACTATTGTAACTATCATTAATGTAGCATGAAACACACTGGTCAATCAGTCACAAAAAAGCGGGACATTTGAGAGTCCCCAATAAATCTTTTGGGACAGTGGGACATTTTGCCAAAAAACGGGATGAATGGACACCCTACCTTAGACCCACAGCAGAAAATATAGGCGAATACTGTGTGTTGATCACCAACAGACCAAAATAATTCCCATGTACATGTCCTACTCCTCAATCATTCAGAAACTCTGCCACACCTATCTCCCTCAAACACAATTTGAAATTAAGTGCAAGTGAGAATAGCCTCCAGAGAAAAAATATCAAAGCAAGCTACAAAATTCTACAAAGAACTCTACACCAGTACGCTACAGAACAGAGACCGATATACAAGTACAACAGCAACCAAAGACCAAGAGGAAGCAGTTCCTCCCATCATGCTCGAGGAAACTAGTGCTGCCATCAAAGCAACAAAGAACGACAAGAGCCCAGGGGCAGATGGAATTCACAACGAATACCTGAAGATGGGTGAAGAAGAACTAGCAATACCCATCACAAACATGTTCAATATGATACTGGCAACAGAAACAATACCCAGGGAGTGGAAACAGAATGTAATCATATTGCTGCACAAGAAAGGAGCAAAAGACGAGATAAACAACTACCGCCCAATTAGCCTTTTGCCAAACGTGTACAAAATTTTCATGAAAATAATAACTAAAAGGCTGACGAAAATCCTGGACGAAAACCAACCCACAGAGCAAGCTGGATTCAGATCAGGATATAACACAATGGACCACCTGCAAACGATGAACCAGCTAATGGAAAAATCACAAGAATACAATATCACCCTGTACATAGCATTTGTGGATTACACAAAAGCTTTTGACACAGTGGAGCACAAATTTGTCTGGAAATCCCTTGAAGAACAAAACATACATCCAAAATACATCAGGATAATCGCGAGACTGTACGAAGGTAGCCAAGCAAGGATAAGAACTGAAAGAGAAGGGGAAAACTTTCCAATTGAACGAGGGGTAAAACAGGGAGATCCCCTTTCACCGAAGCTCTTCACGAGCCTTCTTGAGCACCAACTCCCGCAGACTAGACTGGGATGAAGAGTATGGCACAAACATAAATGGGGTCAGATTAACCCACTTGCGGTTTGCTGATGACTTGGTATTAATAGCAGAGTCTGCACCGAAGCTGGAACGGATGCTCGTAGACTTAAACAGAGTGAGCACTGAAGTAGGACTGAGGATGAACTCTACGAAGACAAAGATTATGACAAATGGCACGGAAGAAGCAATCATTGTCAATGGCACAACATTGGATTACGTTACAGAGTATATATATCTAGGTCAGCAATTAGCCTTTCAGACAAACACAATAAAGGAAGTAAAAAGAAGGATTGGCCAAGCCTGGAAGAAATTCTGGAGCTTAAAGCACATTCTGACTGATACCAATCTAAGAACAAGCCTAAAGGCAGAAGTGTTGGAGACCTGTGTCCTGCCAGTGCTATTGTATGGCAGTCAAACCTGGTAGCTCAATGGAAATACGAAACGGATGCTACAAACCTGCCAGAGAAGAATGGAACGCAAGATACTCCATGTTACAATAAAAGACAGAATACGTAATGAGGTGTTAAGAAGACGAACAGGCATGAGGGATGTGGTCTCAACAGCAGAACGTCTCAAATGGAAGTGGGGAGGCCATGTAGCAAGAATGGAAGGAACAAGATGGACCTACAGGACCACTATGTGGGATCCACGAATAGGACGAAGACACGTCGGGAGACAGAGGACAAGATGGGCAGACCTCTTCATACAACGAGCGGGAAAACAATGGACACGGCAGGCCAGAAACAGGGATCAGTGGAGAGATCTAGAAAAAGGAATATTGCAAGTAGAGGAATGAGACCAAACATAATGAAAATAGTGATGTGACAGTGATAAAACTAGTGACTAAACGGACGTAGCACAACACTCTTTAGGAGTAGCTCCCCTAATGAGTGCACCTTAGCTTCCCTGTGATCAAGCAGGAGGCCTTTGCCCATTAAGGGATTTCATAGGCTAAATTCAAATTCAAATTCAAATTCAAAATCTCACAGCTGGTTTGGATTATCAGTGCCTTTCAATTATTCATGCATGTTACAGTCCCAATTAACATGGGTAATCAGCAGTTTGCTGTAACCGTAAAAATTACTTAAAATACACGTATTAAAGAAAAATTAATAATTCTGTTATGCCCTGGTGTATACCTGGTGTATACCTTAAGTATACCACGGATATACTGAATATCATTGTCATTGTTTATCCCATATTGTAACAGCAATGTTATAATTTAGGATATGGCAATGCATGGGTCAAGGAAATTGTTATTAAGTTGTTGAAAGTTTGAGTTAAGAGAATTGCATATTTTTATGGATATTGTTTTGAAGTAACATTAAAAAGGCAAAGATCACGTTTTATAAAGGAAGTGGAATATTATGTTGCATACATTGTCAGAACATTTGCACAGCAGCATTAGTGTAAATATTATTGCAAATTGCTTATGTAAGGTTAAGAAGAGCAAGCTTTTGATTGGTGGAAAATGATGTCATTATCTTTCTGTTGTTTTGATGTAAGTTAAGCCTTTATTAATTTAAGGAAACACAGAGATTCTTATATTCCGTAAATGCGAATAATAAGGCGTTTGCAAGCATAAAAGACGTATAGTACTTTTATAAGACGCATTACCTCATTGTGACTTTTGACCATGGATCGGGCGTGGCAGACGCTGGTATAAATACATGCCCAGCGCAACTTTTAGTGCCTTTTTTGATTATTGTTTCCAACCTAGTGGATTCAAGTTAGTCTACGTAACGGTTCTCTTCAGGGGGAGAGAACGTAGACCAGTTGAGATGGCGGAAAACTTCATAATATGTAAGTTGTAACAAAGAAACATTTACACTTTTATTTAGAATAAACATGTAGCATTTATTCATTGTTTTATTCCAAGATCATAAGACATAGCAGTCACTATAAATCCTTTACCTTTCAGAAAGTATTAATTTGAATTTAAATATTTTATTAAGAAGTAAAGTAAATAATGGTGTCAGAAAAAAATAAGATAGTTGTTGTAGAAGAAAGTTAAAGTTGGGTAAAGAAGATTTAACGAACGCACTGCTGACCGCAAGATTTTCCTGACAAGGGACGCCCCTAGGCGGGCCCCCAACAGTGGTGTCAGAAGTGTGGGATACTTACCGCGAGTAAAATTAATATTTTGGAAACGACTCTATGATCTCATGTTCTTGGAAAAATGTTAGGGTATGTGTGTAGGTGTAGGTAGAATATTTTTTTTTGTGTTGTGTGTGAAATTTGGCTAGAATATTGTGGGCATTATTTTAGTTGGGGTAATTAAGCTTCTTGAATATTCTCTGGATTCCAAGTGCGTGTAGGTTAATCGAGTTAGGATTAACGAATTAATTAATTGCCAGTGACAATTAAATAAATCAAAATGCCGTTAGACGAAGAGACTAGACGTGCGTTAGAGGAGCTCAATAATAGAGTAGCAGCATTAACCGCAGCAAACCAAGCTCTGCAACAGAGACAGGTAGTACAGGTAGCTCGACAGAAAGACTTAACGGTTTGTAGTGCGATAAAAGAGTGGAGTGGCTCAGCTGGTGGGTTACCAGTTAAAGAATTTTTCAATAATGTTGATGCAGCAGCTAGTATGGGGAATCTCGAAAATGCAGATAAAAAGCAAATTGTAAAACTTAAAGTGGCAGGTCCCGCAGCCGAATTTTTGCATTGCCGCCCAGATTTAATTGGCGACGAAACCTCATATGATCAGTTGAGGGCAGCTTTCGAGGACAGGTTCAAAGAAAAATTACCTGATAATTATTATTATACTCAGTTGCAAACGGCAACGCAAAAGAAAGGTGAAAGTCCCGAAGCATTCGCAGACAGAATTAAAGCATTAAGCATTAAAACACTCAAGCCAACTGATAATGCACAGGAAAAGCGTATTTTAGCAGAGGAAGCTGAAAGAAGATTATTAGCAGCTTACGTTTCTGGATTAAGGGGAGAAGTCGGAAAGCAGGTTCGACTTAGATTACCGCGTACAATGCATGAAGCAGTGCAATTAGCAGTTACTACCGATAATCTTGAGCAAAAAGATTCAGGATCTTCCGGTGTAAAAACCGAAGCCCAGCCTAGAAATGTGTTTACTATGTTTAATGTAACATGTTATAATTGTGGGAAGAAAGGTCATACGTCCAGGACTTGTCGTCTTAAACGACAACAGAATCAAGGGAATTCAAGCAATTCTACTCAGCAGAAAGCTAATGCTAGTGGTAATAATCAGCCGAAACAAGCAAAGAAACAAGTAGAATGTTCTTATTGCAAGAAAAAGGGGCATGTAGCTAGGGATTGCAGGAAAAAGAAGTACGAGAATTCTAAGGAGCAGAATGTCTCGTCGGGTTTTCAGAACGCCTCGTCGGGAACCCCGGCGGCGAGGTCAAATTGGGCGTAAATGAAACAGATTTACCCACGGAACTCATGGTCACGGCTATGGTCGATGGTAGAGCTAAGGAATTCTTAGTGGATACAGGAGCGACTGTATCAGCGATAAAACCAGGTGTTTCACAGGGAAATTTATTAGAAACTGACGTCACGGCTAAGGGGGTATCAGGAAAAGGACTTCAAGTAGATGGGTCCCAGTTATTAAACTTAGAGTTCGCGAATGGAGAAATATATTCGCATGAGTTTATAGTGTGTCCAATTGATATAGAACAAGACGGAATATTAGGTCTTGATTTTATGTATCAAAACATGGTTAACGTAGATGTTTTGAACCGCGCACTTATCACGCGAGAAGGGATGATAAATCTGTCGCAGCAGCCGCCGTGTACTGACACTAGAAGCGATGGAATCGGATTAGCTACCCGAAATAATCCACTTACTTACCATACGAATGGGAATAAAAGTAACTTCTGTGATATCTTACACGGGCAGGTGGAAACGTCAGAGAATAGTTCTAGCAACAGTCTCAAATCTCAAAATGATAATCGTGGTGTTTGTCCAGTTTATACTGCACGTAAACTGACAATTCCTCCAAGATGTGAAGCTATGATCGTAGCGCAAACAAATAGGAAGTGCACAATTACCTATAATTTGTCCCTAGAACAAGGAGAAAGTATTTTTGAACCTGAAGAGCAAGGTATAAATGGGATTTACCTAGCTAGATCGCTTAGCGATAAGGAACAGAGATGTAAGAATAAAATTCCTGTGAAAGTAATTAATTGTTCCAGTGAAACAATAGAGTTACCGAAAAATAAAAGAATAGGTTACATCTCAATCTATAACCGTGTAGATGCAGGCACGATGAGTACTCCGGATGCTGTGGGTACGAATAAACAAGATGACGTCAATTCTCAGAATAATGAAACAGCACGAACAACACATACGCATATAGATTCAGATCTAGAAAGTCAGATAAATGTGTTGACTCCGATGAGTTCGGAATGCAACTTAGGCTTACTCGAAACAGTGAAATTAGATCACTTAAGCGAAAGTGACGGACAGATAATTCGGGAAGTATTAGAAGAATTTATAGATGTGTTTCACGACCCAAGAGATAGTAAAATAGGATGTACAAATAAAGTGAAACATAGAATAAATACAGGGGATGCGCCCCCAGTAAAGAAAAACCCTTATTCTTTACCACATAAGTATAAAGAAAAAGTAAAAGAGATGATAAACGATATGTTGGATAAAAATATTATTAGGCCTTCAGCAAGCCCTTGGTCAGCTCCAATAGTGCTAGTTCCGAAGAAAAGTCCGGATGAGGAAGACCGGATAAGGTTTTGTACGGATTTTAGAGGTTTAAATGCCGTAACGCATGGAGATACTTACCCTCTACCAAATATCAATGAAACATTAGAGAGTTTGGCAAATACAAAATATTTTAGTAAGCTCGATTTACACTCAGGGTTTTGGCAAGTAGAAATAGAGGAAAAAGACAAAGAAAAGACTTCGTTCTGCAGTCCATATGGTTCCTACGAATTCAACCGAATGGCTTTTGGTCTAGTGAACGCACCCTCTACGTTTTCTCGGTTGATGGACGGTGTACTAGCAGGGTTAAAAGGAATATCCTGTTTTGTCTACCTAGACGATGTCATTTTATTTTCCACAACCATTGAGGAACATGCAGACAGACTGCGTGAAGTTTTATTAAGGTTAAGAGAAGCTAATTTAAAAGCTCATCCTTTAAAATGCAAATTTGCATTGGATCAAATTGAATATTTAGGTCATATTGTAAATCGTGAAGGAATTTTACCAGATCCAAGAAAGGTACAGGCTATAAAGGATTATCCTATTCCCAGAACGCCAAAAGAAGTTAGATCATTTTTAGGCCTTGTAGGATATTACCGTAGGCACATAGCGAATTTCGCTCATATAGCAAAACCTTTAACAGAGTTAATTAAAAAGAGTACAGATTATGTTTGGGAAGAAAGCCAGCAAACCGCGTTTGATACTTTAAAAGATGCATTATGTCGCGAGCCGGTATTAAAGTACCCAGACTTTAAGAAAAGATTTATCCTCACAAGCGATAGCTCTGGTTACGCAATCGGTGCCGTGCTGTCTCAGATGAACGGTGACGTAGAGCATGCCATTGCATACGCGTCACGAGTGTTATCTAAAAGCGAGCAGAATTACTCTACAACTGAACGAGAGCTATTAGCACTCGTATGGGCTACTAAATATTTTCGCTGTTATTTATATGGTAATGAATTTACTGCAGTAACAGATCACGCCGCATTGAAATGGTTACTTAGTTTAAAAGACCCTAGTTCGAGACTTTTGCGTTGGACTTTAAGACTTTCAGAATTTAAATTCACAGTCCAATATAGGCCTGGGAAGAAGATAACCCATGCCGACTCGTTGTCTCGAGCGTATATAAACTCTTTACACTTTAATAGTGATGTAAACATGGTAAGAAGCAACCAGATAGCAGAACCTCAGTATTGTAAATGGTTAGAAAGTCCAGAAAAATTCCAACTAGATGATAACGGAATTTTGTTTTTAGTAGAAAATGGGAAAGAACCAAGGTTAGTTGTTCCAAAGTGTATGAGGAGAAATATATTAAAGAATTTTCATGATTCACCGATAGGTTCCCATCAAGGTCAAAGAAAGACAATAGAATTGTTAAAACGCAGATTTTATTGGCCAAACATGAAAGCAGAAATAGAAGATTATATTGCTAAATGTTTTTCATGTAACAGTCGGAAAACAGGAAAACATCCCGTTGCTCCATTATGTAATTTTGAACCAGTTTTACAACCTTTTGAATTAGTAAGTTTAGATGTTGTTGGTCCGTTGCCTAAAACTTCAGCAGGTAACATATATTTACTAACATTTATGGATGCATTCAGTAAATATACTGAAGCGATTCCTATTCCTGACCAAACCGCTGAAACAATAGCAAGAGAATTTGTATATAACATCATTTGTCGTCACAGTACGCCATTAAAATTATTGACGGATCAAGGCCGAAATTTTACGTCGAATTTATTCAAAGAAGTTTGTAAATTATTGCAAATTGAGAAAATACAAACATCGCCATATCACCCTATGACTAATGGCATGGTTGAGCGTAGTCATCATACATATGCGGACATGCTTTCGCATTTTGTGAGAAAAGATCAAAAAGATTGGGATTTGTGGATACCTATAGTACAGTTAGCATATAGAAGCACACCTCATTTTATAACTGGATATTCTCCTTATTATTTATTACATGGAAAAGAAATGAACCTTCCGTTTTCTTATAATATATCTCCTAAATTTTCTAGAAAGGAAACAGGGAATGATCATGTAGATACTTTAGCAGAAAAGTTAGAATACGCGTATAAAATTGTGAGAAACCGTATTCAAAGGGGAAAAGAAACTCAAGCAAAACAGTATAACGAAAAGGCAAATGTTCGTTATAGGTCATTCAAAGTAGGAGACAAAGTATTGTTATACTCTACAGCCACAGTTAAAGGCGTAACAAAGAAGTTATCTAAACCGTGGTTAGGTCCATTTACCGTAGTAGAAAGATTAAATGAAGTAAATTATCGTATTATGTCTAAAAATGGAAAGACACAAGTGATACATGTTAATAGGATTAAACTATGTCCTATAGGGGAAGATGTTGTTTCCGGGAAAGAAACCAGACAATATGAAGACGGAGACAGTGATACATCCACGCTGGAAATACTTCATGAGAAGCCTAATGTTATGAAAAAAGCAAGTGAAAGAAAACCTACCGGAACGGCTAGGACACAGCAGCAGCAGCAGCCGGTGGAAGAATATTGGTCGTCAGATGACGAAAAACCTCTTAGTCAGTTTGTGTACCGCCACAGGGACGGCGATGGAAAAGAAGACAATGACAGTCTTTACAGTGAGGAAGATGAAATCCCGTTGATGAAGTTACGAGACAGGATACAACGGAAGAGCGCTCAGGTAGATATATCTCCCACTAAAAAAAAATCCGACCATAAGCACGTGCACCACGACCATGAAACCGCAGAAAATAGTAAGACTCCTAAAAAGAAAGAAAATGTTAAAGTTACAGGAACTCCCGAAAATAAACATAAGTTTAGTGTTCGTAAACCCCATGTGAGGTACGGATTCGAGAACGATGTGCACTGGAGTAGTGAGGACAGGACTCACGGGGAGGAACTCCCAAGAAATAGCGAAACTCCAGTAAGAAATAAATCCCATGAGATTAGGCAAGGTGGGTCACGCATAAATACGGAACCACACAATTTAGGTCGCGGATATGAACGCGAAAACGATGATGAAACAAGTTCGCAATCAGAATCGCGAGAACGTACGGAATCCCAGGGAAACAGAGAATTTCAAGAACGCACTGAAAATGAAATTAGTAATAATAATGAATCAAGCAACTCAGGGCAAATCATAACAGAACCCAATAGCAATAACGTACCCAAATGTCGTTATAATCTCAGATCGAGACAAATATTTTGACTTGTTTACAGGGAACGTAATATTGATGACAATTACGTGTGGACAAGGACTTAGTAGTTCAGCAAGAGAAGAGACGACTAAGCTTAACAAAGGATTGGTATTCATTAAGGAAAAAGATATTTTTCTTTCAGGAGATAAGTGGACAATTGTTATGGATTTTAGTTTTGATATTTATTATGATATTTTGAGTAATGTAACTGAAGATGTTAATTATTTTCGAGAAACAGTTAACGATCCAGATTTTATAAAGATAGCATTGTTTAATACATTAGCATTTAAATCTCGCAATACCATTAGAATTGCGATACGCAGAATTGATCAGGAAATTCAAAGGATAACTAATAAGTTAAATGAAATCAGTAATGAATTATTTTATTCAGAAACTCGAGTTAAACGAGGTTTATTTAATTTAGGAGGATCAATTTTAAAGTTTTTATTCGGATCAATGGATAATTCAGATCTCGAGAGAATTGATGCTCAGATAAATATTATTAGCAGCAATAAAAATCAAGTAACAGAAATTGTGCAAGAACAACTTTCGTACATGCAGAAGATGGACGAAAGGGTTGACCAAAATAGACGCGATCTTCAAGAATTTGTTAAATATGTTAACAAAACATTACGCGCTTTGGATAATATAATAGATGATGCTTCGCTTGAATTTAATGTAATCACTAAAAGCATTAACATTCTTGCAAATTTACAATTTATCGTAGATACGTTAAAAGAGTTAGAACATCATTTAATGCAGTTTAGGGAAGCTGTAGATCTCACAGCTACAGGTAAATTAAGTTCTTACTTATTACCACCCCATATCTTTTCAAATATTTTGAAAAGAATTGCTTTAAAATTACCTGAAGGAATTTCCTTATTGTCAGTCGTTGAAACTAGTGCTATATTTTTATATTATTCGTTAGTGGAGGTACATGCTCTTGCAACTAAGAATAAATTACGTTTATTTATTGACATACCATTGAAGTCATTGGACAGGTATTTTGAATTATACAGAGTACGAGCTTTACCGTATTGGGACACGACAGCAAATGTCAGTACTCTGGGTTCTTTTGTGATAAATCCCGATTATGAATACTTAGCAATAACTACTAATAGATTGTATTATGCTTTGCTTGATGAAAATGATATTTTCAGATGTAAAGGTGATATTTATACCGTATGTCCAGCCGATATAGTAATATTTTCAGCAACTCAACCGAACTGTATTCCGGCGCTATTCACAGGAGGGCCGAAGGAAGCCATTGAGACATGTGACAAGAGGATAATTGGAAATCAACGAAATCCTGTTTGGTATCGTTTACCTAATAAGAATTTTTGGATATATAGCCTTCCAACGGAAGTGCGTTTAACTAAAGCTTGTCATTCTAGAAATGGGTCACGTGTAGAATCGTCTACCATAGTTTTGTTTAATACTGGAATATTAGAGGCAACTAATGATTGTTATTTTTACTCTAATAATTTTAAACTTTTACCTCATACAACAGGTAATATTTATGCAAATTATGATCCAAGCGATATTTTATTGCCAGAAATAAATAAAGATATATTTAATGCAGATTTGAATATTTCAAATAATGAATTGAGTTTATTAATGAATGAATTACCTGATATTAAAGATTTTAATAAAAATGGATTAAGTTTTGAGGATTTAAAAGTTAAAATAAAATCATTAAGAAATGATTCCAGTTATTATGATATCAGTAACATTACGCATTATGAAATGTTATTATGGTTTGTTTTGTTAATCTTGTGTTGTATTCTTGTGATACAGATAAGAACGTTGCTTATAAGAAAAGGCTATACGATGTCGTGGGTGAGGAACTTGACCTTACCAGGAAGACGTCACGGGTCCGAAGGTCCGAGAGAGCAATCGGCCTTGCGAACACATGGAGATGCAGTCGTCACTGAAACAGTATCGTCAGCTGATTCGACTATAAACACAGCCAGCCCAATATTATTTACTGGCTCTGGAATTCAATTTGCGTAGTAAAACAGAAGCCAAATGATTGTATTAATTGTTTTATTTAAGAAAAGAATTATGTAATTATGAAAATGTAAACACACACACATACACACATACATACACATAACGTCTATAACTAAAGGAATATATTACCAATATATAATATAAAGTATTTAAAGGAAGTTTCTCAACTATCACAACTGGGAAATAAGATATAAGATATTAAAGTAAATTTCAATTTTGTTTAAGTTGAAACCGAACAAGGTCAAAATGTCGTATTAATAGATAAAAGTAAATTCATTATTATATAATGAAAGAAACATAGAGACATCATAATTAAGCAAGTTAATTAATAAAATTTGATTTAATAAAAGAATTGAATATTAATTTATGAAGACCATAAGAAAAGGCAGACATTGAACCCTTATCAGTTCGCCGACTTGTTAAGACTGTAAGTAGATATTTGAAGGCCGCTGGAACGGAATAACACTCCTGTAAGCCTGATTGTAGCCACTGCGGAATTAAAACTCTGCATGCGATAAATGTTGAATGAATGAGTTTTACAGATCTCAACAAGGTCGCGAGACTTTTGGAACTTATTACAAAACGAGTGTTCCAACGAACAGCTCGTTTTGAAAAAAAGGAGGGAGTAATGTTATGCCCTGGTGTATACCTGGTGTATACCTTAAGTATACCACGGATATACTGAATATCATTGTCATTGTTTATCCCATATTGTAACAGCAATGTTATAATTTAGGATATGGCAATGCATGGGTCAAGGAAATTGTTATTAAGTTGTTGAAAGTTTGAGTTAAGAGAATTGCATATTTTTATGGATATTGTTTTGAAGTAACATTAAAAAGGCAAAGATCACGTTTTATAAAGGAAGTGGAATATTATGTTGCATACATTGTCAGAACATTTGCACAGCAGCATTAGTGTAAATATTATTGCAAATTGCTTATGTAAGGTTAAGAAGAGCAAGCTTTTGATTGGTGGAAAATGATGTCATTATCTTTCTGTTGTTTTGATGTAAGTTAAGCCTTTATTAATTTAAGGAAACACAGAGATTCTTATATTCCGTAAATGCGAATAATAAGGCGTTTGCAAGCATAAAAGACGTATAGTACTTTTATAAGACGCATTACCTCATTGTGACTTTTGACCATGGATCGGGCGTGGCAGACGCTGGTATAAATACATGCCCAGCGCAACTTTTAGTGCCTTTTTTGATTATTGTTTCCAACCTAGTGGATTCAAGTTAGTCTACGTAACGGTTCTCTTCAGGGGGAGAGAACGTAGACCAGTTGAGATGGCGGAAAACTTCATAATATGTAAGTTGTAACAAAGAAACATTTACACTTTTATTTAGAATAAACATGTAGCATTTATTCATTGTTTTATTCCAAGATCATAAGACATAGCAGTCACTATAAATCCTTTACCTTTCAGAAAGTATTAATTTGAATTTAAATATTTTATTAAGAAGTAAAGTAAATAATGGTGTCAGAAAAAAATAAGATAGTTGTTGTAGAAGAAAGTTAAAGTTGGGTAAAGAAGATTTAACGAACGCACTGCTGACCGCAAGATTTTCCTGACAAGGGACGCCCCTAGGCGGGCCCCCAACAATTCTGAAAAAGTTCATGAAATTTTGTTTGTGATTTTCATAAAAAACAGTGAAAATACAGTTTAGTTTTTGTAAAAAACAATAAAAATATAACAGTCATGTACAGAAGAGTCCTTGGTATCCAATTCATATTTACTTCGGTTGAGTCTATGTCTTAAGGAGCCATGCAATCCGAGTTTCACTGCCCCAGGTCATTCAGAATTCAGTGGAAATAGAGCTTTCATTTATATAAGGGAAAAAAAATTAATCAGCCTGTACAATTCCATAGAAATTTTCTGACATAGTACAGGCATTTATGATTTGTCATTTTCCTGGTGTAGCGTGTGAATAAATGCTTCTTGGGTTGACAGCCAGGTTTGAAGATCAAACATCTCTGACATTTCAGTTGCCCATGCTGCCTCCATCCTAAGGATACTGAAATGTCGAGTTGTGCAGAGGGCTGTGTATACGTTCAGATGTTTCAAGACAAATTCAAAAACGCTTTGTACTTTCATCCAAATCCACTGTTATGGGAACTCATGGAAGAGGAATGACAAGTGACCCCATGCTTCACTTTTAGTGATGACCTTGGAAAAATTCACGAAGTAACAAAGATTATGTATATAAAATATATTTTTGTATAAGGCAAGGGCCCAACTGAGGCCTGGTACTTATAAATTAAATTAATTAAAAAAAAAAGGCATATATATATGGTGGGGTTTCCCCCTTGTGTCGTCGTCTGCTGCTGGAGTCAATTGTGGTGTCTGGTTAGTGCTTGAAGTACTGGGCATTCATTCTTACCTCCCAGGCGTCGTGTCTCCACCTGCGGCTGTTGGCTCTTGACTCCCCATAGGAGGTAGTGGGAATGTGCAGGAACTTATTATGTTTAACAGATAACTCCCTTGTTCCCAGGTATCCCATTTATTTATACACCATGTACAAGTGATGGTCTAATGCCTTCTCTACTATTATTCCTCTATTCTAGTTGCTCCCTTAAAAATCCCCGTAAGGATGTACACACATACTATAAGTACATGTCCTCTGCCATGGTTGCATGCACAGAGACACTTTACCACTGACTGGCCTATTACACATGCTATTTTCACGCTGGATATTGAAAGAATTCACTTGTCAGCTCATAACTACAAGTCTGAAGTGACCTTGGACTTTGTACTACCGTATGTGCTGGTTACAATTATCACAAAAAAATGATCACCCTCGACCATTGAGAACGATTTGATTTTGTTAATATATACTCCACCTATGCTCAGTATGTATTACAATTTTAAGACATCTAACCTATTTTAAAACATAATTTATCCCTTGAGTGGACAACCAACTACCCACGGATGGAGATGTGACCTGCAGCTGTATTGTCTGCACGAATTACTCAAAATACCTGAAGATGACGAAATTAACGTCGAAACGCGTCTTGTAAGAAGACATCTGCATTTTAACACAAGACTTTAAACATTTTAAGGACTTTAAAGATTTTTTTAATGAGTTATGAATTTTAATAAGGTTATGACTATTGTATTATATATACATAAGTATTTTATTTATTTATAGACCAGTAGCTTATACAACTTTTAAACAAGGTAAATGTCAAGGGATAAATTATGTTTTAAAATAGGTTAGATGTCTTAAAATTTTAATACATACTGAGCATAGGTGGAGTATATATTAACAAAATCAAATCATACAGCTCAGTAGGAAAATGAAAATAATTGAAATACATTGAGAACGATCCTCAAAAAAAAAAAAAATATGGGTACAAAAATAATTTGGACATCATGGAGTGAACATGAATCACTAAGATAAGCATCACTAAAGTCAACTTAAAAAATGTTACTGGATCTTGAATGGATCCATGTCTCTGGGGTGATACCTTCACATAATAATAAAACAAACAAAAACAAAACAAGAAAACAAAGAAAGTATATGAAAAATATTTACCAACGGAGCACATCAAGTTCCCACCCTTTTATCCTTTTCCTCCTCTGCAATAACATTTGATGGGGTTGCATTCAGAGTAATGAAAAAATCAAACAACACTTAAAATCAATGACAGCACCGCCACAGCCAAGACTACATAACACCATTTAAAAAAAAAAAATTCTCTATCCTTCATTGATTGAATGTTTCCGAAATTATCAACACCTCCAAAAAATGATTGGCCTCAGACATGCCAATAAATGAAAAATACACAACGCAATCGATCATACACAATAATAATAAGTGGCTACCCAATTTATTCATATGCATAAAGTTGAATGACATCATCATCATCATCATCATAATACAAGTTTAAAAAATTTCTCAATGAAAAGAACAATCTTAAACAACAACAAAAGAAAATGATTACTCACGCAAAACAAACTAAAATTTCTGTTCTGAACATAAACATGAATAAAAAAATTCTAAAATGAAAAGAAAACTTCTTCGAAACTGAGCATCTGCCGTTAAACTGGAATGAAAACATTACTGCTGTGTTCAATAACAATTAACACCTGACATTGCAATAATGAAGTTCCTGGACTTTTGTGATCACATCTAGCTTAAGTCTCGTGTCTGTCTCAATGAAAAGAACAATCTTAAACAACAACAAAAGAAAATGATTACTCACGCAAAACAAACTAAAATTTCTGTTCTGAACATAAACATGAATAAAAAAATTCTAAAATGAAAAGAAAACTTCTTCGAAACTGAGCATCTGCCGTTAAACTGGAATGAAAACATTACTGCTGTGTTCAATAACAATTAACACCTGACATTGCAATAATGAAGTTCCTGGACTTTTGTGATCACATCTAGCTTAAGTCTCGTGTCTGTACAAAAACTAAGGTTAGGCTTCTATTACTCCGTGGTGCGACATCCCAAAGGAACAAGCCTACCACCCGACTGCTGCGTCATCTACCTATAGGCAGATGGCAGGATTGGGGGGCATGTGGTCAGCATGCCGACACCCACAGCCGTTAATGGTGGTTTCCATGACCGGAGCCGCTACTTCTCTATCAAGTGTTAGGCTTCTATGCAATTTAAAAAATAATAAATTCTCTGGCAATAGGTATTTCTCAACAGCAGAAAAGCTACGCTTATTGATCAGCAATTATAAAACCCGCTGAGAATAACCAAACTTGCTGATAAAGCCTTGACTTGCTCATCTGACTTTTAATTCAGACATTGACCTTAACAGCTGTCATTTTCCGTGTTTACAATGAAGGTATGTGACACGCTCGTAAGCTTTGCTCAGAAAAATTTTATCTCTTCACTCTACTGCATCTTGTTTCTTTGCTTATAAACACAAATAAATCTCTTCTACCATACTTCATGTTAAAATGGAAACTCATATCTTTCTCGAACATGTTGATATAAAAAAATTACTTCTGTAAATCTTTTCTTAAAATTACTGTTACAATGCTGCATAAAAAATCTTTAAAATTTTCTCCTATTCACACGACTAAAGCAAACAATTAAAAAATATTCTGTTTCATGAATTTCTTTCCACAAGACACAGTTTAAATCATCTTGTTCAGGTTCACACTTCCTAATACGACATGTTTCAAACCTTGTCATGCACTTCTTAGTTCTATTCTCATCCTATGAAATTTACTTACCCCTTGACAATAAAACCTCTCTAAAAACACATGCCAAAATTAACAAAATTCAAATCACTTGCAACACTTAAGTTACGATCAAATACACAAAATTTACTTCATAGAAAAAAAAAATGTTCTGTAAACAAAAAATGTTTTGGTTCTCTGACATATTTTTCTTCACTGAATGATCTCTCTCTTAATATTATTCTTTACTTGTGCTTGCAACTAACAAGAAAATTAAAATCTTGAAATTCACCTGGATATCTTCTGCAATATTTTTTCGTACTGGACTTGGCACTCAAACTGACCTACTTTACTAACTTTTTCTGATAGATTCTGAGAAATTCTTAGGAAATGAATATGACCGGTAACAAAGATAAATTTTCTTGGCGGCCTCTGACCCTGGAGAGAGCTGCTGACACCGCTGCTGCTGTGCTGCCCTCCGAACCATCTCTCCGGGGTGGAACATTTTACTCACTGGTTTACTGTTCTCCCCCACGGGGATTGGTCTCACTTGTTGTGGTCGAAAGCTCCCTACGCAGACTGCCGGTCCTGACATAAAAGGTTGCTCCCACATGTGGTGATCCCTCATGCTGAGAGAGACATTGCTTCACACCTTTCTCCCAGAACAGCGATAACTTTGTTCCTCCACCTGATTGGTGTCGACTCTTCTTCCACAGTCTTCCCCCTTCTTGAAGTATTCTCCTGTTACTTTGACCTTCCTCTTTTGGTTCCTGCTCCGTCACTGCCCATGTTCCTCAACTCTGAAGACCCCTCAAATTTCTAGCATGCTCAAGAAAAAAAATAACACCACATGTTTTGCATGGACAAACAGAAGTAACTCTACTTCACCAAGAGGAAGAGTGATCTTCTCTTCTCTCCGAGGATCTATAACAGTACCCCACTACAAAGTGCCTGGGTCGATTCGCAGCTTATATCCTTAGTCCTCCTCAATGAAACTGTGCTGAAAAGGATATAAGTTTTCCTTTCCGCTCTCCAAAGGAATATCAGCTTTCCCTTCCATTATTTCGCATGCCGTCCTCTCTCAAATTTTCTATTCCCCGTGGTCTTCCCAATGACGAATGTTGTGTCCCAGTTACAGGCTTACATTTTTATTACGTAATTATTATGGCACAAAAAAGGCTTTCAAACTGGTACCAAAAAGTTATCACATGAAGATGTCCTGGATTATTGTGTTTGTGATATGGCAACCCTAGTTTTGGGAAATTACTTAATTTGCATTAGGTTTCCTGCAGTTCAAATATGTTGGCCAAACTCAACAACCAGTCCTAAAGTAAGCCTAGAATAATTTTGTACCCTATTATGCATTGGTTCAAGTAGGCCCAGAGGCGCTGACTTGGTAATATTTCTGGGGGGGGGGGGGCAAGAACTGGATTTTCAGTAGCTATACATAGGCCTTACATGATAAAATCTTAAGACACAGGTCTCCAACACTTCTGCCTTTAGGCTTGTTCTTAGATTGGTATCAGTCAGAATGTGCTTTAAGCTCCAGAATTTCTTCCAGGCTTGGCCAATCCTTCTTTTTACTTCCTTTATTGTGTTTGTCTGAAAGGCTAATTGCTGACCTAGATATATATACTCTGTAACGTAATCCAATGTTGTGCCATTGACAATGATTGCTTCTTCCGTGCCATTTGTCATAATCTTTGTCTTCGTAGAGTTCATCCTCAGTCCTACTTCAGTGCTCACTCTGTTTAAGTCTACGAGCATCCGTTCCAGCTTCGGTGCAGACTCTGCTATTAATACCAAGTCATCAGCAAACCGCAAGTGGGTTAATCTGACCCCATTTATGTTTGTGCCATACTCTTCATCCCAGTCTAGTCTGCGGGAGTTGGTGCTCAAGAAGGCTCGTGAAGAGCTTCGGTGAAAGGGGATCTCCCTGTTTTACCCCTCGTTCAATTGGAAAGTTTTCCCCTTCTCTTTCAGTTCTTATCCTTGCTTGGCTACCTTCGTACAGTCTCGCGATTATCCTGATGTATTTTGGATGTATGTTTTGTTCTTCAAGGGATTTCCAGACAAATTTGTGCTCCACTGTGTCAAAAGCTTTTGTGTAATCCACAAATGCTATGTACAGGGTGATATTGTATTCTTGTGATTTTTCCATTAGCTGGTTCATCGTTTGCAGGTGGTCCATTGTGTTATATCCTGATCTGAATCCAGCTTGCTCTGTGGGTTGGTTTTCGTCCAGGATTTTCGTCAGCCTTTTAGTTATTATTTTCATGAAAATTTTGTACACGTTTGGCAAAAGGCTAATTGGGCGGTAGTTGTTTATCTCGTCTTTTGCTCCTTTCTTGTGCAGCAATATGATTACATTCTGTTTCCACTCCCTGGGTATTGTTTCTGTTGCCAGTATCATATTGAACATGTTTGTGATGGGTATTGCTAGTTCTTCTTCACCCATCTTCAGGTATTCGTTGTGAATTCCATCTGCCCCTGGGCTCTTGTCGTTCTTTGTTGCTTTGATGGCAGCACTAGTTTCCTCGAGCATGATGGGAGGAACTGCTTCCTCTTGGTCTTTGGTTGCTGTTGTACTTGTATATCGGTCTCTGTTCTGTAGCGTGCTGGTGTAGAGTTCTTTGTAAAATTTTGTGGCTTGCTTTGATATTTTTTCTCTGGAGGCTATTCTCTTTCCTTTCTGGTCTTTCACTCCTAGCATCCAGTGTTTTCTTTCCATCAATTCCTTCCTGATCTTCCTTGTCGATTTTGACTCTTTCATTTCATTCCTGATTAGCTCAGTTTTGAATTCTCGCATGTCTTTTCTTATTGCTCTCTTTGTGTGCTTATTTAATTCTTCGTATTCTTTCCTCTTTTGTGGGTCATCTTGTGCACCTTTTTTCAGCTCTTCCCGTTGGTCTATCATTTTCAGTGTGTTGGCTGTCAATTTGCTGTTCTTTGTTTTGTCTTTTCCCTTCGTGCCAGAGTTCTCTGCTGCCATTATGATAGATTTCTCGAGAGCGGTGTACACTCCTTGCACGTCATTGTTGGCCTGCTGTTGTGTGGCTTGTAGTTTTTCTTTTAATTCTTCTTTGTATTTTTGTTGGATTATTTTTGACGGGTGTGCTCTTTGTGATCTGTACAGGTCTTCTCTGTGCCTCTTAGTCTGTACCCTCATTCTAACCATTCGGTGATCAGTGTCAAATTTCATGCCATTGATAGTTTGGATGTCTTTTACATCTTGAAGTCGGTTTGTTAAGATGAAATCTATTTCATTTTTTGTTTTTCCGTTGGGAGCTCTCCAGGTCCATCATATTAACCAAATTAAATTAAAAAAACACTGAATATAGAAATGACTCTATCACTGAAATCAACACTCTAGCACTCGGAACTATATCACAAGGAGAAAAAGATTAAGGACCAAAACAAATCAATTCAAATTATCCGCCATTAATTGTGACAATGAAAAATGACCTTTTGATAGGCTAAAGCAACTCGTTGGTAGAACTTTGGTCTTTCCAACACCTTACACTCTTTTGTTTCATACGTCAACAATAGAAACAATGGCAACTTCAACAGTACATATGTATGAATGGGAAGAAGGATGCCACAGAATTCTAAGAATCTTTAAATGACTTATACCATTATTTTGAGAGTAATACATTAAAAGGAGCTAGAAATGACAAAGACTTGTGTTTTTTTATTTAAAATACCCCAAAATTGCACTCAAACAATGGAAAAGCCCTATTTTGCAGAAACCTATACTGTAAAATTGACCTATAAAATTTGTTTAATTTTGTTCTTATGATTGAGTAATTCTTATTTTCAATAGAGCATTGTCTTAGTAGGCCTATAATCAGAAAAAAGGTGCAGTCGTTGAAATCTGGGCCCTGAGTCTTAAAAGTCCAGGCTCTATTTTCAATAGGCTAATTACTAGACTACAGAAGTTTAGGTATTAAAAAGCAAGGTTGTAGGCACCCAAAGTAGGCCACCAAATTTCAAATTTAGGCAAAGAAAGGTCATAAAATTAGAGGCCTACTATATTACATTAGGTGCTAAACATTAAAAACAAACTGAGCAGGAAGCATTTTTTTTTAAATTTTATGAGAATCATATTTCATTCATGATAGCACTGAAGTAATAAGATACTCTTATTTCCCCCGGATTTTCTACACTTAAGCTTTGCCTGTTAAAATCATTTTGAAAGCTGATTCAAGGAAAGAAGCCTAATTTCTGATACGTTCCTAATTATCGGATAGAAAGATATTACCGTACCTAAAGGAAGTGTTGCACCCTGGTGTCCTTATGTGGGATGGAATCACTACCCTATTGGGATGCCACTTCTGGTGTGTTGAGCTGCAATTGGTCATTTGAAAATCAACATCGTGAGAAGTATAGGCCTATTATTGTTTTCAGGCGTTGTGAGTTTTTGCAGAGGAGGATTTACTAGCCTGTACTGCACAAAAGGTATGTGTTAATTAACTTAATAAATTTAATTGAAGTTATATTATATTTAGTTTACTTGTGGTATATTTCATTACACTTTTATGAACAGTGCAAGAGATAAATTAATATATTTGTTGCTGATATTGCCTAATACCTGATACTGGTAATAATCGGTAATAATTGCATTTTCGAAACAGTCCAATCAATTAACACCTGTAATTTCATTATTTGCAGATGGCTCATACACAAAGAAATCCATCTAAAAAAAATGGGACCCTAATTCATTGATGAAAGATGTGGAAACAGTTAGAAAAAATAAATGGGCTACTTTAAAGCTTTCAAAATCTTTAAAGTTTCAAGGTCAAGTTTGTACATCTAAGCTAATAATACAGATCAAGATTCTGTTGACCTGTGCTCCAGTGAATTGGGACAAAAGTATGTTCTACCAGAAATTCTATAAAATAAATTAATGAAATTCTTTAACATGGAGGAACAATATGCCTGTTATGGCCTGCATGGCACATAGCCTTAACAAATAATTTGAAGCACTCTTTCTCTGAGAATTCAAGGTTACCTTTTCAGAAGCGACAAGTTCCTTTTTTAACAGCCTTTTTTCAACTCCTAGGAGACTTCAGACACTGATGGTGATGAAGAGATCGACCATGAATGCTTTTCCTTTTGTGGGCTTTTTTCTAACGTCAAAAGTAATATGTAATGTGCCAGTCAGTGACTAAGAAACTTCATATGCGCTGCACATTTCCTACATATAACCTGAAGACAGTACCATATCAGATACTAAGAAACTGTTTATCATTTTATTGATGTGACTAATTTAAAGTCAATGTAATTTAAATGTTTATTACATTTTTACATTTATATTTATATTTATTATATTTTAATATTACTAATAATAGGCTACAATAAAAGTTTTAGGTCAAAAGAATATTTGTATGTGTCACTTTAGTTATTTTATAAAAAGTATCCGATGTAAGGTTACTTTCCTCTACTTAATACTATTGAGGAATGGGCCTGTCATCCAACAAAAACCTCACCTGAAATAGAAAGCAATGCACATTTAAACCAAAGGAAAATAGAAGAGGATCCTGTAACATTTGTCTCGCTACACATTTAGCAAGAGTCTACACAAACAAAGTCTCCAATGTTATAAATGTAATTGTTGACTGTAGATGCTAAATTCGTGCTGTGAACAAAAGCGGGAATCCCCAAATTATTTGATTTTAAATGACACATATTCGCTAGCAGATTCAGTGGATGTAATTCTAGAGTGATAGGGAAAAGCGAATAAGTCAAAATTCCAAAGTCTTAGGAGTGACAAATAAAGATTTATTTCCACAGCATTTAGATCCGTCCAACCAGATATTTTTACATAGTATAAGATACTGTGTAAAAATATCGGGGTAGACTGATCAAAATATTGTTAAAATGCTGTGGAAATAAATTCCAGAGTGATAGGGAAAAAGCGAATAAGTCAGGAAACCAAAGTCTTAAAAGAGACAAAAAACAATTTATTTCCACAGCATTGTTACAATATTTAGTTCAGACCACCTTGATAGTTTTACATAGGCTATTATCTTATACTATGTAAAAATATCTGGGTGGGCCGATTTAAATATTCTAACAATGGTGTGAAAATAAATAGTTTTTTGTCTCTCTTTCTTCCTTTCCTGACTTATTAGCTTTTTCCCTATCACTCTAGAATTGTTTTTTGTCACTCCTGAAACTCTGGAATTCTGACTTATTCACTTTTTCCCCAACACTCTAGAATTTTCCTACTATGAACAAAAAAATGGGCAAGGGTTCTAGGAACTTCTGCTATCTCAGTGGAAATCTAATTTGTCAACTCCAGCTTTCTAATAGCGCTAGAAAAATAAAATAAAATAAAATAAAATAAAATAAAATATAACCAGTTTAACTGGGAGCCTGAATAACATTGTCACAAACAAGGGTTCCACTGGGCATTAAAAGAAAAAAAGACTTGTTTGCGTATTAAATTGTATTATTTAATATTGAAATCAGACATTATGGTATGATATTTAGTATTCCTCTGCTCCCTCCCCTTCACCTTCCCCAGAGTCCATGCCAACTTCTTCGTAGTCCTTCTCAAGAGCTGCTAGATCCTCACGAGCCTCTGAGAATTCACCTTCTTCCATACCTTCACCTACATACCAATGTACAAAGGCTCTCTTGGCATACATGAGATCAAACTTGTGGTCAAGACGAGCCCATGCCTCTGCAATGGCAGTTGTGTTTGACAGCATGCATACTGCTCGCTGAACTTTAGCCAGGTCTCCCCCTGGGACAACAGTAGGGGGCTGGTAGTTTATTCCAACCTTGAAACCAGTTGGACACCAGTCAACAAACTGAATGGAGCGCTTATTCTTGATGGTGGCAATAGCAGCATTCACATCCTTGGGCACAACATCACCCCTGTATAGCATGCAGCAAGCCATATACTTTCCATGACGTGGGTCACACTTAACCATTTGATTGGCTGGTTCAAAGCAGGAGTTTGTGATCTCTGCAACAGACAATTGTTCATGATATGCTTTCTCTGCTGAGATGACAGGGGCATAGGTAACAAGAGGGAAATGGATACGAGGATAGGGTACCAAGTTAGTCTGGAATTCAGTCAGGTCAACATTGAGGGCACCATCAAATCTGAGAGAGGCAGTAATGGAAGAAACAATTTGCGCAATAAGCCTGTTAAGATTTGTGTACGAAGGGCGTTCAATACCCAAGTTTCGTCGGCAGATGTCATAGATTGCTTCATTGTCAACCATGAAAGCACAGTCAGAGTGCTCTAATGTTGTGTGGGTGGTGAGGATGGAGTTGTAGGGTTCAACAACAGCTGTGGAAACCTGAGGAGCTGGATAGATTGCAAACTCCAGCTTGCTCTTCTTGCCATAGTCAACTGAAAGCCTCTCCATCAACAGTGATGTGAAGCCAGATCCAGTGCCACCACCAAATGAATGGAAGATGAGAAAACCTTGCAGACCTGTGCATTGGTCAGCCAATTTCCTGATGCGGTCTAGAACAAGATCCACGATTTCTTTGCCGATTGTATAGTGACCTCTCGCATAATTATTAGCAGCATCTTCTTTCCCTGTAATCAGCTGTTCGGGATGGAACAGCTGTTTGTATGTCCCATTGCGTACTTCATCTACTACTGTAGGCTCCAGATCAACAAATATAGCCCTCGGTACATGTTTGCCTGCACCAGTTTCACTAAAGAAGGTATTAAAGCTGTCATCACCACTTCCAATGGTCTTATCTGATGGCATCTGTCCATCAGGCTGAATTCCATGCTCTAGGCAGTACAGTTCCCAGCAGGCATTGCCCATCTGGACACCAGCTTGCCCAACATGGATAGAGATGCACTCACGCTGTAAAAAAATATAGTAATAATGAAAATTTTCTGCATTATCATTCGTTATTTATACTATAATTGCTAGGCACAGAACAAGTAATCAAGTTCCCGTGGTGAAGTTTCCCTACGGGAAGCAATCTTTCAGTGTAGTGACTTGTAAAGTTTGTTCCCATCCTAATATGGATTTTTATTTATTTCATTATAGATAACTGATTAATTATCCACCATCCTCACATCTATCAGTCCCATGTGTTCATCGGTTGTGTAACTTGAACTGCTATAGCTTATTCCATTATAATCATAGACTGTCATCTGACAGTAACCATTTATTCATAGCATTGAGATTAAACTACCCTCTAAAACACTCTAAAAACCTGCCAAGAGAATGTACCCTTGAATACCCGCGACGCTGGGGGGCATTCCAGTGTCCCGGTTGAACATTCCAGAAATCTGGCAAGCCTAAGTTTAACAAGCCCACTATAAAACTGATGCAAGATCAGCAGCCACAAAATCCACCATTGCTGACCATCAATGCAAGAATGGGTTCCTCAGGGTGTTTTAATGGTAGGTGTAATAATGATTTTTTAACTTCGATACGGTAATGAAAACATGTTTCCAATAGAAGCCACAGGATGCACTAGCCTCACATCCAGTGACCAATCAAATATTTCATGCTTAGACACCAGACCAATGAAATGTCAGCTTAGCATACTGCAATTAATTTGAATACAGTAGGCCTAATAGGCTAAATAGTGTTGAATATGATCTCAATCTGATCTCACTTTTTAGATGTAGGTACTGACCTTGAGACTCAGATCAATCTGAATCCCTGTTTTCCATTACAATTTGAATTCCTTCAAACTACATGAAACAGAATATAGGTAAGAAGAAAGAGGTCCTGTTAGAGTAGAGAGTGACTTGGATAGTCATTGTACAATTTACAGACGTGTAATGTCCTCCTCTGTGGGTGAGTCGGTAGCGCGCCTGCCTTCCAGGGTTCGATTCCCGGCCGGGTCGGGAATTTTTCAGCAGTGAAAAATTCCTTTCCCGGGTTCAGGACTGGGTGTGTGTGTGTGTGTGTCCTTAGGTTTAAGTAGGTAGGGGACTGGCGCACCCCGGTAACAAAATACGCTGAGAATATCCCCTTACGGGATCACCAGGGGTCGCTCGCGAACCTGAGGAATAACTTTTTTTAACTGTAGTAACATAGGCCTACTCTTTTTTCTGTATAAAATATTGCAAAAACTTTGATACTTTAATAAAAGGCATCCTCAATTAAGTGGATACTAGCAAAAACAGCCAATGTTTTCAACTCAGCACGTTTTGCTTGCATTCGAATTCCCGCCGCCTCTATCTGTAACGTCGTCCATGCTTCCAGTTTGAGGGTGAGCTCTGTACATTGGAAGCATTACAAGCGTCATACTATGAACTTACCATTAATAGACAATATAAGAGAATACACTACAAAAAAGAAATAAAAACACTTATTCATAAAATAATGTGTAACCACTCATAGACCCCCCAAACGTCATGACTCACCCCCCCAAACTTCATTGCTCACCCCCCCAAACTTCATTGCTCACCCCCCATTCTTCATTGCTCACCCTCAACCCAATTGGCTGTCAACAAGGGGGGGGGGCAATTGTTTAAATTAATTTTTTGTCACTTTAACTTCTTGGGTCACTTTGTAACATTATATTAATAATATAATAAGTGCAACAATGACGTAGCCAGAAAATAATTGCGGGGAGGGTCGGATGTGCCAGGGGGGTTTGGAATACCTCCCCAAAAAGGGGGTCGGGGGTCCATCCCAAGAAAATTTTTTAACTAATGAAAATCACATTTTACGTTATTTTAGCACTCAAAAACTAGTTAGGAAATTTGTTTACCATACTCAAAGAAATGCCAATGTAAATAGGAAATCATTACCTAAATGGGGGGTCCACCCCCGGAAAATTTTTAAGTACTGAACTAATGAAAATCACATTCTATGCTATTTTAGCACTCAAAAACTAATTAGGAAATTTGTTTACCATACTCTAAGATATGCAAATGTACATAAGAAATCATTACCTAAGTGGGGGGGTCCACTCCCGGTAAATTTTTAAATATTGAACTAAAGAAAATCACATTTTACGCTATTTTAGCACTCAAAAACTAGTTAGGAAATTGGTTTACCACACTCTAAGACATGCCAATGTAAACAAGAAAATGTTACCTAAGTCTGGTGTCCACCCCCCGGGAAATTTTTAATGTTGAACTATTGAAAATCACATTTTACGCTATTTTAGCACTGAAAAACTAGTTAGCGAATTTGTTTACTATACTCTAAGACATGGCAACTTATACAAGATATTGTTACCTAAGTTATAATACTTATTACTATTTATAAGAAAAGTTGAGTAACACATGGAACAGTGGACATAATAGGCCTACTCATTATGTGATGAAAAGAAAATAACTGCTATATCGTATTTGACACACCAACAAATCTTGTTTAATTAAATATATATTTTTAAATACAAATATAGAATTTTAGGTTTTGACTTGTGGGGGTCCAAACCCCCTGAACCCACCCTCTGATGAATCTGTAAGTGTTAAGTTTTTAGGTGTTTTTATTTTGATGATAAGTTAGATTGGATTCAGCACACAAATTATATTAGTGGTAAACTGGCCAGAGTTATTTATTTATTAAGAAGTCTTAAGAACTGTGTACCCGACAAGTATGTAAGATCATCCTATCTTTGATTTTTCCAAAGTATATTAATATATGGTATTTTACTGTGGGGCAACAGTAGCCATGTCAAGGATGTTTTAATATTACAGAAAAAAGCAATCAGAGTAATAAATGGATCATCCAATAGAACCAGTTGTAGACCTATATTTGTTCAGTGTAGAATTATGACAGTAATCAACTTGTATATTTATTCTGTTCTGTTACACATAAAAAAGAAGTTACCAGAACTGAAACTCAGAGAAGATGTACACAATTACAATACTAGAAACAATAAACATATTTATATACAACATAATAGATTAGCTAAATCTATCAATAGTTATGAAGTAATTGGGCCAAAATTGTTTAATAAACTTCCATTGTGTATGCAAGACTTTAACATCTCGTTGAAAGTGTTCAAAGAAAAACTCTATAATTATTTACTGCTTAATCCGTTTTATAGTATTACTGAATATCTTGAAGCCAGAATTGTGTTGTAAAATTTTAAATTTATTTTATGCCCCTTTGTATACTTTGTAATATTTTGTAGAACTTATTGTTGTATATACTGTACTTAGTTTTAAGAAACATTGACGTTGTCTATTGCTTTAATTGCTTAATGACAATAAAATTTCATTTATTTATTTATTTCCTAATTCACTGTGGATTCTACTTCCATGTTGTTGATTTGGTAAAATTTCTGCAATTCAAATAATTTTCTTAAAAGAAAAACACCTGGCTATAATAATTACTAATATACATTTTTTCCTTGCGCCACCCCGCCCCCGGGTATGGGCGCCCGTGGCTGTCAAAATTCTCCATGTTTATCTTTATAAAGAATTAGAATATACCTTTAGAAGTTATAGAGCCATTAACCAATACTACATACTCGGTTATGAGTTAGGAGTGTTTTTAGAAATCTATACTGATCTGTGGTGAACACCGCGTAGCAAAACATCTAACGTTTATCTGTTCAAGTTTTTTCATGAGGGGGTGCAACATGTTTTATTGTTTAAAAGAGAAAGTAGGGAATGCCACCCTCTCGAACAGGCCATCTATTGAGCTGGGAACAATATTGCTACCTCCGATACAACACAATACAGTTCAGTTAGAAATGAAACCCTTAAAAACGAAATTTTGAATGAAGTCAGTACTTTGAAATAAAGCCGCAAAAAGAAAAATGTGACAACATAACCGAATTTTTTATCACAATAAACTGCATTTTTGTTTTATGAATATTAATCCGTAAGGGACTTAAGTGATAACATTACCCAACTGATTATCCGTGATTACATTAAGCGGCGTTCACTGTATTAGGATAGATTTAAGGGAAGTAGGATTTCCGAAGGATGGTTGGAGTTAACATAGAATAGGGCAGAATGGCAGGCTCAGGTAAGCGTGGCATTCCATACAATAGATTTTGTCTATTGCCATTGCGTAAGTAAGTAATTAAGTAAGTTAGTAAATAAATGCCTACACGTGTTTAATGGACACATGAAAGTATTTTCGTCTGTGGCAGCCATTTTATCAGCTGTTCGCGTTTTCATTTTTGATTGGTTGTTGTTACAAACGTTAAGTTTTCGTTGCGAATGCTCTGTCGTAGTAAAGCTTGCGTTACGTCAAATACTCTCAATAAGTATTGAGAGTATTTGGTTACGTTTACTCTTAATTTTCTATGTGAATGTGGCATTAAATTATGCAAAAACGGCACTTACCATTTTTGAAGTTTTTAACTTATCCTTTCCACGAAGCACGCAACGAAGCTTCCACAAATAGACTACGGGTTCAAATCCTGTGCGGGATGCTTTTATAGAGTCAGTGACGTCATACTTTCCTCAGTTACGTGATGTCACGAAGGGCTTTCAGTTCTATTCTGCCGAGGTTTTTATTATGGCTTTATAAGTAAAATAATTCTAAATTATTTTCAAAGAACAATCATTACTAGATTTCAATCACAATGTCTTTGGTTAAATAGCACAGTTTTCGCGCCTCTACCGGATCGATGACCATCAGTCGACTCGACTTTCGAGCTGGAGGGAAATTTAATCGTAAGTACATTTCTTCTGCGTTTGTTTGGACCTTTGACATAATGTTTCCTTTTAAAACATGGTGCTGAAACCTTAGGGCTTAGGTCCCACTGTTTAAGTTTTGTTTTCAAATAGGCTTAAAATGCATGCTGCTTATTGTGATCACTTTGGAATGCAGCCACTGATAATAATAACCGACTGATAACAGTAGTGAAAGAATTAATTGAAGGTCATTTATTCATACATCAGATAATACACTACCAAGCAGAATTTCATGCTATTTATTCATACATACAAGATAATATTGAACCACTCATGGTACAGTATTATACTGCAGGAAACTATTTTTGAAATCAATAATTGTTTCTGTTTTCCCTTTGGAGTCCATTAACAAATATTTCATGCTTATAACTTAATGTTTTTGGAAGTTTACTGACCTGTGGTGAACACTGCTAAGCAAAACATCCAATGCCTCTCTGTTCAAGTATTTTCATTATATTCTAACCATCACTTAATGTAACACTGTGATCTACACAAATCAGTAGCACCAGTTAAACTGAAGGGTGCAACATGCTTTATTGCTTAAAAGATAAAGTTAGGGAATACTACCCCCTGGAACGGATGATCCTGTGAGCTGTGAACAGTACTGTTACCCCCTGGAACGGATGATCCTGTGAGCTGGGAACAGTACCGTTACTTCCAATATGACACAATAGAGTTGAGTTAGAAACAAAACCCTTAACTATTTTTGCCACAATTTGAAATTAAGAGCATCGTAATTTTTTCAACTTAACGCATAGGTTACATATCTCGTAAAATTGATATTTGTTTCAATGTTGTAAGTCCACCCTGGCCGATTCATTTGTTTATAATGTCAGGGCCCTTAGATATCTAACATTTTCAACATAGACGAAAGAGGAATAATGAATGTAGGCCTAAATGGGCAAACATTGATCAATTTCGACGGAACTCACCATGAAGGGGTTTTCTGGGCCAGAGAACTAGAATTTATGTCGTTTTCCCAGGCGGCCCTTTCTAATATTGGAATGCACTCCAAAGCTGGATTTTGAGCTGCTTTGAATTATTTATCGTTTAGTTTATGAATGATTTGCATGGAAGTGTTAATAAATATAATGCTTTAATTATAATTATTATTATTATTATGCTCTTATTATTTTAATTTTAAATTATTATCGTCCACGAAGCCACGGACACCTGCTAGAGCGTCCTATAAATGTGTTTACTATTATGGTTAATTAAACAATGTTTTTATTCTCTCCTTGTAGAGCTATATTCAAGAAATCAAAATGACCACACAAGTCCGTCATAAATACCAGGTCGCACATCCATTGGGGCTGTGATAATTCTGCCACTATTGCGTTCAGCAAGTAATAAGGTAGACGAACCAGTCTTTGACAGTTTAGTGATGAAATTTCTTCATTTTCTATGTTGTTATTAAACAAACTCATTAAATTAAATAAGATCAGTACTGACTAATTGTTTGAGGTTTTAAGAGTACTGTATGGTAGTCTTAATTATTAATAACCTATATTAATAAGTTATAATTTTTTTTCTAACACATGTTTGCTGTACCAGTCTTTGACACTCAAGATTTTAGCATGTACCAGTCTTTGACGGTGTCCATGTACCAGTCATTGACATTTATGTTCGGTCACTTTATAATCTATTAAACTTAGAAGATGATGATATAATGATAATATTAATTAACAAAATCATTTAACCTTTAATTTTGTTCATTATAATGATGCTGGTGAATGATTTTATAACTTTTAACAGAACAGATTTCTCATTCAAGGTGCAAACTGTAAGGGTTTTTAACATAAACAAAAGTATAAATTCTTGCACATACATTCTTTCTTCTTATGGTCATACAAACATGAAAATATGAAGCTAGGCTGATTACTGAAATTAGGTGGTTACCTCTACAATGAGATAAGTTATAAAAAACTTCAAAAATATCTACGGGCTTAGAAAATTCATACTTTGGTCTTGCTCCAGTGAGAAAGAGAACTGGAGCCTCGCGATTCAAATTGAGGAGCTACTTGATAGAGAAGTAGCGGCTCTGGTCATGCAAACCACCATTAACGGCCATGGGTGTCGGCATGCTGACCACATGCCCCCCAATCCTCTCATCTGCCTATGGTTGATGTTGCAGTGGTTGGGTGATAGGTCGAGCCCCTTCACAGAGTTTAGTTTAGTTTTAGTTTTTCAAACCTCAGATGTTGCTACAGAAGAAATATTCTCCTTATTCTTCCATCTTTAGTGGATGTAGGCTCAGGCCAAAATAACATCCTTTTTAATGGTGAAGGTACATTTGACATCAGGGCAGGCTGTGTTGTAAATATAGGCATACCAGGTGGTGTTATGGGAACAGTCAAAATAGAACATGTTGAAGGCACAGGCACCGACTTTGGGAGGACAAGGTATTTTCTGACCAATACCAAACTTTTATTAAATTGTTATCACTGGTGCTATGGGAATAGTCAAAATACAGTAGAAGAATGCATTGAAGGCTTAGACACCGACTTTGGGGGGACAAGGTACTTTCTGCCCCACCCCAACTTTTAAATTGTTATCATATAAGGCCTGTGTATAGGCTAACTAGTAAAATGCAGTTCTTGCTCCCCAACAGTATTGCAGAAGTCAGCACCTCTGGTTGGTGGTGTAGGATGAGAATTTAAAAAGGGTACACTTAATGTTGAGAATAGTATCATGGGTACAGCCAAATTAGACTGTGATGAGCATGAATTAGTAGGATGAGGACTTAGCATATATGCTTTCGGTCAAAACAATGAAAGGTCCAAACTTTTGGGCTCTTACCACTCGATTTCTAATACAATATAGCTCTAGGAACATCAAATGTTTTGGCAGCAGTAGCTGTAGGCTTGCCATCTCCACAGCCTTTATGGCCTTAGCCATTTGTTCAGAGGTGTACTTCCTCTTAGAAGTCATACCTGAAACGTGTTCCAGTTATTGACAGTTGGGTGTTCCAGTGATTGACACCTATGTCAAAGACTGGTAAAAAGGGTCTTATGTTAATATTTTCTAGATAGGAATCCTTAATATTTTCAGCCTGTGCAACTAATGAATAAATAATGTCAATTCAACATATTGATCATTGTACCAATCATTGACAGGGGGTGTCTAAAACTGGATCATCATATAATTTAACATACCAGTAATTGACACCCCTACTATAAATCAGTGATTGAGGTTAGTGTTAAGTTTTACATAATATTTCTATTCTTTCATCATCATAGATCAGCCCTTCATAATATTATTTATCAATAGCAATATAAAATTGTTGTTATTAACACTCAAAGTAATGCCTCACCTTAAGAATTGTAGCAACGAAAATGAGAAAATCTGAAGAACTTGTGCTGCAATAATCTCACAATTTTTTTTCCATCAAACCAAAAAAGAGTTTGGCCTCAGATGCTCATCACTAATGACACATGAACTGAACTACATTTACATATATTTACAGTGGAAAAAATAAAATAATTTTCCTTAATATTTAAAAAAATTAGCATGAGTGTCAATGACTGGAGCACTGTCAAAGACTGGTGCGTCTACCTTATACTCTGATTATTTTATGTAATTGTGCATGTGCGACAAAATAATCTTTTCCCAGTTGGCATGGAAAAGTCGTTGCCTTGATGACAAGCTGTTGTGTGCTTTTACGCTCGCTACAACATCCATTACTCTTGGTGTAGTGAACTGCAATGAAGACCGAACATCAAAAACTGTCTCAGCCAGTGCTGCGCTGCCCTTATAATCACATCAAAACTGCTTTACACTGACGTCAAGGGCGACTATAATGGGAGACATTACGTCACCGCAAAGTGGCGCAATGTGCCACAGTTGCGCACCTGTGATGTAGGAAATGTGTGATGTATAAGATGGTAATGACAAAATATTATGGTGTTAATAATTATTATTAATGTTATAAATTGATTTTAAATTACAAACACTACAAGTGACTAATGGTTAGGAAAGTAATTATACCCTACAACAAGTTTACCAACATGAAAAGTCAGGTACCGGTACCATTTTACAGTGTTAGCAGCAACGGTGCCAAGGGGATCCTGGGCAAGCTCACACACCAAAAAAAAAAAAAGAAAAAATCTGTTCTACCCTTGCTTTGTACAAAATTGATGATGGCAGATAAAACAATAAAATTTATGTAACTGAAAATAAACTTGATTGAAGTAATTACATACTTGCAATGCTTTTTTTCTAAATTTAAGGGGTAGTCTTGCTTTTGACTTGTCAGAACATTGCTAGACTTACCAACAAATTTGGAATGAAAGTGAAATCACACACAATATAAGATCATATGACTTTAAGTCCTCTGAGGTGGAGTCATTTTGTACACATCATTTTGCCTGTAAGCTGCAATTTAGTCTATGATATGCTCACTGGGTTCCTTGCACCTTTCACAAAACCATAAGCGAACTCAACCTATAATCCTTTATGTTCGGAATCAGTTTGTACAACAGATAAGGGTACATGATTTTTAGTCCTCTATTCAGCGTAAGTTTATTTACCCATATGTTTCAAGTTGGTGCCATGGGTTGGAAAAGCCTTAGAGGTGGACTAAGAGAACAGGGATAGGGCCTACAATATTATTCTGCACATGCTAATGTTGAATCAGGAACATTGACAACATACTCATTGTTACCATTGTAACAGTGACGTAACACTTACTTACCGGTACCCTTTTTCCCGGTCACAGCACTAATGTCAGGCCCTATATCTCAAAAATCATGGTATAGATAACAAACATAACCCTAAAAATAGCTACTTTAATGAAAACGATGCATACAGTCACATTCATTATTTTCTTTAGCACAAATGTCTCCATATTTCAAAATTTAGGAAATAAATTATTTTATCCTATATGGAACTGGAAAAATCTTTAAGGGGTATGAATACCCCCGTGTACCCACAGAAAGAAAGCACTGCATACAGGTAGGCCTACATCTACTCTTATACAATTCAACGGCCCTAAATAGCGTGCTTGCTCGCCCGCTTCGTGAGACATAGGGTATACTCGGCGATGTTCGTCTCTCGCAGTGTAAACTTTCATGACGACTACAAAATTAGTAAAACCGTTTCTTTATTATATAAGGCCTAAGTGAAATGAATACAATGAACAAATATTCTAATTTTATTTTTACTTACAATTTTCATAGCTCTGAACCACAAACATTTTTAATAATCTACCAGTGTAATTTTCTTAAAAATCCTGCTGTAAAATATTGATGGTTTAACTCTTGAAATATCGCTGATAATAATAATCCAAACAAACCATTCCTTCCCTTGAAACATTATATAATTTCTGAAAATTACACTGAATTCATAAAATAAAATTCACATCATATTCATGTCAATAAACAGCTGAGAAACAATACGTATTATGTGTTCACAGGTTCTTTGGAACTGCATAATCGATTCTGATATAGTTTTCCCAGGGGGCGCTTTCATGTCGTGGATGTACTCTAAAGC
This sequence comes from Ectobius pallidus, assembly GCA_964059195.1. Lineage (NCBI taxonomy): Eukaryota > Metazoa > Arthropoda > Insecta > Blattodea > Ectobiidae > Ectobius > Ectobius pallidus. The sequence continues at coordinate 99,980,491 of CAXKWD010000004.1, forward strand.
AGGAATTTTAGCTGTTTCATTAATTATTAATGGTTTAGTTTATGAATGATTCCCGTGCAAGTGTTAATAAATATAATGCTTTAATAATTATTATACTCTTAATTTTTAATTTTTAAAAGAATTATCGTGGCGAAGCCACGGGCACCTCCTAGTACAATACATTACAGTGACACAGATTTAATTTAATTATTTTCAACTTAGAGACATAAATTTTATTGCAATTGCATACACTCATGGGCCTCTACAGAAAAAAATTCTGGCACAACCACTGAGTCTTAGTGACATTGATAAGCTGAAGATGAGGGGCAAAGATCAACTACATAAGAACTTTGTTGTCCTAACACATCAATTCCAAGTTCATTGTTTTTCCTGTGATGTGAAGTGAAGTATCAGTTGTTCAATTGTAATGGACAGAGATGATTACAAACAGTGTAAAAATTTAATGATGATGGCACAGAACTGGTTACATGAAAAAATCAAAAGGTTTTTCCATTAAGTTAATAGGATTGCCAGTAAGTCAAAACCTGGCGAATAGAGATATCAAAAAATGGCATGCAGACACTTTGTTTACATCTCTACTGTTAATCTGTTTTTGTATGGTAAAGCATGACAGTTACTAACTTATCATGAGCTGACCCTTGCTTAAAATATAAGTAAAACTCATCAAGACGTTTTTAAGGAAAATGAGTAATGATTTCACATAGCTCTATGAAGTCTAAAAATATTAATGTTTGTCTTGGTCAGGGACATGGCCAGCTCTAGGTATTGTGGTGCCCTAGGCAAGAAATAATTTTGGTACCCCCTAGTTTTCCACCTCATCATTCCATACTTACCATTTGATTAAACATGGAATTTCATGTTTTCTGGTCTGGTAAGTGGTTAAATAACGTTGATCTGTATTGGCCTCATTTGCAAAATTATTTTATTTATAAAGACCTTATAACTTGTATCTAGATAGTCTGGTGATTAAATAAAAAATACACTTAATTGAAAAAGTTATAACTTTAAACAAACAAGAAACTACATCATAGATAAGTTTTTGTTGGCCCTAAATGTTTCTAAAAATTTCATGCTCTAGGCGGTTGCCTGGTTCGCCTGGTTATGGACGAGTTGGCCCTGGTCATGGAATTTGTCCACGATGAAGAATGACAGTATTTGAAAGACCAAAGAAGGCTGTGAAAAAAGTGCATCAAGTAGTGAGGTAGAAGTTGCAGCAGCTGTAGATAATGAGAAAACTTCAAAAGAATTAACTGCAGTTTGACAAACTTATGTTTGTCATCAGGGTACATAATTTGCCCAACCACACTAACTCTAACTATGCTAAAAAAATGCATGATGCACAATCTGCCATAAATACAAAATAAAACAGTTGCTGAAAATTCCACCATCACCTTTATATAATAATGATGATGCAGAAGATATGAAAAATTCTAGGCAAAGACTGAAGATGGTGAACATTTAAAGAGCTTATGAAAAGAGAAATTACCCTCTATTAACAGAGGCACCAAAATTCAGATTCTGAATAAGACTTCAGTCACTTGTTCTAGACAAAAAGGTATCTCAGGAGTTTGGAGTGTTAGCCTAGAAAGCTGTCGGAAGAGAATCACAACGAGGTAAAGTGCTATCAGCAGGAATGTACGAACTTATTCTTGAATTTTTTCAAGATGATTAGTTTTCACGGCAGATGGCAGAATTTTCTGATGTTAAAATTATTAATTTTACCAAATTGTGTACTTTGCACCCAAAATGGTACCCATGCTGTCTGTTTGTGCTCAATACATCAAAATCTGAAGTTTCTTCTTAATTAAATGAAATCAGAAAATCATATCACAAACCTACAGTCTACAGTCTTAACCTTCCGGCAAAATTTGCAACATGAACATTTTAATATGATAACAAGCCCATGCTACACACATTGGTTAGTATATTGAAGAAAACAGTACATGTTCACTGTTATCACATGCTATATAACAAAAATTTCAGCTCAGTTCGTGATACCATTTTGTCCAAGTATTCTGAAACGTTCACTTTCATAACAGCTTTCACAAATTTGTATTTTAATTTGCTTTTTACAAGCAGTTTTGGCATCCATCACAACTAATTGAAGTTGATGAATTTTTTTGACGTCCACGGAGTTACAGGTCCCATGCTTCTTTGCCGGAGATTCAAGGATCTGATCTTCAGAAGTTGATGATTCAACTCAGAACTATATAAGAAATACAGTGTGATTGGCTGGCAGTAATTTCAGTTGCACTTTAGATCTTTCAAAAGACCTGCAGATTTCTAGTGACTACATTGTCTACAACATGACAAAAGATGGAGCATACATTGGAGATAAAATGTGTGTCTCTTGGCTACAGTTTTTTCCATTCTTTAACACTGCTGGAATAATTCACAAATATTAGTTTCCTTCACAAAGTCAGAGACAACTTCATGCTGCTGTTTTTTTAATATTGGCTGCTTGAACTAAACATGCATCTGTGAAAAGAGCAGGCGTATAGTGTATTTTTACAACATTCAACACCTCGTCGCTTAAAATTCAGACATCAACTGAAAAAGCTAAACAAAGAAACTGGAGCCATAGTAACATTGTTGAGTAAGCATCAACAATGGAATAAATTATGGGATTGCTGCAATAGCTCAAGATTAAGGCATCGATAATGCACAAAAATTGCTGCTGTTGTACTTTTTAGAACAGCGTGCCTGCCGGAGGGTTAAAAACTACTGTGTCAAGAAAGATTTTAGAGGAAAAGATTAAACTCTCTGTTGAATCATTCTAAAAATTTGCTCTTTGAAAAACTTTAATGCAAAGATTTCTTGAATTTTTCTTATCTTCATATAAATATTTGTCAAATATGCAAAATATGGTTTGTTTATTTATTTCATAATGTTAAAACCAATTCCAAGTAATTTCTGCACCTGTTATAACTTACCTCTACTTTCAAAAAACTCATTCTCCATTCTTTTTTCACTATTTTTTTCCATTTTTTGTTATTATATAGTTAATAATTGCATCTTCTGAAGTTATTCCTTTAATGCACATCCAGTTCTCAGCATCAAAGATCAGAACCAGTTTTATTCCAAAGGTCATCCTGTCTTAATAAGCCAGAATGTATAACCTGAATATATAAAATACCATGTGTCCATAAAGTCATGGTGCATATTAATAGCAGAGCATAATAACAAGTGCCCAATGACTTTATGGACACACTGTATATTCTGAACCTGAATATATATAAAAAAATCTTGATAAAATTCTATGGATCATTTGCAATGAAGAATAGAGAAGGAACAACATATGATACAAATGAAACAATCGAATAGAATAGAGTAGAACAGAATTTATTTAGTCCTTCCAAACATGTTCATATTATAGGACGCGTCCAAATATTTACAAATATTTACAAACATAAATATAATACATATTTACACATTATATACAGTGAGTCCATTTTATGAGGAAACCTCTCATCACTGCCGCATTGCCGCAGTGCAGTGTATTACCGAAGCGGAATTACAGGAAGTGGCAAATAATTTGTTTAAACGATGTGACGTTGCACATGTTTTACTGCTGACGGGGGTCATTTTCAATAGTATCTCAAATAAATGGTGAGTAATAAGCCTCTACATGTAGGCCTATGTTATGTTAAAGTCTTGATTTGCTGGTAGTAACGGAACACGGTCCCCGCCGTTGCAAGCACAACAGCGGGGAAAGTGTGAGCAGGGGCAACGCTGTTAAAAAGTTTCCGCATAAAATGGATTCCCTGTATAATACATATTTACACATTATACTCAATACAACACAATACATATACAGTTAACATTAATGATGTGTTAGATACAAAAGTAACACTATTGGGTTTACAATTTTACTGTAATGTCTTAAAGTTATGGGTGTTGTCCTTGGTGCTAGTGAACTTGGCAGCACGCGTCAATATGTTGAGAGCCATGCATCCTCCAGGTTACCTGAAACAGAAAGAAAAGAGGGCAGTATCTACGGAAAAGTGTTGTTTAGAATTTAGATATGGTACTGATATGGTACAAAATTGTAGTAGTAAAAGAAAAATGATCAATGTTTCGAAATATACAATGATTATGAAATTATTAACACTAGAAGGCCTGACATCACCTGACTACACTGGTCATTTTGAGCGGTAAGTTAGTGCTTTTCATCATTACAAAACATTTTTTCATTCAACTTATTTATTGTTCAATATAGTAAAGTAAAGTTCTCCCTATACAGGCCATGGAGGCCCATAGGGTTCCAGGAGGTTGAGGCTCCTATAATTTGGACATTTGGCACATGAAGGTGATAAGGTTGTCAGCCTTACGCACCGACTGCCTTTACCCCCAGGATTGCTCCTGGTACTTATTTCTGTTAGAAGCTGAGTCGACCCCAGGGCCATAGTGTCACCAGAAGGATTAGGCCAATTGAAAAACTACAACGACCTAATTGGGGATTGAACCTGCAACTTTCCGTAGTGCCTCAAATACTATGCTACAACGTATCCCTATTATTCAATATATTCAACTCATATGTTGAACTCTAGGCATCAATAAGCACTCATTATCACAGCCATTTAACATTCGAAAAGAAAAGAAATATTAATTACATTGCTTACAAGCGAACATGTATCACATTGTTGCATTATTGCAAACAAAAATCACGCTAACTTGTGCCGGTCAAAATGATCACTCCTAGTCCTTTAAGGCAAATAATATTAATATTTCTCATCTTGTGGATGATAAAAAGTTGGCTATTTCGGGGACTGTTTATCACTAAAATTCATTACAAGTCACAAAATATGGGTGAGAAAAATAAAACCGGTTTGCTTTCTTACACCTTAAAGTTTGTACATCAGTCAAAATGACCGGTACTGTCCTTCTATCGTTAAAAGGTTGTTTTGAAAAAGTACATCTGTATGGTATTTGCAAGAGATAATGCAAAAAGGACTGTGATTTTGAGCTTCCCATGTGGAGAAGAATTTTATTATTCCATCTTATAATCTCTATCCCCAAATAAAATGAATTAAAGCAAACCTAAAAACATTTACAAACAAAAATGAAATAGAAGAAAATCACAAGAGAAGAGACTTTGAGCTGCACATTATTACTTAATTGTACAATATAATATTACATGCAAAATATATCAATCTGTAGTTTGCTTCTACAAAGCCCTTCCTCAATAGAATGGTATTGCTTTTGCAAAAGTGTTCGTGTTAATTCTCTCCTATATTGTGGGTATCTGCAGTGGCATATCAAGGCTACTTGGCGCCCGGGGCTAACTAGATGGTAGTCGGCACCTAACACTAAAAGGTTCAAGATTCAATGAATTTAATTAAAACACAGTTTAATGTTCACAATTATTAATTTTTAATAAGTAGTATGTTACTTTAACACATTATAAAGAGAAAAATATGAATGAAATAAAACTGTAAGAATTATAGGGTTAGTTTGTTTGAAAATAAAATATTATTTCGTATTGTCTATAAATAGTTTAAAATGAAACGTTTATTATTTCTAAATAATATTACTGCAGTATTTAACAAAGTAATCTAGAAAATTTGACCAATAAAACCATATATTTTGCCTGAAAAAATTTATTTTTTCTTAAACTAAAAAAAAATTTTTTTTTCAATTTTGGTGTCCCCCTTTACGGCGCCAGGTGTGGCCGCCTTGTTGGCCCCCTCCCCCTTGGTACGCCACTGGGTATCTGTAGTTCATCATGTGTTTGCAAAGCTGTTGTAACATTTTACACCTTGATGCATTATACTTTCCAGATTTGAACGTTCTACATATTGAAGTTCTACATACTTGGAGGGTGATTCCGTAAACCATATAGTGATTTGGAGAAATCTGAAATCAAGCTGCTTTCAACCAGGTATGCACAACATGAGATTTTTTTTTATAATGGGTTATTCTTTGACCACCATATTAGATTTACATGTTTATTGTATAGTATAGTATAGTATAGCCCTTGTTTGTCCCCTCGGGGCACGGGCCTCTTCCTTTGAGGGAAGGTGGCTTGTTTAGGGCGATCCCGGTTAGCCATGCCGAGAAGGATCCCCTATGAGTCTTTATACTCTTCGTTTTAACGAGTTCCTTATTCTCTGATGTTCTGAGCTGCTTCTCTCATACTCCGCTTCCATGCCTCTCTCTCTTTGGCCCCTGTTGTCCAACGATTCCCAAAGGTCTTCTTGATGTCGTCGGCCCATCTCGTCTTTTGGCGTCCTACATCCCTTTTACCAAATCTTGGGTCCCAGACTGTTGCCCTGTACGTCCATCTATTGGGGTTGAGTCGCATGATGTGGCCCGCCCAGCTCCATTTCATAGTTGTGCTGGTGATTACTGCATCCGTAACTTTTGTTTTCCGTCTTATGGTCTCGTTTCTTATTCTGTCTTTCCATGTGACTCCCAACATCTTTCTTTCCATTCTGTTCTGGCACACTTGTAGCATTTTTCTGTCCCTCTTTGTAGTACCCCAGGTTTGCGAGCCATACAGCAGTGTTGGTAGAATACATGTGTTCATGATATGTCTTTTTATCTGTAGGTTGTATGATCTTTCCATTAATATGACCTTCAATGACCAGAATTTTGCCCATGCTGCTTTTACGCGTCTGCTTATTTCCTTGCTTGTGTCCCGTGAGAATGACATGGTTTGTCCCAAGTATACTATTTCTTGAACATAGTCCAATGGGTGGTTGGGTGTAAGCTCTATAATCTCTTCCAGGTGGTTAGTCATGAGTTTTGTTTTTTTGGCATTCATTTTGAGGCCCACTTTTTCACTGTTCTCTTTCACTTCTCTTAAGTATTCTTGCAACTCCTCTTTGTTGTTGGTAAGTAACACGATGTCGTCAGCAAATCTCAAGTTGGATAGTTTGACTCCATCCACACTAATGCCGTAGCTCCCTTTTGTATTTCTGAATATTTCTTCCAAGACACATATAAAGAGTTTGGGTGACATTACGTCTCCTTGCCTAACTCCTCTTTGTACTTGGAATTCTCTTCCTTGTTTATCCAATTGTATGTGGGCCGTGGTGCCACTGTATATTTTCGCTAGTAGTCTGATGTATTTTTCCTCTGCTCCCTGTGATTGTAGCGCTGATAGCAATGGCACATGTTCCACTGTGTCAAATGCCTTTTGAAAGTCAATGAAGGCCAAGTATATCTTTTGGTTGAATTCCTCAAACTTTTCCATTATCTGGGTTAAGGCCTGTAAGTGATCAGTTGTGGTGTACCCCGTTCGGAAGCCCGCCTGTTCTTGTAGGCTACTTTAAAACTCAGGATTGTCCTATATTTTTGATACCTTAGGAAATCAGGTGCTTTCAACATGATATGTTCAATGTAATAATAATAATAATAATAATATTTATTTGCAGCCAATAGTCCTTTTGCAAGTTTCTGGCATTGTCATGTTTCAGTATGCAATACTGAATTAAACTTAAATTTAGTACAAATTTGATCTAGTTAACATTTACATTACATTTACATTAACTTAACTTAAATAGCCTACATACAATAATTCATACATAATAACTGAAATAACAGCAGTGTTGAGTCTAAAACAATCTAACTACATGTTTACAATTCATCTAGACCATACAGACATTTTGTTGTAAGGAATCCTTTTAGTTTTAGTTTGAATTGATGTTTTGAGACCTCTGCAAGCGATTTAATTTCTGATGGTAATTTATTATATAACTTGATTCCTTGATATTGTACACCTTTCATAGCTACAGTTTTCTTAATATTACTCCTGTAAAAATTCATATTGTTTCTCGTATTATGTTCATGGATATGATGATTTTTTCTGGAGCGTAATTTACTATTAGTAACATAATTGCTTATAGGCATATAAAGAGTAAATGGTGAGAATTCTTTTATTAATGAATGACTCTCTACAAGACTCCCTAGCATTTAGATTGTAAATGATCCTAATACATTTCTTTTGATAGATTAGAAGCCTATCCATATGTGTTTTTGCAGCAGCCCCCCAAATTTCAATCCCATAGGTTAGATGAGGATATATACAGCCATAATATATAAGTTTGAGAATATCAAGGTTTTTGTAGTTACTAAAATATCTTAGCAAGTAAACTGTTTTGCTAATTTTGTTGCAGATGTAATCAATATGTTGTGCCCATGTTAGTCTATTATCTACAATGACGCCCAAGAATTTATAAGTATTTACTACCTCAATATTCTTGTTTTGTACAACCAACCCTATATTAGTACTATTGTAGGCCTACTGCATTATTTTAGTTTTCTCCATATTACAACGCAAGTTTATATCCTGAAAGTAATTGGTTAATTGAGTGGTAATTTTGTTTTGTGTTGCTTTTAGGCCTTCAAAGGATTTATCCCAGCATACGACTGTAGTGTCATCTGCATACGTTACAACAGAAGTATTTTGTAGACATTTAATATCATTAATATACATAATATAGAGCGTTGGGCCTAACACTGATCCTTGTGGCACCCCGTATTTTACTAATTCTAATTTTGATTTTACCCCTTGAAAGAATAATTGTTACATTGGCCTATTGTCTGATTACTTATAACATGTTTTCCTCTGTAATGTTTAGTTAATGAACATTTCTTTGGTCCATAAAATGCATTACGAATGATATTAACAAGTTTTCCACATAAACAATGCTGGATGAATTGGATATTTTCTTTCATGTTAATTTGTATATATCTGCTAAACTTGAGAATTCCATGAACACCATGTCTTCTGGGTTGCATCACTTGGTACCAAGTGTACAATACCACCTATATCACAAACATGACTACCAGTACTTGAATACTTAACTTAGCAGATGGTAGGGTAGTCTACAGATTATGAACTAAATGACAGTGTGTTTATTTATTTATTTATTTATAGTTCACCCAACAACAATAAGGGTAAACTATATATATATCTACAAAACAGTACAAACAGTAAGTGAAACTACAGCTAAGATAATGAAAAACAATAAATTCAACTACAATAATATGACAATAATAACTGTGATAATGCTAGATACAATAAAATATAATAAATAACAATTTGGGTAAGTTATATAAGTATTACAGTTTTCGCTTTTTGAATAATGGCATTCCTAAATTTTTCCCTAGAAAAGACATATCAATATCATGAAAAAATATACCGGTATTGTAATTGGAACAACTTCTCTTTAATGCAGAATTTGGACAATAGTTTGTGCAAGAACACTCAGTAAAAAAGGGTTTGTTAATTCAATTATTAGCCTATATTTAGGAACTTCAAACTGTTATTTCGTATGGGATAATACGATGCTAAATATAAGGTGACAAATAAGATCAGTGTTAGCAGGAGTTACCTTAGGAAATTGTTAGAAACAAAGGCATTGGACTTCTTAGTGCAATGAAGATTTGTAAAAAGTGTGGAAGAGAAACAAAGCTGCTGCATTAAAGTAAGTAGGGGCAGCAAAGTTGTTTTTAGAAATTTCCTGCTCATATAGGCACTCATGTATCTGCTGCCACTTTAAACTATTTTATAATAGTAATATTACTAAGTTATGTACAGGTATAACTCGATGAATATGGCCTCTTTTACAGGCTTTCAGGCTTAAACTTTACCTCTTCTTGGCCTATGAAATGCAAAAGTCATTAGTGATGTCTTCAAAAGAAAGATTCCTGTTGGATTGCCTCCTTAAGAGCTTCCAAAGTTTGGGGATGATGTTGGTACACCCCTTGGCTTTCAAATGCCCCATCTTTGGAGCCCGAAATGTACGGGAAAGGCACGCTGCGTTCTTGTCCTGAATTGCTGTTGGCAACTCGCTATTTTGAATAAACTGCTCTACGGTATAAATGCGATGCACTCCTGACCAAGCCATGATCTAAGTTAAACGACACCTAACTTGCTGGTCAGTAACAGTAATATTCACCCTGTCCCTCTACCTCCACCCACCATGTAGATATCTATCTCCCAAACCGGGGTGTTCTTTCTGCCACCCCTGTACATGAACAATGTGTATCCAGCAATAATTTTACTAAAGTGAATAATGTACATATCTGTACTGTTGACTGGAAAACATTTTTATCATGAAAACAAAATTATTGTGTATTGACAATATATTGGAGGGAATAATGAGTCTTAGTACCATCAGAAAAAAGAAGCAGTCGTTGAAATCTGGGCCCTGAGTGTTAAAAGTCCAGGCTCTATTTTCAATAGGCTAATTACTAAACTTCAGAAGTTTAGGTATTAAAAAGCAAGGTTTTAGGCACCCAAAATAGGTCACCAAATTTCAAATTTAGGCAAAGAAATGTCATAAAGTTAGAGGTCTACTATATTACATTAGGTGCTAAACATTAAAAACAAACTGAGCAGGAAGCATTTTTTTTTTAATTTTATGAGCATCATATTTCATTCATCATAGTACTGAAGTAATCAAGATACTCTTATTTCCCCCGGGATTTTCTACACTTAAGCTTTGCCTGTTAAAATCATTTTGAAAGCTGATTCGAGGAAAGAAGCCTAATTTCTGATAAGTTCCTAATTATCGGATAGAAAGATATAACCGTACCTAAAGGAATACCCATGCGGATGACACTACAGTAAATTTCTGGGGGGAAAATAAGCTAACCCCAAGGGAAACAATGATCGTAGGTACCAATAAAATATTAGAATATTTTAGGTCTAATAATCTTATGTGTAATATGGATAAAACAAAATTAATGTTGTACAACTACTTAAATGAAGAAAATCATGAAGATAGACTAGTGATTGAAAATAAAAATTGTGAGAAGGTAGACACGCACAAATTCTTAGGGATATGGGTAGATAGCAGACTAATATGGGCACAGCATACAGATGAGACATCTGCCAAAATTAGCAAGTCCATTTACATTTTGAGATTTTTAAAAAAATTATTAGCAATGGAAGAAATAAAAACAATCTACTATGGGGTGATCTACCCACATCTCCTTTATGGGATTTAGGTTTGGGGATGTGCTGCAAAGGTGCATATGAATAAGCTAATGGTATTACAGAAGAAATGTGTTAGAATTATTAGTGATTTAAAATGTAAGGAATCTTGTAGAACTGCATTCAAGAAACAAAACATGCTAACAGTGTACTCATTGTATGTTTATAGAGCAGTACTGTATATACAAAACAGAAATCTAACAAAAAATAGTGAAATTCATAATTATAGCACAAGAAGTACCTTAGATTATCATAGATATACATGCAAAAAGCAAATTATATTTAAGTACGTAAATGTAATTGGAACTACAGTATATTATACAACAAGCTACCCGTAGAAATTAAGAATGCTGACAAGAAAAATTTCAAAACACTTCAGAAGAAATACTTAATAGAAAAATGTTTATATTCTTTAGACGAATTGTAATAACTGATTAGCACATATACATTATTATATTTTGATCAATCACACAATATTATCCTTAGAACTAGGTTGTAGAAATTAGCTCTTAGTCTGTAAGCTTGGCATGTCAGAAATTTGTATCAATTCAATTGACAGCAAATAAATTATTATTATTATTATTATTATTATTATTATTATTATTATTATTATTATTATTATTATTATTATTATGTGTTGCACCCTGGTGTCCTTATGTGGAATGGAATCACTACCCTATTGGGATGCCACTTCTGGTGTGTTGAGCTGCAATTGGTCATTTGAAAATCAACATCGTGAGAAGTATAGGCCTATTATTGTTTTATGGCTTGAGTTTTTGCAGAGGAGAATTTACTAGCCTTTACTATCTGCCATAGCCGGTCCCAAGCCCGGTTGAGAAAGGGGGAGGGGGAAGAGTAACACCTCGTTAAAAAACCTTGGTTCACCTGTCCCGGGTGATAGTACCTTGTGAGGGACCCTTGCCAGGGATACTGTGAAGACCTCAACGACAGTGATGGCAGAGATGAAGAACATCGGTACGGCAGAACTGGTGGAAGAGGCCCCCCTACGGATGTAGGCTGGTACCGGGCAGCAGCGGGCACCAGTATTGACTTGATGCACAGAGCAAATGATGCTTTAGCTGGATCAAGTTCAAAGAGTCATGGGCGAAACCAATCATAGTCTGGTTCTTCGGCCGTGATACTGCGATGTGGAAAGGAAATGGAAAGACTACCACATTATATATTTCCTGAACGTCTGATGACGGAGAATAATGATGGCATTTCCTGGAGTAAAAAATTCCAGAGACAAACTACTCCCCCGTTCGGATCTCCAGGTGGGGAGTACTTCGGGGGGAGTCATCAAAAGAGGTGGAGATTTTAATTTCAGGATCGGGACATGGAACGTAAGAACACTCCGAAGAGCAGGAAAACTGGAAAATCTGAAACGAGAAATGGACAAATGTAAATTTAACATAATGGGGCTAAGTGAAGTGAAGTGGACAGACAGTGGTGAAATAATGTCAGGAAATTACACAATGTTCTATTCGGGTGGGAAAAGTTGTGAACGTGGAGTAGCAATAGTGATGGGAAATCAATTAGTGCAAAGTGTGACTAAAGTGGTGTGCCATAGTGATCGTTTAATGTTTGTGAAAATAAGCGCAGAACCAGTAGACATTCTGATAGTTCAAGTGTACATGCCAACATCAGACCATGACGAAGAAGAAGTAGAGAAAATATACGACGAAATAGAAGACATCATCCACACTGAAGGCAGAGGAAAAGTAAACACCGTAATAATGGGTGACTGGAATAGTGTGGTCGGACAAGGTAGTGAAGTAAACATCGTGGGACAATATGGATTAGGAAGAAGAAACTACAGAGGAGGGATGCTAGTGGATTTCTGTCAGCGTAACAATTTGGTGGTGATGAATACTTGGTTTAAGAAAAGGAAGAACAAACTATACACATGGAAGAGCCCAGGAGACATCAATAGATATCAGATAGATTTCATACTCGTCAAACAGAGGTTTAGAGGCAGTGTGAAAGACACCAAGACTATGCCGGCTGCCGATATAGACTCAGATCACAACCTTTTGGTTGCAGACATCAGTACAAGATTGAAGAGGATACAAAGGAGTGGGAGGAGAAAGCAGAGGTGGGACCTGGAAAAGCTAAGGGAGAATAAGGAGGCAGTAACAGAATCCTTAGAGAAATGCTTTAGTGAAGGGAGATATGAAAATGTAAGTGCAAGTACGGAAGAGCAATGGCAAAATATTAAAATGGCTCTGTTGAATACTTTAAAGAGTCAAGTCGGAAGGGAAGCGAAGAGAACGAGGAAACCCTGGATCACTCATGAGATGCTGGAGAAGATGGAGGAAAGGAGGAAATGTAAAAATGTGAACGAAGAAGAATACAAAAGACTTAACAATGCACTAAGGAGAGAAACAGACAAAGCAGGAAAAGTATATGGAAGAAATGTGTGAAGAAATAGAAGAACTACAAAGGAGAGGAAGGTACGGCCTCATGTTTCAGAAAACGAAGGAACTGGGAGGGAGTGAGAACAAAGGAGTAAGAAATTTTGGAATAGAAGACTCTAGAGGACAAATGGCTATGGAACAAGAAGAGGTGTTGAAAATATGGGAAGAATATATAAAGGAACTTTACGATAAGCAACATTGTCCGCAAGACATTGAAATCGAGACAGAAAAGGTGATTGAAGAAGACGAAAAAGGGCCCAGCATATTGTCAACAGAAGTAGAGAATGCGATTAAGAACATGAAGAGGAGGAAAGCTACAGGAGACGATGACATACCGGTGGATTTGCTGAAAGAAATCGGAAACGAATGTTTGAAAGCGTTGACGCAACTCATCAACAAAATCTATGAAACTGGAGAATGGCCTAAAGATTTTTTAGACGTCACAATGGTTGCTCTTGAAAAGAAACAGAAAGCCAGGAAATGTAGTGATTACAGAACAATTAGTCTGATCTCACACGTGGCGAAGATCATTGCAAGAATACTCAACGGACAGCTAGAACACAAAATTGAAGAAGCACTGGGAGAGGACCAGTTTGGATTTAGAAAAGGAAAAGCTACCAGAGATGCCATAGGCACGGTGAGGATATTGTCGGAGAGAGTTTTGTCTGTTAACGAAGAAGTTTGTGCGTGTTTTATAGATTGGCAGAAGGCATTCGACAGAGTTAACTGGATAAAATTGATGAACATCCTTAAGGAGATAGGAATCAATTGGAGAGACAGGAGACTAATTCGCAACCTGTACTTGGGACAAAGAATAAAAGTACGACTAAAACACGGAGAAACAAGCAGAGTGTAAATAGGAAGAGGAGTCAGACAAGGGTGTTGTCTATCACCGAGTCTCTTCAACCTGTATGGAGACTGGCTGGCAAGAGAAGCTTTGAAAGGATGCGGAAACTTTAGGATAGGAGGACGCCTCATCAACACCATCAAGTATGCAGATGACTTGGTAGTGTTCGCCAAGAATCAAAGACAACTGCAATACATGATGAACAGATTAGTGGAAACAGGAAGGAAATATGGCATGGAAATTAACATTGAAAAATCAAAAGTAATGAGAATATCAAAACGAAAGAAACCCTTGAGGATAACTGTCGACAATCAAGAACTGGAGAATGTGAAGCAGTTCAAGTACTTGGGAAGCTTGCTGACAAAGGATGCCCACTGCACGAATGAAATTCGAACAAGAATCGCCATGGCCAAAGCCGCATTCAACAAAAAGAGGACTCTACTGACCAGCAAGTTGAGCTTGGAACTAAGGAAGAAACTGATGAAGTGCTACATCTGGAGCATTGCACTGTACGGAGCAGAGACATGGACCATGAGAAAGAGGGAGAAGAAATACCTAGAAAGCTTCGAAATGTGGTGCTGGAGGAGAATAGAGAAGGTCAAGTGGACAGAACGGGTGACAAATGACGAAGTACTGACCCTAGTAGCACAGATCGTTGGGCCAATGTTGGGGAATGATCGCCATGTTTCGTTGGTCAACGGTTATGAATGTCCGTCGGGGTTCCGTTGCCAAGGAGCGTTTTATCCAACCAACTGCCAACTGTAGCCAACCAATATACAACAAAATCCCAACAGTTGAGAGACACCTATTAGGTAATGGTGGAACTACTACGCAGCGCAGCGCAGAGACATCTGGCGGAAATACTAGAAGCACACAAAACTTAATTTTTTATTTTCCCTTTCATCCCTTTAATCATCCCTTTTCTCCTCTTATCCCTATTAACTCCCTCCTCTCCTTCACCCTACCTACCTATTCCTATCGTATAAAATTCTCACCTATGGGGATTCGATCTCGGAACCGCTTGCGTTATAGTCTATCGCTTTAACCACTACGCTATTAGATCGTTGAAATAAAAATCGAGAATTCTTCTAGCCTATTTACTACAGAGATGTGTAATACATGATAAATAGTAAGAAGGATATACATCTCGTATTTTGAATATTTGATGTGAATATATGATAACGTTATTTTCAGAGAACAAATAAAGAGCCCTAATATTAATAGAAGTAAAAACACCATTCGGATTCTTGAACATATCAAGATGGCGAATAACTGTTGTATGACTTGTTTCTTCATCGTCTTCGTGATGACCCGAAGTACGCCGGAAATTGCCGAAGATTGGCAGGAAGAGGTGGAGCGAAGTAAATTTTTATCATGTAACGCGCGCAAAGAGCTCGAATAATTAATTAATTAAAACTGTTTTATTTTATAGGAAATGAAAATTTAACGCTTATAATGTTATTTCAACACTTTTTAATTTTAACATAAATGCGATCACATTACAACGAGATTTATTGTTGGGCCAGCAATCATAAACCCAACGGTAGGGAGAGCCCTCGTTGGGTCAACGTCGTAAACCCAACGGTAGGACTTGGCGCATGACGCAACGGAAACGTACATTGGGCTAACCGAGGAAATTACAACGAACGTTTTCCCAACATATCCCAACCATGCCAACGAAAACCCTCCGTTAGGCCAACGAAGTGTGCTACTAGGGGAGAAGGGTAGGAGAGAGGAAAATTATTCTGAATACAATTATTCAGAGGAAAGCCAATTGGATCGGACACATACTTAGACACGAGGGACTCATACATGTCATCGAAGGGAAGATCAAAGGAACTGCTGGAAGAGGAAGGAGAAGAATACAACATCTGGATGACATGAAAGATGGGAGGAGATACAGCAGATTGAAGGACGAAGCTGTAGATAGGGAACACTGGCATCAGAAATTCTCCGTACGAAGACATGGACCTGCCACTAGGCAGAATACTAAATAATAATAACTGCACAAAAGGTATGTGTTAATTAACTTAATAAATTTCATTGAAGTTATATTATATTTAGTTTACTTGTTGTATATTTCATTACACTTGTATGAACAGTGCAAGAGATAAATTAGTATATTTGTTTCTGATATTGCCTAATACCTGATACTGGTAATAATCGGATATCCGATATTAGGAATCTTGCATTTTCGAAACAGTCCAATCAATTAACACCTGTAATTTCATTATTTGCAGATGGCTCATACACAAAGAAATCCATCTAAAAAAAATGGGATCCTAATTCATTGATGAAAGATGTGGACACAGTTAGAAAAAATAAATGGGCTACTTTAAAGCTTCCAAAACCTTTAAAAGTGTCAAGGTCAAGTTTATACATCTAAGCTAATAATACAGATCAAGATTCTGTTGACCTGTGTTCCAGTGAATTGGGACAAAAGTATGTTCTACCAGAAAGTCTATAAAATAAATTAATTACATTCTTTAACATGGAGGAACAATATGCCTGTTATGGCCTGCATGGCAAATAGCCTTAAGAAATAATTTGAAGCACTCTTTCTCTGAGAATTCAAGGTTACCTTTTCAGAAGCTGCAAGTTCCTTTTTTAACAGCCTTTTTTCAACTCCTAGGAGACTTCCAACACTGATGGTGATAAAGAGATCGACCATGAATGCTTTTCCTTTTGTGGGCTTTTTCCTAATGTCAAAAGTAATATACAATGTGCAAGTCAGTGACTAAGAAACTTCATATGCGCTGCACATTTCCTACATATAACCTGAGGAATACTAAATATTTAAAGTCAATGTAATTTAAATGTTTATCACGTTTTTACATTTATATTGATATTTATTATATTTTAATATTACTAATAATAGGCTACAATAAAAGTTTTAGGTCAAAAGAATATTTGTTTGAGTCACTTTAGTTATTTTATAAAAAGTATCCGATGAAAGGTTACTTCCCTCTACTTAATACTATTGAGGAAAGGGCCTGTCATCCAACAAAAACCTTACCTGAAATAGAAAGCAATGCAGATTTATACCAAAGGAAAATAAGAAGAGGATCCTGCAACATTTGTCTCGCTACACATTTAGCAAGAGTTTACACAAACAAAGTCTCCAATGTTATAAATCTAGATAAAACGATTTTTATTAATTTCACTCGAACTACTCAACTTGGTGAAACTTATAAATTCAGAATTGAAAACACTGATATTATGGAATCCAATCAAACAAAATTTTTGGGCACTTGGATAGACTCCACCTTATCATGGGAATCCCATATTTCTCATCTCTACGAGAAACTTTCTCGCACTAGTTATGCAATGAGAGTCCTAGTTAACTCCTGCACACCGGAAATTTTAAAAATCGCGTACTTTGGCTATGTACAATCTATTTTAACTTATGCAATACCCTTTTGGGGCATCTCATCTAATGCCATTCATGTGTTCAGACTCCAAAAACGTATCATCAGAATTATGAAAAAAGTAGGCCTACCTCTAAGAACACACACCAAACCTATTTTCAATGAATTTAAAGTTCTCCCATTACCTTGCTTGTATATTCTGGAGACAACAGCTTTCATTCACAAGAATAAAAACTTATTCCATATTAATTCCGACTATGACACTCACTTCACCAGAATTGCTAACAACATCCATTTCAACCAGTGCAGACTAGCAAAACCTCAAATCAGTATGTCTCATAAAGGAATCCAACTTTACAATAAGCTTCCCCAAGAGATTAAATCACTGAACTTTGCACAATTTAAGAAAAAAGTCAAGCTCATCCTCTTTGACCATCTATTCTTTTCGGTCGACGAATATCTGAATTCATCCTTTTCATAATTTATAACACTGGTTGATCTGTATACACTGTAGCTAATTTAATAAATGTACATATTCTAGAATAAGGTTGTTTGCAAATTATAATGTATGTTTTGATCATTATTGTATCTAGGTTAAGGCTTAGGTTAAAATCTGACTGACGAAGCCATGTATTCTTGTAATACTTAAGGTGGATAATAAATTACAATTACAATTACAATTACAATTGTTGACTGTAGATGCTAAATTCATGCTGTGAACAAAAGCGGGAATCCCCAAATTATTTGATTTTAAATGACACATATTCGCTAGCAGATTCAGTGGATGTAATTCTAGAGTGATAGGGAAAAGCGAATAAGTCAGAATTCCAAAGTTTTAGGAGTGACAAATAAATATTTATTTTCACAGCATTTAGATCCGTCCAACCATATTTTTTTAGATAGTATAAGATCCTGTGTAAAAATATCTGGGTAGACTGATCTAAATATTGTTAAAATGCTGTGGAAATAAATTCCAGAGTGATAGGGAAAAAGCGAATAAGTCAGGAAACCAAAGTCTTAAAAGAGACAAAAAACAATTTATTTCCACAGCATTGTTACAATATTTAGTTCAGACCACCCTGATAGTTTTACATAGGCTATTATCTTATACTATGTAAAAATATCTGGGTGGGCCGATTTAAATATTCTAACAATGGTGTGAAAATAAATAGTTTTTTGTCTCTCTTTCTTCCTTTCCTGACTTATTAGCTTTTTCCCTATCACTCTAGAATTGTTTTTTGTCATTCCTGAAACTTTGGAATTCTGACTTATTCGCTTTTTCCCCAACACTCTAGAATTTTCCTACTATGAAGAAAAAAAGGGGGCAAGGGTTCTAGGAACTTCTGCTATCTCAGTGGAAACCTAATTTGTCAACTCCAGCTTTCTAATAGCGCTAGAAAAATAAAATAAAATAAACTAAAATAAAATATAACCAGTTTAACTGGGAGCCTGAATAACATTATTGTCACAAACAAGGGTTCCACTGGGCATTAAAACAAAAAAAGACTTGTTTGCGTATTAAATTGTATTATTTAATATTGAAATCAGACATTATGGCATGATATTTAGTATTCCACTGCTCCCTCCCCTTCACCTTCCCCAGAGTCCATGCCAACTTCTTCGTAGTCCTTCTCAAGAGCTGCTAGATCCTCACGAGCCTCTGAGAATTCACCTTCTTCCATACCTTCACCTACATACCAATGTACAAAGGCTCTCTTGGCATACATGAGATCAAACTTGTGGTCAAGACGAGCCCATGCCTCTGCAATGGCAGTTGTGTTTGACAGCATGCATACTGCTCGCTGAACTTTAGCCAGGTCTCCCCCTGGGACAACAGTAGGGGGCTGGTAGTTTATTCCAACCTTGAAACCAGTTGGACACCAGTCAACAAACTGAATGGAGCGCTTATTCTTGATGGTGGCAATAGCAGCATTCACATCCTTGGGCACAACATCACCCCTGTATAGCATGCAGCAAGCCATATACTTTCCATGACGTGGGTCACACTTAACCATTTGATTGGCTGGTTCAAAGCAGGAGTTTGTGATCTCTGCAACAGACAATTGTTCATGATATGCTTTCTCTGCTGAGATGACAGGGGCATAGGTAACAAGAGGGAAATGGATACGAGGATAGGGTACCAAGTTAGTCTGGAATTCAGTCAGGTCAACATTGAGGGCACCATCAAATCTGAGAGAGGCAGTAATGGAAGAAACAATTTGCCCAATAAGCCTGTTAAGATTTGGGTACGAAGGGCGTTCAATACCCAAGTTTCGTCGGCAGATGTCATAGATTGCTTCATTGTCAACCATGAAAGCACAGTCAGATTGCTCTAATGTTGTGTGGGTGGTGAGGATGGAGTTGTAGGGTTCAACAACAGCTGTGGAAACCTGAGGAGCTGGATAGATGGCAAACTCCAGCTTGCTCTTCTTGCCATAGTCAACTGAAAGCCTCTCCATCAACAGTGATGTGAAGCCAGATCCAGTGCCACCACCAAATGAATGGAAGATGAAAAAACCTTGCAGACCTGTGCATTGGTCAGCCAATTTACTGATGCGGTCTAGAACAAGATCCACGATTTCTTTGCCGATTGTATAGTGACCTCTCGCATAATTATTAGCAGCATCTTCTTTCCCTGTAATCAGCTGTTCGGGATGGAACAGCTGTTTGTATGTCCCATTGCGTACTTCATCTATTACTGTAGGCTCCAGATCAACAAATATAGCCCTCGGTACATGTTTGCCTGTACCAGTTTCACTAAAGAAGGTATTAAAGCTGTCATCACCACTTCCAATGGTCTTATCTGATGGCATCTGTCCATCAGGCTGAATTCCATGCTCTAGGCAGTACAGTTCCCAGCAGGCATTGCCCATCTGGACACCAGCTTGCCCAATATGGATAGAGATGCACTCACGCTGTAACAAAATATAGTAATAATGAAAATTTTCTGCATTATCATTCGTTATTTATACTATAATTGCTAGGCACAGAACAAGTAATCAAGTTCCCATGGTGAAGTTTCCCTACGGGAAGCAATCTTTCAGTGTAGTGACTTGTAAAGTTTGTTCCCATCCTAATGTGGAATTTTATTTATTTAAATATAGATAACTGATTAATTATCCACCATCCTCACATCTAACAGTCCCATGTGTTCATCGGGTGTGTAACTTGAACTGCTATAGCTTATTCCATTATAATCATAGACTGTCATCTGACAGTAACCATTTAAAACACTCTAAAAACCTGCCAAGGGAATGTACCCTTGAATACCTGCGACACTGGGGGGCACTCCAGTGTCCCGGTTGAACATTCCAGAAATCTGGCAAGCCTAAGTTTAACAAGCCCACTATAAAACTGATTCAAGATCAGCAGCCACAAAATCCACCATTGCTGACCATCAATGCAAGAATGGGTTCCTCAGGGTGTTTTAATGGTAGGTGTAATAATGATTTTTTAACTTCGATACCAGTGGCGTCACGTGGGTAAAATATTTGGGTGTTCACATGGGGCTAAAAATAGAAAAACAAAATACAGGACTTACGAATCTCATCACTTGTAGAGAAAATGTACTCTTCTTTATTTCTGTGCAGCGAACATCTCGACAACTTTAAAGTTGAAGTCTTTCTTCTCGCGCACTAGATGTTTCTCTATTGCCAGCATTGCAAGTGCTGCACGGTATTCACACATTAATAAACAAAATTACTTTTAAGTTCACTGGTAGAAAACGAACTAGCCTATTGAATGCATTTCCCAAATGGTTATATTAGTGAACTATGTATACCGTTCTACTCTTTATAACTATAACTATAACTCGTTATAACTTTATAACTATTCTTTAAACTACGCTAGAATTATTAATATTATATACACTACTAAACTAAACAAACAATCGCGACATCACAAAGAAACTACTACTTCACGCTGTGAGAATTCCAATTGAACTGATACAGAATTCCTGTTTGGGAGAGAATGTAACTGTAAACTTCGCACCCCTTACTACAAACAGGAACAGCCGCTGGTTAATCTTTGCTGACCAGAAAAAAAAAATTATATTTTGAAGTTTTGAGCAAAACACATGGTATAGACAGGGATAGAAGACTGTGTTGCAACTTATACCTTCCAGCTGAGGATGAGAGAGAAATCACTGTTCGGCTATGTATCAATGTACTAAAGTAAATATTTATTTATTTATGAATAATTATAATAATGGCATATTGATGCAGGTAATTGTGACATAAACGACGGAATGAAGAGGAAATAAACAGGAAATCAAAGCTTCACTGTGAATTGCGACAATGCGACAACATTGTCCAAACCTATATAATAAGGGAAGATGGGTGGGTCATAAAACTAGTTCCCTCTGGCAGCTCGCAAGTTGGATGAGATGGAGGGGGTAAGAAAAATATGTCGGAGAACTGTGGTGCCATAGAGCTCTGAGTTTACCGATGATGCCGTCTTCAGTTGAAGGGGGAAAAAATCAGATGCGTTGCCCGATGCTGCCCTCTTAAGGTCGGGTGCACGAATGACATGTGATCCTGTCACACATATTAGCTGTGGAGCCCCTGTTAACTTTAGGTAATGCAAAACGCAATACTAAGAGGTTCACCCCTTAACTAGTGAACCACCTCGAGGAAGCCCGCAAAAGGGAACTAAATACACATCTTTCTATACAGCGAGACGGCAAACCATACAAGAATTATTATTTATTCAATAATACTGACAAAATTAGGTAAGATAAGAATTATTAGGGGGTTCACGTGCTCATGTGATCCTATGCAGGAGACGCCACTGTTCGATACGGTAATGAAAACATGTTTCCAATAGAAGCCACAGGATGCACTAGCCTCACATCCAGTGACCAATCAAATATTTCATGCTTAGACACCAGACCAATGAAATGTCAGCTTAGCATACTGCAATTAATTTGAATACAGTAGGCCTAATAGGCTAAATAGTGTTGAATATGATCTCAATCTGATCCCACTTTTTAGATGTAGGTACTGACCTTGAGGCTCAGATCAATCTGAATCCCTGTTTTCATTACAATTTGAATTCCTTCAAACTACATGAAACAGAATATAGGTAAGAGGGAGGTGGTCCTGTTAGAGTGCAAGAGTGACTTGGATAGTCATTGTACAATTTACAGACGTGTCATGACCTCCTCTGTGGGTGAGTCGGTAGCGCGCCTGCCTTCCACTCCGGCAGCCTTTCCTGGGTTCAGGACTGGGTGTGTGTGTGTGTGTCCTTAGGTTTAAGTAGGTAGGGGACTGGCGCACCCGGGTAACAAAATACGCTGAGAATATCCCCTTACGGGATCACCAGGGGTCGCTCGCGAACCTGAGGAATACTTTTTTTAGCTGTAGTAACATAGGCCTACTTTGTTTTCTGTATAAAATATTGCAAAAACTTTGATACTTTAATAAAAGGCATCCTCAATTAAGTGGATACTAGCGAAAACAGTCAATGTTTTCAACTCAGCACGTTTCGCTTGCATTCGAATTCCCGCCGCCTCTATCTGTAACGTCGTCCATGCTTCCAGTTTGAGGGTGAGCTCTGTACATTGGAAGCATTACAAGCGTCATACTATGAACTTACCATTAATAGACAATATACGAGAATACACTACAAAAAAGAAATAAAAACACTTAGGCCTATTCATAAAATAATGTGTAACCACTCATAGGCCCCCCAAACGTCATGACTCACCCCCCAAACTTCATTGCTCACCCCCCATTTTTCATTGCTCACCCTCAACCCAATTGGCTGTCAACAAGGGGGGGGGCAATTGTTTAAATTAATTTTTTGTCACTTTAACTTCCTTGGCCACTTTGTAACATTATATTAATACGAGGGATGTTCCAAAAGTAAGTTTCGTCGTTTTTTTAAAAAGTGAAGATGGTAAAGCAGATGAAGCAAACAACTGCCATAAGAATCGACACCTATTGCTGGTTCAACGACGGAAAGAGCGTCAGCAGAGGAGAAACGATGCATGAGTAGAGTCCCGAAGAAGAGAGAGTAGCAGTAGACTGGCGTGCCCGAGGTTATTTGAGTACAAATCACGATGGCAGATGGACGTGTACTGAAAACGTGGTCGACAATGGAAGTACATGCTGTTATCCGGTATGAATGGGCATGTAGGACTAGTGTGTCCATCATCCATGGGCGCCTACAGACTGTGTATGGTGAAGAGGTCATGTCTCATCAAATTGTTGGTCGCTGGTGTTGCATGTTCAGTGAAGGAAGGCGCCTGTTCCATGCAATGAAAGCCGCACTCTCGGGACGTCACTTCCAAAACGATGCTGAGGTGGAGAAGGCTGTGCGACAATTCCTTGCATAGCAGGGCTCCGAGTTTTACCAGAGTGGTTTCTTCAAACTGATTGCAAGCTATGACAAATGTCTCAATGTCGGTGGAGACTATGTTGAAAAATAGTGCAAGGGGTATATTTCATGATTGCATGGTGTATTTGTTTTGGTAATAAAGTTTCCATGTGAAAAAAAAAATGACGAAACTTACTTTCAGAACATCCCTCGTAATATAATAAGTGCAACAATGACGTAGCCAGAAAATAATTGCGGGGAGGGTCGGAAGTGCCAGGGGGTTTGGAATACCTCCCCAAAAAGGGGGTCGGGAGTCCATCCCCAGAAAAATTTTTGAACTAATGAAAATCACATTTTACGCTATTTTAGCACAGAAAAACTAGTTATGAAATTTGTTTACCATACTCGAAGATATGCCAATGTACATAAGAAATCATTACCTAAGTGGGGGGTCCACACCCGGTAAATTTTTAAATATTGAACTAATGAAAATCACATTATACGCTATTTTAGCACTGAAAAACTAGTTAGCGAATTTGTTTACTATACTCTAAGACATGTCAACTTATACAAGAAATTGTTACCTAAGTTATAATACTTATTACTATTTATAAGAAAAGTTGAGTAACACATGGAACAGTGGACATAATAGGCCTACTCATTATGTGATGAAAAGAAAATAACTGCTATATCGTATTTGACACACCAACAAATCTTGTTTAATTAAATATATATTTTTAAATACAAATATAGAATTTTAGGTTTTGACTTTTGAGGGTCCAAACCCTCCTAATTCACTGTGGATTCTACTTCCATGTTGTTGATTTGGTAAAATTTCTGCAATTCAAATAATTGTCTTAAAAGAAAAACACCTGACTATAATAATTATTAATATACATTTTTTCCTTGCGCCCCCCCCCCCCCGCCCCCGGGTATGGGCGCTCGTGGCTGTCAAAATTCTTCATCTTTATCTTTATAAAGAATTAGAATAGACCTTTTGAAGTTATAGAACTTGACTGTTTTTATTTTTAACATATAAAACTCTAATTTTGCAACAATTTTCAACCCCCCCCCCCAGAAAATTCATAAATGATAATATTTTGCCCCCCCCCCCAGAAATTTCAATGTCGCAGTGTGAGTCTTAACCCCCCTCCTGTTGGCACCCCTGGCTAATTCAGTAATAGACTGCAAGCAACTACATTTTCAATCAGTAAGTTAATAAAGTTTTTAATTGGTTTTACTTTCCTTTAGGAGTCCGTTAACCAATACTACATACTCTGTTATGAGCAGGCTTTAAAACTTAGTGCCCGATCGAATATGTTAACAGCAACTGTACTGTACAGACTTTGCTCGGCGTATGCGGTAGCTACCATATGCTAGTTCACGTGATAGTAAACAAAACGGATTACAGGTATAGAAAGACCACAAAATAACTTCTCATTCTCTAAACTCACATTACAAGCATGCAAAAAGTTACGTTTTCCTGTTTGTGTGTAATAGTCCCTCCCAAATGTTTCAATATATGTTTGCGTTTTAGAACACTTTACTTTCGGTATTCCGAACACGTATTATACATTTATAAACACGCATAATGACAAGGTACACTGTTGACCAATTTGAGAGGCACCGTACTACGAGCGTATTGACTTCTCAGTACTACCATCAATGACAGTCTTATCAGCCTACGCAATCGCCCCCACCCCCTATACACAGGTTGTTGGTAACCGGAATCATCTCCCTCTGTGGGTTCGGGCACTAAGTTTTAAAGCCTGGTTATGAGTTAGGAGTGTTCTTAGAAATCTATACTGATCTGTGGTGAACACCGTGTAGCAAAACATCTAACGTTTATCTGTTCAAGTTTTTTCATGAGGGGGTGCACAGATTTTATTGTTTAAAAGAGAAAGTAGGGAATGCCACCCTCTCGAACAGGCCATCTAATGAGCTGGGAACAATATTGCTACCTCCGATACAACACAATACAGTTCAGTTAGAAACGAAACCCTTAAAAACGAAATTTTGAATGACGTCAGTACTTTGAAATAAAGCCGCAAAAAGAAAAATGTGACAACATAACCGAATTTTTTATCACAATAAACTGCATTTTTGGTTTTATGAATATTAATCCGTAAGGGACTTAAGTGATAACCAGGGCCCGGATTCTGATGACCTAAAATTGTTTGAAAAATGACCTATAAAATTACCCTGAATTTTAAAGAAAATGACTTAATATTTATAAAAAATTACCTAAAAACTGATATTTTATTTATAAAAAATTATTATTGTACACACAAGTTATAGACTAGTTTGTGCATAATTGTAAAAACTGTAATGTTCTTTTCTCACGGAAATTTATACTGGCACTGAGAAACTGGTGAGTCAAAATTCGCCACATTCTTTTGTGGTCTGCCGGATTATATTGTTGTTTATTGAGGGTAAACAGTAGTTTGCACTCTCAAATCCAAACAGGTGGCAGACTCTGGTACCAAGTCAATCTAATAACAATAGTAATATAATACAAAATTTTGGCGTTTCTTTCATTCTCACTTCCGACTGAGACAGGTCAACACTTTAACGACGAATTTTTCCTTCTTGCTTTAAACGATCAGCACTTCAAAGACAGCAAGGCTAGCTACGGTAAATACATGAAAATGACTAAATAAGGAAGCAAATGACACGAAAATGACAAAATAATGACCTAAAATTGAAATAAATGCCATAAAAATATAAAATTGCAAAAAATGACCTAATAAAAATGCATTTCTATAATCTAGAGGTCATGATTAGGATTTATCCACAAGTTGGCAATGTCTATGCAGCATCAATAAAAAGATGACATGTCATTACAATCCGGGCCCTGGTGATAACATTACCCAACTGATAACATTATCCGTGATTACATTAAGCGGCGTTCACTGTATAAGGTTAGATTTAAGGGAAGTAGGATTTCCGAAGGATGGTTGGAGTTAACATAGAATAGGGTTGAATGGCGGGCTCAGGTAAGCGTGGCATTCCATACAATAGATTTTGTCTATTGCCATTGCGTAAGTAAGTAATTAAGTAAGTTAGTAAATAAATGCCTACACGTGTTTAAAGGACACATGAAAGTATTTTCGTCTGTGGCAGCCATTTTATCAGCTGTTCGCGTTTTCATTTGTGATTGGTTGTTGTTACAAACGTTAAGTTTTCGTTGCGAATGCTCTGTCGTAGTAAAGCTTGCGTTACGTCAAATACTCTCAATAAATATTGAGAGTATTTGGTTACGTTTACTCTTAATTTTCTATGTGAATGTGGCATTAAATTATGCTAAAACGGCACTTACCATTTTTGAAGTTTTTAACTTATCCTTTCCACGAAGCACGCAACGAAGCTTCCACAAATAGACGACGGGTTCAAATCCAGTGCGGGATGCTTTTATAGAGTCAGTGACGTCATACTTTCCTCAGTTACGTGATGTCACGAAGGGCTTTCAGTTCTATTCTGCCGAGGTTTTTATTATGGCTTTATAAGTAAAATAATTCTAAATTATTTTCAAAGAACAATCATTACAAGATTTCAATCACAATGTCTTTGGTTAAATAGCACAGTTTTCGCGCCTCTACCGGATCGATGACCATCAGTCGACTCGACTTTCGAGCTGGAGGGAAATTTAATCGTAAGTACATTTCTTCTGCGTTTGTTTGGACCTTTGACATAATGTTTCCTTTTAAAACATGTCATAACTGGTGCTGAAACCTTAGGGCTTAGGCCCCACTGTTTAAGTTTTGTTTTCAAATAGGCTTAAAATGCATGCTGCTTATTGTGATCACTTTGGAATGCAGCCACTGATAATATTAACCGACTGATAACAGTAGCGAAAGAATTAATTGAAGGTCATTTATTCATACATCAGATAATACACTACCAAGCAGAATTTCATGCTATTTATTCATACATACAAGATAATATTGAACCACTCATGGTACAGTATTATACTGCAGGAAACTATTTTTGAAATCAATAATTGTTTCTGTTTTCCCTTTGGAGTCCATTAACAAATATTTCATGCTTATAACTTAATGTTTTTGGAAGTTTACTGACCTGTGGTGAACACTGCTAAGCAAAACATCCAATGCCTCTCTGTTCAAGTATTTTCATTTTATTCTAACCATCACTTAATGTAACACTGTGATCTACACAAATCAGTAGCAACAGTTAAACTGAAGGGTGCAACATGCTTTATTGCTTAAAAGATAAAGTTAGGGAATACTACCCCCTGGAACGGATGATCCTGTGAGCTGTGAACAGTACTGTTACTTCCGTTACCCCCTGGAACGGATGATCCTGTGAGCTGGGAACAGTACCGTTACTGGCGTTACTTCCAATATGACACAATAGAGTTGAGTTAGAAACAAAACCCTTAACTATTTTTGTCGCAATTTGAAATTAAGAGCATCGTAATTTTTTCTACTTAACGCATAGGCTACATATCGCGTAAAATTGATATTTGTTTCAATTTTGTAAGTCCACCCTGGCCGATTCATTTGTTTATAATGTCAGGGCCCTTAGATATCTAACATTTTCAACATAGACGAAAGAGGAATAATGAATGTAGGCCTAAATGGGCAAACATTGATCAATATTGACGGAACTCACCATGAAGGGGTTTTCTGGGCCAGAGAACTGGAATTTGAGTCATTTTCCCAGGCGGCGCTTTCTAATATTGGAATGCACTCCAAAGCTGGATTTTGAGCTGCTTCGAATTATTTATCGTTTAGTTTATGAATGATTTGCGTGTAAGTGTTAATAAATATAATGCTTTAATTATTATGCTCTTATTATTTTAATTTTAAATTTTTATCGTCCGCGAAGCCATGGACACCTGCTAGAGCATCCTATATGTAGATGTGGATGTAGATGTAGATATCTCGTCCTGTAGATCCTGTGTTGAGCGGGGCTCAAGAATATAGAACACGTCAGATCAAAAAATACATGCATGTTATAACAATAATATAGGCCTACAGAAGCTGCAAGCTGCCAAATTTATCCAAGCTGGAAATATTCCTCCAAATTGTAGAAGGTGTGAGTTATTAAAAATTCCTTGACTGCTGTTTTGAACGGCTTGCTCTTTCTCTGAATACATAATAATTTAATGTTGTTTGGAGGCTTGTTATGTATCTGTACTGCAGAATAATAAGCACCCTTCTGAAAGAGTTTTAATGAGTTATTTGGTCTGTGTAGATCATTCATGTTTCTGGTAGTACGTCCATACGTCCATAACACATAACAGAGTATATATACTCCCCTGTAAGAGTGAGGACTTTTAATTTTTCAAATAGCGGTTTACAAGATTCCCTTTTTTTCTTTCCACATATTATTCTTATTGCCCGCTTTTGTAATCTAAATATTTTCTCCCTATGGGAAGAGTTGCCCCAGAATATGATCCCGTACCTCATTACCGAGTGAAAATATGCAAAATATACCATAAGTAATGCATCCTGTTTTAATATATTATTCAAAATTCTTAAAGCAAAGCACGCTGAACTCAGTTTTGGACTTATCATTTCTATGTGTGTCTTCCAATCAAGATTTTGGTCAATTTGCAGTCCTAAAAATTTTACATTGCTAATTTCTTGTATGATTTGTGTTCCATAATTAATTTCAAGATTTGAGATACATCTGTTTTTTGTCCTAAATTGTATAAAATGGGTCTTATCAATATTAAGTGTCATTTTATTAGCTAGAAACCATGTGTTTAACTCGTGAAAAGCCTTTGTAGCTATTCTTGATAAATGTTCTTGTGACGTTCCTGTTACAAGTACACTAGTATCATCTGCGAAGAGCAATACCTTTGATTCGTCACTTAAGTTATAGGGCAAGTCATTAATGAAAATTAAAAAGAGCAAAGGTCCTAGTATTGATCCCTGAGGTACCCCATTCTTAACAACCCCTAAGTTAGATTCATTTCCATTTATTATTACCTTTTGAGTTCTATCAGATAGATATGATTTGAACCACTTAAGTGTTAAATTATCGAACCCATAATGATCCAATTTTTGAAGTAATATTTCATGATTTATACAGTCAAACGCTTTAGCTAAATCGCAGAAAATTCCCAGAGCATATTTCTTTTTATCTAACGCTTCCAGTATTTCTGTAGTAAGTTGAAATGTAGCATTCTCAGTGGACATGCCACTTCTAAATCCAAACTGAGATGAAGTAAGAATGTCATTCAAATTAAGATAGTGTATTATGCGGTTGTACATGACTTTTTTAAAAAAACTGTTGAAAATGAGGTTAAGAGCGATATAGGTCTGTAATTTGATGGTAGATTTTTGTCACCTTTTTTAAAGAAGGGCTTAACAATAGCATGCTTCAGTCTTTCTGGAAATATTCCATTTTCTAATGAACAATTGCATATGTGACTAAGAGGTTTACTGAGTTCTGATGAGCAGCTTTTTAATAACTTATTACTTATCTCATCCCATCCAGAGGAGCTTTTACTTTTGAGAGACTTGATTATATTTTCAATTTCTATGTGGAAAGTCAGGTTCAATTGAAATCTATGGTTCCAAACTGTAGATTTCGTTAGTAGGTCTACTGCCTTAATGCTAATATTATTTATAGGAATACATTTCTCTGCAATATTTATAATGTGACTATTAAAAGCATTTGTAATGTCAGATAAATTATCTAGTTTTATGTCTTGGTATATTAATGATGTAAAATCATTGTTTCCCTTTGTTCTCCCTGTTTCGTTTTTTATTATATTCCATACAGTCTTAACTTTATTATTTGATTTATTAATTACTTGTGAAAAATGCCTACTTTTTGCTTCTTTGATTACTTTCTTCAGTATGTTGCAATACTTTTTATAGTATTCCTTATGAGTTTGGTTGTTACTGGTTCTATATTTTAGGTAGAGCTCTCTTTTGTTTGCACATGATATTTTAATACCAGCAGTTAACCATGTGTTATTCCTTGAATTAGGTAAATTAGCAGTTTTCTTTTTTGGAAAATTTGCCTCAAAATGTCGTGACACTATGTTTAGGAATTCACTTAATTTACTATCTACTTTGTCATAGGATAACATAGATTCCCAGTTTTCATTCGCAAGATCTTGTTTGAAATTTAAAATTGAATCGTCATTCATTACTCTAGTCATATTACTATGAGCATGTTTACTGTTCGAATTTACTTTAATATTGTTCAGCACTAACATTTGTGCATCATGATCTGATAATCCATTTAATATTGGAACTAAACTAAACTCCGTGGCACTACATCCCTAGAGGGACTTGGCCTACCACCCGACCGCTGCGTCATCTCCCGTAGGCAGATGGCAGGATTGGGGGGCATGTGGTCAGCATGCCGACACCCACGGCCGTTAATGGTGGTTTTCTTGACCGGATCCGCTACTTCTCTATCAAGTAGCTCCTCAATTTGGAATCACGAGGCTGAGTGCACCCCTACCAGACCTCCCTGCCTCAGAAAAATCCGAGGAGGTACCGGGAATCGAACCCGGGCCGACGGATCTGTAGTCAGCGATGCTAACCACAAGACCACGCCGGCGGACATTTAATATTGGAAGTACTTTAAAATTAAAAAATAGTAAATGTATTTACTATTATGGTTAATTAAACAATGTTTTTATTCTCTCCTTGTAGAGCTATTTCAAGAAATCAAAATGACCACACAAGTCCGTCATAAATACCAGGTCGCACATCCATTGGGGCTGTGATAATTCTGCCACTATTGCGTTCAGCAAGAAATATACTCTGATTATTTTATGTAGTTGTGCATGTGCGACAAAATAATCTTTTCCCAGTTGGCATGGAAAAGTCGTTGCCTTGATGACAAGCTGTTTTGTGCTTTTACGCTCGCTACAGCACCCATTACTCTTGGTGTAGTGAACTGCAATGAAGACCGAACATCAAAAACTGTCTCAGCCAGTGCTGCGCTGCCCTTATAATCACATTGAAACTGCTTTACACTGATGTCACGGGCGACTGTAATGGGAGACATTATGTCACCGCAAAGTGGCGCAATGTGCCACAGTTGCGCACCCGTGATGTAGGAAATGTATGATGTATAAGATGGTAATGACAAAATATTATGGTGTTAATAATTATTATTAATGTTATAAATTGATTTTAAATTACAAACACCACAAGTGACTAATGATTAGGGAAGTAATTATACCCTACAACAAGTTTACCAATATGAAAATTTTGCCAGAAGTCAGGTACCATTTTACAGTGTTAGCAGCAACGGTGCCAAGGGGATCCTGGGCAAGCTCGCCAACAAAAATAAAAACTAAAAATAAAAAGAAATCTGTTCTACTCTTGCTTTGTACAAAATTGATGATGGCAGATAAAACAATAAAATTTATTTAACTGAAAATAAACTTGATTGAAGTAATTACATACTTGCAATGCTTTTTTTTCTAAATTTAAGGGGTAGTTTTGCTTTTGACTTGTCAGAACATTGCCAGACTTACCAACAAATTTGGAATGAAAGTGAAATCACACACAATATAAGATCATATGACTTTAAGTCCTCTGAGGTGGAGTCATTTTGTACACATCATTTTGCCTGTAAGCTGCAATTTAGTCTATGATATGCACACTGGGTTCCTTGCACCTTTCACAAAACCATAAGCGAACTCAACCTATAATCCTTTATGTTCGGAATCAGTTTGTACAACAGATAAGGGTACATGATTTTTAGTCCTCTATTCAGCGTAAGTTTATTTACCCATATGTTTCAAGTTGGTGCCATGGGTTGGAAAAGCCTTAGAGGTGGACTAAGAGAACAGGGATAGGGCCTACAATATTATTCTGCACATGCTAATGTTGAATCAGAAACATTGACAACATACTTATGGTTACCATTGCAACGGTGACGTAACACTTACTTACACTTTTTCCCGGTCACAGTACTAATGTCAGGCCCTATATCTCGAAAATCATGGTATAGATAACAAACATACCGGTAACCCTAAAAATAGCTACTTTAATGAAAACGATGCATACAGTCACATTCATTATTTTCTTTAGCACAAATGTCTCCATGTTTCAAAATTTAGGAAATAAATTATTTTATCCTATATGAAACTGGAAAAATCTTTAAGGGGTATGCATACCCCCGTGTACCCTCAGAAAGAAAGCACTGCATACAATACAATACAGTGACACTTTTAATTTAATTATTTTCAACTTAGAGACATAAATTTTATTGCAAATGCATACACTCATGGGCATCCACAGAAAAAAATTCTGGCACCACCACTGAGTGTTAGTGACATTGGTAAGATGAAGCTGAGGGGCAAAGATCAACTGCAACTAACACATCAATTACAAGTTCATTGTTTTTCCTGTGATGTGAAGTGAAGTATGAAGCTGAATTATTCCACCCCTTTCGATTTATTATAAACAATAGTTAATTCATATTTATTCGAATCATTCAAATTATTATTATTATTATTTCGGTATCAAAATTCTCGTTTAGATTATTATTATTATTTCCTAATTCCAAATTTGAAATCTTAACTGTAAAAGAAACGTATATTTCGAAAATACAACGTACTAAATTCATAGTTTTGGCCCGCGAATTGTTTTAACCAATAGAACTGTTTTACGTAATGAAAAATACAGCCAATGAGAGAGAAGCATCCCTTAGCCGCGAACTTAGCGTGGTCAGGAGCTCACTTCCACCATATTCGCCGAGGAGAGCAGACCTCCGTACGTTGCTCTTGTGGAAAGTCGCGGGAAATATTACCTAGCTTAATGGCGATTCTCACCAAAGCCACTTATTAAACACGAACGTATGTCATAAAAGATAGCGTGTGAGTTTCATTTACTTTGTGAGAAATAAGAAGACAGAAATACACGTAAGTACTTGATAAATGCAATTGAAGTGGTGAATTTACAAAAACAGCTACACAGAACACAGTTAATTTGAATAAATACCGATATAAAACGTTTATAGTGAAGTTATCATTTATAAGGACATAACTAGCTATAAACCAATCCCTCAGATGATTCGTGTGATACCCTGAGCTACAAAAGCCGTGGAAAAGATATAGGTGCAGAACTGACGGAGCCCAACGGAGCATCGAAGTAAGTACATTTCCACAACGAATCCAGCTCCCAACTAAACACCCATCTCAACTTGTCTCCCCAATCCAGGCACCAATATCAATTTGGCGCCCAATCGTGTGGCAAATTACACAATATCAATTTGGTGCACCAACGTGTGGCTTTTTAAGAACAATCTAACTGTGTAAAGACTCTGTGAACAAATATTCTAATTGGGACATTAGCAAGCAGATTGCGATACACAGAATTAAGTGAGAATCGTTAGCTAGGTACGGTTACGCGCAACAATCACCACGCCATCACGAGGTCAGCCCAGGTGTTCGACATCATGCAGTAGGCAGCAGCTGTGACCATCCAACATCAACCGCCAACAATCAAGTTCCAGAATGAAAGTAATTGTAAGAAGCCTGCGAAGCCTACAAATAAAGTAAGGTGTTATTTTTATGATTATAAATGAAACTCAGAGGCCGCGAAATAATGTCGCCACAGAAGGAAAGTTCAGATGTGTTAGAAAATGGACAGGACTTGCTAACTAGTACCGAGATGGAAGGTATTGTAGACAACATAAGTGCTGATAGTAGTTTACAGTTAGTAGATGAGATTGTAACTGATATGGAAGTTCAGGTCGAAACAGATGTTTCCGTTTCAAATGTAAACGTGACTAGGCGCGAAGATAGTGAATCTTCAGATGACCAGTTAGAGAACTCAATTAAAAGTTTTATGCAGCAAATGTTCAATAAGCGTAGTAGTAAAATTGAAGATGTTAAAAATGAGGTTAAGACTGATATTAATGATGTTAAAAATGAGGTTAAGACTGACATCAATGATGTAAAAAGTGACGTTAGCAAAGTTAGTACTGATGTAAACAATGTAAAATCAGATGTAAATTCACAAAATGAAAATATTAGTTTGAAGTTAGCACAAATGGATGAAAACTTGACAAAATTGAAACATGATCTAAAACAAGAAGTTGTAAACGAGATACAGGAAAGGCTAGGTGATTTCAAAGAGCAGGTTAATAATGACGTCACCGTTGCTCTAGAGAATATTCAAACTATTGTAAATAATGATATATCAGAAGTAAAAGAGGTTATTTCAAATGTTGGCACTAACTTGCAAACAATGCAAACAGATGTTTCTAATACTAGTGAGGAAATGAAAGTTATTGTAGCTAATGTGTCGGAACTAGACAATAGTGTGACTCTTATGAAAATGCAGATGAATGCTTTCGACGAAACATTGTTAGGTTTTGCTAAGATAAATGATGAGGCTAGAAATGACTTAGAGAAGAAGAATCAGTTGTTAAAAGTCAAACAAAAAGACATTGAAATACAGATTGTAGAAGCGCAAGAAGAGTTGACAGTGTTGAGTAGGAGAGTTCATAAAGATGAAGAGTTACTGACAAGTAGAATTTGTGTATTGGAAAATAGATTAAATGTTCCTGTAACTTCACCTGTAATTAATGATGTGAATGTACCTCAACTGGGAAACAATATGAGTAGGAATGTTGCTGAAGAAACTTACTCACAGTTACCATGTAGATCTCCTAGATGTCAGGAAAGGATAAACAGTCATAATGGTTCCCAGGTGCAGGATATTAATGTACCTTTGTCCACAGGAGTTAGTCAGTTAGGCACAAATTTTCCTAGCTACCTGATGAACGAAATTAAGTTACCTGTTTTTGATGAGAATAATAATACCAATCCACAAAATTTCTTAACTGAACTTCACGATTATTTTAGGTTAAGAGCCATTCCGCCTAACATGTACATGATCATAGTAAGAAAGGCATTGCAAGGTAGATCTTTGAATTGGTTCAATTTGACTACAAATGAGACTACGACATTTGAAGAATTCAAAAGAAATTTTATCAGTAGATATTGGAGTTTATCCAAGAGAAACAACATTAGGATGCAGTTAGCTAATGGTGTGTATGAGCCAGAGTCAGGTCAGACGATGATTGACTATTTTTTGGAAATGGCCGAATTAGGACGACAAGTAGATCCTCCACTAAATGAGTTTGAGTTACTGGAGACTGTTGTAAATCACTTTCCAGAGAATGTGAGACTAAATCTGATAGTAGCAAAACCCAGAACTTTTTCTGATATGTTAGAATTGCTTGCTGCTTTTGAGCAAAGGAATATTTTCAGAAGTAGGCAGAGCTATATGAATTCAAATGATAGAATGTACCCTCCCACTAACAGGCTTACAAATTCTGGGGTAGGGGCAGAAGGCAATGCAAATAATTGTGACAGAAGCTATGATGCTAGGAATACCTACAGAGGCCCTATGCCTAATCAAAACAGGAATAATCCTAGGTATTTCCAAAATAGATCAGAGAATAGGCCATATAACAGAAACAACAATGGAAGAAATCAGATAAACCATGTCACTTTCAATAGGCAAAACGTTGGAAATGGTAATCATCCAAATTCTTGGCGAAAAATGCCATGGATGAAGAATCAAGGCTATCGTAGGAGGTACCAGAACCGTACTTATAATAATAGAGGTAATAACAATAGTAATGATAGTCAAGTTAGGCCAGGACAAGTAATTAACAATGGTAAGTGGCGAGTCAAAAGTGTTGAGACTCAGCAAAACAGGCTAAATCCTAGAGCCAGACCATTTAACAGTAATACCCGTAGTGAAGATGTACCTGATGACGTTGTAGAAATCCATGATCAAGAAGATAGTGGTAATGTACAACAGTTAAACTAACAAGCCAATATCTCGAGGGTTCGGATGGTGTTGGCGCAAGTTTAGTCAATTCAGATAAACGTATAGAACCCATAAATAGCATTCAGACACAAAGAAGCTTTTCAGATAATAAGCCTAGTGAAGAAAAGAATAATGCAAGTAGAAGTGAGGTTATTATGGATCCTCCTAGAATAAAAGTAGTGATAGGAAATTATGAGACAACTGCGTTAATAGATACAGGTTGTTCAAATAGTGTAATAAGCGAATCCTTATACAATAAGCTTATCCAAAACAAAGTGAAGTTAATTTCTATTCCTATTTGCGGATTATCTTGCACAGTAGCGATCAAAAGAGCAAAACAATCGGTAAAATTTCAATGCATGTTGGATGTCAAAATTGGTAATTCAAAATTTGAAATATTTTTCTTAGTAGTCCCGAAATTAGTTACAGATATTATTATTGGAGTTGATGTTTTTACGGAATATAGCAGTATCATAAGTTTTGAGGATAACAACTTAATATTGAATTTACAAGGAGACAAGATGAGCATTCCCTTCGACAATGAGCTGAGTATAAGAGATGCGTCTAGTGAGTTAGGTGACAACGATATTCCGTATGAGACTTTTATTGTAGAAAATATTCAGATAAATGATATGATGATTCATAAAGTAGGCCCTTGCTGCGATGATATAAATAATGAGGTAGAAGTATGTAGATGTATGACATTGAATTGTGATGACTGCGCTGATAGGTATGAAAATAGTGTTGACGGAGATGTCAACATAGGGCAAGTAGAGATAGGTTATGTCTGTACGAGGAATGTAAAAGAAGCCGACCCTAGCGCGAACTCTGCGACAATGAATATTTTGAAGGAGAAAGTTGATATGGCTCACAACTTAAATGAAGATCAACGTGATAGGTTGTTATCGATATTAATAAAGAATAAAGAAGTATTTTCCGAAAACGTGGGACTTTGTAACATCTACGAGCATAAATTTGACATCGAACCAGTTGGTGAATTCACATATAAGAGTAGGCCAATCCCAATTGCATTGAAGAAGGAAGCTGATAGGATAATTAAGAAAATGTTAGATTCAGGAGTAAATTGAAATTTCAACCTCAAAATACGTAAGACATTGCATTGAACGTCCAAGAAGAATTAATCACTTGGCTATAGTAAAAGATAGTTGTGTCAAAAATAAAATAAATAATTAAAGAAGTATTATGCAGCGTTATTGTGTCAAAAAGTAAGAGATTAATAAGTTGAGAGATTGAATACAAAAGAATGTGATTAAATAAAAATTGCTTGATAAATAATTAATATTAAATATGTGGTTCTAACTTAAGATTGATTAAACAAAGAGAGATAAGCTGAAGTTAAATAAAATGATTGAATTGCTAAACTGTGCGAACGCGATCCGACACCGAACCCGAGAATGTAGAATATTGTAAATAGAACACATATATATACCTATGATTCAAATATAGAAATTTAAGGTGTTGTATATAGTAGAAAAGTAAGATAGGATTGAACATTAATGTTGATGTAAATAAAATGTTTATTATTTAAGAGGGTTATGTTTGTACATAAATTGTTTATTATTCAAGGGTAATGTTGTGATGTAATGCAACATAGTGTGATACTGTATATATTTATTTGTTTGTCAAAAGTGTGTTGTATTTGTATGATGTATGTACACATATTATAACAGTGATTCAAAGGAAAGAGAATTCGTGTAAAGGAATAAGATAGTGATATTTTACAGACGATGAGTGCCTCGATGTAAATAAATTTTCAAATATGGACGATGAGAAAATCTCGACATATATATATTTTCAAAATGTCTAAGAATTCTCGATATATAACTAACAAGAAGTGTTGTCATATACAAAACATGTTTGTTTTTCAAGAAATAATTTTCAGAGTTAAAAATGTTTAAATAGTATTTCTCATTTATTGTTCGAATGTTTGTCATTTTTTAAAAAAAAAATATTATGTTAAAGGAATGTCAGGATAATACAAACCTGATTTGATTTAATTTGTGTATATCCAAATAATTTTGGTGAAATTCATTTAATTCAAGTTGTAATATTTAACACATACACCTATGTTACACTAACATTTATCATCATTCACCATTTCAATGATTAATTTAGAATTTTTACTAATCCAAGCGTAATTTAAATTTAATAAGAATAAATATTCTGGGGTATGATGTGTTAATTTAATTATTTACCTTTTCGGACATAATTAAATTAACACAGGGGCATTTTGAAGCTGAATTATTCCACCCCTTTCGATTTATTATAAACAATAGTTAATTCATATTTATTCGAATCATTCAAATTATTATTATTATTATTTCGGTATCAAAATTCTCGTTTAGATTATTATTATTATTTCCTAATTCCAAATTTGAAATCTTAACTGTAAAAGAAACGTATATTTCGAAAATACAACGTACTAAATTCATAGTTTTGGCCCGCGAATTGTTTTAACCAATAGAACTGTTTTACGTAATGAAAAATACAGCCAATGAGAGAGAAGCATCCCTTAGCCGCGAACTTAGCGTGGTCAGGAGCTCACTTCCACCATATTCGCCGAGGAGAGCAGACCTCCGTACGTTGCTCTTGTGGAAAGTCGCGGGAAATATTACCTAGCTTAATGGCGATTCTCACCAAAGCCACTTATTAAACACGAACGTATGTCATAAAAGATAGCGTGTGAGTTTCATTTACTTTGTGAGAAATAAGAAGACAGAAATACACGTAAGTACTTGATAAATGCAATTGAAGTGGTGAATTTACAAAAACAGCTACACAGAACACAGTTAATTTGAATAAATACCGATATAAAACGTTTATAGTGAAGTTATCATTTATAAGGACATAACTAGCTATAAACCAATCCCTCAGATGATTCGTGTGATACCCTGAGCTACAAAAGCCGTGGAAAAGATATAGGTGCAGAACTGACGGAGCCCAACGGAGCATCGAAGTAAGTACATTTCCACAACGAATCCAGCTCCCAACTAAACACCCATCTCAACTTGTCTCCCCAATCCAGGCACCAATATCAATTTGGCGCCCAATCGTGTGGCAATTACAATATCAAGTATCAGTTGTTCAATTGCAATGGACAGTGATGATCACGAACAGTGTACAAATTGAATGATGACGGCACAGAACTAGTTATGTGAAAAAATTGAATGATGACGGCACAGAACTAGTTATGTGAAAAAATCAAAAGGTTTTTCCAGTAAGTTAATAGAACTGCCAATAAGTGACAACCTGGCGAACAGAGATATAAAAAAATGGCATGCAGACTCTTTGTTTACATCTCTACTGTTAATCTGTTATTGCTTAAAATATAACTAAAACTCATCAAGAAGTTTTTAGGGAAAATGAGTAATGATTTCACATAGCTCTATGAAGTCTAAAAGTATTAATGTTTGTCTTGGTCAGGGCCATGGCCAGCTCTAGGTATTGTTGCGCCCTACGCAAGAAATAATTTCGGTACCCTCTAATTTTTCACCTCATCATTCCATACTTTACCATTTGAATAAACATGGAATTTCATGTTCTCTGGTCTGGTAAGTGGTTAAATAACATTGATCTGTATTGGCCTCGTTTGCAAAATTATTGTATTTATAAAGACCTTATAACTTATATCTAGATAGTATAAAATACAATTAATTGAAAAGATTATAACTTTTTTATATTCACATTAAACAAACAAGAAACAACATCATAGATAAGTTTTTGTTGGCCCTAAATGTTTCTAAAAATTTCATGCTCTAGGCGGCTACCTGGTTCACCTATATGAATGAGTTGGCCCTGGTCATGGAATTTGTCCACGATGCAGAAAGACCGTATTTGAAAGACCAAAAAAGACTGTGAAAAAAGTGCATCAAGTAGTGAGATAGAAGTTGCAGCAGCTGTAGATGATGAGAAAACTTCAAAAGAATTAAACTGCAGTTTGACAAACTTATGTTTGTCATAGGGTACATAATTTGCTCAACCACACTAACACTAACTATGCTAAAAAAATGCATCATGCACAATCTGCCAAAAAAACAAAACAAAAGATGCTAAAAATTCCACCATCATAATAATGATGATGCAGAAGATATAAAAAATCTAGGCAAAGACTGAAGATGGTGAACATTTAAAGAGCTTATGAAAAGAGAAATTACCCTCTGCTAACAGAGGCACCAAAATTCAGATTTTGAATAAGACTTCAGCCACTTGTTCTAGACAAAAAAAGTATCTCAGGAGTTTGGAGTGTTAGCCTAGAAAGCTGTCGGAAGAGAAACACAACGAGGTAAAGTGCTATCAGCAGGAATGTACAAACTTATTCTTGAATTTTATCAAGATGGCAAAAGTTGGCACAGCTAGAAGTATATGTTCAGCAGATCTTATGCTGGTATCTTGAAGGAACTTTACATAACTATAGGCAGAATTTTCTGATGTTAAAATTATTGATTTTACCATTGGTACTTTACACCCAAAATGGTACCCATGCTGTCTGTTTATGCACAATACATCAAAATCTGAAGTTTCTTCTTAATTAAATGAAATCAGAAAATCATATCACAAACAATTGGATGTATAGCCTACAGTCTTAACCTTCCGGCAGGCGTGCCTACTTTTGTCACATGAGCAGGCACACGTTGCAAAATTTGCAACATGAACATTTTAATATGATAACAAGCTTATGCTAAACACATTGGTTAGTATATTGAAGAAAACAGTACATATTCACTGTCATCACATGCTATATAACAAAAATTTCAGCTCAGTTCGTGATACCATTTTGTACAAGTACTCTGGAACGTTCACTTTCATAACGGCTATCACAAATTTGTATTTTAATGCGCTTTTTACAAGCAGTTTTGGCATCTGTCACAACTAATTGAAGTTGATGAATTTTTTTTTTGTCCACGGAGTTACAGGTCCCACGTTTCTTTGCCGGAGATTCAAGGACCTGATCTTCATAAGTTGATGATTCAACTCAGAACTACATAAGAAATACAGTGTGATTGGCTGGCAGTAATTTCAGTTGCACTTTAGACCAGCTAACTTCTAGTCACTACATTGTCTACAACACGACAAAAGATGGAGCATACATTGGAGATAAAATGTGTGCCTCTTAGCTACCGGTATATCTTTTCACATTCTTTAACATTGCTAGAATAATTCACGAATAGTAGTTTCCTTCACAAAGCCAGAGTCAACTTCATGAAGCTGCTTTTTTTAATATTGGCTGCTTGAACTAAACCTGCATCTGTGACAAGAGCGGGCGTGCATTGTATGTTTTACAACATTCAACACCTCGTCGCTTAAAATTCAGAAAATCAACTGAAAAAGCTAAACATAGAAAGTGGAGCCATAGTAACATTGTTCAGTAACTATCAACAATGAAGTAAATTATGGGATTGGTGCAATAGCTCAAGGTTAAGGCATCGATAATGCACAAAAATTGCTGCTGTTGTACTTTTTACAACAGCGCGCCTGCCAGAGGTAAAAACTACTGTGTCTAGAAAGATTTTAGAGGAAAATATTTAACTCTCTGTCGGTTGCATGGGCATCAGTTTTTTGTTTGAAGCATTCTAAAAACTTCCTCTTTGAAAAACCTTACTGCAAAGATTTCTTGAATTTTTCTTGGTTTCTTATAAATATTTGTCAAATATGCAAAATATGGTTTATTTATTTATTTCATATGTTAAAACCAATTCCATGTAATTTCTGCACCTGCTATAACTTACCTCTACTTTAAAAAAACTCCTTCTCCATTCTTTTTCCACAATTTTTCCATTTTTTGTTATTATAGTTAATAATTGCATCTTCTGAGGTTATTCCTTTAGTGCAAATCCAGTTCTCAGCATCAAAGATCAGAACCAGTTTTATTCCAAAGGTCATCCTGTCTTAATGAGCCAGAATGTATAACCTGAATATATAAAATACCATGTGTCCATAAAGTCATGGTGCATATTAATAGCATAGCATAATAGCAAGTGCACCATGACTTTATGGACACACTGTATATTCTGAACCGGAATATATAAAGAAATATCTTGATAAAATTCTATCGATCATTTGCAATGAAGAAAAGAAAAGGAAAAACATGACACAAATGAAACAATCTTCACTGATATGGTACAAAATTGTACTAGTAAAAGAAAAAACGAACAATGTTTTGAAATATACAATGATTATTAAATTATTAACACTAGAAGGCCTGACATCACCTGACTACACTGGTCATTTTGACCAGTAAGTTAGTGCTCTTCATCATTACAAAACATTTTTTCATTCAACTTATTTATTGTTCAATATAGTAAAGTAAAGTTCTCCCTATACAGGCCATGGAGGCCCAGAGGGTTCCAGGAGGTTGAGGCTCCCATAATTTGGACATTTGGCACGTGAAGGTGATAAGGTTGTCAGCCTTACATACCGGCCGCCTTTACCCCCAGGATTGATCCTGGTACTTATTTCTGTTAGAGACTGAGTCGACCCAAGGGCCACAGTGCCACCAGAAGGATTAGGCCAATTGAAAAACTCCAACGACCTCATCGGGGATTGAACCCGTGACCTTCCGCAGTCCCTCAACCACTACGCTACGGCGTACCCGTATTATTCAATATATTCAACTTATATTTTGAACTCTAGGCATCAATAAGTACTCATTATCACAGCCATTTCACATTCAAAAAGAAAAGAAATA
The DNA here is from genome assembly GCA_964059195.1 of Ectobius pallidus. Taxonomy (NCBI): domain Eukaryota; kingdom Metazoa; phylum Arthropoda; class Insecta; order Blattodea; family Ectobiidae; genus Ectobius; species Ectobius pallidus. Next base: position 100,023,889 of record CAXKWD010000004.1, read on the forward strand.
TTAATTACATTGCTTACATACGAACATGTAACACATTGTTACATAATTGGAAACAAAAATCGGAATAATGGAACTTTGCGCCCCATGCTTCTCCCCTTTCCACTCTCCACTGGCCTGGCCGCTTCCCCACCTGGCAGCTTCACGCATGCCACCCCGCTTCCCAACAGTGCATGCCACCATGCCTGTAACCGCTGTTCATCCTCAACGCTGGTAATGAATAATTGCAATTGACATGTCACCTAATATTTCACAATAAAGAACCCCTTGCACCTCCACATAATATTTCACAGTTATAAAAACAACCCTTGCAACAAAATAGGCTGTTTCACAATACAAAAAATACCCTTGTACCACACATAATATTTCGTAATTATAAAAAACCCCGTATTATAACATAAAATGTGGCTTAATTGATGCAGGAAAATTCCCTTGCACCAATACTACTCTTTTCATAACTAACAAAATATCTCAAAATTATAAAAGCCGATTCTTGCGTTAAAACTCATGAAACCCCCCTATCATAACTGAAATATACGAAAGCTTCCTTCATAGCTCAACATTCACTCGTGGTGTAGTGGTTAAGACTCCTGGCTATAATGCTAGGGGTCCCGAGTTTGAATCCCGGTTGATCCAAAATTTACTATTAGGTATAGGTCTCAAATAGGTAGGTAGGGAGAAGAGGAGGTGAGAGGTAGAGAGGAAGGATTCGGGAAAGGAAGGGAAGAAGAGAATAAAGAAGAAATAAGTTATTTTTTTTGTTTCATCAGTTGCTTAAGAGATGGTGCCACTGTTGCTGCTAGTAGTTCAAATGCCGCCGCTAGGGGAGGGAGTTAGAGAGTTGGAGTGAGGGACTCGCATGGGGCGCAAAGTTCCATTTTCCCCAAAAATCACGCTAGTTTGTGATGGTCAAAATGACCACTCCTAGTCCTATAAGGCAAATAATATTAATATTTCTCATCTTGTGGATGGTAAAAAGTTGGCTATTTCAGGGACTGTTTATCACTAAAATTCATTACAAGTCGCAAAATATGGGTGAGAAAAATAAAACCTGTTTGCTTTCTTACGCTTTAAAGTTCGTACACCAGTCAAAATGACTGGTACTGTCCTTCTAGTGTTAAAAGGTTGTTTTGAAAAAGTAGGCCTCATCTGTATGGTATTTGCAAGAGTTAATGCAAAAAGGACTGTGATTTTGAGCTTCCCATGTGGAGAAGAATTTTATTATTCCATCTTATAATCTCTATCCCCAACTTCAAATAAAATGAATTAAAGCAAACCTAAAAACAAAAATGAAATAGAAGAAAATCATAAGAGAAGAGACTTTGAGCTGTACATTATTACTTAATTGTACAATATAATATTACACACAAAATATATCATTCTGTAGCCCTTCCTCAATAGAGTGGTATTACTTTTGCAAAAGTGTTCGTGTTAATTCTCTCCTAAATTGTGGGTATCTGCAGTGGCGTACCAGGCTACTTGGCGCCCGGGGCTAACTAGATGGTAGTCGGCCCCTAACACTAAAAGGTTCAAGATTCAATGAGTTAAAGTTAAACACAGTTTAATGTTCGCAGTTATTTATTTTTAATAAATAGTATGTTACTTTAACACATTATAAGGAGAAAAATATGAATGAAATAAAACTGTAAGAATTATAAGGTTAGTTTGTTTGAAAATAAAATATTATTTTGTATTATCTATAAATAATTTAAAACAAAACGTTTATTATTTCTAAATAATATTACTGCAGTATTTAACAAAGTAATAAAGAATATTTGACCAATAAAACCGTATATTTTTCCTGAAAAAATTTATTTTTTCTTAAACTAAAAAAATATGTTTTTTTCAATTTTGGCGCCCCCCCCCCTTCACGGCTTCTGGTGCGGCCTCCCCGTTCGCCCCCCCCCCCTCCCTTGGTTCACCACTGGGTATCTGTAGTTCATCATGTGTTTGCACAAGCTGTTGTATGATTTTACACCTTGATGCATTATACTTTCCAGATTTTTGGACGTTCTACATATTGGAGTTCTAAATACTTTGAGGTGGATACCGTAATCCGTATAGTGCTTTGGAGAAATCTAAAATCAAGCTGCTTTCAACCAGGTATGCACAACATGAGATTTTTTATAATGGGTTATTCTTTGACCACCATATTAGGCTTACATGTTTAGTGTAGGCTACTGTAAAACTCAGGATTGGCCTATATTTTTAGATACCTTAGGAAATCAAGCTGCTTTTAACATATGTTCAATATGAGAATAATTGTTACATTGGTCTATTGTCTGATTACTGATAACATGTTTTCCTCTGTAAAGTTTAGTTAATGAACATTTCTTTGGCCCATAAAATGCATTATGAATGACATTAATAAGTTTTCCACAACAATGCTGGATGAATTGGATATTTTCTTTCATGCTAATTTGTATATATCTGCTAAACTTGAGAATTCCTTGAACACCATGTCTTCTGGATGGCACCGCTTGGTACCAAGTGTACAATGTCACCAATATCACAAACATGACTACCAGTAGGCCTACTTGAATACTTAACTTAGCAGATGGTAGAGTAGTCTACAGATTATGAGCTAATTGCCAGTGTGTTTATTTATTTATTTACTAGCTTAAAAGGCCCAGCCTCGCCCGGATTTTGTAATATGAAATTAATTTATGGAGGACTTCCGATGTTGAAACTCTAGGTCCTTATATAATATGAATGTAGAATTCGAAATGAGGAAGAACGACATATGGCACTCAGACTCTTCCTTCAGAAAACGCTACATATAGCTTTTTATGGCTTTCAGAGGATGTCGAATGTTGCATTCCATTGCTTCTACACCCCATGCCTGGGAGGAGTGCAAATAAGAAGAAAAAGAAATTCCGGTTACATAAGATTGTATTGTCTTGACAGAAAATTGTATTTCTCACAACCGTTTCGGGGCTGAACTAAAAAAAAAAATTCAATATCACTTTATATTTTCCTTCCCAAAAACCTGGGACATAATATACTGCGTGCGTAGGACTGAAAATGTTCTATCCCATTTTGACTTCTTTTAGATGCTTAGGGCCTCTGATAAACATCCCTAGGCCTATTTCTCAACTAATACAAAGCCTACAGCTATGAGTGACGTATCAGTGGATAGGATTTTTTACCGACTTCCGATATAGCATACACACACTTAAGTTGTCCCTGCAATACGACTGGTTATTCTACATCAAAATGTGAAGTGAGGAAATGATGTTTCCCATGTCGAGGGTAGAAAAAGTTATGTGACTGCTTTATTTTCGTGGATTTTATTCTTCAAGAATTATTTTCAAAAATGTATTAATTACATCGATAGTATCAGAATTTGTTAAAGCCCAGTATTATAATATAGTTTCCAAAGCTCTATGTGAACACCGTAAACATTACTTTCGTTATGTAAACAATTGACAGCAGAACTTTCTAACTCTGCCTCATTTCACATTTCCGACTTTCTCCGTGGATTTTCCAAAAATGCTCTTTCTTACAAACCTTGTCCTGACAATGACGAACACAACAAAAAAAGAGTCAGCCGAATCGGTCAAGCCGTTCTCAAGTGATGCGGCAACATACATTTTGGGAATTCATTTTTATTAATATAGATTTATTTATAGTTCACCCAACAACACTAAGGGTGGCGTGCACCATCCAGGAGTAAATCTTACTAAAGTAGTAAATTTAAGACGGAGACCTGGAGTATACAAGAACCAGTACATCTGTCTCACTCTTAAGTCATACTAATGTATGTGCTAGAGTGAGACAGACAAACCGGTTTTTGTTACGTAAGGTTCCCTTCCTAAATTTACTACTTTAGTGCTACTCTTTTAGTAACTTACTCTTTTAGTTGGTGTTGGAGAGCTCAATTGATAGTTACTTCTTTAGTTGTTACTAAAGTAGTAAGCGATTTTTACTAAAGAAGTAGTCGAATTCTGCGCAGAACAGAGCAGAAACGTTAGTGCAGCGCAGCAGAACACGTGCATTTCAATTGCCAGTATTATTCAAGTGCCAGATAATGAAAAGGAAAGGTTCGCTGAAACAATGAATATGAATTTGGGTTGTTCCAAATATTACTAATGACAATCTTCATGTTTTAAAATAGGTCTAATAGTAATGTTTTATTCATTACTAATTTTAATTCCTTCAATTGAGTATTTTCAGTTTAGTAGCCTACGTATGGGTACTGTGATTACAATTTTTGTGCAAACTATTTCTGTATTATAATGCAAACAATTGGAATTTCCAGTTGATTTTCATAATTGATTCACTGTCAATATTATAATTATTTCTCTCATAATAATAATAAAGTTCTAAAATATATTAAAATATTTATACTTCCTAAAGTTACATATTCTTCCCCAAAAACGATAAATCAATTATTCTATAGTTGTTTATCATAAATCTCACTATAATGAATTATTAATACTTATTGACTGTTTAACAATATTAATAAGAAGTATTACACAAAATCATGAAAAAGGGGGGATAAAAAGGATAACAAAACTAATAAGAGGCATTATGTTTCTGTCCTTTTTCAAATGCACAGAACATTTACTTAAAAAATATTACCTTATAAAAATAATAATATTAAACTTACAACTGAGGAATGTAATATTTAAACAAAAAATGGCGGTACAATATTTGGGAAGCTATGAACTCCAATAACAATTATGTAGATGGTTGTGTGTTTAAAAATAATTTCAGTGACTACTTCTCTAGATCCTGTGCAGCTTCAACCTCCGGGCCCCTCCTTAAAATTTTCTTTCGGCACTCATGTTGGCATTTTTTTCTATATAGTTTATAATGCTTCTCACTTTCCTGTCCACAGGGTTAATTAAAATAGTTAGCAGCATACTATAGACCTGCAGCATCTCCTATAGTTTATTCCCAAACATGAAAGTCTCGTCTCACTCCTCCATTCGAGACTTGGGGAGTCTTTAAGGAATGGTTTTACAATGTGTCCCCTTCTCAATGTACGCTAATCCCAGAGTCAGTCAAATTTTCTTCCGATGTGGCCTGTTTGGACATTTTTACACCTGGGTTAGAAAAAAGGACATATTATTCATTAACACTGCGGGTGCAACTATTGAACTTTTAGCTCTTATAATTATTATTATAATCTGGCATTCGCAATGTTGTGCTTTAAGTTAAGCTATAGAAGTGTAATGTAATAAAATTAATTTACAATAATTACATTAAATCGTTTAACAATGAGAATCACCTATTGTTCAGTAATTCTATGGTTAAGTAGCAGGGGGAAGTGTTTTCTGGGTAGCTCCAAGAACGGAGGCTTTCATGTATTGGAATGTACTATACCTCGCCGATATCTGTATCCATATGATTAGCTTGAAATACATCGTCGTTTTCTGGCCCAAAGTTAGGGAGAACTGCAACATCTAAAGGCCGATCCAGCTAGGAAGATATTTAAGAGCACATGAGCTCCTTGTACCGTGCAATGCAAACGTCCCTTCCACTCACTCTTCCCCTCACCTTTGGTGGACGTCTTCCTAATTGGATCGCTCTCCGCAATGATATTTCCACATTTGACTGGCTGAAATCACATGGATGTAGTGAGAATCTGACATCGTTTCTTCCAAACGCCAAAATTTCATGTAAGGATTTATGAGCTTAATTATTTACGTTATTAAATGCCCTACTAGGTATGGTTCGCTTAATATTTATTAAATCACCTGCCACAACTCTCATTTTTGGTATACAACCTTCTTCATCTCTATAACTTATCCTCAGTTTGAACGATGTAATCCATTTAATGTGATATGTAACTCATACTCACGCAAATGCCACAGAACACACTTACTCCACAACTTTACTCCACCCCCTGAGTAGGAGTAAATATTGGCCTTATTTACTCCACAACTTACTACGTTAGTAACGTACTCCGTGTTGGTGCTCTCCACCACTTGTGGAGTAAGTTCATTTACTCTGGGAGTAAATAAAATTTTTACTTCTTTAGTACATTCCTCTATGTTGAAAGCCGCCGAGTTTAGTTTACTCCTGGTTGGTGCACGCCGTCCTTACTAAAAGAGTACGGTTACTAAAAGAGTAGCTTACTAAAGTAGTTAGAACTAAAGAAGTAAGGCTTACTAAAAGAGTAAATTGCATGAGTTTGGTGCACGCCACCCTAAGGGTAAACTCTATATATATATATATACAAATCAGTACAAACAGTAAGTGGAACTATATACAGCTAAGATAATGAAAAACAAATAAATCAACTACCGTACAATAATATGACAATAATAACTGTGATAATGCTAGATATAATAAAATATAATAAATGACAATTTGGTTAAGTTATATAAGTATTACAGTTTTCGCTTTTTGAATAATGGCATTCCTAAATTTTTTCCTAGAAAAAGACAAACCAATATCATGAAAAAATATGTTGTAACTGGAACAACTTCTCTTTAACGCAGAATTTGAACAATAGTTTGTGCGAGAACACTCAGTAAAAAAGGGTTTGTTAATTCTATTATTAGCCTATATTTAGGAACTTCAAACTGTTTTTTTGTATGGGATAATACGATGCTAAATACAAGGTGACGAATAAAATCAGTGTTAGCAGGAGTTACCTTAGGAAATTGTTAGAAACAAAGGCATTGGACTTCTTAGTGCAACGAAGATTTGTAAAAAGTGTGGAAGGGAAGCAAAGCTGCTGCATTAAAGTAAGTAGGGGCAGAAAAGTTGTTTTTAGAAATTTCCTGCTCATAGGCACTCATGTATCTGCTGCCACTTTAAACTATTTTATAATAGTAATATTACTAAGTTATGTACAGGTATAACTCGATGAATATGGCCTCTTTTTCATAGGTTTCAAGCTTAAACTTTATTTCTTCTTGGCGTATGAAATGCAAAAGTCATTAGTGATGTCTTCAAAAGAAAGTCCACAGTTAGGTTAAATTCGATGGTGAGGAGAGTCACATAATTCAAGGTATCCTCGTCAGGGCCGTGGAAAGAAAGCAAGGGCCCCAGGGACAAATTTCCCGGGCCCCTGTCAAGTACTAAATTCGCTACCCAACTCGCCCTTTATAATGTATCCAACAAAAAGATTGTGTAATGATATTACATAATTATTGGGTGTCAGACTGGTACCGGTACTTTATGAGATTATCTAGTAGACAGGAAAGAGCATCCGAGACATTACTAACAGATGTGTGTAGAAACATGCACAAAGCAATGTCCAGATTTAAATACGTTGTACTGCTAATTTGATTTTTTTCCCCCCAGGCATTCCATGATTTTCTTCTCTTACCCTCAGTTCCATCATCACATTCATTTCCAGAGATACATTTCCAAGGATAATTTTTCCCTTACTTAATGCAATAACACAGTACAATTCTAATTTGAAACTGCTATACCCTCACTGTAACTCACAAATAACAAAGGAACACACAAACAAAAAGTTTAACAAAGAATACAATTCCACTTAAGTATGTTACTTGTTAAGGGCTGCTACATCTCGGGGTCAGACCCAGGACCATGTACTGGTCTCAGGCGCCTCAATGACCTCTGACCAATGCTCATTAAGTTGATTCTTCTCTTCTCCATGGAGCTTTCTTCTCGTTACTCGTGTAACAGAGCATTTTATCAAACTTTTTCAGTTTTCCTGGGTGCCTTGGGTCCAGCAGCTCCCCCTCCCCCCCATTTGGCGGCTCTGTACATGTAATTAATACTATACACTCTTCCTGTTAATGGAAAAGTAAACTAAAAATTCAGTATCATTTTCTTCATATGGATTGAAAGAAACTGTTTTTAAGAAATTATATTCACTGTTAGAAATGTTTTACATCTTCACATAACGAATATGTTTATTGCAACTTGGTGGGCACGTGACGTCATGCTTGATGAATGCTTGACTCAGTCCCGCCCGGTGAAAGGCAGTTCACAGCATTCTTTTTACTGTTACGGTTTGTGAGTGAGTGAGTATCTGTTCACACAATGGTTTATTGTTGTGTTGTGGGGTGTACAAACTCATCTTCAAAGAGTGGTAACACACTTAAAATATCTTTCCATCGATTTCCCAACAGCGATAAGTCACCCGAGCATTATAAGCAATGGCTGATCAAAATAAAAAGAGAAAAATTTGTTCCTAGTAAATACAGTATGGTTTGTTCACAACATTTTGAAGAAAATTATTACAAGCTTTCGGTACAGTTACGAAAACAGTTAACTGGAGAAACCCCGCAATCTGTTTTTAAAAAAAGTGTGTCTGTCATCACTTCTTTTGCGTGGGAAATCTGAAACACTGCCAATGAAGAAAAGAAAATCGTCGTACTTGAGGAACAAGGAAATGAGAGAGTTGTTGCAAGATTTGATCAGTAATCCATCAGTATCTAGGAATGGACAAATCATGAAAGTGGAATGTAGTATTTATGAAGAAAATTCTGTTTCTAACAGCGTAGGTGTTCAGTGTGAACTAGGAAATGAAACTTATGCTAGTGATTGCACAGATTCATTGAATGTTTCTTCTAGAAATTGTGATTTAGATAGCTCTTTTAGCATTTCAGACATTTCTACCACCGCAACAGATGATTCTGAATCTGAAAGTGACTCTTCAGTCAATAGTCCAGTACCAATTTCTATTATTTTCTTAGTTTTTTGGGGATGTTTATTTGTGCTATTTAATCTGGGTCATGTGTGTGGAAAGTCTGTAACTTCATTGTCTTATACAACGAAAGTATCACTTCTGATCATTAGAGCAACCATGTTTATAGGCCTACTTGGTGTTCTTAACCCGATGTGTAACATTAGAATCACAGCTGCAATTTATACTACAGGCTTGTGTTTTGCTAAATTTATGACATTTTGTAGGTCACTTGGTCTCCAGTGTTTTACTAAAACCACATTTTACAAACTAGTGAAAAAATTTGTTGCACCTGTCATACAAAACACCTTCATAAATGAAAGAAACACACTGTATTTCATATTTCATATTTTTCATATTTATTTAATCCATTTTGACCACAGTTATGCGGTATAGGATACAATATAACAGACTATTATAGTACAAGGGTACAAGAATAATATTAGAAATACTTACAACACAAACAATACAAAGAAATACAAAGAAATACAGGATCAAACATTACAACACTACAAAAACAATAAATAAATAAATAAAAAGTGCAATGTGTCAAATAGGCCAAAGAACACATCTGTGGCGTTGCGTGAGGGTAGACTTTGAGACTGAGTCTACCTAAATAAAGTGCTAAGAAAAGTAGAATCATAAAGAAATAAATAAAAGGATCGTCAACCAAGTTATTAATCATTATAAACCCATTAGCACTGTCATACTATCATTAAAATATTTTTCGCCGCTGCATACTCCACTTCTACTGTTATTATGTGTCAATTATGTTTCCGCGTGCTTAGGCAGCTTCGAAATCTCATGATGCAGCAGCAGAGGCGAATTGAGACTGGATAGTGGTCAGCCAAGTTACAGTCTCATTCAAGTGCAAGTTATATGACTTTTCCCACTAAATGTTAACGTACATTGTTGAGAGAAGGCAGGCAAATTCCTTGTGCAAGAGCGACATATGGCACCCACGCAGAGACTAGAAAGATTTATCGGGGTCGTAGTCTCATCCCTCAGATACCTACTCGCATGAAACCGGGGTAACATAAACATTACATTCTCACTGCTGACCTAAACTGTGTGTTTGATTATTTCTCAATATTGCGTGGACAATTCCACCGATATACAGTTGATCACCTATTAAATACACCTGTTTTCGGTTCTGTCTTATGAAGAAACGTGTGAAACTAAAGTAAGTTACCAACTCCTGAGCTTGACATTGTCTTGCATGAAAATAAAAAAACATTTCAAACATCTTAGTAGGGTAAATTCAATTGGTTAACTAATAGTTACAACCACAAATATTGTATTTGCTATTTGGCAGGGAAACGGAGGGAGTGATGAAGGAATGTAAAATGCAAATAATAATAATAATAATAATAATAATAATAATAATAATAATAATAATAATAATAATAATAATAATAATAATAATAATAATAACAACAACAACAACAATACTACATAATAATAATAATAATAATAATAACAATAGCAATAATACCGGTAGTAATGCTTTATATAGGTATAGACCTATATGAAATTGAATAGATGCCTAAACATCTCTGTATTTAAGACGCTATTAATACTTACAATCATATAAATTTAATTTTTAAAACATAGTTTACCCAGAACACAATGTCAAGCTACGCTACTGGTACCAACATTTTCAGTGGAAAATAATGAAGCTTGGGTCAGTGGCGATGGCCAGTACGACTTGTTTTTGAACTGTATTAGCTCTAAGGATTAATTGATAACAACTGGCAACCAGTGACTGAAGCATGTTGTGTTATATGGTTACACCCCCTTCTATTCACAAATTCCTTCACAGTCCCAACAACACACACTTTCGTGGTCCCTTTTCATTTGTATACACAGCCCACATTTACACCATTCTGTATTTTCTTTTTTTCCTTGCAATTCTTTCAATAATTCCTTGCCATTTTCTTTTCGTGTGATATTAATTTGTGAATACCGAGGTTCGTCCTTATAAGGTAACATTGCAGACATCTCTATCAACAACTAGCACAAATGAGACTTTGAGGTGTATGTAGAAACAGCATGCGCAAGCATAACAGCAGCTGTCGTCCTGTCAATGAATTGTCGTGCATGATGTCACAGGAGATTTTTACTTCACCCGTATATAGGTGTTCAAAGTGTCATCCTTGCACCTGGATGCAATACTGCACTCGTCTCTACAGTGAGTTTCGCATTTTTTCAAACACCCCCAGATCATCTCGGAATTCTTGAAAAGCACATACCTAGTAGAATTCTTTGCTCCAATACTGCAATGGTATCAACATCAGTGGCAGCTCTTAACCACATATTCACAATAATAAATCTTGCACACAGCTTGTTTCTGGACCCATGTTTGCTGATACGTTTTTGCTTCTGTTATCTATACTTTTAACCATTTCGGTCTGTGCTATTAATTATGATAATTACTTACTTACTTATTCAATGGAAATATATTCCTAAGCAAGCTAAAGGAATATTATCTATTTTATGGAACCCAAAGGCTCATTGTAGTCCAGGACCTGGCTGCAGTCCTGTGGGAAAATTTGCGTAGGGAGAGTTTCTTTTCAGGAATGTTTAGTAGGTACCCTAGTAAGTATTTTGAGCTCAGGTGGACATCCACCACCTGGTACATTTTCCAGCTATGACGTCATCAAGTATGGTGGCCGCTCGATCAAACTGCTCATATCTTTGTTAATATTTGATCGATTTGCATGAAACTTGCCCTTTTTGTGCTATTTTGTCCTTTATAAACCTAATGGAAGGGGTATTTGGTCCAAATAATTGATATAAATGCTCAAAGTGTGTAATTAGGTAGAAGAAGTATGGTTTTCGACCCCCAAATTAGAAGTTGAGTTTCTAACATAAATACACGTTTGGAGGTCCCCTGAATCCAAAAATACTATTTTCGAAAACATGTCTATGCGTCTCTGCGTCTGTGTGTCTGTGTGTGTCTGCGTGGATGTCTGTGAACAGCCTAGCTCCAAAACGGAAAATCGTATGAAAACAAAATTTTGTATTTAGGTCAAGTACGTTCTGAAGACATATCTGGAAGACATGAGAAGACTACCCAAGACAGTCCCGGAGGTGCATGAAATGTTCATGAAGGGGAATCATGTTGTTAAGCGGTTTGACCATAAATTTTCAGCTGCTGCTGCGGATATGGCATTGGAACAGACCATTAATAGATCCCAAAAGAGCTCATCTGGCATCGTAGGGCGTACTAAACAAAAACAGTTTGTAGCAGAATGGGAGGTTACACATCATGAGCGTCTGATGATATCCAATCTATTTTGGGAATTGCTTTTGTCAACGGTTTGAACATCCACCTTGAGTTTTCTAAGAAGCAAACCCAGAACTTAGACGCAAAGGTGATCTCAGTGTTTAAATATATTCTAGAAAAAGGTAACCCATTTGATATGCTTCCTAATCCATTACACAATCTAGTGACAAGAGCATTGGTTTCACAAGATGCCAAGGAAAAGATAGTAAACGTATTTAAGACTGGTGACGATTTGTATTCTATCCTGCGCAAAACACGATACGAAGACAAAACAATAAGATTCTCAAGTACCATCCACAAAGTCATGTTACCAGCATTTCATAGCACTAAAACACCAAGTGCAGAGGCTACGGTGAAAGTTACCCAAAAGAAGTCCAGTTCATCTCACCGCATGATACAAATAGCTCAAGCTCGTATATATGACATGCAAGAGCTCTTTCGGTATGATCTATCTGATGGCTAGACCACAAAAAAGTACATTGTTAAAAGAGTTTGAAACATCTTATGGCAGCACCAGCGACTACAAATTGTTCAACTCTGATGACAGGACTTGCTATGTAGTGGATATAATGAATTCCATACGAAAAGTTATGACAAATGAAAAGAAAACCTTTGGCGGTGCAGTTTCTGCTTTTTCGTCATACATTGGGGGTATCACAAAGAACTCTGGCAGAGTCGATTATGTTTTTGACAGTTATCACACACTATCACCTAAAAAGCCTGAGAGATTGCAGAGACAAGTAGCAGCATGTTATAGATATCTGAAGATGTTCCATTGCCCGTCCAACTCAGCAGTTTCTGGGGATCGTCAAGAAACAAACTGAACTTACAACTGTTCATTGCCAATACAGTGATAGCTTCTTTGACTCAAACTCCATTTAGTACCAACCACGTCTTTAGTGCCTTTCATGGTGACGAAGAAGATGAGGTATCATTTAATTGTACATCTGTGCAAAGTGGAAGGCAAGTAAACTACTCTTCATCGACTTGGCGTTCAGGAACTTTGGGTGCGCACTGGAGTTGGTGATTCCACGCGACTTTTGTCTGTTCACAATCTTCACAAAAAAATGGGACAAAATTTATGCTCTTTGCTTCGCACTATCTGGATCAGATTATACGAGTAAATTTGGCACCAAAAAGGCAGCTCTTCATAGTGCATCTAAGACATATTTGGAACACTTTGGCATATCATCTGACTGGGATGATGTAGCACAAAGCCTTAAATCTGCAGAAGAATACTTAGTGCTGTTATTACGAAAAGGGTCACCTTGTAAATTTTTAGATGAACTTAGATTTTGGCTCTATCATCATGCGAAGAATATAGACATTGAAGATTTGCCGCCTAAAAGCAGAAGTGCTAAGGGTCATTTGTTGAGATCATATATCTACACATACCTTCAGCGACACTGTATTGATGATGTGCTTGTTGGCTTAGATCCATGTGAATTTGGTTTTTCAGTGATAGATGATGATTTAATGCCAGAAAAAAACTTACAGAAATATCCCACTGATTTTATTGGGGCATGTAATTGTTTAAAATGTGCCAAATCCTCCTGCATTTGTAGGGAAAATGAAGTAGCCTGTTGCTCCTTCTGCAGGTGTGGTAGTAAGGGGTTAGACTTAACCTGTAATAATCCTATTCGGATAATATAAACATGTTTCAATATAATAACTGTTTGTAATAATGATATTTTGTATTTATGTAGTAATAGAAAATAATGAAAAATTTGCAAAACTCAAATGTCTTATTTTTATATATACACTTTTTAATTTGTTGTTTATTTATTTGTAGTGACAGTTAAAACACAATGCTATTTACCTTAAAAATAGTAATTACAACATACTTGCTCAATTTTCATGCAAATCGATGAAGTATTAACACAGATATGAGCAATTCTGTGATCGAGAGGCCGCCATCTTTAATGGCGTCATAGCTAGAAAATGTACCAGGTGGTAGATGTCCACCCAAGCTCAAAATACTTTCTACGACACCTACTGAACATTCCTGGAAAAAAAGTCTCCCTACGCAAATTTCCCTACAGGACTGCAGTCAGGTCCAGGACTATTGCCAAACTTACATGAGCCTGCCATTCAACTGTGCTAACTCCATCCCTTATATCGTACTTCCCTTAAATGCACTCTAATATTGTCCTCCTACCTAAATCTAGGTCTTTTCCCTTCGAGTCTCCCAGTCAATATTTTTGAGATATGTCTTTCATTCACATGCATGCTAAATGCCCAGTCTATTTCATCCTCCATGATTTAATTACCGTTACTATATTCATTGAAGAGTAGGTACAGGTTATGAAGTTTATCATTATGAATTTTCTCCAGTTCCCATTTTCATCTGTCTTAGGTCTGAATATTTTCCTAAGCACCCTGTTTTTGAACACTCTCAGATTATGTTGTTCCTGAAGAGTAAGGGACCATGTCTCACATTCATATAATACAACCTCTGGATAATTGTCATATATGAAGCTCGTCCATAAAGTAGCTTTCCCTCAGGCCATTAACGGAAACCGATCACAATTTCATGAAAATATTTATTGCAACAGATACAGCAAGTATTCAGCTATTTTTAAACATGTTTTCCATCGGAATTGAGACATTTGTCATAACGTGGGACCAACTTTTGAATACATTTGCCATAGAAGTCTGCCGCCTGGGATTTGAACCACTGTGTGATAACCTTCTCCGTTTCTCTGCCAATCTCTACCATTCTCAGTTATTCACTGTCATTTTTTGAGGAGTAGGAAAAGTTGAAAATCTCTGGGTACGCGATCCAAGCTGTAGGATGGAGACTTCATCACCTCCCTGTAAGTCTCCTGCATAAGTTCGGCTAGGAGATGTTTCAACATCAAATGGGACCTCGCTCCCAGTGATTTCCATCTTTTCCTACACCTCAATAAATGACATAGAAGGACAGAGAAGTGGAGATGGTTGTCACACAGTGGTTCAAATCCCAGGGGACAGACTTCTACAACACAAGTCTTCAAAAGTTGGTCCCATGGTATGACAAATGTCTCAATTCCTGTGGCAAAAATGTTGAAAATTAGCTGAACAGTTGCTATATCTGTTGCAATAATATTTCCATGAAATTTTGTTTTGTTATATGGGTATATATATATATATGTATTTCTGGACAGGAGTCGAGAAGATTGGATACAAACAAGTGTTTTCTGATTTCAGTCGACACTTAACTTCTGAATTCATATCTGTATCTGTATCTGTAATTATTGCTCCCTGGTATTCATTCAGATTATTGAATGCTCTCGTAATTATTTAAACCAGCGATTCTCAACCTGTGGGGCGCGAGCAGACTAGAGGGGGGGCGCGAGAATATCCAAGAGAAAATATTATTTTAAAAAATTATTAACTGACAGAAAAACATACACACAGAAAACAAAATACATTTCGACATATTAAAAAAAAAAAAGTAAAACAACTTACTAAATAAAAACTCACTTTATCAAAACACACTAAATTAAAAACAAATTAAATAATTATTAGTGACTTCCTTGGGCCTGTCTTGCAGAGCAAAGGTTTTCGAAGGAAGACTCAATATTAGAAATAGCCACTATCAGTTCTGTTTCTATATTTAGCCGAGATCTATATTTTGTCTTTTTACGAAGCCAAAGCAGAAAATCCAGTTTCGCAAAGGAAGGATGTTGAAAATGGCAATAGAATGCGAAATGCTCTGGTTTTTAGTGCAGAAAAATCATCATCTACTGCTGCCCAAAATTCAAATAGTGATTTATCACTAAATTGTTTTTTGGTTTCGCCACTTGTCGTGAAGTCTATGAATTGTTCTTCATCAAATGAAAGTCCTTCGGGAGTCTTATGAAATGGATCCCTCACCCACTCGCAACTTTCTATCAAGTTATTGTCTGCAAGAAAATACTTTTTTAAATTCTTTTCTAGCGTGGCTAAATGATTTTCAATGGTTACAAAAACAACTTTTACATGTTCTTCTTCAGCCTTGTAAGTTTTAATACAATCATCCACATTTGCAAACATTGTTAGGTTTTTTTGCTTTAAATTTCTGCTCTACAAATCCAATTTTCTGCAAAAAGCATTAACTTTATCACTCGTATCCAACATATGTGTATTTGCTCCTTGGAGTTGAAGGTTCAAGATATTTAATTTCTCGAATATGTCGACCAAGTAGCTTAATTTCATCACAAACAAACCATCGCGAAAATTCTTGGCATCCGGTCTGTTTTCTTCTAGAAAAATGGCGATTTCTTCTCTTAATTCATAAACGCGTAAAAATTTCCCACGTGATAACCATCTTGCCTCGCAATAAAATAATAACTTTGAATGCACCGAACCCATGTCTTTACAAAGTGCGGAAAAGATTCTCGATTTCAGGGGCCTCCAAAATACTCAGAATGCATTATTGTTGTATACATTTTATATTGTAAGTGGGGGGGGGGGGCACGATGAAAATTATGATTGAAAACTGGGCCGCGAATACTGAAAGGTTGAGAAACACTGATTTAAACGTAAAACTGCCGCCTACTGTAACTTATTGGAAGAAATGGTCCTGAGTGGCAGCTTGAGTCAGTGACATGTAGTGCCAGTGTTTGGTTAGGTTATGAACAGTTATATTAGCTTAGCAGCAGCATACTGAATTGTGCACTTCATTCTGTGTCATATTGAATCTCTTCCTGTGCTAGGAAATTTCATTACTGCAGTAATCATTCTTCTTTTGTTTTCCGTGGCTCTGGACATAGTCACAGAGCAAACCTCACTGTTCACTGGCTTGTCTTGCCAAGCTGTTAAACCACCACACACATTTTGGTTTATACAGAGTCTGAGAGAGTGATGGATAAATTCTGAAGTGTGAAATAGGCATCAAAGGATTTCAAATGTAAAACCTATCTTCAAGTAACTTACCTCTTAAAACTCGAAGAAGACATTGTTCATAGCGTCTTCATCTCTGACTTTCATTCAAATTTATTGAGCTGTAGCCTACTCTGTAGTCCAATTAAGTTACCAGAGGCATTGAGATGGGGAATTGAGATTATTTGTTACATAAATGTCTCATTTAGGATAATTTTGTAATTTTAGCTGAAACCAAAGAGCCTCAAAGTTAATGCCAAATCTGCATGACTATAGTGTTTCTAACTCATAAGTGACAGTTTTCTGGGTATTGACATGAACCATACAGCTGCTGTGGTAAATGATTTTGAGCATCATTTTAAGCATTTCCCATCTGAACAGCAGAATAATCAAGCAATTTTCCAGTACCATTATTGACACACTGAGTTGTGCCAGTATTTGACAGTGTCAGCTACCGAATTTGCAGCAAATACCATCTTTTTCACTATAAGTATGTACCTGCAGTGCTTTAGTTGGAAAATATTTTTTGGGGGTACTCATCTTACTTCAAAATTTTCCATATCGCCTCATACTGAATGTAATCCTTCGGTTGACATTTTCTGCATGCAGTTTCTTCTGCTGACCTATTGCCTCCTTGTAGTCATGACCTGACGTATGGAGCAGGATCAAAAACGTCTAGTGCTGGTCCCACACATTTTATGAAAACAAGGTGGCTAGCCAACATGTGATCTAAGGAAAAAGTAACTGTAGAAATGCGCACGAAGGTGAAGATTAGAACGCATATCTGTGGAGAATTTAATAGTGCTTGTCATTTTTGGTATTGAATTAGACATTTAATAAGTATTTTAGGACAATCTCGTTCCTGTACTGCCAGTACGACGTACCGGAGCACATATTTTTCCCGGTATGGTAGAAGGAAAATAATTTTATACCGGTACGCAGTACCGGTGCGTACCGGCCCAACTAAAGCACTGTGTACCTGTTTGTAGAAATTGTAATAAAATAATAATAAAATTAATAATTTATTACATGCGACAGTTGTTGACATAGTCTATCAGCGGAATGAATTCATGCATGTACTAGAGCACATTCAAATGTCGCCAGAAATCATATTCCATACCACAGGTAGAGGGACGGGGTGATTTTAATAGCATAAAATTCTCTGTAGTATAATATTAGCAACTACAGGTGCGGCATTTATCGTTTCCCATTTTCAAAACGGTGTAACACATTTATTTAACAAAGAAATAAGCTACATTGAACATTTTTAAATATCTTACTGTCTTGGATTTGCAATTCTGGTCTTACTTTTTGAATATGATGTCCTTGAGATGCCCTCCATTAACTTCAACACATTGCTGCAATCTCCCTCGTACACTGGCCATTACACATTGAGTGGTGTCTTGCATAACATTTGCAATTTCCTGCAAATCCACGCGGCCACTTCACAATCCTAAGGTCGTGGTGTGGTGTGCCATTGCAGTACAGGGTATTATTGGCCCTTATTTCTTTGAGAGCGATAATGGTGCTTTGGTGACTGTCAATTCTGAAAGTTACAATCACATGCTGCAAACTTTCTTCCTACCAGAATTGACACATCGTAACTTGGATATTGAGAGATTGTGGTTTCAACAGGATGGTGTTGTAGCACATACTGCACATCTTTCAATGGACACCCTTCATGCTGCTTTCCCCGGCCGAATTCTTTCCAGTTGGCCCTCCAAATCTCGCGACCTTACTGCACCAGATTTTTTTTTTTTTTTTTTGTGGGACTATCTGAAGTCTAAAGTTTTCGCTCATGCCCTCCCTGACATTAACAGTCTTAAAAATGCAATTCAGCAGGAAATTGCAAATGTTACGCAAGACACCACACACCGCGTAATGCTAGTGTATGAGGGAGATTGCAGCAATGTGCTAAAGTTGATAGAGGGCATCTCAAGGAAACCATATTCAAAAAGTAAGGCCAGAATTGTAAATCAAAGACTGTAAGACATTTAAAAATGTTCACTGTAGTTTATTTCTTTGTTAAATAAAGGTGTTACATAGTATTGAAAATGGGAAACTTTAAATGCCGCACCCTGTACAAGGTTATCTGCACCAATTGTATTTTGAGAACCTGTTTTAAATTATATGTAGGCCTACACATAATCACATAGGCTGATTACGAAAATGAAATTAGAAAAATTCCATCACCAATTTTTATGAAACGATATGCTACATATACCACTTAGCCTTCATTTCATATTACAGTTAGCAATATATTAATTAATAAAAACAAAGGAGCAACCTTCACGACATTTGGAAATGACTCCATTGCAGTATGGAAGGAATCTATAGCTGCATAAAATACAGACCAAAACAAAAACAGTACGTGAAAGCTTAATAAAGCTAGAAATGTGTTTACACTTTATAACTTTTCCAAGAAACTTTCTGCTTATGTGTGGATGGTTAAACATCTTGTAGGAGTGTTCAGCAGTAACCCACCAAAAGGTTTGGTGACAATCTTTCCTTATATTGTCATTCCATGGCAGTAATATCTTGATGAAATCGCTCACTACGTTCGTCACTCACACCTCCAAGTTTCTCTAAATGAGAACGAAGGAAATGTAATTTCCTTACCAAATTCTATGTCATAAGTAAAGCCCGGATTTTCATGCACTATCAAACTTAAAAATATGCATGCATTCATGCACTATCGTACCTCCAAATATGCACAATGAAAGGCGAAACATGCACTATCAAAAATCCGCACTGTACTGCAATATATTTCAATTTCTCTTAAAACAATATACGAGTTTTTCCAAATTCTCCTCACTTTAACTCGTGCATTTATCAGTTAGGACATTCTTGAAGGCAGAAAAGGATCTTTCTACTTCACAAGAAGTTTAGTTAAGGAACAGTTAAGGGAAGAAATTTGACTGAGGGTGAGATCGAATTCCATGTATTTTACACTTTTTCCACACAATACGTCCTTCACTGTTTTCAGAAGTTTAAGATCAGGATTTGAACTAAGTACCTTCTTAAGTTTTTCCCTGTCACACCCATTTCTCCACAACACGATTATAAAGTTAATTATTCAACGTCTTCAACAATGGCTAGTGACTGACAAATTCAAACAGTGAACATTCTGTTTAGCAGTTTTCTTTCAATGGAAGGTGGTGGGGGTCGGCGAGTCTGCATTTTCTTTTGTAGCCTGGTGTATTATATTACTGTTTATTTAGGGTAAACAGTAGTTTGCAGTCTCAAATTCATGCAGGTGCTGCCAAGTCAATCAAAATATAACAATGGTAATACAATACAACATTTTTAAGTTTCTTTGAAAAGCCGAGATTTTATGGAGGCACATTCATAATATGCACAGTTATGCATGGTAAGTTGATATCATGCACTAAAACCAGAAAATGAGGGTTTATATGCATTAAAGACGTCTGAATATGCTACATTAAACAAAACAAAATTCAAAACATGCATTATGCATGAATTTTGCCATAAAAAGGCCGAAATATGCAAACATGCATGGAAAAAATATGTTTATTTGGAATCCATAAGTCATGTAATGAGTACCTACAAAGTTTGAGAAGTGTAATCAAAGTATATAAAAACATGCATTTGCATGGAAATCCTGGCTCTAGTCATAAGGAATGATATACTGGTGTTTGGTTGTAGCAGGTTATTTTCTTGAAGATGAGACTCGAGAGATTCTACTCACTTTCTGAAAGAATTAGGTCTCTTACAAGATTGTTCAGTTCCGCCTGTGATAATGGCTGTGGTTGTAGTCTTGATGTACCGTAGATGGTATGTAATCATGATCTTTGTGGTCTGTTAAATTATCACTACCATTGTCTATTTCATCTTTCAGTGTCCATTCCACTGATGGTTTTGGAACCATGTACTATACCACGCAGTCATGCGCAGATGAAATTGTGTTTCCAAAGAAAAGAATAGGTGTAGAAAACAACGATTTTCACTATTGTAATGAGGGCACTGAGCTACCTAAGAATCAAATGTTTTTGTTCCATGGCAAATTTCATTGTCGCACTGTGTAGCCTAATCTGTACCGTCACACATTTTATGACTCGATCATACACCAGTAGCTTATTATAAAGTAAAAACTTGATTATGAAATCAGTAAGTTCAATCTCTTTCACGAAAATATTTCAAAACTGTTAAATTTATTGATTTGGAAAGGCCCTTTTCATGTGCCTATTTAGTAGGCTACTTTTTTATTACTAGTAGAATCTGTATTTATAAGCAAAATAAAATAAATAAGCAAGCAAATAAGCATAAAAAATGTCAGAAATAAGCATCAAAATAAGGAAAACAAATTCCATGAATATATATAGCCTATATATATATACCTAGGTATATATCGGTTTTGAAGAAATCTTATCTTATTCATGGTTGTTACATATAAGGAGGCGGGCTTTCGAAGGGGATATTCTACAATTGACCACCTGCAAGTCTTAACTCAAATCATGGAAAAGTTTGAAGAATTCAACCAAACAGTATACCTGGCCTTCATTGACTTCCAAAAGGCATTCGACACAGTGGAACATGCGCCATTACTATCAGCACTACAATCACAGGGAACAGAGGAGAAATATATCAGAATACTAACAAAAGTGTACAGCAACACCACGGCCCGCATACAAATGGACAGACAAGGAAGGGAGTTTCATTTACACAGAGGAGTTAGGCAAGGAGACGTAATATCACCCAAACTCTTTATATGTCTTTTGGAAGACATATTCAGGAAAATCAAAGGGAATTACGGTGTCAACATTGATGGAGTCAAACTGTCCAATTTAAGATTTGCGGACGACATCGTGCTAATTACTAACACCAAAGAGGAACTGCAAGAATATTTAACAGAAGTAAAAGAGAGCAGCGAAAAAGTGGGCCTAAAAATGAATGCCAACAAGACAAAACTTATGACAAACCATCTGGAAGAAATCATAGAGCTGGCACCCAACCATCCACTTGACTACGTAAAGGAAATAGTCTACTCAGGACAGACCATATCATTCACAAAAAACACAAGCAAGGAAATAACCCGACGCATAACTGCTGCATGGGCAAAATTTTGGTCACTGAAATTCATACTACTGGAAAGATCATACAACCTAGAGATAAAACGACATATCATGAACACATGCATTCTACCAACACTGCTATACGGCTCGCAAACCTGGAGCACTACAAAGAGGGAGTTCTATCCCAAAGAGTTCTATCCTTCAAAAGAAGGATAGAACAAGGCTAAAAGTGTGCCAAAACAAAATGGAAAGAAAGATACTGGGAGTCACGTGGCGAGACAGAATGCGGAATGAGGCCATAAGGAAAAAAACAAAAATAATAGATGCAGTAGTCACCAACACAACCCAGAAATGGAGTTGGGCGGGCCACATCATGAGACTCAACCCCATCAGATGGGCGTACAGGGCTACAATCTGGGATCCAAGATGCGGTCAAAGGGATGTAGGACGCCAAAAGACACGATGGGCCGATGAACTCAGGAAAAGCTTCGGGAACCGCTGGACAACGGTGGCCAAGGAGAGGAAGACATGGAAGAAATGTTTAAAGGAAGCAGCCCAAACCATCGGTGGTTAGAGAAATGCTCAATAACAGACTGATAACAAGGGACCAACCAAAGCACCAAGGCACCATACAGGGAGCAAATTGCTCCTAGGGGGATCGTTCCCGGCATGGCTACCCGGGATCGCCTTACCAAGCCACCTTCCTTCAAAAGAAGAGGCCCGTGCCCCGAGGGGACAAAAAAAGGGGTATACATATACATATACATACATATAAGGAAAGTCATCTGCAGGTTTTCTTTTGTGTAGCTCCTGCATCTTTCTGTAAAGAATGATTTGTAAAGTAAAAATATTCTTTAAATGTTGCAGGATGTCACTAGCACATGTGAAAAGCAACATACCGGGTAGTCCTTCAATTAATTCCTCTTTAATATGTTTCTTCATTGGAAAGTTGTTTAAAAATCTGAGATTCACAACCTGAATTTTTCAGTAATTCTATTGGCCAACAAAAGAAAGGAAACCAGTGATAATGACATCTAGGAGTGAAATGAGCACTATTATTGTGAGAATTTTGAGTAAAATATGTTGTTTTAATTCAAAATCATAAAATAAGCAAACTTGTTTTCCTCTCAGATTAAGCAAAATAAGCATTATCAAATAAAGTTAAAATTGCTTGTCAAGAAGTGTCTTACAAAATATATTTCTGCTTATGTTTATGACTAGAGCCCGGATTTCATGGCCTAAAAAATGCTTTAAAAATGATCTGAAAAACATGGGATTATGGTCTTAAAATGGATTAGAAATTACCATAGAAATAAAAAGACCTAAAAATCGCAACATGCATTATGTAAAACTGAAATACGGATGCAGGATGGAATGTTACAGTAGGACTAGTGTGTAAATTACCTTTTAATAGGCTAAAGCAACCGGTAGTCTTTCCTACATCTTACATTCTTTTGTTTCATACGTCAACAATAGAAACAATGGCAACTTAAACAGTATGTATGTATGAATGGGAAGAACGATGCCACAGAATTCTGAGAATCCACTACAGTAAAGCACATCACCGCTTCTTTAAATGACTTATACAATTGAGGAGCGTTTTTTCAAAAGCCGATATCTACATGGATTTCTCAGTGCAAGAGGTGACTAAGTGCCATCAAGAAAAGTGCTAATATTTGTGTGTATTGACCCCAAAGATCGTATTTTATCTACGCCAAACATGACTAGCAGCCATTACTATGTCTGTAACTGATACAGCAAGGCTGTTTGTCATGTTTGGCTTAGATAGAATACGATCTTTGCTGGTTAATACACACAAATATTAGCACTTTTCTTGATGGCACTTAGTCACCTCTTGCACTGAGAAATCCAAGTAGATATCGGCTTTTGAAAAAACGCTCCTCAATTATTTTGAGAATAATACATCAAAAGGAGCTACAAATGACAAAGACTTATGTTTTTTATTGCACTCAAACAATGGTAAAACCCTATTTTGTAGAAACCTATACCGTAAAAATGACCTATAAAAATTTGTTTAATTTTGTTCCTATGATTAATGAGTAATGCTTATTTTCAATAGAGCATTGTCTTAGTATCATCTGAAAAAAGATGCAGTTGTTGAAATCTGGGCCCTGAGTCTTAAAAGTCCAAGCTCTATTTTCAATAGGCTAATTACTAGACTTCAGAAGTTTAGATATTAAAAAGCAAGGTTTCAGGCACCCAAAATATGCCACAAAATTTCAAACTTAGACAAAGAAAGGTCATAAAATTAGCGACCTACTATATTACATTAGGTGCTAAACATTAAAAACATTCAACTGAGCAGGAAGCATTTTTTTTAATTTTATGAGCATCATATTTCATTCATAATAGCACTGGTAATCAAGATACTCATGATCCCCCAGATTTTCTACACTTAAGCTTTGCCTGTTAAAATCATTTTGACAGCCAATTGGGGGAAAGAAGCCTAATATCGGACAGAAAGATATTACCGTACCTAGAGTAAGTGTTGCACCCTGGTGTCTTTATGTGGACTGGAATCACGACCCTATTGGGATGTCACTTCTGATGTGTTGAGCTGCAATTGGTCATTTGAAAATCAACATAGTGAGAAGTATATTATTGTTTTCTGGCGTTGTGAGTTTTTGCAGAGGAGAATTTACTAGCCTGTACTGCACAGAAGGTATGTGTATTAATTAACTTACTTATTTCATTGAAGTTATATTATATTTAGTTTACTTGTGGTATATTTCATTACACTTGTATGAACAGGGCAAGAGATAAATTAATATATTTGTTGCTGATATTGCCTAATACCTGATACTGATAATAATCGGATATCCGATATTAGGCATCTTGCATTTTCGAAACACTCCAATCAATTAACACCTGCAATTTCATTATTTGCAGATTGCTCATACACAAAGAAATTCATCTAGAAAAATAAATGGGACCCTAATTCATTGATGAAAGATGTGGAAACAGTTAGAAAAAAAAAATGGGCAACTTTAAAGCTTCCAAAACCTTTTGTGTCAAGATCAAGTTTGTACAGCTATTGCTAATAATACAGATCAAGATGCTCAAGATGCTCCAGTGAATTGGTACAAAATTATGTTCTACGAGAAAGTCTAGAAAATAAATTAATAACATTTTTCAATATGGAGGAACAATCGATATGCCTGTTATGGCCTGCATGGCAAATAGCCTTAAAAAAATAATGAAGCCCCCTTTCTCTGAGAATTCCAAGTTACCTTTTCGGAAGCTGCAAGTTGCTTTGTTAACAGCCTTTCTTTAACTCCTAGGAGCCTTCAGACAGTGATGGTGATGAGAACGACCATGAAATGTTTTTTCTTTGGTGGGCTTTTTTCTAAGGTTGAAAGTAATATGCAATGTGCCAGTCAGTGACTAAGAACCTTCATATGCGCTCCACATTTCCTACATATAACCTGGAGACAGTACTGTATCCGATACTAGGAAACGGTTTTTCATTTTATTGATGTGATTGCCATGGACGAGGAATAGCAGAGAACATGAATAGCAACAGTTACTACAACATCCCGAAGGCAACTGGACATGTAAAACCTGGAGCAACATTCGAAGAAGTAACTAAAGACATCGGAAAAAATTGTGCTGATTTCACAAAAGAAGACTCAATAGTGCTAATAGGAGGGACTAATGATGTTGCTAAAGGTGAGCCAGCGAATTTCATATACAAACTAGACAAAGTCATTAAGAAGCTAGATCACACAAATATTGTAATTGTGAAGCTCCCCCATAGGCATGACTTAAAACCCAATTCCTGGGTTAACCAGCAGGTAGAGAAAGTAAACATTGAAATTAGCAAAATGAATAAAAATTGTGAAAATGTTAAGATAGTTAATCCCAGTCATGTTAACAGGAAACTGCATACCAATCATGGAATGCATTTCAACAAAATTGGAAAACAGGCTCTTAGTGATGTGCTGTGTAGGGCTATAGCTGATGCTAGGAACATAAGTAAGCCTATTACATGTAACTTGGTAAATGAAAGCACACAGCCAAAAAACTAATTAACAATGTAAACAGCCAAAATAATATGTCAGGAGGTAGCACGTTACAAGAAAGGACCTTAAATACTAATTCTAGGCAGATAATAAAAACTAGGCCTAATTGTCCTCATATTGCTAGCAGGCCTATCTGCGCTCAAAACATGAAGGTTATACACTTTAATGCACAGTATATTAGAAATAAAATTTTATATATAGAGCAGTTTATAAATGAAGAAATGCCACAAATAGCAATAATAACTGAGCATGGTTTAAAAGAACAGGAAATAAATATACATGAAATTGTAAATTATAATATAGTAAATAGTTATTGTAGAACTGCATGCAGAGGTGGGGGCGTCATGGTTATGAGTAGTAAGTTACTACAAGCTAAAGCTTTGAATTTAGATGAATATTGTGTTGAAAAGGTATTTGAGGCAGCTGGCATAAAATTACAAACACAGGATGGAAATATTATAATTATTGGAATCTACAGATCACCCAGTTCATCAGTAAATGAATTCATACAATGCTTAGACAGAACCTTACATGATGTTGCAATGAAATCATCGAATATAATTATTGCAGGTGACTTGAATATAAATTTAAGTATTACTGACAGCTCATACATTAAACTAAAAAGTATTTTTGATATGTATGGTCTCATAGATATGATTAATGAACCAACACGTGTAACTTGTGAAACAGCCAAAACCATAGATCACATAGCAACAAATATGATAAATCATGTGTCAGACTCAGGTATAATAAAAACCACCTTCTCAGACCACTATGCCCAGTTTGTTAATTTCAAAAATATAAATGGAAAGATGCATAAGAGTGCTACAAAGAAAATTAGGATACTTAATGACTCAACAATTAACAAATTAGTAAATAACCTTGCAGAAGAAACATGGAATGAAGTATATAATTCTAATAATGTGGATGATAAATGGACAAAATTCTATGATATATTACAAAGCCATTATAACACTGCCTGCCCAATGAGAAAAAAAATTGTAAATGAGAATAAACTCATAAAAATAGCACTACCTAGTCACATAAAAAAGCTAAAAGACAAGATGAAGGGCATGTACGAACTGTATAAATCCACTTCGTGCAACTATTATAAAAATAATTACAAAACATTAAGGAAAAGATATTTAAGTGAACTAAATGAAGCCAGAGCTAATACATATAGAGATAGAATACTAAGCTCAGAAAACAAATCAAAAACTGCATGGGATATGATAAATGAAAAAAGGAAAAAGAAAGTTGAACAAGGAAATCTAGAACTGGAAATACAGGGAGAGTTAGTAAAAGAACCAAGCGTGATTTGTGAACATGTAAATAATTATTATGTAAATGCTGTAAATGATATAACTGCCAATACCAGAGTCGACCAAAGAATGTCCATAAGTAACAATCCATTCACATTCTTTATTAGACCAACCGATGAAAATGAAATAATTAAGGTAATATCGCACATTAAAGGTAAAAATTCCACGGGATGGGATGAAATTAGCTCAAAAACTCTAAAATCTTGTAAAGAAGTAATAGCTAAACCACTGGCACATCTAATTAACTTCTCATTTCAGGAAGGTATATTTCCAGACTGTCTCAAATTGAGTATTGTTAGACCGATACATAAAAAAGGAAGCAAAACAGATATCAAGAACTATAGGCCAATAACACTGACATCTGAAATAGGCAAAATATTTGAAAGAATTCTACTAGTCAGACTACTTGAATTCCTAAACAGACATGACATATTTTGTAAATTTCAACATGGATTTAGAAAAGACCACTCAACGGTGACAGCAATTACAGAGTTTGTGCATGATATAATGGAGAAACTAGATAATAATGAAAAAGTTAGTACACTTTTCTTTGACTTAACTAAAGCCTTCGATTGTGTGAAACATGACATACTATTGGAAAAGTTGGAATCATATGGAATTAGGGGACTAGCGCAAAAACTACTTAAATCATACCTAACAGATAGAAAGCAAGTAACGGAGATTTATAGCAAGAAAAATAACACAATAGAAAAATCACAATCAAAGCAAGCTACAGTAAGATATGGAATTCCACAGGGATCAGTTCTTGGCCCGCTCTTATTTATTATATATGTAAATGACATCAAAATATCTAACAACTCTAGTGTAATATCTTTTGCTGATGATACAACCGCAAATTGTTGGGGAAAAAATGACGCTTTACTTTACCAAGCAATGTTGACTGCAACAAAAAATCTACTAGAATATTTTTCGGCAAACAATCTCCTCTGTAACATGTCCAAGACATCACTAATCAAATTTGACATAGGACGCAATAACATAACTAGAGACTTTGGTCTAACAGTGGACAATGAACTAGTTACAGAAGTGCAAGAACATAAATTCTTAGGAATATGGGTGGATAAACATATGTCATGGGCTACCCACATAAATGATATATGCACTAAAATATGTAAATCTGTGTACATACTAAGATACTTCCAAACATTTTTTGATAAAAATGGACTAAAAACCATTTATTATGGTATAATCTATCCACATATCAACTATGGGATAGAAATATGGGGAAGTGCTGCAAAAATTAGCATGGACATGTTGTTAATAATACAAAAGACATGTGTTAGGCTAATAAGTAAATTGGAATACAACGAATCCTGTAGAAATGCATTTAAAGAAAACAACATGTTAACAGTCTACTCACTCTACACATATAAAGCAATATTATACATAAAAGGAAAACATCTAAGGGTAAACAATAATATACACAACTACAATACCAGAAACAATGAAGACTGCCACAGAGATCGTATAAATAAATCCTCAACCCGGAAAGACGTGTATATCATGGGACCTATCCTATTCAATAAATTACCAAGGTATATAAAGGCACTAAATGGATTAAGATTTAGGAAGGAATTGAGAAGCTATCTGATAAATAAATGTATGTACTCGTTAGATGAACTGTGATGATCTGTATGAATATTGTATGTGAATATTGTATCTGTATGAATATTGTATGTAAATATTTAATTGTACCGGTACTTTTATAGTTTATATATAACTTTAAATTTTATGAATTGTAATGCCAATGTAATAATTTGTATGAATGTAAATTGTATGAATGAATGAATGAAAAATGTATGAATGAATGAATGTTGTATGAGTGAAATCTTAGCCTAGGCATATAGATTAATGTAAATGACAATGTCAGAAACTCACTGAGTCTATTGACAGAAATAAACTTATTATTATTATTATTATTATTAATTTAAAGTCAATGCAATTTAAATGTTTATCATGTTTATAAATTTATATTGATATTTATTATATTTTAATATTAATAATAATAGGCTACAATAAAAGTTTTAGGTAAAAAAAATACTTGTTGGAGTCACTTTATAGTTATTTATAAAAAGTATCCCATATAAGGTTACTTTCCTCTACTTAATACTACTGAGGAAAGGGCCTATCATCCAACAAAAACCTTACCTGGAATAGGAAAGCAATGCAGATTTAAACCAAAGAAAAATAGAAGAGGATCCTGTAACATTTGTCTTGCTACACATTTTAACAAGTCTTCACAAAGTCTCCAATGTTATAAATGTAATTATTGACTGTAGATCCTAAAATTCATGCTGTGAACAAAAGCGAGAGTCCCCAAATTATTTGATTTTAAATGACACATATTCGCTAGCAGATTCAGTGGATATAATTCTAGAGCGATAGGGAAAAAGCAAATAAGTCAAAATTCCAAAAGTTTTAGGAGTGACAAATAAAGATTTATTTTCACAGCATTTAATCCGTCCAACCAGATATTTTTACATAGTATAAGATACTGTGTAAAAATATCTGGGTGGACTGATCTAAATATTGTTAAAATGCTGTAGAAATAAATTGTTTTTTGTCATTCCTGAAACTTTGGAATTCTGACTTATTCACTTTTTCCCCCATCACTCTAGATTTTTCCTGCTATGAACAAAAGAAGGGGGCAAGGGTTCTAGGAACCCTAGTAGCACAGATCGTTGGGCCAATGTTGGGAAATGATCGCCATGTTTCGTTGGTCAACGGTTATGAATGTCCGTCGGGGTTCCGTTGCCAAGGAGAGTTTTATCCAATCAATTGCCAACTGTAGCCAACCAATATGTAACAAAATCCAAACAGTTGGGAGACATCTATTAGGTAATGGTGGAACTACTAGCAGCGCAGAGACATCTGGCGGAAATACTAGAAGCACAGAAAATTTAATTTTTTATTTTCCCTTTCATCCGTTTTCTCCTCTCTTCCTCCTCTTTTCCCTTTTACCTCCCTTCTCTCCTTCACCCTACCTACCTATTCCTATCGTATAAAATTCTCACCTATGGGGATTCGATCCTAGGACCGCTAGTGTTACAGTCTATCGATTTAACCACTACGCCAGTGTTTCTCAACCTTTCAGTATTCGCGGCCCAGTTTTCAATCAGAATTTTCATCGTGCCCCCCCCCCCCCCA
This sequence comes from Ectobius pallidus, assembly GCA_964059195.1. Lineage (NCBI taxonomy): Eukaryota > Metazoa > Arthropoda > Insecta > Blattodea > Ectobiidae > Ectobius > Ectobius pallidus. The sequence goes on from CAXKWD010000004.1 coordinate 100,054,206, forward strand.
CTTACAATATAAAATGTATACAACAATAATGCATTCTGAGTATTTTGGAGGCCCCTGAAATCGAGAATCTTTTCCACACTTTGTAAAGACATGGGTTCGGTGCATTCACAGTTATTATTATTTTATTGCGAGGCAAGATGGTTATCACGTGGGAAATTTTTACGTGTTTATGAATTAAGAGAAGAAATCGCCATTTTTCTAGAAGAAGAAAACAGACCGGAAGCCAAGAATTTTCGCAATGGTTTGTTTGTGATGAAATTAAGCTACCTGGTCGACATATTCGAGAAATTAAATATCTTGAACCTTCAACTCCAAGGAGCAAATACACATATGTTGGATAAGAGTGATAAAGTTAATGCTTTTTGCAGAAAATTGGATTTGTAGAGCAGAAATTTAAAGCAAAAAAACCTAACAATGTTTGCAAATGTGGAAGATTGTATTAAAACTTACAAGGCTGAAGAAGAACATGTAAAAGTTGTTTTTGTAACCATTGAAAATCATTTAGCCACGCTAGAAAAGAATTTTAAAAAGTATTTTCTTGCAGACGATAACTTGATAGAAAGTTGCGAGTGGGTGAGGGATCCATTTCATAAGACTCCCGAAGGACTTTCATTTGATGAAGAACAATTCATAGACTTCACGACAAGTGGCGAAACCAAAAAACAATTTAGTGATAAATCACTATTTGAATTTTGGGCAGCAGTAGATGATTTTTCTGCACTAAAAACCAGAGCATTTCGCATTCTATTGCCATTTTCAACATCCTTCCTTTGCAAAACTGGATTTTCTGCTTAGGCTTCGTAAAAAGACAAAATATAGATCTCGGCTAAATATAGAAACAGAACTGAGAGTGGCTATTTGTAATATTGAGTCTTCCTTCGAAAACCTTTGCTCTGCAAGACAGGCCCAAGGAAGTCACTAATAATTATTTAATTTGTTTTTACTTTAGTGTGTTTTGATAAAGTGAGTTTTTATTTAGTAAGTTGTTTCACTTTTCTTTTTTTAATATGTCGAAATATTTTGTTTTCTATGTGTTTTTCTGTCAGTTAATAGTTTTTTTAAATAATATTTTCTCTTGGATATTCTCGCGCCCCCCCTAGGGGTCGCACCCCACAGGTTGAGAATTGCTGCACTACGCCATTAGTGATCGTTGCAATAAAATCGAGAATTCTTCTAGCCTATTTACTACAGAGATGTGTAATACATGATAAATAGTAAGAAGGATATACATCTCGTATTTTGATCATTTGATGTGAATATATGATAACGTTATTTTCAGAGAACAAATAAAGGGCCCTAATATTAATAGAAGTAAAAACACCATTCGGGTTCTTCAACATATCAAGATGGCGAATAACCGTTGTATCTTCATCGTCTACGTGATGTAGCGTTGCCACCTGTCCCGAATTAGGCGGGACATCCCGCATTTTAAGAATATTTTCAGCGTCCCGAATTATACCTAAGAGGGACGCATTATATTGCGGGACGCCAAATTATTCCAAAACAAAATATGAGACAGTAAATTATTCTTAGTGGCATATTTTGTGAATTTCGACTCATGATCAAGATATCGATATTGTTCCATCGCTAAAATGTATCGTGTTGGCAGCAGTGAAATCACCGTCAAAGACTCTGTGAAGGCACTTAATGTAGAATGTGATGTTAATTTGGATGAGTTACATGAGGAATTCTGCTTTAGTTCCTGGTAGCAATGCATTTGTGGATAGATTGTTCTCTTATGAATCTAAAATGGACAGAATCCAGAGACAAGTGCTCAGCTGACCTCGTAAAGAGTGAAATAATAATTTCTACAAATGTTAATAGGTAGGCCTACCTGTAAACACTATGTAGTGAGAGTGACACAGAACAAAGAACTATTAGAACTGCCAAATAAAAAAAGAAATACAGCTTCAAGTCGTAAATTTGCCCAGGTTTTTTTTTAATTTTTTATTATCATGCTAATCTTTTCTTTTCTAATGTTAGTGTTACTGTTACACAGCTTTTTGGCTTTGTAATGAATACATTCCATCTTTCTATTACTAATACATTGTTCCAAGTACAAATTTAGGTATGAAGATCGGCGATCTGCATATATTCGATAAGTGTCCCTCCTTAGCCTTACGGAAAGGTGGCAACCCTAACGTGATGACCTACGAACTAAGCCGGAAATTGCCGAAGACTGGCAGGAAGAGGTGGAGAAGTAAATTTTTAGCATGTAACGCGCACAAAGAGCTCGAATAATTAATGAATTAACACTGTCTTATTTTATAGGAAATGAAAATTTAACGCTTATAATGTTATTTCAACACTTTTTAATTTTAACATAAATGCGATTATATTCCAACGGAATATATTGCAGGACCAACAATCCTGTTGGTTGGTAATGCCAACGGAAGCTTAGCCAACGAATAAATCCGTTGGCAAAACCGAGGAAATTACAACCAACCTTTTCCCAACATATCCCTTCCATGCCAACCAAATCCCTCTGTTGGGCCAACGAAGTGTGCTACTAGGGAACTTCTGCTATCTCAGTGGAAACCTAATTTGTCAACTCCAGCTTTCTATTAACGCTAGAAAAATAAAATGAAATAAAATAAAATATAACCAGTTAAACTGGGAGCCTGAATAACTTTGTCACAAACAAGGGTTCCACTGGACATTAAAAGAAAAAAAAGACTTGTTAGCGTATTAAATTGCATTCTTTAATATTGAAATCAGACATCATGGTTTGATATTTAGTATTCCTCTGCTCCCTCCCCTTCACCTTCCACAGAGTCCATGCCAACTTCTTCGTAGTCCTTCTCAAGAGCTGCTAGATCCTCACGAGCCTCTGAGAATTCACCTTCTTCCATACCTTCACCTACATACCAATGTACAAAGGCTCTCTTGGCATACATGAGATCGAACTTGTGGTCAAGACGAGCCCATGCCTCAGCAATGGCAGTTGTGTTTGACAACATGCATACTGCTCGCTGAACCTTAGCCAGGTCTCCCCCTGGGACAACAGTAGGGGGCTGGTAGTTTATTCCAACCTTGAAACCAGTTGGACACCAGTCAACAAACTGAATGGTGCGCTTCGTCTTGATGGTGGCAATAGCAGCATTCACATCCTTAGGCACAACATCGCCTCTGTATAACATGCAGCAAGCCATATACTTGCCATGACGTGGGTCACACTTAACCATCTGATTGGCTGGTTCAAAGCAGGCATTTGTGATCTCGGCAACAGACAATTGTTCATGGTATGCTTTCTCTGCTGAGATGACAGGGGCATAGGTAACAAGAGGGAAATGGATGCGAGGATAGGGTACCAAGTTAGTCTGGAATTCAGTCAGGTCAACATTGAGGGCACCATCAAATCTGAGAGAGGCAGTAATGGAAGAAACAATTTGCCCAATAAGCCTGTTAAGATTTGTGTATGTAGGGCGTTCAATATCCAAGTTTCGTCGGCAGATGTCGTAGATTGCTTCATTGTCAACCATGAAAGCACAGTCAGAGTGCTCTAATGTTGTGTGGGTGGTGAGGATGGAGTTGTAGGGTTCAACAACAGCTGTGGAAACCTGAGGAGCTGGATAGATGGCAAACTCCAGCTTGCTCTTCTTGCCATAGTCAACTGAAAGCCTCTCCATCAACAGTGATGTGAAGCCAGATCCAGTGCCACCACCAAATGAATGGAAGATGAGAAAACCTTGCAGACCTGTGCATTGGTCAGCCAATTTTCTGATGCGGTCTAGAACAAGATCCACGATTTCTTTGCCGATTGTGTAGTGACCTCGTGCATAATTATTAGCAGCATCTTCCTTCCCTGTAATTAGCTGTTCGGGATGGAATAGTTGTCTGTATGTACCAGTGCGTACTTCATCTACCACTGTAGGCTCTAGATCAACAAATACAGCCCTTGGTACATGTTTGCCTGCACCAGTTTCACTGAAGAAGGTATTAAAGCTGTCGTCACCACCTCCAATGGTCTTATCTGATGGCATCTGACCATCTGGCTGAATTCCATGCTCTAGGCAGTACAGTTCCCAGCAAGCATTGCCGATCTGGACACCAGCTTGCCCAACATGGATAGAGATGCATTCACGCTGTAACAAAAAATAACAATAATAAATTTCTGCAAAATAATTTATTTAACTGTAATTAGAGTAAGTCAGGCCTACAAGTAAAGGAATACTGGTATAGAAAAAAATTTCGCATAAGAAACAATTAAGACTTCAGGCTTTCTTGGTGCTGATTATTAATAATGGCCTCGCAGGCCATAAGTTAAGTCTAGGGACATACAACACCCAAACTTTCGGTCGCCGACTTCTCTGTGGCCTTCCTCGGGGAAATGAGTGTGGAGTCAGGTAATAAAAATTTGGTTGGACATGAGATACATGTTTTCGATATAACTTGACCCTCCTGAACACAAAAATAACGGGGGGAAAAATTTGTTTGTTGCACATTTCAAGAAAATTCCAATTTTACAAATGTAAAATTTGATGTCCAGAACAAACACTTTTTTATTGTCATATTCGTGTTCAGGAGAGGCAAACTATATGGAAAACATGCATCTTATATCCAACCACATTTTTATTGCCATATAATTTATCATTTGTATTTCTTACATTGTTGCTACTCTTACACAGAAAATAGCTTTATCTAATGTAAAACTGGTTTTTTCAAGAAATCTGGAAGAAATTAATTTCTTTTACAGTCATTTTGTGTTCAGGAGGGACGAATTATATGAAAAACACGTAACTCATGTCCAACATATTTATTGTTTGATTGCTACTATTTAAGTTAACAGAAAATTACCCGAAAATTGTTTTATATCAAAGTAAAATTTTAATTTTCTCGAAATTCGGAATGAACATTTTATTATTGTCATATTCGTATTCATAACCAAGTTGTATTTTTGTCTCTGTAACACACAAAAAGTAAATATTTTTTTTGCAAAATCTTAATTAAAGAAAAGGAACTCGAGAAGCAGCTGTATGTGTTATCACTAGGGTTCGGATGTTTATGACCTAATAAAGTGGAGAATATGACTGCAAATATGACCTTAAAAATTACTAAATATGACCCAAAAATTCCAAATATGACCTAATAAAAGAATGTATTTTTTAGGTAGATTTTCGAAGAAAAATCTACCTATTGCAATGGATACCACTTTATGATTTTCGAAAAATTCTTTCATATCTTTACGTTTCATGCTCCCCTAAGTACGAAACCACCGCCCGTTCAAAAAAAAAATTTGTGATATTTATATATATATATATTTATATATATATATATATATATATATATATATATATATATATATATATTTATATATATATATATATATATATATATTTATATATATATATATCTTTACACGATAGCGGCCGTAATTTTGAAGATATTTGAACCAAATTTTATTATGTTATTTCTAGGCCCAATAGTTCGGACAAGTTCGTTAATGGGCAAAATTGGCCCAAGGGGGTGGTCGGGGGAGGGGGTTGAAATTTTTAAAAATGTATATCTCGGCCCCTATGAAGTATAGAGGGAAACTTTGTTTGAATAAATTAGAGTACTCCCTATGGAGTTTACAATGACACCAACGATTCGGGGGTTCGAGTGAGGGTGGGGGTGGAGGTGGGGGTGGGGGATGAAAATTCGAAACTTTTGAAACCACGTCTTGTGGGGTATCGTTGAAAAGCTCTTGATGAGTACTCTACAAATCAATAAATAGTTTCTTGATAGCTCTCATATTACGCGAGATTTTAATGTTTGAAAATAATAACACTTAAAAGAATTATTATAATATTATAATTTTGTCTTGTTTAGCGGCTTTGCTCATTTTATTCATTGCTGATCTTGCGCACGGCCTCCCAGAATATTATATCCTATTCTTGTTGTCAAAACAAATGATTGTAGACTCTTCCTCTTTACCGAATTCAGTTCTTACTACTGCAGGTTTACCATGCCAAGGCTAAAGAAGAAGAGTGCTATGCAGCGACAATAAATTAAACCAAAAGCACTTCAAAATCTACCTCCGCCTGTAGGCCTGCCTAAAGGGATTTTTTTTATTTAAAAGGTTTAATGACACTAAATTCTTACATCACATAAATTCAATGTGATAACTTTTTAACAATTTTACAGGTGATTTACAGTTTTACTTGTAAAGAACTTCTAATCTGTTAATGTTTCCAGAAACCATTGCAAATATGAACTCAAAATATTTTTAAAAATGTCTATTGGAAGTTGTTAACAAGGAGGAGGAGATAATTGTGCTATTATTTGCTATTGTCCCTTCACATTTGAGTTAAATTAAAACAAAATATTCCTAACTTTATCTTGTAAAAAATTTAAGTCGACAATTTACTACACATACCATAGTATGTATACATAATTGTGATCTTTTACTGAATTAATAACTGAAATATGACGTTAAATTACAAATAAGTTATGACTGAAATATGACCAACTCCATGAAAATGACCAAAATATGACTTTATATGCAAAATAAAAACGGTCCGATTGAGATAACAAATGTGCAATTCATGTTTAATTTGTGTTTGCGGCGAGAATGGAGGTCAGGATAAAAATATGACATGTCATAAACATCCGAAACCTAGTTATCGCAAAGCGTCCACATGCATCCATTAATCTGGCATTATAAAATTGTCAAATGCTTTTATTGAATTAAATTTGAATATAATATAATATTAAGTAATTATTTTCGACGGATAAAAAAAAAAAAGAATCACAGCGTAAAAGAAAAACCATTGGGGGGGCTAGGGGGGGGGGGGCGCCACTGGGTCAGACGGGGTCAACGTCTCGAACGATGACCGGGATGAGTGATCACTACCGCAGAGTGCCGACGTGTCAGGCAAGCAAGGCTCGTCACCCGTGCAATGAAACTGCTTTACAATTTTCTTAAATGCAGCCTTCTCATCACTAAACTGAAGTTTCTACTGTGCTTTCCAAATTAATTGATTTTAAGCATTCGGGGAAAAAGTTGAGACCATGTCTGATTGGTGCAAGGCAATTAAAATGTCTATGAACCTTGGTAGAACTCAAGACCTCACTATGTCATGTGCATGTTCCGAGGATATTCAACAGACTATTAATTTTCTAGGTTTTGTTGTTCAGAGCGATTTGAAATGGAATTTGCATTTAGCCCATTTCACCGAAGATATCAAAAGGAAACTGAGAACTTATGTATCTATTGAGATTTTGCTGTTTCAGTTACGTACACTGCCATCTTGCACATTATGGTGCAATTTTACGAGCAAATAGTAATCACGTATGCTGAGTCTTTGTACTTCAAAAGAAAGCTCTCAGTTTGATCGCCGGGACCTTCCAAAACAAATTATTGTAGAATTCGGGGATTCCAAATTAGGGAAAATAATATAAAAAAGGTTTCGTTCTGATCAAACAGGGTTACCTAGCGGCCAGCAATTGTGTTATTCTAAAAATGCATTCGTGATTGAAGTGGCAGTGTGGAATGTGACATACATCGTGGCGACTGCACGAAAATTATTCACAAGTGTTTTATTTACCATACTATTAGCCTACTATTTAATATTACTACTAAAAATTCCATTCTTGTACCCCAAAAATATTTTAAAGTTGACGCCTCTAACACCAAGTCAAGTTATTTGAAAATCATTTAACATAAAGATTAATAAGCAATTATATTAACTATTATAACAGTACTCACCATTTTTGCAGTTTTTATTAATACTGTAGAGAAGGACCTCTTGAAGTTTGTACGTGTTGTTTGCACGAAGCAAGTAATGAAGCTTCAACAAACAGACAACGGCGCGAATCTTGGCGCGACAGGCTTTTATAGACTCAGTGACGTCACGTAACCCACTTTTCATTGGTCTTCCCACAGCTACGTGATGTCACGAAGGGCGCGGCTTTCTTTCCCGCGGAAGGCTGTGAATTAACAAGCAGCTTTAATTTTTTTCTATTCTTTAGCTTTATAAGGATGTCTTAACATGTAATTATTTTTTACACTAAAATAATTCTAACTTATATTCAAAGGATGGTCATTACAAGATTTCAAAACTAACAAGCTTGGGGGGTGAGATTAAATAGAGCAGTGCAGGTCGCCGGATCGATGACAGTGGGTCCTCACTTCCTCAGACAAAATCAATAATGCTGTCTGCCAGTGGCGGACGCAGGGGGGGGGATAGGGGGGTTACATCCCCCCCCCCCGAAATTTGAAAAAAATATACTCTAAGTGGCCAGTTTTATAAACTAATTGGATATGTAAGTTGATTAATTTTTTTTAGTATTCTTTCTACCTATTCAAATCCCCCCCCCCGAAAAAAATTTCTGCGTCCGCCACTGCTGTCTGCCTCTGCAGTGGGGAACATGGGGACCGAGAAATGGGCATTGGGATATTGCAGGCAAGTTTGATGAAATGTCATGTTTTTTGCCGATACTCAAACTCGCCTCAAACAAACAAAGATAGCCTATTTTTATTTTGAATTTTTCGGCATGTTATCCTCTAATGGTCATTTTTTTGAAATTTTATTCTATCGTATTTTCTGTATTTTGCCTTCAGAATAGACTTTTTCAACTTTACAGACAAAGCGATCTCACAATTCCTTACCCCCAAACAGTTAAATTCTTATTGATTTGGCATCCCTTTCGTCAGACAAAATAGGACATTCATTAATAAATATGTTTAAATAATAATAACAATAAAAACAATAGAAAACATAGTAATAAAAATAATATAAAATACTTAAATCTCCCCAAATTATTATTTTATTATATTATTAGCCTATATATAGCCTTTTTAAATATGTATTTAGAAATATTGCCATTTTTTTCAATTTTTCATCTCATATTTTCATAAATTTAAGGTCATTTTATAAGTCTTTTTCACGCATTTTTGGTCTTCAACTTCCGAGGCTTAATGATCACTTATGGTTCTGGACCCGAAAAATTCTCAGGTAAACATTCCTTAATTTCTTTCTTCTTTCTTTCTTTTTCGTAGTTTTACCTCTCCCTTTTAGGATTTAAGCGACCCATGCCGCCCGGGCCTTACAGGGCCGCGACCTGTCGGGAGAGGGATTACCTTTGGATCACATACATACTTTTTTGACCAGACAAGGACATGGAGGGCCTCCCCGGATGAGTGATCAGCCCAATGCCGGGGCCACCTCCGAGGCAACACGAACACATAGGACGATACACACCATTCACACACACACACTCATTCAGAACAAGGCGAGGATGAGGATGAAGATGATAATGACGGCCAGATGATATCCGGGGACCACAAGGGCCTAAAGTTACCTGACATTTGTCTCATAGGTGAGGGAAAACCCCGGAAAAAACCTCACCTAGGTAACTTGTCCCGACCAGGAATCGAACCCGGGCCCGCTGCGTGAGAGGATTGGACGCATCCCCTGAGCCACAGCGGTGGACTCCTTAATTTCTTGAGGTTAAAAATTATTCGAAAAGAAAAAAAAAATGTATTGAGAAGAATACAAATTGAACAAAGCTTAAATGAAAATGTCTTCTCCGTGTAGTGGATTCCACGTTAAGACGACTTCTTCCCATGCCATCGTTTTTCTACAAAAGATTACGATAGCACTGTTCTCTAATTAGAACATCTGTACTAATTAGTAATTATGTACAAGTTTTGGGGTAGCCTCTTTGCGGTTTCTCTAATAGTGCAGCTTTTTTTTTTCCCCCCTTTGCGAATTATGAATTGAAGTATTTACTGTGGACAATACTAACCTAATCACTACAAAGCTGGAAGATATTATGCATTGGTATCGGGTCCACATGACGACCAAATTATTTGTATTATATTTAGAATAGGGCAAATGTGTCCTGGAACTGAGGAAGTTAGGATCTGTTTACTTACTAGCATACTAAACGAATTCCTGATCACTGATTAACAGGTTTAAGGAGATAGCGTAAAATAATGTAAGCAGCAATGGTCGTCATAACATGAAAAATTGTTCGTTAAGAATACTTCAGTAAAAACGAGAAAAGTTATAGAAAAGTAATAGAACCCTGGTGCTGGTATTCTCGTAATATAGAATAGAATATTTATTATATTTGTGTTGGTTTACAAACAGAGGCAAGCAAAAATATTCGCATGAGTCTTAAGCCTTATATGCTGTTTGTCAAAAAGTATTTACGAAAACGGACTTAATACATAATTGAATAAGATTTAAGATATGAACTTACGGCACAGAAACAATAGAGCATTGTTTCAAGGGCGCTATAATCCATCCATTTGCTATTGAGTAGCTAAGATCTTGAGAGTGATTGAGCCTAATTCATTAATACTACTCGTATAAGCCCGTATAAGTAAGCAGATATGCAGTAGTCAAGAGTACAATTTGCCTAATATGTCCTGTGAAGAACGAAGAGGGAAAGCTCTAATATTTTCCTAAGTTATTCCGCTTAGGAAAACTGTAAGTTGGCTCTGTACAATTTATCTACTGTAGTTTTCACTGTTGATTTATTCGATAATTTTCATTCTTTTTCCTCTTTCTACACATGAGCAATGTTGTCCAATGCTCTTCCTGTTTCTTGAAAATCTGCCCACCTGCGCCCTGGCGTGCCTTGAAGTCGCTTGCCTATACGAGGATCCAACAGGTAGCCTTATTTGTCCAAGGCTGCGTTCTCGCAACCGGTTCTCGCTCTGATGTCTCGTTGCATATCTGTAGTTGATTATATTATTTTATATCCAGTTCAGTATTGGTATAGCATCTTGTTTCAAAACGTTATCTCTCATATACTCACACGTTCTTCTGCTGCATTTTTCTTGGATACTTGGATTTGTTTCCTTTCTTTTACTCTCAGCGCCCATGTTTGGTATTCAAGAATAACAAGGGGTATTAATATATATATTATATACACACACCGGTCATGGAAACCACCATTAACGGCCGTGGGTGTCGGCATGCTGACCACATGCCTCCCCAATCCTGCCATCTGCCCATGGTAGATGATGCAGCGATCGGGTGGTAGGTCTTATCCCTTCAAGGAATGTTAGCGCCACGGAGTTAAGTTATATATATATATATATATATATATATATATATATATATATATATATATATATATATATATATATATACACAGGTCTTCGCTCTCCAGGCCTTCAAATCTGATTTTTCTATTTAGTGTACATTATAAGCTTAAGAGTGACCAGAATGCTTTCCACATTAGAGAGATTCTTCTGTTTGTTCTATTTTGTCTTTGAAGGAGAGTAGTTGCCGTATTTATACTACACACCAACTAATTTCTGAATCTTTGCTACAACATTCTCTTTCCTCTTCTCTTATAAATACCCCTGGCTACATTCTGTGTCCTAAAGATGGGACAGGCAAACGATGGGAGGAGTAGCAGGTTGTATTATATCAGAAATGCCTTCTGTGTGTAGTGTATAAAACCCCTAATGTACATTTTTTGAATGATTTTGCCGTTCAAAATGTAGCCTAACGGTAGATCATGAACACATTTTGATATTAGGAGACTTCAATAGTACTAAATTGACACAACTACAGACTATATTTTGATTCCCTGAACGTGACCATCCTTCCACTTTGTCCTACCCACCGTACGGATTTTCCACTTTCACATGACGCCTGTAGGCTAATAACCCAATCCTCTTTAGTTATTTCTTTTAAAGCTATTTTGCTCAATTGTTTTAACCTTCTTAATATTCATAGTTCTTTTAAACTTATACTTCAGTGTAATATGCCGCTCGCTTAGTGGCTTGGATGACGAAGTAACTAAGATAGGCCTACTTGTTCTTTGCCTTGTCGTTACAATTTTATTTTAGCTATTATTTCACGCCCTTCAGAGTGAATTACTTTCCGTTCTTTTTTTATGACATTCTCATAAATTCTACTTGAGCTATGTACACTAACACTACACGTAAAAATTATTTTAATATGTTACACTAGCAAGTGCCCGCGGCTTCGCCGCCATTATTTACTCAACTGCTAGATGCTTTATTTAAATAATTTATTTAACAGACAAATAATTAAAACATTATATTTATTAACACTGACATCGTTCTACATAAATTGCAGGAATTACATCATTTTATTCTTAACTATATTGCTTTAGGTAATAAATATAAGTAATTAAACGAACAAAAAGAATCTTGTGCTTCCATATGGGCACAGATTCTAAATAAAACGATTAAAATGTACCACAGATTCATGAACCTTACTCAAATCATGAATAATACATTAAAATGATTGCTAACTAAAACGTTAAAAAGGTGCAATTGACGATTATAGTGCATCGCCCGGGAAAAACATCAGATTCGAGCTCCCTAGCCCCACCCCCCAAAAAACCCTTTATAGTGAGTTTTCGTCCAAATCATTCAATTTCACATTTAGGCATGCTTACATGATCCCCTTTTGTCCACGTATGTAAAAAAATCAGATCTCTGCGAGTCGTAAACAAATGAATCAAGATAACTTCCGGAGGAAGGTTACCTTCAATTAGGTCTAATTTCACAATTGAATACTGTCTTGTTAATAATTGGCGTTGGATGTGCACGGAAACACGAGTCCCAATATTATATTATATTATATTATATTATTATTATACAGTCGTAATAAATTGGTAAATTTCAGGTCCCGATTTCGAGTGCTTTGCGCCCCGGGCAGTACGAAAAGCTTTATACAACAGCCTCTTTCATTTTTTAAATTTACCCTCACCCCAGAATTATCGTTTTAGTGTAAAATTTTGGCTTTATCCAAGTATCAACAGTATTGTTCCGAAAGCATTTTATTATCTAAGCTATGCAACAAAAATTAAAAGTATTTTTTTCTAAAATAAAAGTAGCTTTTCTAAAATAAAAGTAATTACGTTTTGGCGAAAAGTGCATGATTGCTATTGTAATTTCAATTACAAAAAAATGCCTAAAAACTCTAAAATATATTTGTAATACATAATATACAGTAGTTAATCTTTGAAAATTTACAAAAATATTTAATAATTATACTGTATATGGTAATTTTAAAACATATGCTAAGGTATATTAATTATGTTCATATAAATATGTTTATAGGTAGACTTTATTAAAACCAAATTATTGGCTTATTTCTACTTTACAGTGAGAATCTAAAACTCAATCTAGCATTTTTTCATTGTTTCAGGTTTATTTTAAATTCAATTGGCATAAAGCCTATTTTACAATTTTTTCCATGAATTTTCTCTTGAGATACAATATTTTGTTATATAATACAATTTTTTTACATTATAAAAAAATACTCCCTCTAAAATTTGCCGCCCTTTCTAGGTTTGACGCCCTGGGCAAATGCCCAGTCTGCCCATTTATAGATAGATAGATAGGTAGACAGACAGACAGACAGACAGACAGATAGATAGATAGATAGATAGATAGATAGATAGATGGATAGACCCTATAATTTAGCCAAGACATATAAAATGTGTATGGCACCGTCATAAATCATATGAGCTTTTAAAAGGCACTCAGAATATGAAACTCTCAGTGCTGTAAAATCAGGGCCTGCTAACACTTCATACGAAAACCTATAAATAAACACTGTACACTTCAGTTTTAAATATTTAAATATTTAATAGTTTGGTGTGGAGTCGTTATACGACTCTTTAGGAGTTGATCTGAGCAGTGTGCAGTTTATATTCTTATAGCCTTTTGTTATGTTTATTTTTTCCGTTCGGTTTACGTAGCCTAACTCCAGCAACACAAGTTTCAAGCTATGTTTTGTTTGTCCCATATACAACACTAGCATGTGCCCGCGGCTTCGCCCGCGATAATTATTTCAAAAATTAAAAATTAAGAGCATAATAGTAAAATAATTATATTTATTAACTCCTAAACCACGTGGACTACATACCACGATTAGATAGCATCGTCTGGTAAAAGCGACCTCAGATTCGAGTTTCTTGGCCCAGAAAACCTCTGTATAGTGAGATTCGTCCAAATAAAACAACGTTTGACCATATTTAGGGCTTACAACATTCAAGCGATCGCGAAAGTTTTATTTTCAAGGTATGACAAAATCAGCCAAAGCCAACTGTAATTGATTTGACATTGAAATGTATAACTGAAAACTTATGTTTTGAAAACGCAAAAAATGCATGTTTTTTGCCCGTTTTTCACTCATAACTCACGAACGAAAACTGAAATTAAAATTCTGTCTTCGAAGTGCATTTTCCGACCCTTCAGCCCACCTATGTTTAAAATTTCAGATCTCTGCGTTCAGTAGATTTCGCTGGACATCGAGGACAATTCCTTTTATTAATATAGATAATATGAATTATAATGATACCTTCTCTAATTAGTCAAACATCCATTTCATTTAATCCAAACCCACCTATACCATTGGCAACAATATGTTCAGTGAATTTGTTTCGATAATTCTATGTAAAAAGGGCTTAAGTATTTTAAAAAAACATTTAATTTTTGGCATTTAGAATCAGAATTTTTCAAAATCCCTTCTTAGTGAGCATCTACATTATGAAACGAAGGTACTATCAAAATTCCAAGTCTCTACCTGTTATAGTTTAGGCTGTACGTTGATTCCTGTCAGTCAGGACAAATCCTTTTATATATATAGAGATTGTACAAACATATAATTTCTATTTTAATTTTAATAGGACCCAAATTCAAATAATGCTGTCTCCATACTATTTCCATAGAAGATGGCTTATTTATATGCAGACTCATAATGTCCACTGTTTCTTTTAGAGTATTGTGTCTTTTGGTAATTTTAACTGCAATGCCTGTATTTGCGCCTGAAGACAATATAATATATACGAGTATAAATATAAAAGATTATCATATTAAGTGACAAATGGCGGTGATGAGTCGTGATAAGCAAACACGGTATTCAATCTGGCATATGCCTTCACGACTGGGAAAACCATTAAAATGTTTAAGTCAAATTGACTTGCCACCAGGGTTGAACGTAGGGCCTTCCGCTAGCAAGTTCGTGATCATATTGCCTCAGCTCGCTACGGTGTATCTCTCACTGGCTACATCTGTTTGGTGTGATTTCTATC
This sequence comes from Ectobius pallidus, assembly GCA_964059195.1. Classification (NCBI taxonomy): domain Eukaryota; kingdom Metazoa; phylum Arthropoda; class Insecta; order Blattodea; family Ectobiidae; genus Ectobius; species Ectobius pallidus. Next base: position 100,069,227 of record CAXKWD010000004.1, read on the forward strand.
GTGCACATTGACGGTATGAGTGCAATAGGTTGTATATAGTAGGCCTATAGCGTGATGTCACTTTAATATTGAAGAAGCATGACTACTTGTTTCGTTTCCAATTAAGTGAGTCATCGCCATGACTATGTCGCTAACTGTAGACTGCAATCTTTATAGCAGTTATGTAATCGCATGCTTTTTGTTAATAAGTACAGTGGAGTGCATTACGCAGAAAAGGAAAATCTCATTCAAGTTTAATATAAGTTATATGAATGGGAAAAGGTACACCTTTGGCTAGCATAGCAATATATTACTTTTAAATGTTTTATTTCAGGAACATATAGACCCGTGGAAATTAAATTTGGCATGATTGATCAGCGCTATGTCTAGATTATTAAATTCCTTTCAAAACGTTTAAATATTTTTTGAACCATTTAGGATTTTTAATGGCGCATGAACTTTATGCAGTTCAGCAGTGTTTACTGTACGTGCTAGCATTTTTAATTATTATTTGAATTTCTAGATAAATTTTAGATGAATTTATTACAGCACACATACAGCATAAAGTAGGACTTTCGTGCGATCTGTAAATAAAATTGATTGATTTTGAATTTTTAAAAAGGTACTGAAAATTTGTGATTTATCCTGAGACAAATAATTTTTTTGAAATGATCTACACGACTTACAAAAATCATTTTAGTACTTTTTGTTGAGGTGGCTGGACTGCACAATCCTGCAAAATTTAATTACAATATCTTGAACAGTTCTAGAGCTATGATGTAATATCTTTGTAAAATTACTGGCTATGGCGAACAGATGACAAAAATACAGTACCTAGTACCTACAGTACTTACCTGTTAAGTACGTTGCCTCATCGAACGAAATTATTGCAGTTAACAACGCTGCTACTTATCTTCATCACATTATTAATTAATATGGGGTCGAATCTCGGTGGATCCATGTGGAATTTGTGGGGGACAAAATGGGGTCGGGGCAGGTTTTCTCGGGGTGCTCCTGTTTCCTCTGCCATACGTCATTCCACCGTTGCTCCATTCATCATAGTATGGCCATTCGGTTGCAATAAAGAATTATTATTATGAATTAATAAACGTAAATGCTATGTTCATAGTCTGTTTAATCAATAATAAATTATTGCTATTAACAACGCTGCCACTTTTTAACATGCATGTATATCAATATTACTGGGTTGCAGAGCACTCCTAATAATTATTTTGGGGTGCTGAAAATGCAAAGCACACCCGAAATCGGCGCCTACAGTACGCAATGAAGAGAAATTTTAACTTAGCGGGATGTGACTCGTATGCCAATACTTCTATTCTAACTTATTGCTCAGTTTCCAAACAACAATTTTATGTATCATCATTTTGTATAAAATATTACCTTGGATGCTTGTTAAGATGTCATTTATTTTCGTTTGCACTTAATTTACAGTTATCTCTCAAGCTAAAGGAAAATACTTACTTTATTCCATATTTTTGATGATGTTTTATCCACACCTCCATGAAGTTTACTCCAGAAAGTCGATGCTCATTAAAGAAAGAACATTAAACCTTGTTTATCAATTAAAAGTGCACAAGATCGTCATACATAAGAGCACTACCAGCACAGATTTCCCTTTCCGATTATACTTACTGAGGAGTGAGAATGCTTCCGATACTTACCTAGGCCCAGGTTCACGCGAGGATATTGTTAGCAGCATGCGTTGAAAAAGCTGTAGCTGTTGTAATAATATTTGTTATAATTCTATTAAATTCTTAAAAAAAACTACGATATGTTAGTCCCGTTTCCTGATAAATTCTTCACGACTTTTTCAAGGCGTGTGCGTTTTCTTTAGCTTGCTTTTGCAATTTTTGTTTATGGGATATCAAATTTTTCTTAAGTTTTAAGTTATCGATGACACGGGAAACTGATTTAACTTAATCGTTAAGATACAGCATTTAAGAAAAGGCCTGATTTAATAGAAGTGCGTACTTAGTATACTGTATCATATAGGTGACCAATTTATTTACTTACCTGGGCCAAGATATGATGTGTGTTAGTGTCAAGGGCCGCACATTTTTTTATGCGGTAAAATTAAAATTATTACTTTAATAAAATGCAGTATACATTAATGAAAGGATTGTGAAAATGCATGGATGAGAGCACTGTAGACGCTCTAGGGAAGAACAAGTTTACCAAAGTCAATTTCCAAAGCTGCTGTTGATATTTTTAACAAGTCCTTAAAATGGGCAAATGTGGAAGCAATTCTTATGCTAAACGCACTCAGTTCAGGAAATTTTTCATGTGGTGGAAGTTTCCAGAAGTCAATGCCCATCTCCTGTCTACTGTGAAGAAATGGGACATCTTGAAGTCAGTAAATCGCTCATTGAATTGCTCCAAAAGCGTATCCAATATTGGCACAGTAATGTCTTTATCCCGCCTAATTTACAAAATGTATCAAGGTCAGTTTTGCGTAAATGTGATTATCTGTGTAAGGTAGTTTACATTTTATATTATTTAATTGTTATCCTTCACCCAAAGAATTTAATTTGGAATATAGAAGCATCAGAATATCCGCGGCTAAAACTATACATAATATAAAACTATAAAACTACAGGTATTAAAAAAAATAATTGGTTGTCGCGGGCCACGCAGAATGAGGTCGAGGGCCGCCAGTTGGCCATCCCTGCTGTATCATACAGAACAACAACCCATAGTACAGAGGGTTGAGAACTGTGAACACCCTTGTATACTTTTAAAACATTCTAAATATTTGGAAAGATCAAGCTTGTATTTTTGATGCGGATCGTTTTCCGTCTGATAAACAGTGTGGCACAAAGAAATTAAATAAAATTCACGCCGGATGCCCCACGTTCCAAATCTCTGTATTTCCAGACAAATACGAGCAGGTACTGGGATCGAACCCAAACACCTACATGAGTATTCTGCAAGACCCTAGAGCACAATAACACAGTTGCGGTGAACTACAATAGATAATAATAATAATAATAATAATAATAATAATAATAATAATAATAATAATAATAATAATAATAATAATAATAACGATGATGATGATATGGAATACGGTATTTTTATCTCATCATTTGCATCTATGGTAGACATTTAAGGTCGTTATGAGGAATTATGAGCAAGTGAAGAAGCATACCGGTTCCGATTAGAATCAAAAGAAAGACGTTCGTGTACAATTCCGTTTTTAACCTGGAAGACTGATAAAGAAACCTATGTCTACTCATATAATTCTATCCCGAGAAGAAATAACGTGTTTTCTTAACTACTTTACAAACAATCATTGCTGAAACAAGGCGTAAGAATGCACGCCAGAAGACCAATACTCTTTTCTCTAATCGTAAAATTCGCTGAAAGTTTTCAACATCATGAATTGTGCGTAATCTTGTTATCACCTTATCACTTTCTCTCCTCAATAAAATAGTCTTCATTATTCATACCTATTCCAAACAGAAAATCCCAGGAAGTACTCACATGTCTGGGAATGCAGTGGTAATGGAATTTCTATTTTTGTACATATGTGGGGTTGTTCACTTCTCAGACGACGTAGTTGAAACACCCGTACGTCACTTGACGACAGAAATATCTCTATGTTCATTGTCTTCCACAACCGCACTTCGAAATATGCAAGTAAGACTTCATTTCGGAATAATATAATTTGCAAGAAAAATAATTGTTTAAAAAATTGTTTTGTTTCACTTCATAAGAGTTCTGCTATAATCTTTCAGTATTATCTTGTTCTATAAGGGAAGGGGGCTTCTAGTAAAATCGAAGAATATTCAACAAAGTTGCGAAAGGAGTGGTGCATCGTGACTACACTCAAAATCTCGATACAAATGATAACCGAGTCCATTCCGCCCATCCCTAGCCTAGGAGAATGGCACCAGATCTTCTTTAACTTGGTGTCAAGGATTTTACTGATACCTGATATTATTATGAGCAGGGCCCGGATTCTGATGACCTAATATTGTTTGAAAAATGACCTATAAAATGACCTTAAATTTTAAAGAAAATGACTTAATAATTATAAAGAATGAACTAAAAACTGATATTTATTTATAAATAAAATATTATTGTACACACAAAGTTGTAGACTAATTTGTATATAACTGAAAAAACTATAGGCTAAATGCAGAGGTCTAAAAACTCTGTTCTTTGTTCTTGAATGGAGCATTTGAGAAGAGAAGTACGAAAATTGTCTAAAAGTAGATCCTTATGCATTGTGGTAACCTAGTAATTTATTTAAATATTACCCGTATGAAAAAAAGCTTGTAAATCCTACCTTATTTAGGATTGAAGTAGGCTAAATTGCTGTCAGCATACGGAGATTATTCAAGGTATAAAAGTTAATATACTCAATGTAAATGACTATATAAGGAAGCAAATGACACAAAAATGACAAAATGATGACGTAAAATTCAAATAAATGCCCTAAAAAAATTGCTTACAATGACAAAAAATGACCTAATAAAAATGGATTTCTATAATCTAGAGGCCATGATTAGGATTTATCTACAAGTTGGCAAAGTCTATGCAGCATCAATAAAAATATAACATGTCATTAAAATCCGGGCCATGATTATGAGGAAGGGTTCTGAGTAAGCCTGATTAAATTTTTCTCTGATGGGCCCAGTAGGAAGGCGATGATAACACTTCCTTAGAAAAGGAAATTATGAGTTCAGTTTGGACAGGGACACGTCTTTATCTTCTTCTTTCTCCGAGTTTTACCTCCCCCGCTGTAGGGACGTTTATCCAACCCACGCCACACTGACCTTACAGGACCGCGATAGATCGGGAAAGAGATTATCTTGGGATCACAGGCATATTTTTTTCACCAGACAAGGTTATGGAGGCCTCCCCGGATGAGTGATCAACCCAATACCGGGGCCACCTCCGAAACAACACGAACAGATAGGACGAGAAACACTAGTTGCGCATACTCTTATTCCGATAGAATGATGGTAATAATGACGGCCCTATGATATCCGGGGACCACTAGGGCCTAAAGTTTCCAGATATTCGTCTCACAGGTGAAGAAAAACCCCAACCAGGAAGTGACCCAATCGGGAATCGAACCCAGAATCCCTGGGTTCTATTATTGTTATTGAAATCAGGATCGCCCACAGGGGGAACCATAGCTCAACATACCCCAACATTGAAGCTAATGATAACATTTCTTGAAGAAGTGTACAAAGAAGAAAATTATTCCTCTTCAGAGACCATGGGGAGTAGACACTGAACAACTTTACATGTAAATTTAGCTTTGCATAAAATGTGCTGGCTCAATAAAGTAATTTGAAACACAATTCAAACTGCCCTATAGAATGTGGCCTATCATAGGATAATTTTGTGGGATGTATGACAGGAACAATAAATAAATATTGCGCACTAAGTATATTTTCATGACATATAACTTCATTAATCTATTTAGACAGCTACAATAGGATACATTGAATTACAAAATAATAAAATATACAACTCTCAAAATAAATATTTTTTATTTTCTATGATTTCTTTGGTCAATTTTAACTTTCTAATTCCCTGTTTAAAATTTTGTATACCGTTATCACAACTATTGAGTACTAAGTTTTGTGAAGCTTTTAAAAAAAGTGAAATTGAGCCCTAAGTAAAAAAGGAGCCAAGGGTGATGGGTTTTTTCTTTTTGGGGGGGGGGGGGATGTGCTGTAGCCTTTGGGAGATGACACCCCTGATTGAAATACACTGCATCTAGAAACAACTTGCCATACCGTATGTGGTATATTTTACAGAAGTAGGCCTACTTCTCCCCCCTCACAAATAGGCATTGTGAACTTAATATTATTTCTTTCAATAGTTTTAAGATATCAGCTAGTATTCTGACTACATGGGCGTCTGCAGAAATTTTGTCAAGGGGGGTCAATGAACGAATTACTGCCACCACCACCATCACTATGCTAGTACAACCACTTTATTATTATTATTATTATTATTATTACTATTCACATTATTGCTATTATTTCTATACTATTCATATTATTATTGCTATTATTATTACTATTCACATTATTGCTATTATTATTATATAATCAACATCCTTCATTTACTGTAGCTGGATTATGGCCTTGGATACAAAGAAAACATCTGATGTACACACTCACATGACTTTTCTTACTCCTTACAATTTCTACTATTCATATAAAATATAAAATGCCTTATCTTCATTGTAATAAAATGTTTGGGTATATGTGATTTCAAGTTTAGGGGAAGTAATTATTCCTACATACTCATATCTAGTCAGCTGTTACAGCTCGTTTACATCCAAATAACGCGAAGAGACTTAAACCTCACTTCACATTAGTTGCTTATAGTCATTTAATTTAGAGGTTTATGTGTAAACAAAATTTCCAGGGAGGGGCAGCGGCCCTACCCTGCCCCCCCTTCCGGACAGCCATGTCTGACTATTACCTACAACTCCAGCTATGTATGTTGTGAACTCACTATTAGTACAGCATTCCTTAAAAAAGTTTCTCCACAGTCAGGTGAATGCGCTAGTATACTCACTCACCACAGTCAGGTGAATGTGCTAGTACGCTCACTCACCACAGTTGAGTTAGCAATGGATCCTGCTAGTTTTTATTGGAAGTAAAGAGGAACTTAACTGAAATCAAGATTACTTACTTTTCACTGTCACGTAAGATGATGGCTGTCCTCGTTTCTATAGGCACAGTTCGACTCTTTTGAACTTGTTTTCAAACACTTTGTGTAGGATTTTCCATGTAATTGAGTGTATGAAATTTGTGATTTCACCCTTCAGTTCATTATTTTTTTTTATTTTTTTTATTGTTTTTTTACATTGAGGATTTTGCAGCACCCCAGAGGAAATAATCAGGGGGCGTAAGGTCTGGGGAGTGAGGTGGCCATAGTCCTTTACTGATTATCCGTTCCCCAAAGATTTCATTTAATAGTCTTAGTGGTTGATTGAATGTGTGGGGGGGTAGCATTGTCTTTTTGAAAAATATATTTCAATTTCATCTTCATTAAGAAGAGCAATGCATGGGTAAATAATATCTGAACAATAGTCTTCTGCAGTGATTGTCATGTTAAAAAATATTGTTCAGGAAATGGCAACCAAAACTCTAATTGTTTGTGCATGTAGTTGCTTTTCTTCCAGTGCATAGGGGTTAGTTGATGACCAAATACATGAATTGTGATTGTTAATAAATCCAGAAAGGCTAGGCCATACTTCATCACTGAAAAATGTTTTGTTTGAAACTTCAAGTCCTTGTCGATTGATGAAAGACTGGAACCACTTACAATATCTTACTCTCTTCTCTGTGCTGACTGCACAGAAACAATATTTTCCTGTGCTAATTTCCGCATCGATTTAGTGGAGCTCCTTATCATTACATCTGATTTTTCGTCCAGTTTAGTCTCTGTTAAAAGTTTATGCCTACCACTTCTCGGATCATCATATACAGATCCGGTTTCATGGAATTTAGGAATTAAATCTCTCACAGTATCACAATAAGGAGGTACCGAATTCAATGTGAAAAAGTTCATGAAATTTATGCTTTACATATTCTGAAATCTTTTCATCATCAAGGAAACGTGCTCAACTAAAAACGCTCTCTCTTCTATGGTTAACATATTGACTTCTCTTTACAAGCACAACAACACAGTTCTTACAATACTTATTCAAATGGGACAAGGGAGGATGGAAGGATGCTAAATGATCAAAGTTCTGTTACTAACTTAGCAGGAACTGCATGCATCTGAGTTCACTGCGGAGAAAGTTTTGAAACACATGCTACATATCCATTGGATGCTAAAGGGAAATGGAAAAGGAAATAAGTATAGACAGTAGTAGATTTAGAAAATATTTCTGAATTTAAAATTATAGAACTTTTTATTGGCTTCATGTAAAATAATAGTTATTTAAGATACAATAGTTAAAAAAAGGATTTTATTTTGCGAGTAGGTATGTTTGTGGATCAAGCCTGTAAGGGTGAGTGAAGCAATCTTACAAGCAAAATAAAATCATTTTATCACGTCATGTATCATACACTATTTTTAGACAGGCATTAATATTTGTGAAATAATTTGGTAGCTTTACAGCTGTTCGTGAACTCTCCTGCCATCTAGTATGCACTTGGGCAGAAAGAGGTTATTGATTTATTGTAGATGGCTGCCAATGTAAGAGATGGAATGGACAACGCTTTTCAGCCAACAAGTATTTGCAACCATGGTGAGAAATTTAGCTTTTAAAAAGGCGTAATGAATTATAACATTTTCAATTTATATGAGACTGAGTCTATTTAATAATCATATTAAATTATTCTTAACTAAAGGAATAATTTCCATGTGAAGCAATCGAAGTTGGTCATCCTGGAGTGTCATAATTTTATAACACTCAGTGGCATAATATTCTCTGTTTAATTAATATGGTCTACCATTAAAAGTGCTTCTCTTAGCTTCGACTGTCTAAAAAATAAATCAACTAATGCTTTTAATATATTACTCAGTGGAAAACATATTGGAATTAAACAATCATGTTAAGGAACTTTCTATACCCAGTTTTGAACATTTGTAGACACTGCAACATTCACTCGCAAATGTTTAGTTCTTACATCAACCACAACTTAAAATATTCTCTATTTTACATTTCACTCATCGTCGCTTTCAAGAATTAATTCACTTTTAATGAAAATCTGTGTCTTATCACTGTAACTACTGCTACTCTGTGGTGGAATTGCAGTTGGTATTATAGTTTCCACTTGAGTAGTTGTTTCATTTATTGTTCTTTTGCTTGTTTTACTTTGGGAGGCTTGTGAAGGACTGTCTTTATGGAAGTACCCTTGTGAAGACTTTAGGACTTGTTCTTGTGAAGCTTTCACCTCCATTTCTCCAATTAACTGACAAACTCTGACCCTAGTTTCGGCAATAATGTGAGGTGGAAACTGTGCTACTGTTTGTGCCATACTTCTAAAAAAGGAAAATATGGGGTTATCCAAGTCATCCACTTTATCCAAAATTCTTTTTAAAATCTGCTTTTGGTCCTTACATTCCTGGTAAGAGTCCAGTGAAATGCTGTCTTCAAGACCTGTTACTTTACGTCGTTTTGTTCCTGTAACATCATTGTGATAGCTGTCATTCAGTGATGCCATTTTGTAATCTTCAACAGAATCTTGACCTCCGAGCAAACTTTCATGTTGAATCCCATCTCCATGTTCACTAATCTTTTCTTGTTCTTCTTTAAGAGTCCAGTCATCTATGCGGGTTTGTGAAGGTTGACCATCATCTTGGGTAGAGTAAACCAACCTGAAAAAGTCACAGTCTTCTCAAAACAATAAAGAACATAAAAACAAAGTTTGTAGATTGCAATTGGTTGACATACTTCATTCTTCTAGTGTTGTTCTGCTTATATTCCTAGTGGGACAGTGTTTCAAATTGCAAAATACATCTTAAATTGGCTTGAAACTAAATAATACTATTGGTACTACTTAATACAATCAAGATTAGTGTTTTAAAATACTATCTATCTTACTGGAAAACATAAGACGAACAAATAATATACACACTACATAACTGTTCCAGATATTGCTCCTAAACATATTATATATATATATATATATATATATATACATATTTATTTATTTATTTATTTTTAAATATGAAATTTAGATTTAATGAAATCAGAATGTTTAGTTATACTTATAAAAAAGACAATTTATGTATAGCCCTACCCTAATTTTATTACACGAGAAGAAAAATTGTAAAACCATTTGTTGTAATTAGCTTGAATAAATTCCGGATAGATTAAAGAGATCTTTAATATATATACATATACCATATATACATTTTTAGCTACATACTGTAGGCTGTATGTATAGGCTACAACAAAGATTGGTGTCAGGAAAACTATAAACATTTAACAACCTATTACCAGAAACTCAGAAATTTATAAAAATTGTAAAGTAAATCAATTAATAGAATTCACTATAGGGAAACCTTCGATAAAATATTATAACTTTGCCAAAATCAATCGTCATTCTCTGCTGCAGCCTATAAGAGCTGCTACTAGAAATATCTTTCATCCAAAATATCAAGACAGCAAAAATATATACCGTAATCAGGTTGTTCAACATCCTATAAAATTTTTCTTAGGAATTAAATCCATTGGTGATATGACTGACAACATTTTTTAGGCTATGCAATATTTTCCCTTTAAAAAATAAAATCTCATTGCATATCTTTTTTGCTTTCTCTACCTGTACATTAGGTACTATACGTAGAGAAAATATTGTGTTCAACCTGAAATGAATTAGCATTTAGGACATGTTTTAAGTTGCCTTGAATCCAACAATACCATTTTCGGAAAAATGTTTATGTATGTGAGTAACCTGTACAAAGCATAGTGTGAGAACGACAAATACAGTATAAATATTATATTACAATTTACAGCATATTAATTGTATGTTCAGTATGATCTAGCTCTGATTTTTTTAAAACTAAAGACTGTGTGGAAGTTTCACAAGAAAGTCTGTAACATATGAAGTATGGTGATATGTTTGTTTCTGATCAGTTTAATTATGAGCAATGAGGGCTAAAAGTGAAATTATGTTTTAACTTCTTTCAAATTTAGGCTAACAAATTTATTAAACAAATTATGATTACAGTTTAATGGATATCATTTGTTCAGTGCTAAATGACATGCAATACAACATATTAACTTTATTTTTAAAAATCACAAACTTCTTTATTTCTGCAGCTTAAATTTATACTTTATGGCAAACTGCATATAAATATATTTTCACACTATTATAGCGATTTACTTTAACAAAATATAGATAGATAGAGAGGGGGAGAGGTTCAGAAATGGAGAGAGAGAAAGGAGAGGGAGAGACTAAAGCAACAAAGGAATTATTCTTACTCTGAATCTTGCAGGGCATTTTCCAAACTTATCAGGTTATCACTGATCTCTGAACTCCCTGATGGCTCATCAGTTTTATTTATGGCACCTTCCTCTGATAAGTCTCCTGTAGATCTCTTTCGTCCTTTGCATTCAACAACTGAAAGAAAGAAAGAAAAATCTTATGTGATACATTCACGTAACTTTCTGTATTCTATTTATGGGCGATACAATTTTCTTACTTCATATTCTTGTATAGAATAAGAGGTTATTTTGCAAGGGGAGCATATTCAGTTGCAGGTGTATTGTTCGCCATGAAAGACTTAAAGCCTGTCTGTACATACCATGGCCGACTAATATATATCCTTCAGAAAATTGTTGTGAAAAAATGTTTCAAATAGACAGATCAGGCTTTCAAATAGCAGGTCTATAAGTATCTCGTGTACAAAAACTGAAACAATATACCCATTATCTTGTGGTAGTAAAAGTGCCACATACTTAGAAGGTAAATAACATTTGGACAAGATATTTTGTTTTGTTTTTGAGCTTTGCTGTTTGTAGACAACACACACTCACAGATATACACACACCTAAACTATACATGTTTCTAAAACCTGTACTTTTGGATTCAGCATCATTGAAACATTTAAGTGCAAGTTAAAATAGGATTTTGAAAGGATTTTAGAAAGAAATTTATTATAAACTTTTATTTATTACAAAAAATGAAATACAAACTACACACGATATCAAGAAACTAGGCCTACCATTGAATTTATAGCAAAATGTGGTGAAATTTATCCTTAATGTTACTTATATTTTCAGGCTGCACTTCGGGCATCTCGTCCTGATATCGGGGTAAGATGATGCATGCATAGGGGTAAGATGACAAATACCCAGAAATAATTAATAACAAAGAAATCAATACAACTAAACACACAATATTAGTAATACACTTCCAAATGATAGTTAAACAAACATAATCCCCCACTATTCCAAAACATCTTAACTACAATTTTTATAAAATTTTCCATGAAGGCTACAAATTTCATGGAACCATTTTTACAATTTTTGCACTTCATCCAGTCTACTTTAGGTCTCTTCAGATCATAATATTTTTTTTTTGCATATGACACAATCATTATCTTCAGTTTTCCTTTTTTCCCCTCTTTTTACCATTTTCATTCTTCTTCTGTTTTTTTTTCTTCTTCTTTTTTTGCTCTTTAGTTCAGTCATGTGGGCTTCCTCAGTGAGCACTGTTGCAATCTTCTTTCTTTCTTTCTTTCATCTTCTTCTTTTTTTGTCTTTTCTTTTTGCCAGAGATAGTACTGGCACAGGTGCAATATCATCAAAGGCAGGTCTAGATGAACTCTGAGTGTTCTCTGATGTGTTTTCTGCTGAACTGTTTAATGTTGTTGCTGTCATCAAAGATGATGATTGATCTGCAATGTTAGAGGCATCATTGGACTTTGCTGTTGGAGGCTCATTTGCAACATCAGGAATATTCGAACATCTCTGTAATACTATGTTTGAAATGGAGAATGCTTCTTTAGCGATATTGTTGGGGTTGTATGGATAAATCCCAGATGATCCAAATTTTCTGGTAGAATTTGAGGCAGTTACACTTATTTGCCATGCTTCTTTCAACAAACTGAGCACTTGAAACTTTTCTGCTAGGATGCGATAAGTCTTACGAATATTGAGAGACTTATAGTGAAATCAAGAAATCAGGAATCTATGCAGAACATTGAGATCCTAGACAATCAAAAGTTAATTTCAGTTTGCCAATTAGATTCTACAAACAAATTTGATGTTAAAGAAAAAAAGGTTAATGGACATCCAAAATGAATGTCATTTCCTGAAATTCTTACGATCTGTAATAAATTGCCAGCTAACATTAGGACTGGTAATTGTGACATATTTTCTAACACAGTTAAAGAACTCTTGATAAATTAATATTTGACTAATAACTTATAGTTTTGAATATTTTAATGAATATAATTTGTCTTTTCCATTTATGAGATAAATAAATTATTATTATCAGTAGTACAAGTAGTAATAGTAGGCCTAATGTTACTAATAATGGGAAATTTGGGAATTATTTGTTAAGATTTCATATTAATTCACACAGTAGTTATAATTGTACATGTCAAGAATCTATTCTAACTGCAAAGCACGTTTTGTTTGATTGTCCTATATTTGAAAAGAAAAGACTCAAACTAAATCTACTTATTGCAGATTGTGATGATACAGCCATATGCCAAAAAATCTTTAAGAACCAATTTTACTATAAACATTTTAGGCAGTTTATAACACACGTTCATAATCATATATAATTCTAACCTTGTAAATTTACTGTATATAATAATAATAATAATAATAATGTGTAAGTTATAACCCTGACATGCTTTTTCTGGCAAAATAGGATTTTTTCAAGATCTGGAGATCCAGTAAATAAATAATAGTAATAGTAATAGTAATAATAATAATAATAATAATAATAGTAGTAGTAGTAGTAGTAGTAGTAGTAGTAGTAGTAGTAGTAGTAGTAGTAGTAGTAGTAGTAGTAAAAGTAGTAGTAGTCATGGCCCCCCCTCTGGAAATTTTTACACATAAATCTCTAAACTAAATGACTATAAGCAGCTTACGTGAAAAAAGACAATAAGAATAATTACTTCCACTAAACTTAAAATCAATTCTAGCCAGCATTTTACTGTAAAGAAGGCAAGGCAATGAAATTATCGCATTTTATATGAATTGTAAGAGATAGAAAAAGTCATGTGAGTGTAGAAGATCATATTTTTTCATTGTATCCATAACCCTATGTCCAGCTACAGTAAATCAAGGATGTGGATGATGATAATATCAATAATAATAGTAATAATAATAGTAGACCTAGTAATAGTAATAATAGGAAGAAATATAATAATAATAACAATAATAATAATAACAACTACAACAACAATAATAATAATAATAATAATAATAAAAATAACAATAAAGTGCTTGTAGTGCTAGTTGTTTAGTGATATTCGTTTGCCCCCCCCCCCTTGACGAAATTTCTTCACATGCCCATGGTAGTAGTATTAGTAGCAGCAGCGTTTTAGAAAGCCTGATCTAAAGGATGAAGATAATATGTAGAGTGGGACGGCAAGCAGATCATGATAATACCATTACTAGACACTAGTTCTAGCATTTCTGGATCAGTGGAATGAGAAGTGTAGCCATCAAGATATAACACATCTTTCCTTTGCGGCTTCCTTGAAATGAATTGATCCTTCAGCTATTTCATGAATATTTAAGATTCCTGATTTCTCATTCATGTAGACTACTGAACCATTCGGAAGTGCGGTCTCCCACTAGGGCTTCTTATGCTTCCTTTTCAAAATGCAAGCAGGAGGTATGAAGTAAATTTCAGCATTACAACATGAAATATTTAAACTGTTTCCCCCTCCTCTCCACTTGTCATCTGATAGAGTGCTCAAGACTTTTCTGCAATCTCTTTTTTGATTCTAGGGTTCATCATACTATAAAGGCATCTTGGGCAATCCAACAAGCTATTTGATGTCAAAACCTCAAGGATCATTTCAAAATACTTGCCAATATCTGTTCTGTTGATGGCAACTCTGTCAATCGCCAGGCCCTGGGACTTTTTTTGTACCAGTCCAGGATGTCTTCTCAAAAATCCTTGGAGCCAATCCCATCCTGCCTTGCCCGCCTCTCGATTGAAACGATGGGGGATTGCATTTTTTTCGGCAAACAAGAAGACAAGACGTCTTAAATTTTCACCTGATGTTGGAAAGCCTGATGATTGTAAATTCCTGATATAGTTAACGAGACGGTCCTCATTTTCTGCACCAAGGGTACCTATAAAAATAATTAGCAAATTAATTATTTGAATAATTTTCCAAACAGGGAGGGAAATAATTTATTCACTGATACCAACAGAAAGTTTTAGTATGCACAATCACAAATTTCTGAAAGAAAAAAAATGCATTTTAGGTTATGTCCATTGCAATAGACGTTAGGTCTGAAATGGTTAACATGAAAGACTTACTATGTGGTCCTAGGCCTCTTTTCTTGCCATCATTCTTCTCTAAACGTCGTTTCAGAGTTCGATAAGGGATGCCATATTCCTTTGAAGCTTGGAAAGAGTTCATCCCTCCTGTTAGAACATGTTCCATAGCAAGTTGTAGGCTTTCTTCACTCCAGCCACCTCTATTGGAAATCCTGTCATATGTTTTAGGCATTTTCTGCAAGAAAATGAACAATTTAAACTGCAGTTGCCGTCTTACACGGGAAGGAAATTGAATGTTCCCCAAGAGTCGAGGTGAAATGTCTAGGCCAGATCCATCTTTGGTGGGGGGCAAGGACTTTTTATGTAACTACTGAAATCCAATTCTTGCCCCTTCCCCAGCAATATTTTCAAGTCTCTGACCTTTCACGCCATTCTAAGAGAATATTATAGATTTTGTGAAGCAGATATTATTAATGCAATTCAGACTATTCATTACAATTATTTTACAGCTTGAATTTCCGCACTTACCTCGTCTGATTACCAACAATGACACAACACACGCACGCTACAAGTTGGCTGCTTCCCACATTCATTTCCGACTCCGAGCGGCGGAGGAAGAGCACGCAGAGGTAGCTGGCGCGATCTCTCGTCATGTTGAAAAATTACAACATTCTCGGCATCTTCCCCCGATAGTCAACTTCCCCTATTATATGTATAAAGAAAAATAGTATACTATGATTTATTCTCATTCCTTCTAATCTAATTAAAAGAACCTTGGTTATATTTCTGCTTAACCGAGGTGTCTTTTACATTACAAAAATCCACTTATGTTTGAGAAAAGAACAGGTATACAAATATAACGATCAAACAAGCAACTATACTTATAACTTTATAAGACATGCATTGTAACAATGATTAATTAATTAATTTCCGAACTGTATTGAGCGATTCGATATAGAAGATGAAACGTAGAATTGAGAGGATTAATAGAAAGAGCAGGAAGGACGAACGTAAATATTGATAAGAGGGAAGCAATGAATAAATATACAGTATTAGGGAAACCGAGAAAAATTATCTTTAATCAGACGAATGTTGAGATGAGTGAAGTAATGTTTGTAGGGATTGAGTCATTAACAAATAAAGATCCGGTTATACGGTTATTTAATAATTGCAAGAAAGAAAATATAAAAAGAAAATATAAAACAGTAGATTATTAAAATATAAAGATCGTAGATTTAATGAGGTACGCAGGGAGCGAAAAAATGCTGATAGAAAGGCAGGTAAAGTGAAGATTTATTGTATAATTATTCAATTTTTTTAAGTAGGTGATGCCGCTAGCATAAGCCTTCTTTTAGTTACTTCAATAATTCCTTTATTGCAATCATCATATGATGAATGGAGCAACGGTGGATTGATATATGACAGGAAAAACAGGAGCATCCCGAGAAAACCCGACCCCATTATGTCCACCGCAAATTCCACATGGATCCACCGAGATTAGATCCTGGGTTTCAGCAATGGAAGCGAGCGTCTAATCACTCAGCTATGGGGGCGCCCTCTTTTAGTTACTTTGGGTTGTCGGTAAGTTGCTTGCGGACACCACCAGTAAAAAATAACTGACATGGAGAAAATACTAGATGAGAAGGAAGGTACTAAATTATTTTTTAAAATGAAAAAGCACCAATATTGGAAAACTTATTGTTTAAACAACGATTACGGAAGAATAGTGGATATTTGCAATATATAAAATAGCATTAAATTAAATTCCTTCCTCTGTTACAAAAATACTGCAATTTGGATCGTACATAGGCCTAATGAAATTAATCAAAATAACCTTGTTTTCCTTTTAGAGCGAGAACTTCCAGGGGTTTCTTGTTAGCTGAGAGTATGGCTTCATCCATATTAAATATATTGGTTTCACTAAATCTGTTCTTGTCAACAATTTCGGCCTGGAGGTTACAAAATGTCGAGATGGGCTCTTCGGTGTCTTTCCCTCTTGCCATGGATGTTGATTTACGTCGGGGGCGTAGAGTGAGTTCTGGATGGCGTGACATAAAACCATAACACCATTTGTCACCAGCCATTTTCTTATTTTTGTTGAAACGATGGGGTATATTATTTGATTCCGCCAGCTGGAATGCAAGCCGTTTAAGGTCATTCCTACTTAATCCAAAAAATCTTTCTTTCAGAAGAAGAGCACATTTCACTAATTCATTTTCCAATTCCAGCGGAAGGTCCACGTTTCTGCCAAAAGCTTTAATATGCTCGGTAGCTCTAATATTAGTCCCATCTATTCTCCTTTTTAAAGTGGCTTTCGGGATCCTATAGGTTCTTGAAACTGCATTTAGGCCCAGCTCTCCATTTCTATACGCCGCTAGTGCTCGTTCCATCAGCTGCTCGTCCCACGAGCCATACTTTTCCCGCTTTGACATTTTCTGAAATTCACAAAATTTGCAGTTTTTAATTTTACTGAATTCTTAAATGATATAATATTCATTGAATCTTGTAAATCATATTATTTTTCAATTAAGTGTAAAATGTACTCTGCAATTCTTTAATTTGTCGTTCGAGTAAAATTATATTATAAAACAAAATCAGGTAAACTGATAAAACAAGTGCCAGATGGAGTTAATAGGCCATATTTAAGAACCTTTTGAGACCACGGTTTCCTGAGAAAGTTTGATAAGCATTTGTGAAGGAAAAAGAGGGATAACTAGAATATTAACAGGACGAATTTACAACAAATTCCTCACGTCAACAATAGGCCTATTGCTTTATTTTTGTCAAAACATCTGAAGCCGTACAAATACCCAATAAAAAATCAAAGTTTATTTTGGATGCCATAAAATTAAGAATTTGAACTTTTTTGTATTATCCCATCGGTTGTAGGTTAAAAGCTGCAAGTTTGCCAAATTTGAAGTTTCCAGCTCATATGGAAGTGGGCAAACAATTATGTCAAGAAGTGAGTTAGCTACGCGTCTTTGTAGTATAGTGATGATTTGGTATTTTTAAACTGTTAAATGGGCGTTACTCCGGTACCGTTCAACCGATTTGGGCCAAAATCAATAGGCTTCGTTATAAGTGCGTAGGCTATACTAAGTTCCATGAAAATCTAGTAATGCATATTCGAGTTACCGCGCGTACAGTAACACAGACATACACTTTTCCCGTTCATCATACAGTCTTAGAAAGCACCATTCTGGCACTTCATAAATTATTTTCCCTAAAATGGACCGCTTCCATTGAGCTGCTTCAATATAAGCAAACATTTTAAACTGAAATGTTACAACGCAAACGAACTATGTCCATCTAAGTAGTGAAGAACTGTCATAATCTCAATATAATGGACTATATACTATGTAAAACTCACCAATTACTTGTGTTAGTTCTTTGTAGCACTCCAGGCACTAGACAAACAATTACAAATGAAGGTCATGCACACACAGGAAACGCCTCGACTCACTGCGCAAAGCTTTGCCGTCTGCTGTTGGCAGTATAGTTTAGAGAACGACCGACAGATAGCAGCGTCAGTTATTGCGGAGTTTTAAAGTCCAATTTAGGCTGTGGTCCAACAAGGGTTCCCTACTAGCTCACTAGTTTTGTGCAGGGAAAAATATTGCTGTTATCTGCCAGGGAAAAAAACGTTTTTCACCCCGTTAATCCACACTCTGGTTTAGTGTATCGTACTCGTATTGTATAATGCAGCCATAAATACCGTAGGACCTCTATTATAATTTATCTCCACTTAGGCAATTACATGGTAAAATTACTCACGTTGTGACCAGTGAAATATAGTAAGTTGCAGTACTTTGTAAAGGGATTATAGGACAAAACAAATTAACAAATTATGCAACAAGCCTATAATGGCATTAATTAAGACACGTGTATGTTTTTGTGAAACGAGGAAAGCGAGTAATGAAACCGGTATATACCATCCACAAATTAATGTACAACCTCCATATAATGGTCATATCACGTGTTTAGGTTTACCAGTGGGCTGGTGATCTCTTGTTGACTGATTTTCGGTTTGAACGACATAGCGGTGATGATGCATATTAAAATCCATGTCCCTCTGTAAAACAAATTATATTTTTCTCTCTCTCCCTCCCTTTATTGTTACGACTAGCAATAATTCTTTATAGTAAATGAAATAAATGGTGCAAAACATGTTGCACAAACTTGCCCGCATATACGTGTTAAAAGCTAGCATAGAAAAAGTAAAATGCAGAGAAAATTAAATTTTTAATACTTTTTTATAACACCAACAGGTATCTAGAACGGAAGGCATCAGGGCCGATCTTTATGTAGAATGCTTTTACCGTGAAATAATAATAATAATAATAATAATAATAATAATAATAATAATAATAATAATAATAATGACGATGGTGATAGTAATAATAATAATCAATGGCGGAGGGTGGTTATTTTGAATGGGTGTACACATCAGTCAATAAATTTCCTTTGTCTAAGTAAATCATGCATTTGACACAATTTATTACCTGCCCATAACGAAAGAACTGTATTTGAGCAAAGAATATACACAGGAAAAGCTTAAATATTTTGATAATCTTAATATTACACAATAATATCTCTGAAACAAGTTGGCTACTGTGAAATCGTCTGACATGACCGAGATCGCCAACTTTTCATATAAGTTAGTATAGAAACTTGTGTTTTCAGTTTAAACTATTACAATATCCAGTGACAAAGCGGCGATGTGTTATGGAAAATAAACAGTCCTACAAATCCGGCATTTGCCTTAACGAATGAGGAAACCATGGAAAACTCAAGCCAATTTGGGCCCCACGAGGTTTATTTTTGAACCCAGGACCTGTTCCCTATTAGTCTGTACCACTTTGCTGTAATTGGTTTTGGTGTGTTCATTACGACTGAGCTAATCTAACTGCATTTCACAACAATAAGTAGAATATGGGTTTCTTGTTACTATGGTTAACAAAATATAATTCATATTTTAATTAACATGTATGTTCTGAAATTTGCATATAACCGTATTTATTTAGTCCTTATCTATTAATTGTATAAAGAAATGTGTTTGATAAAAAATGTTCATTTTAATTTTTTCTACAACTTTACTGTGGTAGGTTTTCATGTATAGCCTATCGTAATGGAGATAACGTAGAAAAATTGAAAATTGAAAAGAGTCAAGTACCCCCTAAGTCAGTTTTGCAAAAACGATATAGCCTTTTTAATCTCTATATGCGTAAAAGGCTTTGTCCTGACTAACTGACTGACAGAGAATCAACGTAGAGCCTAAACTATAACAGGTAGAGACTTGGAATTTTGACAGTACCTTCGTTTCATAACGTTCATGAATCTAAGGTTAATTTTAATCGTTTCATTTGGAATTTGTATGCCCATATGGCAGCATATGATTCGTTTTGTTCGTTTGTTTATTTATATTTTTAACGTTAAACAATATAATTAAGAGTAAAGTTATTTAATTCCTGCAATTTATGTAAAAACGACAACAGTGTTAATAAATGTCATGTTTTAATTATTTTTCTGTTAAATGATTTAAACACAATATCTAGCAGCTGAGTAAGTAATCGCGGGCGAAGCCGCGGGCACCTGCTAGTAGTCAAATATAAGTGTTTCCAATTTTAAAGTTTTATTACAATCGTTAGAGCCAATTATTCAAAAATCACGAAAAGTTCCCTTAATATTTCAGTTTTAAAAACCAAATTCTGGGCGTTTCGATAAAATTCCGAAAAAGTCCTTAATTTAAAAAAATGAAGTAAATACAATGAACCGTTTACCCGCTGTGCTTGTCCACGGGCATTCCAAAAACACTTTTTTTCGGTTTCTAGGCGTCGTGAAATAGCCTATGGTTTTCCGGTGTTATCTCGATTTCGACTTTTTGTCACGAGATCACAATACTTTCTCTATATTAGTCTACGTATATGCGAGAAAGTAAAATTTTATCAAGACATAAAATGAAAGCAAAATGGAAAAAAAAAAAAACCTAGAAAGTGAACTAAAACTTTAAGTACTTAGGACCCATTTACATACAGAGTATTAAATATTGTAGATACAATGGTCAGTTAGGATATACAGTATATTTATAATTTGTAAAAAATTAAAGTATTTTGTGATTATGCATGAAAAGAAGTAGACAGGTCCACTTGATTAAAGAACTTCGTTATTTTGAATCGTAAACATTGTTTAACAGAACTGTCACCTTCTATGTAGTCCAGTCAAATTAGATTTTTTGCTGCAAAAAATCATGTAGTTCCAAATGTTTCAGGAATGTGTAGTGGGAGGTCCCCTGAAGAACGCCTAATGTTTTCCCGCCAATTTCAGGTGCCGCGGGGGGTGGGGGGAGGCTCAAAGGTCCCTTTTTTCAGTTTTTGGCGCAAATCTCGAAAACAGTGCATCGTACAGAAAATGTTATGGTATTCAAATTAAAGCTTGTTAAATTCCCGACAAAACGGTATATTCATATTTATCTTTATATGTTACCGTCTCCGAGAATGAGCCGGCGAAAATGGAAAACCTGCAGAAAAATTTGTAGCGCCTCACGTTTTTCGTCGAACTCGCCCTTCCAATTCTTTAGTTTTCCATTTTACAGGAAACTTGTAAGAAAAGAAGTTGTAGAGAATTACATGTTCTTCACGAATATACATACATTTGATAATTTATCTTCACGTAGTCAAAAGTTAGACAATTTTTAAATTTCGGGGTCGATTTCGAGATTCCGCTAGTAAACTGCACATCATTTTATTTCCGTTTTCAAGTGCTTTAATTCTCTGTATCACGTTATTTATTGTTTATGTGAACATAAATGTAATTTATTATCCATATAACTAACATATATATATATAATAGCTAATAATGCAAAAGTAATAAAAGAGGCTTACACAACCTAATTTCCGCTCTCACTTCCATCCTGTCACACATTTAAAGCTGTTCATACTCATATTCCTCATCGTACAACTCTTCCAAGTCCTCTTGAACGGGAGCATTGTTAGTGCAAGCACCGTGGCAATTGCCACAGACAGGTAGCAGTGGATGCTGGCTTTCCAGCATCCACATCTCATACCGCAGCCTGTGGCACAATGACAAAATATGGAGTTGAGCACGCTGTCAGGTGCAATAGGGGCCTTGGTCTTAATAGGAGTCAGATATCTCCATCTTCTCTTGTCCAACCCCAACGTTCAGGTTCGAGAGATTCATTTCCAAACCACTGCTGGACCTGTAGAAACACTCTGCACGAGTGATGTAGAGCAGCATCTTTTGTAGGTGGCAATGAAGACAAGTTCGCTTTCATCTTGGCTGAAGATTTGATGAAGCACATGAACCTGTGGATAAAACACAATAAAATAGAATAGAATATTTTTTATCAAACAGCATGATTCAATGAAGTTAGTACATGCAATACAAAATGAAATGTACCAGTGATGATTGAGGTCATGCTCGTTGGGTGGGGCCTGATACATCAGTAGGAACATTTGTTCCCCAGCTTCAGCAATATCTCCTGGCATGGATGTGGAGTCGTAAAACACTTCAGCGATGTTTTTGGTTTCGTTAGGAAACCGCTGGAAACATTTAAGTATGGCTGCTTTACTTTCTCCATAAATCGCAGAAGTGGTATCGCATCCAGTGAAGCAATGGATAAACAGAATGTATGGGCTAAATGGCTGTCTTCTGTGTTGCCTCGTCCAGGCTTCATAAAAAACACATTCGTGTCTCGTGGTGTGAGTGCCACGAGTAAGACGAGCTGGTCTATGTCTTCGCCAACTACCACCACAGTTGAATGAGAGGTATTTTCCAGTCCACACCTAACAATGCTGCAGTCAGCGTCTCCTTTGTCTATGATGACTTGTACACCTTTTGCACCCAAGGCCTGCGCTAACATACATATCAGCTTGGTTTTGTTCCTTTCGTTGGAAAGGAAGTTTTCCTGCTGAACAGTAGCCACCATGTTCTCATCAAAGTCTATATCCACTGATGTTTTACTTGATGCCCTTCGATGTTGTTCGGCTCTTTTCGTGTCTTCGTAACCGTCAAAAACCACAGCAGAGTTGTAGCCGTAACGGTTGATCATGTAAGACACATATTGATCGCAGATGGAGGCGAACTTGGTGTTGTTGTTCCACTTTACTCTATGAAGGAGGAAGCCGCCATAGATTACCGTGAAACTGTTCTTCAAGTTGACCATTTTATTGCTTAAAGGAAAGGCATCGTTTTCCTCATGATCCATTCGTCGAAAAGAGTCATGGGGTAGCTATGGGGCTAATTCACACTTCAACAGCTCCTCTACATCCTCTTTAGTTTTCTGGGTAATTATGGTCCTCTGGAAAATCATTAAAGGCTTGATCACCACCACTCCGTTGTCCAGTTTGACAGTGTTGCTCATAGCAGCCAATGGGACTACTGCGTTCTTCTTACACTGCTTCATTTCTGCGAAGTTCATTCCAACAAAAGTTTCCATTGTACGGGTTCCGATTTCCATTGCTTGGTAACAGTTGATGTTATTGGTTCCTATTACTCCGGTTGAAAGGGACATCAAAGAATCGCGAACAGAAAATGGCGGGTGATCAGCCAACCACTGAGCAAGTTTCCTTCTGTCTTGGTCATTTCTGCTAACTCGTGATGCTCGAAAGTCGACATGCTGTTCTCCACTCACAGAATGGACTAACTAACTATCGTCGATTATGTAAACAATAAATAACGTACATAAAAGTTCACATTTTATACATACTGGTATAAAGGCTCACATGCATATATATATATATATATATATTAGTTATATGGGTAATAAATACCATTTATCTTTACATAAACAATACATAAAGTGATAAAGAGAGTTAAAGCACTTGAAAACGGAAATAAAATGATGGGCAGTTTACTAGCGGAATCTCGAAATCGACCCCGAAATTTAAAAACGGTCTAACTTTTGACTACGTGAAGATAAATTATCAAATGTATGTATATTCTTGAAGAACATGTCATTCTCTACAACTTCTTTTCTTACAAGTTTCCTGTAAAATGGAAAACTAAAGAATTGGAAGGGCGAGTTCGACGAAAAACGTGAGGCGCTACAAATTTTTCTGCAGTTTTTCCATTTTCGCCGGCTCATTCTCGGAGACGGTAACATATAAAGATAAATATTAATATACCATTTTGTCGGGAATTTAATAAGCTTTAATTTTGAATACCGTAACATTTTCTGTACGATGCACTGTTTTCGAGATTTGCGCCAAAAACTGAAAAAAGGGACCTTTGAGCCTCCCCCCCACCCCCCGCGGCACCTGAAATTGGCGGGAAAACATTAGGCGTTCTTCAGGGGACCTCCCACTACACATTCCTGAAACATTTGGAACTACATGATTTTTTGCAGCAAAACCATCGTTTTTTATCTAATTTGACTGGGCATGTAAAGTTTTACTTTATTGGCTGAGCCCGGTTTAAAAAAAAGATACAAGCACGTTATAGATATCCCTAGATATCACTGTCGTTCTCTTTCCTTTCGTATAAAATAAAAATGATCTATTTCCTTCATTTTAACCACAACAAATAATATTATTCCTACTACAACTAGCGCGCACCTTTCATTGTTTTACAATATTCAAAATACTGTAACTATTTCGGCTATGACGATTTGGTCCATAAACTAGATACTGGCAGTTATGTTTCTGACGAAGCACAAACATAAGCCAACACAATATTAATTTCCCTCAAAACATTACTTCACTATCAAAGTCCTTGGACAAGAACTTGTATAAGATTAAAATGCATGTTTGAATCTATGATGCATTATTATACTACTTCCAAGACCTTTAACCAAAACCAGTTTTCTGTGTAGAAGGCTACGTGGAAGGCTTGAATTTCGAAGGTAAATCGTAAAAAGAAAGATCTATAAAATGGCATTAGTTTTTTAGTTTTATATAAATGTTTTTGTAGCAGTATTGGAGAAATATAAAATGACAAAGAAATTAGGCAGACTCGTTACTTTCTTTAAATTGAAGGTTATGTTGTTGAAGACACGAGTTTAGGTTAGCTTCAAAGCCTTTTTACATTAATAAGCAATACAGTAAATTCTATTAGGAGTTTTACTCCAGCAACGTGCCACTGCATTTTCTCCGGAATTTCATCTGTATAGATATTGACAACTATTTTGGCGCCTTTCACTTTTTAAAAACCCTGTTCGCAACAGTTGGTTGAGCCGCCAGTTTAGACTCGTTGCTATTTATGCCGGGAAATCTTTGATCCAATGTAACAACATGCAGAAAGCCTTCAAAGAAGCATCCAATGCGGTTTGTCTCTCAACTCCTTGAAGCAAAGGGTGGCCATTTGGTCAAAGCTATTTGACCAAAGAACATAAAAAGAACTTAAATTATTCCCATTCATTCAAAGTCTGCAACTCCTTATCACATCGAAGGATTTTTAAATACAGTGAGTCTCAGCCAGATTGCGGCCGCTTCTCTTGTGATGACTGATGACTCAACACTTCCCGCGTCGCGGCCAGCTGTGTCTCCCCGTAGATAAGTAAACGATTCCTGCATAGCCTGGAGTTGAGCATTGTTCTCGTGTTGTACAGACGTGAAAGTGGTATTCGGTTATTCTGTAGTTGTCACAACTAAAAGAAAACAATAAACTCAATAACGGAAGAGCAATTAATGCGTGTTAATCGGAATTTCCTATCACGATACCAAAAATGTGTGGATGTAGGAGGTGGGCATTTCCATCATCTCCCGTAATAAGGTAGGTTCCTATTTTCGTTATTTTCAAACTTATTTCATTTATTTTCATTGTCCCCATGGACGAAGTCAGCCAACTGCCGGGCAGTTCGTTTGCCGCATGCCGGGGATAGGAGTGTCATCTGTGAGGACTCAACGCGCGGGGCGGCGGCCGCAATCTACCTGAGACTCACTGTATTGGCACAGTATAAGTATTAATACAGTAAGGAAACTGTGTGTTAAAAGTTCTATGACAACTTGTTTGCTGGGCGACACTAGCGCTCCATGCGGCGATTAAGTAAAACTGCATTCTCATCATATAAAATAACTTGGGAAAATGCATAAACACATCACAAAATATGTTATAATAAGAGAAAAAAATCTTCTTTCAAAACAGGAATTTTAAATTTAGGAAACAGTGAAGCATGTATTATATTTTAGTTAAGATCAGGCACAATTTTAAAATGCCACTTACCTGTTACGGATAGTTAACTCGCACTGCAGTTCCTAGGGCTATTCTTATTACAGGTTTTAATAACTTCAAGATGATTCTTGGAAAACCAATTATAACTCATTTGTATTTTTAAAAGTAGCCTAATATTACATTAGAATAGAAATGTCATGATTTTACAATTTTACAAAAATAATACAATATTACATAAGATACAATACAAAATTCAAATAAAAAATATAGGTTTCTATCAGTATTTCTCTACACACAAAAATACTTCAGGTTGAAATGAAATTTTTCACCTCTGTATACAATTCTACATTTTTGGTCGATTTTTACTAAACTTTAAACACAGACCCCTCAGAACCAAGAGAAACTTGAGGAAAAAATTAATTTTGGTAGCAAACACTCCTTAATTGTTTCAACCCCTGTTATATGAACTTTATTTTAATCTACATTTTCTGACCAATTTTGAACAGACTTTACACACAGACCCTATAGAACCACAAGATATTTTTAGGCAATGCTAATTTTGGAACAAACCACCCCTTAAATATTTCAGCCCCTATTTTGTGTTTATTATTTATATCTACATTTTTCGACCAATTTTTACCAGACTATACTCACAGAACCTATTACACCAGGAGAAAATTTTAATCAACATTAATTTGGAAGAAACCACCTCTTGAATGGTTTAACCCCTATTATGTGATCTATATTTAAATCTACATCCTTTGACCAATTTTTATCAAATTTTATACACAAAAGCTTTTACACGAGGAAAATATTTTAAGCACAACTAATTTGGGACAAATCACCCCTTAAATGTTTAACCCCTATTATGTGATCTACATTTAAATACATTCTTTAATATATTTTTGTCACACTTTACACATAGAACCTATTCAATCAGAATAAAATTATAAGCAAAATTAATTTTGGAAGGAACCATCCCTTAAATGTTCCAACATGAACGATGTAGGCGTAAAGATGACGAAAACATAATCTTACATCATAAATTCTCGGATACCTGTGCCATTAAGGTGTTTGCGACTGTAAACTAACATGACATCATTAAACCAAACCTAGGCAAGCAATAGGAGAAAATAGGCTACTGTTAAGAAGTGTATCTAGTCCAAGGTTTTTCCCACCTTTAAAATCAACGTTTAAGTTATAAATTATATTAAAGAGTGGCCTTTGAATATAGGTTTGTCACACTTCTCGTCCTCAACTTCGTTGTTGAGATTGTATTTTGTTTCTCTATCTTGCGGCTGTAATTATTGACGGATGAACTTCATTAAACAAAACAAAGAATTCTGTACACCTCAATGCTTGCATGACCGTTTAAAAATCTACAGAACCCTCCCTGGCAACAATACTAATTGAATACTAATTGTAGGAATACTAATTGATACTGAAGCCCTATATTCAAATATTACCTTCCTAACCTACTGAAACAGAACATACCTTTCAGCCTGGGCTTTTTAGGCTCACTAGTTGTATTCCTTAAAGCTGGAGGCTTCCGTTTTCCTGCTAGCAGTTTTGGAGTATTTGAAATTGAGAACACAGTCGGTACAGCAGTTTTAATTAAAGAGTTCTTATTGGAATTCATAAACTGGCTGTTTTCGAAGTGTTCCAAACATAGGCGGCAATTTTCATTTAAATATTTTACATTTTTGGTTAGTAGGTCTTCTCGCCGACTATTGATGACCCATTTTTTACACCTGAAATCATTACAATATAATTAAAGATAAAAATATTACATTCAAGTAAATTTAAACATAACCACACCAGAACATGTGTCAAGAGTAAGCCAGCAGGCATACAATAAATATTACATATTTTTCTTCTTACCTTTCTGGATCTTTTGGGAAAGTGAAGAAATGCAATTCAGGATTTCTTCCTTTATTGTTACTGCAATTTATAGCAGAACAATAACATCCTTTCGAAACACGCATTGCTATAAAAATTCAAGACTCCTATTTATTTGCATTCTTCCCGCAGTAGTGATTGCAGTATTAGTTCATGGCCGGTAGGATCGCTAGGTAATCTGCGCGCGCATGTCCGTGTGGCAGAAAAACGGACTGAGTTTCTTTACTGTATTAATACGTATACTGTGGTATTAGTTTATTATTTGCCTTTCATATAACTTCAAAAGAGATATAAATGTCTTTACAAATATATCACAATTCAATATATTCAGATGTTTCTGGTATGTTTAACTGTTTCAAACAGTGATTTGTTTCCAAACAAATTGTTGTCAACCAAGAGAGCATAAATTCCATTACAAAAAATTGCTCACATGAATAACAAAACGAGTGCCAGCAAGTTTTGTTAACTTCTCCTTGCCTGTTAAGTGCTATTTAACGGTCTTATATAGTAAATAACTATTATACATTACTACTTTATCGAAAACATTATCATGAAATAAATGTTTGTTAATGTGGTTTTTGTTACAATTATTAGCTCTTGTCTATTGACTGGCTGGTGACTTCATAGAGGTGAAAAAGTACATTGCACAGTTTTTAGCCTTATCCAAGAAATATGACAAGCAAGCAACCGTACTTCGTTTTTAGTGTGCCTGACGTTCTTCCGCAGTTTGAGAATGACTTCTATCAGCATCTAAGCTCCATGCATACCAAATGCGTAATGCTGTTTCATTGTCTCCCTAAAGCGATGGGAAATACCTTTTGCCAATACTGCATAAATAAAAATAAAACTAACTGGCTCGAATGTAGTTAGATGCAGACAGGCGTTATTCCCCCAACTCCGGGAGAACGTCAGACGCACTGAAAAACGAGGAGCGATTAGCTTAATCTCACATAATGTTTCTCGGGTAAGGCTAAAAATCGTATAAAATACTTTTTCACCCGCACGAAGGACGGGAAGTAACCAGCTAGTACGTGATAAAAGGGTTTTTGGCAACTTTAAATGACCCGTCCATGTAAATCGTTCTGCAGTACTTAAAAACCTTACATTTATTTCGGATGGATAACGTGAAATAAACGATCATTTACGACTAAAAAATTCTCATTTCTGTTACACTTAACTTCACTGCAATTTTCTACAGCGGAATGTAGATCACCATTGGTTTTGGGTAAGTTGAGTCTTGTCTTCGATCGTGCGTAGTGTATGTTGTTGCGAATTCTGGCTACATCTGTAAGGTTCAGTGATTCAACATAATTTTTCGGAAGTTCGTTATGTAACAGTTTTAATGGTCTTTCACTGGGATTTTCTGCAGCTTTACGTTTCAGGACATTACTAAGCATCTGCCTGTTTATTAGCCTTTCCGGAACACATTCGTGGTTATGAACTAACATATAACCTGTTACAGTATTCACGTCATTAACTTTTAGAAATGATTTACATGTTTTCTTAGAACACGCCCATCTTTCAATACCACCAGAAACCATTTTTTGAAAGTGAAATTTGTAACCCTCAATCACAATCAATTTCTTGTTTTTCTCACTCAACATAAAGTTAGATTCATTTAACTTCCATTCTTCCCCGTTCGGTCGATTCATCGTGAAGACACTACACTGCACCTAACACTGCTGGGCGGCTCAGACTGTCTACTAGCGAGCAACTTGACTCAGTTCTATATTACCTCAAGTAAGACTGGTAAGGAATTCGTTTGTTCTCACGAAAGGAATTCAGTAATTACCTTGGAACCCTCCCTCCCCCGGAAAGGAATGAATTCAATTGTGTCTATCTACCTGCCATCATGCGCAAGGAATTCGCGTTCCCCTGCTGCACCTGCGCGTACAGGACCAGTAAGACAAAAAAGATCGTCGGCAGCCAACCGGAGTGTTGGTCTGCAGGCCAGGGTGCGCGTAACCGCTCAGGACACCTTGCGTTGAAACTCAGACATGAGCTATAGCAAACTCCAATGTTCTGTAAATCCCGACGTTTACAAATTTCGGCATCATCGATATGAATAATGCGTTTCAAGCCGATTTTTTCAGAGCACTTGTTGAGATATATCTCTCTCTCTCTCTCTCTCTCTCTCTCTCTCTCTCTCTCTCTCTCTCTCTCTCTCTCTCTCTCTATATATATATATATATACACACTCACCCATTGTACTACCTCAATGAAGTCAGCAATATTGTCCAATGAATCATTCCTTTTTTTTTTTTTTTTTTTGTTGATTTCGCATAGTCAATATAAGCAGTGGCGGACGCAGAAATTTTTTTCGGGGGGGGGATTTGACTTTCAACTTACATATAAAATTAGTTTATAAAACTGGCCACTTAGAATACATATATAGCCTTTTTTAAAATTTCGGGGGGGGGGGATGTAACCCCCCTATCCCCCCCCTGCGTCCGCCACTGAATATAAGCATATTTTTCTAATACAAGTCAATGCAAACAGAATAAGAAGTTCTTCGTTGGTACTCGACTCAATGGAATAATGATAAACAATCGAATGAGCTACAGCTATTCTTCGTAGTCTACATACTAGTATATCTCCAGTCTATCACCGCGGCAAACAGCTTTTTATTTGGCCCGATAATAAGATGGTTAACTCATTAATATAATTACGTGGACATTCTTTAAGGCTTTGAAATAAAATAATGAAAAAGTTACTAAATGCCTTGGCTTATAGGCATGTCATGGAAGAATATTTAATGAAATTGTATAAATATGCTAAAAGGTACTAGAGTCTAAAAGAAAGTGCTGACCTATTAAACAAATTAAAAAGTAGGCTACTGGACATAATACAGGCCTCTTAATATACAATTGAAATGTAGTATTAAATAGGAGTGCGGGGGCGGTAGATTGTACACATTTCAGGTACATACCACCCTAATAGCATGTAATCTGCACATGTGTAATTTGCACTCACAAAAATTCGGAACTGAGCAAGGTGATAAAAATCGCATTCGGGAGGTCCCAGGTTCAAATCCCATGGCCGGTCAATTTGACATGGTTTTTTTCATGGTTTCCCCAGTCGTAAAGGTAAATGCCGAATTGGATAATTACTTACCATGACTCATCTTCCCTATTTCATCATTCACCATATTCATTTAAATTAATATCTGTTGAAATTTACTGACATAACATACACCAACAATAGAAAATAGTTGACAATCAATAGTTACGTGGCCTACTGTATAGATACATAGCCTGAACTCCTTATATGGCCTCGATGCTAAAAGGAGTATAAATACAGCTGAAATATAAAAAAAATTGGAGCGTAAACGCCACATGCACAAACAAAGCAGGTTAATAAAACATGGCATGTAATTTGCACACAGACCTCATGACATAAAAGCAACAACATTAGCTGCTATCAATTTAAAACCTTTACGTATATAAAACATATACCAATAAAACATGCAAGAGAACAAAGATGCCTGTTATCAAAATAAAAATAAATTGCAATAGGTGGTATTTTGCTTCTTAATGAATTCGATTATGGATATATAACCCTCACTAAAATCTCTTATGTGTATCTTCATAGTTTCGCTCTTCCTCGAAGCGTTCTTATTTTTAATTTTTGCTGTCTCACATATCCCTTGAAGCTTTTGAAATTCAAGTAATTTTGTTACAAAAGTAAAAATATTGGTTTGGGGAGAATCAAATGTCTTGTTAAACCTGCTATAAAAAGACTCACAGGTATTAGAAGCCGTTCCATCGTTCTTGAAACATGACTTTCGATGCGCAGTGGAGAAAAATGCTTCACTGTTGGGGGAGGGAATATTGATTTTTCTAAACCACGTGCTTTCCACGTGCTTCTATTGGTGTAGAGGGCTGTGGAGTGACAAGGACAGCAGGTAGCAAAGTAAATCCTTCATCCTTATCCTGCGCGAGATTTCTAGGCCATGTTTCAACCGAAATGGAACAGATTCTAGTTGCGGTCTTCAACCCAAATGGATGACGGAAAGGTAGCATGAGTCAGTTACGTAGGCTATGTGCCTACTAATATCACAAACTATCAAGTTTCTCATCTTTTAGCTTAATGGCCATTAAATCTAAAACAGAAAAATAGTCGTCAACGTCATGTAGGCCTAGATCTAAAAATGGTAGACCGAATACAGGCTTTAACCATCTCCCAATTTCAGAATCATGTTTGCCAAATTCCTTTATCAAACAGCATTTACCAATTTGTCGTAGCCAGGATTGACTAGGTGGAATGTGCATCCATAACATTGGCCGAACCCCACCCAAAATTTATTGCAGCAAGTTGGACACATTCAAAATCGACAGTTGTAAAAGATGGATTTAGTTGCAGGTTTTGGCTATGACATTTGTCAGTAATCGATCAATTATAATACTTGAACATAAGTATCTAAGCTTTTCCCAGGTAATAGACAATATGCAAGTTATATGTAATGTCCATTTTGCACTGCATGGATGGTAAACAGTTGTTTATAATACTTAGTACAAAATGTGAATGTGCCGTCCATATGCACAGTTTCAACACTACATGATATTCATATTCGTTATACAAGAAAATACAACAATTTTATGTTATGCATCATTGATGAACAGAAAAGGTTCACTCCTGTCTGTTGAAAGATCTAAGTTATTCAGCACATGTTGCACTTCGTCTAGGCTATGTCCCTGAGCAAATTTGACGGTTGCAACTTACGTTGGCTATTGTATATGTTCCTACGTATGTAATTTATGTCTTTGAAGTGAAAGTTTCTGGAGTATTATGATGGAGCTCCTGAAACAAGTATAATACTAATAATAATGTGTGACAACAAGATAAAACATTCAAAACACTAATAATAATGTATTGTATTGTATTGTATATATTTCACTTCTGCAATTGGGCAAATGCCCGGTGGCAGAACAAAAAATTACGGTAGAATTACAAAAATATAACTTACAATTAGGATTACAATAAGCATAGCTTACAGAACGGGAGAAAGAAACGTCAAAGAGAGGGAAAAGAAAACAAACAACAAAATAAAAATATCACGAATCCCTATGCTTAACCCTATCGTAGCTCTTTACTGAGTAATTCCTAAATTCTTCTAAATTATCATCTAGCTGCTAATTAAATATGTGTCAACTTGTTTTTAAATGTTTTCACTCGTAGAGGGCTGTCTTGAAAAACTTCTGCAGGTAGGTTATTCCAGTCTGTAATTGTGCGATTAACAAAGGAAAATTTCCAACATTCGTTCTTTGTTTTCGGGGTCTGATTTTCATTTTGTGATCTAGCCTGCCTAAGTATGTAGGACCTTCTAAACGATTTTTTATGTCGGCCCAAGCTGTGTTTCCTATGTATGCTTTTGCTAGTGCAATGAAAAATGATGAAAACTATTGAAACCATACCTGTCTAATTATTTTGGACGGTCTTTCACATATGTCTAATATACATTTACTCTTGCAGGCAGCATTTACCATTTTTCGATTAATTTTTGCTACATCGTTTCCGTGATTATGGTTTAACTTTGACCGGACAACCTCACCGTTTAGTATAATAATAATAATAATAATAATAATAATAATAATAATAATATCTTTGTCGTTAGGCACAGATATTGGCATTAACAGTGCCAAAAAAATCTGTAAAAACTACATTGTCTTAAATACAATAAAATACAAAGTTAAAATACAATCTCCTGTGAACTAAGCTTTAGAAACTCCTCAATACAATAAAAGGGATTCTTTTTCAGCCAGTTGTACACTTCTTTTGAAAATTTCTTTTTACTTCCTCTGCCCGTACCATAGGTACTATAGGTAGAGGAAGTATTGTTTTCGACCCCCAAATTCGAAGTTGAGTTTTTAACATATATACACAACATGTCTGTGTGCCAGTGTGTGTGTGTGTCTGTGTGGAATATCTGTGAACAAACTAGCTCCAAAACGGAAAATCGTATTTGAGTCAGGTACCTTCCGAAGATGTGAGCTGAAGATTGGCGACAAGTTTCTCTTATTTTTAAGAGAACTTTGCATGACATTTTTTTCGTTTTTCGCGATTTTCACGAAAACGGCTCTAACGATTTCCTTAAAATTTTGCACATGGGTTGCTTATACCAAGAGCTAAAACTTTTATTTGAAACTTTTTTCGAAGAAATTCTCTGAAGGGTAGTTATAAGCCACCCAATGTGAATACACGCTCTTTGCAATACGGCCTCATGTAACGGAGAGTCGTACGAAAACAAAATTTTGTATTTGGGTTAGCCTAGGTACCTTCTGAAGCTGTGACACGAAGAGTGGCGACAACTTTCCCTTACTTTAAGGGAACTTTACACGAATAAATTTTCGTTTGTCACGATTTTCTAAAAAACGGCTCAAACGATTTCCTTTAAAGTTTGTACATGGAGTGCTTATACCAAGAGCTAAAACTTTTATTTGAAACTTTTTTCAAAAAAGATTCTCTGAAGGGTGGTTGCAAACTACCCACAGTTTGTAGATACTGTCTTGCCTGGTGAACAACTCAATAAGCGGACATTCACGGCCTCTTATTCTATATAAGTACGTGAAGTGAGAAAGATGTATTGTTGGCCATGCTTACAGTAAAGAAATATCTGAGGGGAATATTCGATAAATTTAGGAAATTATTCTGAATGGCAGAAAGTTCAATAAACATTTGAAGTCACTTGTTTTTTCCTCTTTTTTTAGTTTGTCCATAGCCTGTGTTTTTAGTCGCAGCATTCAAATGAGGGGCTATAATGTATTTACAGCATAATTAGCGTAAAATTGTGTCTTGCGATTCTGTACAAGGATATGTGAATACTGCTAACTTTTATTTGGGTAGAGGAAGTTATGTGACTTTCACAAAAGATTTTTTGTATAGTTTCTAACCTGGGCGGGAAACTTGTTGTAGCATTTAGGTCCTAAATATAAATGAGAATTCATTGTTTTACTTAACCTACATTTAGGTAGACTCAATTCATTGTTGAACCTTGTTTGATACACATGTAGGCCTACATCCTTGCTAAAATTATAGTTATCTATATTATTATGTACATGTATTAGAAGATCTAATAAATACAGATTTACAACAGTTAAAATTTCTAATTCAATAAATAATGGTTTGCAATGCTCCCGAATATCACGCCTCTTGATTATCCTAAGAATTCTCTTTTGCAACAGCAAGATGTCATTAGTCTTGTTAGAACCTCTCCAAATTATAATCCCGTATCTCAAAATAGATTGAAAAAAAAAACGTAAAATAACGTATACTATGTAACGACGCGTAACATTTTTGTTTACAGTACCGCCAAACTATTTCACCGCGTCTAAATTTGTAAAATGTTGACTTGTCTAATAACTTTAATTCTTTTCCACGATCACCGATAATACTTTTCAACTCCATTTCACCATTCGATGAGACTAATGTACTCACAACTGCTTTGTGTCAAACTGTTAACTGTTAAGCCATGATGCATACCGGCAGATTCCGAGTAAACAGAACCACAGCGCCGCGTTCGCAATAGGAGGAAATACAATTTTGCTTATTTCGCATTTGAATATTTTGCATATTTTTGCTGTAAAATACTATTTTGTAGTGTGCAGTTTACATGCTTCAGAAACGAAAGCAAAAAAATAGGGTGGTGTGTGTAGTTTACATGCCTTAGAAGGAAAAGAAAAGCCCTACTAAATGTTATACCTGTTTGCAGTTTACTATTCATCAGTGTACTATAATAGGAGTGTCTGTGTGGAGAGGATACTGGGAGTTTGGGATAGGTAGTCTGCATTGCAGTTTATTGTTTGTTCTCTTTCAGCTGCCTGCTTTGCAAGGGTATTGATCGTTCCAACACGAACTTGAACCCTACCTATTTCCGAGATGGAATGTTTTCTTCTTTCATCCGAAAATAAAATCACCCGGGTAAGTACTTTCTGCTTACTTTTTAAAATTACGTGCCCATTATGGAGGGAAGGTTCAGTATTTATAATTATTATACGAGTATTTTCATTAGTATCTGTCACTGCGTTAACACGCCAGAACGGCTGAACAGAAATTACAAAAGAGAATCTTCGTATTCTGAATTTGTACACTTATATGACGATTTATGATAGTAATTCATTATAGTCTATCTTTAAAAAGAGCACTGAACGTAACAATACAAACATGTCGTTTAATATAGGGTTTACCAAAACATACCAAAGACAACTGTAACTTTGTTTAATGCTTGCTTGTGCTGCTAACGGTTAGCGTTTCTTTCTACGAATCCAGCTTCGATCCGCGGTGTCTTTTCGGATTTTTCAAAGGGATGAGCTTGTTTAAAAGGTGCACTGTAGTCTCGTGAGGACAGCTGAGGAGCTGCTTGAAAAATAAATAATGATTAACAACCCATAGAAGACTGTCTGCTTAACACACGTCCTTGAAACCTGCCATCTGCTAATGATGTCGAAAGACTGAGACATGTTTCACCAGTTTAAATCGAGATTTACCGTCTGAGCGAGTGCATATGCACCGGGAGATTGATTGGTGAATGTGTTAATAATCTGCAATATATCCACTTGTTAGACTGTATATTTGAATAAAATCCCCCTCATATGAATATCACTGTCGGTAAGAGCCGACAGAAATAACAAAGCTAGAAAAAACGTTTTCAAATCATTCAGCTAGTATTTTCATTTATTGGTACACTCGGCTATAAGCCAAGAATTGTCACAATGTTTCCTTTTTAAAAATTTGTTACAGTATACTGTATATACATAGGAAGCAGATATGCATGATCTCATTATAACATTATTATTTCTATCAAACCAAATAGAGCAGGGTTCGGCAACCTATGGATATATGTGAGCTACAGTGAGTCCCACGCAAGAGTTGGCCAATGACGCAGGTTTCTGCGTCGCGGTGGACGTAGCTCCAACTCCCGAGCGATCGGGTGAAATATCTACGCAAATAAAAACGCGATCGGTGTAATGATTCAGGTTCTCACATTTACAGTTAAAATTACTATGAAAATAACCACGTCCCTCATCACAAGAGATGTTAGAAATGTTCTCCACTTGCATCCACACAATACTGGCGTCTTTTTAGGAAATTTTCTTTCACGCGCATAAGTTCAGCTTCCGAGATAGAGTTAATTTCTCTTGTGATATTGTCTTTAAGTCCTTCTAATGTATGGGAAATTGACCAATACACTTTATTTTTCAAGTTTTCCCACAAATAATATTCACATGCTGTAAGAAGAACTTAAGGACAATATCACATAGGCCTATCACAAGAGAAATGAACTCTGTCTCGGAAGCTGAACTTATGCGCGTGAAAGAAAATTTCCTAAAAAGGTGCCAATATTGTGTGGATGCAAGAGAAGAAAATTTCCCTCTTGTGATGAGGTACGTGGTTATTTTCATTGTAATTTTAACTATAAATGTGAGAACCTGAATCATTACTGAATCCGATCGCGGCTTTATTTGCGTAGATATTTCACCCGACCGCTCGGGAGTTGGAGCTGTGCTTGCCGCGCATCATTGGCCAACTCTTGCGTGGGATTCACTGTACTTAACAAAATGGCTACCTACCGAAGACTTACTGCAATGTACGAAGCACTAAAATTACTTACATACCTTTATTAACATTGAGGTCTGACACTCGACGCATGTTCAGATCTTCGGTTAAAATTGACTGAACTGCATAGAAACTTAAATTAAGTTCATCAGCCATCTTCCTAATTGTAAGTCTACGATCAGAGCGCACTAAATCGCGAACTTTCACAACATTTTCATTTATTTTTGAAGTGGAAGGACGGCCGGATCGTTGTTCATCTTCAAATGATTCGCGGCCATTTTTAAATCTGTTGAACCACACAAAAATATTTGACTGGCTCAGACACTTATCTCCGAAAGCTGTTTTTAATAGTTCGTAAGTCTCAGAAGCTGATTTCCCGGTTTTAAAACAAAATTTCACACAAACTCGTTGTTCCGTTTTTACGTCCATTTTCACGCAGACAGAATCCGGCAACAAGCCCTAACAGACCCTCAACCAGCTGCTACAACGAACTGAATAAAGGAAACGCACTTTCCTGTCAGAGGGCGTTGAAGGACAACTCAATGATTAACCCCCAACCTTCGGTGTACCTGCCTGCCAAACCAATAAGCAGTGGCGGATCCATTCTTAAAACTTTCCAATCAGACCTCGTATCAAGGAGATTGATGTTGAACTTTGAAAAGTAATAAACTTTTTTAACAATCTTCTATTTTCATAATAAGAACTTGAGGTTCAATCACGTACTTATAAAATATACAATTCATTTACAATGGACTTAAATACAAACCCATGATCGTCTTCATGCGAAGTTTGGCAATCCATTTCATCACTCAAGTTCTTGACATATGACTGAAAGTTCGTTACGCCAAACCGGAAACAAGAGTCTATGTTCATCTGTTAACCTGTTTTATATGTTTTTTAATAAAACTTAATGACCCAAATGTTAATTTACAGAAACTATTGGGCATATTATACGTCAGTTATTAGATATAGATCAACTATAAGAATGTGTTCAACATCAACCAATCGTAGTCCTTACATTATTCAGGCTTTATAGAATTTTGATTTATCGCCTCTATACACGATAGCATGACCGCCGGCGTGATCTTGTGGTTAGCGTCGCTGATTACAGAGCCATCGGCCCGGGTTCGATCCCCGGTACCTCCTCGGATTTGTCTGAGGTAGGGAGGTCTAGTAGGGGTGCTCTTAGCCTCGTGATTCAAATTGAGGAGCTAGTTGATAGAGAAGTAGCGGCTCCGGTCATGAAAAGCACCATTAACGGCCGTGGGTGTCGGCATGCTGACCACATGCCCCCAATCCTGCCGCCTGCCTATGGCAGATGAAGCAGAGGTCGGGTGGTAAGCCTTGTCCCTCCAGGGATGTAGCGCCATGGAATTAGTTAGTCATACACGGTAGCATGTATGAGAACTATTGTTCTTACCCGCTTAATATATTTCGAAAAACAGAACTTCCACTATAGCACTATAGGCTTATATATGTAGGTGGTTGTATCAAGATTTAGTCTGTAAATAAAGTAAATTACGCTTACGTCTACTCACGGATTAGCATTATATTTTTTGGGGGAAATATCTTTCATAATTCAGCAAACAATGGTTTCGATCTAGTTTTACTCACAGACAACAGCCACACCAGATATCGTTTATTATATTTGCAATATTAGCTAACCAGTACTCGTGCGAACATTTCGCATATTATTACCCTCCCCCAAATCTATTTAATCTTTCTTCATCTAATACAAAGCCCACAACAGCGAATAAGGCATCAGTGGATAGGGGTTCCCCCCCCCAGACTTCTGACTTCTGACTTACATAGAGTAGGATTACCTCCACAACGTCTCTGGGTTTTTACGTATATACCTTAGGAGCGAGTCTCACCACTCGTAGAGTTCCTGGCTAGGGGAGGTAGCTGCACGCTGATTGGATCAGCTCTCCTATCCCACTCCACGTGTTGTCTGTCTCTCTCGCAGCGGCATTAACCCTGCACTGAACTATTAGTATTTTCTACGACTGGCATGATGTTCACTCTCTGCCCAGCGGTAGCTTACTGATCTTACACGCAGCGAATTCGCGCATCTTGGTAACGAGACGAAACGAGAAGCTCGCTGGCTGGGTTTGGCTTCAAGGCCAGAGACGTTGTGGGAATAATCCAACTCTACTCGCTACCCGTCGTTTGCACAAACTCACGCTGTCAAATCCTGTCTTTGCGTGAGACTGAGACAACTGATATGATACACACACACACCCAGCAATGTGGCCTTTTATTCTATATCAAAATGCGAAGTGAAAAAAAATACTATGTCTAGGGTGGAGGAAGTTATATGAATGCATCACATGGGACTTTTATTCACGTGGATTTCTATGCCTATTATTTGATTTTTGTGAATGAATTCCATCGACAGCTTCTCTAATTTGATCGATTATTTCAAATCCCAGCATAACGCGATTTCCCAAAACAGTTCTGTACACTGCAAACAATAGCTGGCTTGAATTCCTGAATTAGTCATAAAATTAATAGCGAAGAAAATCCCAGGACGACGACAGGTTCATTATGTCCGGAGTGTTTATGAGAGTGAGGTTTCGCATACGCCTCTTCATTCATTGTTGTAGCGGTGGAAAACAAACGTGGAGCGCTCTCACATGCTTAATTCATAGAGTATAATGAAATAAAATGGCTTCCATTACAGTACATTATGACATTACTAAACAACATTCAACACTCACATTGCATTGAGTCTTTACTTAATCTAATACAAACACAGCCTACTCTATTGCAACCGCTGCAGTGCAAACCTTATTGTACTCTATCAATCGGACCTGGCAGTACCTGTGACCTTTCGTCATGCATTTCATCAGTATATGGCCCATTGTCTAGGTCAGGGGAAGACAGAAGCTTGCTCTGTGACGTCACTGCTTACTGCTCTCACTGCTCGTGTTATATCTCTGCGAGGAGCATGTGAAATGTAGGCATCAGTGAACAGGGGGGAAGAGAGGGGCGTTAGTATTGCGGGCAGCGGGAATTTAGGGGGTTAGAACTTACGTAATACGTGTTTCCGAGTTAATGAAACATCAATCGATTTTTTTGATAGTTTATCGGTTAATTACAGCGCAGCAGTTTAACATGTTATAAATAATTCTATTTTTCTATTCTGTGAGAACAATTCCCTTTCCACAAAATAGGCTACTATCATTTGAATTAACATAATTCACTACACTAAAAATGATAAAAAAAAATGAACTGAATTAATTACCATACAAGCTCGTCTGCACCTTAGATGATACAAGATTACAGTAACAATTTTCTGACTTTCCTGTCTCTTTTTCTTTAACAAGTTTATCAATGTTGGGACGTAATGTTTGAGCAATATTTAATCGAAGACTACATTTAGGTTGTGATTTAACAATGTACTTCTTGATTTGAGCTTTGCACGTTTCATTAGTGAAAAAAATTGTTCGGCCACATATGTCGATCCAAAATTACATAATATTCGTGCGGCAAGTCTCGGGAATCTGGTTTCAGAGAAATTTCTGTAAAATTTACCCAAGACCACTTTACGTTCGTAGGCCTATTTGTCCTTTAACAGATCGTCGCATTGTAAGTTTAGCAGTTCCAACTGATACCGGCAAGGAACGTCTTTGACATTAACTGAATATGGGGTAGCAAAACGTTTAAACATTGGAGAAAGGTTTTCCACATCCTGAAACCTCGATTCGAACTGAAGAAGAATGTTTTGCAGAACTAACACATGTTCTGCAAAGAGAACACTATCAGGATCGCGTACTTGCAATAACTTTGAAAAATGCTCCGTATTTCCAACCAGAAGTTGTTCTACCCACAGAGCTAAAGTGAATAAGTCCTCTAGTACCTAGCTCTAGCGTACTCTAACACCCCTACTACCGTGCGCTCTTGCTGACGTCACACACAAGGGATCCGCATGCTCTTGCTCCACGAACGTCATCACAAGACGTAGTTGACTTCCCCTGGTCTAGGTCATTCCTCGTTCTTTGGTCATAATTCTCAACAAATTTAACAGGCGATTTGTAACTTCGTGATTTTAAACTTCTCTTGATAAATCGAACAGTTGAAAAGCACTCGTGACATTACGTATGATATTAAAAAAAACATAGTTTTCAATATGACCAAATTTTCACCTTCATTAGTTATGAAATCAAGAATTTTCAGCTGCTGAATAGCTTCAATCAATTTGGGCACAGGACCCGTTCCCTGTCTTACCTTTCTGTACGTGACATTTCGAAAATTTGCAAAGTTATTATGTAAGAGACCATGGGAACTATTCATTGCATTTTTTTATATAATCTTTAGAGGCCTTTCGATAATATTATCACCAGGTTTCCTTTAAAATGACTTCGAATATGATCGCTCTCGATAATTTTGTCTTATTTTATTTATTTATTTATTTATTTTCATAGCCTCCTCTTCGGTCCTTACTCACTATTTCCGTTGTGATCTCATTTGTTTGTCCGCCTAAGATTTCCTCACCTTGCACTCTGTAACATTTCAGCAATAGCCCACTCTTGAACGTAACCAACTAACACTCCAATAAAAATCGATAATTTTGTAGGATCGAATATTTGTAGTTTTCTTCCACAGAAAATGTTTCCATTCTTTCTACTACTACCGGCAGTAGAAGGACGGTTCAATGACTGTATTCTCCGCCATACACTAAATAAATATACAGTGGTCGCGCTCAAACGATACCCAGGCGGCTACAAA
Organism: Ectobius pallidus; assembly: GCA_964059195.1. NCBI lineage: Eukaryota > Metazoa > Arthropoda > Insecta > Blattodea > Ectobiidae > Ectobius > Ectobius pallidus. The sequence continues at coordinate 100,111,448 of CAXKWD010000004.1, forward strand.
GGGAACGGCCCTCTTTTAAGTCTGACCCTCATCTGTAGTGATTATTAGGATCTACCCACCCCTAACCATATGCGGTTGTCCCTGCCACTACCTGCCAGCCAAGTCAGGCGTTGTTGCAATGTCATGTTATTTCCTCGAGACTTCAGTACATTTTAGCAATTGTGCTTATTCTGCATTTCTTGTTAAATCTATATCTATATCTCCATACAACTTGTATATTTGTATGTATGTATTACGGATATACTGCATTCTAGTACTTATAATTTAGGGAACTAGGATCAGTTGGTTGACTTACAGGAAACTACGGGTTTCCAATGCGTTATTAAAATTTTCTGAAGCAATAACCGTTTGAAACTTTATTAAATTTGGTCAGGAAAGTATATGAAATTGCCTACCTTTACAAGCAGTTTCTTGGGGACTCGATTCATCTGGATGTACTTCTTTATTCGGTAGAGATGAAGCATGCTTCATTCGAACTGTATACATTGATCTTCTCAGCAACCTTAGGTCGGAATACCTGATATTATTTTCAGCACTCTGATCTTGCATAGCTTTCATTATTATTTCGTTCGGTCTTACTTGCCTGTTTTCTTCAGCTTTTTGCTTCACCGCCGTCCTTACACTTTCCAAAATAATTTTTTCGTCACTCAAAGGAGGATGATTATGTGGGAAATGTTTTGCTTCAGTAATTTCGTTCAAGGATTTATTCACAACAACAAAAGTTTTGCATGTCTTGTTTGTACAAGAGAAACGAATATTACCGTTTTTAAAATTGATCAGTTTTCTGAATTTGTAGTTATTTATAATTAAACACACGTTTCGTCGTTTTGTCTCAATTACTCTGTCAATGGTTAAATCCATGTTGTAACTATCTGCTGCCATCGCTTGCACCGTAACTAAACTTTAAAATCTGCTTTTATTAATCACTTTGTTTTGTAACACAAACACAATCCGTACTCACAGGGTTATTGAGCTGTGTATTCACATAGTGTGTAATCGCCACTGCTGCCGCAGCGTGGTGCTGGCTGTGAGTATTCTACTCTCGCAAACGGGCCGTTCGTTTCCACCGCTAACACGCCTCGGAAATTTCCACGAAAACCAGTTTACGTACTCTCACTTCTCGCCATAGTTTGTTATAATCAGTAGGCGGAGCAGACTTTCAATGAATAAGAGTGGAAAACGGAATAAAGTTCTAATGAGTAATGACTAAGAACAAAACAAAACTCCATGGCGCTACATCCCTGGATGGACTTGGCCTACCACCCGACCACTTCGTCATCTACCACAGGCAGATGGCAGGTTTGGGGGCATGTGGTCAGCATGCCGACACCCACGGCCGTTAATGGTGGTTTCCATGACCGGAGAGTAATGACTAAGGCCCAGAAGTTAATGCTCTATCGGAAGACAAAATATGCATGCAAATATGCTATAAAATTTGTAAAATATGCTCTGGAACCATTGAAGAAAACTCTTTCATTTAAATAAGTTTGATACTTTAAGTTCTCTTGTTAGCTGAATTACATTAGTCATTACAAAAATAGGATAAGTTGTGTAAAATTAGATTACAAAACAAAAAAACAAGGCCAATGCAACAAATTTTATTAAACTAAAAACTAATGATGTGAAATGCGCTTTAATAATATCCAATTAATTCCGAAAACAATAGGCTATGTACTGTCAATTATTGTACAGTCGATTCTCAAAACATTAATGCTGTAAATGTCCGAATTAATAGAGATATGCACAATATTTAAAATCTGCCAGAAATGTGTCGTTAAAATGTGAAAATTAATAAAATATGCACACATAATTTATTATCAAACAAATATGCATTATCGCAAAACTAACAAAATATGCAACAATATGCAAAACAAAACCATCATTTTCCGTTATTTCTTTCATTTCTTCTACATATTTTAACACAAGATAAAAAATAAAATGAATGGCTACCCAGTAATATTTATTTCCAGTAATTGACTCAAGTATCGTGGAAAGCATTGGAAGTGTAAAGGGAGCAGATTTCTTAAGGCATATCTTGTGTGTAATTCTTTGTCCACAAAACATTTAGAAAAAGAGGAAGATAGGAAGTGAATTTCCATTTTATTGCCATGTTGCTCTGGAAGATCTTAAATCTTAAGTTTTAGATATCGTCATAGAAGTCAGAGAAATGGAAATTAATGAAAAGAGGACGAAATTTTTGGAAATGAGAAGAAAATTAAATTATAGTAACTTAAATCTGATTGTTGCAAATTTTAAGTTTGAAGGGTGAATGCATTTTGCTATTTAGGATCACAAGTAGGCCTAAATCAAATAAATCAGGTTTCAGAAGAAATCAAAATCAGAATACTTAGGCCTCGTTGTTACTATATGTATGCCAGTGAGATGAAACCTAAAACTTTAAATAGGGCCATGAAAATATATAAAACAATCATATCATAAGACTTGTTGTTACATACGGAAGTGAAATATGAACCATGGCAGCTAAAGATGAATAAATACTTAGAATGTTTGAACGTAAGAGTATATGACAAATTTATGAGTCCTCGAAAATGCTGGTGGAACTTACAGGATCCTAATGAATACGGAAGCCGATATTGTAAGATTTGTATGGTTGGGACATTCGTATATTAAGAATGGATGACAGAACACCTAAGAGAATAATGAATTGGAAGTCAGAAGGGAGAAGGTTAAGAGGTAGACCATGGATTCGATGGACGGATGCAGTAGAAAGAGATTTGAGAATAAATGGAATAAGAGGATGGAGACGACTAGCAGAGGACAGGATTGATTGGAGCAAAATTGTTGAGAAGGCCATTCTGTTTACGGTGTCAAGAACGTTTTGCTTTGTTAATAATCCTAGTAACCTTCAATAGTTACTAGTAAAAGCGATTAATACACAAGAAGGGTTGTATTTACTTAATTCCATATTTATAACTAGGGTTCGCATGTTTATGACCTTAAAATTGACTAAATATAACCCTAAAATCTTAAATATGACCTAATGAAGGAACATATTTTCTATAAATAAATGTTCCGATTTAAAACGTTTAATGGCACTAAATTATGACATCACATTAATTCAATCAGATAATCACTTTTTAACAATTTTACAGGTGTTCTACAGTTTTTCTTATAATCTGCTAATGTTTAAAGATGATGATGATGATGATGATGAGTGTTCTGCCCGAAGGCAGGTCCAGACCCTGGACGAAGCCATGGGGTGATGACCACGACTCGTCTGAGGTGATTCAGGCAAGGATGATACCGCGGAGATTTGCCATTGCCTCTCGCGGGATGGGAATGATACTAGATTCGGTCATAAACTCACCAAGCTGACCAGCGCTTTAAGTAATTAATAGGTGAGTAGCCCCTCTTTTTAGTTCGTCATGCTGAGCATGACTACTAACAGCTGCACCACGTGAAGGTAAGGATGGGACGTTAGGTAACTGTCCGGGTCGGTTCCTTTAAGCTCTCGATAAGAGGGAATTAAAGGGTCTCCTCCCCGTTAATAACAATTACCATTTGCAGCACCACTGCAAATATGAACTGAAAATATTTTTAAAACATGTCTATTGGAAATGGTTAACAACAAGGAGGAAGAGGTGATTGTGCTATTACTTGTTACTGTCCCCTCACATTTTAGTTACAGCAAAACCAAAATATTCGTGACTCTTTTTCGGAAACAACTTAAGTCGACAATTTAGTGCACATACTGCATAACTGTTCTTTCTTAACGAATTTATAGCAGCAATATGACGTTAAAATACAAATATGACAGAAATATGACCAAGACCATGAAAACGATCAAAATATGACTTTATATGCAAAATAAAAACGGTCCGATTAGGAAAACAACTGTGCAATTCATGTTTAATTTGTGTTTGCGGCGAGAATGGAGGTCAGAATAAAAATATTACATGTCATAAACATCCGAACCCTAATTATAACTTTCTGATGTAGGGTTTTAGATTATCAAGTACGGCATGTTGTTATAAAGCTGTCGTTTGTTTAATGAGCTTCTAATAAAAAAAAAGGTTATATTCAAAATGGTGAAGGGTGAAGTGCCAGTTCAGTTTATTCCTTGCTTTATTAAAGTTCTTCGAATTATAGAAACTTATGCAAAGGTCGATAGTCAAAGATGGTCAAGTTCTATGAAGTTTGTTAAATGGTATTAAAATCAGGATCTGCTTGTAAGTTTGGCAGCGTCATATTTGAGTACAGATATTAACTTACATACTTTTACTGTGTTTTTTGTAGATGCATTTCAGAGTCATCCTCAGTCGTAAGTATATTAAATAAACTATTCCATTCATACGACGCATATTTGTTATTGATAAATAACATTTAGCAGTGCCTTTGATATCAACCAATAACGGTCGTTTATCTTATATATGCTTGCTAGGATCACAAGGATGCGATTTTTGCTGATAAAACGTCAGGTCATGGCTGGAAATGTAAGGTATCAATATCCAGTGTTTAACATGTCACAGGCTGCCAATGCACAGAATAAAAACGCATTATTTTATACAACATAACTTATGAGGGCTATTTTTTTTTTCAATTTCCGGTGGGGTATAAAGTGAAAATCAAAACTGTTTTATTTGGAACCTGTAGATACACCTTCTAGCTACTTCTCTACATAGTCGCACTCCGATTGAGACATTTGTCGTAGCGTGGTACGAACATTCCAATACCCTCTTCATAGAAGCTTGCCGCCGGCTTATTGAGAAGGGTCTTCATGGCATTTTGAAGCGTTTTGAAATTCTTCGATTGTGTGGAAGCCAGATCTTGTGTTTGTTCGGGAAATTTGTGTGAATCCATTGTTTGGATTGTTCTTTTGATTCTGGATTGTCATAACGAACCCACGTTTCATCCCCTGTCACCTTGTATTTCAAAAACTCGTTCCCGTGCCGAGTGACTTTAATCTTCTTTGGAAGCAGTAGAAATATCCGAGAGGACAGCGCTTCCACACCAACGAAGAACTTCAAAACACTTCAAAATGCCGTGAAGACCCTTCTCAGAGATACGCTGGCGGCAAGCTTCTATGAAGAGGGTAGCCTATTCGAAAGTTGGTACCACGCTATGACAAATGTCTCAATCGGAGTGCGACTACGCAGAGAAGTAGCTGGAAGGTGTACCTACATGTTCCAAATAAAATCATTTTGATTTTCACTGTGGTTTTCATTTTATGCCCCACCGGAGGTTGAAACAAAAATAGCCCTCGTATTTGAAAATTGAAATAATATAAATGCGCATTGATTAAAAATCACAATTTCGGTTCGGTGTAAGGCAGTTCGTGTGCCTTTATACTGTTCTGATGTTAGCTTATCTGAATTAGGTTAACTACTTCTCCTACGCATTACTGATAGGCTGGTATCAGTGGCGGACGCAGAAATATTTTTCGGGGGGGGATTTGAATAGGCAGAAAGAATACTAAAAAAAATGAATCAACTTACATATACAATTAGTTTATAAAACTGGCCACTTAGAGTACATATATAGCCTTTTTTTTTAATTTCGGGGGGATGTAACCCCCTATCCCCCCCCCTGCGTCCGCCACTGGCTGGTATCACTGGTTACAATTTGATAACTCATGCGAATCATTGATTATTCATACATTTAGTATACAGTGACCTCACAGCTGACAGAATATTTGATTTTAAACAACACAAGTGAGAAAGTAATTATTTATATAATCCGTTACATTTTATTATTGGAATAGTCTTAATAAATCCCATAAGAGATTACAAGTATCATCAAATAAATCTAAAAATCTATCGATCAACTCGTAACCTACGTATATACTAGCAAAAGGTATAACCGTATATTGCAGGTGGAAAAAACTCATTAAACGAATTCATTAACAGATGAATAATAATAATAATAATAATAATAATAATAATAATAATAATAATAATAATAATAATAATAATTTGAGATCAAAGAAAGAATGATATTAGGGAAAATCCTAGGCCCTAAGTTCCATAACAACAAACTAATCCATATCAGAAACGAAACACACTACCAAAAGACTGAAAAACTCTCGGACTCAATGAGGAAAAGAAGAATTGATTTTTACGGAAACATCCTCAGAATGAACCCAAATAGACTGACCAAAAAAAATCTTTGAATATTTTTGCTACAAAAAGACCAAACCAAATTGGTTTAAGGAAACGGAGAAGGACTTAAAAGAACTCAAAATCACAGAAAAATGCTCATAGATAAAACTGCATAAAAAATAACCAAAGTCAAGAAAGAGAGGTTCCAAGTCAAAATCAAAACCAAACGAATGATTCAGATCAGTGAAGACGAGAGAAAAGCAAGATCAGAAAGAATGAAGCAATACTGGGCTAAAATTAAAACACAAAACACAGGGGTGCCCACCCCCCCAAGCTTCATGACTCACCCCCCAAACTTCATTGCTCACCCCCCAAACTGATTGGCTGTCGACAAGGGCGCCCATATGATATTTTCTAGAGGGGGGGGCAATTTTTTTAATTAATTTATTTTTTGTCACTTTAACTTCTTGGGCCACTTTGTAACATTATATTAATAATATAATAATAATAATAATAATAATAATAATATAATAAGTGCAACAATGATGTAGCCAGAAAATAATTTCGGGGAGGGTTGAACGTGCCAGGAGGGTTTGGAAAACCCCCAAAAAGGTCGGGGGTCCATCCCCAGAAAATTTTTAAAAATTGAACTAATGAAAATCACATTTTACGCTATTTTAGCACAGAAAAACTAGTTAGGAAATTTGTTTACCATACTCTAAGACATGCCAATGTAAAAAAGAAATCATTACCTAAGCGGGGGGGTCCAACCCCGGAAAATTTTTAAATATTGGACTAATGAAAATGACATTTTATGCTACATTAGCACTCAAAAACTTGTTAGCAAAATGTTTACCATACTCTAAGACATGCCAATGTAAACAAGAAATTGTTACCTAAGTTGGGTGTCCACCCCCGGGAAATTTTTGAATATTGAACTAATGAAAATCATATTTTCTCTATTTTAGCCTGAACAACTAGTTAGGAAATTTGTTTACAAAACTCTAAGACATGCCATTGTAAATAATAAATCATTACCTAAGTGGGGGGTCCACCCCCGGAAAATTTTTAAGTATTGAACTAATGAAAATCACATTTTACCCTATTTTAGCACAGAAAAACTAGTTAGGAAATTTGTTTACCACACTCTAAGACATGCCAATGTAAATAAGAAATCATTACTTAAGCGTGGGGGTCCACCCCTGGAAAATTGTCAAGTATTGAACTAATGAAAATCACATTTTACACTATTTTAGCACAGAAAAACTAGTTAGCAAATTTGTTTACTATACTCGAAGACATGGCAACTCATAGAAGAAAGTGTTGGAAACCTAAGTTATCATACTTATTACTATGTATAAGAAAAGTTTAATAACACATGGAACAGTGGACATAATAGGCCTACTCATTATGTTATGAGAAGAAAACAACTGCTATATCATATTTGACACACCAACAAATCTTGTTTAGTTAAATACTTTTTTAAAAATACAAATATATAATTTTAGGTTTTTACTTTTGGGGGTCAAAACCCCCTGAACTCCCCCCTTTCCTAATCCACTGTGGACTCTGCTTCCATGTTGTCGATTTGGTAAAACTTCAGCAAACTGTTTATGTCTCTACTGACTTTCAAATAATTGTCTTAAAATAAAAACACCTGACTAATAATTATTAATATACATTTTTTTCCCTTGCGCCCACCCCCGGGTATGGGCACTAATTTATTGACTATTCACTTCTAAAGAATTAGAAGAGACCTTTTAAAGTTATAAAACTTGACCGTTTTTATTTTAACATATAAAACTCTAATTTTTCAACAATTTTCAACCCCCCCCCCCAGAAAATTAATAAAATGATAATATTTTGCCCCCCCCCCCAGAAATTTCAATGACGCAGTCTGCGTCTTAACCCCCCCCCCTGTGGGCACCCCTGCAAAACATTAAGAAGTGATTGATTCGACGTACCCCAAAGTTGGGTGAAACGGAGAATAATAATAATAATAATAATAATAATAATAATAATAATAATAATAATAATAATAATAATGATGATGATGATAATAATAGTAACAATAAAAAATGAAATGAAGCATACAGTAGATCTATTCAGAAACTTCTACACAAAACTGACCGCTCTCATATTATAAGCTAGCTATCAGTGAAAGACGAGAAGATTGAGCAATACGTAAGACGAAATGTGCTACAGGATGAAGCCTTATATGGAAACGATTAGCTGGATTTCTGTGACGTAGCGTGGTAACGCCTGTGACCTTGGCAAGCAAGCGAGAGTTCGTACAACCCAATACAACGTATTTTGAACAGTACTGTACACCATCTCTGTGCCCTGAACGACAATAGTGACAATTTGCCTTCGGGACAAAAAAGGCAGGAAGGCTGCTTGGGCACATGTAAGGTGGCAGGGTGTCCCTTATTATACAAGATTTCCTGTATATGAAGGTATGAAATTGTCCCGTTTTAACAGCATGTGGGACACCTTTAAACAATTTCCTTCTGCCATGGTTAAAATAAATGATATATTTACATTTAAGGTTTTGAAGAAATAATTAAATCTTTGAAACCTACTGAAATTTGACCAGCTTTTATTTTGGATAGCATTTATCAAGAATTTTCTTGATAAAAATTGAATTATGTGATGCTAGAGCTAGATGCTGATATAATGAAACTGATAGATATCAGAGCTGTAATGTGAACTCAAAAAAGTGTGATTTTTCTCTAAAGTTAATTTAGATGCTGTTCCAGATATCTATTATATAAAGTGCGATGTCCGATGATCCGAAGCATTTTGATTGGCTCTCGAGGATAGCCAGAAACATTAGCATTCGTAACTAAGGTAAACATGGCCAGTTCAGATGTATCAGTTTCTATCAGTACAAATAATAGACGAAATTACTTACTAAAGAGCATGCTTTCATTTCCAAAAGTTCTATCCGGCTGGTACTTTATATAAACTTTGTTATTTGTTTGCTAATTTATATACTATAATGATGACAATGCCAGTGAGAGTTTGTTATTTCACGTGTAAATGTTGATATTATTGTTGCATGAACTTACGAACACTCGTTAGCCACACCCTGCTAATGGCGCATGCTAATGACATTAACCAATCACATTTTGTCGCATGATGCGAATTTTCCGCGAACTCTCTGTGAGTTCTCCTCCCCTTTGTTTTGACTAGGATCAAACTAGAACGGGATCAATTTTAGTATATACGAGGGTCGTTCAATAAGTAATGCAACACATTTTTTTTCTTAGAGCAGGTTGATTTATTCAGGATTCGAATACAACATATTATTCCCCAATCTTTTGGCTACAAAACCCTATTTTTCAACATGATCTCCGTTCAATGCTACAGCCTTACGGCACCTTAATGGGAGGGCCTGTATGCCTGCATGGTACCACTCTACTGGTCTATGTCAGAGGTAACGTCTTGCTGCATCAATAACATCCCCATCATCCACAAAGTGCATCCCGTGGAGTGCATCCTTCATCGGGCCAAACAGGTGGAAGTCAGAAGGTGCGAGATCCGGGCTGTAGGGTGAATGAGGAAGAACAGTCTACTGAAGTTTTGTGAGCTCCTCTCGTGTGCTCAGACTTGTGTGAGGCCTTGCGTTATCATGGAGAATGAGAAGTTCGTTTGCATTTTTGTGGCGATGAACACACTGAAGTCGTTTCTTCAATTTCCTTAGAGTAGCACAATACTCTTCAGAGTTGATCATTTCACCATGAGGAAGAACATCGAACAGATTAACTCCTTCAGAGTGCCAGAAGACCGTAGCCATGACTTTACCAGCTAAGGGTATGGCTTTGAACTTTTTCTTCCAAGGAGAGTAATGGTGTGGTGCCACTCCATGGATTGCCGTTTTGTTTCTGGTTCGAAGTGATGAACCCATATTTCATCGCCTGTGACAATGTTTGACAAGAAATTTTCACCATCAGCCTCATAACGAGCAACCAATTCCGCACAGATGAGAGTGGTACCATGCAGTCATACAGGCCCTCCCATTAAGGTGGCGTAAGGCTGTAGCATTGAACGGAGATCATGTTGAAAAATAGGGTTTGTAGCCAAAAGATTGGGGAATAATATGTTGTATTCGAATCCTGAATAAAACCAACCTGCTCTAAAAAAAAAAAAAAAATGTGTTGCATTACTTATTGAACGACCCTCGTACCTTGCGTTCCTATTTTTAAAGCAAACGTAAACACGATCTGTACAAACACCAATGTTACTTGTGGAGCGGCCATAATTCTTAAAAGTGGGCGTTCCCAAGTCGAAACTAATATGAGTTGCAGAATATTTAGGCAACACGGATTGAAATAGTCAGTGCTGACGTTAGGCCGGAACGGACCGGAATGGCGCTCCGGCAAAGTCTACTCTTCATCTCTCCAGCATAAGTGAAGGGAGGAAAAAAGTAGACTTACATGTGAAGTCGGCGAATATTTTGGCAACGCTTTTTAAAATAAAGAACCATTTATTGCTTGTGCGGTTGCCGTAAATTCAATGCATACGTGTCGAAGTTGGTTGCATTGATTGTTGTATTGTATGTAATTTCTATGTGTTCACTTAAAAAGTAATTTGACTACGGTATAATGTTTGATATAAAATGAAATGTAGGTTAAATAAATAAATAAATAGATGCATATACATTTATGGGTTCCCCTAAAAAAAATATTCAACCTCAACACTGGAAATATGGATTTAAAAACTGTAACAACTGTTTGTAAATATTTTAGATGTTTATTATAACCATAAATGAGCAAATTAATGTAAAATATAATAATATTTTGTCAATAATATCAATGCATTATCAATAAGTAAATTATAGATTAGCCTACAAAATACAGGCATTTGACAATGAAGTCTCAGATCATCTTGCACAACTAGTCTGTACACATATTCCACTCTTGAAACCTATTCAACGTTCAGGACAAACGTCAATTGAATATAAGAAAGGCAGAATATACAGCAAAACAAACCTACTATATCTACTTTTAGAACAAGAATCGTGGGATTCCTTACATCAACATAAAGACGTCAACCATGTTTACGAGGAATTCCTAAATACAGACAACCCTCGCAACCCTCAACAGTGCCACCCTCGCACTGTGCCAATAAATGCAAGTGAACAGATCTTCTCCTAAATAAAATATATAAGAAATCTCGTTACTGTGCCAATTCATTTAATGCCAGTGAATATAAGGCAAGATTTTTACAAAATATAGTTTGCAGAGAATTTTCAGTTGCAGAATTCTTTTAAAACTAACGTGAATGTTAGGAAGATTATTTAAGAAACAGACTGTACTTTTTCAAAGAATTAAGTGTTCCCCTGCCACTAACTGTAAATGTAGTGCAATGGAATGAGGAAGCTATGTTAAGAAGTCGGATAGACAACCTGCTTGAAGGTGGAGCAGGTAGAAAAAGCCCTTCATACAATTAGCCATTCCAAAATTTCACTTTAGTCCAGTTCCCATTCAGCTGTTAAACACTACAGTACAGTTACTCTGTTACAGTTAATCACTTACATGAACCCACATGATTTTCAACCCCTTTTTGTGCCGTGGCACTGGACATATACTGCAATAAATTGAGTTATTGTACAGTATTTTATTTTGTGCTAAAGTTCTCTATTTGCCTTTTATTTAATTTTTCTTTCATAGTACAGTAATATATTTTAGATGTCATTGTATTATGCCATTTTACTTTCTACTATTTCTTGATTTATCTAAAGTTTTTGATATTGTAAACTACAATGCGTTGGTTAGAAAATTACGGCATCGGGGGGTTGTTCTAAGTTGGATTCTAACTAACCGCAGTCATGTTGTTCAAATTACACACTTAAAACGAAATAAATCTCTTCCTTGAAAAGTTCTCATGTGGACAGATGCCAGCAATTAGAATAGGTATTTCTTTTCTTACCTGTATTACTTGTTTTAATCATGGGCAATCTCCACACTGTACAGGTAGGGGGGGGGGAAGCGGACCTACTAAAATATCTAAATTGCCGATATGAGCCACTGCGCTTGCCTAGTGGATTCTAGTCATGCACAGTGGCTCATATCGGCAACATGGATATTTTAGTAGGACCGCTTTTTTCCCCCCTAACTGCACATAAATTTACATTTATTTATTTATTTATTTATTTATTTATTAGTTGCGGTACATTACATTGTTGAATTATGGCAGTGACCGTTGGTCGTTTAGCCATAATTCGATCAATTACATGGTTACTCAATTACAAACAGGGTATATACAATTTCTTCTTCGCTATTTGTCTATGATGACATTTGTTTTTTGTGTCTTTTTTCTTTTACTTTCCATAAGTAAAAACCTAGTTTTCTTAGAGCCTGTACATTTGTAGTTTTTGATAGTTTGGCCAGCACAACTTCATTGCTAAACTGCAACCATTCCATTTTCATTGAATGTCTATCACTCCAATTCGTCTCTCTGCATGTTAAAAGTATATGCTTAAGATCTTCATTTTCTCCACAAAGCGGGCATTTATCTTTTTCTGCTCTACCTCTTAGTCCTTTTAGTTTCCAAATCCCTAGTTTAAACCATGCTATACCTGCTCTGATTTTTCTATCATTAATAGAAGTGTATAATTCCTGACCCCAAACAGTTTTGATCTCCTTATAATATAGCAGTGAAGATTTATCGCTCATACAGCTAAACATATATTGTTTTTCTATGTCATTGCATCTTTGCCTTATTGTACTTGTTATCCTATTTCCATTTGTTACATTCACTTCCCACAAGTAACCTAAGCCAATTTTCTCTAGTTCTTGTTTCAATATAGAAGCCCAATTTACTTTATTTAAATTAGTTTCCATATATCTATAACAGACTTTAAGTATTTCATTCTCCTCCATTTTTAAAATTCTGAGCCAATATTTAACAATCCATAAATTTACATGCTTTCGTAACATATTACTGAAAGTTGAGTAGAACGTAATGTAGTCTATATCGGACATTTCTCCAATTATATTTTATCAATTAATGAATGATTTCCTTTATGTGCTAGTTTGCGCTTGTCTACTGTAATTTTTCTTTCTGATTACTGACACAAAAACATTGTAGAAGGTCCCAGTAAACAAATAAATTCGTCTAGTAGCGTCTTATCACCTGTAAAAATGGGAAATTATGAACATATTTTTCGGTCTCGATAGATGAAACGTCATTTGAAAGAACGTTAAGAGCAGACGAAAATAGGGTAAACAAGTGACGAACGGCAACGCATACCGGCTATACTTGGATCCAGGGTAGGGACATAGTATAGGAGTGTGGAGATTGCGATACACAACCGCTGTCTCACTCACTCCCTTTTATTCTGTAGACAAGGAATGTGGAGAGCCGGCAACCTGCCTGAGAACCAGTTGCCAGCTCTCCCCATTCCTTGTCTACAGAATGAAAGGGAGTGAGTGAGACAGCGGTTGTGTATTGCAACGTTGAATTGCAGGTACATCTCCTACACTATGTTCCTATCCTGAATCCGAGTATAGTACACCTTCTTAAGCCTTGCAAAAAACATTTCTTATCCTGATAGGCAGCCAAGCAGGGAGAAGCTACAGTTTGAAAATTATTCTATTATGGGCAACAGTTTGGGCACGGAAGGCACTTTCTTCTCTTGAATACAGTATCTTCTCTCTAGAAGTCCTGGGTACAGTAGTATTTCTACTTACACTCTTATAAAAACCATCTGTATTCCAAAGAGAACTTCTCTGCGAGGAATGTGACCGGTACGTTACGAGTCGGAACCGTGCCGTGCTGTTATTAAAATTACAGTGCACTATACTAGGTGTTTTGAAAACATTTTCCTTACCCCATTTTATTTATGCTAGACATTACTATAGAGTTGGTAGAGCATTGGCGCGAATAGCCAAAGGTCCTGGGTTCAAGTCCCAGTGCCGGAGGAATTTTTCTCCTATAATATTCTCATGTAATGTCCAACAGAGACAATAATCTGTGGTTCATGAAAGCTTATATATCTATCTTGAATGTCAACTGTACAATAACAGTGGGAGCCCGGTCACAAAAATCACTAATTAGTGTGCCTCACAATACTGCATATGACATAACTTGTCTGTCTGTGAGGTAGACCATTAGGGCAATCAGTCATAGGAGAGAGGTTCTATCCGGCGCTGTGAATTGAACTCCGGGTTAGCTCAGTTGGTAGAGCATTGGCGCGAATAGCCAAAGGTCCTGGGTTCAAGTCCCAGTGCCGGAGGAATATTTCTCCTATAATATTCTCATGTAATGTCCAACAGAGACAATAATCTGTGGTTCATGAAAGCTTATATATCTATCATAAAGCACCCCTCGATGAAAATGAAGCTTAGATGCCCATTCTTTCAATTTCGTAATGCTGGGCAAAGGAATACCAATTTTAGTTCTAATGTGAATATAACATCTCTTGCTTAGATAGCGTATAGTAAAGGCTTTAGTTATATCTTCACTGCTCCATGTGTTTACTTTTTTCTTTTTATTTAAAATCAACTCGATTTGAGCCTTGGAAAATACGCCACTGAGCACATTCTGCACTTCTTCGGATACAGTAACTATAATATCTTTTTTTAAACTGTTACATTCATCAACTAGCCTTTTGTTTATCTGTTCCTGTTCTAATTTATATAATTCAAAATTATCTCTCATTTTCATGTATTCAGTTTTGTAATTTCTTACTTCATCTACATTACTGTTTGCAGCACCTAATTCTACAATATTATTACTATGTACAGTACCTAATTCTACTGCTCCATTCTCATCCACAGCGTTACATTCTTCTAACAAACTGTTAACTATTTCTTTCCTTTCCTTTTGTTCTCTTCTATTGCTTCTTACAGTAACTTTCTTCGATTTTTCACTGGGTAATAGGTTTAACAATGGAATGGCATCTTTGTTGATTGTTTTTTTCTTGGATCCCGATTTCGTAAGTTCACTCCGAAAATCCCTAACAAAGTCTTGTTGATTAAAATGATCAGAGCAAATATAAGACGTCCCCGGGTTAAAACTGTCTTTTCTTTTGCAACGCTCGATCCAAATCTTCCTTATTCGTTCATCTTTTGGAAAACGGAAATATGAAACACCATCTGGTCGAGTTTTGGTTGTATAATATGAATTATTGCATATTGCAACCGCACATCGCATTCCTGGCATGTTGACAACAAACACATCGGCAAAGCGGCATAGCAACACTGGCGCGTGGTTCTGGACTGCAGCTCCGTGGGTATGCAGCCGCGTCATCACAGCGGGTGAGTGGTGGGGGAGAACCGCAGTCCGACCCACGCCTTGACAATCACACTCCAGCAGCCAATAAGCAATCGTCTAGCCACCTGTGATGGCAGCCCTCACCTCCTCCTCCACTACCACCTCCTCTTGCCCCTCTAATAAGCAGTACACCCCGCAGAGAAGTTCTCTGCTTTGGCTGACATTACATTCACTACAATACGGGAAAATTATTCTTCTACTCTTACCAGGCGATTTCAGACGGTTCTCAGGACCATTCTCTAACCTATGTTTATGTTCACTCCTGATTTTCTTTATTGTGCCATAAGGCAGTCCAGAATAAGCAGAAGCTCTTCCTGTCGCATTGTTTATTGACACTACTAAACACCTGTTCTTTTCCTGATCGCAGGTTTCAATAATTCTCGCAACTATTGCCCTAGCCTCACTGTATATTATAGTGTTGGGTTTCCTAGTAGCCATAATTCCTGTTACGAATATTAAACTGCAGTAGTATATGCTAAGGGCAGTGAATTGAAACTAAACGAACTAACGATTATAATAGAACTTAATTGATTTCATAACTTAATAAATATTTATCACTGGAAAAAAAAAAAAAAAAAAAAAAAAAAACACACAAACTCAAAACTCATGGAAACTCTAAATACGTGTGTTTTCTAACACCGGACGATTTCGTTACTGGTCGTAGTTCGTAGCAGCTATAGCGCTAGGAGTGAGTCTGCCTGTCACTGCACTCCCTCTTCCCCGCGACACACGACCGGCCCCTCAGAAACGTCTACAGCAGTGGTTCCCAACATTTTTCAGCTGGCGACCCATCTTTCCTTATCGGAATACCTCCACTGTCCATCGGTCCATGGTGGAGTAAGAAATCTTATTTGTATCATATCCCTTCCTTATGTATATATAATTTACCATCAAATATTGCAAATATATGTAAGCTTATATTTGTTTTTTGGAAGATACAGATTGATTATTGATAAACAATTTGTGTTCTGATTTGAAAATGGTTGACAAAATACAAGCACTTTGTAGCAAAACAGTTATTTATTTAACAATAGATATATGTTTGCAATATATGCAACAAGTGGTTTCATACTCACTAACAAGTGTTCCTAGGTGAAGATAAAAACTACAATTATAAAAGTACACAAAGAACAAAGAAAACAATCAAAACACAATTTGATTTGCTTCGATTTTTCTTATCTTTTCTGATGGTTTATTAGATAATTTCTGGTAGTTTTAGGATCAAGTCGCGACCCACCTGTAATTCCGCGACCCACCGGTTGGGAACCGCTGGTCTACAGCAATGAAAGGGAAAAATATATATTGCGACTCACCCGAGTCCCCCACCACTACCGCGTGGAAAGTAGGGGTTTTGGGTGGGGAGAAAAATAATTTATTTTTCCTTTCTTCTCTTCTTCTCTTCCTTTCCCGTCTCTTTCCTCTCTTCCTCTCACCTCCTCGTCACCCTACCAATCTATCGGAACCCCTAGCGTTATAGCTAGGAGTCTTAACCCACTATGCCACGAATGACAGTTGAGCAGTGAAGAAAGAAAGATTTCATATATAGTTACTAAGAGTGACTTCATGCATTCGCGAGTGTTAACGCAAGAATCGCTTTTTCAAATTTTGAAATGTTTTGTTTGTTACGAAAAGAGTACTGTTGGTGCAAGGGAATTTTTCTGCATCGATTGAGCCATGTTTTATATCATAACACGGCGTTTTTAAAAATTGGGAAATATTATGTAAATTTCGATTTTTTATATTATCAAATCGGTGTTTAAAGATCGTGAAATGTGATGTTTGGTACAAGGGTATTTTTTTAATTGTTCGACATTTTCTATAATTCGTGAAATTTTATTTTGTTTTTTATAATGGTAATTGCAATTATTAGAGCAAGCTGCGGTAGCGGCCGGCATGAGCCATAGCTTCGCGCGAGAAGATGCGCGGTAGGCGGTGAGGGGAAGCGGCCGATGGAAAGGGGAGCAGGGTGAGTCGGAAACTATATCCTTGCCCAATGAAAACTCAATTCTGTACTCCGTATTAAGCGAGCTATGATGTGATGAAGGAAAGCTGATAGGGGGCATGCCGTAAACGTTTACTAATGTAATCTGCCAGTTATAGGTCTGTTCCTAAAGCAGAGTTATGTACTGTCAAATTACCATGACGTGTATGCACATTGTGAGTACGCTGAAAAATGATACTATTCCCATACGTCACGGCAATGTGCGCATGTGTTCATGTGCTTGAATTGACTGGGAACAAATCTTATATAATGACCAGTAGCGGACGCAGAATTTTTTTTCGGGGGGGGGGGATTTGAATAGGTAGAAAGACTTACATACATAATTACCAGTTTATAAAACTGGCCACTGCTCTATCTATCCCCCCAATCCCCCCCCCTCTGCGTCCGTCACTGATAATGACATATAGTTATTGTATGCTACGTCACATGCAATAAGCTTATTATAATTTATTATGGTCGAACAATAATAATAGTATAATTCAACGCCGTACCTGTATTCTTGATTTGGGTAGGAGTCTCATGTGTTGAAGAGACCCGCTTTCGAAGCTCTCTGTACATTGCTTGCCTCAAGTCAGCCAAATCACTATGCACTATTTTATCACTGTTTGTGGAATTTATAACAGACTTCATTATATTCATAGGTCTATAATTAGCATATTCAACGACTTTCTGCTTGCAGACAGCTTTCACTAGGTGCTTTTGAATATCTCTTTCTTTCATTAGCTCATGACAATGAGTATTTGAAATCCTGATAATTTCTAAACATATCGGATCAGTCACTATTGAAGCAGTACATGATTTCATATAACACCTCCACTTGATTTGTTTATTATTGAACACCATAACTTTCCGGTATCTACAATTTTCATATATCACACACTCGTTTCCTTTATTAGTCACTGTTTTAATTAAACTCATACTTATGGTCGTAGTTCGGTTCGAGTCTTAAAAAAAAGTGTGCGTGGAACACCACGCGACAGAAGTGAAACTTGTTTTAATTTTTGGATTTTTTCAATTTTGGATCATTGGATTTTTTCCATTTTGGAATGTTTGACTTTTTAAATTTTGGATTTTTGGTTTTTAAAATTTTTTATCTTTTAATTTCTTTAATTTGGAATTTTTCAATTTTGGATTTTTAAATTTTGAATCTTTGAATTTTTTAAATTTGGAATTTTGGATTTTTTAATTTTGGTTTCTTTAAATTTGGATCTTAGAATTTTTTAATTTTTTGGATTTTTAGAGTTTTTAATTTTTTATTTTTTCAATTTTGGATAAGCCTAATCATTCAGTTGATTGTTTTCTGTGCAGTCCGTTGCGTCACAGCCCCACTAATTTCGTGACGAGCTTGTTCGTAACGCAAGTTTGGGTTAGCTCTCGATTTACTCCTAGCGCGGCTAAAGAAGTTTCACTTCAAAAAACAATCAGGTATTGGTCACCCCAGACATTAAAAAGAACGCTTACCGTTAAGGCGTAAATAACTGTGCAAATTAAAAAGCTACTGTATTTCGTTGCTTCATTAAAATACTTATTCCACTTACAAAGTTATGGAAGTATTGATTAGTTAACGAAAACGCTATTGATCACAAGCGCCAGGTGTAAGGAAGATGGCATATGCGCCAGACACAGGTACTGTACACCGCTCAAAGAACCAATACTGCCACAAACACAGAGCAGCACTACAGAAGTACAGAAGAAGTGGCAGATGCGGATGTGAGTCGTTGCGCATGCTCAGACACCAGTTTAGAAACAATGCGCTTCTGATATGAGACATTTAAAATAGCAAGGAAGGTCTTATGGCCGAGTGCACCATTCTCCGGTTTTCTCAGCCGTTTCGTTACCGTGGTAAACGTAATACCGGGGTATTCTCAAAATCTCTGTGCACCATTGCGAAAATACCGCGGTTTGCTAATGCTTGGAAATATTGCGGGTACTCTGCTCCGAATCCATTTTTCCATTGATGGTTTCTTCCATGGCCGCTAGGCTCTCTCTCTCTGCACGTCTGCCAGTCACGGTGGCTCCCTAGTAGGCTATTGGTTTTCCAAATTCAATGGTCCCATTTACTTGTAATCAATACTTTTAAAAAATGTATTTTCTTCTTGTAATTTACTTCTGGAAATAAAATTGTAATTGTTACAATTTAGTAGTCGTTAGTATCATTCTAGTATCATTCTCGCTTGCTATATCATCACTGCTGTTTTCGCAACTAATATCCAAATTAGAATTAATATTAACAAAAGGTTATTCAATGTTCCTAAAAATATTCTCATTGATGTTTTTTGTTTGTTCATTAATAATTTGGGCTTGTGCCCAAAACAAACCAAAAACAAGGAATCTTTAGGTACTGCCATTTTGTAAAGTAATTGTAAATGTAATTGTAATTTTACTGATTACTTTATGAAAAAGTAGTTTGTAATTGTAATTAAGTAAAATATCTCTTAGGTAATTGTAATTCAACCCAATTACTTTCTTTTTGTATTTTTCCCATCACTGTCTATTACCGAAAGCAAGTATTTTCACATGCATCTTACTGATTCTACTTCCTCTATCCAGCTAAGTCTGAATTTTATTTGTGAACTTCTAAGCCCAGTTTGCATAGTTACATTGACATAAAATAGTTACAGCTTATGCAACATATTTAGGCGTTTTTGAAGTAATCAGTTTGAAGAATATCGGCATGCTATTAGAATTAGCCTAACTGTCAACGATGGCAGAATAACAATATAGAAGTTGTCATGTGTGTGCAAATTGGCGCATGTTGAACGAGGCGGGGGTGACTCCCAAAATATAGCCCAGGGCGCAGATCAAATTAATCCGGTATTGCATTTAGTCACAACTTCTACCTGTTGTTAGAAAAAATGCCCAAAACTGATTTATAACTAATACTTTAAAAATCTTACATTTTGGCGTGGTCCGGATCCCCAGGACCTCCTCTGAAATACGTCCTTGTCCTCATTTTGTTTATGGTTTTAAAAAAGGCATAATCCCAGTACTGGACACATTCACGCAATATGTACGTTTGTGCGGGCGATGTGGTTTTGTTTTGTGCGAGCAGGATGACCAACTGTCCTTCCACATTGAATATCAGTACCAGATTCTACTTTAGTGACAGTTATACCCTGTGAGAGTTAGCTTGTCTCACTAGTCATAAACCTACCCAATACTACCTGCTTCTGTAAAGGGCATTGCCAATTTCAAGGCTATTATGCTGCTTCCTCAGCTATTGTGTTGCTAAGATTTTGAGGGTGTTAGTTCAGAGATTTACATCAGTTTGTTGAAGCTAGTGTGCAGTGACGGATCTATGCAGTAGTGAAGTATCTTTTTTCAAGTTTATATTTTATTTATATTAAATTCTTATTTAGCCCATATACCGGTATAAACGAAAATATGGAGGCTCTGTATATTTTCTATAGTCTAGTCGCGTTATTTATGCTGTTAATTATAATAATACTTGCTGGTGTTGGCAAACAAGGAAAACCTTTACAGTCGGATGCTAGGGAAATAGTGTGCAATGTTCACAAGTTCTTTGAAGGAGAGTTTGATGCGTTGAAGAATGGAAAAGAAACATTATCCGTAGCAAAAGTGTTAGAAAGAACTGCTTGTGCGACTGGAGTTTCAAAGAGAACGGTTTCCCGTATTTTAAGTGAACATAAAATGGCGAAACAGACTGGTACTAGATTGGGAACGCCTGGAAAAATGTGGCCCAATAGGACCCCAAAGAAAACAATAATAGATTCGTTCACCAAATCCGCTATTCGTCGTACAATTTATCAGTTATACGAGTCACATTTTTTGCCAAGCCTAAATGATATGAAGGAGGCATTAAACAAGGCGGGATTATTTGACGGCAGCAAGTGGGCTCTCCGCGAAATATTAAAAAAATGAAATTTCGATACGTGAAAAACAACAAAGGAAGGAAAATGATGATGGAAAGGAGCGACATTGTTGTAAAACGATTTAATTATTTGAGAAAAATGAGAGATTTGCGTAATTCACTGCGCCTGTTCCGTCTGGCATTTCGTGTCTGGCCGGATTTGAGGCATCAGCTGGGTTTCGCGAGGTCATTCGCCGTGTTGCTATGGCAACAGGCTTGTGACTTCGCTTGTTTTATTTTCTTGTTGTGTCTTCAATATAATTTTAAATATGTTTACTTATCTGTTTGTTCTTTCTCCCATCAATTCTCATAAGATATAACATTTGACTGTCGCATCTTTCATTTTTTGGATAGTCATGTTATAATCTCCAACCCAAAGTTTCAGTCTGATTATTTTTTAGTATATTTTATTCATAATTTTGTGTTTTTAAAGAAACAATTCAGTTTTAAAGTAATGCTATTAATTCTCTTATTTATGTTCTAGTATTTTAATGTAACTTAATTGATTTATTTCCAAGATTAATTATTTATTGTTTTTCTTGGCCAATGGGATTCTTGCTTTACGTCACATGTCGTGACGTCTGTCATTCTTGCTATTCATTCTTATTCTCTCGTTCGAAGCTTTCGCCAGGCTAGTTCTCAGTTCAGAATTCTGAATCTAGTTATTATTGTCGAGTTGGGAATTTGAAGTTTCCCAGCCCTAGTTATTGCAGAGACGCAATGTAATACGTTCTTCAAAGTAATTTATTTGTGATTCAATTACAAATGTGTGAAGCCAAGTTTTTTACTTCCCTGATCAAACCGTATGGACTTGAATGCGTAACTCATTAAGTAAAAGGATTTACTGTAAGTACTGCTGTGAAGTGAATATTTCAGAGTGCTTAATTTTAGTTGCAGTGTCGAAGCAACATTTAAAGGTTCTTATTCTCGGTCGAAGCAGCAAGTCGACCTTAAAATAATTTGCTGATAGTGCGCATTCACTTCAAGAATAGTGCAATTCTTTCTCAGTCGTTTGAGCAAGCGCGACTATAAAAATTGCTCTGCTCTGGTCCTCCGAGCTATTCATCAGTCTTATAAGGCATGCATGCCTTATTTTCCAGAAGGAGCTTACTAAGTCGTCTCCCCTTGACTTCATCAACATTTCATCTTCTTCGGCACCGCTAGGAAGAGGAATTTATTTGTAAAGCAAGATACAAAATTCCATCTTGTATTTAAAAGGGTCTGCTTATCATTTTGTCCATTGTGCTCTTTGTATCTTTCAAGGGGCTCAATAAATATATTTTAAATTTGACTTAGTGTAGCATCCTTCAAACCGGAGAGGTTTCCCCGTGTCCCTATTTCGCCTGCGAGCTACCGTGGGAGCGGGAACAGCGCCCAATTATCTATTTGGACGAGACGTGGATAAATGTTAACCATACAAAAGGGAAAATATGGATGTGTGAAGATTCTGATGGAGAGTTCGAGTCACCGCTGTGTGTTCCCTTAGGTAAAGGCCAAAGATTTATAGTCCTGCATGCTGGATCGGAGTGTGGATTTGTCCCAAATGGGTTGTTGTTATTTAAATCGAAGACAACAAATAAAATTACCATGAAGAAATGGAAGGAAACGTTTTTAAACATTGGTTTGTGAACACGCTCCTTCCTAACATACCTCAAAATTCAATTATCGTAATGGACAATGCGCCATACCATTCAGTAGAATTAAACAAAGCTCCAGTTTCCTCCACTTTGAAATCAGTTATGCAGGAATGGCTACGTCAACGTGAATGTGATTATGATCCTCGTTCTACCAAGCCCGTTCTGTATGAAATTATTAAAGGCGTTAAAGACAAATTCAACCTACGAAATTGATACAATTGCTGCACAACATGGGCACACAATTTTACGTCTGCCACCATATCACTGCGATCTAAACCCCATCGAGTTGATATGGGGGCAAATAAAAAATGACGTTGCAAAACATAACACAGCATTCAAAATTAACAATACAGAAACTTTGTTTAAAGCTGCAGTAGAAAAGGTGACTGCTGAACACTGGAAAAGGGTTTGTGAGCATGTTCGTGGTATTGAAGAATTATATTGGAAAAGAGACGGCCTCATGGACGAAATGTTGGACAGTTTTGTGATTAATTTAGAAGATTCGGACTCAGATGATTGTGAGAGTGATGACTCGGAGTGTGGAGATTCTTCTCTCTTAAACCCCCAACAATCCGCCACCGTGAGTCTGGATGGCATCTCGCCCCTTCCACCATCGCCACAGGAGGGTGAGTACTAGCTCTTTCTCTTTTCAAAATATCTTTTTCTCTCTCATTTTTTCGAGAGACAAGATAACTCAGACAGGGTATATGTTAGATTAGATTGGTTACGTTAGGTCAGGCCACGGAGGAAAGGCCAACTCAGGTGCTTCCACCGCGCAGGCGAGCACCGGTGTAGCACCAGAGGCAGCTCCACAGGTCTAGCCAGCGTTCAGCTTATGAAAACATTATTAATAACAATTTTGTGAACACATAAACACACCATTTATTCTCTGCTTATATTGTGTTTGTGAGCATTTAGAATTGAAGTAGATTGTTAACATAGTTTAGCAGCATCTAATTTACCAATATTTCGTACAATCGATTTGGCAATAGAAATTCAAAGTACAGCCTCTAAGGCAACATCAGACAGAGAACTCCTGGTTTTACTTTGATTTAAATTCGTAATTGAAAACATCTGTTCGCATGCATAAGTTGTCTCGAACACTGGCGTAAGTTTTAAGCAAGTGCGTGAAGTCTGGGAAATTTCTGTGGATGAATGAAATTGTAAAATGAAAGCAAATCCCCGGTGTAGTAGTAGTACCTGTACTTTTATCACCTCTGTTTGGAAACATGATGGTGATTTCCAGGACAAAATATGGCGTCATAAATATTCAAGTTGAGGTGCCATATAATCAATTTCTTTGAATGGGCCTTGCATTCATCGTGCAATTTCTGTAACAACGTCTGATGCTATCAGAAGTTTTCGTAAATAGACAAATTTAATGATTTTAATGAAGGAAAATTGTCAACATTTCCGGCTTTAAGTTGATCTTTAAATAATAAATTATGCATTTTGAAAGCCTTAATTCTGTCACA
The DNA here is from genome assembly GCA_964059195.1 of Ectobius pallidus. Classification (NCBI taxonomy): domain Eukaryota; kingdom Metazoa; phylum Arthropoda; class Insecta; order Blattodea; family Ectobiidae; genus Ectobius; species Ectobius pallidus. The sequence goes on from CAXKWD010000004.1 coordinate 100,135,774, forward strand.
CATGGTGCTAATTAACGAATTTCTCCCTTGCAACTAAATATTTAAATCATTTAAATAAGACGTTACATCCACCAAGAAAGCGAGGTCAGCTATCCATTGTGCTGTCTGACGCACGCACATGCAGTAGCGACATGCGGAAGGAGAGCACCGGGCTGCCGTTGAGTGCTGCGATGGTGCGCACCAGCGCAGAGTGCTCGAGTTGGAAAGGCCTGCGTTAGGTTATGCATACTGAATTCTTACGTTTCGAAAATGTGCTATATTATAATCTCTCTTGAGGTTTGTCGTGTTCGTCAACCTGTTTACCCAGAATTCTAGCTGAAGTGGTGATTTGACGTCATAGCTCTAACGTCCAATCACGAAAATCTTATACAATTCCAGGAAGTTAGCATGGCAGAGGTTTCGCTACTGTTCGCTAGATCGTCTTATAAAAGAAAGTGTATCATTTAGGGCCAAATCATTCGCCAAGGCAACATATTCTCTTCACAGAATTATGTTTAACAAAATACGTGTGATATTTTGTGTTTTATGAAGAGAATGTCGGCTTTAAAAAATGGGTCCAGGATAAGAGGAATTTAAAAACACGAAAATACTACCACTTATTTCTTAGAGGCATGTAATATTTACTTTATAATGATACGCACCATTTACATTTTAATTTTAGAAAATATAATTAAAAATTAGTAAGGTTTAAAATTATTTTCAAAAGCCTTACACTTGGCGATTTGAAAATTGCAGCCGAAATCGGACTCCTTATAAAAATAATGAACATAACACTCAGAAAAATTAGATAAAGATATAAAATCAGAGAAAACATAAACAATTTCAAAGTATAATATGACAGTTACAAGTTTTAGTTTTTAAAAAGAGGAGCTAGGCCTACCATAGGAAGACAAAAGTGAACCCTCTGCAAGATCTTTACCCAAAATGCTAGGTCTGCCTCTTTTTGTTTTTGCAGCTTCTTCAGGTGTACCGTACTTCATGTTGGACAACCTCATAAGTGTTGTTTTTGGAACATTAAACAATTTACTGGCCTTGTTCCAACCCATCTTCTTTTTCCGAACCGCGTCAATAGCTTCAGTCATTTTAGACGGACTCCACTTTCTTTGATCAATCTTCCCCATTACTGTATCCTCTTGGAATCTGCAACAGAATTCCAAAAGAATAAGCGTGTGTACTAATACAGGCAGACTTTAAAAATAAAATAATAAGGGGTTCAATTTAGGCAACTGAAGGGAGTCCGGTTTTTCGCGACTATAGCTTACTATTTTGTCAACTCAATAGAGTTTCTAAAAGAAATATATACATGAAACGGTATAGTGATAAACATTAACCTTAAACCTTACCATTTAAGAATCTAAGTAGATCGAAAGGCTTACCTGACAATATCTAGGAGAAATAGTGAAAAATGTAGCACAATATAAAAACTTTTTCAACCGTCAAAACATGTAATGGCGGACTGTTCAGCAACAGTGAAGCGGACGACGCGACGAGTGCGCTTCGCTACAAAGTGATAGAAGCCTAAACTAATATTTACACTGGGTCCCGGTAGAGTTCAGGAGAATGCAGAGCCAGAAGACAGGGGGTCCGCTTTAGGGGGAGTCCGGTTTTGGGCACTTTCTTCTATCAGTCTTTCTTTCTATCTTATATTTTAGCCTACATTTCGTCATCTGAGTATTGGAGTGTACTGATTCCACTTTTCCCGAAAAATGATATAAAGTACACTACGAACTTTTAGTTTAGGTATATATCATATGCATACACTGCGAAACCAAATTTCCACCTCTAATCAGTACAGTGTCTGTAACTTTATCTTTCGTTTTCTCAGATGGACATTCTACACTCCAATACTCAGGCGACGATTTATTTTTTGATTAATTTAGTAATTTCTTTGTCATGACCGGTTTGAGCAAATAATTTATCAAATTCCCAACTCTTCAACTTTATGCTGTAGTTCAAACTTTGAACGTAACTAACGTATTTTTCGCATCATATTGAAACCCCGCTCAACAAACGCACTAGATGGCAGAACCATTTTATTTTAATCCAGATGTGTTCCGGTATCGGGTACTGGTAATAAGTTGTAAAAAAAATACGAGAACACACAAAAAAATAAAGATTACGAGGGCAAATACAAAAGATTCGCCAGGTTTTAAGCAGCGGCTGCGTGAAAAAGAAAATATAACTAGAATAATGTATCGTACATCAAATAAACAGAAATTATCCAAGTGATCCGCAGGCCTGAGTTCGATATCAGTTACGTCCTCGGATTATTCTGAGATTGGGAGATCTGGAACGGGATGCACTCAGTCTCGCGAGGACACTTGAGAAGCTACTTGATAAAATAAGGTTACAACAACCAACAATGGCAAAGGGTATATGCATGCTGACCATATAACCCCAATCCTGCCATCGGCCAAAGTCGAAGAACAAAGGTAGTGATACAGCTATCGGGTGTGGGCCTTGTCCACCATGGTATGTCGCGCCACAGAGTTAGAGTTGTTTTACTTTGGAACAAACATATAGGCATTAAAAAGCAAATAACTTGCATAAAATGTTTTTATGTTTCTAATACCTTTATTTGCTATCCCCTTATATCCGCTATTCCCTTTACCCAGACAACAGTCTATTTTAAAATAAAGTAAAATTATACTAAACCTACTTTAAAAAGATTAAAATGAGGATAGGGGTTAAGCAACTTAAAAAACAAACAATTTTGACATAAAATAATTTTGAAATCGACACACAGACCTCGATAAAGTACCTACTGTTCCCCCAAACCTTTTCCTCATTATCACCAATCCCGAAGAAAACATTTTTAAAACATGTATAGTATCGGGCTGAATTTCTGCTGCTCCTTACAGCTTTACTTACTTTCTTACTTACTTACTTACTTACTTACTTACTTACTTACTTACTTACTTATTTACTCAGTCAAGACAAGCAAGCTAAAGTTTCAGAACATCAATGGGTTGTATAAGCACGGAGAGGGGGGAGCCGGAATATTACGCGAGAAAATAGGTAATTTTAATTATCTAGGTAGAGAAAGTTGTAGGAGGGTTCCAAGAACCGGAATCAGACACGAGAATATAGTAAATTTAATAATCGAGACTGTAGAGAAAGTTATGCAAGAGTTCCTAGAGAGGCAGAACACAAACATACTTAAAGTTGTAAAAGTGTGCTTGTGAATTTAGTATATTCGAAATTAGCAGCGAATAATTATAAAATTAAGACATTCCTCTTTTGACTGTGTTGGTGCACTCATCTCATGCGACACAAAACTATAGTGTGATGCAGCGGTGTACTGTACTATATTCCAAGATTACCCAGTACCGGTAATATAAATACATTACTTTAAAAATGACTCACCAGTAATGCTGGATTGACTTATACCGTGACGAGTTTTCCACCTCGAAAACCAGCCATCGGATCCAATAAAATCGTCTGTCCCATACAAATCTTCATAGAACTTCTTAGCTTGAGCTCTGATGACCGGTCCAGATAGTGGTACCTCTTCACTCCGTTGTGCTAAGTACCACCTGTATAAGCACTCATCAAGATCACTATCTTTGCCTAATTTAGTTTTTTTTCTTCGCAGTCCGATTTCACTTTCAACTGTGTCTACGAAATGCCTAAGTTTATCTTCATCTTTCATCCACCCTCTAATTGTTCCTTCCGGGACACCACACTCACGCGATAAACTTGCTTTGGTTTCCCCGTTTTTTACACGACCGATAATTTTTAGTTTATCTCCTACTGAGTATGCTTTTCGCTTCTGCGACATTTTGTATTCTGAATCCGCGACTTGATACCCAGAATGCGTGATTCAGACCAACATTATATTTCAGCTTTCCTAGGTTTCAAGAATTTCTGGCAGGTGCAGCATTTTTGTCTATTGTTTCCTTGTCCTGTTGCTTCGGTGAAATCCTTTGGAATGCAGTGGCAACGGTCACCTAGGGGATGTGGTATGACGCGTGAAACGTACTGCACAACCGCTCTTTGCAGAATGTTTACTGTTTTATCTCAACTACCAAAAAATGAAAAATTAAAAGCCACGGTATCCTTACTGGGATCATACTTCCTCCGCGTTATATTATATTCGAATCCGCGGTATTTTGAACCGCGTTATTTCGGGATTATGGTGATTTAACCTAATTATCTTTCTTCAGCATGTCCTACTTCTGTAACTTTTCGGAACTATCCTTTCACCACCCTTCTTCACATTTAAAAGGTAAAAGCTTCTTTATTTTAAAACTATTAAGTTGAAATTCTTTCTGCACGTTCTTTCAAGTATGATTAACAAAGAATTCTGGTTATTTGTGTATAAGTATGTTATTTCAAATTTAAAAATAATGTTACATTAGGTTAAGAAATATTTGAAAGTTAAGTTTTATGAAATTAATTAGGATAATTTCTTTCTTTACACTAAGGGAACATAATGATCTAAAATATGGTTCCTCATCTTTTTCCTACATGTAAGTTATGAAGACTACCGTAAAAAAACTAGACCATTTATTTATAATTTCATGGGAAGATTACATACACACCACACATTTACTTTATTACGCATTATCACGTACTGTATTGGCTTAAAAATTTACAATATGTTTCTGATATAAATTAAAAAATATAAATACATTAAATTATGTCGAAAAAGCTGAACTTACGCATAGGGCCTCACAAGACTGCTAGATAAAGGCTGCTATTTCTGCGGGCCTATTCCAGTATTATGTCAGGTTGAATATCCAGTGAAAATTTAAAAAAAAAAAGAGAGAGAGAGAATGTAGTTACTCTCTTACTACAGTATTCCGATGTTGATTTTATACAACAAATGACACAACACTTTATTCACCGTCAAACACGGTCAAAATGATGGCACAATCCTGCATTTTGTGCAAAATGCTTGATCATCTGTGGGCCGCTTAATGCACATTTACATCCGCTCGCTCCAAGTTATTGACCCTCACTGCGAGCAGAGAATTTTTACTTCGACCTTACACTGCCTAGATAGATGCTCAGCTGCATGAGCCAGTATATTATCAAACGCAGTAGAAGCTCCATATAACGCGGCTGTCATGGGACATACCTTGCCCCCGCGTTATAGCTTGACCGCGGTAAGTATAGGCTATGTATGTATGCATTTATTCACCAATTGGATTTACAGGAAATCATGGTCTCGTAAAAATTCTTACACTAAGCGTAGTTGAAATATAATGAAATTAATGCAATCCTACAAACTATAAAATACAATAATTCCGGGGTGCGAGGGCAAAGAGAGTTAAGTCCACTTTCTTGTTACTGAGAATTAGAGTGACTTAACACACTATACCAGCCCAACATAGCTTTAGAGATGGATGAACCCATGAGGCACACATCCATAACTACCATACGTTTCTGAATATGACTTACTGGACTTAACACAAATGTAGAGAACATTTTTATTTATAACTCTATGGACACATCTCAAGTTTTTAGGATGGTGGACTTAACTCTCTTTGCCCGCGCACCCCGGAATTAATATAAGCTAAGTATAATAGTCGGCCGTCGGTGGTCTAGAAGCAGCGTGCCCGCCTCTAGATCCGATCGCGGGATCAAACCCGGCCGCGGTCGATGGATTTTTTAGGACGTAAAATCCTGGGCACAGAGTCCTCCGGGAGGGACTTAAGCTGGGGACCCGAGTCGTAGATTTACAACACGTAAAGAACTCAAGCCTAAATTAGAGCCTCTGGACAAAATTTCTCGGCCCTTTCTCGTCCAAGTAATACCTTTGTTTCCGGAGGGGGGTTGCGAGGCTTACCACCTGTCCCTCTGCCCTCTCGGAAATAAGCGTAACAAAATTCACATAGGTAATAGAAACCTCCACTTGGAGGCCCTTCGCCCAACATAGGGGATATTTTCTTTCTTTCTTTCTTTCTTCTTCGTAGTTTTACCTCTCCCTTTTTAGGATTTAAGCGACCTTACAGGGCCGCGACCTGTCGGGAGAGGGATTACCTTTGGATCACATACATACTTTTTTGACCAGACAAGGACATGGAGGGCCTCCCCGGATGAGTGATCAGCCCAATGCCAGAGCCACCTCCGAGACAACACGAACATATAGGACGATACACACCATTCACACACACACTCACTCGGAACATGGCGAGGATGAGGATGAAGATGATAATGACGGCCAGATGATATCCGGGGACCACAAGGGCCTAAAGTTACCTGACATTTGTCTCACAGGTGAGGGAAAACCCCGGAAAAAACCTCACCTAGGTAACTTGTCCCGACCAGGAATCGAACCCGGGCCCGCTGCGTGAGAGGATTGAACGCATCCCCTGAGCCACAGCGGTGGACACACATAGGGGATATAAATAATAATAACAACAAAAATAATAATAATAATGTAAGCGTTTATTACAGTAATTCACTTTTTACAAATTCCAATGCAAACAATCGCATGAACAAATAATATAAATACAAAATAACACAAACAAACTAAATGTATTCCTCACCCTCCACACCCGCTCTCCAATTTGTCGCTTTTTCAAACCTGAGCTGTCTCGTCTTCATTAAAAACTTTCCAATGCCTTCCTCAACGTTATTGCCCGTCAGTAATGGGCCATTCAGATAGAAAATTAACCGTAAACGTAACGTAAACATAGAAGTTTGGGGCCATGTTTTTCAATGTGACCATTCACAATGCATCACGTAAACGTGAAACTTAAACGTAAAATTAAACGTAACGTAGAACCTTGCAAACACCAAGCTTCTGCGTTATGTTTATGCGAAAAATAACGATACAACCAATCAGAGAACAGAACAGGAGACGGAAGTGGAAGTAGCCGTCTGTATGAGAAACTCGTCATTATGATAAATGGCATCCATTATATAAAGATGCGGTATTGAAGGAAAATATAAGAACATTAGTTCCCCGAGATATGAACTACAGCTCATATAATATTCTGTTAATTTTTATATGTCTGCATAGGCTTGTATGATTTAAATTTTTAATGGCCTACACATGTTTAATAGAAACATGAAAGTATTTTCGTCTGCTGCAGCCATTTTATCAGCTGTTCAAGTTCTCGTTTGTGATTGGTTGTTATATACGTTTAAGTTTTCATTGCGAATGCTCAATGCCGTGCTAAAGTCTGCGTTTAAGTTTACGTTCTTACGTTTACGGTTAAGTTTCTATCTGAATGGCCCCATGACTCCAAACATTTTCGTTGCTCTCTATTTGATTCCATAAAAGATACTGGTAAATATTTTTCCCTCCAATTTTCCAAACGTGAAAGTGGAACTTGTCGATTGCTTTTTGTATAAAAACTAGGGCTGTACCGATTAATCGATTAATCGGGCCGATTTATCGATTAAATATTTAATCGTCGATCAATTACATTTTCCGATTAATCGGTTTAGTCTATTTCTGAAAAACGTTTTTCGAGAAATGGGTCAAATGACCAAACTCCTTTGTCGGTGCCGAGTTAGAGAGTTTTTAGTGCTGCCGGTATTATTGTAAACAAGCTACGATCGTGTCTTGAACATTCAAATGAAAACAAACTCGTGTGTCTCAAGTCTTGGTTGGAAAAGTAACCGGGAATGTAAGTTTTGTATATATTTTTCACTAGTTAACTAATAATGGTATTCATTAATTCAGGATTTCTTCTGATTATCTGTAGTGTAGTAGTTATTAAATGTTTAAAACAATATTGAATGTACACTTTGGTTTTTTTTAAATACCGACCTGTTTGTCGATTAATCGATTAAAGCCAAGCGTTAACTCGATTAAAAATTTTAATCGATTTTCAGCCCTAATAAAAACGTGTACATTACTGTTAGTGTAGCCTTCTATTGCATCTGATATGAAAATATAAATTCTGAGATTTCTAAAGAGCCAAGTTAGATTGACGGCCACGAGTAAAAATTGTGACAATAGCGTTGCCAATTTAATAGGCTACATAACTTAACGTATGATAATTCTCATATTTAAAATAGATTACGAGCCTCTCTGCCTTATATTCTGCTATGTCATGCAATGAAATATTCTTAACAATAGGCCTATATTGTCTCATAACTAGCAATGAAAATCATGTAACGATGGTCTAGCGTACCGATAATAAAAGGAATAAGAAAGAACGAGGAATGAGAAGAAAAAAGAAAAAGGTCTAATCGAATCTCAAGTTTCCAACTTTTTAAACTATTCTGTACAGGAAATGGTAAGTTTTTGTGTTGTAAACATATTTTAATATTTTGATTTTTAATACGTTTTTAATATGACGGTATAGGTTAAATGTGCATCTGATATAGAAAATAAATAATATTTAAAATGTCTGCGAATACACACCAGATATATCAGTGTTTATCACGTATATCAATTAGCATTTTACTGTCTGAACCCTAGAGGTATATTCTTTTAGTTACTTTGAATCATATCCAATCGCCAAATTAGCAGCACTATACATAAATATTCATAATTATCTTCACAACATTTTGTATGTCGGGAACAAAGTAATGTAGTTAATAGCTGGCATTTCTCACAGTATTTGTCATCTAATTCTTCCTTCTTTTCGAATTATATAGCGGCTATCTTCTGCAATTTTTCTTTAAGATTTTTCACGCAAATATATTCTGGAAGTGTATACAAAGAAAAGCGCTTAGTAGCGCCTTACCCGCTACAAAAATAGAAAAGTTCGAAAGTATTTTTCAATCTGCTAAGATGAAATGCCATTTAAAACCATGGTGACAGCAGACAGTGGCGGACGCAGGGGGGGGATAGGGGGGTTACATCCCCCCCCGAAATTTGAAAAAAGTACTCCAAGTGGCCAGTTTTATAAACTAATTGTACATGTAAGTTGATTAATTTTTTTTAGTATTCTTTCTACCTATTCAAATCCCCCCCGAAAAAAATTTCTGCGTCCGCCACTGACAGCAGACAACTGGGAAAACAAGTGACGAACGGCTAGCGCTTGAGCGCATGCCACCTAGAGCAGTAGAGACATCTGCTGGTTCTAGTTCGCTACATCCCTATCGACAACGCGACGCTACGAGGCGTGACCCGACAGCCGCGTGGCACAGCAGTAGAGACGCAGTTCCTCGCGTCACGCGTCCATGTCTCACGTGCCTTCAGTACTCTGACAAAGGTTTTGGTGTCCAGTTGTGCATTTCTCCTTCATTCCATTAGCACATTTTTTATTTACGATGTTAATCGAGGAAAAGCTGATAGAGGCGGTAAGAAAACATCCAGAACTGTACGACACGAACAATCCGAGTTATGCGAAAGCTAAGTTGAAAACAAGAATTTGGAAGGACATCGCAAAGGAGCTGAACTTGAAAGACGGTAAGTAAATAAATTTATTGAACCATTTTATAATTAATAATATCCACTATTTTAACCTTAATACCAATCCTACAATCATTCTAATTTTAGTAGGTGAAACGGTAATTTATGCCGCGCACAGGTTTTCCTTCCACTGAATAATGAAAGACCCTTGCACCGAACATAATATGTCACAACTATAAACAACAAAACAACATTTCATAATAAAAAAAGACCCTTGCACCAAAAATCATATTTCACAATTATAGGAGTGGAAGTGGGGGACTCGTGTGCGACATAAAATGCCTTTTTCCCGATTTTTTCTAGTTTACTCATCCGACACCCACAAACAACTCATATGCAATTTTAGAATAAATCAATTTAACTAAGCTCTGTATCTGCTAGCAGAATTTATCAGAAAATATAATTGCAATACAATAATTATTAATAACACAGTGTTTAGTAACCAAGATTTTGAGGGGAAAATATGATTAGAATTGATCTGGGTAATAAACAAAAATAAATAGTAATAATAAAAAAATAAACGAGTTAAACTATTCCAAGAACCAGTGTACCCAGAATCCATTAATGGTAGGCGTTTAATTCTCTACTTCCCCATTTGTTTTCCCTCTTGTACAGAAATCTCTAAATTAATTTTAAAAATACACACAATACATAGGCCTACATACGTTGATAAATTAAAAATGCTGCACTTCTTTAAAAATATAAAAATGTATGGAGTTAAAAATATTCACATGAAGGAAGTAAAGATTTGAAAAATTAACAGAGTTTTGAAACGCTTTATTTAAATATAACAATTATCACAGGTGGATGGACGGTGTGCTGGAAGATATCAAAGGACTAAAAGTTAAAAAATTTGTGGATGGTCGCCAGGAACAGAGAAGCCTGAAAGAAAATTTTAAGGGAGGCCTTGACCGACCTGGGTTATTGAGCCAGACATGATGATGGCTATTTCAAGTTAATCATTTTCCTTATTTTTAAAGTAAACTCTAAAGAATATAGGTAATATATTATAGTAATACCAACTAACAATAAGCTAGAAATTTCCAAGCATCGCTGCCATGGAACTGCTCTTCAATAAATTGTCGAAATATTCAGTGAACTGTTCCCTCACTCTGAAAGCATTTGATGCATTTCTAATATTGCTACCTCGTACTGAAAGTACTCGTAATTGATTCCGTGGCAATCCTTCAATATCATCCGCATCTTCATTTAAAACCAGTAGGCCTACTAATGGCCTTAAATAGTTGTGCAAAACGTAAGTTGCCTTAACAACGTCCCTCACTGTGTCAACTTTATTTTCAAAGGGTCTTCTGTGAAACCACCCGAAATTATATTAGTGAGATAAAAGAAATCAAAGACGTCCAAAATTAATTTGAAAATTCTTAATCTATAAATATGTAAAATTAAATAGTCATTATTAATTCCTATTCGTTGCTGAACAATTTTTTGTAAAATTACTTATTGAATAATAAAATGTAAAAATTACAATTGAAAGATAGAAATAGACTATTTCGCTCCACAATATCTTCTTTTTTAATGGTACTTCTTGATTACTCTCTACGCCCCACCACAATTGCTTCCACAAACATGCTATATTGCATTTGTAATTTTGTTGCAGGGGATGAAACAAAAAATATGTGGCTGAAATTGAGAGGTGGTTTTCGAGATGCTCGGCGACGCCATCAAAAGTGTCTCAAAAGTGGGGCTTCTCCTCAGAACATCAAGCCGTGGAAATATCAAAGACAAATGTCTTTCCTTGAACCATTTACTTCAAGTGGACCATGGGAAGGAAATGTAGTTGACGGCAGTGATGACCAATCTCAGCTTCCGTCAGAGCCATCAAAAAATGAATATTTGGAGATCCAGGATGTGGGATTTGTTTGTGGTGAAAGTGAATGGTCGTCTCAGCTGGATCCGGGTGGAAATGCTGTTCCAATCGATGAAGGAAACAATGGAGTTGAGCAGCCCCTAATTAGGGATGAAGGACGCGATGATGATGGAAGCAGGAGGCGAACGGAATTGTTAACCCCAGCTGCAAATCCAACTCCGTTGATTCCCACAAAAAGAAGAAAAACTAACAGCGATTTCCGTGGTATTCTTGACCGATCGATCAAACAACGAGAAGAGAGGGTACCGGTACGACATCGGGCGGAAGAGGGGACAAAATTGTTAGAAGAAACGAAAAACACTGACGACTCTCTGTTTAACTTTTTCATATCAATGTACCAATTGACGAAAACTATGCCCCGCCTTTACCAGCATAGGGTCAGAGCCGAAGTTTTTCAGGCAGTGTCTGATGCAGAGGCAGAAGTTATGAACATAACTTTTAACCGGTCTCCCTCTACAGCTTCTAACGAATCAAGTCCATCTATACCCGAGACGAGCTAAGAAGGGAACCTGAAGTAAACAGAAACCAGTATGTCTGTCTCACTCTTAGGTCATACGAGTAATGTGCTAGAGTGAGACAGATATACTAATGTTTGTTTACTTGAGGTATCCTTCTTACAACAGAGACTTTAGTATTGCCACACATTCTCCTTGCCCAACCTCACATCAATCGCCGAACACTTCATCATGTACACAACATAAAACACTAATATTCCATGCACATCAGATGGAGTGAGACCCTGAAAATCTACCAAACGATTCCAGCCAACCTAACAGTTCCAGTCTGACGACTTTTATCACCAACTATCAGTGTGATAATGAACTTTTTTTATAAGATAGCTGAATTTGTTAATAAAATATTTAAAAAGGGAGGCAGAAAGAAGATCAGAATGCAGAATCGCTGCGAACCAATTCAAGGATTGAAGGCTAAAGAAGAAGATTTTTGTTAATTAATTAAAACAGTGTTTATGTATGCCCTGAATTTTGAAATAATTTTAATAAAATGTTTGGCGTTTGACATTAAAGTCAATAATATGTCTTCCTAAAGTCATAAAATAAGTGAACAATTTTAAGGTACCGGTATGTATAACTGGGATGCTAGGACCTGAACCAAACACGCACAGATAGCTTATCGTCCGCCGATAGCAATGGAGTAAGAGCAGAAGAGAATGCATATACTGTACTATTCATTCCAAACGACGCGGTTCATAATAACCAGGGCCCGGATTCTATTTAGTCATTTTCATGTATTTACATTGAGTGTATTAACGTTTTTCGTCGCTAGCGGTTCTCTCATTGAAGTGTTGTTTGTTTAATGCAAGAAGGAAAAGTGTTATGTCTCAGTCGGAAATGAGAATCAAAGAAACGCCAAAATTTTGTATTATATTAGGGCCTACTATTGTTAGAGTGTATAGATTGACTTGGCACCCTCAATAAACAACGATATAATCCGGCAGACCACAAAAGGAAATGCCGAATTTTGACTCGCCAGTGCCTCAGTGCCAGTATAAATTTCCGTGACAAAAGAACATTCACAACATTACAGTTATTTACAGTTTTTACATTTATGTTCATTTTAGTCTATAACTTTGTGTGTACAATAATAATTTTTTATAAATAAAATGTTAGTTTTTAGGTAATTTTTTATAATTATTAAGTCATTTTCTTTAAAATTTAGGGTCATTTTATAGGTCATTTTTCAAACAATTTTAGGTCATCAGAATCCGGGCCCTGATAATAACTATAACCTATATACATTCCACACTATTTCCCTACTCTGACTGTGAATCACTTTACTACCACCAACCTTTTCGCTGGAATAATTACATTCGCCTTCCATTGCTCTTATTAACTATTGAATGCTGTGAGGCTAACTAAGCTGTTTTTATACGGTCTGTACAGTATGAACTGGTAGGGGACATCACGTGGTATGAAGGTCAGGCAGGTCTAGATTACTTCATCGTAGACTACAGCACATCCGTTTGTTTGGCTCAGGTCTTACCGATCGAGTTATACATAGAAATGACATAATATTACTTAGGCCTACCTCAAGAACGCTTCAGTCTCGGCTCTTTCGCATTGCATCCATCAGAGACTACAGATAGACTAGATTGTTGTATCATCCCATGCACATCTGTGAATTGGTGTTGGTTCATCCGGAAGTAATTAGTAAAAACAGAATCAGGTAATTCTGACGTAAGTTGAAATTGTCCATGGGTTTTTTTGCTTAGAAAGATAACATTTATTTTTCTTTCTTTCTTTCTTTCTTTCTTTCTTTCTTTCTTTATCGTAGTTTCACCTCTCCCTTTTTTAGGATTTAAGCGACCCAAGCCGCCCGGGCCTTACAGGGCCGCGACCTGTCGGGAGAGGGATTATCTTTGGATCACATACATACTTTTTTTGACCAGACAAGGACATGGAGGGCCTCCCCGGATGAGTGATCAGCCCAATGCCGGGGCCACCTCCGAGACAACACGAACACATAGGACGAGACACACCATTCACACACACTCACTCACTTACTCACTCCAAACAAGGCGAGGATGGGATGAAGATGATATCTGGGGACCACAAGTTACCCGACATTTGTCTCAAAGGTAAGGAAAAATCCCAGAAAAATAACCCCACCTAGGTAACTTGTCCCGACCAGGAATCGAACCCGGGCCCGCTGCGTGAGAGGATTGAACATCCCCTGAGCCACAGCGGTGGACAAGATAATAATTATTAGGGGATTTCAGTTTCTTGCATGTGAAACCTCTTCTTTAGCAGCACAATCTGAATCAGACTCTGAACTTAGATCTAAGAAACATAGCTTTATTCTTGAATCATTCATTTTGATAACAATCATATTAAAATAAAATACACGCGTCTACCAGGCGAGAGTCAGGGAGCAACTGCGTTGCAATATGTAAACACTATTAAACATGATTCACCATTCTTAACATAGTTAGTGATTTTCATATGTCGGTAATAGAATATGCTTTTCTTTTTTTGGGACAAGATGAAACCCAAAAAAACAATCTCGCCATTGTCCATTGTGTGAATGATGCTCTATTAATGTAGCCTATGTACTGTACAGTGCACTTCACACGCGGTCGATAGTCTGACAAAACTAGATACAAAGCAATGGCGATTATTCCATATAGGATGTGAGGATCATCCTACACTTCATAATTCATCTACATAAATGTTTACTAGCATTCATTGTCAAAATTAAAACAATAAAATGACAAAACAGCGTTTTTGTAGAGCACTCGGGAAGGAAGTTAGCGGTTCTGTTTTGAGCAGGTTGGTATTTGAGAGGATGTCCTCAGTGTATCCATGCCGTTGTTAAAGCCAACGAGCTAGACAAAAGCTCTGGCAAGTGAAGGGGGAAGGGAAAAGGCGGTGAGAAGCTAGTTTCATATGGAGGAAGTTGAGGACGTCTTACAGTACAGTCCTTCCTCACGTTCGATAGCTTGTTTTCTAAGAGGGGAGTGATCATATTTTTATTAATATTTATTTATTTCTTTTCTTGGTATATATTATAGGCCTAGTTATTATTAAACTTTACAGTGCTGTTTATATTTCAATATAAGTATTCCTGGAGCAATATCAAGTTTGATATCAACTATTATATAGCGGAATAGCTAAATTTATATCGGAATAGCTGATTTTCGCAAACGACAGTTTTCATACATGGTTAAATATATTCATATTTTACGATAAAGCATTATTGTATTAAATTTACATCTCAGCCTTCATGCATTTTTTACGGCGACGCATATGTACGTCAATAGCAGTGAATGGGTTAATTAGCTCTCTCCACACCATCCTACACAACTAAAAAACCAAGAGTCGCCACTGAATTACAAAGTCCCTTTACTTATGGTAGATCCCAGAAATCCAATAATAAAACACATCCTTTGTTATTGTTTGCACTTGCTGACAAGGAAAACGCGGTACAGTAGTTATTCCTACTGCAGAAAATCGTTATGCAGGTTTGTAATAAAACTTTATTAAAATTTGCATTTTCACATTTTTTTTGGAGAACATAATTTATACAAGTTGCTCGCAGTAACTTTCCTAACAAAAATGGGTTGCTTTCAACTTCTGTTGCGCGTATAATATAAATTCGACTTATACTTGATGTAGTCTACTTCATAGGCCTACATTAATATTTAGTAACCACACATCTTTCATTTTAATGTGTCTCCACATCTCTATATATACGACCACAGATTTTCATTTTTTGCGAATGGTCCGGATTCTTACGGTAGGCCTAAGAACTGGACACTAATTTTTGTAAATGTTCCCAGATTTTCAATTCTAATGTGTTAACACGGAATTTTTCTATGTTTGTTTTGTGAATGGCCTAGATTTTTACAAATAATAAACGAACACAATGTTACAAATGACCCCAGACTTTTTAATTTTATGTGTGATCCCTTATTTTTATTTACCTTTGTCGAGTGACACAGATTTTTTACGAATGACCCCAGATTTTAACTTGCCTTTGTCAAGTGACCCCAGATTTCTGCATTAAATTACCCCAGATTTTTATTTTATGGTTAACCCCCTCTGTTTTTACTTTTTGTGAACGACCCCAGATTTTAATTTTTGGTAAATGTACCCAGATTTTAATGGAGGATCCTATTTTTTTTATTTTTTCGAATTTCCCATGGTTTTCAATTTTATGGATGGCCACAGATGTTATTTTTGTGAATGACCACAGATTTTGATTTACCTTTAGAAAATGGTCCTATTTTTGTTAATGACCCAGATTTTTTAATTGTTTGCAATGACTTCAGATTTTTTTTTCTTATTTACTGATGAATGTAGTAAGACCAAATACATTTTATAATAGTCTTATAAATATCACAACATATTTTGCTAGTTATCAACTGTATTTTGTGAATTTTATGAGACTTCTAGATATTTTTGTTTTTCAATTGACCTTTTCGTACTAATACTTTTATACGTTCTTTGTTCGATTTTATGAATCACTTGCATGAGTGGAGGGGTAGGCCTACTATAGCCTATAAAATCTGGGGTTGTATTCGCGTTATACTATATTACATTATACACTTTTATATATATATTTCGTATAATTGAATAACCTAGCTTGTAGGTACTCGAGATTGTTAACAAAGTTTTAAGAAATGAGAAAATTTCAAGTTAAAAATAATTAAATAAAGCCTCAAAATTCGTTGTATTCCTGTTTTGTATCTTTCTAGGAACATTTCTTACACTACATATTTTTCTTTGGGGGCATTTCGAAATCTCA
This sequence comes from Ectobius pallidus, assembly GCA_964059195.1. Classification (NCBI taxonomy): domain Eukaryota; kingdom Metazoa; phylum Arthropoda; class Insecta; order Blattodea; family Ectobiidae; genus Ectobius; species Ectobius pallidus. The sequence goes on from CAXKWD010000004.1 coordinate 100,152,252, forward strand.
AACTAATACTTACAGTCCTAGAACAATGTAATTTTAAACATCAACAGCTTACTAATAAAAAGCTTATTATAATTATAGGCGTTGAACGGTTGTTTGTTAGATCACCGTACAAGTTCTACATAAGCCGTGTTACTAATAATAACTGTCTAAGTGTTATGCCAGGAATGATTGTGAAATGCAGTCATTTCGGGTTAACGTTTCTTGCCCGCGGAAGTAAAGGAAGAATGTGCAGTCGTCGCCTGACATGAAAATATATGCAATAGTTTCAGTACCGGCACTTCTTTAAATTTATTTCAGAAAGCTGTAAACATGAGTAAAATTAAGAAAATAAGATCCACAACAAGAAACGATGATAACAATAGCGCAAAAGCAGCTGACAATGTTGCATAACCTAAAAATTTAATCGCAAACATGTACCAAACAACCGGGCGGCTGTTACAGATATCGGCCATATTTATTATGTGCGAGACGTTTATACAAGGATGTTTGGCCTTGTCAACTTATTCGCTGTAGATTATATACAGAATTTTAGCTTCGTCAGTATAAAACAAGGGAATAGAACTATTTCAAATGTTGTAAAGATAACATTGCAGTATTACTGCAGAGTTATTTATACTTTAAAAATATCACTAATTTAAAAATTAATAATTCTACAGATCGTCAAGATCATAGTCTACGTACGGTACATTTAATATATTTTTTTTTTTAGTTGACATTTTAATTTATTGCCAGATGGTGATTTTAGTACTTCTGGTAACTTATTGTAAAATTTAATTCCCATCACACCAACATCTTTTTCTGATATTTTTTGTTTGTACTTATTTATGAAAGTCGGTTTTACTTCTAGTGTTGTAGGAATGAATTCATTATTTTTATTAGCCGTTTATCATTAGCAAGCAGAATCACACGACATGCAACTAAGTAAAGAGTTAATATCGGTTATGATAGATCATATATTAACCTTAAACACGTTTTTGTAAAATAAATACTCTTTTTATTGAGTTGCACACATTTAGCCGTTCACGCAGGGATTATTAGTAATATTTCCCCCTCGGCTGTGTACATTCCTGATATAAATGTTACACACGAATTATTAGTAAGACTGACAATGTATAATATATCTTAAATTGTCGACTGCTAATAACAGCTGTTATACTGAGAACCAGGTTAGCATGCAAGATGCAACTACTATACTGTAATACACTTTACCTAAAATTGTATCACGTATCAATGTGAGAAGCTGTGTCTGCAGTGTAGTTAGGTCCACTTGTTCTAGACATTCCATAGAAACTTCACGAACTTCCGGTACAGGTAATGCCGCCATTTTTTAAACTTGTAGATATTATGAAAACTATATAAAAGTATGCATAGGTTAGGTTAAGTGGTAAAGGTTTTAGAAACTATGGAGTTGTTGTAAAGGCTTTTTCGCAGACACGCTATTTTTGTGCACTGTTATTAACAACTGTGTTTTTATCTTTTGCGTTGGGACATACTTGTTCACAATATTATTTCCGTTATTTCCCTTTAGTATCACTAAATTTCAAGTAAAAGTATTTACTGTATAACCATTTATAATCTTGCATATCCGTATGTGTATAACCGCACAGCAAAATAAAGTTTCCTTCCCTATCGTAACATCATTACCCCTCTGCAAGATTGCTTTTCTGTGTTCGTGATGTTGCTGTAGTGCCAGGCAGTGCAATCAATGGTGGTTCACGTGGTGCCAGCCTGGCGTACTGTACCAACCCCCCTTCTAACTCCTCCTCTCCATTGCGATACATTTTGCAAATATTTTCCTGAATATTCGTATATTGCATCATATCTTTAGCAGGCAAAAATAACAAATCATGGATTTCTTATGATTTCAATACTTCAGCATTAATTTTTTAATTGGTATACTATAGGGCCGAAATCGTTATTTTAAGAACATTTCTACCTTTAAGACTAGTTACTGACCAAATTTCACAGGGATATAATTGAAAAAATGTCAATAATTACATAACAGTGAAGTCTTGGTACAGAATTTTTCATGGTATGAAAACCAACTTCAAAGAAATTGTAGATGACTTTGCAACGAGAAAATCCAGAAATAATATTCGTAAAGTAAACTTTATATCAAGTGAATTAAAAAATTAAACTTGAATCAGTGAAAAAAAATGTTATTGAATTCTAGATTCTCATTGTAAAGTAGAAGTAAGGCAGTAAAATAGTCTTTTGTTCTTATGATGTTTGTCTTAACATAAGTTACCTGTAATACAATATTATTAAAATTACCAAGTATTTAAATTCTTTTTTGTAAAAGTTCAAAGGTCAATTATATTACACATTAAAAATACTTTTAAAGTTTTTAGGCACTTTTTTGTAAATGAAATTACAATAGCAAACATGCATTTTTTTTTAGCCAAAACGTAATTACTTTTATTTTAGAAAAAAATTGTCATTTTTGTTGTATAGCCAATGTAGTGATTGGATTGCAATAAATAAAATACCATCGGAATATTATTGGTTGGTATTTGAGTAAAACCCAAACGTAACATTTCAAACAGTAACTTTGGGCTGGTGGCGGGTGGGTGAGGGGCAAAAGAAAAAAAGAAAGGGATGGTTATAGAAAACTTTGCCCAGGCCGGCAGAAGTTAATTTTTAACTGCGGAAAATTGAAATAAAATGGCTGCTATTTACGAGCGATGATTATAACACAAGGATATAACGACCGACGCTTTTCGATATACGTAAAGCTTTACTAGGCTATGTTTATATTTTCATTTTATAGACCTAATTGATGATTCCGTGTCAGTTAGTATCGCGCTGGCTTTCTGTGCCCAAGATTCCGGGTTTCAATCCCGGCTCAGGTCGATGGCATTTATGTGTGCATAAATGTCAGTAGATTTACTGGCATGTAAAAGAACTCATGCGGGACAAAATTCCGGCACACCGGCGACGGTCACAGGCCTAAATTGCAGTACATCCCCGTCGTTAAATAACCATATACCAAACCACACTAGACTCTAGACTCTATGTGAGCACATTTTAAGCTAATTTTCCTCCTGATTACGCCACAGCAGTTAAAAGGTTAAAAAAATGACGTACCAGGACTTTTATTTATTTTATTCTATTTCAAGAAGAGCAGGTCTTATATTTTTTAGACGTGAGATCTACTGTTCGCAGAACTAGTAGTTATGTACAGTACTTTCCTCGGTAGATGAGAATTAAGATCCCTTATATGAAGTTTCCCACATATGGTAGTGACCCTAATTTTAGAGAAAGTAAACCGGTCCTTCAGGAAGATAAAATCGCATTCTAGAGAATTAAAACATTGGATTAAAATAGCTTATATAATGTTATTATCACAGAGTGCGAGAGCGTGGTCATATCTTGTACCCAACCGCTCTCGTTTGTTTCAAATCACAATATTGTTCTAGCCTTTTTGGTTGACTGACTTATTTTGAATTTTGTTTTACTTTGAATATGCCATTAAGTACCTAAGATACACTTAAAAAGACTCTGAATAAACATTGAAATTAAAAACAGGCTAAATTCTGGAAATGATACTCTAAATAATCTGTATAGGAACTTGACATTAAGGGTACGGTAGCCTATATAAAATAATTACGCTCGAACCTTTTTATTAACTTTGAATCTATATTCATGTGCAGACCTTTCGGTAGATACTCGATTTTAGCCAAGATGTTTTGTAATATCTTCATTCTAATTAAAACCCATTAAATACTATTTTTTTAGAAACTTAAAGTTATATTGTGATCTTTAGTACTCTATAAGTAAATCAGGTAAACTGATAAAACAAAGCGCCAGATGGAAGTGATATTAATCACATATAATAGAACAGCATAAAGCCGCCCAACCTTTAATTTTTCCATAAAAATTCTTTATTTGCTTGCATCTATCTATTTGGATCAATTTTAAAAAATCGTTATCTTTACTTCTGTTATTTTAGTTTCCATAGGAGTATCGGTTTAGTATTTCAAATTTAATAGTAACCTAGGTATTGCCACAAACTGTCACTTCTGATATGACTAACATTCAGTTAGTAGGCCTATATACTCGGAAGCGTTCGGAAATATCCGGAAGTTACCGATATAATTTGAATTTACCACGCGACTCTAATTGGTTTTGGTTCCCTGTGTGTTACTGTTCTTTATCATGGCGGAAATACGCCGAAAGGGCCGGGCGAATATTAAAATAAAATATTGTTGAGTTAATGGTATTAAATATGTTTTATTTTATGACTATGTGTTAGCCAATCGTTACTCTAGCTCCTGTAGTAACAAACAAAGTAGTTTGTGTTTGGCTTTTGTTTGTTAGAGCCGTTTACAATCAATTGAAGTATTCCTTACAGTACTCCCAAAATATTTTAATTTGTTTTAATATGGTTCGTAATCAATTTGTAACATGCAGAAAAAATCTTATGTGAACCACACATCTTCTTCTATCCTTAATATTCCAGTGTTATATAATGTCCGTGCCATTTTAAGAAGGCCTCGTCTCAAACCATCGTCTATCTCCAATAGTATATTGCGATACAAGTGCCGTAAGGCACGTTTACGGGTCGAGGAAACAGATTGAAAACCCGAGGCGCAGCCGAGGGTTTTTAAGTTTTCGAGACCCGTAAATGCCTTTACGGCCCGTGTGTTGCATGCTATTTTTTGCACAATGATTATTTATATCAATTTAATTATATTAATTGTGATATTACCTGAAAATATTATGTAAATACATTCTTGAAAATAGATGTTTATTTCAGAAAGTGATTCGCATGTGTTTGTTGTTATGGGAACCGAATATTTGTCCTGGGGGCCGTGCCCATAAAGGCTTGTATTATGAAGTGTATCGTAATGAATTATGACGTAGCGCTTGGACCGTAAGTAATTTAACCTCATCGCAACCGCCCTTAGCAACAAGACTGTGTGGGAATGTCAACTTACGATCCATGTAAACAACGTTCGTAAGTACCACTTACTAGCTAAGGAGTGCAAAAAAGAATATCATCTCATTGTTCCCTAATCCGAAAATCTGCACCAACACCGATACCAATAAAGAGCAGGTGCTCTTTTACTCGCGTGGATTTCCCCAGCGTTGCCGCTGTCATTCACCACTCTAAGTGAAGTATCTGTGTTGTGGTACGAATTTGGCAACATTGTACTGGATAGCAGACAAGTGTGAATACGTCTAATTACCTTTCTATTCACTGATTGACAGTTCGAAGAGGATTAGGATGGCAGCAAGTAGGGGAAGTTCTTGGCAAAAGTATTTAAAAAGTGGCACCCACTTTACACGAATGTATTGCAGTAGTGCGTATTTTACCCAGCCTCATTCACGGTTCTACGTGAGGCAAGTTTGTGTAGGCCTATTCTCCTGTGCAAGCTATCCTTCAGAGATTTTTTGGAAATAATTTCCAAATGAAAGTTTGGACTGTTAGTATAATAACTTATATTTTAATACACAGTAGGCCTATACAGTATGGTATATTGTAATAATAAGCATAGGCCTATTTTACAATCCATGCAGAAAATTTAAACAAAATCATTAAAGCCGTTTACGAGAAAATCACGAAAATGAATTTATATTCGTCACAATTCTATAAAAAAATATAGCAGTGCACAATCCAAATAAAATCGGACGTAATGCACTTACATAACTTTGGCTACTCAGAAGCATGGGCAATACACCTTTTTTCCTTTACATTTTGATACTGTATACAATATCAGTCTGTTTCAGCCTGGTGCATAGATTTATTGTTCACCAGGCAAGAACGATACCGGTACCTGGCTTATAACTACGCTTCATAGATTTTATTACAAAAAATTTTTCAAATAAAAGTTTTAGATCTTGATATAAGCACCTCATATACTAAATTTAAACAAAATCTTAAGAGCCGTTTCTGAGAAAATAGCGAAAAACATTTTCTTCATGCCAAGTGGCACTAAGTGTAAGAGGAAGATGTCGCTAATCTTACTGTCACATCCTCAGATGGTACTTAACTCAAATATATAATTTTGTTTTATACGATTTATCGTTCTTGAGCCAGGCTGTTCACAGATAGACACACAGCAGACATAAACACACATACACATAAATAGTATTTTTGGATTCAGGGTATCTCAAAACATGTATATATGTAAAAAAACTCGACTTCGAATTTCAGGGCGAACACAACAAGTCATTTACCTTTAGTACTTATAGTATGGTATCAGCAGAGGAAGTAAAATACAAATTAGTGTGCAGTATTTTTTACAGATGGGGGTTTGTGATTCAGTTAGAATTTGCTTATTTATTTTGGATATAACTTATGCTGTAATGTTTGTATGTAAAGAACAAATATGGGAGTGAGTTGTTCTTAATAATTTCCAAAAGGGTGATATCAATGGCGACTAAAATTCTTAGTTTGGCTCAGCAGCGTCGTCAGGAATTTTATTAAGGGGGGCAAAATCATTTTCGGACCTCAATTTCAAATGATTAGGCTAAACACATTAATATTCACTTAGTTAATCGGATCGTTATTTTGAACCCAAGCTGAATTCGACGAGGCTACAAAGTTTTGTAAGTTAACAGAATATGCTCTTTTGAGCAATGGCTTTGATGAGATATTATTATAAATACATATTATAGTTATAATTAGTTAATACTTGCTAAACTTATTATAAAGTAATTCTGTTTTTTTTAATCTCCATGCTACAACTGTAGGTTGACAAAGAGTACCACAAATAAATGAATCCATAAGGCAATCCAGAGGGGGGCAGTTGCCCCCCCTTGCCGACGCCCATGGTTTGGCTAATGCCTTCAGACTTGAAATGTCGTGCCCTGGAGATACGACAAAAGTCATAGGATCAAACTAGTAGATCTCTCAAAATCCATTACTGCTGGTGCAATCTGTTTTTTGATACAACTTACCGTTTAGCTACTGTAAGCCTTCAAAAGAAGGTCTTAAAGACTTTAAGTAAAATCCTCCATTCTGAAGGGGGTAAAAATTAAAAATTGGTACATTCTGAAATTTTTCCATCGATAACAGGCTAAAAACTATAAGAATGCCAAATTTCAAGTTTCTGTGTCATAACATTACAATTAGAATGGCTACTTATTATTAGATTAAACTTACTTTTCCTGAGTTAAAGTAGGCCTATTACTTCAGTTACTAAGTAGGGGAGAGCGTAGAGGGATGGGACTTTTTTACTTTACAATTTTAAAAAAATGTTTGGTTCAATATAGGCAAAAACTAATTGTATTTCTAATAACTGCTTGGCTTCAGGCAAGAAATATGCTATACAGAAAATTACAAATTTTATTTTACCTTGCAAATAAATATTTTTTTTTATAAAATTATCAAATGTCTCATTCCTCCTACCTGGTGGTTAGCATGGGACACTGTTCAAGGAGGTATGGGACAGTGCTTTTTGGTCTCAATGTCCTTGTAAATAACACTGGAAATCCTCATAAAGTTTAAAAATGCCTTTTTTCAATGTATTTAAATAGAGCATAGCAACAAAAGAGTTATAATAGGTGGCTCAGAACAACAAGTCTCTCATAAAAATGTTGAAACAAGTAAGTTCGACTTTGAAATACAGTGGGGCCCGTGGGGCCCGGGGCGGATTGCCCCCACCACCCCACCCTAGGAACACCACTGTCAGTAGGCAAACTGTCAGTAAAGTTATAAACAAAAAGTCACCAGAAACCCATAACCAAATGGCAACTACCGGTATTTGCAAAAGTAGTAGGGAAGTGTAAGGTATAGTTCATTCAAAATCATCATTTCAAGCCAATTTCTTAAATAGACGTTTTTGCAACCATTTTCAGCTGAGTACTTATTGCAATTTAAAAACTGTACACTGTTCCCCAAGACAACACACTCAGCGGGGAAACTTATTTATTTAACTTTAAAGGACAGTGACTTTCCCCATGTTAAGTGTATATTGTATGTTAAGTGTGCCCTAATTTGAAGTTAAGGCTATACCTATGTGAACTATATAATCCATTTGCATATGCCACATGCTATGAAGGCTGGTACGATATTATATCAACTGGTCAACATGCTTGTCATAAATTATGTGTATTTTTATTTCACTTGGTGTCAAATACAATGAACGAGAATTAACATATTTTGATGACGGTAAGTCCTGCTTTTCCTTAAACCCTGCATTCTAAACATGAGATAAGTTCATGTAAATTTATTACAGGTCTAAAATATTTTTAAAATAAATTTTAACACTTTGGAAAGAACACATATTTTACATTGTTTAGCATCAATGTTCGGAGCATGAACTGTAAGCAGAATAGAAAACACTATTTTGGGTGTGAAGTAAAGTGAGCTGGTTGACATAAATGGAAATTTAGCAATATGTGAAGTGATTTTTTTCTTTATTCTTATGTAAAATATAAACGTGGATATCAGATCCTAATGGAAATCACACAGCATGCAAAAACAGTTATTCTAAATTTTCCATGTAATTTATTTTATTTAAATTAATCAAAGATTTCAAAGATATCAGTATTTCGTAGTACGATATGACATCTAATGATTTTTATAGGTAGGATTCAAAGCCATCAATTGAAGAAAATATTTGTAAAATCAATTTTAGTTGTATATAAATTGTTTGTTGTATTATAAATTCTAGTGGATTATTTTTATTAGAAATAGCTCTATTAGGCCTAAATAATTATTTAACATGTCAAATACTTTCTAGCCTTAATAAATTTGTAATAATCACTCTTTAGATTCAAGGTGAAGAATTCACATTGTTGTAAATATTATCTTACATAAGAAAGAAATCACATCTCACACAGTGCAGTGAAAACAAAAGAAAGAACCAACCGCTAATATTTTCCCCTTACACTTTTTAAGAACTTTAATCTACAGCGCTTTAGATTTATTAGTTTACCACCTGCGCATTTTGCTGGTGGCATGTGTGCAGGCAGACAGCTTAGGAGACAGAATGTTTTTCGGTATCATTTCTCCAGCTTGCCTAACACCCTGTCTGGAGCCATGTAATTATAGCCTCGTATTTGGAAAAATAGTGAACAATTTCATTGAAATACTTACCATAGTTTGCTCTAAAAAGGTAATAAGAGTGGCAATCATAACACTGTTTTATTTTGACTGACACACGAGTCTGAGAAAGATGAATAATCTTAAATGTAGTGATATTCTCATAGGTTGGTTTTCAGGGTTGCACTCCTTCTTTTCCTTTAGCATTTTTGTTTAGTAGTCTTTTGCTTAATTGTTTTCGTTCTAGATTTTCGACTACCACACTGTTCTGTAACTTGTAACCTGTGTTACATCAGATATAGACATGTTCTATTATTTTATTTACAACTAAATTTAAAAACACTCAGAGATTTACGTTTGATTCAGTTTAAAAGAAGGCTACAATGAATTAATCTGTTTTGCACCTGGACAACAAAGAACTAAAACTGCTTTTATGGCTAATGTTAACACCATTAACTTGGGGAGAGTGCTTGCATAGTATAAAAAATGAATAAAATCATTTACCGAGTTTTGAAATAACCTCTCACATAACCTCTCTCTTGTTTCACATCATCTAACTTACATCCTGCATGAACTGACTTATGAGAAATCTGACTTCACAGATAGATGGAGAGGGTCAGAGTTGTACTGACTTTATGTGTAACTCATTTTTGAAAAATTTTGCTTTTATGGACTTTTGAGAAAATGCTCCTCAATTAGGACAACGCTTGACATTCGTTCTCATGGTAATAGAGTGCTGTAGGAGACTGCCGGCATGGTCTTGTGGTTAGCATCGCTGACTACAGATTCATCAACCTGGGTTTGATCCCCGGTACCTCCTCGGATTTTTCTGAGGTAGGGAGGTCTGGTAGGGGTGCATTCAGCCTCATGATTCAAATTAAGGAGCTACTGTCTAGTGGTGAGCGGAAGGCCAAGCTGGTGGCATAGTGAGGGAAAGACATAGACAGTAAATGCAAGCGCATGGTAAGGTAGTGGGGGAATGCTAGCTCGGCCTTCAGCTTGCTGCCAGACTATACTTGATAGAGAAGTAGCGGCTCCGGTCATGGAAACCACCATTAACAGCCATGGGTGTCGGCATGCTGACCACATGCCCTCCAATCCTGCCATCTGCCTATGGTAGATGATGCAGCGGTTGGGTGGTAGGCCTTGTCCCTTCAGGGATGTAGCGTCACGGAGTTTTAGTTTTTTAGAGTGCTTTAGGCTGAATGCTTAGCAGCTGCACTGAAAAAATATCCCATGTTCACTTTCATGATGTGAAAGCGAAAGGATTAGATTTTATTTTACTCCCATTTCCAAGCATCTTCAAAATAAGGTTACTGCTATAAATTTATAAATATCATCTTTAATGCAAGGGTCTGCTTCGAGATGAGTGAAAGCCAAACCTTTGTCCACTATTATCTGGCAAACAATGGTTCAAAGCTTTAAATCCCTATGGTATCAACATGTGGAGTGAGGAAGATTTCTCTCATGCTGGAGTCTGAGCCAGTTTTAATAATTGGTGTTGTAAATTGCTGTGAAAAGGTCCCTTTGCTTTGCCCACCTTAAATGATGAATTCAAACGAACTTTACTGTTCAAAAGGATAGTCAACTACCTTAGAGGAATTACTTACTAGATTACAAGGACATTGGAAGTTTCCTTATGAAGAGACTTAATTGAGATTGCTGTTGAAAAATTTGGGTTCTTTTACCTACAAAAAAGACGATATATGATTGAGTCAACAAGGATTGTGGCATGGAGTTACCGGTACTTGACTAGCCATAAGAAATGAAGAAAAGAGAGATACAAGAGACATGGTACGACACATGCAATGACTTTAAGAAGTGCTGGGATGATGGATGCTATTCTTGCACTCTCAAGGCCCCTGTCTCTCACTGAAAGAGAATAATGATTCATCATGCTGGAAGTGATTAAGGATGGGCTCGTTAATTTCTCTATTTTCTTTCTTAAGACATTAAAGATTGCAAAGTTGACACTCATCATAAGATGAATGCAAACATGTTTGAAAAACATGGAACTGTCTAGATATATAAGCATTCATGAACCACAGATTATTGTCTCTGTTGGACATTACATGAGAATATTATAGGAGAAAAATTCCTCCGACACTGGGACTTGAACCCAGGACCTTTGGCTATTCGCGCCAATGCTCTACCAATTGAGCTAAGCCGGAGCTCAATTCGCAGCGCCAGATGGAACCTCTCTCCTTTCATCTGGCGCTGCGAATTGAGCTCCGGCTTAGCTCAGTTGGTAGAGCATTGGTGCAAATAGCCAAAGGTCCTGGGTTCAAGTCCCAGTGTCGGAGGAATTTTTCTCCTATAATATTCTCATGTAATGTCCAACAGAGACAATAATCTGTGGTTCATGAATGCTTATATATCTATCTTGAATGTTAACAGTGGGAGCCCGGTCATAAAAATCACTACTTAGTGTGCCTCACAGTACTGCATATGACATAACTTGTCTGTCTGTGAGGTAGACCATTAGGGCAATCAGTCATAGGAGAGAGGTTCCATCTGGCGCTGCGAATTGAGCTCTGGCTTAGCTCAGTTGGTAGAGCATTGGCACGAATAGCCAAAGGTCCTGGGTTCAAGTCCCAGTGTCGGAGGAATTTTTCTCCTATAATATTCTCATGGAACTGTCTGTTGAAAAATCTTCCCTATGAGTAGGGTTCGGATGTTTATGACATGTCATATTTTTATCCTGACCTCCGTTCTCGACGCAAATACAAATTAAACACGAATTGCAGGCTTGTTTTCCTAATCGGACCATTTTTATTTTGCATATAAAGTCATATTTTAGGCTTTTTGCGGTCTTGGTCATATTTTGGCCATATTTGTAATTTAACATCATATTTCTGTTATAAATTCGGTAAAGGAGCACAATTATACAGTGTATGTACTGCATGGTCGAGTTAAATTTGAAATTTATTTAATTAATTAATTTAATGTTTATGCCAAATTAATAGTAACTTAGATTTTAAAATCAATGCAATTGTTCATATTTTATAGGGACTTGCAAGGTCTACAAAATGTTACAAGTATTTGGAGCTGATGAAGCGAGCAAACAGGAGAAAATTCTTTAAAAATAGAAGTTAATTACAAGTAAAACCGTAAATTACCAAAATAGTTAAGAAGTGACTGATTGAATTTATGTGATGTAAGAATTTAGTGTCTTGAACCTTTTTAAATTGGAACATTTATTTTTTGAAAATACATTATTTTATTAGGTCATATTTAAGATTTTTGGGTCATGTTTGGCCATTTTAAGGTCATATTTGCAGTCATATTTTCCACTTTTTTAGGTCATAAACATCTGAACCCTACTTATGAGTATTATACTATTGTCATTGATTAACACTTATATCATTCTTGTTTAAAGGTAAAAATTCTCACATATTCACTAAAAGAGACAATCTTATTAGGTTCATGACTGATTATAATTTTCAAGTCCCTAATCCAGTTCTCATAAACAGTGAGGGAAATGAGGTGATATGCACTGATATGGAATACCGGCACTGGTTTCTAAGGTCCAATAGCATACTGGCACTGGTTTCAGTGATCAAATAGCATACCGTCAATTTAAAAAAGTTCCTTTGCAACATAGAGTAGGGCCCATTAGTTTGACTCATAATGTAATTATTTTTCATGATCATCCATCCACTGGTAGGCTATGCTTTCACCAGTAGCCATCACCAGTATAGAAGGCTGTGACCAGTAATTTGTGATGGCCTATATTGGCATTTTAATGACAATACCGCTAGATGCGATGTTTGAAAAAATTTCTTGGTAACAAAATGTTGTAACTTTTATATTGTTTAAATAGGTATTAAAACTTTTAAAATATAAGCCATTGAAATAAAGGTCTGTCAATGAACAGTACAAGATATCCGTGGCGATCATCTATAAATCAGGGTTGGTTACTTATGGAGGAAGTTAATTGAAAACACCGCTGACTATGTAAATCAATCTCCTACATGTCACATAAGGTACCAATTATGTTGTAAGGGAGTGGGCTTTTTAAAATTGAGGTATGACAGGGAAAAATCTTGGCATAGCATACCGCCTCTAGTTTTTTGTCACTTCCTTCACCGTTCACCTGTGTCTCTTGAAATAATAAAAGTAGCTTATATAGGTTACAACCTGAACATGTTATTGATAAGGTACTGGTAGCACAAGATAAAGAGCACAAAGTGTTGAGGTGGATGCCTTATTATTGTACCTTAAATCCTATTTAGTTCATTTGGATGCAATTGAAAGCAAATGTGAGAAAATGAAAGATGATTCTGTCTTCAGGTGAAAGCATGTGCCAGACAATTCACCAATCTGTGGACATGATAGACTCCGGTTCGTGGGATAAATGCATTCAACATGTTAAGAAGATAGAGCAAGAATATATGAAGATGGCCGGAGAAAATGAAAACAGCCCTTTCTTCATATATTGGGGACTAATGGCAAGGACAGAAGGGAGGATGAAAACTAAGGTATGTCAGTTACACCCAGTAAAATAATAGTTATTTATAAGTGGTTTAAATTGTGTAGCTACGAGTGTTTAATTGCAAGTCTCCTAATCTCTCACGAGGAAGTAATTATTGACTTAAATTGCCTTACCATGTTTGCAAAATCATATGGCTATTTCACTTTCTAGTTAAAAACACGAAGAATGTACAGTTGAAGTATGATGCTAAGCAAATGGTTTCAGTTTTTATTAAGTTATGTGACAACTCTGTTCTGTTTCTTTCTTCGGTGTTTTTGTTCCCTCTTTCCACCCTTTACGAGAGTTATGATAAAATATGATGTTAAACCGCTAACGAGAAACCAGCTGTGAAATTTTTTTTTCAATGAGAAAATGAAAAATATCTATGGTATTTGCTTAACGGAAGTCAGTAAATCTCAAAACAGAATATTAGCAGCTAAAAAAATCAAAGAAATATTACTGATTTTCTCTATTTAATAAACACACTTGGGGCCCGGGACGGATTTATTTTTGAGGCCCCATCCCACCAGCAAAAGCTACCAACACGACTATTTTTAACTTCTTTTACTATGGCTAGCCTTTTTGTCTTTCAGATCGTCCCCTTGGGATAATCTATGCGAAAAAAATAATAGAGAGAATAAGGGAGCGAACTCATGCAGTATTTACTGTGTTTATTTATTAAATACCAACAGACATTAGTCCAATAATATTAAGTCAACTGATTAGCAAATTACAAATATGTGCATAATTGAAAAGTAATGAAGTGGGGAAAAAGGTTATGTTTAAATATGACAAAATAAGAAAGTTAACGAAATTTTATGGTACCAGTAACAAACAACAGTTTTAATTTTAATCGGAAAGCCAGATAATAAATTAGCAATATGTGGATTATATTAATTCAGAATATGTAATAGTCACGTTTAAAATTGTATTTTTATAGTTTTCACATCAGAAAATTGTCTAATTTCGTACGAAAGTTTATTTTCATAGCTAAATTGTTCTCGATGCATAAATTTCTAGTTCATTTACTGTTTACTATATACATAAACAATGTTTGTAACACCATCAGTGATGACACTAACTACCACATTTACGCTGACGACTTACAGCTGTATAAACATACACGACCTGACAGAATTAACATGGCTATAAATGAAATTAACAAAGATCTTAAAACAATAACTAATTGGGCAAGACATTCTAAACTTACAATTAATGCAGGAAAATCTCAGGCAATCTTAATGGGGCATCATTATTTGTTGAAAAATTTCAATGAGGAAAATTTGACACCCGTCAAATTAAACGGAAGCATTGTCCCATTTAGTCCGCATGTAAAAAATCTTGGCTTTCATTTTGACAGTAATTTAAATTGGAACATCCATATAAAAGAAATTTGCAAAAAAAATATACTCTATATTTCACGCTCTCCAACGATTAAAAAACTTTTCTACCTTCTTCACTTAAGATAACACTCGTATCAACACTCATAATGCCTCATTACTGTGATATTCTATTAAACGACCTGAGCTCCAAACTAGGACAAAGACTACAACGTGTTCATAATGCTTGTGTTCGCTACATTTGTGGTATTCGTAAATCAGATCATATTACGCCAGCATTTGAAACATTGGCATGGTTTCACTTGGACGACAGAAGAAAACTGCACTCTCTCTGCCTCCTATATCGAATTCTCCACACTTCCTGTCCTCACTATCTGTCATCACGCTTTCAAACTCTTTCATCTCATCATAACCTAAACACTCGGTCCAGGCAAGATCATATTCTCGCAATACCTAAATATCATACATCTCTTTACTCATCATCGTTTACTACTTCAGTCATCCAAATGAGGAATTCTTTACCATCTCACATCAAGGACTGCCGGTCACTGTCAACCTTCAGATCGCAGTTAACAGCGCATATGGGTGATTCTTCAAATACGGGACAATTTGGAGTGTGTAAAATTCAAATTTTTTACTTTGTTTAAAAAATCTAAAAAAATCACAAAAATACTTCAGGGGTTACTTGATTATAATATGACACCAGCAGAGCTTAAATGTTTTTATTTTTATTTATTTTAATTTCTTTATTTTTTTAAAGCCATGTGGATGACATCCGTGTACATGTGGATGGCAGAAGGCCACATTAATGACTAACTTTGGCAACAATCTGCTTTTCTTTATGTGATTTCATATTTTTCTCAGCATACTTCAGTTGATTTTGCATCAAATTTGCAAATTTGTGTGCATACTCCGGAATTCATGTAATTTTAACGAGACTGTGTTTTTATGGTTTTGGGGGAGGGGGGGAATCAAGCAGAAATTCATTTAATCAGTTTTAAGATCTTAAGTACAGGTCACAGACACCGCAAACACAATAGTATCCTACATTTATCATCTACATGACTTGAGAGTCATCCACATACCCCTTCATGAGACATGTGGATGACCCAAAAATCAGGCATGTGGATGACAAAAAAGGAGTTTAAGTGGTCTCAGCAAGCCATTTCTAAACCTCTGTAGGCTCAACTTCAGTCAGTTACTTTGAATTGGAAGGTTTATCATAGTGCATATTCAAAATTAATTAATATTCACTTTCTGCCTACTTTCTAGAAGCCATGTTAATGACGGGGAATAAAAACGTTTTCCTTGAAAATAATACAAAGTCCTTTGTTAATCCCAAACTGTTTGTAAGCAAGCAAAATTCAACCTTACAATTCAACCACAAGCTGCCCTGTTGGCTTTCTAACACTGTTGCCAGTTTTACAAATTTCACATTTCTAAAGAAAAAATTCAATTCTTTTCAGCCATGTGGATGACCAAAAACCCTTGGGACATTCTTTATGTTCATTAGGTGGGGTGACAATTTTATTTCATTTTATTTTTTAGGGGTTAATATTCTTCACCCATTCATACTCATTGACAGGAAAAAAGTTGAAAAGGAAATAACATTTTGTTTTGTGGAAAAATTCATTAGAATATACAAAACCGAGGTTTGGGACAGGGCATGTGGATGACATTTCATTAAATTAAATTCAATTTTGGAATATCAGAATTTAAAGTTAGTGACATTTCAAACTGATAGTTGTAGTATGGAAGTAGTAGAAGCAAACTTTTATTTTAATTTTTTTTTAAAGTTGAATTTGAAGGGAAATATCACCCCGGAACGCAAATTTTCCCGTATTTGAAGAATCACCCATATACATAGTACTTAATAGTGTATCTTTTTCATGTCCTATGTTAATTTCAGTTTCTATCACTTAATGCTTTTGTATAACTAAATTGTATTTGTAACATTTAATTTTTTTTTTATCATTTAATGTATCTTAAAATTCTTTCATATTATTTAGTGTGTCATTTAATGTATCTTAAATCATTTAATGTGTTATGTTTTGTTCTTTTAATGTATTTTGTGTTACTTATTATGTTATATTGTAACAACTAATGAAGTGGAAGAAAAGACCTTACGGTCTTAACTTTCTCCAGGTTAAATAAATTACTACTACTACTACTACTACTACTACTACTACTACTACTATTATTATTATTATTATTATTTATTATTAACATTAGAAATAGATTACAGTACAAGTTGGAAAAAAGTTAATCACAAATCTATTTAAATTTGCTTATTTGTCCTCATTAGTTTCTGGCAAACATTCTTTAGTTGAGTTCTTCATGACACTTATTTGTTTTCGTACCTTTGGAGCATAGATGTATCAAATTGGTAAGGAAAGGGCTCTGATAAGCTGGATTGAAATTAATTTCCATCATACTCTCCCTACTATCCTCATCACCAGTTTGATAGGAATAGTTTATTTCAACGTTATGTCTCCCTTTCTTAAGAAAAGCTGTTTTGATGTTCATAATTTAACTGTTCTTGCATTTTAAGGAAGGAAATGTAAGAAAAAATCTTTCCTAACAAGTTGCGATGAGTCATTTCTGTACCTTCATAGCTCCTTGGTGAACTATGCGCATTTCTTATAAATGTTGACCACTCTGAAGGAGTCCATACGTAGAATCGACAGGCATGTAGTAGTAAGTAGTAGTAGTAAGTACTCTGCCTTTCAGCAGGTTTTCAAACTTGGTACGCGAATTTTTTTCCCATAGCTTTTTATCCTCTGCTTCCTCCTTCTGCATCCAATATTTCCGCTTTTCCCTTAAATCATCCAACAGCTGAATTCTTCTTCTTCCGAGTCTAGTTGTTCCTTCCAGCCTTCCTTCTATGTAATTTAATTGTAATTGTAATTTATTCTTGTATCAATCCATTTACCTCCTTGGCATTACACTAGGTTTATTGCCAAGTGAGGTACTCTGTACAGACAATTTTTCCTATACTATAATGCTAGCTTGGTGGTTAAAAGAATATGCTTATGTTTCTCAAGTTCTATAACATGACACTACTCCATCCACTCATGCTGACTTGGCTGTTCTCTGCTACTAATCAGCTGTTTGGTCTCTCGTAATTGCATATGAGATTGAAGTTTATTCTGTGGTAACATTTACCCTTAAATAAGGAATTTAATTTTTTTTCATCTCCCTTTTATATTATAAAGAGAATTGTCCACCTGACCACAAAATAAATTTAACCAAAAGTTCAATGTATGCAATGTTTACTTAGCCCTTCATTCTACAATAGTGTAATATTAATTGAATACTTACATATATAGCACTCATGTATACAATTTCCATACATACTCTTACATATTCTTCAATAATGTTATGGAGCTGATGAAGCTGACTTGTAAATGTTTAACTATTGTTCATGAAGCTGACTTGTAAATGTTTAATTATTGTTTATCAGCTCCATAACATTATTGAAGAATATGTAACAGTATGTATGGAAATTGTATACATGAGTGCTGTAAGTATTCAATTAATACTACACTATTGTAGAATGAAGGGCTAAGTAAACATTGCATACATTGAACTTTTGGTTAAATTTATTTTGTGGTCAGGTGGACAATTCTCTTTATAATAAACATTTACCACAAACGGAAAAAGAAAGAAATTTATCAATCCCTTTTATATCCTCTTTGTTTAGGTCCTATTTGGGATATTGTTTAAGATCTCAATATCATGCACCTCTCTTCGATATGTGACCCTTAATTGTATACACTTACTTACCTTGCAGTCTCTGATCCTAACCTAAGCCCTGTGCAGCAAATTATGCCCTAAAAGGATTAATTTATCTTCCTTCTATGGTGTCATGCAATAAACAGTTTCTTCTTAGAATGTGCCCAATCCAGTTTGCTTTCCTCCAACGAATTGTGTATAGGATTGACTTCTTCTCACCCACTCTACTCAGAATCTCTTCCTTTGTCACCATGTCCATCCACTTGTATGCCCAGGAATCAAGAAACTGATCATTATAGACGCCATATATTCTAATATCTGTATAAAATAATGCAATATGCTTTGCATATGGTAAATGGCTTTTAAGGGACACTATCCAGTAAGATAAAAAATTGTCTTAGAAAATGAAATTTTAGAACAGATATCGAATTTTAAATATTTAGGATGCAACATAAGTTTTAAATACAACACAGACATAGAAGAAAAAGTAAACAAGTTCAGAATGATAAGTGGGACAATACAAAGGACTTATAAAAATAGAGTAAGAAGCGAGACCTGGGTACCAACACAAAAGGTTCTAAATAAAATACAGGCATCAGAAATGAAATTTTTAAGAGGTGTTAAAGGCTGCACAATATTAGACAAATTAAAAAATGAAGATATCAGGAAAGAATTAGAAATTGAGCCAATAATAAATAAAATATCAGAACGTAGGCAACAATGGCGTGAACATATTTTAAGAATGGAAGATAGTAGATATCCAAATGCATTATTAATCTACAGCCCAAAAGGAAGGAGAGAAAGAGGACGACCCAGGAGACGCTGGAGAAACCTATGAAGCCGGAACGGGCAAAATGCCCAAACCGTGGAGTGAAGATGATGATGATGCTTTGCATTTCCCGATTCTTATTTGGACTGGTACAACTAACTGAATATAGAGACATTTCCTTATGTCTTTTCCTGTGATCTACCATTTTCAAATAACTGCATTTCCTTGCTTCCTCTCTTGCAATCAGATTGTCCCCAAACGTAACGAAATCCATTCTCATACACTGTTTCATTGCACACGGAGTATCAATATACTGTGTCATGGGGAGTGTTCAATACTTTCTGCAAGTTGAAACTAGCACAAAAAAATTATGTTTTCCTTTGTTACTTTTCCTGGTCTTTCAAGAAAGTTTCTTTAACCAAATCTTTTCCTTTGAGATTTGCTACTTGCATTCTGCGTTCCTCTATGGAAATTGAACTTTTGGTTTTGAACATCTCACATTGGGTACACTTGTCATTCTTCGGTAAATGAAAGCCTGTGTAAAATTTGGTTTTGAAAATACAACGAAAAAGCTTTTGGGCTAACATGATTTACTGGAATCTGAAAATGGATCCTCCCCTGAAGCTTAATCAATAGGCTAAACCTTGGTTCCCCAGAATTAACATCCATTGACTGCAGTTGTTAGCAGTGGCGGACGCAGGGGGGATATATCCCCCCCCCCCGAAATTTGAAAAAAGGCTATATATTATGCACTCTAAGTGGCCAATTTTATAAACTAATTATATATGTAAGTTAATTAATTTTGTTTAGTAGTCTTTCTACCTATTCAAATCCCCCCCCCGAAAAAAATTCTGCTTCTGCCACTGGTTGTTGGGAGAAATAATAATTCTAATTGGAATGTGGATGTCATACGCTGTCCACCAAGTGAACCAAACCATTGTTACATTACATTGTTATTGTTGTAATTAAAAATAACCCTAATTTACAATATACATCTTATTACTGATTCTTAATATGACTGATTTTAACTTAAACATGGAATTTTATGCGCATTAATAGTAGTAATTATAAAAATAATACATTATCTTAAGCGGCAGTGTACAGAATGAGTTCCAAAATAATTATCTTTACAGCCAACAATTTTATCTTATGCGCCACTATGGGATACCACTTAAAATAAAAATGCAGGAACAGCTCATTCTTTTTGTTAGGCATAAAAATAATTTTTGGTTCTTAATATAAAATACACCAGCCTTTTACTTCCCCCACAGGAGTTCGTGCAAGATCTTTTGCCAGGATGTAAAACTCAGTTGCATCTTTCTATTCACGTTAAAAAGTAAATTTTAGAAAAAGTGGTGGTTAAGATGTTTTGCCTTTCACCCATCGATATACAAGACTAGCTTAAAGGGCCCGGCATCGCTCGGGTTTTGTATTTTGACTTTCGAAATTAACTTATGAAGGACTTTCGATTTTCAAACTCTTACTTACTTACTCAATGGCAATAGACAATTCCTTAGTAAGCTAAAGAAATATTATCTATTTTATGGAACCCAAAGGTTCATTGCTGCGCTTACCTGAGCCTGCCATTCAACCCTATTCTGTGCTAACTCTATCCAATCATCCCTTGCAAATCCTACTTCTCTTAAATCTATCCTAATATTGTCCTCTCACCTGCGTCTAGGTCTTCCATGTGGTCTTTTCCCTTCAGGTCTCCCAGTCAATACTTTTGAGATGTCTTTCCTCCCCCATGCGTGCTACGTGTCCATGATTTAATTACCCTTACTATATCTGGTGAAGAGTACAGGTCATGAAGCTCATTGTTATGCAGTTTTCTCTAGTCCCCATTTTCATCTCTCTTAGGCCCAAATATTTTCCTAAGCACCCTGTGTTCGAACACTCTCAGATTATGTTCTTCCCGAAGAGTAAGATTTTCAAACTCTAGGTCCTTAAATAGGTATGTAGAATTTGAAATGAGGAAGAAAGACTTATCACACTCAAACTATTCTCTCAGAAAACGCTTGATATAGCTTTTTATGGCTCATAGAGATGTAGAATTCTGCACCCTATTGCTTCTACACACCATGCCTGGTAGGGGTTCAAGTATGAAGAAACATAATTTCCGGTTACATAAAATTGTACTGTTTTTACGGAATATTTTATTTCTCACTCTCATGTTATCATACAACCGTTTCAGGGCTGAAATAAAAAAGAAATTCAATACAACTTTCGTACTTTCCTCCCCAAAATCTGGGACATAATAATATATTCCGCGCATAGGACTAAAAATGTTCCATCCTATTTTGTCTCCTTTTGCCTGCTTAGTGCCTATGATAAACATCCATATTTCACAACTAAAACTACAAAGCCTACAGCTATGAATAATGTATCAGTGGATAGAATTTTTTACTGACTTCTGATATGGCATAACTTACTCATTGACACACACTCAGACTGCGACAGCTGGATTAAGCTGTCCCTGCAATACGACCTCTTATTTTACATCAAAATGTGAAGTGAGAAAATGGATTCCTTATGTCCAGGGCAGAGAAAGTTATGTGACTGCGTCACACTGTGCATTATTTTCGTGGATTTCATTCTTAAATATTTATTTACACCAATGAATTCTATCGATAGCTTCTCTAATTTGTCAAAATCCTGTATCATTTATTTCCAAAGCTACCTTTGAACACTGCCAACAAACACGAGCTGTATATGGAATTTGATTTGATAATTCTGTGTAAAAAGGTATTAAGTATCCTCAAAAACATTGATTTTTGACACGTAAAATAAAATTTGTTAAAACCCTTTCTTAGTGTGCACTTACATTATGAAACGGAGGTACTGTCAAAATGCCAAGTCTCTACCTACCGGTATTATAGTATAGGCTCTACATTGATTCCCTGTCAGTCAGTCAGTCAGCAGTCAGACATTAAGTCAGGACAAAGCCTCTTATATATATATAAAGATGTTCATTGTTGCTGGAAATATTATTTTTGCATTCAATCTATTGTTTGATTTTAAACAGGCAGTTAATCTTCCAAGAATTATGCCTTATATTACACATGTGCTTTTATGCTTTCACTTTTTAAATTATGCTTCATTGTGCTCTTAAAACTTATTTTATCCAGACCCTTAGACCCCCAAAATCATGTTTTGACCCTGTTATGCTTATCATGCATTTTGGTTGCTTTGTTCATAATCCACAGAACTGAACATGATAAAGAGTTTAAAACTACAAGCTTATACATATTTCTCCAACCAATCTCTTTCAGCAGAAATTTATTTCAATGCCTAGAATTCATATTAATACGAAGGTCGTCCAGAAAGTAAAGAACGATTTGGTATAACTAAATAATAAGTAAAATAGCAACACAAAACTTTATTTACACAGATACTCTATTTCTCAACTGAATTGCCATTCCTGTCAAGGCATTTATTGTAACATGGTGCCAGTTTTTTAATGCCGATGTTATACTCTTCTACCGCCAAAGACCTGAGCCAGGATGTCACTTGCCGCTTTGAGGTCTTCATCGGTTGGGAACTCTTTTCCACCCAAAAGCCCTTTATTTTCAGAAAAAAAGTTAAAATCGCTGGATGCCAGATCAGGGCTCTCAAGGAGGATGTCCAAAAATTTCCCACTTTAAACATTACAGTTGTGCCTGTGTTTGAGCAACAGAATGAGGCCGAGCGTTGTTGTGAATCAAAAACACCTTTTCAGACAACTTTCCATGTCTCTTGTATTGGAGACCGCGTTGTAGTTGTTGAAGAGTTGTACTATAGGTAGGCTTGCCAGATTTCTGAAATGTTCAACCGGGACACCGGAATGCCCCCCAGCGTCACGGGTATTCAAGAGTACACACCCTTGGCGGGTTTTAGAGTGTTTTAGAGGGTAGCTTATTCTCAATGCTATGAATAAATGGTTACTGATTAGGAACCTAAACCAGGGGTAATAATAGGGCCTAAATGACATAAGCGTATAAATTTAAACATTTTACTTCTAACATGATAATATTTAAAAGTTAGGCCTGCTTAAGTAAGAAGAAACACTTTGAATGAGGAATAAAAATTTGAACAATATTTACATGTACTTTTCACTGGCTAGGACTTTTTTTTAGAAAGTATTTTTTGGTTTTAATCTTGCTGTAAAAATCATCACAAGCTAGTCCGATATTAATTTTACATGTCATCAAGCCTTTAACCGTAGATTCCTTCATGAAACCCCTATCATCAGTCCATGCGTTGTTCATTTAATAATAATAATAATAAATTTAAAAAAATAAATAAATAAATAAAAAAAAAAAAAAACTCTCTCAACTAGTGCTGATGTACCAGGTAAGCAGACGGCATAATCAACAATCTTCATCAGATTGGGGCTGCTATGTGATTCTCCTTGAAGTGACCAAACAGTTAATTATTTTTAAACTTTTTGGTCATCTAGAAAATCAAATTTAATATTTACCGGGATGTGAAGTAAACCGGCTGGGACACCGGGATTTTGTCTGAAAACCAGGACATCTGGCAAGCCTAACTATAGGCCTCTGTATTTATTCCTTGTCTTCTTGGCAGAAACCCCAGGCTCAGGTCTTTGGCAGTAGAAGATTATAATATCAGCATTGAAAAACTGGTACCAAGTTACAATAAATGCCCTGACGGCAATGACGATTACATTGAGAAATAGAGTAAGATCTTTGTAAATAAAGTTTTGTGTTGATAACTTTTGTGAATATTTAGTTATGTCAAATCATTCTTTACTTTCTATACGACCCTCATACACCATTAGTTAATAGCTACCAAATCAAAGAGAACTGCATATTGTAGTCTTTTTAGATGTTACAGAAGCCTTTGATGAGGCACGTTAAAAATGCATTCTTTCCATTGATTTACTCAGTAACTAACAAGGGAAGTTCTCAGGATGGTCCAGGTGGATTACGATGGGAGTCAAAGGAGGGCTCGGGGTACCTGAGTGCAATGGTAACATTAATTTTATTGCAAATTAAAAAATACAGCCAAAAACACAGCCGAGATTTTGTTAATCTAGAAGGCCTACACGAGTGCCTTGGCTCAGCTCGGTACAGCACAGTACGGTGTTTGGCTGGCGAAAGCATGAGTCATGGCACAATACATAACAGCATGGACAAAGAGAATAGTGGCATACAAACGTTTTTCTCTCAATGCTGATTTACAGGCATATATGTGTATGAGATATTAAAACTTTGTCAAATTATTAAAGGTTAATAATTCTCACAAGTATAAAAGAATTACCGGAATGCAGTGTAAATTTTGTTCACTATTTAAAGGTTTTTGTTTATTTAAAAAGTATTAAACCTTTAATTTCGCTACAATAATAATAAAAATTATGTTCCTCTTCAGTGTTTATCCTGATTCAGAACAATAATTATTATCAGTATTTGTCCAAGGTATAAAGTAGAGATGGGGAATATTTCTTGTAACTGTTACTTTGTAACTGTTACATGTATGTAACGGTAACGACCTGTTACAAAAAATCAAAAGTAACGGTTACCAAAGCTCCTCCTAGGATAGCTTATTTTCGTCTCAACCAAAGGCGGAACCAGAAAATACTGAAAGGAGGGACCGACACAGACGAAAGTTTGCTATTATTTGGAAATCCAAAAAATGGGGGTCCTCCCCCGGGATTTTTTTTATTAAAAAACGAGGGAAAATCAGGTCGTCCCTTTAGCTCTTCCCACTCCAGACATCTAGATGTGAATGGTGGAACAACTAACAGTATTGGAAATTCTGACTCCCCCCCTTCACCACTTCTTTACCCTTTCCTACTATTCAACCTTCATCTTACCCACTACGCCATCGAGCAATCATTGCAATGAGAAGCGAAAATTCATCTATTTAAGTTTAGACATCTGCATGAGTCATCTACCATAGGCAGATGGCAGGATTGGGGGCATGTGGTCAGCATGCCGACACCCTTTGGCTGTTAATGGTGGTTTCCATAACCGAAGCCGCTACTTCTCTATCAAATAGCTTCTCAATTTGAATCACGAGGCTGAGTGCACTCCTACCAGACCTCCCTAGCTCATAAAAATCTGAGGAGGTACCGGGGATTGAACCTGGGCCAACGGATTTGTAGTCAGCGACGCTAACCACAAGACCATGCCAGCAGTCAATGGAAATAATAAACTGTCGTTAATGACTGCTATTAGCTTATTCTGTATTATTGTTAGTTACTTGAAATATCATAATAGCTATTTATGAATCAAGTATGCAAAACAACGCTTTAGCGAACGAATCTAGTATAGCGGCCGAGGCTGAAATACTGGATGAGTCCGAAAGTTTTTGCGTACATGGTGCATACAATATTTTCTCTAAATTATATGCAATGAAACAAAAATACCGTATAATTAATTATAATGGATGATAGTCAGCCATTTGTTAAAGTCATATACTCCGGTTGTTAAATATCTTGTAGGTTCTCCGAACCGGTAGTTTCACAATGAGTGATTGCCTTTTTCCAAGATCAGATTCACGCCAATCCACAACAGTATACATATATGAATTATAGAACCAAAACACACCATTTATGTTCGCTAGCGGTGGACTACCACCATAGGTAGCGGGCGTGCGGTTAAGTTGGAAATTTTTAACAACTGGCCGACAAGGTGGAAGGCAACCGTGCTACCAACACCTTTCGGGTGGGACTCTAATTTAATTCTTCAAAGTTTATAATTATGGGGACCTTTGGAGGAAAGATATTAGGTAACAACTAAAATAAAATAAATTAAAATAAAGTAAAACATGCAATAACTATTGAGTAGCACTGCATTTTGTAGGCCTACATGTAAAGTACTTCTCCCTATAAATTCTTCAACAAGCAAAATCGAAAACCAACTTTTCCCCGTTATTCGTATGTAGGGTTACACTTATAACAGCAATGTGTAAAATTAACACTTCTATATAATATTGTCGAACGTAATAATGTCTTCAGTCTTTTCAAAGCGGAAAAAAATTATTTCGGAAAATGCTGGGAAAACTGGCATTAACAGAGTAAATTTGTCGTAGGCTATACATTTGAAAGATTCAGAAACAATTGCAAACGATCGCGATCGTACCGTAGGCTAAGTTAATTGAAACAAGGGAGATCATGTTACTTGTGTCAACGCTTGTATAAACCTATAGGCTGATTTTGGTTTTGCACCGACTAAACATGATTTTTTTAGTAATAATAGGCCTAATAATTATTATAATAAATATTTAAGATAATTCTTAGCAAATTATTGGGTGCGCTTGAGCCCCACGGGCCCATATAAGTTGGCGCCACTGGACAAAATAGCAGATTGGGCTATTTTGAATCAACATCAAATACCCTGATGAGAACCGGTTGTTAAGCTGTTTGAATATCACCACTGCTCAAGGCCATCTGAATCGCCTAACAACAATGAACCATACTTACCAATACGAAATGCGGTGTAGATGCATAATATACGAGTTGCTTTTTGTAAACAGTAATGCATATGAACTAATATTTATGAAAAACTTGTGTAAATATGAATGATAATCACGAGGAAATTTCAATCCCAGCCAGAAACATTGAATTGGAGCTGGTGCCAGCAACATCACGGGCAGTGCACTATGAGATGGAATATATTGCAAGCTATCCATGGCAAGCAATGATTCTCTTGTGAATGAAGATGTGGAAAGTTGCTGGCTTATATTTGTTGTTATATGATGAAGTAGACTACCGTATTTTGTGAAAAACCCTGGTAAAGTTTCTGATTATCATAAAGAAACATGTTGGCTTAAATTTATTTTTTTGAGCAATTATATGCTTAAATCCATGTTAAGTTGGTGTGACTGGTCAATGCCATCCGGATTTTGTTTATAGATTACCATGACGACTTTAAAGTACTAGGCTAATAAAACTGCAATATGAATGCAGTTTTATGCAATTTTAGCGGCCTTGGTTGCTAAAATGCAATTTTTTGGCTTGTTATTAGTCCAACATGTAAATTATTTCATTCATACATTATATTTCTATAATCATAAATCACATCAGGCCCGTTATATATATTTTTTTCTGGGGATATGCATACTCCTTAAAGATTTTTACAGTTTCATAAAGGAGAAAATCATCAATTTCCACAATTTTGAAATCTGGAGAAATTTGTGCCAAAGAAAATATCGAAAGTGATTATATGCATTGTTTGCATTAAAGTAGCTATTTTGAGTGGCACGTTTATGAGTTCTGAGAAGTGGAGCCTAAAATTAGCACTGTGATTGGAAAAACAAGCAAGCTCTAAATATGACAACCCAGTCTTTACTTGAATACATTGCAAGTTATACAGGGTCTTTATTATAAGTTGAGACCGGGCGACGGAAGGCGCGCGCAGCCGGTCTGACCTTGATGCAACAGCGGCACGTGCAGTTATTGTTAAAGTGTCAACATGGTGAGACCCATTTCGCTGCAGCATCGTATTTTTGTGTGTAAACATTATTTTAAGTACGAGTCTGCTAGACGTGTACGTGATGAATTTATTCGGACATTTCCTGCTGATGTGCCACTTCAAGAGCACAAATTCACAGAATTGTTAATAAATTTGTAAATACTGGCTCAGTGCAAAACAAAAAGCATGTGCGCACACGAACAGTGTTAATAGAAGAAAAGCTAGACGAGATTGGCGCTTATCTTCAACATTCACCAAATAAATCACTCTCAAAATTAGCCCAACAAGTAGGGGTTTCAGTTTCTTCTGCACACAAAGCAAATTAGGGGCATTACAGTGGAAGAACTCACTCTCGTCAGCCAGAATGTGGTTTCCAGATACAATGCCTGTATAACACAGGAAGGACGACACTTCCAACATATGTTATAAGGTAAGATATGTAATACTTTATATAGCCTACACTTTAAGCAGGGAAGCTGCACGCGCGTCACCGGCGGCTAATGCGGACTCCGTAGCGGAGAGTGAAAACACCGGTCGCCCGGTCTCAACTTATAATAAAGACCCTGTAGCTGCTCTGAGGATAGTTCAGGCATGGTCCCCGAAGTTTAATGGCTTGTACTGACGTGAGACATACAACTTTTATTTGAATTTTTTCGTAGAAGTGAAGTGTAGTTATAAGCTAACCATTTTAGCAACAACACTCAGGCTAAATCTCCTTAGTGGCCAAATCTGCATGGCGTAAGGGTGAAGACATGACATGCATACTTCTGCTAACCATGCTTAGGTAGTGAAAGACAATGAATTTTTCACAAGGGACTATAAACTGCAGAATTCTGAGAACATTTTACACTAGACATGCTCACATTCTAGGTGCTTCTTTAATTAAAATACTGGTAGCCGTTTTCTCAATAATTACACAAAAGCTAGACAGTAAAACAAAAATGAAAGAAAATGCAATACAGTATTTCTACTTATTATATTTAACTTATTTTAAGAGCTATACAGATTTTGGTAATGCTAACAACATGACAATGATGAAAAAGGGAAAGACTCTTCATGGAGCAGGCTCCTGTCCTGCCATCCTTGCCAAATCATCCAGTTCCGCTGCAAAAGAAAGGGAAAGCACATATGTTTTAATAAATCAAATCTTGCCTTACAAATGTCAAAAATATTTTCATAACATATCTAGGCCTAGCCCATTAGATTGTTCTTGACATTAAATGTTAATAGCTATGGAGACCTCTGACACATAATCTGGAAAAAAGCCTGAGTTGCATCGTAATAACTTAACTTTTAATTATTATTAGCTTTTATATGAAAACGGTATTGTAATGCAGTATAAATAAAATTTGTTATGACTTACAACACTTAATTTTACACACGATATTTATCTTCTATATCCATACAACCTAAACACATAGTGATCAATCCCACTTATACAACAATAAGGTAACAGGTCAGTAGTGGAGAGCCAAATATAATCACATTAAGCAAAGATGGATACCGGTGCAAAATTGTAATAAATATTGAAATTAAATTGCATTTGTCATAACTTATGTTGATTGTTTTTAAGTTTAAACTTTGCTGAATATTAATTCCACTGACTAAAAATAGGCCTATAAGATAAATATAATAAATCTGAATAACTACTGATTGCCCTACAAGAAAGAAGGCATTAAACAGCAACTATTTAAAGCTATTCTATTTTCACTTTAAGTTCAAAGGAGATGCAAACAAACTCTAATGTACCACTTCGCCGAGCATGTGACAATATCACGTGGAGATTTACCCGCCGCGGAAAGAAACGGAATGAGGATTTGGTATATTCCAGTGTTCTCAATAGTATTGTAGGCTATCTACCTTTAAAATTATTTTTTATGACATGCACCATTGTTGAAAAATTTATTTTGCAAAGATCAACACATCTGTACAAAATTAGGTTAATATTAGTAATTAAGAAGATCAACACATCTGTACAAAATTAGGCTTAATATTAGTAATTAAGAAGGTCATAGACAGTAAACAAGAAGATAATGAGTATAAAAAATTACTCTCATTTTGCAATGTTGGCTTTCCTCTTCAGAGACGTTTTGTTTTTGAACGTTGTTCACTATTCATTAATTTCTGTTTGTAACCGCCCCAACCCTATCAGAGCTGTAGGTTACATGTAACTTTTGACAAAATTGTTGTCTTGTTCTAGCACACGACTTTCTTGTTCTCAAGTAAGTGTTGTATAGCCGATATAAATAAATAAATGAATGCACATTCAGCAGGTCATACCCATTTCTTGGGAGGGGGGCTGTGGCATGTTCATTCCATGATGGCGTGCTTGAGCATGCGCACAGCCGTCGTAAATGCCTACTATTTACATTCTATTGTAATGGTTTAATTAGTTCACTTAGTTATTATGCATCAGGTAAATCTGACCAAATTAATTTTGTTTCAAAAACAGATCTGCTTCAGAAACGTGTTTTTAAATTTTTCTGCATGAAAATAGCTACACAAAGTACGGTTTGAACTGAACTATTTTATTAAGAGCAAGAGTGTGCATACTAAGCAGCAAAAGTTACAAGTCGTCCACCAGCCAATGAGGCGCTCCCTTGTCACGTGGCTTTGTTTACAACTACTTTGAACCTAAAGTGAAATTATTATAGGCCCAGGGGTTGCATGAAACCCACATCTAAACTTTCTGTCTGCAAAAAAGATGTTAATTTAAAATAAAGAGGAAAAATGTAAAATAGCACAAATGTATATTAGGCTTATATCCATAATGCCGGCAACATGAACAATATGTTCAAGATTTTAGATCCAGTGAAAATCAACAGAATTAATTTTCTGCTCCATTTAGTGTGGACATATAGGATGCTTCCTACAACAAGAAAATGGAACTCATTAAGTTGCACAGCGGAATAGTGATTTGTAGAAATCCAAAAACATGAAACTTTTTGAGTTATACTCAAAATACATTCTAGAAACAAATTTTCAGAAATCCGATCAGAATGTGTTCTGTTCATAATATCAGTTTATAACCTCGGCAGCACTTTAACCTTGTAAGGTTGCCAAATTGTCTAATCTACAATGAAGATTAGGAGGCTCTGGAACATATTCTGCTCAGATATACATCCCCAACAAAAGAAGAGATCAGAAGCCTGTACCAGACCTGCTACGGGCTTCTGATTATGATATTGTAGGCTAACTATTAAGTACTGTTTATATTTGAATTTGTGAGGTTTTTATATTTTGGTTTTTTCATCCTTTGTAATCAGATAGACCTACATTTTATTTTGGTTTTGGGATAAATTTCCACGTAAGTATAAAATCTAAGGTGTCGGTATGAGAAGTACAAGGGCTGGTCAATAAGTAAGGTCTCCAACACTCTAGCCCAAGCTCACAACGTTGGACGAGAGAGTTGGCACCACCGCCATGTCCCGCTATCTCCCCTCTTTCAAAAGAGCCATAGCTGCAGCTGCTGAACCATTTAGTGTCAGAGATAGGGCTGTTTGAAATGGATCTCCTGATTTCCGTTCCCGCCAAGTGCAGCCTACGCGAACCCACCTCACACAAACCTTATGAAACATCAATTTGTCACTCAAAATGGTCTGCATGGAACCTGTAGAAATGTCAAGAAGCAATAAACCAAGTTCACGAATAGTGACGCATCATTCTTGTCGCACCAATTCATCGACTTTTGCCACCATCTCATCTGTAATGGCTGTTGTTGATCTCCCACTCCGCTCTTCATCATGGATATTTCTCCAGCCCTGTTTGAACTCACGAACCCATTAACGCACATTTTTTGTGTCCATACATCCCTCTCCATAAACTTCGCAAAGCTGTATGTGAATTTCAGTCGGCGGAACATTTTTTGTAGTAAGAAACCGTATGACTTCGCGTAGGCCACACTTGGCGGGGACGGAAATCGGGAGATCCATTTCAAACAGCTATATCTCGGACACTAAAAGGTTCAGTGGCTGCAGAAATGGCTCGTTTGAAAGAAGGGAGATAACAGGACATGGAAGTGGCACTAACTCTCTCGTCCGACGTTGTGAGCTTGGGCTAGAGTGTTGGAGACCTTACTTATTGACCAACCCTTGTATATAAGCCTATCATCCAATTTTATATAGGTCTATTATTTAATTGCTTTATAAAAACAATAATAATAATAACAGAATAACAGAATCTTATGTCTGCCAGTTAAGACAGATCTGACTTTACAATGGAAAACTGAGATGAAAAAACATATTTATTACTGGTTTCCTATTTTCCCTAGTGTTGGCGTGTAGGGCCTCCAATTGGAGGTTTCTATTACCTAGGTGAATTTTGTTACACTTATTTTCCCTGAGAGGGCAGAGGAACAGGTGATAAGCCATCACCTTACATCCCACCCTAGAAACTAAGGTATTACTTGGATGTGAAAGGGCCAAGGAATTTTGTCCAGAGGCTCCAATTTAGGCTTCGAGTTCTTTTACGTGCCATAAATCTACGACATGGGCCCCCCTGCTTAAAGTACCTCCCGGAGGACTCTGTGACCAGGATTTTTATGTCCTGAAAAATCCATCGACCGTGGCTGGGTTTGATCCCATGACCTTCGGATCTAGTCTAGGTGGTATTTGCTGATTAAGTTATGTAATCGTTCTTCGTACTCAATTCAACCGAGAACACCACACATAGCCCCCTCCCGACTGACAATACTGCACCCTACAGTTTATTCTTCCCACATAACACCTAACTTTAAACATTAATTGCTCCATAAGGGAAATAGACACAACAAAACTAATTACACCAATTAATAGCGGACAACATCTACAACAGTTTCATATAAAACACTAAATGTTTTATTAACCCTTTTATCATTTTAATATAAAAACATCAATAACTCTTTTGATTTACATCACTCAGAATACAGACTTATACTGATAAATGTGGAATAAATTAACCGATACAGATAAAACAACTTGGACTATGATAACCGTAGGTTATTGATACAAATACTAAAAACGACTCCTCCTACATCCGGCCCACTTCCTGTTTGGTAGACTTCATGACTATAAGGGAGTTTGACACATTTTGTAATTAATGACCCAAGCCAAAAGCAGCGTCAGACGCTCTACAAAACCGACATAATTTTAAACAGTATAGCAGAACGAAATCCCTGCAACCAATTAGAAGCAACTTATACATTAACACAACCAATGACATTTATTTTCCCCCACTACAGCCGAAGAACATATTAGCACTGAGAACCCCAAAATCATCATCATTCGATCATTAGACAGAAGACAGACTCCACGTTACTTAGGACTAAAAAATTACACCACGTAACTTAACTATAATATATAAAGTAATTTCGAGAGACAGCATAAGTATAGAGATAAAAGTGAAATATATCCGCGCGTTAGAAATGGATTAAAAGGAACTCAGCGAAGCGCGTAAGTTAAGCATATTGTATTTATAGAGACATTGATAAAAAGTAATCAAGTGAAAGTATAATTAGTGAAGGTTAATTAAAATATTGTTTGAGTAAATTTTCCGCGCGGTAGAAATAGATACAAAGATTTAATACAAGTGGAAAGAGAAATAATCAACGAATAGCGCGTATGAATTAACACAGTAATTACTAATATAATATTGAATATAGTTACCAAGTGAAAGACAGACATTAATCGACGAACTTACATCATCTAACCTCAAAGACAATATTAATTCGATAACTCAACGAAAATCATTTTGAAAGAATATATTTAGATCTGGAAATCAATTGTACTGTTTAATTACCCTAAATCCTGAACATCGACCACTCAATTAACATAGCCCCGATATTCTGTAACCACGACCCTGATAAGAATCCTCGTGCTATTAACTACCATCTGAGCTAATTAGCCGGTATTCCCATTTTCTACGTGACAATAAATAATATAACAGGATTTCAATCACCGCTCCCCCCAGTAACTTCATCAGAATCTAAATACAGCTATAAGTACCGGACCCGACGACCTGAACTCTTATAAATAGTGACCCAACTTGTGGCATAAATATCTTCCATAGAAAGGACTCTTATAAATGGCACCCAACATTTTTAGGGCCACTAAAGAGCTCTTATAGTTACTTATGATATTAAAATGAATAGGCCTACATAATCTAGCCCTTAATAACAGAGTAATAAATAAATAAATGAACTGCACACAAAAAGTTAATTAATTTATAAGATTTGAATCCTCTTACTTTTCACGCCATCTCTATTTATGCATGTTTGTTTCTTCTAAAGATTTTTTCTTTCACAAGGAGAGATTACCATCACAGATAATATTACAGAACTTCCATACATGCAGGACTACTCTAATTTAGCTACAAGGCTTCTCTAATTAATACTGGTATATTTTTGCTCAACTAAATATTAGGTAGATTTCGAAGAAAAATCTACCTATTGCAATCGATACCATGTCATGACTTCCGAAAAATTCTTTCACATCTTTACATTTCATGCCTCCGTAAGTACGAAACCACCGCCTGTTAAAAAAAAAAAAAAGTTGTGATATTTATACAGGCTATATATATATTTATATATAAGTTATATATATTTATATCTTTACACGATAGCGGCCGTAATTTTGAAGATATTTGAACCAAATTTTATTATGTTATTTCTAGTCCCAATAGTTCGGACAAGTTTGTTAATGAGCAAAATTGGCCCAAGGGGGTGGTCGGGGGAAGGGGTTGAAATTTTAAAACATTTATATCTCGGCCCCTATGAAGTATAGAGGGAAACTTTGTTTGAATAAATTAGAGTACTCCCTATGGAGTTCACAGTGACACCAATGATTCGGGGGTTTTGGGGGTACGAGTGGGGATGGGGGGACGGAAATTCGAAATTTTTTAAACAACGTCTTGTGGGGTATCGTTAAAAAGCTCTTGATGAGTACTCTACTCAATAACTAGTTTCTTGATAGTTCTCATATAAGGCGAGATTTGAATGTTTGAAAAAGTACTCTTTCCTCTTTTTTGCAGTTATTATTGTGGGTTTGTCATGCCAAGGCTAAAGAAGAAGAGTGCTACGCAGCGACAATAAATTAAACCAAAAGCACTTCGAAATCTACCTCAGCCTGTAGGCTTGCCTAAAGGGATTTTTTTATATAGGGCTAGTAGGCCTACTCTGCCAAACAAACAGTACCTCTTATCTTATGTTTCTTTTCTGCTGCCACAAAGTAACATCCCATTGTTATATGCATAATAAAACATACTTTCAAGGTAAAAACATATAAGACCCACCTTGAATCTTAAAGTGAGTGGAGGAAAAAGCTTACATTAAAAGCGTAAGCCAACTACTAGTTTGTTTTAAGTTTCAGAATAAACCACCAACTTTTTGGGACCTGAACTATTCTATAACAAAGCCGTCCCTCAAACAGCAGGGTCAGTAAAACAATAAAATAGTGTGAGATAAAATTTAAACAAAATTTAAATTCAGTATTACCTTTAGCTAATCTCTTCTTCTCTTCGGACAATTTCGCATCTCTGATGGCCTTCTGTTTTGTTTCAACTTCCCGAATTGCAGCTTCCTTTCTTGATAAAGAGCTATGTCGAATAGCTCCATATGCCACACCAACGGCAAGAAGACTCCATCGGCTGAACTGAAATGATCAGTGTGATGGGTGATTATTCATGAAACATACATGAATATTTTTAAGTTTTACATACTGTACTCATTACCCTACACCAGGGGGTATGAGGCTTCTTAGGGGGGCCTGCAACAATTTTAAATTCATATTTTATTTAGTGTTGTTGCCTTGTCGGTTGACAAGAAGTTTTAATTGGTTAACTTTAACCAAACAAATACACAGACACGTATCATAATTAACAAGAATAACAGAACAGTGTGAATTTACATTTTATAATCCTATAATTTGAAACTATATTTTCCCTGTCATATTAAATAGTCATATCTTGTCCTCAACACGTTTATAATAATTTGGAAATCCAAATATGAGATACGAGAGATTTGCGTTGTGCTCTGTCAAACATAAAACCTAGTATCTCAGAGCTGGTAAAAGCAAAAAAGTGCCAATCACATCTCATTAATATTCAGTTTTTAATCTCTACGGACACTGTGTTTCTACATTTAACTTTTTGTATGAACTGTACTGAGACTCAAATAAGATTCACAATAATTTGATATGCATTTTCATATCAAATTATTGTGAATCTTATTTGTGTGTGTGTGTGTGTGTGTGTAACAGCAACAGCATCACAGGATAAATAAGAATAAAAGAGGTGAGCAATATTAATTTTATTTTTACAAGTATTATAGGCCTAGGGATCTTTTAAAGTACAAAAGTACTGACAATAACGTTTTTAGGCTTTCTTCTCCCCATCACTATCAAAGGGGGCATGAGGATTTCATGATATTTGAAGGGGGGGGGCGTCAGCTGAAAAAGGTTGGGAACCACTGCCCTACACACTGAGGGGCATTATGGAAAATTGTGCATGACTGTATAGTTGAATAAATATTTTACTTCTTCTGCCCATACCATAGGTGGAGAAAGTATTCTGTTCGACTCCCAAATTTGAACTTGAGTTTATAACATAAATACATGTTTTGAGGTCCCCTGAACCCAAAAATACTATTTTCAGAAACATGTCTGTTTGTGTGTCTGTGAACAACCTAGCTCCAGAACGGAAAACTGTATGAAAACAAAATTTTGTACTTGGGTTAAGTTAGGTACCCCCTGAGGATGTGACATGAAGATCAATGACCACTTTCTCTTATTTTTAAGGAGACCTTACATGAAGAAAATTTAGTTTTTCATGATTTTCTCGAAAATGGCTCTAATGATTTTGTTTAAATTTTGTACACAGGGTGCTTATACTAAGAGCTGAAACTTATATTTGAAATATTTTTTTGAAAAAAATCTATAAAGGGTAGTTATAAGCCACCCACTCTGATTACGCACTCTTTGCAATATGGCCTCTTATTCTATATCAGGTTCGTCGGTGTGGGTGAGTTGGTAGCATGACCGGGTTGGGGATTTTAGAGGTGTAAAGTTTCCTTCCTGGGTCAGGTCTGGGTGTTGTGTCCTCATTCCCATCCCTTGAAAGTACCTGGCCACCCTACGCGATATCATCCGGCCAAATGTCCCTCGGTTGGACCATGGGTATCCCCCCCATGGCATGGTCCCAGGGCAGGACCAGCCTCCAGGCCGAACACTTATCCTTCATCATCCTATATCGGAATGTGAAGTGAGAAAGATGTATTGTTGGCAGGGTTGTAAAAAAGCCGGCTAAAATTGAAAAAGACCTGACCAGTGGTTTTTTTCAATTTTAGCCGGTTAAAATCATGATTTTAGCCGGCTAAAATCAAATTTAGCCGGCTAAAATCAATTTTTCCTGGTTGGGGGAGGTGGGAGCAGGTTGAAATTTTGAAAAAATTATATTTAGGACCCTATGGGGTTTAGAGGGAAACTTAGTATGCATAAATTAGACACCAATGATTCAGTGGTTGTGGGGGTGAGGGTGGAAATTAAAAATGTTTAAAACCATGTTTGTGGGGTATCGTTGAAAAGCTCTTGATGAGTAATCTTTAAATCAACAACTAGTTTCTCAATAGCGCTCATATAAGGAGAGATTTGAATTTTTGAAAGTCAAAAACACTTTAAAATATACCTCAGCCAATAGGCATGCCGAATTGAATTCATGAGGACCAACTGAGGCTAAAATTACCAATGAAATAAAGTTTGAAATATTAAAAATAATAGTTAAATATCTTTAGAACAATAATCCTTGGCCAAATTAAAAATGAAATAATAAAAGATATCAATTAATAGGCCTACATAATTAACAACTCTCTTTTTATAAAAAAATATTTCAGTTTTTATTCTACACTTACCCCAATAAATTCATAAAAAGCACTATGAAATCTACCTCAGCCTGTGCATTGTAGGCCTACCTAAAGGGATTTTTTATACTTATTTCTCCATCAATTACACAAATCTGAAGCGTAATCACCTATCACTGGAATTTTGTCAAGCCATAGAATCTTTACATCGTATGCCAGCCAGCCAGTTCTGCATCAATCGAAAGAGTATTTTCTTCACTTGGGTTAATACAAACAAAATTGAGAAACAGACTAGGCAATGAAAAAGCCCAGAAGCTTGTATACATCAACAGGCAGAATAAAGCAAATATGCAAGAGTCTTATGATGAATGGTGAATTTACCATATTTACTTGAATAATTTTTGTCCATTTGTAGATTTCAATACTGAGGTGCGCGTTAAATTCTAGTACAAATCCGTTTCGTAGGTCGGAGGTAATAATGATCTACATAACAAGGCACTGCTATAATTCTCGACTTCGTTCATTTTATCGTTAGCCTACACCATATGAAATTTAATTTCTGAAACATAATGAAAAAATAGTTTTTGTCAGTTCTATAGTGCAAATGTGGAATATTGTGCATTGTCGATTTTAAACTCATTTAAGAGTGGTATCAGCTTTTATTGTGAAACATGCATTTAACATTTTGTTTGTCCATTTAGCAATAAAAATAAGCACCTCCGAGGATTCCAGTGATGAACACATCAGTGAATATTGATGAGCCATGCCTATAGGTCTACTTGTAGGCCTAAAACTGGCAGTTAACTGTATATGTGTTGGTTCATTATTCTATAAATACTAAGACAAAATTCCAAATAAAATATCCTATTGATGCGCATTACATTCGCTAACAAACTCTTTTTTTATGATTTTAAGTTTCAAAATCAGGGTGCGCATTAAATTCGAGGGTGCATTATATTGGAGTAAATACAGTAATTAACTATTGCTGGGAATTACACAGTGAAGTGGTACAGTGAGTCCCACGCAAGAGTTGGCCAAATGACATGGGATTCTGCGAAGCGGCGGGCACAGCTCCAACTCCCGAGCGATCGGGTGAAATATCTACGTAAATAAAGCCGCGATTGGTGTAATGATTCAGGTTCTCATATTTACAGTTAAAATTACAATGAAAATAACCACATACCTCATCACAAGAGCTGCTGGAAATGTTCTTCTCTTGCATCCACACAATACTGGCACCTTTTCAGGAAATTTTCTTTCACACGCATAATTTCAGCTTCCGAGACAGAGTTAATTTCTCTTGTGATATTGTTTTTAAGTTCTTCTAACAGCATGTGACTATTATTTATGGGGAAACTTCAACAAGAAAAATTAACTCTATTTCAGAAGCTGAACTTAATGCGCGTAAAAGAAAATTTCCTAAAATGGTGCCAGTATTGTGTGGATGCAAGAGCAGGACATTTTTAACATCTCTTGTGATGAGGTATGTGGTTATTTTCATTGTAATTTTAACTGTAAATGTGAGAACCTGAATCATTACACCGATCGCGGCTTTATTTGCTGTGCCCGCTGCGACGCAGAAACCCGTGTCATTGGCCAACTCTTGCATGAGACCCACTGTATTAAATTACACTAAATACAATTTTAGGTTTCTGAGCTTGTATCTTTTAAATTTGTGATGTTTGGAAATAAGAACATGAAAGAAACTTCAATTATTTTTACTCAATTTGATTTTATCCAGATAAAATGCCTGGCATTTTTCAAGTGGATAAGACTGGTAGCTCTGCATTTGCACTCAGTAGGCCTACTACAGGTTCTGAGCTTGTAACTTTTAAATTTGTGATGCTTGGAAATAAAAACAAGAAAGGAACTTCAATTATTTTTATCCAATTTGATTTTAGCCGGATAAAATGTCTGGCTTTTTTCAAGTGGATAAAACTGAGGCCTACTACAGGTTCTGAGCTTGTAACTTTTAAATTTGTGATCTTTGGAAATTTAAACATGAAAGGAACTTCAATTGTTTTTATTCAATTTGATTATAGCCGGATAAAATGCCTGGCTTTTTTCAAGTGGATAAAACTGGTAGCGCTGCATTTGCACTCAGTAGGCCTACTACAGGTTCTGAGCTTGTATCTTTTAAATTTGTGATGTTTGGAAATAAGAACATGAAAGAAACTTCAATTATTTTTACTCAATTTGATTTTATCCAGATAAAATGCCTGGCATTTTTCAAGTGGAAAAGACTGGTAGCTCTGCATTTGCACTCAGTAGGCCTAAGTAGGCCTACTACAGGTTCTGAGCTTGAAACTTTTAAATTTGTTATGTTTGGAAATAAAAGCATGTAAGAAACTTCAATTATTTTTATTCAATTTGATTTTATCCGGCCTGGCTTTTTCAAGTGGATAAAACTGGTAGCTCTTCATTTGCACTCAGTAGGCCTAAGTAGGCCTACTACAGGTTCTGAGCTTGTAACTTTTAAATTTGTGATGTTTGGAAATAAAAACATGAAAGAAACTTCAATTATTTTCATTCAATTTGATTTTATCCGGCCTGGCTTTTTTCAAGTGGATAAAACTGGTAGCTCTGCATTTGCACTCAGTAAGTATTACAGACTCTGAGCTTGTAACTTTTAAATTTGTGATGTTTGGAAATAAAAGCATGTAAGAAACTTCAATTATTTTTATTCAATTTGATTTTATCCGGCCTGGCTTTTTTCAGGTGGATAAAACTGGTAGCTCTTCATTTGCACTCAGTAGGCCTACTACAGGTTCTGAGCTTGTAACTTTTAAATTTATGATGTTTGGAAATAAAAACATGAAAGAAACTTGAATTATTTTTATTCAATTTGATTTTATCCGGCCTGGCTTTTTTCAAGTGGATAAAACTGGTAGCTCTGCATTTGCACTCAGTAGTCCTAAGTAGGCCTACTACAGGTTCTGAGCTTGTAACTTAAATTTATGATGTTTGGAAATAAAAACATGAAAGAAACTTCCATTATTTTTATTCAATTTGATTTTATCCGGATAAAATTGCCTGGCTTTTTTCAAGTGGATAAAACCGGTTAAAACCGGCCGGTTAAAATCAAGCCGGCTTTTTTCATAACAACCCTGATTGTTGGCCATACTTAGAATAAATAAAGTTGCGTCAGTGCATTAATCAGATTACGGTATATTTGGGTTATTTATCCTTCAGGGATGCTATATGATCTGGTAATGACATTCTCTTCATTTTTATAACCAATTTACATGAAGAGAATTTCATACATAATATATTATACTAAGAGGCAAACTTTATTTGGGCAGAGGAAGTTATGTGAGTTTCACATCAGATTTTTTCTACTCCTATACAGTTACAGTTACAGTTGTATATTTTGGTAGCAAGATTTGCTAATTCCCATTACAATTGTTATTTATACATATTCCTCTTTTCTCATCTAAGTTTCGTAACTGTCTTTGAACTTCTGAATAATACTGTTTCTAAAACTATTAACCGATGTAGAGGTTCTTGTTTCAAAACTAAGTTTGTTGTATTTAGACACACTGTCATAAAATATTGATTTCGTTGCTTTTGCACTAGAAGGCCAACTCAAGAAGAAATTTGCTGCACCTCTTGTATTATGTTCATGTATATCTTGATTTTTTTAAAGCCAATTTTTCATAATACTTGGTAACATATTATTTTCAATTTTATAAATAAACGTCATGGAGTCCAAATATACCTGATCACAAAAATATAGCATTTTCAGTTCTTTACACATATTTTTGACTGGTTCATCATAACACTTATTCAAAACTGCATGCATCCCCTCATTTATAATCACTTGGATTCTTCTTAGTGTCTCACTACTAGCTCTCACAAACAGTGTACTACAATATTGCATATGTGGCCTAACTATTGTATCAAATAAGCACTTCTTAGTTTTTTTTGGTAAACAGTATTGCACCCTTCTGAGAACCGAAGTCTTCTTCTTCAATTTCTTGATAACATTTTCATAATGACTTGTAAACTGTAGTTCATCATCAATAGTTACACCCAGATATTTAAACTCTGTTACTAATTCCAGCTGTACATTGTTTATTTTCACTTCAGCGCTCCTATTTAGTAATTTATTTCTTTTCTTGATTATCATTGCTTTTGTCTTCATTACATTTAAGCACAACTTGTTCATTTGTAGCCACATATTCACAATCTCTAAATCTTCATTTATTTTGGCAATACCATTATCCAGATTTTCGGTTCTAATGTAAATCAAGGTATCATCTGCAAACAACTGTATTGATGAATACTTAAGGATTTTGGGCAGCTCATTAATAAACAGTATAAACAACAAAGGTCCCAATTTGCTTCCCTGTGGTACACCATTATCATTAATCATTTCTTCAGATACAGTACTTCCTAACTTTACTTCTTGTTTGATAACTCTCAAACCATTTCAGAGGACCCTTTCTTATTCCCAACTTTTCAAGTTTCTGGCACAGTATACTTCGATTTATTGTTTCAAATGCTCTTTTCAGATCTAAAAAAACTGCCACCACAAAATCACCTTCACCTATACTTCTTGTCCAGTCCTCGATGACAAAATTGATTGCAGACTCCGTTGAATGCTTTTCTCTAAATCCAGCTTGATAGTCACTTAATAAATTATTGTCTTTTACAAACTGCAACACTTGATTATATATTACGTTTTCAATTACTTTTTCCAAAGCTGGTAGAACATTTATTGGTCTCATTTCACTCATTTGCTGAGTTCCTTTTTTTTTGGCACTGGCGTTATTTTAGAAGTTTTTAGTTCATTAGGAACTTCATACTTAGTAAGAGATTTTCTAACTATATTGCACACTTCAGGTCCCAGTATATCCCAACATTCTTTCAACACTACAGCATTTGGTTGCATTTGATCTTTACCTTTCAACTGCCAAACAATCATTTTAATGTATTCATCATTTGGATGATCAAAATCCTCAAAACTAGATTCATTTTGTTCTACCAAATTCTCATATGGCCTATCAGGAATACTTTCCACCAATTCTTTAACACTTTCAACAAAATACTCATTTAATTTATTTACTGTAAGTTTATCATCTTCTTCAACTTGTCCATTAATTTGTATCTTTTTCACTGTCACTTTATAGTTACTCAACATTTCTTTAAGAATATGCCATATTTTTTTCCCATCATTTCCACATTCTTCAATTTTCCAAGACAAATGGTGTTGGTCAGGTATCCTGAAGTATATAACACCATTCCTAAA
This sequence comes from Ectobius pallidus, assembly GCA_964059195.1. Classification (NCBI taxonomy): domain Eukaryota; kingdom Metazoa; phylum Arthropoda; class Insecta; order Blattodea; family Ectobiidae; genus Ectobius; species Ectobius pallidus. Next base: position 100,195,059 of record CAXKWD010000004.1, read on the forward strand.
TGCGAAACAGTGGTAAAATAACTTACTTTTACTCCCTAATATATTGCACAACACATATCCCGACCGTAACACAGAAAAATGAAACAGTTTTATACCACTGGAAATAACAAGAGCAGAGCAGTGAATTTTGGGAAAATTCAAATATGTCGCACCTTGGGATGAATGTGTCCCACCCAACCCACCCTCAGCTATGAATTTTCTTTTATACCATGATCTAGCGAATTCTTCTGTCCAGGTTGTATTATGAAGAAACTCGTGATTGGACGTTGGTGGTGTGACGTCATACTGCTAGACGGAAGTGACAGGCTGACAAACCTCCGGGAGATATAATATGCAACATTTTCAAAACCTACAAACAGTGTATCGTACATTATTAAAAAATACAAGGGCATTTGTTACGGCTACCGCCTCCACTTTGCGCACTTAACTATGTGGTTAGTGTTATGCATTATTTAGCTATATATGTAGAGGAGGACATAGGCGTAGCCAGGCCGACCATATGGGGGGGGTTATAACATCCGCGGGGTCTGGTGAGTATGGAAGGAGAGGGGGGTCCGGGGGCCCTCCCCCGGAAAATTTTAAAAATTAAGATGCAAAATAACGAGTTTTAAGCTTCCGGGGGTTCTCCCACAGAAAATTTTAAAAATTAAGATGCAAAATAACAAGTTTTAAGCTTCCGGGGGTCCTTCCCCGGAAAATTTTAAAAATTAAGACGCAAAATAACGAGTTTTAAGCTTCCCACGCTTTATACTTGTATTAAGCAATTTATGGGCAGACTTAAAAAAATTATACAATTTTCCTTTTTTTAATCAATGGGGGGGGTTCAAACCCCCAAAACCCCCCCCTCGCTACGCCTATGGAGGAGGATACAAGGCACTTACGACAGTATACAAGGTACTTGCGACAATACACAAGGACCGACAGTTGGTCATCCTTCTTCGCTAAGAAACAAAATACTTCACACAGTCCGTGCAAATGTGATTATCAATGGGCGGAGCTTAAGGGGCCACCTGTTTTTGGATTTCGCCAAATCTGGATTTAATCCTTTCACACAACCAAAACAACACAGAAAAGCACACTGACAGCTTGGCTTTATGTAAATGATAAGAAAACTGCCAAAAGTTAAGAGGCCAAAGAAGCTAGAAAGACTACAGTGCCATCTCTGTGGGAACAATTTAACTTTTATATTTTTTCACGGAGGTGAGGTCTCACTTGGGATAGGCATGTTTAGTGCAAAACATTTTCGGGGAAAACCAAATATAAGGTGCCTGGTTGCATCAAGTACCTATGAAGAACAAAAGGACTGCCATGGATTCCTTGGTCGAATTTCCACCTTTGTCAAACAAATATGAGGCTTTGTCTGACTTAAGCACAAATGAGGAAATCTCACCGGAGGACAATAGATCTGTGTCAACCAACAACAAATGCCGACCTAGGCACAAGTTAGTTAAAGTTAAACTGTACGCAGATAGCCAAGGTAGGAATGTCTATAAATATTTCAATGATGACTTCCATAAGTTCACTAGTGTGATTAAACCCGGTGCTAAGTTCAAGGATGTTGTTGCAGAGACTAGTGATGTGGCATATAATGACGTAACGGTTTTCTTAGCCGGAACAAATGACATTGCTTGCAACGAACGGAAAGAACTTCTCTCTTCACTAAGAAGAAAATTGCAAAGTATGCAAAGCCATAGAGCTGGGGAGGTACTGATATTCTCAGTACCACACAGACATGATCTTCCAACTTGGTCAGCCATCAATAAAGAAGTGCAGGAGACTAACAAAGACATTTTTAATGTGTGTAAGCATTTTAGTAACTGTACGTACATAGACATAAGTAGTATTGGAGGTAGATTCCATACGTCTCATGGTTTACACTTAAATCATATAGGGAAAAAATATGTCTGTAGCAAGATTTTAGAATTTGTTCATAAGCTAGCCAGTAAGCAGGAAATTGTACCGGAACCGATCTCTCTAATGTTAAACTCGAACTCTTTTTTAGAATATGGCCTAACAGGATAAACTTACCTCACACAGATAGGAGGCCAAAGGTCGATAGGTCTAAAAGTGGTAGGAATTTTGCAGGCCTACAAAACAGGGATGGTAAAGACAGGCCTAATGTGTGTATCAACACTTTACCAAATATGACAACTAAGATAGGATATATTAATATTCAAGGCATGAGTGATAAACATGTAATTTTAAATGATTTTGCAAATGAGAATATGTTTGATTTTTTATGTACGAGTGAGCATTGGTGTAGGGAAGATGAAATTTTATATCATGTATTAGATGATTTCCAATTAGCTAATAATTTTAGTAGAACACAGCACATTCATGGGGGGGGGTGTCAATTTATATTAAAAAAACAATAGTGAACAACAGTAACAAGTTAGACCTTAATTTCGTATGTAGTGAAATGCACTTTGAAGTTACTGGGGTTTCTATCGAAAACATACAGATGGTTATTGTATCTCTTTATAGATCACCTAACGGTGATCCATCTATATTTTTAGAGAAACTGGAGGAAATGCTAAACTTCTTTCTTAGGCCTCAGTGGAAAAAATACAATATTGTCATTGGAGGAGACATAAACGCTACATTTGATGTTAATAAAGATACTCATATTATAAATGATTTTAAAAATCTTTTAAGACAATTTAATTTTAGTTATACAAACTGCAAACCAACAAGAGAATCAGCATGTCTTGATAATATATTCACAAATATAAGTAGGGATGAAATATGCTCGGGCATAGCTGTGGTTGATTTTTCGGATCATGACTCAGTGTGGGTTGAAATATTTAAGCCTATTATTAAGTTAAGACAAAAACAGAGGGAACCTAAAACGGTTATTACAAGACCAATGACTCAAGAAAAAATTGCCAATTTTAAGACCTCTCTAGATAATTATGATTGGAATAATTTGCTTGTTAATATAGATCAGGATAAAGCTAATATTGCTTTTGATAAGTTTTTTCATGTGTTGTTAAACATTTTTGATACAAACATCCCTCAGAGTAAATGTAAAATAAACCATAAAATCTATAGGACTAACAAAAATAAGAATTGGTGTAAGAATTCGTGGTATACTTCACAACTAGCTGATATGAAGAATAAGTTGTTATTGTACTTAGGACTATATAAGTTATACAAGACAGACGGGACCAAATTTAGTTATTTAACAGCCAGAAGGGAGTATAAACTTGCGGTAAATGAGGCCAAGAAACAATTTAACTCCTTTAGTATACAGACATCCAAAAATAAATGTAAGAAAGCTTGGAAAATAATCAACTCAGTTGCTGAAAGTAAACAAAAAGAGGCCATTTCAATAACACCTAATGATTATAATAATTATTGTATACAATCTGTTAATGAAATTTGTGAAAGCATTGTAAGACCTAATGAAACTGTACATGACCTACTGGAACACCACAAAGTTAATAATCCACAGGTAAATAGGAATAAATTTACTTTCGTAATGGTAACCATGGATGAAGTTTACGATATTGTCAAAAAATTAAAGCCTTCTGATAGCGTAGATATATACGACTTCTCTAGTAATATGTTAAAAAAGATAATTGAATATATTGTATTCCCTCTTACACATTGTATAAATAAATGTCTAAGGGAAGGTATATTTCCAGATGTACTAAAATTGTCCAGAGTTGTGCAAAAAAGGAGAGAGAGATTGCCCCTCTAGCTATCGTCCAGTGTCAATGACTCCGGTTTTATCTAAGGTCTTAGAATCGGTTATTTATAAACAGGTTTGTAATTATCTGGAACACTATAATATACTGTCTCCCACACAATTCGGTTTTAGAAAGGGAAAATCCACCGTTCATGCTATTGACTCGTTGATTAAAAAAGTACTTGACGCGTATGAAGGAAAACAGTTTGCTATGGCTACATTTTGCGACCTTAGTAAAGCTTTTGACTGCGTAGATAACGAATCACTTACAAAAAAATTAGTTTATTATGGAATTATCAATGATAAATCTGATAATATTTTTGAGTCATTTCTAACAAAGCGTAGACAAATAGTATGTATTGGTAGGGAAAGATCACAAATAGCTCAGATTACACATGGCGTACCTCAGGGATCAGTTTTGGGACCATTATTGTTCATAATAATGATCAACGACTTATCATCTTATATAAATAGTCATTCTATTCTTTATGCGGATGACACTACATTTTTAAATGTCAGTAAAGAGTTTGTAACCCTTCAAAACATGACAAAAGAAACTATATCACAGGTATCGATATGGTTCAGAGCAAATGGGTTTTTACTAAATGAGAATAAAACACAACAAATAATATTTAGTCTTAGAGATTTGCCAGTAGAAGAAGGTCAAAGTAGTGTTAAGTTTTTAGGCGTTGTCATGGACAGAAAATTATCTTGGGATCCTCACGTTAAATATGTCAGTACTAAGTTGTCTCGGGTAGTTTACCTATTAAGACGCTTAAAACATCATGTACCTCAAAATTATGTAAGATCGGCATATTTTGCTTTTTTTCAAAGCGTTATGAGCTACGGACTTTTACTCTGGGGTAATAGTGCCCATGTGCAGGACATTTTGGTTCTCCAGAAGAAGGCTATCAGGGTTATCACAGATGCTAAAAAGATGGATCATTGTAAACCTCTGTTCATTAAACTTAAAGTGCTGACTGTGATTAACTTATACATTTACACAGTCCTCCTCCATATTAAAAATAACTTATCAGATTATCTACTCAGACAAGACATACACTCATATGGTACCAGATATAATAGGAAAATTAATACACCTTTTTGTAGATTATCCAAGTCACTAAATAGTTATGAGGTAATTGGTGTAAAAGTGTTCAATAAACTTCCCCTGGAATGGATGGAGGTCCCACTCAATGTATTTAAGACAAGGATATACAACTGGCTAGTCGTTAACCCATTTTATTCTATTGACGAATTCTTTGAATTTTTTGAATGTGCAAACATTACTTGGTAGTAATTAATGAACATTTTTTTTTCCTTTATCTATTTTTATATATTTCTAATGTAATATAGTGTATATATATGTTTTGTACATTTGTAAGGTGACGTCTATTGCTGCAAGGTTGAATGACAATAAAATCTCATTTATTTATTTTTATTCATGAGATATATCCCACCCTCACCCACCCCCAGCGAAGCATTTTCTTTTATACCACGATCTAGCGAATTCTTCGAGGATAAACAGGCTGACAAACTGTTGGGTACAAGGCAAACCTGTGGGTAATCTCGAATTTTTAACATTTGGTACAAGGGGCACTCTCGAATTTTTAATATTAGGTACAAGGGACACTCTCGCAGTTTTAATATTTGGTACAAGGGGCACACCCGCATTTTTAATATTCGGTATGGTCGGAAGTGTCGGCGACAATATACAAGGATAGTTTGTCGCCATGCTGGGCTGAGAAACAAAATGTGAATATCGAGTGGGCGGAGCTTAAACTGCACCTTATATTTGTCTTTCGCCGCATCCCTGAAAATGGTTTAAGTTCAAGAGTATCCCCCCCCCAAAGGTATTTTCTTTTTAGCCTAATTTTTTTAAAGGATAGGTTACTAACGATAGAACAAAATAGACTACAAAAGAGAATATTTAACAAAGAGAAAATAGTATGTGCAATCAGAGCAATGCAAGACATCCAAAATACTGGTCAGTTATCCTTAACAGCAGCACTTAAGCTATTTAAATTAAAAATTACACCTGTCATTACTTACGGCCTCGAAACCATCTGGGAGAAACTAAACACACAAAATCTAAGAGACATCGAAAGGGTAAAGGCAACGTTCCTAAAGAAGATACTATGTCTATCAAAATTCACGCTCTCCCGTCTCACCTATGAGCTTGCAAGAGAGACCTTTTACATAGAGGACCTACGACTACAGCTAATGCTACCCAACACAACCGCATACGAGGAGGTACTACAAGAACTTAACGGCAAGAAACAAAAGATCTGGAGTGACTTCTACATCACCACGGCAATGACATCAAAGGAGTGGATGAATGCAGCTTACGAACTGAGACACACAGTCACACGATTTGCAACTCATGGGTTTCACCATAAGCTGTGTATGACTAGAACCTACCACCAACCAACTGAGGGATGCGTATGCCTGCTGTGTGAGGCAGAATGTGAAAGATATCACGCCTTGTGGTGCAAGAAGAGAACCGTCTCACTCACGAAATTCTGCAGCGAGTGAAATACACAATTCTATGCACATTTGTGCGCAATTCCACCTTCATTCAAAATAGACTACAAAGCAAAGATATCTGAGGCTGAAAATACATCAGCACAGCCAAGTATCGACTTACAACGATACCAATACTAAATTACGCTACATTATATTTAACAAATAACGAAAAATAGTTGACGCACGGGTTTTATTGTGCCTAGTTTATAATTAAGCTGAAAATGGGAAGGGGATGTGAATAAGATAATAATTATATGCGTTAATAAACATACACGTGTTGGTAACTAATGTTCATTGCAACAGGTGTAAGTATTATACCTAACGAAGTAGGTAAAACTATTTTGAAAACATGTTAATACAAGTCTACATACCCTAATGAAAGGAGAAACTTTATAGGGTGCTGGAAGGTCGGCCATTTTGCTATGGAGGTCGTGCACGGTCTCCTTGATGGGCAACCACTTCGCCTCCTTTGCTTATTTGCCACTTGTTGCCATGATCTCAGGGGCCGTGTACTACGCGAATCAATTGTAATCAATATATTTATCTATTTGGTATTTATACATGTATATTTTTGTCATATAATATTGCACTTAAGAAATAACCACCGTTGTATGAATATTTAATAATATGTTTATAATACAATCCATGTTACAAGAAAACGTAAAGGTTATAAAAGTTTGTAGAGCCGCGCACATTTGGTTCCTGTCATTTGCATTTTCACTTTCCCGTAGTTGGCTATGTGAATTCCGACGAACTTGACGTGTGTTTCTGGCAAGAGTTTGCGAATGATTTGCTGCGAACGTCATTCGGTTCGCGAGCAAGGCAGTCAACATTGTAGCAGACATTAACAATATGGCTTTAATATGGAGTATAATAAGTGTTTCGTGTTCTATACTCGTGACTCCAATTTTAATGTTCTTGCTTGCTATAATATTTCTGGCATCAATTGGAAAGTCGTTGGGAGTTCGTAGGCTGTATGTCAAAATACTACTTAAAATATTTGAGGTAAGTGCTGCGAGAACATAACTCAGGTTTCTTTAAATCAGTGCAGTGTGACTGATCTTTATTGTGTGTTTAATTTGGTAGTCAGTTCCCAGATTTCACCTTGTGATTTGGGTTGTATTGTTTTGAGTATGTGAATTAAATCTCCTCGAATTGCTAACTAATTTGTGAGGTTATGCAGGATAACCCTTCAGCCATTTTACTTTTAGTCGTTCTAAATAATACGGGGCGTATTTGTTAACATTTTGAGACACAATGAACGGGAATGTCTTCTTTATAGAGCTAATGGCTGTATGTTATATAGGGATTATGTAAAGTAGACTTATAAAGTAAGTTATTTGTTTAACGGAACACCACTGTGCAGAAACAGAGCTGGAACAATTAAAAATTGATAATTTTTCATTGTGCTCAAATTTCTTTAGACGTTCCATGAAAGGCGGAGGTGTGAGTATATTCATCAAAAGTAACTTAAATTTTAGTGATATAGACACCAGTTCCTACTGTAAGGAACAGGATTTTGAATGCTGCGCAGCCAGAGTGGAAACGGATAACAGTACATTTGTAATACTGACCATTTACAGAGCACCAACAGGTAATTTCAATTATTTTACAAATCAGTTAGAAAAGGTTCTTAACTATCTGTATAGTAATAATGTAAATATTATACTGTGCGGCGACTTTAATGTAGACTTCTCAATCGATAGTGAAAAAAAGATCAGACTGATATCCCTACTAGGTAGTTATAATTTAGATTCTGTAGTAAACTTTCCAACTAGAATCCAAAACAACTCTCAAACAATAATAGATAATATATTCATAGACATAGAAAAACACCCTAGCTTTAAAATATTACCAATATTAAATGGATTATCGGACCATGATGCACAAATGTTAGTGCTAAACGATAGTAAGGTAAACGCAACTAAAAAACATACCCATATGACTAGAGTAATGAATGATGCTTCAATTTTAAACTTCAAACAAGATCTGAAGAATGAAAACTGGGGATCTATATTTTCCTATGACAAAGTAGACTGTAAATTAAATGAATTCCTAAATATTGTGTTGCGGCATTTTGAAACTAACTTTCCGAAAAAGAAAACTGCTAATTTACCTAATGTAAGGAATAAAACATGGTTAACCACTGACATTAAAATATCATGTAGAAACAAAAGAGAGCTATATTTAAAATGTAGAACCAGTAACAACCCAGCTCATAAAGAACACTATAAAATGTACTGCCATACACTGAAGAAAGTAATTAAAGAGGCAAAGAGTAGGTATTTCTCACAAATAATTAATAAATCAGACAATAAAATTAAAACTATATGGAATATAATTAAAAACGAAACAGGGAGATCAAAGGGAAACAATGATTGCATGTCACTAACATACCAGAACAAAAAGCTAGATAATGTATCAGATATCACAAATGCTTTTAATAATCACTTTATAAACATTGCAGAGAAATGTATTCCTACAACTAATATTAGCATTAATGCAGCAGACCTACTTAAAACACCTATAGTCCAGAACCATGCATTTCAAATCAAATTAACTTCCTCTAGAGAAATTGAAAATATAATCAAGTCACTCAAAAGCAAAAACTCTTCTGGATGGGATGAGATAAGTAATAAGTTGTTAAAAAGCTGCTCATCTGAAATTAGTAAACCTCTTAGTCATATTTGTAATTGTTCGTTAAAAAGTGGAATATTTCCAATAAGACTAAAGCATGCTATTGTTAAGCCCCTCTTTAAGAAAGGCGACAAAAATGTTCCATCAAATTATAGACCTATATCACTCCTAACCTCATTTTCAAAAGTTTTTGAAAAAGTTATGTACAACCGCTTAATACACTATCTTAATTTGAATAACATTCTTACACCATCTCAGTTTGGATTTAGAAGTGGCATGTCCACTGATAATGCTACATTTCAACTCACTACAGAAATATTGGAAGCGTTAGATAAAAAGAAACATGCCCTAGGAATTTTTTGTGACCTAGCTAAGGCGTTTGACTGTATAAATCATGAAATTCTACTTCAAAAACTGAAACACTATAGGTTGGATAATATAACACTAAAGTGGTTCAAATCATACCTGTCTGATAGAACTCAAAAGGTAATAATAAATGGAAATGAATCAAAATTAGGGACTGTTAAAAATGGAGTACCTCAGGGATCGATACTGGGACCTTTGCTCTTTTTAATTTTCATCAATGACTTACCAGATAACTTAAGTGACGAATCAAAGGCATTGCTTTTTGCAGATGATACTAGTGTACTCGTAACAGGAAAGTCACAAGAAGATTTAGCAAGACTAGCTACAAAGACTTTTCACGAATTAAATACTTGGTTTCTAGCTAATAAAATGTCACTTAATATTGATAAGACCCACTTTATTCAATTTAGAACAAAAAATAGATATATCTCAAACATTGTAATCAATTATCAAACACAAATCATAGAGGAAACTAGCAACATAAAATTCTTAGGACTACAAATTGACCAAAATCTTGACTGGAAGAAACACATTGTAATGATAAGTTCTAAGCTAAGTTCAGCATGTTTTGCGCTACGAACTTTGAATGATATATTACAACAGGACGCATTACTCACGGTATATTTTGCATATTTTCACTCTGTTATGAGGTACGGAATCATTTTTTGGGGTAACTCGGCACATAGGGAAAAAATATTTAGATTACAGAAGCGAGCAATAAGAATAATATGTGGAAAGAAAAAACGAGAATCTTGTAAACCGCTTTTTGAAAAATTAAAAGTCCTCACTCTCACCGGAGAGTATATATACTCTGTTATGTGTTACATGGTAGATAATATTGATAAATTTCAAAGTAATCACAGTATACACGGGCGTACTACTAGAAACATGAATGATTTACATAGACCAGCTAACTCATTAAAACTTTTTCAGAAAGGTGCTTATTATTCCGCAATACAAATATACAATAACCTTCCAAAAGAGATTAAATCACTATGTATTAAAAGCAAATGCAAATCTTTCAAAAGAGCTCTGAAGCAATATTTAGTAACTCACACCTTCTACAATATGGATGATTTCTTTTCAGCTTGAGTAAGTGTGACATAACAATTCTTGTATCTTTTTTATAACATGCATGTATGTTTTTATCTGACGTGTTCTATATCCTTGAGCCCTGCTCAACACAGGATCTACAGAACGAGACATCTACATCTACATCTACATCTACATTACATTAGGCATAGGCTATAACCTAAGTAAAATGACATGCTATTTATAATTTTGTCATTGGGAAAATGATACATTGCGACTCACCCGAGTCCCCCACCCCCTACTCTCAATCCGAAATAGCTTATTTTGTTGCAAGGGTCGTTTTTATAATTATGAAATATTATGTGGAGGAGCAAGGGTATTTTTTTTTATTGTGAAATATTAGGTAACTTGGCAGGCGAGTGGAAAGGGGAAAAGGGTGAGTCGCAAAGTATAAACTTGCCCGTTAGGGAAATTTAAGTTCGATGGTACGAACTTTAATGACAATGATTGTAAAAATGCCAATTTAACTACCAGTACACTGAACTAGCTTTGTAAAGTTGCAGCTGTGTACCACTGCACCAGTCCAAGTCCAAACCCACTACTGTGAGTGGTCAGAATATAAAAGTATGTTCTATGAAACTTGCTTCTTATGCTAACTGTCAGTCACGTGATTATTGCAGCTGGATGGTACAGTCTATGCTGACTTAGCCATATCCACACGTTCATTTATGACCTGCAATAACTGTGTTGTGGATGAACCCCCCTACGGGAATTGTGGAAGGAAGTGCAAGGTTCCCACCCAAGGAAAGCTAACCTAAATTGAATAATGGACCCGCCCAGAGGATAATTTGGTTTCCCGGGGAGAACAAGTTAATTAACTGAGTCCAACATCCAGTTTTAGTTTCTCTTAGGTATAATTTTGTGTTCTCGTAGCTTTTTTATATGAGTGTTTTCAAATTAAAACAAAAGTACAGAAAAATTACATTATATACAACCAAAAACATGTTTAATTTTAGACATCAATATCATTCATTGCAGTTAATAAATAGATTTGGAAATAAATATAAAATACAAATGTCTCGCCTGAAGGGCGAGAAATCAAATAATTAAAATAAAATAAATATTCACATAGATTACTTCATTTAAAAGCCTGAAAGGAAAATTTATAATACAATTTACAGCTAGATATCAGGTACAAGTTTTTATTTACACTAATTAAAATTGATAGATTCTCTCTTTAAATTAATTGATACAATTTGTTTAATAATCTAGAAATATTAAAACATGAGCCAGAAGGGCCTCAAATATAAATAAATTTATTTAAGTAAGCAATTTCTTAACTTTGATTTAATTACAACAAAATGATAAATCCTGAAAAGTAAAATTTCATTAGTTAGAGGTAACAGCCGAAATACTATGTTTGGAGTACCTCTTCGCCCCAAAACATAGGTTCTTCGCAATAGGCAAAAGAGGTAGTCAACTATTACTTAGAAACAGCATAAACTTTACTTAATTAAAACACAATCAAACTTTAAGTTAAAAGGTAGCAAAACGCGGCAAGAATGTTTGAGATGAAGCCTAACTAATGCGCGCAAAAGGGACCCAAGAAACAGACGCTAGCTTACAGCTTGGCGGGAAATACTATAAAGAACTTATTACAGGGAAAATCTACATAAAGCCAAAAAGAAAGAAAGAAAGAAAGAAAGAATTACTAAAACTACCTCAAAGACAGAATGGAAGAAAAGAAAAGACAAGAAGATAACTAATACTCGAAATAAAGGAAGAATTAAGCACAACGCGAAAGCGTCCCCCACGCTATTTGTATATTTCCGTTTTCTAAAGAAACTACGTTAAGCCAGAAGTCACAAACATTTCTGCCAGCGTGAAAACACCTAAGAACAAAATTATAACATGAATTAAAGCCTTACTTGGCAAAAAGACAAAACAACACTGTTTTGTTCTTACACGGGCTAATGGCCCCGACTAACCTCTGGTGATAGCCATATTGGAAGAGGCAAGTTGCCGGAAGTCACGTGATCACAAGACCGGGAACGCCACTTTACTAAACTACCGCCAGATAGCGGCAAAGAAAGGACAACAGTTGAAGCTAAGGAAACTGCCACCTATTGCCGCGAGTCGGCGCCACCACGGCGTAAACAAACAAAATGGCGGACTGTAAGTAAAAACAATTGAGACGGCGATAATGCCGGCTCATGGACCACCTACATGGTGTCATGGTTAGCGTTGCTGGTTATGGATTGCAAGCCTGGGTTTGATTCCTGGTACCTCCTAGAATTTACCTTTTTCTGATGTAGGGAGATCTGGAATGGGGTGAGGAACTACTTGATTAAGAAGTAGCAGCTCTGTTCACGAAAACCATAATTAACGACCATGCCTCCCAATCCTGCCATCTGCCTATGGTGGATGATGCAGCTTTTGAATGGTAGGCCTATGCCCTGAGTCCTTTCATGGGTGCAACACCATGGAATTGAAGGGTTTGGTCCAGCTCTCTACTACGATTCCACGCGCGATGTTCCGATGGTTATGCAGGCCCTGGATTGGGAACCAACACTCCCACTGGCTGGCCGATGATCTTGCAACTCATTGGGCATTGCTTATCCAGTGTTACCAATACTTCTATATATATGCATGCTCTCCATCTGGTTATGTGGTTAGGTTCCCCCGTTACTATAATAAGTACTATACTGCAATCGAAGCTCCCAGTGTGAAGGGGGTCAGATGGAAGCTTGGAAGCCCCCAAAAAAGTAAAACAGGAAAGAGATCCGGGGCTGATACGAAATTACCTTCTCGGAGTTCTCTGTGAAGGGGGTCCAGGGGCACGCCCCTGGTGGGGCTTGGGGGCAAAGCCCCCTACAGAAAAACAGGATGGAAATCCGGGACAGATATGAAATTTTCTATGCAATAAATGGTACCTCAGCCTTGATACCGACCGAGCCACTGAGACCAAGGTTTTAGGTTTCCAGTATTCCATTAGCACCACGTGACCGTTCGCATGACAATAGAACATCAGCTAGCGCATGGAGATTCATTCTTTGACAGCAGTTCACAGCACCATTTTAGGTTAATTTTGTTTCTACTTCTTCACGACTTTACTTACCATATTTTACGAACTGTAAGACGCTCCAGACCATAAGACACACCTTGATTTTAGCATGGAAATTTAAAGGAAAAGAAATTTAATGTGATTCCAAACCAAAACTTTTAAAGGGAATAGGCCTAATACACTTCAGTGCATAAACAAATTATAACCTTGTACGATGGAATCAGTGTAAATCACTTCTAACTTAAAACCTGCGTTGTACGAAAATCTCTTCCGTACAGGTGGCATCACATAAATTTTAACAACTGAACTGATTTCTCATGACAGACTGAAAATACTTTTATACACCCTCTAACCCTCATTTCAGCGTACGGTAAGTGTAATGGGACAAGGCTGTTTAGAGGTCAATGCCTTCATTTAAACCACCCGGAAGAGACAGTTCCTTTCGTATAAAAGAACTCAACACTCCTTTCTTTTCACATTGAATACCCTCATTTTACGACTGTAACAAGTGCACTGAAGTAGGCCTACAGTCTGCCAAAATTGGTAACAATCTTATCATTTGAAACACTTTGTTTATAACTATGCAGCCGTTTCATAATTACGGGTGGGACATTCTAGCAAATTATAAAAAAATATTTTTGTTTATTAGGCCTACATATCATAAATAATAAACTAGAATTGGTTCTTCACATTCTGTAAAATTTACAATGCCTTCTCCTCCACACTACATGCAAAACATTATTTAAAATTTATTTCAGATATTTTAAATTTGTTTCTCAAAGTCTGTTACGGGTGGGACATAATTTGGACACTGATTTTAATGATGCAAAACAAAAGCTCATTTTCTGTTCTGCTATTACTATTAGGGTCTTAATGTTGTTATTATTGAATGTATGAGGGATTAAATACGAATTATAAACTGTTGCCAGGTTGTCAGAACATTTATTTAACACATCAATAATAATTTAACAAAACTAACACTCGGGTGGGACAAATATTCCCTTGTTTGTTATTTTAGCCTACATAGTAATTAACCACACATTTTTTTTAAGTTAATCTTATACCAAATTGTACCTTAAGATGTAGGCCTATATTTTCTCAAATGAAAATGGACATAGCTGATTACTCTTGACTAATTGGTATTAAAGAGTGTTAAAATCATGCTAAAAATGGCAAAAAAAAGTAACTCAACGCAATAAATAAGTAAATTGACAGATTTTACACATGAAACCACTTCAGATACACCTAAGTCCTCAATATTCAGATAATTTGAGGTTTTAAACTTATTTTTGACCACCCAATTAGGCCTACAATAATTTTATAACTTCTCTCTTTGAGGGAAAAATTCCCATACCATATTTTATGAAATGGCTGTATGGTATTCCGGCAATATTTACCATAATTTTAATTTTTTTAATGTACTTCAGACCATTATACGCACCCAAATTTCAAAGCCCTGTTTTCAAAGTATAAAAGTGCGAGTTATGTCCCATAAAATACGGTACATTTAGGACCTTCATACAAATATATGGTGCTTATGAATGGAATCTATTAAAGGCTAATATAACATCACACATGGCCGTTTTCTGTGCTTTCAAAATGAAAATTCAGGGTGCGGTATTTATAGTTTCCCATTTTCAAAACCTTGTAACACATTTATTTAACAAGTAAATAAGCTACATTGAACATTTTTAAATCCCTTACAGTCTTGGCTTTGCAATTCTGGTCTTACTTTTTTAATAAGATGTCCTTGAGATGCCCTCCATTAACTTCAACACATAGCTGCAATCTCCCTCGTACACTGGCCATTACGCATTGTGTGGTGTCTTGCTTAACATTTGCATTTTCCTGAAAATCGGCGCATAATCCACAAGCGACCACTTCACAGTCCTAAGGTCGTGGTGTGGTGTGTCATTGCAACACAGGGTATTATTGGCCATTATTTCTTTGAGAGTGATAATGGTGCTTCGGTTTCTGTCAACTCTGAACGTTGCAATCACATGCTGCAAACCTTCTTCCTACCAGAATTGATACATCGTAACTTGGATATTGAGAGATTGTGGTTCCAACAGGATGGTGTTTTAGGGTAGCACATACTGCACATCTTTCAATGAACACCCTTCATGCTGCTTTCCCCGGCCGAATTCTTTCTCAATTCTTTCCCTCCAAATCTCCCGTACTTAACTTACTGCACCAGATTTTTTTTTTTTCTGTGGGACTATCTGAAATCTAAAGTTTTCGCACATGCCCTCCCTGACATTAACAGTCTTAACAATGCAATTCAGCAGAAAAGTGCAAATGTTACGCAAGACACCACACACCGCGTAATGGCCAGTGTATGAGGGAGATTGCAGCAATGTGTTAAAGCTAATAGAGGGCATCTCAAGGAAATCATATTGAAAAAGTAAGACCAGAATTGTAAATGCAAGACTGTAAGACATTTAAAAATGTTCAGTGTAGCTTATTTCTTTGTAAAAAAAATGTGTTACATGGTATTGAAAATGGGAAACTTTAAATGCCGCACCCTGTATCATGAAAAGTAGAGAGCTGAACCACCCATGAATTTAATTTATAGAAAACTGTGCTGCTTTATGGAAATGTAATTTTCTTTTCTAAGAAAAGGCTATAAATGTTTATAGGCTGTATAACTTAGATTGATAATAATTATTTCAATTTTGAAAACACAATAAAAACTGAATGAAAATGTACTAATCTGTGTTAGGATATCACTATTTCTTCTCGTAGAAGACACTCCCAACATGGAATATTGGCACAACTACATTGCATTCAGTAGACTATAATAGGCCTAAATGAAAAGACCACACAAATGTGTATTATTGTTTGCTGAGTTCCAATAATGATTGCGTTTGTTGCACTTGTTGAAGTGGTGCTGTTCGCATTTCTTTCCACATAAAGCACAGGTGCACTGCTGTGAGGGCTCATGGAACCTTGACCGTATGCACACCTTATGGTGAAAACCGTGGACCGCCATTCTGTTGAGGGCACTTCTTATCTTGTAGTTTGGTTCTTCCCAGGATTGATTCAGCGTGGTATCAGTTGAATAAAAGTCCATATCAATTTCCCCCTTGCTTCTTGCACCTAATCTCCAAGTGTTCCATTTCCAGTTTGGTTGAGAGTGGTAGCAGTCTGATTCTTATATATTCTAAGAGGAACATTTCACCTGTGAGCTTGTATGCCAGTCTTGATGGGGTCATTTTTGAGATACCAAGAATTGTTTTCAAGAATCTGGCTTTGACATTTTCAATACCATTCAATTGCATTCAGTACCGGTACTGTAAGTAATTTAAAGGAAGACAATAAAACATCCATATCGATCCTAATTTCCACTGAGTCAAATACAGTAAAAAGACGTTTTTAAAATTATTTCAAAACCAGTGGATAAACGTTAAAAAAGATAAAACACGACATTTCGACTCTACCCTTGAGTCTTCCTCAGGTGACACCTCAAACAATAATCTTGTATTGTTTGAGGTGTTACCTGAGGAAGAGTCAAGGATAGAGTCAAAATGTAGCGTAAAATTAACTTTTTTAATGTTTATCCACTGGTTTTGAAATAATTTTAAAAACGTCTTTTTATTAAAGGAAGACAACATAGGCCTACACAAAAATTAAATGTCACACACAGAAGTTAAATGTCATACACCGGAAATTATATTAATACGGTAGGACTACACCAAGTTAAATGTCGACAAAAACAAGAAAAATTGTAAGCTTACCGGTACGAAAGGAATTGCTACTGAAAGGCCTAAGTGAAGAATTTTGTTATAAAATCGTATATATAGCGTCTGCCACACTTCAGAAAGAAATTCTCTTGTGGGAGAGATACTGTCTTCATTCTAGTGTTTTGGTCCAACCTAGCCTACCTGCTCTAAATTTGACACTTTCTTTTATAGCACAAACTGTCTAAAAGTTGCTTCAGGTAGCCTATTTACTTTCCAGAATGACAATAACTACAATACTGGATGGCAGGTTTGTAAAAAAGCCGGCTAAAATTGAAAAAAACCTGACCTGTGGTTTTTTTTAATTTTAGCCGGCTAAAAACAATTTTTCCTGGTTGGGGGAGGTGGGAGCGGGTTGGAATTTTGAAAAAATTATATTTAGGGCCCTATGGCAGCGTTTCTCAACTCCGCAGACATAATTTAAAAATATAATAAAGCAAGTAGAAAGTAAAGAAGTAAAATTTTTCACATTTTTCGTTATAATGACCTATAATTAATACCCCAAATATTAAGGATATAAAAAAAAGGGATGTAAAATTAGGGGCCTGTAAGATTTTTTAGACATTTTAGAGGTCCTCGGGTTCAAAAAGGTTGAGAAACGCTGCCCTATGGGGTTTAGAGGGAAACTTTGTCTGTATAAATTAGACACCAATGATCCAGTGGTTGTGGGGGTGAGGGTGGAAATTCAAAATTTTTAAAACCATGTCTTGTGGGGTATCGTTGAAAAGCTCTTGATGAGTAATCTTAAAATCAACAACTAGTTTCTCGATAGCGCTCATATAAGGAGAGATTTGAATTTTTGAAAGTAAAAAACACTTTAAAATATATCTCAGCCTGCTGAAATGAATTTATGAGGACCAACTGAGGCTAAGATTACCAATGAAATAAAGTTGAAATATTAAAAATAATAGTTAAATATCTTTAGAACAATATCCTTTGCCAAATTAAAAATGAAATAATAAAAGATATCAATTAATACATAATTAACAACTCTCTTTTTATAAAAAAATATTTCAGTTTTTATTCTACACTTACCCCCATAAATTCAATAAAAAGCACTATGAAATCTACTTCAGCCTGTGCCCTGTAGGCCTACCTAAAGGGATTTTTTATACTTATTTCTCCATCAATTACACATACCTCTGAAGTGTAATCACCTATCGTTGGAATTTTGTCAAGCCATAGAATCTTTACATCATATGCCGGCCAGTTCTGCATCAATCGAAAGAGTAGGCCTATTTTCTTCATTTGGGTTAATGAGCCAATCCATGTGAAAGTGGACAAAAGTGGTTACATCTTTTTTTTACGTGACATAGACATGTTATATATCAAAGTAAAGGGAAAATACTGTAGAATTTGAAAATAGATTCATAATTCTATTAAATTAAAGGTATCTATATAATAACAGGTCGCGTCACTGAGTGGCGGCAGAATTCTATGACACAGGAATTTCAAAGCTTGTCCACCGCTATGATAATGCCTGAATTTGTATGGTGATTTTGTTGAAAGTAGTATTTTAGTCCCTCTTTCACATGTATATAATAAAATGTTTTTCTTGTACTCTGTTTTTTTTTTTAATTTCAAAACGTTCCTTACTTTCTGAATAGCCCTCGTACTATGACAAAATTCCAAATAAAATATCCTCCTATTGATGCACATTACATTCGCTAACAAACTTTTTTTATGATTTTAAGTTTCAATTTGAGGGTGCATTATATTGGAGTAAATATGGTAATTAACTATTGCTGGGAATTACACAGTGAAGTGGTACAGTGAGTCCCATGCAAGAGTTGGCCAATGACGCGGGATTCTGCAACACGGTGGGCACAGCTTCAACTCCCAAGCGATTGGGTGAAATATCTATTCAAATAAAGCTGTGATCGGTGTAATGATTCAGGTTCTCACATTTACAGTTAAAATTACAATGAAAATAACCACGTACCTCATCATAAGAGATGTTGAAAATGTTCTCCTCTTGCATCCACACAATACTGGCACCTTTTTAGGAAATTTTCTTTTACGCGCATAAGTTCAGCTTCCGAAATAGAGTTAATCTTTAATGGCAAAATGAGGCATGCTTTTTTCCTGTTTTGCAATCTTAGGTAGCCTATGTATTTATGACTAGGTATGGAATCTTCAATTTTTGTTTTAAATCCATGTTTTTATCTATCCGCAGGAACAGAACAGGATTTGGATATGGTATTATCAAAAACTAAAAGCAGAAAGAGCAAAGATTTACATGGTAGCTATGCATAATCAATACTTTAAATTTTATTGTAACAATGTTTTGAATATTGGGAAGACTAAATTCAGTGAAATAATTATTTTGGCTAATTTAATAGAAATTTGGGTAGTAGAAATTAGGTTATACTAATATATTTAGGCATATTTTGTTTGTTTGATTGTACAGTCTGTAGTTTACAAGCACCTATGATGTTGGCAATTTGTTCCTAATAATAACCCAGGACCTAAAAAATTATATTTAAATTAATTATTTGCTCACACTTCGCATATAATATTTTTCAGGTAAACTTAATTTATTACTTCCTCTGCCCGTACCATAGGTACTATAAGGTAGTGGAAGTATTGTTTTCGACTCCAAAATTCGAAGTTGAGTTTTTAGCATATATACACGTTTCAAGGCCCCCTGAATCCAAAAATACTATTTTTGGAAACATGTCTGTGTGTGTGTCTGTCTGTCTGTGTGGAAGTTTGTGAACAGGCTAGCTCCGAAACGGAGAATCGTATGAAAACAAAATTTCGTATTTGGGTCAGGTACCTTCTGAAGATGTGATTCGAAGATTGGCGACAAATTTCCCTTATTTTTAAGGGGACTTTACATGAAGAAATTATCGTTTTTCGTGATTTTCTCGAAAACGGCTCTAACGATTTTCTTTAAAATTTGCACATGTGTTCCTTTTACGGAGAGCTAAAACTTTTATTTGAAACTTTTTTTTCGAAAAAATTCTCTGAGGGTAGTTACAAGCCACCCATTGTTCACCCACTGTTTGTAGAAAGTTTGTCTTGCGTGATGAACAACTGAATTCCCGCTCTTTCACGGCCTCTTATTCTATATAACAATGTGAAGTGAGAAGATGTATTGTTGGCCATGCATAGTGTAAAGAAGTATCTGAGGGAAATATTCGATAAATTTCGGAAATTATTCTTTACGGTGGAAAGTTCAATAAACATCTGCAGTCACTTTTTTTTAAGTTTGTTATATAGCCTGCGCTTTTAGTCGCATCATTGAAAGAAGAGGTATTTACAGTAGGATAATTAGCGTAAAATTGTGTCTTGCGATTCTGTACAAGGATATGTGAATACTGCTAACTTTTATTTGGGCAGAGGAAGTTATGTGACTTTCACATCAGATTTTTTTTGGTACCAGACAGTTTTTTATTTACCCAAATTGCTAGAATCCACTTCAAAGGAGAACCAACAAAATTTGTGTTAATAACTAATCATTTATCCAATTAACTTAAATGTCTTTTACTTCTTTACCCTCTCCCTCTTACTTCATATACACCATACATCCCCAACTTATTACAGATTACTATTTCATGTAGCCTTCTGTTCTTTCCATAATTCCTGTTTGTTTATTCTCAATTCAATTCAGTTTTAATATTTCATTGTTAAAATCTTAAGCTTTTATTAGTAACTGTAAAAAATGTAGATACAGTAGGTATGGTACTCTAGTTAGTTACCGTTATAACTAGGGACCGGATTCTTAGGTTTTTACCTATTTTTTTCCTTCCTTCCAAAACAAAAGGCGCTCATACACTTTTTCGAATCATGTCCATAGGATTCACCCACATTAATTCTGTGGTACCTAAAAATACCTAAATGAGGTATAAAAACCTAAATATACCTAAACGGGATATAAAACCTAAAATATCTATTGTGTCTAGATAGTGTCTAGATACAGTATTAACTATTAACTAAGAGATAACAGGAAGAACTTCACAGTTGAGAATCTTGAAAGATATTTAGTGATATACTGTAACCAGGAAATGTGAGGCAATCTTATTTTCACTGCTTCGTTTGATTGTTTATGCTTTCTTTCTTCAATTGTGTAATATTGTCCTAAAGCAAGTTTACACAAATTTAAGTCAATTTTGTTTAATTAAATTTTACAAGTATTATGTATGGAATCCTATGTAGCACATTCAAATTCATTAAACCAATTATTCTACCCGAAAACGATATTTCGGACAAAAAACCTAAAAAAAACTATTTCACCTAATGGAAAACCTAAAACAGTGTTTTTAAAAACCTAAAAATCCGGTCCCTAGTTATAACCATGTTACATATATCCAGATTAATATTTTTTATACCGTATTGTAATTACAGTTTAATTTTCTGTAAATTTTCTACCTGTATTCATAACATAATTTTCTGTGTATTCATAGCTGTATTTTTTATTTTTTGTATGTAATGTCCAACAGAGATAATAATCTGTGGTTAATGAATGCTTATATATCAGTCTTGAATGTTAACTGTACAATAACAGTGGGAGCCCGGTCTAATTGCTACTTAGTGTGCCTCACAGTAGTGTGTATACCGGTAACATAACTTGTCTGTCTGTGAGGTAGACCATTAGGGCATTAGTCATAGGAGAGAGGTTCCATCTGGCGTTGTGAATTGAACTCCGGCTTAGCTCAGTTGGTAGAACATTGGTGCGAATAGCCACAGGTCCTGGATTCAAGTCCCAGTGTCGGAGGAATTTTTCTCCTATAATATTCTCATTGATAATTTTATTTTTATATTGTACGCCTATTGGCTTAAAAGGAACGGTGTTGCTTGGGTTTAGTGTTTTGCATGTAATTCAAAATTAAATCATAGAGGACTTTTGATTTCCAAGTTTTAACTCCTTATATATAGGAATCTAGAGTTTGAAGCGAAGAGGAATGACTTATCCCACTCAAACTATTCCCTCAGAAAATGCTAGATCTAGCTTTTATCACTCATACAGGACTTAGAATTTTGCAGCCCATTGCTTTTACACACCATGGCTGGTAGGGGTTGAAAAAAGAAGAAACAATTCCTGTAATATAATATTTTAGTACCTTGATGGGATATTTTATTCTCCATTTATGTTGCTATACAACCGTTTCAGGGCTAAAATCAAAAGAAAATCAATATTACTTTCACACATTCTTCCCCAAAAATCTGAGACTTACCGGTAAGTTAATAATTTAATATGCACATAGGATTTAAAATGTTCCATCCTATTTTTGTCTCTTTTTAAATGCTTCCAATAAACATCCCTATTCCTCAACTAATACAAAGCCTACAGGGATGAGTAACATATCAGTGGACAGAATTTTGTACAGATTTCTGATATAGGCCCTAGAATACTCGCTACCCATCGTTGGCATAAACTCTGGCTGAAACAACTGAAAATGCTCTCCCCACAGTACCCTTTTATTCCAAATCAAAATGTGATGTGAGAAAATAATATTGTCCATGCCCAGGGTAGAGAAAGCAATTTGATGCATCACACCCAATATTTATTTACTCCATTGTTGAT
Organism: Ectobius pallidus; assembly: GCA_964059195.1. NCBI lineage: Eukaryota > Metazoa > Arthropoda > Insecta > Blattodea > Ectobiidae > Ectobius > Ectobius pallidus. The sequence goes on from CAXKWD010000004.1 coordinate 100,217,645, forward strand.
TTACAAAAATTAATTACATCATTAGGCTCCCTAATTATATTATTTTTCAAAGTCCAGTAAAATGCAACTGCCAAAGCCCTATCTGAACACTGCAAACAATATTGTTTCATGAGAACTGAATTGCATTTGATGATCACTGTAATATTTAATTATTGGTAATCTGGTTTGTTTCTACTGGTCACATCGAGGGTTTCAATAGCTTTAAACACCTTCTCCGGACAATGCCAATCACTGATATATTATACACATATTATTATTTTTCTTTAATAGCTGAACTATTTATGCACTCTGTTAGCGGTATTATTCACATTCATGCTTTAATTTACTGTAGGCCCTATTCTGTTATTAATTTGTGGTATTGATGTATTAATAATTTATTCATTTAATTTAAATTTTATTAAGTGCCAGAATGATACTTATTAAGATTGTATGGTGGAGGGAAAATATCTGTCTGTCTGTCCGTGTGTCTGTACGCACGATAACTCGAACAAGCTTTATCGGATTTTCATGAAACTTGGTATACACATTTATAACATCCATGGAAAGAAGCCTATTTATATGGGTCCGCATTGGTTGACTGGTATCGGAGTAATGCCCAATTTAGAGCCTATTTTATGGCAATATATTAGATAGAATTGATCAACTGCAAATCAGTTCTCATGACAACATATTGTTTCACAGTGTTCATATATGGCTTTGGAAGTTACAATACAGTTAGCAGTGACAAATAACATTACCTACATATTCCTTCAGATATGCTTATCGAACTTTAGACCTTTGTTCTTCCTTAAGCCCTGCTTAATGAATCGATCTGGAGCTTAACTTGGGAATCGGTTACAAAAATAACTTATTTTCTGCATGTCATAATTGCAGTTATCACTGATTAAACAAAAGCATTCTGGCACTCTGTTACATCAGTTTTTATTAGTAACTAAATTTATTATTTTCGTATTTTGCTTTTTAAAGTGAACTGCACCCGAATATGTTCATATGCTCTTTCAGGTGTCTGTCTCACTTTTGATTCAATGTAAAATTTTTAAATAAATCAACTTTAAACAAGGATGTACATTGCATAGTTTCAGCAGAATAATTAATTTCACTGAATGATAAATAGTTTTTTAGGAACTGACTAAAGAGAACTGTGCTATGATACATAATAATCAAATAATTTTTTTTGAAAATGAATGGCAAGCATCTATGTTGGAAAGACCTACATAAAAAACTGGTATTATGCTAGGATTTTGTAAATTAAATATAGTAGGAGACTTCCTTGGGAAATATTAACATAAAATGTTTTGAGTTTTTTATTTATATATAGGTTTAACATTTATCAGCATTGTGCCAAATATTTGACTTGTGCTCTATGAGGACTTTAATACATAAGTCTTGAATTTTGAAATTGTACCTTAACCTTTTGAACACTGTTGAGACTACAAGGCCAAAGCACTGCATGATTACACATCCTCAGGAAATGATTTACACACATCTAAGCTGTGAGGTTGCGGTGGACTGTGACTGCCTTCAACCAGTATGTCTGTTAGGATTTTAGATAACAGTATAAAAACTAGCTGCACCCAGGCAAATTAATGTTGTAAAGTTAAAGTTAATTTGTGGAAGTTAAAAGCTTATTCTAATGTTAATATCATCAGAGAGTAACAAAAAATAGTTTGTTTAGGATTGGAATATAATATCAGCCCTTGACATCTTATACCAAAGGAGGCAGGGATCGTTCTGAGTCAGAATAAAATTTGTTGTATTAGAGGGAAATGAAGTTATACTTAGGTAGGGAATTTTTATATAGTACTCTTGGTTCTTAATTATGGCATTGTGGATTATCAGCCATGTCAGATATATAAATAATTAAGGAATCGCGCACAATGTGCATTATCTTAACCTAAGACTTAACCTACTGACAAACACCCAGTCCTGAACCCGGGGAGGGGATCTTTCACTACTGAAAAATCCCCGACCTAGCCGGGAATCGAACCCGGGCCGCCGGAGTGGAAGGCAGGCGTACTACCGACTCACCCACGGCGGCGGACTCCATGTCAGATATATAAAACTCAAGCTTTTGACCATCCTTAGCTCAGTGGCCTTCAGGATACGATGGAATGGAGCTGAAAACTCAGGTTTTATAACCCTTACTTGGCTGATAACCTGAGAAGCTATAACTGAATATTCATTTATGATTAATAAAAAGGTAAAGAAGGTAATGATCATTTTTCAGGAGAACAAACTGAAACATGAAATGCAAGATCCTCTATAGTACGGGATGGGGAAGGCATAATGATAAATGATCTGCTTTTACCATTTCCATTAAATACAGCAAAATGGGGAAATTGTTGGTAAATTAAATCATATAATACTAGAATTAGTAGGAACTACAGTCTACTTTCAATATCTTGGACCCTTATATCTGGAACTTCAGACACCTCAAATAACATTTTCTGGAAACAGCAATCAAAAGAACAGATGTAAGCACATTTTATTTTCTAAATGGAACAATAAATTATTGGAATGATCTTCCTGGAGAGGTTTTCGTGACTTATTGTAGTTGGCATGTAACCACTTGGATTTGTAAGGAATAGGGCCAGGAATTTTAGGTCCACTAATTGTTTATGTTGGGTTTAATGTATACTTAACCTTTCAATTGCTGTAACCATCACTGTGATGGTGGAAGATAATTTTTAAGTCATTGGGGAAAATTTCAATAATATAGCTGAGTTTTACAAGTGGTTTTTGAATACAAGAATAAAGATCTGTACCTTTTTTTATCACAAAATATTACTAGCTTACTTTTTGTAATTGTTGACTCTATGTGGGTGTCATTACAGAAATTTTCCTTGTTAAAAAGGTTAAAATAGTGTAACAAGGGCTCGTCGGGGTTCGAAATCAGAACACTTGTCTTCTGATTGAAGAAGGAAGGTTCCTTTATTTCCAATAGCAATAGTCGATACACAAGCAGAAAACTCCTGATTGTTCTCCAGTTCACTTGTTCGCTGCTCACTTCCACTGTTCTGACTCCAAGTCACAGCACTGTCTCCGTTCACGCACACTGTGCATACTCCCAAGTCATGGCAGCATCAATACCACGTCGGGCAATCCACAGTCCTCGCTGCACAACACACGATCCACCCGTCACTCTCTGCTGTGCGCTGCGTTCACCAGAACGGTACTGTCTCACACCAGTCTCTCAGTTCATCGGTTCACTCTCTTCAGTACACACACACACACACACACACACACACTGTCTGTTCATGGCTCGCTCACGGGTTTATATAAGGCCGTTGAATGTTCTGGAGCTAAGGTCGCAATGATTCTGTCCGCGCATGATCTGGAAGTCTGTGGTGACGCCTGGTCACATTCCCTTCTACCGGCCTCTTCCACGGGTGCCCATAGTCCACTCACTGTGACGTGTCTACACTAATCCACACCCATCGGCAGGTGGCTCCAGTCTTCATTTAGAGGGCTGCCATCTTTCTAGACATGTCGATTTCTCAAAGCTTCGCGGCATTGTGACAATAGGCATTTTTAGACATTTATTTGTGGCATGGTGCTGGTACAATACATTTCATCAATGTTTAAATTTATCTTATTTTATTTATATGACATGGCTTCTTGGGTTTGTTTACCTTATTTTATAAAGCTTTCCTTGTTAGCAAACTAACCATCGCAAACATACACATTGTACTGGAACTATTCATAACAGTTGCAGTAGACAACTACCTGTATGTACATTCCCAAATTTTCTGATGTGAATTATTTTATTTTGTCTTTGAATATTATTTTGTGTGACGTAAAAGTTCGCTTAAAGGTGCATAACATCACTGGAGCACACACTGATGCTGCAGATCCCAGGATTCAGTTGCCTTTAAATATGACTCTCTGTAGTAGATCTGAACAAATGTTCTTCATGTCCTTGAAGCTAGGATTGCATTGAACAGTTCTTTACAACTTTGAAGTGCATGCAGCTCCCATTGGTCTGGGCACATCTTTTCTCCATACACTGCCAAAGATATCCATCCCTGTGTTACAGGATAGAGCTTTCCCTGCAGAGGATAGCTTCTGATAAATGTAGAAAATTTGTTTTTGTATGTGCAAGGGAAGCTACATAGTGGGGCTTTGGGCAATATCGTGCCGTAAAACTTCTGTTTCATTCAAGTAATTTACAACACATTTAATGTTGGTTTAGGTGTTCAGCATAGTAAGTAGAAGCAAAGTCACACAGATGGTCTATGTATTCAGGAAACCATAGATTATTGTATCTATTGAATGTTACATGATAATATTCTAGGAGAAAAATTACTTCTGACACAGGGATTCGAACCTGTGACCTTCGCTTTCTGTGATGTGAGGCTCTACCAACTGGGCCCGTCAGAGATTGATTCACAGTGCCAGATGGAATCTCTCTCCTATGATTACTTTTAACCTATTCACTGCTGCTGACATAAATTTATCACCACAAAAATGTCATTAAAATATAATTATAGAATTAATACAATAATGCTTTATCTTAAAATTTGAGGAATTTTATCCAAATGTTACAAATTGTAATTTATTGAAACCAGACATTTCCCTGAAAATGTTCATTGATTTCATTCTTAAAATCCACTGGTGATTTCATTTGATGAATGCTTATTCAGTAATTCACCTCAACCTCAACAAAAGACATTTAAGTCATATAGGCCTACATTATTGTGAGACACACCAATTTAATGATTTTGTGATCAGGCTACCATTGTTATTATTAGGGACCGGATTCTTAGGTTTTTACCTATTTTTTTCCTTACTTCCAAAACAAAAAGCGCTCATACACTTTTTCGAATCATGACCATAGGATTCACCCACATTAATTCTGTGGCACCTAAAAATACCTAAATGGGGTATAAAAACCTAAATATACCTAAACGGGATATATAACCTAAAATATATAATTTAGGCTACTTTTTGTCTTTTTTGTTAAATTTCTCAGTTGAGAAATCGACATTTTGTGGGGAGACAATTTTTGTCGGGTTGAAATTAATACCACCAGCATTTCGTTCAACCCATTGTCGTCTAGGATGGACAGTATCAAGAGAGAAAATGTAAGAGTACCGGCGTATTCCTTTTCAAATATTCGTACGAACAACCATTGTTGCCGTGTATGAACAAGCGAGATTTCCGTGTTTTAAAGCGCTTGTTGGCCTTTATTTATTCATACTGAGTGGTCACAGTGTGAGGTTTAAGATGTATTAATTATGCCGAAACAAATGAAATCGAGTTTATTACTGCTTCTTTTGATTGTTTATGCTTTCTTTCTTCAATTGTCTATAATATTGTCCTAAAGCAAGTTTACACAAATTTAAGTCAATTTTGTTAAGTTAAACTTTACAAGTATTATGTATTGAATCCTGTGTAGCACATTAAAATTCATTAAACCAATTATTCTACCCGAAAACGATATTTTTGACAAAAAAACCTGTGGGGAGACAATTTTTGTCGGGTTGAAATTAATACCACCAGCATTTCGTTCAACCCATTGTCGTCTAGGATGGACAGTATCAAGAGAGAAAATGTAAGAGTACTGGCGTATTCCTTTTCAAATATTCGTACGAACAACCATTGTTGCCGTGTATGAACAAGCGAGATTTCCATGTTTTAAAGCGCTTGTTGGCCTTTATTTACTACCCTCTTATTCATACTGAGTGGTCACAGTGTGAGGTTTAAGATGTATTAATTATGCCGAAACAAATGAAATCGAGTTTATTACTGCTTCTTTTGATTGTTTATGCTTTCTTTCTTCAATTGTCTATAATATTGTCCTAAAGCAAGTTTACACAAATTTAAGTCAATTTTGTTAAGTTAAACTTTACAAGTGTTATGTATTGAATCCTGTGTAGCACATTAAAATTCATTAAACCAATTATTCTACCCGAAAACGGTGTTTTTAAAAACCTAAAAATCCGGTCCCTAGTTATTATACAGTAACATTTATGGTAAAACATCATTTAGAAAAAGTCAAAATAGCAGTTTAGGACAGTTTAGAAAGGAAACACATCATTCAGGCATTATAGGTTAAATGAAGGCCTACTCATTTAATTCATTATTTAACAAATATTTATTTACTCGCTTAATTTCAATAGATAATTCCTAAGCAAGGTAAAAGATTGTTATTTATTTTATGGAACCCGGAGGTTCATCGCTACACATATATTAGCCCTACCTTCAACCCTATTCTGCGCTAACTCCATCTTACCATCTCTCGCAAATCCTACTTCCCTTAAATCTATTCTGATATTCTATTTTAGTCTGTTAGTCTACTAGTCTATTAGTTAAATGCTATTTTACTAGCTGAAGATTAATATACAAAGAGTTTGCTTGCAGAAGTTCTTTACTGAAAATAAAGTACAGTACCGGTAGTTAGTCTGGGTTGCCAGTCATCTGTGTTTATCCTGAGAGGATCATAATATAATTATATGGACTCATGCTTGTCCTATTAAACAATAAAAGTGCTGAATTCATGCAGCTGCTGGGCTTTATACAAATACAAGGACAGGTACAGGGGTCATTGATACAGGTGAATTATATATTGACCTTTGGATTCTACTAGTCATTCCAGATAAGTTCTTGCCAAACACACATTGTGTACAATCAGTCACATCTACTGTAATCTTTGATACTATTCCAATTGGAGCTTTGTAATTTCATGTACCTCTCCCCCATATGTGTAGAAAGCTATTTGTGTTTTTTCCTTCCAAAAGCCACCAGAATATATCCTTCCCATAAAATAATTTATCATATCACATATATAGATAATATTTTATATACATATTCATAAAATAGTGTTCGTTTTAAATTTAATTTACTTGTACATGAAATAGTTCCTAAACAAGAGTTTATTTCCTTGCAGATGTAGTTTATGTAGGTTTTAAATAAAATATTTACACTTATGAGAAATTGATCATGACAATAGGTATGTTCCACCAACTTTCAGTGGCTGTAATTGGATGCCCAATACACGCATTGTCAGTTTGTTGACAAAGGTGTTACAAACTGACAGTTTGCACATGCATCAGGTGTGTGATGATGATTTCTGAATTTTGCTGGAACAAATCTATTAATAATTGCGCTAAACTGAAGAATATAGTTACCACCATGTCAGCCATGCTGCTCTGATTGGTACCTAGTATATAGTGCTGCCAGCTGCAGAAGGCAATGGAAACCACTGATATTATCCCTACTATGCCGTTGGTGGATTGTGGCTCTCATACCATGATTCTGCTCACAGTCCCTGAAGCAGGCTTTGACCTGTAAGGACTTTTCTGTCCACTCTCACTTGATTCCCTATTCAAGTGATGCATGATGCTGGATTTGGCTTTCAGATATTGCATGGTAAAATCACATTCTTCTTCTCAACGACTGAAACATAATATATCTTAACAACCTTAGTGATTAACCATTGGTTTTTTAATTTGCATGAAAGTAATTTTAGAAGCAATTACTTTGTAAACGTGGTTGAAGACATTATGAATAGTCAGTTCCTCAATATGCACATAATAATAAAATGTCTGTTTTCAAAGTAGATTGTGCATAGGTAGTGTATTTCCTTCTGTATTTGTGAAATGCATGCTTGTAACAATACGACATTCAGTTTAGAAGTCATATGGAACCCCATTATTTAACACCACTTTCAGGCTAGTTGAAGGGACATTTGGAATTTGCCCTTTAATGATTTTAATATTCTTTGCATATGTAATTCTTTAGCAACTGATGTAGACCAAAGGTGCAGTATAGGCCTACTGACTTTGTTAAATAACTATAGTAAACAACATGATTCCAATCCTGTTTGAATAGTTAAATTCTATATTATTTTGTTGTCTAGTTGATACTAACAAGCAACTTGTTAAAATTTCTGTTACAGAATTCTTCATAAAGAGGGTATCTTTACCTCTTATTTTTTCTTTATCACTACTTCATAAGAGGTTTTTTTGTTTTTCTTTAGCATTGTCAGGACTGTGCATGTCCCAATATTTAAGAACTATGAGTTATTTAAGGAATATCCTAGTTGCAATTACTTTGAAAAGGTCAGGGATGAAGATACTCTGAAGTCTCGTTTTAGATGAAAGAGCAATTATGTCTTTCCAAAATAGATAGTAGTAATGTAAAAAAAAAAATAGTACGGTATATTAAGAGGAGCTAGGGGGGAAATAGATCTATGCACAGACAGCACAGAACCACAGAAATGATAGGATTATCTCTCCACAACAGTAAGTCTGTTTAATCTTTCCACATCTTTTCTCTAATGTCTTTATGTACTTTCGTTTGAAAAATATGTAGTGAAAAATGATGGTTTATGTTGAACCCATTTAAATGAGGAAAATATGTAATATATGCTTAAAATATCAAATATTTATTATTATGTTTAAGAGACAATTGTGCATTAGATTTTCAGCACAGTGAACAATTACAAGTTTTTATAAATTCCCTGGTGTCATATGGTTGTCTGTTAGAAAAGAACGTTCTTATAGGTGGTCAGACATCACATAATGGGGGGGGGGGATTTTAGGAAATAAATCTTTTCCGAGGAAGCCCCCTCAGGAGATTCAATAATGTCTCCATTTAGAATTTGACATACTAATGTTCTAATGTTAATTGTTCAGGTTTTCTTTTCAAAACCTTTATCACCTTTCAGTCACTTGTAAATATTAGTCTAAAAAGGCAATACTAGATACACATATAGTTAAACCTGCTCTGAACTCAGAAGTCCTTGTGTAGTGGCGTGAGAGAATACTGCCATGTTTTGTCAAAGACTTAAACTACAGTTAATTGAATCTTTGGTAAAACCATTTAAGAGGTTTCTATATTTCTTGTGTTCGTCCTCCGAAGAGCTGAGAGTCATAGTTTGAAGTCACAAGTAACAGAGCTTCAGATTTGAAATTTAACAAAGCAATTTATACATATAAGTATGGAATTGGTAAATATGTAGTTTCTTGTAATATCGCAAAAATATTTAAGATGCCTATAAATACGCAAAATTGAAACATTACTAAGTTAGTGGTCACATGGTGTACCATGGACATTTATGTTTTCCCACACACTAAAGGTAAATGGTAAAATATATAGCCTAATTACGGGTAATTATATTCTAATCCTAGTACTACCGGTACATATTATGTAGAACATTCAGATAAGTAGCTCCTTCAAAAACATTGGTCACACACAAACATATATTCAACACTTGAAGTAAAAATGTTGTAATCCTTAACTCTATCAAAGCACTTTAAAAATACAATGTATTATCTTAGCGTGATCCTGTATCAGTTGGAAATTGAAACTTTTTATATAGAAGGTCAACACTTCTGAGTTCAGAAAAATTCCTTCTCACTGCACCATGGCCCTGGATGTGACTCAACCTATTGACAGAGACAAACATTACTCATGGAAGGCTTTCTAAGGTTAAATATCTTGATGCAAGGCCTTTTCTGTGTAGTATTCCTCTGTACAGTATGTTTGTACTAATGCATGAAGTCGAAGTATTATGAGAGGCTTCAAAAGTAAGGTCCCTTTTTTATTTCTCTACTGAATTTATAAATTGAATACAGACAACATAAAACATTGTTTAGGTGCTCAGAGGGTCAACAGAATACAGAGGTCACCACAAAACAAACGGTTCGGGTACTCAGTATATAATAGCAACTTTCAAGCAATTTGACGCAATTCAAGCCTATCTTAGACTGGCCTGACATGTTTAACTTGAGGTTGCACCAATAGTATTGATATTCCTCGCTTTAACCAGGAAAGACGAAAAGAAGCTATATGACTTAAGGGAGTTAACAGTTATCGAAACTAGAAGACTAGCTTTGTGTTCATATCTATTATAATAAAAGGAAGTGTTTGTCTTTCTGTGTGTCTGTCTGCTGTCTGTGCGCGATGCCCAGCGAAATCTACTGAATGCAGAGATCTGAAATTTTAAACGTAGGTGGACTGAAGGGTGGGCGAATGCACCTCGAAGCCGGATTTTTTATTTTCGCTTTCGTTTGTGAGTAATAAGTAAAAAATTGTCAGAAAACGTGTATTTTTTTCTCTATCCAAGCATCAGTTTTCAGTAATACATTTCATTTGTCAAATCAATTGCAGGTGGCTTTGCCGTTTATTGTCATGATTTGGAAATAAACGAATCGCTTCATTTTATAAGCCCACCATGGTCAATTCATTTGTTTATAGTGTCAAGGCATGCAGACTTCTGAAATTTTCAATGTAGACAAATGAGGGATAATGCATATAGGCCTAAATAGGCAAACATTCTTGGATTTGGACGAAACTCACTGCAGGGTTTTCTGAGCCAGGGAACTCGAATCTGAGGTTGTTTCTCCCATGCTGCGTTTTCTAATCGTGGAATTCACTTCAAAGCCGGATTTTTAGCTGTTTCATTATAATTAGGCCTACTGTTTTCATAAATATGTTTTAATAATTTTGTTCTCAATTTTTAATCTTCCAATTAATTATTGTGGGCAAAGCTGCGGAAATCTGCTAGTAGACTAATATTAAGAGACTACTTTTAACATGATTTTGACATGATTTTTGTGGACTTTGAAAAACTATTAGTCTATGAGGTATGTGAAAAGTAATTTTTCTTGTAGACCATTTGCATCAATGACAACCAGAAATAAGTAAATAAACAAATCAAATTGTTGGAAAAATAGAATGTAGATTTGCCAGCAATGGACAAACACTGAAAACCTGTCCCATTTAATTTTTTTATCTCAATAAATAGTCACATAATTAATATTTGCTCACTCGACTGTTTACAATGACTATTCCATTCATACGCCGCGTACTCGGTATTGACCAATAACGTTTATCAATGCCTCGGATGTTGACCAAACATGGTCGTTTATATTATAAAATCCATACAAGATTTGCGAAGATGTGATTTTGTCTGATAAAACGTCAGCTCGTTACTGAACTGTCAAAAGTTCTGTGAAGATCGTAAGTACAATTAAATTGAATTGAATTGACTAGGGAATCTCAAACGCAGGAGATTGAGCTATCAATATAAGAAAATCCAACGGAGAAGAAAATTGTGTTTTTTTACCAATGCACATTCAAGTAGAGAGGTAATTACAAATAAATTACGTCCTTGAAAAAAGCATTTTATTTTGTTCTGTTTTTAGGTTATCTTAATATCTTGAGGTTAACTTTTTTTTAATATGGTTTATTTTTAGTCGCTTTGACTCATGGGAGTCTAATTGCGACTGTACATTTACATATAATAACCAGTTATGAATATTAGAACAATGTCACTACTTTGTTGGTAGCATTGCTTAGTATTCCAAATGTTGACTGTTCATTAATTTAGTATGCCGTGATCTGACAGCTGACACTATTAACAATTTTATTTTAACCAAACCAGAAATAAATATTGATATTAGAATGTAATTTTATTTATATAATCCGTTATATTTTATTCATGGAATAGTTTTAATAAAGCCAACTCGAGATATGAGTTTCATAAGATAAATTCGTAATCTCTCCTGGTATTACCTTTGAATAAATGTGTGGTCTGAAGTGAAGTGAATTTATGCTCTTGTTTGTTGATAATGAATAGTGCCTGGATTTTGATGACCTTGCAGCTTCTCTCTGATGATATTAGGATGATGCTCTGTGGAAAATAAACGTGACTCGTGCCATTTTGAATTAAATTAAACCACTAATTTTTTCAGAATTTTTAGACATTTTTCTCTTATAGAACATTCTTTATGGGTTGTCAGTTTTAAAAACAAATCCAGGATTTTGTCATTTTAGTAACTTTATAATGCAAGTAGAATCAGGTTTCTGTACCTCAGAATCTAAAAATTATTGCAAATCTGTTGCAATGTGGCCTTCCCTATGCATACAACGGTTGTACAATAAACAAGATTCTCTACTGTTAATATAATGTTAAACATAATTTATTTGTTGAAAGATTTTATTTTACATGTTACAGCTCCTCTTCTAACTTTTCCACATGTTCACATTTTATGCAAAGATTTTTGGTTACACCACTGTTGTACCAAGCTATGTCCTATTGCATCGTGCAGCAGGAGGAATTTGAAATAAAAGTCGAGGTCATTTTATTTTGATGGCAGCTCGGAGATTCCTCAAGATACCACGGTATCTCTCTGCATTCATTGACGGACTCAGGAGGAGCTCAGGAGATTTAAGTGATTTTCACATTTTTACCCAACTTACGTTGCATCTTAGAGGTACACACTTTCACACTGATGGTAAAATGAAATAAGAAATGAACAGTAGGCTACTGCAACAGGACACAACATGGTACAAAAGTGTTTTCAAAATCTGGTGTCATGCTATCAAAAATGTTTACAAAAAACTTGTGATTATGTGGAAAAGTAAGAAAAAGGGTTGTAATATATAAAATAAAAGTTATTTCAACAAATAAATTGTTTAAAATATTTTTTAACAACAGGGAAACTTATTTATTGGACAGCTCTCGTTTTTTGTTCAAACATTTGGATTTGTCCATCTAAACGGAGCAGAAGTGGGTGGTTGAGGTATTGAAATATTTTTATATGACATCCCTAATGGAAAAAGCACTCACTATATTTGCAGCCTTAAAATGTGCTCTATATCTTTAGTTGATGATGAAAGAAGCTTTTCAATGGATAAGTTCTCATTAGTTGACATTTGACAGTCCTTCAAGTTTGAAAACTTGCAAAAGATGTTTGTAACTCACTGTAATGCAGTATTGAATGATAAAGTGTAATAATGTGTAAGGAGATCGACAATTAAAGGTAATTTTTAAGTAATTATTTTCTTTTCTAGGTCATTTTAAATTAATTTTTGAGTCATAAAGTCATCATTCTAAAGTCATTTTTTAGTATTCTTTAGGTCATCAGAATCCGGGAATAATAAAAGTGGTACCATTCCCAATAGATTTGCTTCAGTTTTAAGATCCCTGGATGCCTCTCTATCCTCTTGTTTGGCTATTTTGTCATTTTGATTATTTTTATTGCAGTACAGATAGGCAGGGAATATATTAGTAGGTAAATTATTTTTGTTCACAGGACAATGAGGTTGCATTGCAGAGGCATGGGTGGATGTATTTTAGAGTAAGCTGTAAGTTATTGCATGGAGTGCCAGCATTAGTTGAAATACAAACTGTCTCTAATGCCTGTATATTGAGCGCATGTATTATGACTGAGTTTAATAATTATTCCTATCGTAACAGCTTGAAATACAAAACTCCCTACTCTTGTCTATGGTATATAATATAACTACAGGCTTTATTAGTATACATTAAAATATTGTTCTCTCCTGAAATCCGTGTTTGGAGGTCCCCTGAATCGATAAATACAGTTTCTTTTGGAAAGAAAGATAAAAAGGCCTGTATGGTTCTATGTTGATGCATTGCTGTGAATAAAGTAGCTCAAAAACGAAAATTCTGTATTTAAATTGTCATTATATATGTTGATAGGATGTGCATATTGTTCTCTTTCTGTTACCCTTTCTATCACTGCACTTGAAAAATGAAGGCATTCTTCATGATCGTCTTATTATTCTGATCGTATTATTCTAATAATTTGGGTTAAATCTTGTATATTAACTACAAACTATAAACACTGAACACACAAAGTCCTAATTAGTCAGGAACTTGGTCTTGTACAAAAGTTTATTCTTCCAGGTGGATGTGTAGGCTTCTCCTTCCAAGGATGCAAAATGATAAAATTCCAAAGATAGGGGAGAAATCTGAGCGATGTCTTATAATATTTTTTTGTAATAAATTTCAATACAGTTTTATTTAGTTAAACTATTTCGTGTATTAAATGAAACAGATCACTAATAAATCCACGACATACTGAAATAGGTTGCTTATCATTAAGTAGTCTTTGGATTTAGTCTTCATATCTGTAAGCATAATTAGTATAGGCCTATGTGCTTGTGTAAACAGGAGAACTTATGATTAACTGTAGTTTCAGAATAGGTAATGCCAGTTTTCTGATCTAATACTTGTTACAGAACGAGGGGTATATATGACTTTCGTGAGGTCCATACACTTACATGGAGTTACACAAAATGGAATAAATTCATTTATGCGAATTTTCATAAACCAGTAATTTGTAATTTGAAGTAGAAAATGAACAACGGCAATGAAACCGAATTTCAATTGTATTTGATTTATGACATTTTGCCAAAATTGTTAAACAGCTCTTCATTTCTACATTCCAAAATATTCTTCACAGCTTAGAAGTGTGGCCATTGGCCAGTGGTTGAACTGCTGGTTTTTGTTTTTTTTTTGTTTTTTGTTTAAAAAACAAATGTTTTTGTTGTTTCATTCGTTTAATTTCAGGATATTTGGATAGCTGTTCTTGAGATGTATATTCCTTTGAGATTTGTTAATGAGAAGTCAACTTAATAGAAAACGTTTTCATGTTAAGCAACAGATGATAAATGTCTTAACAGCAATCAGCTTTCTCCTAGCTCTTCTCTTGCCTGGGTGTAGACATTTTAATTATGTTTGAGAGCAGCCTTAAGTCATAGAAACCTATTTTATATCAATAAATTATGCAGATACTACTAGCATATAATAATGTTTTATTGATTTCCTTACTACTTTTGAAATACAGGGTGTTTAAAATTAATGCGTTCAGATAAGATTTGAAATAATTGAATTTATTTTTATAGTTAAAGTGATCCCTATACAGGCCATGGAGGCCTAGAGGGTTCCAGGAGGTTGAGGCTCCTAGATTTTGGACATTCGGCACTTGGAGGTGGTAAGGTTGTCAGCCTTACGCACCGGCCGCCTTTACCCCCAGGATTGCTCCTGGTACTCATTTCTGTTAGAGGCTGAGTCGACCCCAGGGCCATAGTGCCACCAGAAGGATTAGGCCAATTGAAAAACTCCAACGACCTCATCGGGAATCGAACCCGCGACCTTCCGGTCTGTAGCGCAGCGCCTCGACCACTACGCTACGGCGTACCCCTATTTTTATAGTTAGAAAAGTATTATGTTCAGAAATTCAGTACAGTATTGTACAACAAGTTTTCTGTAGTATCCGTAGAGCCACATCACACTCAACTTCTGTTCATTTGTTTCTTAGCATCTCGGGTGCTATTGCCTCCATACGTTGTGGAACGTGATATCAACTCATAACATTGGACTAATGCCTACAGTAGGCATGGATAGTCAAGTCCGACTTATTATTATGAGATGCAAGTCCGAATGGGTTGCTTCCAAAACTTTTGATACAGATCAGGCAATGATTAATGTATTGTGCTGTTTTAATGACTTGTTCAGATCAAACTGAGAATGCTGATTATGCTCAGTACATTCTGCAAGTGTATGCAATAAAATTGATCTGAATTTTCCAGAGATTTTTGTGTTGGTTAACCCATTAATAATTAACGTATGTAATATTTTATGTTGGCAGTAGCAAAACAAGCCGGCAATATTGGAATAGAAATTACCATATGAGCATTAAGACTTGTAAATTAAAACCCTAAAATTTTATGGAAAAATGTTTTAAAAATACGTTTATTTTCATTTAAAGAAATATAAACTGAAATTCCTACTTTCTATTTTAAATGCAATAAATTGCTTATTGCGCATGTCTCTGATAAATAATTCATCCTACCTCCCGCTGACTTTTCTAGCAACACACAATTGCCCGAAAATCTCGCTGAAACGTAAGTTCAACTGACATTATCATAGATTCGCGCTGCTGGAACATCTGTAATCGACGAATTCATAATGTGCTCATGCGTCCGGCGTGTGAATGTTACTGAAACAAAGCTAATGAAATGTTTTAATCTACTGTTCTAGTTATTCGCGACGGTAGCGTGGAGTAAATGACTCACAATCAGAGATTGCAGTTTCAAATCGTGGGCCGAGGACATTTCTCGGCCGAGGATCTAAGAGGACATTTCTCGGCCGAGTATCTAAGAGGACATTTTCTCCACTTACTAAGACTACTTGGAGAGTTTAAATCAGATCAGAAGCAGCGTGTAATTTCGATCATAATAGGAAAAAAAAAGTCTGATGTGAAACTCACATAACTTCCTCTGCCCAAATAAACGTTAGCCCCTTAGTATAATACGCACTTAAAAAAAAAATATTTTGTAGGTTGACTGTACCGCTTTATGCTCGCGCATATCGACATGATGTTCATTTATCTCCTCTTGTAGAATGTTTGACCGTTATGAGTCCATTCAGTGTTGCGCTGTTGCTCATTGAACATGGGTACACCGCTCAGTTTTTGCACCAATGAAGAACAGCGTGCAGTGATCCTTTTTTTTTTTTGTCGTTTGAAGGTATACTAGGAGCCGAAATCCATCGAAGACTTTCCGCACAATATGGGGCAATGTTTTACCACGGCGAAGCGTGTACGATTGAATGAAAAGTTAAAAAATGGTCGGACGTGTGAAGAACACCTCACACATTCTTCAACTATTACATATGGGACAAAGGGATTAAAATATTGTTTAATCAAAACTATAATGAATTACCACAAGAATAAAAGAATATCTTAAATTACGAAAGATTTAAATCACAAGTAAAACTGTTTTTTTAATTCTAAGATTAAGTTCTTTGATGTAGTAATAAATCGATATATTGATCACTATTAAACTTTGTAACTATATTTCACTTCATTGTCTGTCATTTCACTAAACTCTTATAATCAAATAATTTTGTTTTATATTCCTATATAATGACCTCTTGTATGCATTTATAAGCTATTTTTAATTGGAAATTAATGTACCATATTGCATTTCATGTTGTATACAGCCCCTTAATGTGAGCTTTGCTCGTTGGGGTTTTCCTACTAGGAACAGGACGCCCATCCACATCCACTAGTGACTCCAACATTCAGCAAGTGCATATCATGATTCAGACAAACCGGAGAATGACTGTCCATGAAGTGGCAAGCCATATGCAAATTAGCCATGGTTCTGCATATGACATTCATAACTGGCTTGTCTTCATAAAGTCTGTGCAAGGTGGGTCCCAAAACCTCTCAATGAACAGCACGAGCACAATCGAGTGTACATCTGCCAACGCTTACTGCACCGCCATGCTAACAAAAATGAAGTTTTTTTTTTTAAACGAATAGTCACTGGTGGCACAACGTGGATTCATCACTTGAGCCAGAAATCAAATGTCAAAGCATGGGATGGAAGCACCCTTTATCTCCAGTAAAGAAGAAATTCAAGAGTCAACACTCCACAGGAGGGACTCTCAAGGGCCAGTACTGCAACAGGGCTCAGCAATAATCAGTGCACGTTACAGTGAGATGTTGAGCAACGAGCTGATGCCTGCAATTCGAACCAAACGTCGAGGTCTATTGTTCTGTTGCATGACAATGCTGGCCCAAATACTGTCGCCCACACTGCTCAAACTATTTCGAATCTGGGTTTTGAGGTGTTAGAGCATCCTGCATACGGTCCCGATCTTGCATCGTCAGATTTCCTGCTTTTTGGTCAATTTAAAGATGCCTTAAGGGGCCGTCGAACCACATGCCAAGAACTGAAGGAAGCGATGCATAAGTGGCTTGCTATTCAGCTGAGAAACTTTTTCTGAGGGTATCAGGAAGCTTGTGCATCAATGGATAAAGCGCATTGAGAAGCAAGGGGACTATGTTGAAAATGAGGTAATTGAAAGTTTTGTATTGTTGTTGCAGTACTTTTACGGATACTTATTGACTTACCCTAGTATATTATGAATTACATTCTCTTCATGTAAATTGGTTGTAACAGTGAGAATGTCGTTACCCCATCACATCGCATCCTCGAAGGATACATAACCCAAATAAAATCTGATTAATACACTCTCGGAACTTTCTTTACTTTAAGCATGGCCAATACATTTTTCTCACTTCACATTCTGATGTAGAACAAGAATGCATATTCAGAGTGGGCGACTACCCTTCAGAAAATTTATTCGAAAAACGTTTCAAATAAAAGTTCTAGCTCTTAATATAAGCATTCCTTGTCAATTTAAATAAAATCGTATAAACCATTTACAAAAATTGCATCGGAATTAGAAGGTTCAACGCTGCAATATAGTTAATGAATATTAAATGTTAGGTACAGTATATGGAGGGTCCACCGTTGTGGCTCAGGGGATGCGTCCAATCCTCTCACGCAGCGGGCCCGGGTTCGATTCCTGGTCGGGACAAGTTACCTAGGTGAGGTTTTTTCCGGGGTTTTCCCTCACCTATGAGACAAATGTCAGGTAACTTTAGGCCCTTGTGGTCCCCGGATATCATCTGGCCGTCATTATCATCTTCATCCTCATCCTCGCCTTGTTCTGAGCGAGTGTGTGTGTGAATGGTGTGTATCGTCCTATGTGTTCGTGTTGTCTCGGAGGTGGCCCCGGCATTGGGCTGATCACTCATCCGGGGAGGCCCTCCATGTCCTTGTCTGGTCAAAAAAGTATGTATGTGATCCAAAGGTAATCCCTCTCCCGACATGTCGCGGCCCTGTAAGGCCCGGGCGGCTTGGGTCGCTTAAATCCTAAAAGGGAGAGGTAAAACTACGACAAAGAAAGAAAGAAAGAAAGAAAGAAAGAAAGAAAGGTATATGGAGGATTATTAGACGCTAGTGTCTTTTTTGTGAGCATTGTTACCATAGATTAAATGCCATTTTAAAATGTTTATCATGGTTTGCCATAATCTGAGAACAAGGGGTCGGATATGCTCTAATTTCAAAGGTATACCTTTTCTTTAAAGCCCCAAGGGGAAGGTTTTTCCGTGACGAATTTGAGTGCTCTCGACATCTTTCTGAACAGAAACTCCAGGTTCGATTCTTGCTTACGTCAGATTTTCCACTAGAAGTCTAATAAGATTCTAAAGAGTATAAAGTTGAAGTTTAACTTTTATTATTTTTCCTTTTCTGTCTATTTCTTTCATTACTTTCCGCTAATATTACTCAGTTTTATGGATGTCGTAAAAATCTATTTCATGATTCTCGTTAATGCTGTTTAAAAGTCGGGCAGCACATTATATACAATACAAAGAATACAAATAAGGAAAGGCGTAAATTTGCTACTACTGACTTATTCTCTGCGGCAAATTTACACACGTCACGACTAGGAATAAACACCGTCGGTCATGTGATGTTATCGAGAGAGGAGGAATGCAGAAAAACACTTTCTCCCATCCTTTGCGTAAGGTAATCGAGCATCGATGTAGTCACTTGTAGTCGTATTGCATAGTGTTGACATTGATGATTACAATACAAAGAGGTCATGGCCACAATTCAACGGCCTTGCTATTTGTTGCAGTCACACTCTGATCACCTGCCATGCCAGGACTAATTCCGCCGCATCTCGACGTCACTTGGGGCGTGGAACTTCGAAATTAGACGTGGCCTCTCCGTTTATCTCGAAGTTCAAGGATGGGATGACCGTGTAACCTATATCCTTATCTGCCTCAGCAGCAGCTGACTCAAGTTCGGTCTGTGATCTTTTATCAGCAAGTTCAATGCACCTGCCTCCTGACGAATACTTGATAATATCCTGATTCTACTGCGCACTTTCGCAATAATTACCGCAACTACGCAGTATGTTTCAGGTAATGTGCTACATTCTTCCGCCATATTACTATATAGTAGTTCTGCTGAACAATAGAACTCGCTCTTCATATTGAAATATAATAAAGAAAAAAATCCTTACATATTTGTAGTTTTTAATGACTTCAAGGAACAATTGTGCAAAGTTGGAAGAAAATAGAAAAACGCGTTTGGTCGTGACTGCGTAATAAACAAATTTACAGACAACATGCCGGTAAACCAATTAGAGTAACGTCAGAAATGCAACAAAGTTATAGAAAATCTTAAACTTGTGGTTCTTCAGATTTTATAGCTCGATTCTGATTGGCTCAGATAACTATCTGATAAGTGCGATGACAATAAAAAGTAACTTATGGGTTGACTGGCGGCAAATTTCTCCTCTTAACAAACAAAGCCACCTGAGTATGCAGTAAATAACTGTATTATATATGAAATTGTGTCCACTGCTGTGGCGCAGGGAATTGTTTACTCTTATGCAGCAGGCCCAGGTTTGGTCGGGACAAGTAACCTAGGGGCTTTTCCTGAGGTTTTCCTCACCCGTAAGACTTCAACTCTTGTGGTCTTCTGATATCATCTGGCCATCATTATCATCTTCATCCCACTGGACAATTGAGCAATTGACATGTCTCATTTCAGCGTTGGGCTGTCCTCATCCGAGGAGGCCCACGACGTCTCTTTCTGGTCAGAAAAATATGTCCGTGATCCAAAGATAATCCCTCTCCCAAAAAGTCATGGTCCTGTAAGGCCCGGGTGGCATAACCATCCCTACAACAGGAGGAGTTAAAAACTAGGGAAAGAAGTAGTAGCATATGAAATTGCTTTGTAATTACTATGATATAATATGCCTGTTAAACTTGCTTTTAATGAATATTCTTACAGTGAGTTTATAAGCATATGTTGTTTCTGCAAATTATGTAGGGTATTGTATTTGAATCTTTACCTGAGGCACACAAGATACTGTATAGCTCAGTCATACACATTTGAAGTGTTTAGTTTTATAAGGGTCTAAGTGCCAAAATCATGATGTTTCAGCTGATAATTTTAATTGGATCTATGTACCAAGACCAATGCATTTCAGAATGGTTCAAGGTGCACGGAAAGCCACGTTAGTAGCAATAAATTCCAAGATATAACGCTGGATCTATCTCCGGCACGTCTTTCTATGGCTCTGTGTCTTGCTTTCTACACAATAATGATTTTGGCACTTAGACCCTTATAAAACTAAACACTTAATTTGTTTTCATTGCAATATAAGCATAGTGTGGATGCTGTGTAATATCAATGAAGTGAGGTGATGGACACATCCACCAAAATGTGTTCAGGTTAGATCCTGATATCAGTGAAAATGTTAATATTTTTTCTAGCTTAATGTTCATTGCAATGATATGTACAATACAATATGTAGGTTATTTGATCATCCAGATACCAGCAAAGAAACTTCAAACTGTCCTTGGTTCCAATTTGTCCAAAATACCAAGAGTCTTTTGAAAACTTGCTTACATTTTAATTGTTGTAGTTACGTATGTGTGTGTGTTTTTTTAAATATTATAATCTGTTGCATGTTGATGACCTTGAGGGACTGGAAGAACTTGTGCAAGGTGCTGAATTCCAGCCTCTGGTTTTAATTTTTTATTTAGAGCAGATTTTAGTAACGGGTCCTTACTGTTCAATCACTAAGACACATATCTGAGAAGTTAAATTTATTTTTCAAGCCCTTTGTGTGTCTTGTTGTCTTTTCTACAATCTTTTTACAGGGCTTAACGTGATTTCTGAGAGGTGGCCGATATCTCATTTTTGCTCAGTTATACAGTAGAATACAGTGTACACTTTGGGATGCAGCTAATGTGATATTATTAACCGATTGATGACAGTAGCCAAAATAATTAATTGAAGGTTATTTATTCATACATAAGATAATACACTACAAAAAAAATTACAAGCTATTTATTCATACAAGATAATATGTAACTGTGAATCATCGAACCACTCATAATACAATATTAGATTGCAAGCAACTATTTTTGCAATCAATAAAAATGCAATCAATAAAAATGTTTTTATATGTTTATGTTTTCTCTTTGATGCTGTCTGTTCAAGTATTTTTTCAAGTATTTTCATTTTACACTAACCATC
Source organism: Ectobius pallidus (assembly GCA_964059195.1). Lineage (NCBI taxonomy): Eukaryota > Metazoa > Arthropoda > Insecta > Blattodea > Ectobiidae > Ectobius > Ectobius pallidus. The sequence continues at coordinate 100,239,326 of CAXKWD010000004.1, forward strand.
ACTGCATGTCAACACTGTGATCTTCACAAATCAAAAGCAACAGCTAAACCGGGGTGAAACACATTTTGTTACTTAAAAGAGAAAGGTAGGGAACACCACCCCCTCGAACAGGTCATCCTAGAGTAGGTCTACCATTAGTTCCAAAGAATATAACACGATACAGTTGAGTTAGAAACAGAAATCTAAAAAGAAAGGGGGAAAAAAAATGGTGTACAGTAACTGGAAATAAAGGCGCAAAAAGGAAAATATGGTAAATAAATTGAATCTTTGATCACAAAAAACAGAAATTTTTCATTGTGTCAGTATTAATTCATATGGGACTTCATAAAGGAGATATCATTACCAGACTGATAACATTATCCACGATTACATTAAGCAGTGTTCACTGTACTCATATAACTAGAGATTGTATGTTAGATTCAAACTGTATTCATCCAGAGGAACATCTTAATTCTGCAGAAATACAGAATTTCAAGACTGAAGCTGATCAATTAATGAATATGTAGTAAAGCCCCACTTTTAAAAAATTTCAGTTTTTAAGGAATATGGTTTAACTGCCATAAGCTTTTAAGGAATCCCCCTTCAAAGAATATCTTGCTTTATGGAATAAACTTTTGAGAAGTTACTAATGTTTACCCCTTGGTAGTGATTTTCTAAACTGATGAAAAAATGTATCCCTATAGATATGGGAAAAAAGAAGCCACTTATTATCAATATCTAAAATAGGTAAAATTCATTGATATCAATATGGACTCTTTAGAATATAATCAACCGATCTTAATCACCGAACTTCTGCTTTCATCCTCTAAAATTTTCTATGTTTGTTGGTTTGTTAGAAATTGTGTTGAAATACACTTATTGCATAAAACAAATATCATTTCTACAAATCTTTAATTATAATTCATATCTTCTTGAATTTTGTTTTTAACAAAACATGTTAAAATACCGTTAATTACTTTTCCCTAATTCTGTGCACATTGTTTGATCTTTGAGGCAAATTCCATTTTAAGGAAAACCCCTGTTTATAGCAAAAAATCAGAAGTTTGTTAAAAAGGACCTTAAGTCTTCTGAAGTCAACCTCCTTGAAGATGTTCTAAGCTGGATTTTCCTCTCTCTCCCTTCAGCTGGTCTGTTGAAATGCTCTTAAAACAAGCTGGGATTATGAAAAGCTCTTATAAATATCGAGAAATGATTACGAGAAAAAGATGAAGCATGCCATGTCACCTACAAGATATCATTAGACCTAGGTTGGCAACATATGCTACAGAACTCAAATAGGTCTAAAAAATAAATAGATAAAAAATAAAAATAGCTGTAAATGAAAACTATTTTTTTGTGTATCGTTAATTTGACGACCATACTTGCTTTGTTCAAATGCAAGGTTATTCTCAACTGAAATGGCTTTCTGTTCATTTAATGTAAATGTTCACTTACAATGTAAAATTCAAAGTTTTTTTTTTATATTTTTTTCTTTTTCTTTCTTTCTTTGGGTCCCTGAGTGTATTAGGATCCTCTTTAGCAAATTTGTTTACTAATTATTGCAAGAAGTTTTATTTTTGGTAAAATAAAAGGGCTGATTTTGGTATGATTAACTTCCTTGTATTGTGAAATAAGTTATTTAATTGACTACTAGAATAAAAATTATTACAGTACAATGTATGAGTATGAAAATAAATTTTAATTTTAGTGTTTTAATTAATTGATGTAGAATTTTTTATATTTCAGTTTTCTTTTTAAGCTATATTCTGTTGTTTATACAACTTTTTCCATGTGGCAGCCTCTAATAGGGGAAGTTTCTGTTAATAAATTATAGTCTCATGCAAATATAAGTTAATTTATTATTAATCATGTTCAATGAAATATGGAATCTGTTGAATGCCACATACCAATCATTGCTGTAATCGACCATAAGTATCCATAACTTCTCAGCAGCCATAGAGACAGCGTAAAAAGAGAGCAGGCTACTAAGAGAATGAGAAAGAAATTGCAAACACTGACAATTATAATTTTAAATCATTTTTTCATACACATTTCTCAGTAATAGTCCTTAAGGGGGTCTAATTCGTGCTTATTTACACATTTTGTGAAATGCAACAAATTTCATGATATTTTGTTTATATAATTTGCTTAATAGTGATATTTTGAGCTTCTATAATGCTAATTATAGCTAAGGAAAGCTGTTTTGTAAAAGTTCACATTTATTGCAGTTACCAAAAAATACAGTCACCTCTAATTGCCAATGTTGGCACTGCCACTGGCAAACACAAAAAGGTTATTAGAGTCAGTATACAAATTTTAATAGTTATCTGAAATAATGGAGGGAAGAGAAATTGTGGGGTATACCTTATTTATAGAATTCGTTTATCTGGATAGATAACTTGTTCACAAATAAGAATGGCCCTTATATAGCATGCCCTTGCTTAAATTCTGATTCATTGTGAATACCATCTCAGATCTTAACATTACTGGTTTTTCTTTATAATAAAATAAATTTGCTAAAAATATTATACTTACTGCTTACTGTATATGATGAATTCATTTTAAATTAAGGTTGGTTGATTTTTCCATTCAGCAGCAAAAATAAAAATTGGAACGAAACGTTAAATTATTGTCTGAGAAATTCATTCTCATTTCAGTATTTCAGGCTTTGATTCAGCCAGGGGAATTTATTTGGTTTGAAATGTTTGGTTTATAAAGTCAAAAATAATAAAATGTTCACCAAAGGATGTAATGTTTCACAATTTACATCCACTGGTGAATATTTTATTATTTTTGACTTTATAAGCCTTAGCAAACAGTGGAAATAGAGGACCATCATGTACAGTAGTTTGGTTTATATTGAGAAACCAGGGATTTGTAAACCTTGTCTGATGATTGGGGTTGTTAAAAGCTTGAAGTCCTAGCATTTGCTGCTTTGCTGATTTCTTTGGGCAAGTCATTAAATTAAGTTGTATTTATGTAATGACATAACCCAGCAATGCCAATTTTTTAAAATTTATTAATGGGTTGCCTTAGCACATATCACCAACATAAAAGACTTGGCAATGTCGGGCCAAGTAGTTTGCAATATAGGTAGGCTAATGTTAATTTATTCACAATTTTCATTCATTGATTGACAGGGTGTCCAGCAGCCTTGAAAATCGGGAATTATGCTTGAATTTTCTTGTCAGGAAAATTCCTTGAATTATGCTTGAATTTTTGTGAACTGGCGGGAAAACTCGCATAGAAGAGAATTTTTTTTTGAAGTTGATAGTTTTTACGAAAATTCTTCCATTTTCAGAAATGTTAGTCATTAATATATTTTTTTAAGTTGATAGTTTTTACGAAAATTTTACCATTTTCAGAAATACTAGTCATTAATATTCACTCATTGTGTCCTATGTTCATAATTTTTTTAATATTAGTAAATAAAGCTATTGTTTTAAATTTTGGAAATTCAAGCCTTGAAATCCTTGAATTATGCTTGAATTTCTTCGGCTTGCCTCACTGGACACCCTGATTGAGTATTCTGAATTTCCAGTTTCAAATCCCCAATTCTTGAAAAACTCGGACTTTACTTTGGTATACTTCATTTCTGTGAAGAAAGAAAGAAAAAAAATGCATATAGGCCTGGTAAGTGGTTCAAACTTGATGATCTTTTGAATGACTTTCACTTCCCCTATCGTATACATTTGCTTTACTTAAGTAAAGGTGTTAGTCCAAATACTAGATGCTTATCTACTAAGTAGTAAAATTATGGTTTCTATTGGCTAACTCCGATAATCTATAATTCATGACAGTAAAATTTCCATTTCTATTGGTGGTAAATTTTCCAGACACAAAATAAGAGTATAAGAATTATGCCATTTGGTCTGAACAGAACATGTGATAAGATAGTGAAGATGTGCTTTGCACATGCATGGTTCATGTGTAGGTCGCTTCGGCATGATGCCCAACGCATGTAGGAAAGATTGTCTATCTCTATCATGTAATTGCCTTGTTGAGATCACAAAGAACCTGAGCTCACCCCATACTGGATGCACAGGCTTCGTCATGATGTATTATGTGCATATTATTTCTTCTTTAAATGCTTCATTTGTTTTGTTATGCTGATTCAAAGCATTGCCTGACTGCTTTGCTGACAGTCCGTTCATTGTTGTATCAACATATTGTTGATCTGAGTGCACATTTTTCATTAGTAGGGCAAGGCATTTGATGATTTTGCATCTTTTTTTATATGAAGGTTGAAAGATAGCTCTAATATATATAAATATGTATCATGAAATATTTGATTAAATAAGGGCAATATGTTTTTGCATTATTTTGCATTTTTTGTAATTTTCAAGAGATAGGTCATTTTTTGGCAATTTTTAGGTCATTTTCGGCATTTTAGATCATTTTCAGCATTTTAGGCAATTTTTTTGTATTTTAGGTCAATTTCGGCATATTTGGTAACGTTTCATTGGAGATAGAGAGGAAATTATTATTTTCAGACAACAGACGATTGTTTTTATTTGAGAATTTCCGCCAAGTGTTCATAGTTAATTTAAATTCAAGTTTATTGTAAACGCCGTAGCAGTTTGTCTTGTAGCAATAAATATTTTTTTCTTTCTTTTTAAATGGCACATATTTGCTAGGGGCAAATTGTTGGGCATGCCAGTTCAGAAAGAATTTCTTTTTCACTAAGGTTGTCCAAGTAGTATTCTTCTGCAGTAACAAAATAAGTGTTTTATAAGGTAAATTCATATATAAAGCATCATCATACACTGTATTTAGCAATTCATTATGAGCACTAATTATGAGTAATAATGGTAAATTTATTGGTAATTTTTTTTTAAGATTTCGGGTCATTTTTTCACTATTTTTAGGTCATAGATGCATTTTTTATTTTGCATTATTTCACTATTTTATGGTCATTAAGTGCCTTGCCCTATTCATTAGTTATTTGAGAAGGTAACACAGGGTCCACTGGTCGGGAAAATCCGGGAATCCGGGAAAAGGCCGGGAATTTCGTATGGTCGGGAAAATCCGGGAAAAGTCAATGAATTTGTTAAAATATCCGGGAAAATTCGAAAAATTTGTGGCACACATAAAACAGGTGAAAATGAATACAATTTTACCTTCTGCCAGCTTCCAAAAAACCTCAACTGCTCTTGAAGATAAACTTTTCCTGCCAAAAATTGCTTTCTTCTTATCTTCTTTTTCTTATTTAAAGTATGTATAATCCTATGATTTTTCTTACACAGTTGTTAGAAAGTGCTTCGCAATCATATTTTGGTCGGGAATTTCTGTAATGATCAATGAAAATCAGGGAATAAGTCGGGAATTTCTTCAGCATTACTTGGTGGACACCCTGTAACAGTACTTGTATGCCACAATGCAGTTGGTTGAGGCATTACTCTGCAAACTGGAAGGTTGCAGGTTCGATCTCTGATGAGGTTGTTGGGAAATTTTTAATTGGCCTAATCCTTCTTGTGGCACTTTGGCCTTGGGGTCGACTCGTCCCCTAATAGAAATGAGTACCAGGAGTAGTCCTGGTGAAGACGGTGGTGTATAAGGCTGATAACCTTAACACCTTCGCATGCTGTGTATCTCAAAATCTGGGACTTTCAACCTCATGGAACCCAAGGAGCCTCCACATTCTGCATAGGGATCACTTTACATGACATAACAGTACTTGTAAGTCATTATGTGTTGGTTACATGCAATTGTCAGCAATTCCTTATTTCAAAAGACTATGGTCATGAATGTCAGGTAATTTGTTTGTTCACAAAATATAATGAACATTTTCAGTAATATTAGGCCTATCAGAAGCCAAGGATAAAAACGAACCATGAATAAAGTAGAATTTTCTTTTGGTTATAAAATAAAGTTTTATTTTCACATATCAATAACGAGCTCTTAGAAGATTATAATTACTGTAATTTTGAATTTCTTTTTCAATAGTTTTGATGATGGTAAGGTGTTAAAGTCGTAAAAATGATCAATTAATAGGTGAATGATTCCACTAAATTTAAAAAATGGACTGCTAAAGAGAAACTAAATTATTACTGGAGATACGCATTCTTGAACCACAGAATATTGTATCTGTTGGTCATTACATAGAATATTATGGGAGAAAAATTCCTCTGAGACTGGGATATGAACCCATGACCTTTGGGTTTCTCTGCCGCTGCTCTGCCTCTCCCCCACGACTGATTACCCTTAATGGTCTACTATCATGTTCAGAAACATTTTGGTTTTATGCCTAATAGAATACGGTAGATTGTGCTAATTTGAGCTAAGTTGGACTGAGGAGTATTTGATTCAAGCAGTTTGAGTTATCGGAAATCTTTCTGGCACATAGCTTTACAACGGCAGCCAGAAACCATAATATCAAGTACTAAGTATCTATAGGCTAAGAGAGCAGTAATTGGTATAAAGAAATGTCGGTATTCATAGATAGAGAAAGCAAAGTGAAAGGGAAGTTTTCTCAGGTAGTTAATCTAAATGTTCTAAACGTATCCTTCAGTTCTCCTCAAGAGGCTAAATGCATTAGTTCTAGAACTGCTTCTCTAAATAATGCATTCTTGGAGTGCTTGTGATTGATCCAGTGCTTATGAAGTTTACAGTGATTGTATTGTGATAAGATTCAGAATGGATTTCATGTTTAGAGATACTTCTTGGAGGTTGGTGCATTAAAAGTGCTTTGGAATAAACTGTTTGTGAAACTAAATATGCATGCAATCTTATCCTTTACTGTAGCTGATTTCATCTGAAAGTAGCCTGTTAAGGCAAGGATAGTGGTGAGGCTGTTTCTTTAGGCTAGGAAGCTTTGTTGGGTCATGATGATATCTCTCTATGATTAATTAAACTCTCATAATGGGGGCTTTATTCTAAGACACTTCAGATTTTTTTACCATGAATTTCTAAAGTCCTTGTATAAAGAATGTACTTGCTGAGATAGTCATTTGATGCTGTACTTATAAAAATTCATAAATAAAATAATCTACAAAGTAATCTGAGTAAATAAAATTATCTATAAAGCTTAACACAGTATTGTAATTAAATCTGATGCAGATTTCAGAGAAATATTTTGTACACATTCCATTTTATATTCCTGTTTAGCACATGATCGGGGCTGGCCAACTTGGGATCAGGAGCAGTGCAGGAGGCCTGAATGGGCCCTGGCCCACCCAAAATATGCTGGTCCACCTGTGCTTTATACAAAATTTATTAATAAATATAATACTGACTTCCATTTCCTTCCATTTTGAGACTTCTTATTTAGAACAGTGTCCAGTTTATAGTTAATGTTTTACATTTGCAGGGGTGGATGCAGACTTAACTTTTTAGGGGGGTATTAACCGAAGAATATAGTCTTGGGCGTGGGACATTAGGGGAGTCTGGGGTCATTTGATTTTCCAGAAAAGGTTATAGATTTTAAAAATGCTCCAGTTCCCTTCATTAAAAATATTCCTAAACATTACATAATATGCTTGAAAAGTAACTTACTAATATTAATTCAAAGCAGCGAATGGTGCAAAGCTATCAAAATGACATCTAATGTTTCTGCAGTTCGAGCTACTCCAAGTAGATCCCAGAACGGAAACCTCTGCCACAGATGCCGTAGAGAGGTAGAAACCCTTGGTCACGTCCTAGGATTATGCCCTTATGGAGAACTACTCAGGGACTCCTGACATCATAAAATTAGAGCCATCGTTGCAGAAAAATTTCGTAAGAAGGGAATGGAAGTTTTTGAAGAATTACATGGAATATCAATAAATTGCAGCACACGTAGAATAGACGTGAAAGCTTTTCATTCAAACAGTAAAAAAGGCTTCATAATCGATCCAACCATTCGTTTTGAACATCATACCGGTTAATATCAAGAAACAACTGATATATGAACCTACCATCCCCTTTTACAAGCAAAAGTATCATCTCGATTCTATAGAGATAACTGGCCTTACGGTGGGTGCTCGTGGAACTATACCCTCATTTTTTATGAAATTTTGGAATGAATTTGACCTGCTAAAATCAGAGATCGAACCAGTAGTTTTTATGACAATAAGCAGTTCATGTCATCTGTATAACGTACAATAATTCAAACCTTGTAATGGGATTTCTTTCATCTACATTAAGATACCCTATATTGTCAAATGTAGTCTATGTGGTTAACTTCTCCTGTATTGATTTGTTTACTTGGTCCACAGTGGCAACTGCAGGAAGTTGTTGTATGTATTATGTGGAAGTCAATAAATAAGGTGACCAACAGCCATGGTAATTTTGTATTTTCAGGTCCTTTTGGGTTTTATGAAATGTTCATTGGTTTTGGTTTTACCAACCACTTTTGTTAGTGATGGTGAATAGGCCTATATAACATTGTATTTTCATTATAGGCCTGTATACAATATATCGTTTATTAAGGTGAAATACTTTGTTTCTACAAATTAGCAGTTTTCAGATTATAATTTTGAAAAGCTTCATGCTTTTGTGGAAGCCTCAAATGCGAATAATCAATTTTGGTATTATAATCAATTTTGGTATTATAATCAATTGAAGTTGAACTACAGAAGAACTCCTGTTATCCGAATTAATTAGGACGAGACCCGATCCAGATAATCAAATGTACATATAAATCATTAAAAAAGTAATTTTTTAGAAAAACTAAGTTGTACATTACTACATAAAGTGTCATCTAGAATGTATCGTTCAAATAAACTGTCGGCCATAAGTTTTGCTTTTTTGCAAATAATCAGCACTGAAAAAGGGTGTCCCAATGCTCAATACTGCAAAAACCACTTGAATAGGGCCTCAAAGCAATCCTGATAGTTGGAGTTCAGATAATTGGAGTTCTATTGTATTTATCTCCTTACAATGCACTGAAATTGAATTTTTTTTGTGTCTCCTGAAAAGTTGCCGTTTTTGAGATACAAGGTCTCTCATCTTAAGTGATATATTTAAATGTTGAACACAGTTCATTAATCACAGTCAGTGCGTGTTATATAGGTCTCTTCAAACCATTAAGCTTCTGCCCTTTAAGTCTTAGGTGCATTTCTTCCAAACCGGGTGAATTTGAATCATTGGAGTGGTTTTGACTTCATCTTGGCTTTGAACAATGCATCCAAGACTTGAAATGCAGAAGAAACTGATTTCCTCACAGAACCACTGAATATGACAGCTCTGATCACTATTAGTTTACCCTGCCACACTAAGGTAGATAACTATGTATAATTGTCTCACTTTTATCGTCTCCAGCGGTGTTGTCTTTGAAGTGTTGTTTATGTGATGTATGAGGATACACTCGTTAGTAGGTGCATGTTGAAGTGTTTTCGTGTCTCAGTCGGAAACAATAATCAAAGAAACACCGAAATTTTTTAGTATATTACTCTCGTTACTAGGTTGATTTGGCAACAGTGTCTGCCACCTGCTTGGATTTGAGAGTACAAACTACTGTTTACCTTCAATAAACAATAATATAATCTGGCAGACTACAAAAGGAAATTCCGATGTTTGACTTGCAGAATGGGGACAAAGAAAACTAGACCTCTATAAGTCATGGCAGATCAATATTCGACCATTCAATAGCCATGATGGTATTTTACAGTTACATGGGAAGTTCAGAAATTTTCAACTGATTGACAGCCGAATACAGTGTTTTTTTTCTGATTAATTTTTTTAGGAGAAATTTATCTGTACATTTTAGTTTTACACATTGTTCATCAATACTCTTGTTTTGTTTCATGAAAATATGCCTGTTGATAGGGCTATCTGAATTTTGCACGAAAAATGATAAAGCATGCTTTGAATGTGTCTGATAAATTACTCACATACTTAAAATAGAAAGCTTTATATGACAGTTATACTCTTAGAATTTTCAAGTGGCTTTTTGGCTTTGATGTTTTATTATTTTTGTTTGATTGGCTTTATGACTTGTGACAGTTGTTTTAAATTAATAGTTTTTTATGCATTCTGGATTACTGGTAGTAATTATTCTGATTTTGAAATTGTTTCAGTATGGCCGAGAGAATATTGAAATTGCAAAAAAGGATAAATCAAGAAGCCAGGATAATTCTGAAGATGAGATCGAAGAAGAGGGGGTAGAAGAGAAAGATGCAACGAAAAATGAAGAACCAGTAGAAACTGTAACAGATAACCATGTTAATAACAGTAACGATGTGATTAAAAAAACTGAAAAGAAACTTAAAAATGGCGTTTTGCCTAATAGTTCTAATAGTGTAATTAGTAGAGAAAACTTAATACTAGTGCCAGACCCCGAACATAACTATAACAGTGTAGATAATGACTCAAATGTTTCACATCACCTTCCACGTAGAAGATCATTTGAGACGTTGAAACGCGAGTTTGAATTGGCAGACTGTTTAGACTTTGTGAAAGCAGGTGTAGAAGCTATTATTGAAGACCAAGTGACTCTTAGGTTTGAAGCTGAAGAACTGAAGTCATGGAATTTGCTGACTCGGACAAATCGTCACTACGAGTTCATCAGTTGGCGTCTCAGTTTTATCTGGATGGTTGGGTTCCTTATGCGTTACTGTTTCCTTTTACCACTGCGTGTTCTTATATGTTTTTTTGGGGTAAGTAATATTTTATTCTGTGCTTTTGGTTCATTCATTGAAAATTTATAGTTTGCATGGACTATAAAATACTTAGCTTAAGCCGATGTCCCACGATCCAATTTGTTGGTTGAAAATTTTGTATCAAGTAGCATTTCTATACAATTATTTCTGGCTGTGCACACGAGAGTGCGTTTTGGTCTAATATCCAGCGCCAGCTGTTCTCCCGAAACGAAAATCGATGGCTACTACAATCGACATGGCGGTCGATATATACGCACCTGACACAAGTAACATTTTTTTACGGAATCTTTGTCATAATTTCCAGAGCACGTCAGCTTTTATGCTGGTTGTAATAATAATTATTGTTAATATTGTTAAATTCAAAGTCTTAGCATCCGTTAATCTTCTTGACTTTAATGTTATAACATTTTATCTTTTTGGTTATGTTCGCTGGTTGAGCGAGCACTGGCAGCGACGAGAATCAGCTGTACGGAGGAAGAAGCCATGCTTCTACGTCATGCACGTCACGCGGGGATAGAATGACGCTCATTGGTTGATTTCATATTTTTGGATGAAAAAATAGAAACGTTTCTATTCCGTTGCATGCAAAATAATTGCATGGAAAATATAGGATGAAATTGTGTGCAATGGTAGTCGTCCATGTCACATGATCCAATCTGACGGTTAGTAGACATTTGGACCAAAAATCGGATCGTGGGACACCGGCTTTAGTTAAGAATTTCGGGTATTTTAAAACATGCAAATAAATTCAGAATTTCAGACACATATTTCTGTATTTCTTTAGACAGAATACAGTTACAAAGAATAAGTAATATTAATCCACTTAATGAAAGGGGCCATGATTAGTTCATTACAAAAACAAAAACATAAAGCCTGCAAGTTTCATACTCTTAATTTGAAAAGCTTGAATTTTTTTTCTATAGGCCTAGGAACTTACATGATGTGGCTCATGATCTTTATAATTCTCTAAAACGTATTTGGAGATAATGAAAGTAATGTTAGTGGTTTACCACTTAACAGTAGGCTGTGCTAAACAAACGTTGGTTATTAATGTCTTTTGGGAGATAACAAGTGGGACTGTAAATAATATATTTATATTAACTTATAACAACACAAAAGAGTCCCACAACTCAATTTATTGTGGATTGAGAAAGTGTTGAGTTATTGAAAATAACGGGCTTTACAGACTGAGAAATGGGTTATTCAGAACTCAATACCATGTATTGCAAATTATTCTATTTAAATTCTTTCAATGCAACCAGATTGAAAGTAACTCTACAATTTAACGTAAAATATTGTGTACATAGGTTGTTATGAATTTTATGTTATCTTGGATTGTAAGCATTGCTTAACAGAACTCTTTCCGTCTGTGTAAAATTCCTTTTTATGGGTTGGGCCCGTTAAGATAAAGAAGAACATGCTAGTATGTTCAGAGATTAAAGAGGATATCCCCAGATTTCCTTGTCATTCTCTTCCCTTTTGTAAACTATTTTGGCAATAAAATTGTTGTCCACAAACTAGATACCGGCAGTTTCACAAAACACACATGTAAGCCAACACAATATTTAGTTTCACTCAAAACATTACTTATGACCAGGGCCCGGATTCTGATGACCTAAAATTGTTTGAAAAATGACCTATAAAATGACCCTAAATTTTAAAGAAAATGACTTAATAATCATAAAAAATGATCTAAAAACTGACATTTTCTTCATAAAAAATTATTATTCTACACACGAAGTTATAGACTAATTTGTACATAACTGTAAAAACTGTAAATAACTGTAAAAACTGTAAATAACTGTAATGTTGTGAATGTTCCTTTCTCACGGAAATTTATACTGGCATTGAAGAACTGGCGAGTCAAAATTCGGCATTTCCTTTTGTGGTCTGCTGGATTATATTGTTGTTAATTGAGGGTAAACAGTAGTTTGCACTCTCAAATCCAAGCAGGTGGCAGACTCTGGTCCCAAGTCAATCTAAGAACAATAGTAATATAATACAAAATTTTGGCGTTTCTTTGATTCTCACTTCCGACTGAGACATGTCAACACTTTAACGCCGAATTTTTCCTTCTTGCATTAAACAAACAACACTTCAAAGACAGTACCGCTAGCGACGAAAAAAAAGTTAATACACTCAATGTAAATGCATGAAAATGACTAAATAAGGAAGAAAATGGCAAGAAAATGACAAAATAATGACCTAAAATTGAAATAAATGACCTAAAAATTTAAAATGGCATAAAATGACAAAAAATGACCTAATAAAAATGCATTTCTATAATCTAGAGGCCATGATTAGGATTTATCTACAAGTTGGCAATGTCTATGCAGCATCAATAAAAAGATGACATGTCATTAGAATCCGGGCCCTGCTTATGACCTTCATTTCTCCCCATTCATTCTGCCTTTCCTTATCATAATGAAGTTCCTTGTTTCCTTTTCTGTGTTGTCAAAACTGTGATTTATTTTAAAACAAATTGTTGCCAACCAAAAGAGCCTGAATTCTGCTTATACGAAATTACCAAAAAGTTTTTTGATTTCTATTGTAAGCACAAGCAAACTGAAGTTTATTTCCTTCTAAAATTTACGATTGAAAATAACATAAAACGTCACAATCTTCAACTTGCTAGCACTCGTTTTGTTGCATTGTGCTTGCCTGTTAGGTTCTTTATAACATTCTTACATTGTAAAAACAACAATAACTTGAAATGTTTTTTAAATGCTTCCAGTTAATTTTCATCATCGCATAATTTTGTTTCCTTCCTTTCTTACTGGATAGATTGGTTAATTTTCATCATCGCATAATTTTGTTTCCATCCTTTCTTACTGGATAGATTGATTACTGTTGTGTAAATAATAGCCTACTATACCATATAAAGTGAGGGTCCTACAGCCCCTGCTGCATTCTGCATTTCGATTGCCTTGTTTTTTTGTCCCTCCATTCATTTTCTCCAATAGCTCTATCACACATAACCATACTAATTCCTTCTCTCCAATATGTTTCAGGTCTTCCTCTTCTCCTTCTGTTTCATGGATTATAGTTAAGCACTTTTAATTCTTTTACCAAACCCCAATAACTGCCTCTCTGTACATGTAAACATCCTTCCAGTTTGTCTTCGGATTTCTGCATTTGATACATTTTGTACTTAGAGATCCTTCAAGCTCTCCTCAAGAAGCCCATTTCCACTGTTTCTATTACCTTTTTGTCTTTTCTTAAGAGTTGCCAACAATCAGACACAAAAGATAATAATGGTTACACCACAGCATGTAGATCCTAATTTTTGTCTTAACTTTTATTCCTTTTGATCTTAACAGACTGTATAAAAGATGAATAGTTTCTTCCTTGCTGTACTCTGTTATTAATGTCCTTCCGGGTTGTCCCCTCCGCTGATATAATGCTTTCCAGATATTTAAATTCATTACATTCCGTAATGTTCTGAACATAGGCCTACAATTCTGAATCTTCTTGCCCTTCTCCTACTGTTAGATATTATGTTTTTTCCACGTTCATGTTGAGGCCCTATTTTTATACTCCCCCAATTTCTTCAACATGTAGTAAAAATAATGTTCTTCACTGACTATAAATGCTGTCATCGGTATACAATAACATAATCATGCAAGAATCTTCCATCTGAATCCCTACACTGATATTTTTCTCCTCCAGTTGCATTTCCTGAATATTATTTTAAATAAAATAGGAGATAAGCAACAACCCTGTTTAAGACCTTTTGTAATAGGAAATGATTATGGAATGGTGTTTCCCTGTTTTGTAGCTTTTTATGCATTCACATGTAACTTGCAGATAACCTGAACGTAACTATGTTAAGGGCGATCTTGGTCAGTGTTTCAAAAACTTTTTCAAGAGAACCGTGTCATAAGCTTTGTCCAGATCGATGAATACCAAGTGAATAGATATATTCCTGAATTTTCTCTTTTCTATTACCTCCTGTAATGTGAAAATGTTGCCCATACATTCTCCCAGCATAGAATCCACTTGGTTTTTCTACTTCTTCCAATTCCTTTTCAGTCCTCTTTTTTAATATATGACATACAAATTTCCTATCATGCTTGTTTCATTCATACTCCTATAATTTTGACATAATCTCTTATTTCCTTACTTGTGAATTGAGGTAATATATGCTAAATTCCAGTCTTCTGGTATGTAATCCTCTTCAATTAGGTTTTTTATTGAAGATTACTGCTAGAATTTCCAGTACATACTTAATAGGCTTAATCCAAATGGAAAGTGTTAATTGTTATATACAATATAATCAAGTTGAAAAATTTAAGAGAAAATGATTGATTATCAATATTCTAGATTTAAATAAAAATTTGTTAAAATCAATCAAAAGACCAATGAAAATGTAGTACAGAGCAGTTGCTAGTATTCTGGGCAAGTTTCGTAGCTCTGCTCCCCAGCACCATCATGTTGCATCAGCGGCCAATTTGGGCCCCGTCACCTGGTAGGAGGAAGGAATTGTTTAGACTTGGGGAAATAAAAGTATTGTGTATAAAAATTCTAATTATTTTGCTTAAGCCTAACTTGATAATAAGAGGTAGGCGTACTGGAAGTTTTGTCCCTCCACTATCACACATTCTTGGCACCTTCTTAGAAAATTTGTATTTACATGCGGTGATCCTACCTAACTCAATTGCGATACTATCTTTTAAATCACCTCAAGTGTGTGGGGATTTCTTCTGTGTTTCAAAAAAGGTGATCGTGGAAAAATGCATAGAAAATTTGTAAGAAAATATCCTGGTTTTCCAGCCCCACAAAGAAACACTAAAGGCCTATGCAATTTTGCAAATAATTTTAAAGAAACTGATTCTTTGATGAATAAAGAACCTAGACAAGATAATCGTGTACTTATTGAAGAGAAGCTTGATGAAATAGGAGAGAGATCACAGAAGAAGAACTTCTGTATGTAAATGCAATTTTTCTAAGGTGCCAAGACTGTGTGCTAATGGAGGGACAACACTTCCAGGGCACCTCTTATAATTAAGGTAAACAAAATAATATAGAATTTTTATACATAATATTGTTATTTTGCAAGATAAAACAAACCCACTACTTCCATCTATTGGGTGACCGGGACCCGAATTGGCCACTGACGTAGCATTACTCTGCTGGGGAGCTGAACGCCAAAGCTCACCCAGAATGCTAACGACCTCTCTGTATATACCAAAAAAAAAATATTATTTATCTGTTATTATTGAAGACTCCTGCTAGGCCTATGTAAGGTGTTTGAACGAGCCAGTTATGTAACACTTTTATTTATATAGGCCTATCACAGTAGGTAGTTGCAAAAAAGTGAAGAGTTAGCTATGATCTTGTGCTTATTACTTCAAAATTACTCACTGATTTAGAGAGCCTGTGACGTAGAATATCAATTCTCTTATTATTTCTTATTCATAAGAATGTAGGCCTATGAAATCTTTGTTGAGGTCTAGATAAATTTGTTTTTACATAATTAAGCACAGTGTAAAGCCTATGTATAAATTAATAAATTTATGACAGTGGTTCCCAAATTGTGAAGTACAGCTCTTGAAAGAGGACATTAAAGTTTTGAAGTAAAAATTTAAACTGTCCGAAATAAATTGCCCATAAAATAATAGTAATAAAAAAGCATTTGTTGAGCATGGCCTATTACAGTTACATGGTCATTTGAAAGTCACCATTTAAAAAGAACAAAAGTTACTATTTCTTCTAGACTATTTTGACAAAGTTGCAATCAAACACAGACCAATTTATGTCATTACTCTTTCATAATAATGCTGGTGTGTAATACATATTTTGAGATAACTTAAGCACTGAGCTTTATGAAAGGTAAGCAGTGCTATACTCTTTCAGTACTATGCACCAACTGTGTTGTTGCTGAGTAAATTTTGTAAGTTCCTTTTTAATACTACGGTAGAACTTCTGTTATCTGAATTAATTGGGACCAGACCAGATCCGGGAAAACAAATATGCGGATAATTGGATAAATAATGAAAAAAGTCAATTCTTTAGGGTCAATCCATATGAAGTCAACCAACACTGGTTGCTTGACCATTTAAAAAAAAATTCATTTTTTGTCAGATATCACCCCTATATACCAATAGTACAAAACGACAAATATTTTATTTTTACTCGGTTCCGTTTAGAAATGGCGGCCATCTTTCAATCATGGCGGACAGCTATTTTTGCATTTGTAGGTGTTTATGCAAATGCAAATATCTCTGGACTGGGAAGTGATAGAGCCTTGAGAAAAAAAGCATTATTCTCAGTAGAGTCTGGGCTACATTTCTGGTCAAAAGCATTGGTTAGCTTAATTCA
This sequence comes from Ectobius pallidus, assembly GCA_964059195.1. Taxonomy (NCBI): domain Eukaryota; kingdom Metazoa; phylum Arthropoda; class Insecta; order Blattodea; family Ectobiidae; genus Ectobius; species Ectobius pallidus. Next base: position 100,256,206 of record CAXKWD010000004.1, read on the forward strand.
CTTTTAAATGGTGAAAAAGGGGGCTAAACCTGAACAAAACTTTTGCAATATTATGACTTTTCAGGGTGTCACTATCTTACCTTGGAAAGAAATCTCGGGTGTCAGTTTTTTGTAGGAGGTACATATGTACCAGTACTTTCCTGGATTAAAATACAAAGCCACACATTTGTTTGCTACCATTATTTAGGACTCTCAGAAAATAATGATTTTTCCAAATTTGACCAATTTTAGGCCTAAATATCTCTGGTTGGCAAAATAGGAAAAATCTAATTTTAGGCTCAATTCAAGGTCTATACGACACTAAGCTACTGTGAAAATTTCAAGTTTGAGACTCAAGCCAGAATGAAATTATGCTTGATACAACAAAGTGAAAAAATCGTATAGTAGGCTATATATGTAACACCCTCAATATCAGCCTTAATTAATACTGACATTTTAAATAACGATTTAGAGCCTTAACATAACAATTTAGATACCTTTTCACATAATCACATGTGATTACATTTGGTGTTTCACCAATAGATGGGATATCTCCTCAGATAGGTGGACATAAGCGGCTGTACTCATCATCCTCAAAGAAATCTACCACTTTCTTGGCAGTTACATCTGAAATTCTGACACCTTTCTTTTTTCCCAACACTGGCAATATGCCTTGATCCTTCACCAGTTTCCTTGACAACCTAACAAGATGCACTGAGACATTAAACTCAGTAGCTATTTTGTCTCTGGACCAAGAATTTGGAAGTAGACTAACTTTTGTTTCTTTGTTTGCTACCAAACACTTCTTTTTTAGCTTTTCGATCAGTTCATCACACTCAAATGATAGAGACTGCTGGTTTGGCTCACTGTCTTCAATATCCTCATCAAAACCTATTTCCAACTTTTTTCTAATAGCTTCAGACACCTTCTTATACTTTGCTTTTAAAGCCCCTTTTCTTTTATCAGAACTAAGTTTTTTAATTTTGGCTGCAGGTGACAATTCCAAACTACTACAAGCTGCATCAACCTTCACCATATTTTCTGTTTTGTCTACATATTCATCACTAACGTTATCAACAGTAGCAGTATGAGCAGTAGGCCTAACAAAGATCTTTGTGTAGCATGTAGGGCATAAGGATTTCCCTGGGACAATATTTACAGGGAAGTGTTTTTCCTTAAAAATATAATCCATTTTTATTTCCCTTAGTCCCTGAGACACTGATTTTTTGTGCACTTTTAGAGGGTCACAACAAATGCGTCCAAAGAGGTGGTTGTACTGTGATAAAAACTTGATTTCATGATACTTGCAGATGAGGGAAAGATTTGAAGATATTCGTAATGAAAGCAATGATTTTTCTTCAGAACTATATTCACTGAAATGCCTTAGTCCCTTGGGCACAACACCATAAACATTTCTGTGGCACAGTTCATTGGTCAATGTTCCTATACAGCACTGAGGATCCATCTTGGTCTATTCAGAACACTACCAAGCAAAAAGCACTTCTTCACCCTACAACTGCATCCAACAAACTGAATAACTGGCTGGAACAGTTCATGTCTCAGCATGAGCAGTTGCAGGTTTAGACTTGTCTATGTACCCTCTCATCTTGCTCCCCACTGTGACTTTCCATAAAAGCAAAGGTTGATTGTTCCCTACTCAGGCATATGAAAATTAACTAAGCACCAAGCAAATTGTGTACAATTAGTTATAACTGGTAATAAGGGAAATCCAAATTCTAAAACTGAACAGACTAAAATAATATACGCCTACATACATACAAACAAAAATTGATTCAGATTTGTTTTTTCAATTGAAAACTTGTAGGCCTATCCTCTATAATTTATTTTAGCAGACCATAATGATTTATAATTAGGCTTATAATATGTAAATGAGGCCTTAAAACCATTAAATATTGTGGACTAGGGTGATTATTTATTGATATATGGTTCACACAAAGCCTCATTATTTAAGGAGTTTGTTTGATACATAACTCCATTCTGGCTTGAGTCTCAAACTTGAAATTTTCACAGTAGGTTAGTGTCGTATAGACCTTGAATTGAGCCCAAAATTAGATTTTTCCTATTTTGCCAACCAGAGATATTTAGGCCTAAAATTGGCCAAATTTGGAAAAATCTTCATTTTCTGAGAGTCCTAAATAATAGAAGCAAACAAATGTGTGGCTTTGTATTCTTTTCCAGGAAAGTACTGGTACATATGTACCTCCTACAAAAAACTGACACCAGAGATTTCTTTCCAGGGTAAGATAGTGACACCCTGAAAAATCATAATTTTGCAAAAGTTTTGTTCAGAATTAGCCCCCTTTTTCACCATTTAAAAGTGAAATAAGCTAACCAATGCATTTGACCAGAAATGTAGCCCAGACTCTGCTGAGAATAATGGTTTTTTCCTCAAGGCTCTATCACTTCCCAGTCCAGAGATATTTGCATTTGCATAAACACCTACAAATGCAAAAATAGCTGTCCGCCATGATTGAAAGATGGCCGCCATTTCTAAACGGAACCGAGTAAAAATAAAATATTTGTGGTTTTGTACTATTGGTATATAGGGGTCATATGTGACAAAAAATGAATTTTTTTAAAAATGGTCAGGCAACCAGAAAATTCACAATTGGCTGACTTCGTATGGATTGACCCTTTAAGAAAAAACTAAAATGTACACACGGTACTGTACTTACACAAAGTAATATAACTTGAACATATCGATCAGAGTCAGTTGTTTTGCTGACAAACTGTCGATTTTGTTGGGTAAAAGTTTTGCTTTTTTGCATATAATCCCAATGCTCGCTGCTGCAAAAGCCTCTTGAATACTGCCTCAAAGCGATCCGGATAATTGGCGATCCATATAGTTAGAAGTTCTACTGTACATCCATTTGCAAGCTAGTGATTTTGGTGCAAATACATGCTTGATCGTAGAGCCTACTTAATAGTAAAATAAATTCTATTTATTTATTGATTTTACTTCCTCTAGTTCAAGGTTGCCTTACAACCAAATATACAAAACATAAGAAATACAATTAACATAATTTTCACACCATTAAAGATACACAATTTAACTGTTACAGTAAGTGAAGAATAACATGGAACAAAGTAACATACCTAGGTAGAATAGAGTAACTTAATGATGCAATGAACATGTTTTCAGCGAAGATGGTTCCTTAAAATGCTGATTAAAGAATTCAAAATAATCAGAGCGATTTAATTCGGAAGTGAGTTAGAGAGACAAAAGGACTTGCAGAACTGTAACAAAGCTGCACACATTGTTCGTCTGGCCCTGACTAGGAGACCGACTACTTTGATCTTCTGTAGTTTGTAAGTCTTTTTAAAGGAAGGAATGGTTGGTTCATAGATAGCTCTCTTTTCTTGATTTAATTCAGCAGGTTGGTTTACTCCAGATTCAAGTCGTACAGTCAGATCAATTATGTGGCTCATGGTGTTGTCTTTGTAGGTGATCATATCAATTCTGCAAATCGTGCACCTCTTCATGTCCAGTGAATCCAATAGTTCTGAGGACCTACGCTAGGGTTGCCATATTTCCAAGAGTAAAAAAAGAGGACACATTTGTTGATACCTATCTACACAACTAAATGAGGTTATTTTATAGCCCTTATTATTCATAGAGCAAAGGAAATATGAGGTGTTGGTAACAGCATTCAAATTTTCAATTATATATAATTATGTAACTGAACTGATTTAGTTTACATTTAACAAGTTTTTATAATATTCAAGAACTGGTATGTTGACTCAAAAGACAAAAGAATAAAATACTATGTTTCAATACATTCAGTAGGCCTACTCTACATGCAACTGTAAGTACAAGTGGAAATACAGATGCTTCAAGATTTTTTTTACTTTTAATGCACTTTGACCTTTGTTGGACCAAGCGTATTTCTCTGTAGGTCTTATCTTGTTCAGCAAAGGTTTCTTACTTAAGACATAAGCATGGAATTCCTTACAAGTGAAATGCTTTTAATTATATTGAGCTATCAATATTTTTTGCTCTGCTCGTTAGGCTTGAGGACTGTTGGCTCATGTAAAAAAGAAGTAATTGAATTTATAGTCTGATAATGGCAACCTGGACATTTTTCCGAAATTAAAATTTCCACCCGGACAGAAATTATAACCTCTAAAAAAAAGAGGACATATCCAGGAAAAACCGAGCGTATGGCAACCGTACCTAAGCTATGAATGACTCTTATTTGATGGGGTTGAGCAATGAGCAGAGTCTCTCCGGTCCTACCTGGTATGGACTGCTGCTAGATTTCCAATCATATTGAGGCCATCCCTCCACTCACTGCAGGATAGGCCTGTTCGACAGCTTCTCCATTGTTAGAAGCTGGGTTTCCGTAAAAAGTATTACTCCTTTACCATTTCACATTATTTTTTAAATCCCAGGTCTCTTAGCTTATTTATGATTTTAAACCATGTCAAGAAATCCATCTTTAGGACTTAACAGAGCTTTTCTAAAGGAAGGTCAAGTCTCGCTAGACTGTTCTGGCTTTGTTCTTCCAAACTTTTATATGCATTATGTAAGGACTGGCATCGTGCTTTAGGATTCGTAGGGCATTTATGTGTTGTGAGATAGCTTCCCACTGTGAGCAAAACAGAGGCCTTTATATTTCCTTTGGCTTTAAATTATACCGTCAGGTAAATCAGCGGGCAGCTGTAAAACTTCTTTCAGACAGGACTTAATAAGTTTATCAGCATCTTTTAGGAATTTCTTTGGAATTAAGTTTAAGGGCACAATTTGGGAGGTATAAACTAGAGCAGAACATATTGAGGTATTAATTATACAAAATTTCTGATTAGCATGCAATAGAGGTGAAGCTGTCAAGATCTCTATTTTATTTCTTAAGCTCTGCATAGGCTAGTGTTGTGTGGATTAAATGTAATCAAGTTTTGAAAATTCACTCCCAGATATTTTATAGTTTCTGTGGAAGAAATGCTGGTAATTCCTCCTTGGTCAGTATGTAAAATACCTGGCACAAGCTGTCCCTTAACAATGTTAATACATTCAGATTTTGTTGTATTAATTTCCAGACCAGTTTCGTTAAATCCTTGAATTTGCCGTTCATGTTAATTCTAATGCATACACTTTATCTTTACCAATAATCACAGTGTCATTGCCAAATCTATTAATATTAACTATTAATAACCATGGTTGAAAACATGGTTCAAATCATGGTTCTTGAAAAAAGACAAGTAAGTGAAGATGAGTTTAAAAAAACTGACTGTATACTATCTTTCTATTTATAGTATCACTTCACTGTAAAAAATCCACTAAAATATTGAGAAAATACAGGCTTCATGCTAAGAGTGTTAATCATAAAAGAGCTAAAAGTATTTTTCAGCAAGATCAAGAAAAATGCTGAACACCCTTATTTGAACTTTCTTATTGGATTTTTGTGTTTATCATGTCATTTTTATTACAGAACTTGAAAATTAGAACAAGATTTAATCTGGAAGTCAGCATTATTGTATTTTGTTACAGACAGCATGGATTGTTGTTTCAATGTCAGTGGTGGGAACAGTTCCCGAGGGACGTTTGAAACGCTGGATGCACCGGCATGCATATCTCATAACGTATCGAATTCTGGCTCGTTCTTTATCAGCAATTATCAACGAGCACAACATAGAGTACAGGCCTTCATCAGGTGGAGTGTGTGTTGCAAACCACACATCTCCCATTGACATAGTGATGCTTTCAACAGAGAGTTGTTTCTCTTTGGTGAGTCAAAGAATAGAGGTGGTGATGGCATCAAGTAGGAATTGCGATGGTGTTCTCCTGTGGTGTATGTGGAAGTAACAAGTTGTTCATTCTTCGGTGTAGGTGGAAGTAAGAAATTGGTTCCCTTGGATAAACAGTCCTTTGTCAGATCATTAAAAATGAGCTTTTATCCCTACCATCTCAGATCTACTTAAATTTGTTAGGATGGGAGGACAGGAATTAATTTTCATATGCAAAATGTTAGCTATCAGTGTTGACCAGTATTCATAAAGTAGAGATGCCAACATGCAAAAAATTATTTTGATTGAATTCTCTATACATATGTAGAATGAAGTGGGTTGGCCTTTGCAATAACATCATGGATTTACATCCTGGAGGTCATGGGCTCTAATCTTGTAACCAGCAATAAATCTGTGGAGAATTTTCCCACTTGTAGAGCCAAATATCATATTATTTACTTTTCCTTGGTTGCAGATTATAAATGTATAAAAATTGCGATCTTAATAAAATTAAAAATACTAGAAGAATAATATAACTCTGCCACTTTGTGAGGCAGAACATTCGTGCTGTGCTTATTTTGAAGGTAACTGTATGATCCTTTAGAATTCAAACATCCAAAGTTGCTAATGTGAAACAAAGTTACTATTTGGTAGTGCTGACGTAGATGATATTTGAGTCATCTGGACACAATGTAAGAAAGTCATGCGAAGTTAATGGTAGACCATCTGGTTTCAAATTTAGGGCTCTCTGGATTACCACTTGCCGAGATTGGTATTTCCTTACCTTATCTTTAAAATGTAAATGTGTGAAGTATAGAATGATCATAACAGTTATAGTTCTAATTCCAATTAAGGTAGAACCTTAATATTGTCCTTGTTTTGAAACTAACTGCACCCAAAAATTGATTTACAGGTGTCCAGTTGATTCAAACAGCCTTGCCACATGGTAAATTTGTTTCAGAAAAGCAGTGTTGGATGTTTGAATTCAAAATATCACAGCATGAAGGTTCTATCTTAAAAAGAGGCAAAGTTATATTCTTCTAGTATTTTTTATTTTATTGACATAGAAACATCTTAACCACTATAGTTCCTTAGGGCCTATATGCCATGTTTATACATTTGCATTCTGCAATCAAGGGTATGTAAGTAATCAAGTGAGGAAATCCCCCCTCAGATTGTTAGCCATAGGATTTGAGCCTATTACCTCCTGAATATAAATCCATGATATTACTACAAAGGCTAACCCACTTCATTCGATAGAGAATGTGACCAAAGCAATTTTTTGCATGTTGACAACTCTGCTGTTATAAATATTGGATGTTACAAGTTATAAATTCTTTTTGTAGACAGTATAGGAATAAATACCCCCTCCCTTATAATGGTAGTGATCATGCCGTATGAAAATTCCTCCATCACAATCCAGAATAAACCAAATCTTGGTGCTTTTGATTTCAGTTAGTTAAATCAGCAACAGGGAATATGTGATTAGCATGCTGACTTCCATCGTTTTTAATTAATATTATTCTAATTCAGATTTCCTTACCTCAAAAAATCCGAAAGGATACTGGGAACTGAATCTGGATTTCCAGATCCTTAGTAAGCAGCACTTACTGCTGGAATATAGATATGGAATCTTGAAAATGAAAGCTCGAGAAATCCTTTGAGTGAGATGTGCACACACCAAGCTTTTGGCAATGCACTGTGTTGTCATTTTCATTGTTCCTAAAGATGGCAAAAGCTGTTTTGACACAAGCTTGAAGTGTGTCATCTCATCCAAGTGATTTGTTGAGAATATTTGATTACTGATTACTAACATCCTCCAGGTAGTTTTAAATCATATGGAAGTAATTTCCTGTCGTACATCTACCAAATGTCCTGAAGAACTGAGATGGTATTGTTGGGTACTGTGTGATCTGACATGGAATTCTCCTATTCTCTGGATTACCCTGGTGGTAGTGTGAGTTTGAGATTGTTGCTTGTTGGTGGTAGCACTTGGGTTTATTTTACAGGTGATGTGGCTCACAGTATGCACTGGTATTGTGGGGTATGTTCCTGAGGGTTCGTTCAAACGCTGGCTAAACTACCATGTATCCATCATGTGCTTTGGAGTGTTGTCCAGTGCCCTTTCTGCTGTAATCACATACCATAATCCTGAGAATCGTCCCAAGTGTGGCATCTGCGTAGCAAACCACACATCTCCTATAGATGTCCTAGTATTGGCTTGTGACAACTGCTATGCTCTGGTAGGTAATGGAGCAGTTGTACTTGCTTGTTGTAGTTAGTTTTTTAATGATTTATTTTTTAACCTAAATAACACATTCAGTATCATCAGTGTAGCATAATTTTTATTTTTACTTACATATTTAAAATTCTTGCTCATATCCCATGCATTATAATACAGAATTATTTCATTTTTACATCTCTGTTATTTAAGGTAATTTTAATATTAGGCCTACTTACCAAAAATTTCAACATTAAAAATTAATAATTGGTTTCACATCTCTGTTTTGTTCATATATATTTATTAAGTAAGTACACTGTATGTATTAAAATATCACCTTAATCTTTTCATGCTGTTTTGCCAAGAACAATCAGTTTTTGAATGGTATCTACTAGAAAAGATAGTAGTAACTCCAATTCAATTCAATTCAATTTATTTTCTGTCTATAAATACATGGATATAAGAGACATTGTCAACAGAGAAAATTACATAAAGTTTTGTTTTAACCTCAGAGAGATAAAATTCATTTACCCTGATCTTTCTTTTAAAACAATTTGCATCCAGATTTGTATAACAAACTGGTAGATAATTGTACATACATGATAATGATTGATAATGAGAGAATACAATATGACCATAGGCGTACCGAGGGGGGGGGGGTTTGGGGGTTTGAACCCCCCCCCCATTGATTAAAAAAAGCAAAATTGTATAATTTTTTTAAGTCTGCCCATAAATTACTTAATACAAGTATAAAGCGTGGGAAGCTTAAAACTCGTTATTTTGAGTCTTAATTTTTAAAATTTTCCGGGGGAGCCCCCGGAAGCTTAAAACTCGTTATTTTGCATCTTCATTTTTAAAATTCTCCGGGGGAGGACCCCGGAAGCTTAAAACTCGTTATTTTGCGTCTTAATTTTTAAAATTTTCCGGGGCAATACCCCGGAAGCTTAGAACTCGTTATTTTGCATCTTCATTTTTAAAATTTTCCGGGGGAGGACCCCCCTCTCCCTGGGGGGTATTCCAATCCCCCAGACCCGCGGATGTTATAACCCCCCCATTTGGTCGGCCTGGTTACGCCTATGAATATGACGGCTGTATTGAAGAACAAATTTCTGCAAGTATGGTTCAAAGTGTCTTGTCATATCTACTGTATACTGTAATATCTTCAAATTCAAATCTTCGTGTCCTTCTAAATATTGAAAACTAGGAGTATTACTTTGTATTGCACATGCGTCGAAAGTAAAGAGTACTGTAGATACTACCCTATTTGAATTGGTATATTTGTGACAGTGGAGCCAAAGAAAAGGAAGCAGTTTAGCATAGAACAGAAGATAGAGATCATTAGAGAAGTTGAGGGTGGAAAGAAACCAATCAATGTGGCATGTATTTACAATATAAAACTAACAACAGTGTTGGCTGTGTTAAAGGAGAATGAAAAAGTCCTTCAAATACATTGCTTCATTTATATTCAGGTATTGCCACTGCTTCTTGCGCTGCTGTATTTACTGCCCAAACTACTTCTGTGACAGCATCATGGCAGTGAGTGTTTACATTGCCGCTTCGTACTTAATGAAGGACAATAGAATTAGTGGCAGCCACGCTACCTGTCTTTGACTTCCACACAAAAACCACCGATTGAGGGAGCATAGGGCAACAGCAATGATAATAGCAGGAGCAAGATGAGCAAGATGTTTACACACTCATGCTACCCACTTACCTGCTTACTGTCCTGTCCACTGCCACGGAAATTTCCATTTCTTACTGTGATTATTTTCACAGAAAAGCTGAATGGTAATGATGTATAATTATATAAATACTACTTTTCTGGAAAAGTGAAGGCATTCATTGTTACATAAGTGACATCACACCAGCATTACATATAGTGGCTGTTCGAATTTGCATGCTGAATTTAAATGAAATTTTCGTGCCTACAATACAATATTTTTAACTGACACAATAATTACAGACATGTCAGGATCCTTTGGCTACTGAACCTTAACTGATCTATGGTATGATACTGAATGTGTTAATCATGTGAGGTGGTTTTAAAATGTTACAATCAATTTACTTCACTGCACCCATCCAATAAAGTAAGTGGTAATTACAGTGCTTGTAATAATTTGTTGATTTAGTGTTTGTTGGACTTTTTTAAACGTACTGTGGTAGGCCTATTCAAAGCTTGAATAAAATGGATTATGGGTGTTTTACAAAATCCTGGAGGGTTTATGTTCCTGGTTTTATTGTTATACAAACCTTGTTAATTATATTGTCAGTATTTGTATAATTGTTTATATCATTGTTGTATTTGTGCCTAAGTATACTGATGTCAAAAATGTGTGTTACATTAGTAAGTGCATTTTGCATATGTGTTTCAATGTTATGTGTATTGTAGCAAGTTGTACGATGTACCTGGGTCTGTGGTAGAAGTTTTGCAATCAATTCTGGAATTCTATATCAAATTTTTATTGGAATTAAAAGTTTTGAGATCACCTGTGAAGTAAAATAGTGTGCTTGCTTTGCCTTGGAGCCCCTTGGGTCCCTTAAAATTCAAGCTCCCAGATATTTATGCAGTAGAAGGTGTTAGGATGTCAGCCTTATAATCCTTAACCCCAGCAATGCTTGTGGTATTCATTTTTGATAGAGGCTGATTCAAAACCAGGTCCATATTGCCACCAGAAGAATTAAAACAATTTAAAAATCTCCATAACCTCGTTGAGCCTGAGGACTACTGGTTTGCAAACTAGAAACATTCCCCCTGAATAGGATGAGTTCAGAAACAAGTGCAGTGAAGTCCTGATTGTTCATGTTGCATGGAAGGGAGGGTTTGCATGGAGGGTAAATTTATTGGCGAAACATGGCAAAAGACCCAAAGGTCTTATTTTTAAAAATGTGTATTGTATTGCTTGTTTTAGAAACAAAAAGTGGTCACATTTGATGATGTAATATTCTGTAGAAGCTATAGAATGCAGATATAAACTCAGTTTGTTTTGTAGAAAAATGCTAAATATAAGTAAAATGTGAATAAGCGAACACACATATAACTAAAATGGCATATATTTTAAATGATGAAGTATTAATTATTAGAATTGCTGCGAGGGGGAGGTTTGAAGAAAATAGAGCAATGAAGAAGCTAAGTAGGAAACTTAATGGTTATCCCCACTTAGAAATATGCACAGACATATGAAAAATAGTAAACCAGCACTATCACTATTTTAAACAGAAAGGGTTAACCTAAGTTTTTCCCCATACATATGCGAAAATATATGTGAAGATCTTGACAATTATAAAAAGTAAATAGGGTACCCAACCTTATATAAAGAAAGAAAGAAAGAAGATAACTTTTTTGCATGAATTGGTAGCAATGAGAGTGTTCATAGACAGCTTATGGGCTGCATAATAGCACAAAGTGTCTTGCACAGCAGAAGTAGCAGAGCTGTTTACGAGAAGAATTTAATGTTTTTCACAGGCACAACATATTTTTTCTTGTTAGCAAAATGCAGTTACATCCTTCTTTTATTCATTTAAAGGATTGCTGGTCACTGTGCACACACAATTTGTGTCGTTTGCTGGAAGCAGGATTCACAAGAGTCAATGTTCAGCTGACCAGTACTTCACAAGCGAACCCTCTCCTTGCAAAAAAAAAAGAGGAAAAGAAACAGTGCTCGAATAACAGCAATCTGGATAATATGCACACATATAGTCGAGAGTTAACTGTAATACCTATGTCCGTATTTGTTACTGTGAATGTGAACAGTTTAACTTTGTATATTAACATCTTATACTGCTAAATATTATGAATCAATTGCAAAAATAAACCAACATGAAATTTAATATAATAATTACACATCTTCCAAAGGTGGAGTATGAGTGCAAGTAACTCTCTTACCCCATCACTATTTGGAACAAAATTATGTTTTTAGCAGTTTTCTTGAAAATTACGTAAGGCTAGTTTACACGATGAAACTAGGTTTAGAACAAAGTTTCACAGCTGTTTTTTATTTTAATGAGTAAGCACAAGATTTACTAGCATCAAAAAGTTCTGATACTATATAATTTCGACTGATTCCAACTTTTTGTGAAATTATATCAGTGATATTGAGGTAATACACGTATTTAGCTTTGAAGATTGAAGTGGGGAATTGAGGAATAATTGTGAAATGCCTGGATTATATGTAGGCCTAGTTCAAAAAGTCTATATGGGATTTCAGCCAATTGAACTTGTCTCATACCTCTCCATTGCTGCCATGACAAAATCTCATGTGTGAAAAACTGCAACTTTTCGGGGGGGGGGGGGGGGGAGTTCTAAAAACTATGGGAAGATGAGCATGGAAAACTAAGGAACAGGATAGGGTACTGTGTTATGCAATTTTCAATGCATTATGAAGTTTTCTTTGTATTACATACTGGGGGGAAATTACTTGCTTTATTTATGGTTCTTTTTTATGTTTCTGAGGAGGCATTGCTGTAAATATGAAAGTTAATTGAATGAGAGCACTCTGAGTGGTTGTGTGGAAAGCCAACAAGGTGTTAAATCCATTGTTGGGGTTTAGACCCAGCTAAATGTAAGGGAAATAAAGCTACAAATTTACAAATGGTCAATACATTTCTCAAATCTATACAGTAGGATCCAAGATGTAGCCTTTATTATCACCTGGTTTCATGGCTACGATCTCAATTCTCCTATAGCTTCCATTGACCGTGAACCTCTTCAAAGACATTGAAGTCTAAAGCAGTGTTAATTTTGTAAACTAGGAGCCTAACATTGCATTGTACCATGTATGAAATTTTTGTAATAATAGAAGAAAAATTGGAAAGAAAAAAATCTACCCATGTGGATAGGCAATTACTTTATGCAATATAATGCTAAGTTAAGGTAGGTGGTCAAGTAGATAAAATACATAATGTGGGGAAAAGATGACAAAAGACCATTCATTATGTTGAGAAGTTCAGCAAACTCATTTTCACAGCTGATTTGACAGATTTGTAATAATACTTAATTCATAGTATTTTTTTGTATAGTTTCAAAAATATCAGCTAGTGTTGACTTAACCAATTCAGTATTTTGAAATGCATTTATGATGCTTGTCTACTACAGAAACTTCCCATTGTTGTAACTTATGTAATACCGGTATTAACAAAAATAAGAAGTTCCTTAGTTCTCCCATGCACACGTGAATATATCGTTCGTGGGGCAATATTTCAATATACCTCGAGTAACATTTCTTTTCAGTGTGTCTTATTATTCAATTTTGTTATGTAGATTGGGCAGCGTCATGGTGGATTCCTTGGCGTTCTTCAAAGAGCGTTAGCTAGAGCATCTCCGCACATCTGGTTTGAGAGATCAGAAGTGAAAGACAGAGAAGCAGTTGCTAGAAGATTGCGGCAGCATGTTTCAGATCCCAGAAATCCACCTATTCTTATTTTCCCTGAGGGCACCTGTATAAACAACACATCTGTGATGCAGTTCAAAAAAGGAAGCTTTGAGGTGGGAAGTGTCATCTATCCAGTTGCCATTAAAGTGAGTATTCTATTCATTAGAGCTAACAAAACACACATTCTTATCAGTTGTAAGGTTACGACATTAGAGGAAAGTGAATTAGAAATGCCTGTATTGACAGTGATGTACTGCTTGACATGAAAAGATCGGCATTGGTTTAAGAAAACTGACTTTTTCCAAGTTGAATTTCATCTTTCAAATAATTCAGCTAGAAATGCTACCTGTGTCCATATTTGATAATAAGCTATTCAAATTATATAAAATACGAGGGTTGGAACTTTAATAGTAGTAACACATCTTTAAAATCACATTGAATTAAAGGAATTTCAAATCACTTCTGCCAGATGTTGGTTATTGAAAATACTTCAAAGCAAATTGGAGCCCTCTGTCACTACGAATGCCTTCAGAATAACCATAAGAAAAGAGTTTCCCCATTAGCTGCCCTAAAAACAAATTTCAATAACCTCTGTCAGATGGAAATGAAGAACAAGTGACAGGCTTTGACCCATCTTAGTCTTATTCTGTATGGAAATGCTAATTTCTCAATGTCTCTGGAAGTAAAGATTTCTCTCAGCCAATGAATTTTTCCATGAAAATGGTATTTTAAAAAATTATGGGAAAAACTTGGGACACTTAAAGAAACGAGGAGACAAAAATTTAATACACAAAATTGAGTGAACATTTAAAATTTATCTTGTCTTGTGCACACACATTTTCCCAAGTAACTTAAATGACTTTTTAAATTTCTTCTACAACTGATTTAGATAATTTATTCTGTAGAAGTAGATGCCTCATTGTCACTGTGCTTTCAACTTTTATGTACTTTATCATTAATAATTATTGGAATTGCTTTATGGCTGAGCCAACACGACTGACAAAAAGCATCTGCAGAGCCACCGCACTATGTCAAATTGAATTACTTGGACATGAATAAGGGGATGACTCAAGCTACTATCTAATATTTTTTTATGAAGGTAAAGCCACAAACTTGCCTTAAGTCGTGGTTTGCCATAATCTTGTTTAAAACCAAGGTTTAATGTACCTTGGGACTAAAAAATACCGTATAAATTCAAGGAAAACATAAAATCATAGAACGTAAAATTGCAAAAAATTTTGTATTACTGTTATGAACATTAAATTGGGATTTTTAATTTATGGCATAAAAAGCAGGAAAATGTAAGATCAGCGGTCTTAAAAATCCTCTGAAAAAAATGCTTTTCTGTTTTGTTGTTCATTAGGTTTTTTGAAACTATGCTTCAGACTTAAAGTTCACAGTTGATTGCTAATGTTAATTGGTTTAAAAGCAAAGTGCAGATGTGGTTCTCTTTTGTTAAAAAGCAATTTCTTGGATTTACTAAGTTGAAAATTCTGTATGCATTTAAATAATTCTTCTAATAGGGATGTAGCTCGCCAAACTTCTCCAACAGATAGCGTGGGTGTACTAGCCGGTATGCGCTAGCCGTTCGTCACTTGTTTTTCCAGTTTTCTTCTGCTGGCTTCATGCTTTTAAAGGCGCTCCAACTTCTCAGTCCGAAAAATATGTTCGTAATTTTATTTTTTTATAGAGGACACGAGGCTACTATACGTACTTCTTTGTCTACTGGGCCCTTCTAGAATGTTGAAGTGTCAAAAATACGAAAGAAAAATCACAGCAGATAGGCTCTAAATAACACTAAAAAGGAAGGATTAACGAACAAATATTGTGAGATATTTCCGATACAGACGACATTATTTTGTACTTGACTTGCAGTAATATGTTATCAATGTATGAATATTGATATGCAGTGCGGGGATTAGATATTCTTTAATTTTTAAATTAATATTAAATTTGCCGTGAGCATCGAGAAGATGTTATGGGCCATTTAAAAATAGAGTAAATTACAATAAATAAATTAAAATTACCTAGTAACGCAATGATAATTACAGTACATTGTGTTAGTTTTGTCATGTCCCGGGGCCCTAACTATTTCTGACACCATTTGTCCCCAGGACATGATTTAATCAGGATGGCCCGGATTGAATGATTGAATGCTATGCAGTATCATACGGGTGAGGAAGGACATCATCTTATCACTCGAAATTACAAATGCCACAATTTAACATACCTAAATGACTAGATTTATTTAAGATAAAAGAATTGACAATTACAATGAAGTGAAAATCTTTCTACTTACAGTTCATCTTCAAGATGTGGTGTACACTGTTAAAATTAAACTTGCACCAAGTGCCTTGGCTTCTGGCGTGGACCTGGCTTCCACCAAGAAGCACCAAGAAAAGCAACAACAAGAGGGGTGAACAATTTGTTCGCCTCTTTTATAACTTTTTTTGTGGTCAAGTCGTCTCCCCCACTGGCAGCCGTGACATTACAACAAAAAAAGCTTATTTGCAACTTCCCGGTTCAATGCTACTTCTACACATAAAATATTCTTTCTTATTTCTCAATTGTTTCACTGTCAACCACCTTGAATCGCCAGTCAGCACAACCGCGCAGTTAATTCTTTAGTGTAACCTCTGCGTCAACGTTTTTCCACTTCCTCATTTCGATCCCAATATTGGCTAACATTAACCATATAGAGGGTCTCGTTTTTTATTTATTTTCAAAATATAACATCACCCCCCCCCCCCCCCCCCTAGATCGAACCCACGGTAGTTGGGTTCGAACGGGGTGTGGATGTCCTAAAAATCCTTGAAACAATTACAGATATACAATCTGTAAGTACATTTGAATGTTGACCTCGGCGTCGCATGTCGTAATGCGGTCACTTTGATGTACTTTGATTGTGTGTTGGCTTTTCTTCTTAATCTTCTTGTATTTTGCTTGTTTGTTGGTTTTTCTTCTTAATCTTCTTGTATCTTGCTTGTTTGTTGGTTTTTCTTCTTAATCTTCTTGTATCCTGCTTGTTTGTTGGTTTTTCTTCTGAATCTTCATTTGCCGTTAGGTTGTGTTTCTGCTCTGTACACAGAGGTGGCTGAGAGTGCTATAATTTAATTTCGGTTATCTGAATAATTCATTTACTTCTCGTCATGGCTACCAATGTAACGGCTTGACACACTAATACTCATTTTATTTACAATATATCAATTTAATTCCTGGTTTAATTTGTTTCCCGTTTTCCTGTTATTTGTTGTTTTGTTTCTGTTTTTTTTTTCTACGTTACTACCTAATTTATGCTACTATAACCTTCTAATTCCAAGTATTTAATTGTGACTGAAAAAAAAATCATGTTTTCCTTTGTTCTTATTTACATAATATGTTTAACATTTTGCTTCCTTTACCCTTTCTTTTCTTTTGTCTTTTTCTTGTTTTTTTTTTTTTTTTTCGTCCATTAATCCTTAACTGATTCAAGTCTGTCTAAATAAAATTAAAAAAAAATTGTGTGTTCCATCTTACGCATTTATAAAAATCCCGTGCCCTTAAACACAGATGGTATTTGTGAATTGCTTAAACTAAGTCTTGGTTCAGTTGTTTCCTCCTGAGTTGTCGTATTGTCTGCATTGATCGCTGTGGAATGTGCTACATCTGCACTTGTGTTGGCTTGCACCGATATGTGTGACCTTGCTCGTCTGTTCTGGAACAGCTGTAACATATACAAACAAATAGCGATTAGTACAATTGCTATTACAAGTATACACGTCGGCAAAAATCCGTATGATATATTATTGTATTTGGGTGGCTTAATCTCTTGTAATTTCCGTTTTAACATATGCAAAGTTATTCCGTCCTCTTGAAAAGATTGCGTGTCAGGTAATTCATTTATAATGCTTAACAATTTTTCTTTATCCAATAATTCCGGGAATTTTAATTTTTGGTTATGCAATTTAGGAACAATGACATCGTTGACCCATTGTGTCTTTTCACGAATAATATTCCCTTCTACGTGTGGTAAAAGTTGAAATGTTTCAGAAAAATACTGGCAAGCTGCAGCGGATTCTAACATTCCCGTGTTATATACTTCTACCGGTGGCATCGTATGTTTTTCTCCGGAAATATTAAAACAAATTGGCGTAAGCGATATTTTACTAGGGACACTATAAATCCATGTGTTTGTTTTAGGAAGTCTGTACCATATTGGTGGTCTAGTATTTCCAATCAAACGTATGTCACAAAGTTCGTGAACTTTTTCGTCCTTTCCTACAAACAAATTTGCTAAACATGTCTCTTGAGTTATAGAATAAATCGGTACCTCTGCTGTACAAATTGAGACAGGATTACCTTTACATTTTTGGACATCTTCTTCTTTCAATACTGCGTACCATAATCTATTCTCCGTGATCGCGAAATATGGATACTCTGTCTTTATAACTATTGACCCTAATGTAGTGTTGGTAGTTTGATACTTAACATAAGGTAATTCTTTTACCTGATATAATTGAAAAGTTTTCTCTGAAGCTTTGAGGGGAAGATCTACTATTAATCTCAACTTATTGTTTACTACAATAGCATGGACTGAAACAATTGAATAATACAAAAATATATTATTGTTTATAGGTGTAAATAATAATGAAATTCCTTCAGGTATCATTAATGCAATTCTTTGTAATATCTGCGAAAATTCATGTGGGGGTAACAAATATGAACTCAATATACCAGCTGCTGTTGAGTCAATTGCCATTCTAAATTGAATTAAATGATGTTGGACTTCTTTCAGTGTATCGGCCATAATTTGAAAATTAGTTAATAAATTCATATTCCTCATAACTAAATTAATCTCAAAAAATACATCCTCCGTAATATTATCTAGTACATGTAATGTTGTATTAAGTATTTTAAAAAATTTATTCAATTTAATGCAATTTTGGTCTGTTCTGTCTGTAACCTTCTTTACATATGTGATTTGTTGTTTCAATAAATCGATAATTTTTACATCCGTTTGCGTTAGTGACTCGATTTGATGATTTATCCTATGCCTGTCCGTAAAGTCTAATATTCCAAACAAAATTTTCAAAGTTGAACCTCCTAAATTAAAAAGTCCTCTTTTTGTTCTGCACTCTGAAAAAAATAATTCTTTATCAATTTCATCCAATTTTATTCCCATTGTCTGCAATTCGTGTTCCAATCTTTGTAATGATATTTGAACAGTGTTTTTCGAAGTTTCCGTTAAAGCTTTATAATTCTGAAAATTCATAAAATTTGGTTTACGTAATGTTTGTTTCACATAATTAATTTGTTCTGTCATGTTATCCAAAATCTCGTAATATTGTTGCAATGAAAAATCTAATACAATAGACCATTTATTTGCTGATAACAATATGTCCTGTTTCTTTAAAAAAACAAGTCCCTTGTCTAAATCCTGCTGTGGTTTGATGTTCATCCCTCTGCCTGGTATGGTTATTAGGACGACTGCCCATATGTAGATGTAACCTGAAACATAAAATAAAATCCTTTTTATCGTGGTCTTAAATTATATCTTATAGTGTCCTCTGCTTCCCTTTTTCCATTTACATTTTCCTGCGATGTCGTCGGTACCTGACTTAAATTTCTAGGCCTAAAATTATACCTGGTTTGGACTTCGGAATGCTCTGTAAGTGGTACATTATTTTCATGCTTTAATGTCGGGTCATCAAAATTGGCGGCTGGAGGACTGTCTTTTTTTTCTAAATTCAATTTCTCTTTTAGCAAACTTAATGGTATCTCGTCATCATCATGGTCATCGTCTCCTGTCTTTGTCTGTGTTTGTTCCTGTTTCGTGCTTGATACATCAACCCTATTATTGCTTATTTCGTCAATTTCCCACGCCCCTGGTATTATATTCAAATCATGTGCACCAATAATTTCTTCTTTCTCTGCTTGTTCCCGCACGTCCGTATCCTCGCATTGTCTCGCGCCTGCGCATTCGTCATCAGCTGTGTGTTCTTCTCTCTCTGCTTCACAGTTCTGTTCGTCCTGACCTAATAACGAGTCGCTCTCTGCCTCACTATGCATGTCTTTGCCATCTTGCCTGACTAGCTGTCGTGTGTTAACCAACTTCAATCTATTAGAATGTACTATAGATATTGTTCCGTCTTCCGCCTTAATCTTATAATTTACTGGATTTATCCTTTCTACTACCAAAAATGGTCCGATAAATTTTTTTGCAAATTTTTTTGAAACTCCTTTCTTTAAAGCCGTTGAGTGCAACAATACCTTGTCTCCGACTTCTATCTTGCTGATTTTAGTTTTGTTCTTGTCATTATACTGTGTTACTTGTTTGTGAGTTGCGTTTTCCAAATTTTCTCGTACTTTTTCATAAACTTCTTCCAACTTCTTCGCCAATACTATTACATCTTCTTGCTCTATTTCGTCTAGCTGGAATTTTGGTACTACATGGTCCGCGAAAGGTAATTCCATTTCTCTTCCATGCAACAAAAAATATGGGGAGTATCCTGTTGATGTGTGTGGCGTACTTCTCAAAGCTAGCTGTATAATAGGAACATATGAATCCCAATCTCTTTGGTCTTTCCTAACAAAATGTGACATCATGTCAGCTAGTGTTTGATGCGTTCTTTCAACTGCGCCATTGCACATGGGGTGGTACGCACTAGTCTGAAGTTTGGTTATATGTAACAATTTACAAACTTCTTTGAACAATTTGGACATAAAATTTCTTCCTTTATCAGTGATTAATTTTCGAGGCGTCCCATGCCTTGCAATAATGTTATAAACAAAGGCTTTAGCTATGGTTTCTGCTGTCTGGTCCGCAATTGGTATAGCCTCTGTGTATTTAGAAAATGCGTCAACAAAAGTTAGTAAATATACATTTCCCCGTACTGACTTAGGTAATGGACCAACTATGTCCATATGTACTCTTTGAAACGGTTTTTCTACTGGTTCAAATACTTGCAACGGAGCTATATTGCGTTTGCCTGATTTCCTAAAATTACATGACATACATTCGGCAACATATGTTTGAATGTCTTGTTTCATTCCCGGCCAATAAAATCTTGACTTAATTAAGTCGTATGTTTTGACTTGACCCTGGTGAGCAGCGAATGGGGTGTCATGAAAATTTTCCAAAATTGACTTTCTCATTTGTTGTGGTACTACCAATCGAAATTCTGAATTTCCTTCTTTATAAAATAAAATTCCATTTTCATCTAATCGAAATCTTTTTGTATCCTTTATCCATTCTGTATAATTTGGTTCAGTCATTTGCAAACTTCTCACGGACTTGGATTCATTAGTAGTTTGTACTGTATTCACCATTATTCTACTAAGACAATCTGCGTTGGTCAGTGATTTACCTGACTTGTACTGTACTGTGAACTTAAATTCTGACAGTCTCAAAGCCCATCTTACTAGTCTTGAGTTCGGATCTTGTAGTGAAAATAACCATTTCAGTGCGGCGTGGTCTGTGACTGCAATGAATTCATTTCCGTATAAATAACATCGAAAATGTTTCGTAGCCCATACTAATGCTAGCAATTCACGCTCTGTCGCGGAAAAATTTTGCTCACTTTTTGATAAAACCCGTGATGCATAAGCTACTGGGTGTTCCACGTCTCCTTCTTTCTGTGCCAAAACAGCGCCTAAAGCGAAATTTGAGCTATCTGTACATAGAAGGAAGGGTTTTGAGAAATCCGGGTACTTCAATATAGGATCATGACACAATGCTTCCCTTAATTTATCAAATGCTTCCTGATGTGGTTTTTCCCACTTAAATTTTTCCTCTTTCCGTGTTAAGTCTGAAAGGGGTTTCGCAATGTGTGCGAACTTTGGTATGTGCCTTCTATAGTAGCCCGCTAAGCCTAAAAATGATCTGACTTGCTTCTGCGTTTTCGGGACAGGGTAATTTTTAATTACCTGGATTTTTCCTGGATCTGGAAGTATGCCGTGTTGATTCACTATATGACCAAGGTATTCTATCTGTTCCACCGCAAATTTACATTTCCGAGGGTGTGCTTTCAAATTTGCCTCTCTGAATCTTTCCAAAACTTCGGCCAATCTTTCCGCGTGCTCGTCTATTGACGACCCATGAATAATAATGTCATCCAAATAACAATAGCATGATAAGCCTTTTAGTCCTAATAGCACATTGTCCATGAGTCTACTAAAGGTACCGGGTGCCCCTGATAATCCAAATGGCATTTTTTGGAATTCGAATGAGCCATATTGCGTCTGGAAACTGGTCTTTTCCTTGTCCTTTTCTTCAATTTCAACCTGCCAGTACCCTGATTGCAAGTCGAGTTTGCTGAAATATCGGGTGCCTGCTAAACCTTCTAAAGTTTCCGTTATGTTGGGTATTGGGTATGTATCCCCATGAGATACCAAGTTCAACCCTCTAAAATCAATACAGAACCTTAATTTGTCTGCCTCGTCTGGACTCTTTTTCGGGACAAGAACGACTGGCGCGTTCCATGGCGACGTTGAAGGACGTATAACATTTTTTTTCAACATGTCATCTAACATATCTTTTACTTTTTCCTTATACTTGTACGGTATGGGGTAGGGTTTTTTCTTTACCGGTCGTGCATCTCCCGTATCGATACGGTGCTTAATTTTGCTAGTGCAACCTAGTTCACTGTCTCTTGGGTCTTGAAATACGTCAGCGTATTTTCTTAATACGTCTCTTATTTTGTTCTGGTCTACAGCTGTTAGGTGCTCTAAATTCGTGGTATCTGCAATATTTACTTTTTCTTCCTTCCCTGCCATCGGAGTTAATATATTCACTCCCTCTACATGGTTAACTCTATTTTCACTGTTTGCTACCACATGGTAAATATGACCTAAACGTTTATTTCTTACTATTTCAATTTCTTCTGCCGTGCAGTTTACAATCTTTATGGGAATTCTTCCTTTCTTTACTTGTTCATTATAGTTTAACGACCTAGCTATATATATTCCATATATGCCTAAACCTTCCGGTTCAAAAAGTTTTTCCCTGTCTTCCACAGTAACTTCTTTGTCTTCCTGAATTATTTTCCTGTCCTCTCTATTTGTTTTCCTGGATGCGCATCCTTTCTTACTTAACTTTCCCAATATTATTATCTCACTTTTTGGAGGAACCTTCACAATTCTCGTATTAAACACTGGAAATCCTACTTGCATTTTTAACTGATCTGTAGGGTGGTTTCCCTTAGGACCTCTCCCTGTCGCAACCTTTGTACTGGGAATGTCTTCGGAGGTGTCTGATTTCTTCTGAGAGAAATTCAGAACATTTCGGTTGATCAGACCGAATTCTGTCCTCCTGATTCCGTTGTCATCGGTTGTCACTCCGAGATTTATTGCCCCACTTTGTGTCAGTAACATGCGATGTACAATGTTAATATTGATTTTGTGCCTTCTCAAAAAATCTAAACCAAGAATTCCATCTTGGGTAATTCCTAGCGGACAGATTATGAACGAATGAACATATTTCTCCCTGTTTTCGAATTGAACTTCTATTGTCTGTGACCCTTTTATGTCCAGTCCAATTCCCGTGACCCCTTTTGCTAATACCTCCGTATTTTCCCAATTTGCCTCTGAGATTCCCGGCTTAATAACAGAAATCGTTGCTCCTGTGTCTATGATAAAATGTGTCCTCCGGCCCTCAATTAAGATATCGACCATTAACACTTCTGGGGAATTTTCTACAATTGTGGTTACTACTGGTGGTACTGTTGGCTTGGCCTCCACGTAGGGGTGCTGGTAGAGGCTGACTGAAAATCCGACCTATTATTCGAATTTCTTCCATTGCTTCCGTTTTTCCTAACATAACTTCCCTTGTTAGGTGCTAACTGAGGGTTTTTCGTCCAGCACTTACTCTGGATATGACCCCGTTTCTTACAAAAGAAACATTCTATTTGTGGTTTCCCTATATATGCTTTTCCCTGATTGTGAAAATTATTTTGATATACCCTCCGACTCTGTTCTGGGGACCTTTGATGATTGGGCTGCTGTATGGAACGACAGTCTCGTGCCTTGTGTCCTAGCTTTCCGCAATTAAAACACTTTAACTGTGCAGACATATTAAACACAGGCCTAGGGTGTACTTCAGGTTCTTTCCTGTTAATATGCTCCGTCTGTATGATATTAAAAGCGGTTACTGCAATTTGCACTGCCTCCTTAAGACTTCTCGGCATTCTTAACTGGACTTGCTTGCCTATTTCACCCTTAAGTCCTGCGGTGAAAGCAGCAAGAAGCCTTCTTTCTGCTTCCTCCTCCAAAACTTTTTTCTCAGTTGCGTCTCCTGTCACTTTAAGTGTTTTCAAGCTGAGGGCTTTTAATCGGTCTGCAAATGCTTCAGGTGTTTCATTTTTCCCTTGCACCGCCGTTTGCAATTGTGTATAGTAATAGCTATCCGGTAACTTTTCCTTAAAACGTTCTTGGAACGCATCCCTAAGCTGGTCATAAGTTGCCTCTTTACTGGTTAGGTCGGGTCTACCGTACAGAAATTCTGCGGCTGGCCCTACGACCTTTAATTTAACTATTTGTTTCTTGTCCTCTGCTTCGAGGTTACCCATAGAAGCAGCGGCTTCAATATTATTAAAAAATTCCCTCACAGGTAAAAATCCTGACACACCGTTCCATTCCTTAACCGCGGTACACACAGTTAAGTCCTTATGCCTTACAGGTTGGTTTGCCTGTTGCAAAGCCCTATTTGCAATGGTAAGGGCCGCTAACCTATTGTTAAGGTCCTCGATAGCCTTTCTAGTTTCTTCGTCGATCGGCAACTTAAAATGTTTGTTTGCACCCTATTATAAACTTATTATTAAATTCCCTCAATTTAATTATGTTACATTAAATTTTCTGCCATATGTATTTTACCACTTCTGCACAATTCCTACTATTGTTTCCGCTATCTCTGCTATTTGATCATGTCCACTCATCACTTTCTCACTTACCTTGACAATAGCATTTGTAATTTGAACTTGAGATGTGTCCTCGTAATAGTACGAAAGAGAAAAAAAAGAAAATCAATCCGTGGCTACTTATTAACAATGTGCCTTACTCACTTCTTTTACATTTTGTTTTTTTTTTTGTTACCTCTACATGTTCTACTTCATTCCCCTTCTATGGTGTCCACCCATTACGTTACCCATTAACATGTTCTATAACAATATGTACTTCCCTTAACTAATTTCCCTTGGTTTTTATTATATATATATTTTTTTTCCGTCACTTTCGCCCATTCTGACAACAATTTGCGGCTCGGGGTAAATTCGCCACTTCTGGACATCAGTTTTGTCCCGCGTTAAGTTCGCCCACTTCTGACATCAATTGTCATGTCCCGGGGCCCTAACTATTTCTGACACCATTTGTCCCCAGGACATGATTTAATCAGGATGGCCCGGATTGAATGATTGAATGCTATGCAGTATCATACGGGTGAGGAAGGACATCATCTTATCACTCGAAATTACAAATGCCACAATTTAACATACCTAAATGACTAGATTTATTTAAGATAAAAGAATTGACAATTACAATGAAGTGAAAATCTTTCTACTTACAGTTCATCTTCAAGATGTGGTGTACACTGTTAAAATTAAACTTGCACCAAGTGCCTTGGCTTCTGGCGTGGACCTGGCTTCCACCAAGAAGCACCAAGAAAAGCAACAACAAGAGGGGTGAACAATTTGTTCGCCTCTTTTATAACTTTTTTTGTGGTCAAGTCGTCTCCCCCACTGGCAGCCGTGACATTACAACAAAAAAAGCTTATTTGCAACTTCCCGGTTCAATGCTACTTCTACACATAAAATATTCTTTCTTATTTCTCAATTGTTTCACTGTCAACCACCTTGAATCGCCAGTCAGCACAACCGCGCAGTTAATTCTTTAGTGTAACCTCCGCGTCAACGTTTTTCCACTTCCTCATTTCGATCCCAATATTGGCTAACATTAACCATATAGAGGGTCTCGTTTTTTATTTATTTTCAAAATATAACAGTTTTATACCATTGTTAAACTGTATCTTTAGTGCACCTTGATATTTAAAGACCACTTCCCTGTTTAATTTATTTAGTTATTTTAGGCCTATTTATTTTACTTTGCTGTATAAATATGTGTATATTAGGCTTCTGTAGCCTTCTATTGAATCTGATATCAAAATATAAATTCTGTGATTTCTAAATAGCCAAGTTAGATTGACGGCCTCAAATAAAAATTGTGACAATAGCGTTGCCAATTTAATAGGCTACATAACTTAACGTATAATAATTATTAAATTCTGCCTTTACAATCTGCTATGTCATGCAATTAAATATTCTTAACAATATCCTGTTTCATAACTAGAAATGAAAATCATGTAACGATGGTCTAGCATAACTTACCGATAGTAAAAGGAATAAGAAAGAATGAGGAATGAGAAGAAGAAAAAAAGGCCTAATCAATTCCCAAGTTCCCATTTTTTTTAACTACGAGGGACAGGAAAGGTATGTTTTCGTGATGTAAACATATTTTAATATTTTGATTTTGAATAAGTTTTTAATATGACGGTATAGGCTAAATATGCATTTGATATAGAAAATAAATAATATTAAAAATGTCTGCGAATACACACCACATAAATCAGTGTTTATCACGTATATAAATTAGTATTTTACTGTCTGAACCCTACAGGTATATTCTTTTAGTTACTTTGAATCATACCCAATCGCCAAATTAGCAGTACTGTATATAAACATTCATATCTGCATAACATTTTGTACGTCGGGAACATAGTAATGTAGTTAATAGCGGGTATTTCTCACAGTATTTGTCAGCTTTTTCTTCTTTCTTTTCGACTTATATAGCGTCTATCTTTTGCAATTTTTCTTTAAGTTTTTTCACGTAAATATATTCTAGAAGTGTCCAGTATACAAAGAAATGCGCCTAGTAGCGTTTTACCCGCTACAAAAAAAAGAAAAGTTCGAACGTATTTTTCAGTCTGCTAAGATGAAACGCCATTTAAATGCATGGAACCAGCAGACAACAACTCGAAAAACAAGTGACGAACGGCTAGCGCATACCGGCTAGAGCAGTGGAGACATCTGTTGGTTCTAGTTCGCTACATCCCTATTGAATACAATACTATCTTGAATGCCTCATAGAGTTGATCTGCTGGTTTAAAACGGTTCATTTCTTTAGATTTAAATAAAAAACGTGGTTTCAAACCGTTTAATAGCTTGTTCAAATGGTTTAATTGGTTGGATTGATGATATCAGTGAATATATAGAATATGAATTTTATTTACCTAGATATATAACATTTATTTATAAATTTATATTTATTTTATTTATACAGTATTGAGATTCTAACATTGAAAGAGGCATTCAATAAGGTGGTTAAGTAGTCATGAAGCAGTGCGAAACGATAGTTTTTCTTGCAGTATTTGCATGTTGCTTTTCTTTTTCAATGGACATCTCATATGTCAGATAGCTCCCACATTGTCACGAGGTCTCATTCTTTCAATGAACTATAAATCTGTTCTGTTAGATAATGTGACATGGGTTGTTGTATGTAATCAATGAGCTCCTGGATGACGTTTCAGTTTCTCAAATGTTCTATTACAAGTGATTCTCAGTTCATTTATTCCTACCTACTGAAATCGTCTCCATAGTTATGAACTTGGTAGTACTCAATAGTAATCCTGTTTGCATAAATTATGCAACCAAAACAACCATGTTTCAAATGTTTAAAACATTGCCAAATGCAATAAATCTTTCTAAAATGGTTCTTTTACAACAATGAGTACTTATGTTCTTCCAGTTGCAACTTATATTTACCTTCATATCTATATTCCTGTGCAAAGACAGAGAGAGGACGTGTGTAGGAAGTGCTCTGGATTATTTAAGGAAAAGTGGCATAAGAGACAACGGGTGTAGACGTAGAAATATACAGAGCAAGAATTGGCTCCTTTGGGAAAGAAAAGGCGATGGAAAAGAAGGATCGAGCAACTAAAGTAAACATACTTAACACACTGATTTACTCAATTGTAATCATGCTACTTCTAGTGGTTGGAGGAATTGAGATGAATCCAGGACTGGCGGACACACATGGTAATTTTGGAGAGATAATCAGAAAACTTGATGACCTAGAAGAACATCTCTACAATAAAATCAGTATGGCAACAAAAGAAGTAAAGCTGGAGATCAGAGAAGAGATTAAATTTATGAAGAGGGAGGTGGAAAAACTGAGAGCTAGAATAGATCGTATGGAGAAGAGAAATAGAGCATTCAACCTAGTATTCACGGGGATAGATGGAAGAAGAGATGTTTGGCCTAGGATGGAGATTACTGAAAATTTGGAGGGCAAGTTAAAATTGGGAGCACTCCAGGGATGGGAAATAGTTGAAGCCTCCAGAGTGGGAAAGAAAACGGGAGAAGATTAATAATCACTCGTTTTGCTATGAAGCAAGTTATACACGTGATTCTGGAAAGAGTGAAACTTTTAAAAGGATCAGGCATTTTTATAAACAAAGATCTCGCACCTCAAGAATGGGTCACTAGGAGAAAATTGATTCATAAAAAGAATGAATTACAGCAAGCAGGTAGGGAAGCTGTTATACACAATTTGGGTTTTCATGTAGATGGAAAAAAGTTCAGTGAAGACAATAGCGAGCTAACCAGCAGCAAAGGTAGAGAGGATATGCATCAGTGAATTCCTGTGTCTCAAGGCAACGCTGAGAGTCCACGAACCCACATCAGGACAGCTAACAAGCGCGTGGAGGAGAAAGTGGGGAATGACATCTTGCGAGTAATCTCACCTCCGAGAAGAAAAAAAGTGACGCTTCATCACAGCTGATGACAGGGAATGACAATGCAGATGTCAAGGGAGCGAGGACAATTACTATAAACAGTGGATTAAACAAAGTGGCCAGTCTGTGGTTAAAAGAAACGAATGAAGAAGAAAAAAGAAGAGCGGAGGGAGACAACACAAACGATACAGGAGGGATTGAATTACGAAACAGAGAAAGATCTACTGATAAACGGGCAAGAACGACTCAAGTCAGCAATTCACAGATCCTGGACAGCCCGTGGAGAGATGACCCATGGACAGCAGGAGATGGAAGAATTGTAACTAGATTCAGGAGGCGCTTGCAGTCTTTCAGTGCAGATGTAAATCGATCTAAGCAGTAATTCAGCATAAACAAATATGCGTCTGGCTTTATTAAAGAGTACCTAGTGACTAGTATGCAATAGATAGTCAATTTAAGTAGTGAGAACAAACCAGTGATGAAATTAAATGCGTTTGAGTTAAATGATATTCAAACAAATAATTGTATTGTAAGGTTTGCGTATAAGTCCAGTTTGTTATTAATGAATCCCTCACAAGCCCTGTTTTTATTAATTATTTTGTGCTACTTTTTATGATACAGCAATATCATTAGAACAGTGGCCTAATGGTGGCATGATGTGAACTTTCAAGGGAGTTTCAAACAGAGCCTAAAAGGATAACAGAGAAGAAACATATTTTGATGAGTCTGTTTGAAAATTGTCTTTTTTGTTTTTTATATCTTACTTCCTAGTGTTTTTTTTCTCTTTCTCTTTTGTAGAGAGGGAAGTCAGTCTATATGCAGTTAGCATCACAAACTATGTGTCTACACATTCCTCCAATTAAGAAGTGTTATTGTATTTTTTAAGATGTCTGCTGGTAAAATGACAAGTGTCGAATCCAGTTGACTCTTTGGTAATTTTCTTGGTACAGAAAATATCATATCAAAATATCACATTCCCGTGCTTCCTGGCAAATGATCTATAAAGGCCTATAATAGTAACACTAGAAGCTTTTGTTCAGAAAATGTTTAGTATTCCTCATAAATGTTCTTAACATTTATATTGACTTTTTCCCTATCGTATTGATCATTATGATGTAGCCAAGTTAGCTTGATGTCATGTATCTACACAGTTACCATATCACTGCAAAATCCGGAACTTCTGCTGGCAGGACTTTATAGTTATTGTAAGCTAGCAGACTCCAAGGAGTTATGGCTCTTAGTTATCCGAAATCAGCACAGTTCTGGTAAAAGAAATTTTACTTGTAAGAACAAGAAGAGCGACTTTTGTTCCAATAATAAATGTTATAATGGTAACCTTAATAGATCTGTATTTCATAATAGTTTTTCCTTTAATGTGTTGATTCCATTTATTTTACAGTATGATCCCAAATTTGGCGATGCATTTTGGAATAGCAGTCGTTATTCAATGATGCAGTACTTGTACATGATGATGACAAGCTGGGCAATTGTCTGTGATGTTTGGTATCTTCCCCCCATGTATCAGCAGGAGGGGGAATCAGCCATTGACTTTGCAAACCGAGTGAAAAGCGTGATAGCTCGACAGGGTGGTCTGGTGGATCTCATGTGGTAAGTAGTATATTATTTTATAAATAAATCCAAAATGTACCATGTATAATGTATGGTATTATTCCAACTACAACAAAATGTGGAAATTAAAGTGATGAGTAGAGACAGTGGCAAAGTATGAAATTTCATATTCTAAAATATGGCTGCTAGTGGTCTGGAAAGTAGGATATTTATGTATCACGAAGTTAATATTTTATAATATTTTAGTAACATTTTCATATTTCATGAATATCTTCATATTGCTTCATAATTTGTAAAATTTATAGATTTTCCCTCCGTTAACACTTCTAACAGCAATACCTGTTCTATGGATGCAATTTTTCAGGAATCACGTCTTGAAATCCCCAAGCCACACATTCCACTCGTTTCAACAGCTAAGCAATCAGACAAAAATTTCTTTATGTAAAATTTATAAATTTTCCCTCCATTAATGCTTCCAATAGCAATGAACAGGATTTTCCATGTATTCTGTGGATTGCAGCTAAGCAATCTGGCAATACTTTAATTGTAAAAGTCCCCTATCTGTGCTGCCTCGGAGGGACAGACCAGACAAGCCTAATATGGGATTTGTAATGTGCTTGTAATAGCATTGAATGGGGTTACCATTCAACTTCACCGTTAGTTTCACAGATAATTCTCATCTGTATCATCACTTGAGGTCAGCTACCGAGTTTGTTGGAAGATTGGTAGATGTCTCTGTTGATTATATCAACTTAACAATGAGGTCATTGTCCTTTGGAATCTCAGAGTTTACAAAGTTAATTCTATTTTTTCCCAAACAATTCTTTTGGTTTTTGCGCAGCTTTTAATACTTTTTTAGTACATGCTCTCTAAAACAGCTGTTTGTCGGACTGGTAACATGCTGAAAAATTGCATTTTAGCAACCAAGGCTGCTAAAATTGCATAAACTGCATTCATAATGCAGTTTTATCAGCCTAGTACTTTAAAAGTCGTCATGGGAATCTGTAAACAAAATCCAGATGGCATTGGCCGGACACACCAACTTTAACATGAATTTCAGCATATAATTGCTCATAAAACAACAGATTTAAGCCAACATGTTTCTTTATGACAATCAGAAACTTTACCAGGGTTTTTCACAAAACATGGTATTCTACTTCATCATATAACAATAAATATAAGCCATCAACTTTTCACATTTTCGTACACAAGAGAATCATTGTTTACCATGGATTGCTTGCAATATATTCCTTCTCATAGCCTACCGCTGCCGTGGCACCAGCTTCAATTCAAAGTTTCTGGCTTGAATTGAAATTTCCTCGGGATTATCATTCATATTTCCACAAGCTTTTCATAAATACTGGTTCATATGTACAGTGAAATCCCCGTTAACGATTACCGATATAACGATAATACTCTTTATAACGTTAAAATATTTTGGTCCCGGCATTCTTTCCATTAAAATAATGTAAAATTCCCCTCGGTTTTACGATACTCTTAATAACGATAAACCTCTCCATTACGATTACATTTAGAATTCCCGTAAAATACCTTTTCCTCGGTACAAGGTTAAAAATAGATCGTGAAAGTGCAAATCATGAACTCCCCGAAGCTAACGGAAGAAAACATTGAGGAAATCCAAAACAAGCAGTCGGAAGATGAAGAGGAGGTAGAACAAAGTGTGCATCTACCAACCTTAACCGCACTTGAAGCCATTGCCTCTATGTATGTGCTCTGGGCTTGCGAGCCTCTGCAGAATTTTCTGTCGAGTGTTCCATGTGCCAGAATCTTATTTAGTGAACATCGAATCAAATAAGGGCATTGTGTGTATCTCTGTTCATAAAAAAATCTAAACAGACTGTCATTTCTGACTTTTACAAACAGGGGTAAAAATGAGTCATCCTGTTCATGGTGCTGTGCTGTAATACAATGTAAAATGTGTTTGCTCATAGTGTAATAATTTAAGGGTGGAGTGAATACATTACAGTATAGTAGTTCTTGTGATAAAATTCTTTATTTCTCTAAATACTTAAAGAATTTCAGCTATTGAAGTTGTTTCCTATATACTACCAAAATTTAAACATTTTTTGTAAATTCTCGATATAACAATATATCTCTCTACAACAATATATTTTTCTGGTCCCTGCAAAATCGTTGTATCGAGATTTCACTGTATTACGGTTTACAAAATGCGACTGATATATTATGCATCTATACCGCATTTCGTATTGGTATGTACGGTTCATTGTTGTTCAACCATTCAGATGGCCTTGAAAATATGACTTTAACAAATGGCTGACATTATAATTAATTATACAGTATTTTTGTTTAATGTCATAATTTAGAGAGCTTTTACTAAAAAATGTTGTATGCACCACGTACACAAAAACTTTATCGGACTCATCCAGTATTTCAGCCTCTGCTTGCGCCTCGGCTGTTATACTAGATTCGTCCGCTAAAGCGTTATTTTGCTTACTTGATACATATATAACTATTATGTCACATTTAAATTCATGATCTGTGGCCCCAAAATTAGCAACATCAGATTTCTCGTTCTTTCTATATTTGATGTTCTTAATTGTTCCTTGTGTCTTAGACTCATTTCTCCCCTCAGTATTAAGTTTTTTGCAGACTTTGTATTTCAATTCATAAATTCCCCCAACATAAACTCAGGAATTAATTGAGTCTTCCAACAGACTCGGCTAATGATGCAGATGAAATTGTCTCTATTTAAGTGAAAACTTACAATATTGAAGTTGAGTGTTAACCCTATTTAGTATTAACATTTCATTACTTCACTGTAGTTCACAGTATCTGATCATTACTCTAATTTGTTCATTTGTATTCTAGAGTATAGTTGATTTCCTATTCAAAAATTGGTTTGATCAGAGGTTACAATTGTAACAGGGACATTATTTTCATGTTGCAGGGATGGTCAGTTAAAACGGATGAAAGCAAAACCTGAGTGGAAGGAGAAACAGCAAGAAGAATTCAGCAAGCGTCTCAAGCTAGAATGATTCAGAGCACTAACTGAAAGGAGCAAGGAAGTTTTCTAGTCCCAGAACAATGAAATTTCTTGGTAATAGAAAATAATGAACTCCTTTCCAAAACAAACGGGAAGCATGCACTTACCTATTGACCATCAAGTCTGTGGAAGAAATATGAGGTGTTGCACTTCTTCCAATTCTTTGTGCCAAACACTTCTAGAAGTTCATCGGTCAGTCTTCTTTGCCTGCACATTGATTAGGTTTTGGATACTGGT
Organism: Ectobius pallidus; assembly: GCA_964059195.1. NCBI lineage: Eukaryota > Metazoa > Arthropoda > Insecta > Blattodea > Ectobiidae > Ectobius > Ectobius pallidus. Next base: position 100,289,109 of record CAXKWD010000004.1, read on the forward strand.
AGGTGTGTGCTTACCAGTAATGATGTTAATGTTTATACAGTGCAAGAAATATGCATAAGGTAGACAGCTCTTTCCGATAGAGATGCCTAAATTGGATTTAGGCTGTGAAATGTGATAGATAAGAAAATGAAGGAAAATGTATACACTTAATTTCATTTACGCATACAATCTCAGACTTGTTTCCCTGTGATAAAAAAGAAAAACGGTAGACAGTTTTCTATGTTTTTGGGAGCAATGACACATTCATGCTCTATTGCTGAAGAAAGGGAAACTTGGGGAGGGGACACTTACCAACTGAGTCTTGCCCTTATTATAAGGCAAACTAAATAGCTTTCAGTGTATTTGAGAATGCAAACTCATTGTGCTCATTTCTCTACACAGGAATGTAGGTATAGTATCAAATGAGTCTTCTTATTTTGATTCAAACTGTTTATATAGTTTCAGCGGATTCAAGGTTGGAAACCTTACCAGGGAAAGGGGATTTGAATTTTGTCCTTCTTATTAGGCAAATCAAAACTTGTGATAATTCAGCAATGAAAAAAGCAGTTTAAAACATGAGCTGCAGTAACAGATGAATCTTGCCTTCATGGGAAACTTACCTGCATCTCAAATGATGATGGTTAGATTTTGCATGTAACATATAATTTCTCCACTTATGGGTTAGTAGTAGAAGTTTTGGAATCTATTGCTCCTTCATCTCATCTAATCTTCACTGATGGTTGCTTTAATGTCTTTCATAGTGTGGTATTGGATTACTTTCTAATCCAAATCTCATTTGTTGTATTCCAAAATTCATTTTTAAATGAATTCTTTTTATCAGGTGTTTAAGTCTTGCAGCTTCTCTGCCTGATTTAGGAACATGATTTCCTGTTCTATCACTTGCCCTTCCTTTCAAAACTAATATTGCTATTATTTTTTACTAATCCATCTGTTATAGTTTAACATTTATTTATGTATTTATTTAGCAATCCTGTAGACCAGCTTACGGTTGACAAAGAAGGGTGGGGGATAGAACACCTTAGTTACTAAAATGATTAGAGAAGACATAAAAATGAATAGATTAGGAAAATGAGGGTCGTTATAAAAAGTAGACCCATTGTAGAAAAACAAAATAACCAATGAAGATTTTTCAACAGGACTTTTCATTTTACATCTGCAAACTTTCGGCTATATTTCCACATGGCCCCATTAAGGCTATTATCTACCATACTGTGTGATAAGATTTTGTTTTTTGTCATCATTCACATCTGCTGCCAATCCATTTAATTATATAGTATGATCTGATCCTCTGTGATGAACTTGTTAAGATGCAACAAATTATTCCTCCCAACATTGAAATATTGACACCTTCACCCCTTGACTTCTTCAGTTGATGATTGTTGTCACATGGTCATACTTATATATACACTTCACGCTGCTTATTTTGATCACTTCGGGGTGCAGCTAATCTGATAATATTAACCGATTGATAACAGAAGCCGAAAGAATTAATAGAAGGATATTTATTTAATACACTAAAAAAAAAACAGAATTATAAGCTATTTATTCATACATACAAGATAATACGTAACTGTGAATCATTCAACCACATGGTCTACAAACAACTATTTTCACATTCAATAAAAAGTTTTTTATTGTTTCTGTTTTCCCTTTGAAGTCCATTAATTAATATTTCATACTCGTGTTTTTTGTAAGTTTACTGACCTGTGGTGAACACCACTTAGCAATACATCTAATGCCTGTCTGTTCAAATCTTTTCATTTTACACTAACCATCACTGCATGTCATGACCTTCACAAATGAAAAGCAAAAGCTAAACTGAGGGGTGAAAAATGCTTCACTGTGAGAAATCAAAAGCAACAGCTAAACTGAGGGGTGAAAAATGCTTTACTGCTTAAAAGAGAAAGTTAGGTCATCCTATGAGCTGGAAACACTACCCTTACTTCTAATACAAGACAATTCAGTTGAATTAGAAACGAAATCCTTAAAAACAACATTTTGAATGACGTACAGTACTTGGAAATAAAGCCACAAAACAGAAAATGTGATAGCATAAACTGCATCTTTGACCACAATAAACAAAATTTTTTTCAATGTATGAGTATTAATCCACACAGGACTTCATAAAAGTGATAACATTACCCAACTGATAACATTATCCCCGATTACATTAAGCGGTATTTACTGTATATATATTGCATTAAGAAATTAGTAGATCTCATTTCATAAGTAATGGGATTCTGCACAGAATGAAAAACACATATCTGAGACTGGTTTATCTTGGGTACTACTTTCTGGAAACCTGTATATATGCACATTAAATCAAACATAGGTTAATGAATTATGGCTCCCAGCACAAGGCATTCTATTTAGGCCAGCCTGTCTTCCCCAGAGGGATTACAAAGCATCCAACAGTCAAGATTAGCTGAGGTTAGGAGTGTGTATTGTGATGAGTTAAGCAAAATGAAACAGATTACAGTGAAATCACAGTGTTGTTTTCTCAGTATTGGTTTTCTGTCAGATGCTGAATAATGATACTTCTGTCTTGCCTTTGTCTGTCTTATTCTTTTCAGTAAAATGAGGGTGGATCAGAAAGTAACAAACACACAGGTTTTTTTTTTTTTTTTGTGTGTGTTGTGGCTGAGATGTTGATATTTCACCAAGATGTATTTTGAAGCAAGTGCTACGGACACAATTTTTGTTTCAGATTCCGTTCTGCCAAGAGAAGTACGAACTCCTTAACAAAGATGACGTGCATGTTACTGTTGTCATCTTGTGAAGAGCAGCGAGGTGTAGTGCAATTTTTGTGGGCTAAAGAACATAATCCAAGTAAAATTCACAGGGAGATGTGTGACATGTATGGGCAAGACTGTATGGACAATAGCAACATTTCCAGGTGGTGTGCATTCTTCAGTGACTACTGCAACACCGAGGAATGTTACTGTCATTGAGAAGACAATTCTGAATGATGACAAATGCATCTGCAAACCTTATCTGAACCCTCTGCCGCATGTGATTTAAATTCCCCTACATGACCGTAATAACCACTGCCTAAATGCACTTCTTCAAGAATAGTAAGATATTAATAACGCAAAGAAAGCTAAGCATATAATTCCTTATGCACTTTTGTTCTGAGATATTCATAAATTTTTATTTGTACTCATTTTAATTTTTAATTTCGCATTTTGCTTCTGGTGGTGTTCCAAAAAGCAGTCTGTTTGTAAGATGTGAAAACTCCTTATAGCTGTAAGTTGAATCTGAAGGTTATCTGTCAATTTACATGTGCTTTAAAGGCTGGCCAGTTATTTAGAAACTTTGTACAATACACATGACCGCCGGCGTGGTCTTGTGGTTAGCATAGCTGACTACAGATCCGTCAGCCTGGGTTCGATCCCCGGTACCTGTTCGGGTTTTTCTGAGGTAGGGAGGTCTGGCAGGGGTGCACTCAGCCTTGTGATTCAAATTGAGGAGCTACTTGATAGAGAAGTAGCGGCTCCGGTCATGAAAACCACCATTAACGGCCGTGGGTGTCTGCATGCTGACCATATGCCCCCTAATCCTGCCGTCTGCCTGTGGTAGATGACGCAGTGGTCAGGTGGTAGGCCAAATCCCTCCAGGGATGTAGCACCATGGAGTTTAGTTTTTTACAATACACATATTCACTCAAACAAAAATAACTTCTAACTGTGAAGGGATTTCATACTTCCATCTGCATGGAAAAAGACTGTGTTTATTATTATTTGTCCAATAAGGAAAACAGGCTTGAATGTTTGTTGCGATAGCAGAACACAGTCTGTTTGTCCATGACTCATTCTGAAGTCTGGCGATAGCCTCATATGAGGGGTCCATTAGCAAACCTGACTATCCCCATTTTGATGAAAGATAGAGATGATATTGAATAATGAAAGTTGAATGCATTCCTGGTACACCATTTAATGTATGTTTTGCAAATCTAAGTTCTTCCCTTATGTGGGAATTCGTATTTGTAACACATTCACTAAATATGTTGCAGGAAATGCATTAAACTTTCATTAGAAGATAGCATATCTATATTTTTTTCAAAATGGAGATTGCGGGTTTACTTACAGACCCCTCATATATCTCTCAACGCTTTGAGTAAGAACAAGCGTTGAATGTGCATTTTGGAGCGCTTAACATGGCAGTGTGGGTTTAAATCTTGTGCACTAGGGATGGCAAAGGATTAACATTTCATATGGTGCAGTGTCCACTATCTTGTGTGTGACATACTGAAATTTCTTAAAGTCAGTGCCTCCTGGGTTCTGCGAACCTGACAGACGACTACAAGGTCCAGCTCTTTGTTACCAGCGAATTGCCAAGGTTCTTGTGGTCGTCATTTAAGAGTGCATATCACCTGGTCCATACAGTTGCTATAGTCCATAGAGTCTTGCCCATTCACATCACACATGGTCATGTGAAATTAATGTGGGTTGTGTCCTTTAGCCCACAAAAATCACGCTACTGTTCGCTGCTCGTCACAAGTGGACAACAGTAACATGCATGCCATCTTTGCCATGTTGTTCATGCATCTGAAACAAAAATTGTGTCTGCAGCACATACTTCAAACATATCTCGGTGAAATTTCAATGTCCCAGCCACAGTACCAACACAGAAATTATTGTGCTTTATTTTCCGATCCAGCCTACTATTAAATGTAATTAAGCTGTATGAGACTGTGCTTATTGCTATTTTTATTTTTACTTGTGAACTGACTGAACAGAAACTGAAAACCAGAACAAACAGGAATGGGAATTCATATGTGGAAGTAATGCATTATTTTCTGCCTACTTATACCTATTTAGGAGTCGAGTAATCTGGTCTCAAGTAATATAAAAAATTGAGTGATTCAAATGAAAAAGTTCTTGGATGAAAGCAGAATCCGAATACTGTGAGGTATGAGAACTCATGCCGCTAGCCGAGAAGTGAGAACTACTAAAAACTGACTTTTTCATTCAAATGAAAAAGTTATCAGAAGAAAGCAGATTCTGAATACCCACGATGCAAGTTATGAGAATTCGTGTCGCTAGCCAAAAATTAAGAACTACTTAAAAATGATAAAATCTAATGTTATTGGTTCCTGCAATGGATGTATTAGTTTTACACAGCGTTGTACTACTGTACTATCTTTCACGGAGTAAACATCCATAAGATTAGTATGCTGTCTCATCTGTCCTGGAGCTTGTATTAAGAGTCAGAAGTTTGGCAGCTCTGTGGACATGGTAGCTCTGTATTCATGTATATGCCTTTCTTGGCTGCAAAACTTATACCGTGTTAAGGAAGATAACCAAAGTCATACGATTGCACCAGCTATTCTCGAGAAGTCGTCCACAGTTCATTCTTCTCCTTGCATTAAATCATTTGAATGATATTTTAATACTTCTTGATACCTGATGAACTTTCAAGAAACAAATAATTCAGATTTTTTCACTCAGGAACTCCCATCACTAAATTTCACAACATGTTTCTTGAATTGCATGTGGATGACTCCAGAGTTGTCAAGCTTTTTTCTCTCTTCTCCTGTATCCTTGTAACTGAGATTACAATAGGAGACTTCAGACAGATGACAACTATGCATTACATCTGCATGAAAACTGTGTGTTCTGATTTGGTTGATTCAAGAGGTGAAGAGAACTGCGATTTTTAATACAATTTAGATACAAATTAAGCATTAGAAAATTGATTTGCTTTGTATTTCAGTTACTAGGAAAGCTACAGTTACTAACTATTTTCTGATTTTATAAGCAGAAAAATACACACCTTTGCATAACTGGTGAAAAGTTTCAAAGTAACAAGTTTTTAAATTATCCATTTAGTCAAAAGCATTAAACTTAAATCTGTGTATTAAGCAGTAAGCCTAGTATTATACTATGTTACAGTTATAATAAAATGTATATTACGAGACTGAAGGATGTATGCTGCAAGATATGTCCTAAAATAGCATAAATAAAAGTAACAGTAATGTAACAATCAAGATTGCTTTCAACTTGAATGTGTAATAATCCGATGTTTGATATAGTAGGAAAATTAAAATTAAGTATGAAGACTGTTCATGTTCCACTTGGTGGCAGATCTGCCCTATCTAACATCTTTTCCTTTAAAGTAGAAAATGAATTACAGGTAACAATGTGAATGTGAAAAACGTGTTCAGCGTATTTATACCGGGTGTTCTGCTTATAAGTATAATAAAATAAATAGCTATAACTTCTGAAATAATACAAATCTGTAGATGAAACTAATTGCTACAAAGAGTGAAAACTGGGAATTTCTGTTACCTTGCGTTCCATAAACCTCAAACATTATTTCCACCAATGGCACGGGAAATGTCCAACTGGTATTCAACATAGTAGAAGCATCTATGGTGTGACGTCGTCAGCAGTATACATTTTTTCTTGTAAGTCTGCCCCAACACTCATACTGGTATCCTGAAGACCTGCTCCTTAACACACTCTCACTGGAAATAATCAGGTGGTATAAGGTTTGGTGATCTGGCAGGCCATGTGATATAAGGTGATCTCTTCCAATCCATCTTGCAGGGAATTGTTTGTCTAAGAATGTGTGAACAATGTTAGCAAAGTGTGGTGGAGTCCCATCTTGCAGGGAAAATTGTTCCATCAGGGAGTTGAGGCTCAGCATATGGCTATGACATATCCAGATATGTGATTGTAGTGACCATCTTCTCAGGGAAACAATCCATTTAGGGGAATCCTGTTGGTGTTCTATTATGAATGCGGATTTTCCACCCCCAAGATGCGACAAATATTGTCTTTCGATAATAATATTCTCCTATGAAATTATCTGCTCATGTGTGTGATGCGTGACTCATCTAAAATTAACAACAATGGATTAAAACTTCCTAACCTCCTCTTTAATATGGTATTTACTTTAATCCATTTGGATACATAGTTTTGAAATTGTAACTGTTTCTTTTGTTATACTTATAAGCTGAACACTTTATTATCTGATGTAACATAGATAGGCATAAATCTTTATCAATTGTTACTTGAAAATGTTAAAAAAAAAACAATTAGCTACTCCTCCCCAGTTCATATATAGTTCCAGAAGTCATATCAAATAATATTGTCCACTTCTGACAGCAGGAGTAATTAAAGGGATAAGAAAAGTGTGTATATCTTTCTATCATTTCTTCAGATGAAAAATATTTTGTTTAAAACAGGAATTTATTTTTACTTTCCTGAGAAAGGGCTACATTGAATGGCTATAGGGACATATTGGTGTACCAAAGAGAGAGACATCGAATCCATGACATTCCATGACTAGAACATCACAAGTGTGTGCGAGAGATCTGTGATAGTCTTTATAAATAAAGTTTTGATGTGCCTTTACTGTGGGTGCAGGTTGTGAATACTCCAAACTGTCAAGACTGCAAACTGCACAAGGTGTATGTATGTGTGTGTATTTGTGAATTATTCTGTGCATGTAAACTAGTTGTTAATAATATATATGATTCAGAAAAGCTTTTCTTCAATTTATTGCCTTAATGTTTTTTTATATGCAATGGTTACAGACCTGAAAAAAGGGTAAATAAATTCAAATAAGAGCGATAGATTAAAATCACAATTCTTTGGTTATAGGAGTAAGTAAGATGTTTCATCTCAAAATAGGCATTCAGAATTTAAAAGGTTGATTTCAGAATGGCTGGCCTAATTATTTCATTTCTTACAATATTAAACAGTTTAAGATTTCTGTTTTTCTTACTTTCTCTAAAAGAACTGTGCATCAACTGAATATTGATTTGTTAACAAGTCTGGAATCTACCAGATTGATTACAAGAATAGAGTAAAGATATGCATTGGCCAACCCCCCTCCCCCCCCCCCCCCCAAAAAGGCATGGATTGCCTTATGGCCTCATTAATTTTTTGGTAGGTCTTCTCTTTGACTCTGACAACCTGTAATTGTTGCAGGAAGAATAAAAATATGAGGGGCATTCGGAAATGATTTACAGTGGTAGTTTTTTGTACCTTATTTATTAATGAACATGAATCAATGTACATGGGATCTCTCAATATACTCTCCACCGATGTTATTACACCGCTGCCACCTTCCTGGCAACTTCACTATTGCTTCATGGAACCATTGTTTGGGGGTACTACGGCATACACTCATAGATAGCTGCCTGCAATTCCTCGGTGCCAAACCTTTTCCCTGGATTGGATATCTTCTCAGGCGTATGGTAGTGACACCATGATTAGTCACCAGTTACCAGTTTCTCCAAACAGGCCCAGAAGGAGAACAGTTGAAGTCTGTCGTCGACTATTGGAAATGACAATGTATAAATGTTATTTTCGCCTTATACCCTCAATTAAATTTAAGATGCCAGGATAATTAAGAAGCGTATCTCCATCAACGCACAGCCAAGATAAAAATAAGTGTGGACTACCTTAGTTAATACATCTTTCTACCAGCATTATCACAATATAAATAATACAGTCTCTGCATTAACCACTGTACTATCTTTATGAACAATTTTATATCTACGTGCAGGTATATTACTTGCTAAATTTATATGGACCAATGGCTAAATAAAGTAAGCCATTTTAAGTAATTCATGTGGGCTTTTAATTGTATATATGTGATTAATTAATGTACATTTTAATCTTATCATTTTACTATACAGTATAGTTTTAATTAAATATGACTACTTCCCTTAAATTCCAGTATATATAGTTTTCAATTAAACTACAAGGGAAAGTATAAACCTACTACGTAAGTCAAAAACTAATAACTATTTCACAAAAACTCATGACTTTTATGAAATAACAATTAAATTTATGTATATCCTCAGAACAATGGTATACCGTATAACACATGCTAAACAATAAAAAAAGAACAAATTATAATTATTGTTTTTCATCTTTACTTATTTTATTGTAAAAGGTTGTCCACATTCCTTAAGGTAGGCTATATATTTTTCCTGGCATCTTAAATTTATTTGAGGGTATAAGGCAAAAATAACATTTATACATTGTAAATTTTCCCCTCAAAGAAGACAAGATGCAATTTATCAATAATATTGGAAATGAACAATGATTATCCAGATTTTTTGGAGAAACTGGTGACTGGTGACAAATCATGGTGTCACTACCATACACCTAAGAAGAAAATCCAATCCAGGGGAAAGGTTCGGCAACAACGAGGAATTACAGACAGCTGTCCACGAGTGGGTGCGTAGTACCCCCAAATAATGGTTCCTGGATGCAATAATGAAGTTGCCAAGAAGGTGGCAGCGGTGTATTGACGTTGGTGGAGAGCATATTGAGAGATCCTATGTACATTGATTCATATTCATTAATAAATTAGGTACAAAAAACTATTATTGTAAATCATTAGAGAGTTTTTGCCCAGCTTACATTAAGTTACCGTAAACGGTAAAGTCACGTGATGGATGCTCTGCGCATGCGCCGGTTTACCGTATCGCTGTATCTGATAAGGTGACACGTTATTTCGGACAGATTAGCGTGAAGTTTACGGTAATAGACACGAATCCCTAAAAACAGGAAAGACTTCGCTTTAACCTTTTCACTGCTACTGACGTATAAAATCGTTTGTTCAAGAACTGTATAAAAGCGGAAATGTAATATTTATTGAGTAAAGCTACATATAAAATGTTGAGAATTCTTATCCTTGCGTTCCACTGTATTCCATAGTAACTAGTTATTCTACTGCAATTCTCTCTATTGATTTCAAACTTAGTTCCCACTGATGATTTCAGTTGATGATGGCTTATATTATTGTATAAATTAAGCATTGTAAAGGTTAACATAAATAACGACTTAATTGTCTTACGTGAGGTTATTGGTTCAATAATGTGTATTTATAGCATAGTATAGTAGCCTATACTGTACTGTGTTTATAGGCTCAATTATTTCTAGTATAATAAACCACTGCAGATAATTTAATGCATGTAACATACCCAGAAACATTTCAATAAATTTGTGTAGCAGTGTTGATACATTTTTTCATGTTAACATATTTTTCTGACTGAAATCCCATTTTGAGGTTATGTTAATATTTATATCCTGTTATGAGGTGCTTTGGAATTCATATATCGTAGATTTATAACAGAAACAATGGACAGTTAAGTTTAATCATAGGCCTAGCATATTCTGAGAACAATTTGCTATCATTTCTTCCAATAAGTCATTGTTAAAATTTCCAAGTGCAGCAATCGGAAACAGTTCCTCCATTTCCTCTGTTACCTTTACCATACTGTATAAATTTACGCTGGCTAAAACTCCATCGTAGCACAAGACTTTATTCCATTTACTGTATTCAATCACGTGACATTAGAATATACCGTATCAGAGAACATGCTATGGCAAAAACTCTCTAATTCCAAACGCCCCTCGTATAAACATTTTATACAGAGAGTATGAAGTATACAACGATGACTGCATCATTCTATTTATAATAATCTTTCACCAAGGCTGTTGCTCAGAAGAAGATAATCTGCCAAGTTAAAAACTTTTCAACCTCGTTGAATTTAGCTGGCATTCGAAACTAGGGGTAGGGAAAATATGTGAATATTAATGTATAGTTATTTGAAATTAGTTTTAAATTGATAATAATAAAATATTCCTCATAAATTATCTTAAATGCCTCATAAATCCTCATAAATAATCACTTGAATTTGGATTAACCTCATTGAGAATTTAACTCACAGTACAGTTGTTTAATTTACTGCAGTAACATCGCTATTATTTTTCACAATAGTAAATTAATTCTTAATATCATAAACTACCACTTTTTTTTGGCCCTCCACTGCCCCTTGAGCCCTTGACCATAGGCCAGACTGGTCTCTTTTCAGCGCATGCGTTCTACTGGTCTCTACTTAGCTCTTACGTTTCCTATCTTGTGGATATGTAAGCCAAGCTGGCTGCTTGATTCAGCACTAATAGAACTGTGTAACTCTGTATTGTGTCAGGCTCTGTCTAATGGGGGTAGTGTCTCCGAACTTGTTTTCACCTGTTAGAGCGAGGAAAACCCCAGAAAACCTCCCTTGTATCGGCCGCTGTGGGATGTTCTCACAACAACCCGGGCTGTTCAGGCAATTGCCTAGAATGTAGTGCTTGGTTTTCCCTGGGATCCTAAGCAATCTACTATATAATAGGTAAGAATTGTGTTTGGAATTATGTTGAGTTTGTCGCCCCCTTAATATAATACCTGGTGATGCCCCTGCTTGGAATTAGAGTTAAGGAACATTTTTTGAAATATGAAGTACCATTACCAGTGTACTGTAAGAAAAGTCAACCACAGCAGCATGCTACTGGAGAGAGGGCCATGAAATAGATACAGAAGCAAAACTTTTGAAACTTAGGAAAACATATAGAATTAATAGTTTGGAAAAAATGCTCATACCAAAAAAAGAAAAATAGAGAGTAATTAATTATTTCAACATCCCAAGGTACATCCATCAATCCACCACCAGGGGGACAACACGACACCTGAGATCAGCTGACGAGAATGAATAGTAATAAGTTGTATAACTCAGGTAATGATTTCTGGTTTAAGTTGGCATGTCCTCGAATTTTGCTAACTAGTCTTTCAGTTATAAAATAGGATAAAATGCGGTTTTCATAGCTTCAAACCCCCGGTACTTTCGACCCTCCCCGAAATTACTTTCTGGCTACGCCACTGGTTGTATGTTTTCAGTAGTGGTAGGGTACGCTTGAACTGTGGCCTGTACGTACTTTATATGTACAGTATATGGATGAAACCTGTAGTAGGCTACGTAAAAAGAACGGTCAAATTTCTTTTAATGAATTATTAAAAGCCATGCATAAAAGGTTCAGTTGAGGTGACCGCATGCACCCTATCCTGCCATCTGCCTAATGGTAGATTACACAGCGGTCGGGTGGTAGGCCTAGTCCCTTCAGGGATGTAGCTCCTCGGAGCTTAATTCAGTGCAAAAACTTTCCCAAGGTTACAGTACTATAAGGCTGAAGCCATATCAGTTTGATTGCTTTGGCCATCTGATAAATTTCTTAACATTATTCACATGGTTTTGTCTCCAGATGTTCAGTCGTCTATAGGAAGGGTTCATTTGACACAAACAGCGAAAAGAAGGGAGGCATACGGTAGTTGCATTGCAACAGTATTAATAGCAGGTGGCACTGTATGTAACTCCCAAGAGGGAAGTTAAAAAAAAAAAATGACTGATAATAGCGTAGTTTGGCAAAGTGGCTGTGCGGGAGTGAGAAGTTATCTATTTTTATATTTAAATTGTGTGTATAATTCGCATTTAGCGTGTGATTGTGATCTCAATCATTGCTATATCAAGAATGGAAGACACCAAGATATCACTGACGTTTGCAGTCAAAGCCTGGTGAGTAATATTAAGAAAGTTATGAGGTGGCCACGCCCGCCATCAAACTGGCATTCATTCACAGTAATCTATTATGTACATAACCTATTATGTTCCCAATGTAGGCCTATACAATACCATCAAGGTAACATAAAACCAAATTGTTTTATTCTTAGCAATTTCCAAACAATAAATAAATGCGGAAAAGGTTAATCTTCAACTGTACTGTGGGTATATATTATTAATATCCTTTGCTAGAACATATTAGTTATGTTAAATTCAGTAGATGGCGGCAGTGGACTATCTAACTATATGTATGGAGATCAATTTTGTAGCACTAATTTGGCTGTTGCACTTGTGGGATCTACACTCATCATTTAATACATAGTGAGAATTTGTATAGCCTACTATCTTTCCCTCGCGGCTCATATTAGAGTGCTACGGTACTGCAAGTTATAGGGGTGGAACATGTAGGCCTAATGTTTGGTTCTTTTCATGGTGGCCGGTGTCGACAAGATGTACACTTGTAGTCGTCAAGGACGAGTCCAAGTAGCACAAACCAGAAAATGAAGGGGTTGCAAACGTAAGGCTAACACACATAGAAAGCTAAGCAAAGCAATGTTATGCTATGCTGGGCTACTCCACGTCATAAAATCCAATGCCAAACTAAGAGTGTTGTGCCGCGGAATAGATGCTATAAACCATCGGAATCGAATTGAGAATATCTGCAACGTACTTTTGATACGTGGCTCCTTCCTCTTTTATGCCCACTACTATGTAGTAGGCAATGGGTACCTAGGCAGAGCCCATTTGCCCCGTAATTTTGAGTATGATTTGGAGGTGGTGTCATAGCTGTAAAGTAAGGGTGGTTAGCAATGTTCGATTCTATTGTTGTAGCCGAAAAGACAGTCTATTGTAATTTTGTATATCCAATTTCTTGCTCTAAAATTTTGTTTTACGCGGTCAGAGGGTCCTTTTATTTAACAATTTTTAAGTTTGGGGGGGGGGTGTTATTATGCGGGTTGCGGCCCGTCTTTTGCAAGGGAACTATTCCAACATTCGTTGCGAGGCCTTGGAAAACCGCAAAAAACCTTGGCAGAATAGCTTGACTTTAGTGATTTAGCAACAGGACCAGATTTTATTTAGTGTAGGCTTAATGCATGGTGACTTCTAGTCTGGAGATCCATTTCCTGAAATCACACAAAATGTATATTAATTTCTACTCGGGGAACCAAATTAAAAATTTTCCCCTGCTAAGCAGTGGCGTAGGGAAGGGTGGATCCAGGGGATCCGGACCTCCGAAAACAAAACCTAAAATTCGATTTTTTTAGTTTTTAAGCTCTATTTTGTCAAATATTTAATTATTTGACTTAATAATGAAATACTGAACTTGGAAATGTAGTCCTATCATTTCCATTGTACCACGTGTTATTTAACTTTTCTTATAAATAAGTGTTAATATAACCTAGGTAACGATTTTTTGTTTAAGTTGGCATATCTTAGAATATGGTAAACAAATTTGCAAACTAGTTTTTCAATGCTAAAATAGCTTAAAATGTGATTTTCAGTAGTTCAATATTTAAAAAAAATTCCAGGTTTGAGCCCCCAATCTCCATTCCATACCCCTATACCCCCCCAAACACTAGAATATGGAAAATAATTTTACAAACTAGTTTTTCAATGCTAAAATAGCTTAAAATGTGATTTTCTGTAGTTCAATATTTAAAAAAAATTCCAGGGATGAGCCCCCAAACTCCATTCCATACCCCTATACCCCCCAAACACTAGAATATGGAAAACAATTTTACAAACTAGTTTTTCAATGCTAAAATAGCTTATAATGTGATTTTCAGTACAATATTTAAAAAAATTCCGGGGATGAGCCCCCAAACCCCATCCCATACCCCCATACCCCCCAAACCCCATCCCATACCCCCATACCCCCCAAACACCCATCCCATACCCCCATACCCCCCAAACACCCCGGCACTTTTGACCCTCCCCGAAATTATTTTGTGGCTAAATATGTAGAGGCTGCGTAATGAGAAACGGTAGTTCTAATACTGTCTGGGATTGCCGAGAGACAGAGAGGCTACAGAACAAAATTCAGGGCGAGCAAGACAAACTGGAACAATAAGAGAGGATCAGGCTTGTCCGGTAGTTGGCAAACTCCATTTTGCATCATAAGAACAACCAGAACCCAGGATTTGGGGTGAGGTGTCATCCAGGAATTAGGATAGATGAGCTCTGCAACAGGATTATAAGCACAGAGAGGAAAGCAATTACGATAACATCGTAGTACACCTAAGGATCAATGACTTGAGAGAAGTAGATTGTCCCAAGTGCAAAATCACGGATGTTATATTTCATATTTTTCATATTTATTTAATCCATTTTGATCGCAGTTCTGCGGTATAGGATACAATATAACAACAATATAACAAACTATTATAGTACAAGGGTACAAGAATAATATTAGAAATACATACATTGAAATATAAAGAGATACAAAGAAATACAAAGAAATACAGGATCAATACAACACTACAAAACAATAAATAAATAAATAAAAAGTGCAATGTGTAGGTCAAATAGTAGGTACTGAAAGATTATTTAAAGTTTTTGGCTACCTCAAAAAATTCATCATTTTTGTAGAAGCAGATTTGTTTTAGTTTCATCAGTACTAAGCCTTTAAAGTGTTTAAAAGTTAAATTTCTAGTAGCAACCGGAAGAGAATTAAACATTTTCACTGACATGTACCTAAAATTATGTTTGGTTGTTGCAAACAAGCATTGATCCTGTAAAATGTTATTGCAATTTCTGGTGCCAAAGGTATGTACATCAGAATAAGTTTTAAAGTTATCAGAATTACTCTTAACATATAACAAACACTGTAAAATATATATAGATGGTAGGCTGAGAATACCAGATGAGATGAAAAGAGGTTTACAGTGGGCTTTCCAATCAGCACCATAGATTATCCTTAAAGCCTTCTTCTGTAATTTGAAGATGTTAAGTGCAGAACTACAATTACCCCAAAGTAGAGTACCATAAGTTAAATGGCTATGAACATAAGCATAGTACGCAGAAATTAATACCTCTCTAGTCACATATTTTTGCAGTCTGCGAAGCACAAATATGCCTCTGGCAATCTTATAGACTGGACATGTGCAGTACAGCAAATTCTCAAGCAATCATGGGTTTGCTTTGGGAACAAACCTCATGTCGGGTTCCTGATGACGGTTTCGGAATGTTGCTGGTAAAAACCTATAGCAATTATAAGTAATTTTCTAATATAAACACAAAACTTATGGGAACATGAACTAAAATAGTACCTTGCTGCACGCTGGGATAAAAGAAAAAAGAAAAAGAAAACTGGTGTATGAATGCAGGTGAAATATCCCTCCTCCTATTATGCAGAGGGTAGCAGGAAGTGACATGTGTTTTGTTAACCAATGAACATCAGTGAGTGATATCAGTGACCTTATGTCCTTGCCTGAAAACAGTAGGTGCATTGTTTTATGTGTGTTGTTTGAAGTGATTTCGTGAATAACGGAAAGCCGAAAACGTGATTTATAACTTACTATACACACAGGTACGTGAAAGTGTGTTTAAAATATACTATGCCAACTTTGTTACGAGCTAGGCAATTGACATTATGTGTAGCTCATGCCCATGTAGGCACAGTGCCGTATTTAAGCCTAGGCAGACTAGGCAGCTGCCTAGGGCGGCTTTTAAGCTGTTACTTTTTTTAAAAATATATATATATATCAAACATTTTATTCATAACTTTTCAAAATAGTACTAATGTAACGCACACTGAAATAGAAATGAATAACATTGACAACAATACGCACCTGTTTATTTATTTACTTATTTATTATATATTATTGTTATTATTATTACTACTATTATTATTAGCCTACTATTTCAGTTACAATAATGCTTACTGTAGGTTACTTTGTACATTTATGTGGAAATTAGGGGGCCAAAATATTTTTCTCTGCCTAGGGGCGCTTAAGTAGCTAAATACGCCCCTGTGTAGGCTTACATTACAAGAACGGACGGCTTCTCCTTGATGTGTCGAGCTTTGAACTATACAAAATACGATACTGCATCACTTAAATATAGGGTGGAAAGGTATCTAAGACATGCAGCCAGTAATTACTTATTCTACCGGTTGCAATGGCTTGTTTTGATTCTGAGGCGAGCAGTTTTTAACATCGCACTTAATTTCGCTATCTCACATGGAGCAAACAGATTTCATCCACCGCACTGGTAAACCCGCTAGCGATTTTGGAATACGAAATATTCCGTTCAAAGTTTATTTCGTAGTGGTATACTATAGGATTTTTAACCATTGGGAACAGGCTTTGCGTTTGTCTGCTTCAGTTTAATTTAATCGGGACCCTTGCCTCAATTCCACTGGCATCTCTAACTTTACAATCGGAATCGGTCTCGGAACATTGCCTGGAATCTGAAATCTTCGGATCCGTTAAGATATGAACGTGTCCGGGGCATTGGACATTGCTTCAGTGAAAAATATAGACTTCTGTTTATATCACTTTTTACTTCACGTGCCCGTACTATAGGTAGAGGAAATATTGTCTTATAATATAATATGACCACCTAATTCTATCACTAGATAAATTATAAAAGAAAATATACCGAATAATTGACTCTGGTTCCCTATTGCTAGGGTTTAGAAGATGGAGCGGGCTCGCTAAGGCTAGAGGAACATTCATCTGCTTTTCCTTTCTAAATTTTATAATATTTATTTATTTAACCTTGATTCCGTTTAGAGGTGTACATATTCTGATTTTAGCTTGCTTGCCCCTTTGAAATTCTGCAACCAGTCACAGCTTTTAACTTGCTTGACAAGAAAGCAAGTCAGGGCCCTATTTCATAAAACTCTACAGGTGTGACAAATACGACAATTATGTCAAGTCTGACAAATTTGTCAATATGTCACGACAATTGTATTTTTCATAAATATTACAACTTTTCCTTACATTACAGGAAAATAAATGTAAATTGTCAGACTAAAAGAACCCATTTCATAAACGCGACAATTTTATGTCAAACCTAAAGATTACTTTAATAAATTAAGAAGAGCGCACAATGTGCAGTTGGGACATGACTTAGTTCTTGGTGCAGAACTTCACTAATGTTTCTTGGCGGAGTCTGCAGTTCATCGCATGATATCTCCCACACTCAGAGCCACATCTCTCACAGACACAGTCCATGCTGGGTTCATGAAAATTCTTTATGCAACACAGTCTGTGATGGAAGCCATGCACAGCAAATCTCGTCACTATGTGCCGCAATTCATATCCTCCTCGGGTCCATTCGCGATTCACCATTGCATCTGTGGTTTAAAGATTACTTTAGTACACTGTAGATGGCTCTCACATACGTGTCTCAACATCGAATATGAAACCTAAGCAATCGATTATTACTATCGAAAATAATTGAATTATATTTCTCTTTTAATACAAAGTCACTGAAATTGAAAGTAGATCAAAATCTAAGCTGGCAACCCCACATAGAAACTCTACAAAAAAAAACTATCTGTAGCCTTATACGCACTCAGAAGAATAATTAGAAATATAACAGATAAAAATACTGCAAAAATTGCTTATTACGCCCTTTTTGAAAGTCATCTGAGATATGGCATAATAGCTTGGGGTGCAGCATCAGAAACCATGATACTGAAGATACTCATACTACAATAAAGGCACTCAGAATCATTGAAACATCACATCCTCAAGAGCACTGCAAGCCACTCTTCACAACAAATAGTATTCTTACCGTGACTTCACTCTACATCCTAGAAACTTTAAAATTACTAAAACAAAATCCACCAAAAAAAAGAACAGGCTGTCACAAATATAACTTAAGAAATACCGAAACAGACTACAATCTACATCAACACAGGTTATCAAAAACTAGCAAAATACCACTAATAATGGGCACAAAACTCTATAATGTGTTGCCAAGACATCTGAAAACTATAAATAGCAATACAATTTTCATCACTAAACTTAGAAAATACCTACTTTTAAAGGCTTATTACTCCATAACAGAATTCTTCAATGACCACAATCCTATACAATAAAATTTACATAAATACTAGAAAATTCACTACAGGATAAACTAAATTATAAAAATTGACAATTCCCTAGTCTTAACGACTATGGTGAAGAAAGAGAATGGAATGGAATGGAATGGTTAATCCATTGCCTAAAAACATTGGGTGGTTTCATGTCTATTTCTTCACCACTTTCACTACTACCAATATCACTACTACTAATGTTCATTATTAACAAGACAATTTAGCAAGTTTATTAACAAAGTTTAAATCACAAGAAAGTTTGCCAAGTTATGCCACACATTTACATAACCTACTCTGTTGGCCTACATATGAAAGATTGCCTGTCACTTCTGTAATGACAATTCTACATTTTTTGTAAATTTGTAAATATGTCAACAAAAATTAATGTTTCATAAATGATAGGTATCCTAAGATTTGATATATTTGTCAGACTTTTACCTGTAAACTCAAAAGTTTTGAGAAACAACAATATGTAAAATTGTCATACAAATCTACAAAATTGTCATGACATTTATGTAAAGTTGTCAGCTTTTATGAAAAACACAATTGTCAAAATGTAAACCTGTAAGACAATTATATGTCACCTGTCACCTGTAAAATTGTAACTTTTATGAAATAGGGCCCAGATTACAACGATGATAAGAAATACTGTCGCTATGAGTCACAAGCTCTTCATAACTTGGTGGGTTGCACAGGACCTAAGGAAACTGCAAGGCCTGGCGGAAAGAATATGGAACTGGGTATAGCAGTGCACTGGTAAGTCGTGCAGTTACAATACGTAGTCGAGGAACTTCAGATGTGTTTAGAGAATTTTACCCTGAAGGAAGCCGAGGAGAAACTAAAATGTGGACAGTTTGAATTATCAATGAACAAAGGTACTACAGTAGTCCGGCATGGGAAAAATTTTCAAACATTTTCGAGATAACTTTATATAATCATTAATAACAATAACAAAAATCCCTTTAGGCAAGCCTACAGGCTGAGGTAGATTTCGAAGTGCTTTTGGTTTAATTTACTGTCGCTGCGTAGCACTCTTCTTCTTTAGCCTTGGCATGACAAACCCGCAATAATAACTGCAAAAAAGAGGAAAGAGAACTTTTTCAAACATTCAAATCTCGCCTTATATGAGAATTATCAAGAAACTAGTTATTGTTTTGTAGAGTACTCATCAAGAGCTTTTCAACGATACCCCACAAGATGTAGTTTCGAAAATTTCGAATTTCCATCCCCATACCCCCACCCCCACTCGTACCCCCAAAACCCCCGAATCGTTGGTGTCACTGTGAACTCCATAAGGAGTACTCTAATTTATTCAATCAAAGTTTCCCTCTATACTTCATAGGGGCCGAGATATACATATTTTAAAATTTCAACCCCCTCCCCCGACCACCCTCTTGCGCCAATTTTGCTCATTAACGAACTTGTCTGAACTATTGGACCTAGAAATAACATAATAAAATTTGATTCAAATATCTTCAAAATTATGGCCGCTAGCGTGTAAAGATATATATATATATATAAAAGGTGCGGCAGAGGAAACGGATGCTTTTCAAATAACCATAACTCAGAAGATTTTCAAGTTAAACAAAATTTAATTACACAGAAATGAAGCTTGTATAATGCAATTTCTGTTCACTATTTCAGAATTACCTCCGTAAAATAACGTCTGTAAAGTGACGGAACAATGGAATTATCTAACATGCAATCTCATTATTGGCAGAGGAAATGCATGTTTTTTCAAACAGTTTCAGAAGCCATGGACCTTGGAGCATCGAGCTTTTACCTCTGCAACTTATATCAAAACAAAGTCTATAATTGCAGTTCAGCGCCGTTTTCGTATACATTTTAACGTGGAGCTTCAACCCATCTCAATACCGAGTTACGACGAGGGATGATTCCACGGCGCTCCACATTAAAACGAAAACAATGCTGAACTGCAATTATACCCAGGTAGACTTTGTTTTGATATAAGTTGCAGAGGCAAAAGCTCGATGCTCCAAGATCCATGGCTTCTGAAACTGTTTGAAAAAACATGCGTTTCCTCTGCCAATAATGAGATTGCATGTTAGATAATTCCATTGTTCCGTCACTTTACGGACATTATATTTCGGAGGTAATTCTTAAAAAGTCAACAGAAACTGCATTATACAAGCTTCATTTCTGTGTAATTAAACTTTGTTTAACTTGAAAATCTTCTGAGTTATGGTTATTTGAAAAACATCCCTTTCCTCTGCCGCACCTTGTATATATAAATATATATACATATACATAAATATAAATATATATATAAATATCACAATTTTTTGACAGGCGGTGGTTTCGTACTTATTATTTATTTATTGAATATACAATTACTTAAACCCTATTCCACCCGGAGGTATATTAGGGTTCTAGTTACAAGACAATATATTTGCAATATTACTACTTCCTATCCATAGGCTGGATGCAGGCCTTACTACTCTAAGAAAACAAGATAACTAATATATTATATTATAAAAGAAAACAATAACATCTTAAAAATAGAACACAAAAACTTTTGGAATTCTCTATAACAGCATTTTTTCCTAAAAATATCAAAGAGTGGTTTGTCTAATTTCTTTTTAAAATAATCTAAGTGTGCGTCCAATATTCTTCTTTTATGCTCTAGGACTGGGCAATGAAAAATTAAATGTTCAACAGTTTGTTGTTCAGTACATATACATTGATAACCGTTCTGTCTTTGGATCATGAAACGTTGAAAGTAAAAACCAATTTTTTTTTTGTTGGTTTCGTACTTAGGGAGGCATGAAACGTAAAGATATGAAATAATTTTTTGAAAGTCATTAGGTAGATTTTTCCTCGAAATCTACCTAATAATAAAAACAATAATTGTATTAAGACGTTAACACGATTTTTAATACTTTATCCACCTTTTATTTATCTGCATGATGAATTTCTTCTACCAGCATGTAGAAAAGCAAGACAGTATTACCTACACTTAGCAACTACAGTTGTTTAGCTGATAGGAATGTCGCAAGCTTATTCTGACTTGCCTAGGCTGGGTTTGACCTGACCCACCAAGCTTAAAGAAACCTGCCTGCTTCCTAGCTATGACGCTGGCAACTTGCTTGCCTGGCGTTCAAGCGGGTATGGGCAAGCTAAAATCGAGATTTGTACACCTCTAATTCCGTTACCTTGTAATATTATTATTACGTACTATTTCAATAATACATTAACGTTTAGAAAATAATAAAGATACATCGGCAAAATCTGGAAATATCAAGCATAATCATAAGATAACGATTCATCACTTTGCTGATAGTCAGGGTAGGAATGTACACAAGGAATTTAGGAATAAGGAGGAACTTATAATCACCTCAACTGTGAAACCGGGAGCTAAATTCCAAGACATTATGCCGGAAAAGTGCTGTAATTACAATAAAGACGATTACATAGTGGTACAAGCGGGAACTGTTGATGTAAGTAAGAATGAAGCAAAAGATGTTCTTGTAACACTGAAAAGGAGGATTGGTGCATTTTATGGTACTGTTGGGTACAAGAACGGCATATGACCCTGCCGTAGAGGGAAAAGATGGGTAGGGATGTTAGAAAGAATCTCTGGTAACTAGGAGGACCATTCTGCTAAGGGGCAGAC
Organism: Ectobius pallidus; assembly: GCA_964059195.1. Classification (NCBI taxonomy): domain Eukaryota; kingdom Metazoa; phylum Arthropoda; class Insecta; order Blattodea; family Ectobiidae; genus Ectobius; species Ectobius pallidus. The sequence goes on from CAXKWD010000004.1 coordinate 100,311,198, forward strand.
ACCCAATGGAGAGCTTTGTGGACTTATACAACTCAGGTTGCTGGATTCAGAGGTCCGCGGTATGTAATATTGGAACAAACCTTATACATGTAATAAACTATGGAACTTTATTTCTCACAACATATAGGTAAATAATGCACTAGAATTACGAATAGAAAAACTGATATAACAAATGAATTGAAATCTGAACTTGGTACACTTGCACTGAACAATGTATTGCGTTTGGCGGGAAGCTGGACACGTGGCGATAATTGCTCTTTAATTATGCCAACAATGAATAATATCTCAAAATGCTCGTAAGGATTGCTGTGTTCCTTATAATATGATTTAATACTGATATTTGAAGAATACTACACTGTATAGCTGATTTACTGAGAACGCTTGGTTGCACAATACAATCGAACTATAGACGAACTTCAAGACGGATCTATGAAGCCGAGGATAATGAAATTACTGTAAATAGTGTAATTTAAATACTCGCACACGATAATACTTGTAGCTGAAAGTATTATGTATTTATTCGCAGTTTAAGAGCAATAGCCGATTATTCTATTGTCTTAAAACTGGCGCGGAAATGGAGAGCGATCCAGCACAGACTTTCTCGTGTGGATGCAGGCTTCGAACTAACGCTAACATGACGCTGGTTAGATCACGAGGTGTCTTGAGATTGCACCTGCTGAAGCGGGAGACCGCATAACAGGCGGAATAAACTAGTATCAATGCGCTGAGATTGCTGTTTCAGCAAGAATACATTTAGCGGAGCGTTTGAATATACACACTTACTAGACACATAGAAAAATGCTAGTAAAACCTATAGCTTTCCCCAACAGGTACTAATGTTATTGTGGCTTCAATTCCGCTCCGCTATGACCTGGCAGCCTGGTCGTGCGTTAATGAAGTAACAGAGAAAATCAATTTAGACATGGAAAAGGTGTGTAACCTATTTCCACATTGTAGCTACATATATTTAAGTAAGATGGGGAGAAGGTTTTATACAATACATGGCATGCACCTAAATCAGCTTGGTAAAAGGATGGTCAGGGATAAAATAGTTGAGTGTATACAAAGCAACTTTTCAAACCGTAAAACGTCTTTGCCCTTTATGTTAAAAGCAACTTTTTTAGAGGAAATAACCCCTTAGTAGAACCTAACAGTACTAAATCAGATAATACCGTTAAGCTAATATCGCCTGTAAATAGGAGTAAGGTTAGAATAAAGGTAGGATACCTGAATATACAAGGCTTAAATAAAAAACATATAGTACTAAATAATTTTGGCATTGACAATAATCTTGATGTTATCTGCCTTAGTGAACATTGGTGTGTGATGGAGCAAATACCTTTCATCAAATGAGATGATTATACACCAAAAACAGCTTTAATAGAAAGAACCATACACATGGAGGAGTTTGTATCTATGTAAAAATGAAATTGTGACCAAATGTAGTACGTTAAACATTGACCATATATGCGTTGAGCTTGACTTTGAAGCTACTGGGATAGTAATTGGTGAATTAGATGTGAAAATAATTGCATTATATAGATCACCTAATGGTAATGCTACAGTGTTTTTGGAAAAGTTAGAAGAAATGTGTGATCTTTTTACTAGGTCTAATCCTAATAATCCTTTTAATTATATATTTGGGGGAGATTTGAATTCAGCATTTGATGTAACTACTGATAATAGATTAGTACAAGATTTTAAAAACATTTTGAGACAATATAACTTAAAATGTTATAATATAAAATCAACCAGAGGAATGGCATGCCTGGATAATATTTTTTCAAATATTGAGCCAGTTAAAGTAAAATGTGATGTGTCAGTTTTCCCCTGGTCTGACCATGATTGTGTATGGGTCTGTTTAAATGAACTGTCGAAGGATAAGTATAACTTGGTTTGTAAAAAAACGGTTATTAGAAGGATTGTAACCAAAGATAAATTATTACAATTTAAAAATTCACTATTAAGTGTTGATTGGAATCAACTCATAAATGATACAGAACATTGGAATTCTGAACAAGTGTTCAACAAATTTTTTAACATAATATTATATCACTTCAATATCAATATACCTGAGAGTAAAGTTGTAAATAGTCTGACGAACAAATACAGGCCTAAATCGCCTCAATTAACTCAAATGAAAAATAGAGTATTATTATTTCTTGACATATCTAGGAGAAACAAAACAGAAGTGACAAGGAAAGCTTATTTGGATATTAAGAAGGCATATAATAATTTAGTTAATGATGCAAAGAGGGTCCATAATTCAATGAGAATAGAGTCAGCCAACAATAAATGTAAAGAGGCCTGGCGAATAATAAACTCTGTACATGGACAGAAACAAAATGACCCCTGTTTAATTACTGCTGATGACATGAATAAATTTTTTTGTGGACTCAGTAAGAGGGGTACATGATAATATCATAGCGCATAATGTTACGGCAATGGATTTTATATATCAGAATATCAGTTTTAATAACGACCAAGATAGACCTGTATTTGCTCTTCGGGGGGGTTAACCATCGGGAAGTTCGAGATATTGTAGTTAGGTCTAAAGCCTCTGCAAGTTACGATATTTATGGCTTTTCTAGTAACATACTGAAACAAATTATAAACTGTATTATATACCCACTTACATATTGCCTGAATAGATGTATAACTGATGGTGTATTTCCTGATGTATTAAAGATTTCAAGAGTTGTGCCTGTTTAAAAAAACGGGGACAAAAATACACCATCGAGTTATCGTCCAATTTCACTGGTCCCTTGCTTCTCAAAAATCTTTGAAACCATATGCATAAATAACTATATGAACATCTTGTTCAATTTAATTTAATCTGTAATACTCAGTTTGGTTTTATAAAAGGAAGGTCTACTATAGGAGCTTTGGATGCTCTAGTTAAAAACATTTTAAAATCCTTCGAAAATAAAGCTTTCGCACATGCAACATTTTGTGATCTAAGTAAAGCATTTGATTTAAAACACTATGGCTGTCCGGGTTTAGCCGCGTCACTTTATTGAGAACTGACGTTTCGGACATTTCTGTGATGTCCTTCCTCTGAGAGACGACGAAACTGAACTACTAGTCTGGTGTGCTGTGTGTAAGTTATTACTATCACTCCTACCAACTGACGTCTGCGGTGTCACGTGTCTGTTTATCCCATGTTTCTGAAGTGTGTCTCGCCAGATGTTATTCATTTTCCAGCCGTCTTCTCTATTAATGTTGTGCGGATTCTTCATAATTTCTATTGCCTCTTTTATTAGGCGAGGGAATTTTCTGTCTCACAAAACTAATATACCACGAAGACAGAAAATTCCCTCGCCTAATAAAAGAGGCAATAGAAATTATGAAGAATCCGCACAACATTAATAGAGAAGACGGCTGGAAAATGAATAACATCTGGCGAGACACACTTCAGAAACATGGGATAAACAGACCAGTGATCTCAATATATAAACAGGATACACAACAGCTGTGCTTTGGAACTGCATAAATCGTGACGTTCACTTTTTGTTAAGTTGGCTACTCCGTACGTATTGGTGAAGTGTGCTTCCTATGGTAAACGTATATTTATGAATGCGTTTTTGTTATTTTTCATGACAAAATGGTCAAATATTGCATGGCATATGGCTCCACAGAGCTCCAGAGAAATGGAAGTGGACTTAGGCCCCTTCCCCCAGCAAAAACTACGAACACGACTATTTTTAACTTATTTTTCTATGGCTAGCCTTTTTGTCTTTCAGATCGTCTCCATGGGCTAAGCTATACGAAAAAATAAAACCCAGAATAAGGGAGCGAACTCATGTAGTATTTAATGTATTTATTTATTAAATACAAACATATATTAGTCCAAAAATATTAAGTTAACTAATTAGCAAAATACAAATATGTGCATAATTAAAAAGTAATGAAATGGGAAAATGGTCATGTTTAAATATGACAAAAATTAGGACATGTTCTATTTTTCATCAGTTGAATGATGCATTTCAGCGCAGTATCCAACTACGCATCTCCTAGTAACCTCTCACAGCAGGAGACCAAAACATTGATAATAGGAGTCAATTTTTTGTAATTGGTAACACGTCAAATATGCAATATTTGTATTTAATACAAAAATTCCGATGAGCAAAAAAAGAGGTGGAACATTAATTTTTATATTAGGGTGGGGCATCACTAGGGGCCCCCATAGTAGAACGCCACTGGTCACCCACAGCGAACAGTACATTAAGCAGCAGACACCTGATTGCTATAATGTCAAGGTCTGGTGCACCCGTAAAATTACTAAAAGATGCTGTACCATCAGTCTTCAATTTTCCAGGACATCTTCAAAAAATTATTGTTGCAATAAGACAAGTGGTTCGTAATGTGGTTAGTAGTAGGCCTACTTTAGGTACCATATAGGAATATAAATTATGCAATATGTCAGTCATGTAAATATAACTTAGTATTCTTATGCATGTAGGCCTAAATTTTTCATGCTAGTTTTTAATCGCAGAAATAAGAGGAAGCAGAAGTTTTTGTATAAGACCTCGCTGAAAATTATACGAAAATAGATAAACAGACACAAACAGATGACCTCCCACCATCTCTTATCAAAACAGAATTGAGAAAAAACAAAAGGCTACAGACGATTGTCTGTTGCAAGAACAAGAAGATAAATAGCATGGCTAATTAATTTCAGATTTGAAGAAAAAGGAACTTCTAAGTAGTATTAAGACTAAGTATTTTGAAATTTCATTTCAGTGGCTTCCCTTTGCGCTAGTCTACAGGAAGTATTAAAAAAAATGTGAATTGTATCCAGTATAGTAACGGTACAGTTGAAGGTCACGGTTTATGCATTTCCAAAGCACTTAGCACAGATTTTGCCTATTCTCTTTATATATAGAAATGAAGCATAATATCGCAATATGTAGGCCTAATGTGAAGTTATTTTAAAATTTTAAATGCAAGTGTTTACTACTGTTTACCAATGCACATCCACGCCTGATTTAGATTAAAGAAATATTTTTACCAAACCATTACAATATGAAATTAGTTTTGTTATGTACTTAAAAAGCATAAAGTAGTTTATATTGAAACGCTTCATTCATAAAAGTTTTTAAAAACGCCAATACATCTTCATAATTATATTAATACACATGAGTTTGTTAGAAGGAGATACGGGATAGGAGCTAAAGTATACGTTCACTTTCATGGCGGACCGCGAACCCTGCCGTCACGATTTTTCATCATGCAGTGCTACCTCCAGTATGTAATAGAGCTCAATGAAACATACACGTGACACCGCAGACGTCAGTTGGTAGGAGTGATAGTAATACACACAGCAAAGCAGACTAGTAGTTCAGTTTCGTCGTCTCTCTGAGGAAGGACATCACAGAAATGTCCGAAACGTCAGTTCTCAATAAAGTGACGCGGATAAACCCGGACAGCCATAGTGTTTTAAATTGTGACTCCGGCCGCGGAAGCCTACGTATTCAAAGCATTTGATTGTGTGGAGCATGCAATTCTATTAGATAAATTAAAGGTTTATGGTGGAAGCGGGAAAGCTTTAAAACTATTTGAAAGCTATTTGGTAGGAAGAAGGCAGATGGTTTGGACAGGTAATGAGAGATCGAGTTTGACAAATGTACAATACGGTGTTCCACAGGGCTCGGTTTTGGGGCCTCTGTTGTTTATAATTATGATAAATGATCTGCCATCTGTCTTAGATTGTCAATCGGTGCTATATGCGGACGACACAACTTTTTTTCATGATTGTTCCGATCTACACACACTAAAAGCATTACATGAAACCACAATGGAGCAAGCATCACTATGGTTTAGGGCAAATGGTTTCTTACTAAACAAAAACAAGACTCAAACTATGTATTTTAGCTTGAGAGTTTGTAATACCGATGGTGATACACCAAGTGTTAAGTTTTTGGGTATATATGTCGATAAGTACCTGTCTTGGGAAGCTCACATTAACTATGTTACTGGAAAACTCTCAAGAGTAATTTATTTACTAAAACAACTTCAATATCATGTCCCTGATAGCAGTGTGATGTCAGCTTACTTTGCGTTTTTCCATAGTATCATTGCGTATGGTATCTTATTGTGGGGTAATAGTAAACATGTTGGAAAAATCCTGTTGTTGCAAAAAAAGGTGATTAGAATAATAACTCGCTCTCATAAAACTGAGCATTGTAAACCATTGTTTATTAATCTCCAAATAATGACAGTTGTTAATCTTTATATCTTTACAGTTTTATTACATGTAAAGAAAAACCATACAAACTTAAAATTAAGACAAGACACTCACACCTATAACACAAGGAATTGTAAAGCTATGTTCACACTGAGGAATTTGTTGCAAGAATATGTGTCTGGGTACTTGTATAGCAACCTATTTGCCACAAGTCGTAAACCTATTGAACATATTCCTAGTTCCCGGACACAAACAGTGAATAAAATGTACCAGAAACAAGGTTTCGCCACAAGTTCTTGTTTACGCTCCGAAAGCGAAAACATTGAACAGATCCCAGCGAAAATACTATTTGCGAATGTGCTATATCATGTTTCTTGTGACAGTTGACTCTGTTTGTGGTTATGATCAATCCCATGAGATATATTGCTACGTTCACGCTGTTTATTTTACGAAATCGCCGATATTTTGCTATGGAGTGCTCTAAATAGAACATAAGTCGATGTAGAAGTATTCTCCCTCACATTCATAATCCCTTTGCAGAAAATTTGAATTTAGGCCTAAGTTATAGGCACACTTCTTCCTTGAAGAGATTCTGTATTTAATATGAAATAATCAAGAGAACATCTACATGTGCTTACTGAAAAAATTGATGAAATAGAAAAGATATTAGAACAGTATCAGAATTGAATTAGGCCTAGGCGGGATTCGTGGCAGATGATGTGTCTGTGTAGATCTTGAAGCATATTTTCAACGAAGCTGTCACATATAGCCTAATATGTGGTAAATGAAGGGTAGGCACTTCTAGCACCTCTTATAAACAGTTTAAGCACAATAATATACAATTTTAGTATGGATTATACAGTTATTTTGCGAGGTTAAACAAACCCTTTCTCTATCGACTACAATGGATCGAAGTTATCAGCTATCGTTTCAACATCTGCCGATCGGCTTGACTGCGAAACTGCGGGCTCATAAAACACGCTCTGCTAAAGAAAGTTAAGCAAGCTTGAATTTACAAAAATTTATGCGACCGAACACATCTTTAAAGTTAAAATATTAATGGCTAATAAACCATTCTTACCGTAAAATTCAGAATTAAAAATACTGACTGCCCAGATAAATATAAATCCCCGCTTTTTACTGCCGACTAACATGATCCTATAGCTCGGAAGATTTAATCAGCATCAGTACAGTATAATATTGTCATTTTCTTCCGCAAATTGAGTGTTTGTGGGTTACAAACTTGTTCTGGGTGAATCATCAATTCATTTAAAGCAGAAAAAAGCAAACGTTTATGCATCTAAAGCAATACTTGTGCCTGACAACAAATTCCTCAGTGTGAACGCTCACATGGGATATTTGTGCAAAGAACATGTACTTAGGAAAAGTATCCAGAGACAAGAATCACGGAAATGGATCTGGAATTTGTTTGGAGTATTTGTGTCTGCAACAAATTCCTCAGTGTGAACGTACCATTATAAAATAGATGTACCCTTCCTAAGACTAAGCAAATCTATAGATAGCTATGAAATAATTGGTATGAAACTTTATAATAAGCTACATCCTGAGATAACAAGAGAACCATATATGAAGTTTAAGACGTTAATTTATAATTGGTTAAACTTAAACCCTTTTTATAGTATAAATGAGTTCTTTGAAAGGTGAGCGTCTGAAGTTATATTTTAAATTAATTATTTATGTAATTTTATTGACTATGCATATGGTATTTTAGTGTTATGTGTATTTATAATGTTGTATTGCTCTTTCTGACACTACATAATATGCATTATGACCTAGTTTTATATAAAACTTTTACTTTGTTGTTTTTAAGTTAGTTGGCTAAGACTGTGATTGCATAAGTTAGTTGGTTGAAACAGAATGTAACTAAATGAATGATGTTGACTTTGTCCATAGTTCTACTGAACTTGATGACAATAAAATTTGATTGATTGATTGATTAACATATATTTATACTGTTCCTAGAAGTTCATTTTTATTGCTAGAAGACATAATTCTGTATTTATAATATCACAACATTACGTATATATTTACTTACACAACAGGATAACTCAGCACCTTTGTATTTGATTTTTTTTATATAATTGTATTATACATTTTGTATTTGTGTTGTAAATTATTATTATAATACGAGGGTGAGTCAACAATTATCCGGACTTTTCATAAAACACTTTATTTACTTCAAGAATGCTGCTGAAAAGATGATTTTCGGTTGGTTGCAAAGCCACTGATGCACCGTTGGACGCAAAAGGGCCTTTACTGGAAGATTACATGGAGAAGGGGAAAACCATCAACAAAGAATATTACTGTGCATTGTTGACTAACAAACTTAAACCAGCAATTCGCAGCAAACGACGAGGTCTTTTGTCACGGAAAGTGTTGCCATTGCACGATAACATCCGTCCTCACACGGTTCGACTCACCCTTGAAATCATCCACAAATTGAGTTTCGAAGGCTGGAACATTCACCTTACAGTCCAGATCTTGCTCTGTCGGACTTTCATTTGTTTGGGTCGCTGAAAGACTCTTTGCGAGGTCATCGATTTTCCTCAGACAAAGAGGTGCAGGAAGCAGTGCATCAGTGACTTTGCAACCAACCGAAAACCTTCTTTTCGGCAGGAATACACAAGCTTGTGGACCGCTGGACAAGTGCATTAGAAAGAAGGGAGAGTATATTGAAAAATCATGAGAAAATAATTCTGCATTTTTTAAGTAAATAAAGTGTTTTATGAAAAGTCTTGATTATTGTTGATTCTCGTAATTTGCTAATACGCCAGTCAGTAGAGGTACTGTATGACGCGAAAGGAGGTGTAGAAGCTTCTATTTTTTACTTGTAAATATGGATACAAACATGTAAAAGACAAAAAAGCTAACACGGACGACCTCGGGAAAACTTTTGGCAGCAAAAAAACCTGGGAATTTTAGGACCTTATTGGTTTTCCCCCTACACCTCCTAAACGATGCATCCTAGAGAAAAATTACGAGATAACTAATTAAAGAACATTAAATTCCGCGTCGAATAAGTACCACAATGTAATAATTCGGTCAGGTAGTATGGTCGAAAACCACGGTCAAAGGAAGACGATTTTTTCCAACTTTGCCAATAACTGAGATATAGTACTTTATATGAGTCTGCAGCTTGGAAATGAGTACTCTGAGAGAGAGAGAGAGAGAGAGAGAGAGAGAGAGAGAGAAAACTCATAGAATAAGGGTTGTAGAGCATCAAATTCTGCGTCCACTGAGTACCAGCCACATCCTCTTCATTCACGCATTTAGTGGATGTGATAACGATATCTGCTATCTTTTGTCAAGGCAAGATGAAGCTGAGCAGCATGGTCACCTTTTCGAAAAAAACCTCAGGACATCTCCTGACGCTTCGTCAACCCACTCACCAGCCGTGATGAGATTGATGAGGCTGGTGACCTCTACACCGGAGATCCCACCAACGTAGCTCTGGACAAACTGCGCCACTCCACGTTCACACGAGCAGTGGCCAAGGGAAAAGTGGACCTCGCAAGACTGCCACCTACTTATGGTGTTAAACATGATTGGGGTGGTTGACCTTAAAACATATCGTTCCCCCAAGGCAGAACGTTATTGCGGAGTACTACTGTTCGTTTATGTAAAACAATCTGCAAGAAGCTTTAAAATGAAAACGGCGACAACTTCACGGATAATCCACCCATTGTTCTGCATGACAACGCTAGGGCGCATACAGCAGGAGTTGTGTCTGAACTGTTCAGTCGCTGGGGCTGGGAGGTGCTCTATCACCCTCCGTAATCTCCAGATTTGAGTCTCTGCTACTTTGATCTAATCCTGAAGATGGAGCCACTTGGGGGATTCGCATTCATATGGCTGAAGATGTTTTACAGGCAACCGGCCGCTCTCTTCGCACCATCAACAGATTAGGCAGTGCCAACGGGATCCAAAGACTTCCGCATCGCTGGGAACATGCTGTACGCAAAGGGGGTGATTACATCGAAGGCATATAAAACTTAGAACCATGTACAGTCGGTGAAATAAAAAACGTCGGGCGTTATTTTTTAAAGTATCACGAACGAGCATATGCGCATGTACAGGAAGACTTAAGGTTAGGTTCACACATGCCTCTTGTCTATCCATATATTTTCTTGATTATTTAGTCAGTTTTGTTACAAAACAAACATGTATAGAAGGCTGTGGCTACATGCCTCAAATTCGCCATATTCTTGGTTGCACATTTTTATAATATTAATAATTAATAGATTCGCGAGGAATATGTTTATTCAAGGAGCAATACCGGTACTTGTAGTGCAAAATCATTAACTTACGCTCAACTTCTGCAACCAATCTAGCATCGAAATACGCGCCCGGCCAGATCCACGTTTCCTATGAAAACTTCCGGTCGCATTATAGTAAAGTTCCCACCTCTGAGCTGCTCATTCATAAATATGGAACCTTCTCGCTGCTTCAGAGGCCAAAAAATGCAGGTCCATTACAGCCCTAACTACACTTTCTCTCACTTTAGCATTTGTATGTGGCGATGACACAAAGCAAAATGAATTATGACAATACATTAAGTTGAATATCGTGTGTTGCGCTTTCCGCGTTGTTAATTTTTTCCCCTCCTGTCGCATGGCCTCATATGTTCCGAGAATGGCCTGTATTTTATGTTTTTTATAGGAAACTTGTGAACTAATGCGTTAACACTTTAATTTTAACTGCATACGTGTCCCGACGTTTTTTATTTGACCGACTGTACGTATGCTATGTGTGGAGAAATAAAGGCATAATCCCAATGACGCGGACCAATTCATGCGATATTCATATTTCCACGGACTGTATGTTTTTTGTTTATGAGCGATGCACAGTTACCAACTGTCCTTCTTTTATATAGTAGCAGCAGACGAAGTCACAGTAGACGACAAATATGGCGTGTGCCGGTTGTAACGTTAGTTTTCACAACTTTATTGTTCGATTTCAAGGCGAATTACGTCATACTGAATACCTCCTATGTTTTGTTAGGTTAGGAACGTTTATGTTAGTTAAGGAGCAATATACTGAATAGCACAACCACCATTTCTTACGAGCAGCTACTGGCTTATACCTTTATAGGTTTGTCACACTGTTTATCCACAATCATATCTTGTTTAGCGATATGACGTCACACCTCCAACGTCCAATCAGGAGGACGAGGACAGAAAAATGGTGGAGAAGAAGGGAGTTTTCGCTAGATCGTGATATAAAAGAAAGTGTATCAATTAGCGTGGGCGGGTAGGACCAAATCATTCGCCAAGACAACATCTCCTCTCCACACATCTATCTATAACAAAATTTGCCGTCTGCAAATGTAAAGTGAACGAGTAATACCTATCACTAAATACAACCAACCCACAGGAGATAATAATATGGCACATTTACGAAACGGGGGAATTCAGTATGCCCTATCCAACTAATATCACTGTTCCTAACCTAACAGAACCTGTCACTAACACTAATATCACCGTTCCTAACCTAACTGCCAGCAATGTACAAGAAGTATAGTTAGTTGGTCATTCTACTTCGACAAAAAAAATCACATCTTGCGTGCAAACCGGCATATTGCGAAAACGGGCCTTCAACATTGGGACTAAACTGTTTCCTTTACGTATTTTACGTTTAATATGTTAATTACATGTTTTACGTGCATTTTACAAGTCATGAAGAAAACTTTTTTACGCGAATTCCCAACCTTGCTCTTCTTAGTAAAGGTCAGTATGGAAAATTCTAACAGCAAACACATCAATTGAGGGAGTCTGATACATTTTATGTTTGTGGACGAATGAAAGAGTACGGTACGTGTTTTAGTCATTGAAGTTTGAGTGTACAGTGTTTAAAAGTGTGTTCGGTTTGTCAACACTTTTAACGTACATCGACAGCGTATTTTGAAAGAGTTTATTTTAGTCGGAGTTTGAGTTCACAGTGTTTAAATGTGTGTGTCAACTACAAACACTGTGTGAACACTGTTATACTTCCAAATGTAGCAATGAGAGTGTAGAAAGCCACAAAATAAAATATTTATGTATTTCGTTTACAGGCGTACCTTTTGAATGCAGAAATTAGAAATATACTTTAGTCGGCCTGCGTATAGATCAAGCATATAAGGTTTAAATATGAAATATTTTGTCGGAAAAATGATCAGGATTTTCTTTGTGTTAGCGTGTTTGTGTATATGAGAGAGAGAGAGAGAGAGAGAGAGAGAGAGAGAAGGGGAAGAGGTATTTTTTTTATTTACTTACAGCATGCCCCATTACAAGTAACACTACATGCTTCAGTTTACATTCTTATCCTTTTACATACCCTTACATTTTTTTATCTAATTTTACAATGTATTAATATGTACAATAAAATGAATGGCTACTATGATTAGCATTATTCTTTGCCTGTTTAGAATTTTATTTGCGCTTGGTATCACTACTGCTTAATGTTGGTTGATTGCTAGTTTATATCTTAATCATTAACGTTCTATATTATATTGAGTGTGACATACTAGTTTTGTAACAATTGTATATGTACTATTTATAAGAAATGTTGTTGACTTTTCCACCTATTTACATCGTAGTTTCCACAGTTTTACACTTAAACCAAGCATGAACTATATATCTGTCTATTTACATATCTGTAAATTAATTGATTTTGCGAATTTTACAAAGGCTTTCAGGTGTTTACTCATTAGTTGATCAGTGGTTACAGGCCAGGTACTTCCAGTTTTCATTATCTCGTTTTCTAATTCCTTTCTTTGCTTTGTTACATTAATACAAGCATATATAACGTGGTTTACTGATTGTGCTCCTTCCTTACATGTGCAGAACGGGTTGTCCAGTAATTTGAACCGATGTAAGTACGATCGTAAACTTCCATGCCCTGTTATAGTGCTTTCACGTTCGCCAGAGGTTTCAAGGCCACAACTTCTCACGTCTAATATGCCCCCACTGATAGCAGTCAACAGTATTCCCCTTTGCGCAGAGGAGCTGCGCTGTCGCACACACTCATACGACACCAAGGGGGAACTCCCTACTGGCTTGTCATGTGACTGGCATTGGAGGGGTATGATGTCATATGAGCACGGTAAGTGGGGGTATCATAGCCGTGCTACGTTTGGCCTTGAAACCTCTGGCGAATGTGAAAGGACTATAGTATGTATGTGTGTGATAGAGGTAGAGATACAGTAGAACAAAAGTCACTTGACATGTGGATCCATTTGTCTCTGTAGAAGATTGAAAACAACAACAGATGGCATAATATACAGTGTATAGAAAACAAATTGTAGAAAACTTGTAGATCAACTATCCCGGACTGCTACCACTCTGAACTGATAGAGTCAATAGAAAGAATAGCTCCTACAGGTACGATGCTTAGGAAATAAGTATTAACTTATATATAAAGTAAAGTATAAAGTAAGGAATATTGTAGCAATCGACTTTTGTTTAAACTTTAAAACTTTAATAACAAATGTAGCGAAGCAGGCTTAAACAGCAATTAATTAACAGACTAGAATGCAAAAGCTTCACTGGTCATGTCTAAACTGAAAGGTGGGCCTGGTCGTTAAATCTAGAGAAATAAATGTAGTTATAAGAAAACTAAAATACAATAAATAATCGTAAGAACGGAACTAAATCAAAAGGTGGTGGGCGTCAACCATAACTTTAACTTAGAAAAGAAAACTATAAATCAAAAGAGAGCTCACCAGAAAATCGGAGCTGAAGGCTCTAACTAAATTATAAGTGCATAGCTGCGTAAATAGGCTTGAGAGTGGAGCCGACTAGAGACTGATGTATATCGCAGCACTTACTTGGAGGGACTGACGCTCTGGTAATGTAAACACCGGAGATGTCGCGAGAATAACAACGCATACTATTAGAACGCGGCCCTGCGATAATAGGTCTTGAGAGAATAACGGAAAACAAAACAGTAACGATGCACGAAACAAACGGAAACAAACATTGGTACGCGAACATAAGTCGAGATGGAAAGACCAAGGCTTGGTAAGTACCTCAATAAAAAACAATTTAAATGAATGACAGAAATAACATTGTGCCGTATACAGTGGACACGGCACAATAATCAAATAGCCCTAAGATGACATCACGCCTCTGAACACCGAATTTGGGTTGAGAAATGAACTTACGTTAATGAATTTTAGGTACCAGTTCCGGTATTTTGACCTCAGAAGTTTACAAAATATGTTTTAATGCTGCTGGTATTTATGTTTGAGCGTTTTCATTATTGCGATCATTTTATGAAGTTTATTCACTAGCTGTAATTTCAAGGGTCTCGATGGTACGGTGAGTCCATTTTATGAGGAAACCTCGCATCACTGCCGCATTGCCGCAGTGCAGTGTATTACCGAAGCGGAATTACAGAAAGTGGCAAAGAATTTGTTTAAACGATGTGAGGCATGTCTTACTGCTGACGGGGGTCATTTTCAACAGTATCTCAAATAAATGGTGAGTAATAAGCCTCTACATGTAGGCCTATGTTATGTTAAAAGTCTTGATTTGCCGGTAGTAACGGAACACGGTCCCCGCCGGTGCAAGCACAACAGCGGGGAAAGTGTGAGCAGGGGCAACGCTGTTAAAAAGTTTCCGCATAAAATGGATTCCCAACTGAAGTTCGATTAGGTCTACTAGACTTACAATTCTCTGATTCTTTAACTTTTTCACTGCTACTGGTGTATGAACTCTGCATCTAAAAATAGCGGAAATATAAGAATAAAAACCATTATTTTATGTAAAATAAAATGACGATTTTCCCCTCATGCTATGCCTAATATCTATGGATACCAGCTCGTCTATTAATATTGTCCTCATTATTTCACTGATAATTTCACTTAATGATTACTTCTAAAAATTATACAAATATCTGAAAGAGTTAACATTACTTAACAATTGGTTATTTCGCAATAAATACTTAAGGAATCCATGTTCAGATTCTCATAATCATCGCTGTCATATCAGATCTTCATCTCCTGAGCTTACACTCTCATCAGTGACTATATAAGCTTTACATTAGATTAAGACTTACGTAGGATGAAGGATGATGAATGGACTGTATAAATGGCATAGAGCCATCAGCTGATAAAAATAATAAATAAATTACCGTTACTCAAACATAGGACAAAGTGCGTTCTGTAGAGTAGGATTACTTCCACAAACTATCTGGGTTTTTACGTATATACGTTAGGAGCGAGTCTCACCGTTCCTAGAGCTCCTGCCTAGGGGAGGTAGCTGCACCCTGATTGGCTCAGCTCTCCTATCCCACTCCACGTGTTGTCTGTCTCTCTCGCTGCGGCATTATCCCTCCACTCAACTATTATAGTATTTTCTACGACTGGCGACATGCTGCATGATATTCACTCTGTGCTCAACAGCAGCTCACTGATCTTACGCGCAGCGAATCCGCGCAAGACGTAACGAGAAGCTCACTGGCTGGGTTAGTCTTCAAGGCCAGAGACTTTGTGGGAGTAATCCTACTCTACAACCTTTATACACTACAGGTCAATAAACTGTAAACTACGGTACAGGGTGTGTCTAAATTCCCTTTACTGACTTTGAGGACTTGTAGTGAGGACCAAAACGGTTAGGTTTAGCAAAGGAACTCAACTCCGGAAACGCACAGTTTTCCCGCAATTCCCGTGTGGGGTGATGGAAACCCGCGTGTTTCGCGTCCCCTTGGGTTTCAGCAACGATATGGTCTGAACTTTTGAGCATTGTTCCTTGATGGATGTGTGATTGGGCCGCACCTTCTTCCACCAAAGTCACGGGTGTTGCACACTATTCCTTGAAGGCGTACTACATGGGCTCTCGGACGATGTGCCACTGCATATGTGTGTCAAAACATGTGGTTTCGGCACAATGGCGCACCACCTCATATTTCACTTGCGGTCCTAGATCATATCTACCAACGATTTGGGCAAAAGGGGATAGGTCGTTGTGGGCCGATTGTTTGGCATGCAAGTTCTTCCGACTTGACCCTGCTAGACTACTATCTGTGAGGTCATATGAAAAAATCCTGATTTACGAGACCCCTGTGGCGTCGGAGGAAGATCTACTGGCGAGGGTTAAGGCTACGACGGATGTTGGAGGACTAGGGATTTATGATTGTATGTACCAGAACATGGTACGGAGGTACCGTATTTGTGTTGACGTCGGTGGTCGTCATATCGGCTCTTTTTGTAAGTGGACCCGGACGACAAGCAGCAGAAGTTGGAGAGAGCAACGTGTGTTCTGGTGGTATTTTGCGTGTAGTCGGAAAACGGTACGTTTCTGGACATGAGTTCCTATGAAAAACTTAACCGTCCTGGTCCCAATATAAGTCTTCAAAGTCTGTAAAGGGAATTTAGACGCACCCTAGATAATCGTGTATATACAAAATGTCTGGTAACCCTAACCATGACCTAAATAATCAATGGGAAGTGAAGAGGATCGGATTGAAGTAACAGAGTGCTCGCTGAACGATAACTGAACATGAAGTGTATTTTTAATGGAGCTTTCTTTACCACTACTAGTTATGAGATGACTTATAACTAGAATCCTGTGTTATTGGCAAATTAGAATGTATTCATGTACTCAAGTCATCTGACATTGTTTGTTTTATTTTTTCAAAATTCACATTCACAACCACCCGAATCCGGGTTACATCTAGCATTTTCCGTTCCCTTGTTTTTGCAGTGTCTCATGCAGTCGGGGGTTGGTTTGGTAATCCCAGGGTTAGAAAAGCAGACATTATCATATTCAATTCCTGTAACAAATAAATCAAAGATAACTTAATTTTATATTTTAGAACATATTGCCCCACAGTGTTATTGTGTTATTAAATAGACTTTGGACATATAATGGATAACGGTTAACTGCAGAAGTTAACTGTTATTTGGAAACAAAGATAATGGAATATAACATGCAATAATCAGGACTTTTATGTCGATTAACCACAGTTATTTGTCGGTAATTCTCAATCTTTTGATCTGGCTTCTGTATGCTTTTCTGTGTATCAAGGTCCTCTCTATGTGACTATTATTTATGGGGAAACTTGAAAAATAAAGTGTACAGATCAATTTCCCATACATTAGAAGAACTTAATGACAATATCACAAGAGATATTAACTCTATCTCGGAAGCTGAACTTATGCGCGTGAAAGAAAATTTCCTGAAAGATGCCAGTGTTACGCGTATGTGGATGCAAGAGGAGGACATTTCCTATACCTCTTGTGATGAGGTACGTGGTTATTTTCATTGTAATGCCAACTTTAAATGTGATAACCTGAATCATTACAGCGTTAGCGGCTTCATTTGCATAGATATTTCACTCGATCGGACGGGAGTTAAAGCTGTGGCCGCCGCGACTCAGAAACTAGCATGATTGGCCATATCTTGCGTGAAACGCACTGTAGATAATGCCTATGTGAAAAATTATTTTTACAATTAACAAAACTATCCATTTAATCCATGCAGTACAGAGGATATATTATTTTTTTACGCATAATATTGAGCTGGTTCGTAGACTTGAAGTACAATTTTCATCTATTTCTATTAAACTAATGGGGGTTAACTAAAGTTCTTATATGCGTTTCTACGCAAGGTGTTCCAAGCGGTTACTTGGGCTGTAGCTTGGCCTCCAATGGCAGCCATGTAATTGATCCTTTCCGTACGATGCTGCCTACAGCTTTATGCGCGTACTTTTTAGTCCCCGAGCAAACTACAGTATATTCCTTTTTCAGTACCACATGACCCAACGACTCCCTACTCACTAGCGTTGGAGCAGACGACTCTCGTGAATAAGTTCCATTTCATAGCGTCATTTTCGGTTAATTTTTTGTGAATAACTCAGCGAGTTTACTTATATTTACAATATTCCTACAGGAAATAAATGGTGCAAAATTTGTTGCACAAACTTTCTCGCATATGCGTGTTAAAGGCTAGCACAGAAAAAAGTAAATTATAGAGACAATTAAATTTTATTTATTATATTTTCATAAAACTAAAAAGTATCTAGAACAGAAAGCATGGGGGTCGCTCTATATGTTCAATGCTTTTACCGTGAAATGATAATAGCAATAATAATAATAATAACAATAATAGCAATAATAATTTGGGGTGTGCATGGTTTCCACAATCTCAAAGGCCAAATTGCAATACATTGAGATATAGCCGAACAATAGAAGCAAATGCTACACGAATGAGTTATTACAAGAGTTTACTGGTAAATTTCGGTGGCCACGAAATTTGATTTGAACCCAGGACCTCTTCCCAATTACCCTATACCACCTCGCTCTAATTGACTTTGGTGTGTTCATTACGGCTGTGGTAAATTGACTACATTTCACAACAATATCTAGAGTATAGTATTCTTGTTACTATGGGCAACAAAAGAATATTCATACTTTAATCAAAATGTTTGTTCTGAAATTCGCATTTAAGTCATGTTATTAAGTGCCAGTATGGTACTTTATGAGATTGTGTGGGGGACGAAAAATGTCTGTCCGTCTGTCCGTCCGTCCGTCCGTGTGTCTGTACGCGCTCTAACTCAAATACGCTTTATCGAATTTTAATAAAACTTGGTATACGCGTTTATAATGTCCATGGGAAGAACCCTATTGAAATTGGACCAAATCGGTTCACCGGTACCGGAGTAAAACCCAACTTAGTGTATATTTTAAAGGCGCCATAACTCACATACGCTTTATCGGATTTTCATGAAACTTGGAATACCTATTTATAATGTCCATCGGAAGATGTCTATTGATATTGGACCAGATCGGTTGGGCGGTACCGGAATAATGCCCAATTTAGTGCCTTTTTAAGGTAATATATCACAAAGGCGTGGATAACTCAAATACGCTTTATCGGATTTTCTTGAAACTTGGTATACGAATTTATGACGTTCTTGGGTACAAGCCTGTTGAATTGGGGCCAAATCGGTTGACCGGTACCGAAGTAACGAGTATATCAATATTAATTTTGTAATCAATATTCTTTCAAGGCCCACAATGTATTAAAAAAACTTAACAAATTGCCAATCGTTTATTCATATTGTTAGCAACCTTGATTGATTTGTTTCTTCATAACGATGTCAGTGTGGCTAAATAATAATTTAAATAAACGATTTATAACAACTAGCCGTTGAATATAGATATTATAATGTGTATTCTATGGTTATGTAGACTACCGATATTTACATTAGGCTATATTTTACTGTGAGTATTTTTCTTATCGTTCCTGTGCACCAATATACCTAATGTAATTCCTGACAGATAGATTTCATATGCTTATTATTCATTCATAACCTTTAAGGCTGCTTTAAATTGAAACAGAGATATCAGCGAATCGTAGGTCTATTGCATCATTATTATTATTGCCGGCACATTTTGTTTTTGGAGTTAACTCGGACATCTATTACAAAAATAACTTTTATGCATGGGCCTATCATAATTGCGTGTATCACTGATTAAAAAAAAACATACTGGCACTTGGTTATATCAGTTTACCTGATTTTATTTCGTTTTCATCTTGATACCTATTAATTTTATAAAGAAATGTGTTTAACAAAAAATGTTCTTTTTAATTTTCTCTACAAGTTGACTGTACTAAGTTTCCATGTATCGCCCAATGTAATGGAAATAGCCTAGAAAAATTGAAAATGGATACGAGTAAAGTAACCTCTAAGTCATTTTTGCAAAACAACGGATATAGCCATTTTGATAGTCATAAATAAGAGTTTCCAATTTTAAATTTTTATTAAAATCGTTAGAGTCAATTTTCCAAATCAAAATGTTGCAACAAACTTTCATGAAAAGTCCCCTTAATATTGCAGTTATAAAACTCAATTTCTGGGTGGTTCAATAAAACTTCGAAAAGTCCTTAATGCAAAAAATGAAGTAAATACTATGAACCGTTTACCCGCTGTACTTGTTCACAGACGGACAAACGGACAGACGGGCAGACGTAATTCCAAAAACATTTTTTTTTCGGTTTCTAGGCATCGTGAAACATGCTTTCCCGGTGTTATCTCGATTTCCATTTTTTGTATGCGAGAAAGTAAAAGGTGTTTATATGTGAATTTTACGAGTTTTGAAGAAAAATATTTGATCAAATTTAGCCATTTTTCGTACTTATAAAAATGAAACATCACGCCCAAACACCAGCTATGTAAAACCCACTAATGGTAATTAGACAAAATAAGAAAATCTAAATGAAGGGAGAGACCAAGGCCAGGAGGTGGAACTTTCCCCGATCAATTCACTTCTCCCAGAAAACAATCATCCTGCTTATCCAATTGGGAGTCAATAATTCTAAATACCTGGAAAGCCACACTGTATCAATATTATGTATTTATTTTTTAGAGGTAGAGGTGTAGAGGTAGTGTTCCCGCCTCTAGATCCGATGATCGCGGGATCAAACCCGGCCGCGGTCGATGGATTTTTCAGGACGTAAAATTCCTGGGCACGGGAAGGCCTTTAAGCTGTGAGAACCGTGACGTTGATTTACGGCAAGTAAAATAACTTAGGTGTGTAGATGTAGATGTAGTTATCTCGTTCTGTAGATCCTGTGTTGAGAGGGACTCAAGGATATAGAACACGTCAGATTACAATATACAAGCAAGTAATAAATAATGATATATAATATACTACACTATAAACTTATTCCAACTGGAAATACTCATCCATATTGTAGAAGGTGTGAGTCATTAAAAATTTCTTGAGAGATCCTTTGAAGGATTTGCTTTTTCTTTGAATACATAATAATTTAATGTTGTTTGGAAGCTTATTGTATATCTGTATTGCGGAGTAATAAGCGCCTTTCTGAAAAAGTTTTAATGCATTAACCGGTCTATGTAAATCATTCCTGTTTCTAGTAATATGTTCATGAACACTGCTATTAGTTTGGAATCTCTCAATATTATCTACCATATAACACATAACAGAGTATATATACTCCCCTGTGAGAGTGAGGACTTTTAAATTTTCAAAGAGCGGTTTGCATGATTCTCTCCTTTTCTTTCCACACATTATTCTAATTGCTTGCTTTTGTAGCTTAAATATATTATCCCTATGGGTCGAGTTACCCCAGAATATGATTCCATACTTCATTATCGAGTGAAAATTTGCAAAATACACCATGCGTAAGGCATCCTGTTTTAAAACCTGATTCAGGACTCTTAAGGTAAAGCATGCTGAACTTAGTTTTGGAATTATCATTTCAATATGTGACTTCCAGTCGAGATGTTGATCAATTTGTAATCCTAAAAATTTAATATTACTAATTTCTTCTATGCTTTGTGTTTGGTAATTAATTACAAGGTTTTGGGTACATCTTTGTTTTGTTCTGAATTGAATAAAATGGGTTTTTTCGATATTAAGCGTCATTTTATTGGCTTGGAACCATATATTTAATTCGTGAAAAGCCTTTGTAGCTACTCTTGCCAGTTGTTCCTGGGATTTTCCTGTTACAAAAACACTAGTGTCATCCGCGAAAAGCAATACCTTTGTGTCGTCACTTAAGTTATGTTATGTGGCAAGTCATTGATGAAAATTAAAAATAGCAAAGGTCCTAGTATTGATCCCTGTGGTACTCCACTTCTAACTACTCCTAGATTAGATTTGTTTCCATTTATTACCACATTTTGAGTTCTTTCAGACAGGTATGATTTGAACCAATTCAGTGTTAAATTATCTATTCCATAATGTTCCAATTTTTCAATTAATAGTTCATGATTTATACAGTCGAAAGCTTTAGCTAAGTCGCAGAAAATTCCTAACGTATATTTCTTTTTATCTAGCGCATCCAGTATTTCTGTGGTGAGTTTAAATGTAGCATTTTCAGTAGACATGCCACTTCTAAAACCAAATTGTGATGGTGTAAGAATATTATTCAAATTAAGATAGTAAACTATGCGGTTATATACAACTTTTTCGAATACTTTTGAAAATGAAGTTAAGAGCGATATAGGCCTGTAATTTGATGGTAAATTTTTGTCTCCTTTTTTAAACAGGGGCTTGACAATTGCATGTTTCATTCTTTCAGGAAATATTCCAGTTTCTAGTGAACAGTTAAATATATGGCTAAGGGGTTTACTAAGTTCAGAACAGCAACTTTTTAATAGCTTATTACTTATGTCATCCCATCCAGATGAGCTTTTACTTTTAAGCAATTTTATTATATTTTCAATTTCTACAGAGGAAGTCAGTGTGATTTCAAATTTATGGTTACAAATTGTAGATTTTGTCAGAAGGTCTATTGCCTTGACACTGGTATTGTTAGTGGGAACACAATTCTCTGCAATATTTATGAAGTGGTTATTAAATGCATTTGTAATATCTGATAGATTGTCTAGTTTCTTATTTTTGTATATTAATGACGTACAATCACTTTTTTCCTTTGCTTTCCCTGTTTCATTTTTTACTATATTCCATATAGTCTTAACTTTGTTGTTTGATTTATTAATTATTTGTGAAAAATACCTGCTCTTTGCTTCTTTAATAACCTTTTTAAGCACATTGCAATATCTTTTATAATACACTTTCTGAGTTTGATTGTTACTGGTTCTGTATTGTAAATAGAGCTCTCTTTTTTTAGCACATGATATTTTAATACCAGGTAAAAGCCTAAATTGGCGCTTAGACTTAGAGGGTTGAGAGGCGATGAGCTTACCACCTGTCCCTCTGCCCTCTCTCGGAAAATAAGTGTAACAGAATTCATATCGGTAACAGAAACCTCCACTTTGAGGCCCTTCACCCCAGGGGATATAGGGCACAAGATACAGATACAGATTGTGTATTACGTGGGTTAGTTGTTTATTGTGCCACCTGCAAGGCCTAGTCGTCATCGTCAGATGGTAGTCCTACTAATACGAGGGATGTAATCCCACGGAGTTTAAATTTCTAGTTTTCTTTGTTGAGTTTAGTTACAATTAACGCAATTATTATTAGGGTTTTAAAGGAACTACAGTCTGATAATTTACAAGGTGACCAACCTCGTGGTGATTAGAGCCTGTGAATGCTAATGATGAAGTTCTGGTTTCTTTCATAGATAGGCTTCCATATTCATAAATAACCCCATCATTGTCTCAAGAAATGTGGGGATTGATAAGAATTTAAACAAATAAAATGAATGGACGAAGGAACGATATAGATGAAAGAGAAGAGATCAATCCTGGACAAATTCTTCGTAGGAAAACAAGCTGGATAGGTCACATTTTGAGAAGAAATTGTCTGCTGCATAACGCCAACGAGAAAAGTAGAGGGAATTTCGGGTTTTGGAAGAAGAAGAATGCATCTGCTACACTACTTATTAGAGAAAAGAATATAATGGATACTGGAAGAAGAAACCAAAAATAGGGGGAGATGCAAAGCGAAATTTCAAGACTAACTCCAAGGACCTGCCCATAGAGTTAATAGTAACAATAATAATAATAATAATAATAATAATAATAATAATAATAATAATAATAATAATAATAATAATGATAATAAAAATATTTATAATAAGTCAAATACCCTAAATTTCAACACAAAAATTCCCGATTAGATCATTCAGGGTTTTCTTTAGACTTTCCTTTTAGAGGAGGCCTGAAAGCCGAACTCTGCCGGAGTATAATAATAAGTAAATAAATCACTGTAAATTAAGAATCATATTTCAGTTAACATTGAATAACTTCTTCAGAAGTTTGTGAACGAATATTGAATTAGTAAAAAATTTAATAAATGTCAGCCTTCAAAACTGGGCCAGTATTATTGAATTTCACATGTGGTTCCTGTTAATCAGAGGTTTTTTATGACATTGTTTTTATACCATAGTGTAAACGTGAAAACCCTTTTATCTCTGCGCAAGTCCTTAAAATGAAACTACACATCTGCCGAATCAGTCCGGGAAATTATGAAACCTAACATTTTGGAAGATTTTTAAATGAGTTATAATCTGTTTCTTAATGTATTCCCAGGATATAAGAAATAACTGAGCGATTTTATAAATGTGTCATGTACCCTAGATCAATACATATAATTTTAACAGCCACTAGAAATATTGCCAGTCCTTAACAAAGATAATGATATATTGAAAGCATAGATTACTTACTTTTCCATTCTGCCATGGTGCCACCCTAAAACAAGAGCATGCATATTTTAATTAGTTTGTAATATTGTATAAATAACGAAAACTGCTTTATTCATTATAATCAAAGATAATATCACTTTTTAATTCCACCTTGATAACTCTTTCACTCATATAATGCCAATATTATAAGCTATAAGCCAATGGGTCCTAAAGCTACATTTATAGCTGAAGTGAACTAGATAATAAATACACTAAATATTGTGATATCAGAAGTAATGACCAGGCTTTAAAACTTAGTGCCCGATCGAATATGTTAACAGCAACCGTACCGTACAGACTTTGCTCGGCGTATGCCCTAGCTACCATATGCTAGTTCACGTGATAGTAAACACACCGAAATACAGATATAGGAAGACCACAAAATAACTTCTCATTATCTAAACTCACATTACAAGCATGCAAAACGATACTTTCTCCTGTTTGTGTATAATAGTCCCTCCCAAATGTTTCAATATATGCTTGCGTTTTAGAACACTTTACTTTCGGCATGCCGAACACGTATAAACACGCACAATGACAAGGTACACTGTTGACCAATTTGAGAGGCACCGTACCACAAGCGCATTCACTTCTCAGTACTGCTATCAGCTACTGTCTTATCAGCCTACGCAATCAACCCCCACCCCCTATACTCAGGTTGTTGGTAACCGGAATCAACTCCCTCTGTGTGTTCGGGCACTAAGTTTTAAAGCCTGGTAATGACACAAAGGTATATAGTTCATAGTAATGAAGTCCACCTAGCGAAAGAAAATGCTTGTTATATTCATGACTGGAAGATGCATTACTGTATACTATTTTCACTTTAAGTTCAAAGTAGATGTAAACAAACTCTAAAGTACCACTCCGCCGAGCATGTGACAAACCATGTGGAGTTTTACCCGCCACGGAATGAGGATTTGTGTGTATTCCAGTGTTCTCAATAGTACTTTTAAAATATTTTTTATGACATGCACCATTGTTGAAAA
This sequence comes from Ectobius pallidus, assembly GCA_964059195.1. NCBI lineage: Eukaryota > Metazoa > Arthropoda > Insecta > Blattodea > Ectobiidae > Ectobius > Ectobius pallidus. Next base: position 100,336,493 of record CAXKWD010000004.1, read on the forward strand.
ATGTGATATTTATTTTGAAAAGATCGATACATCTGTACAAAATTAGGCTTAATATTAGTATTTAAGAAAGTCATAAACAGTTAACAAGAAGATATTAACGAGTTTAAAAATTACTCTCAGTTTGCAATGTTGGCTGCCCACTTCAGAGGCGTTTCCTTGTTGAATTCATTAATTTCTGTTTGTAACCGCCCCAATCCTATCAGAGCTGTAAGTTACATTTAACTTTTGACGAAATTTCTAGCACACGACTTTCTTGTCCTCACGTACGTGTTGTAAAACCGATATAAATAAATAAATGAACGTATATTCAGCAGGTCTTACCAAGTTATTGGGAAGGGACTGTGGCAAGTTCATTCCAAGATGGCGTACTTGAGCATTCACACAGCTGTCGTAAACGCCTACAATTTACATCTGTTGTAACGGTTTAATTAGTTCACTTAGTTATTATGCGTCATGAAAACCTGATCAAATTAATTTTGTTTCATATACAGATCTGCTTCAGAAACGTGTTTTTAAATTTCTCTGCACGAAAATAGCTACAAAAAGGTACGGTTTGAACCGAACTATTTTATTAAGAGCAAGAGTATGCATACAACGCAGCAAAAGTTACAGTTCGTCCACCAGCCAATGAGGCGCTACCTTGTCACGTGGCTTTGTTTACATCTACTTTGAACTTAAAGTGAAATTAGTATAGTATCATTGTCAGAGGCGCCAACTTTTGAAAAACATTGGGTGGGCTCAAAAACTTAAAAAAAAATTATTATAGAATTGTATTAGAAACGATTTCAGTGTTAATTAATAACAATCATTTATACTTAGTAATTCAACTGTCAAAAAATAGATCGTGTAGCCTAATTAACGGAAATCCTTTAAAGTTTATAGTCGTATATATATTTCTTTTATCTTAGATAACTATTAAAATAAAGTAAAACATAGACTCACCATTATGTACTACGGCGTGTTGCAAACGTGTTTCTCCTGACTGCACTTCTGCCTATAAATTCGTCACAAGCGTCATCAAGATCCAACTTTTCTGTGCTATCCTTATGTATGCTTAGAAGAGCAATGTGGTTCAACCTTTTCTGGGACATTGTTGAACGCAAAAATGTCTTTAGTCTCTTCAATGCGGAAAAAGATCTTTCGGCGGTGGCTGTGGAAACTGGCATTGTCAGAGTAAGACGTATAAATTTAATAAATTCCGGAACAATTTCGCTGACAACATTGGACTTCAGAAATGTTACCACATCATTAAAATTACTCAATTCTGCACCCACCATTGCTGCACTGTCAACCACCACATTCCTCTGCGAACGTAATACTTCATAGTCACAAATGTCATCGTTGAAAACGCACTTGACGTCGTCTTCTTTCCCGAGAACAAAATTTTCAATTTTATTTAGAATTTCACTTTCCTGGAAGCGCTCTTTAAGTGATACATTCACACAATCCACAAGTTCGTAAAATTTACACTCAAAATACTTTCTTACATCAGTAAATTCGTATTGTGTATGATGACGATCATCTAGGCGACGAGACACCTTCCTCTGTTTGGGGGCCCTTGGTTCTGACAGGTCCAGCTCACATGCTTTTTTCGTCGTTTTTTCCCAGAACACGTCAAAGTTATTACGAATTCCCTGGAATATTTGTATCAAATCCTGAATGAGACCGTTTGCTTTATGAAAGTTAAGGTTTAGAATTAGAATTAGAATTAGAATTGTTTTATTTTACCTGGTGGAATTAAGGCCATTAGGCCTTCTCTTCCATTCAACCATTCAACCAGGTTTACACTTTGTAGTTTTACATTCATTGCATCCATGGGGGTAAAAATGAGTGTCAACATATTTAAATAAGCAAAATGTTCAAATGACTCGAGCAGTGATAAGTAACCAGCGGCTTTAGTACCAGCGTCACCTTTATCGTTTTCAGAGAAATCCGAAAGGAATGAAAGAACATGCTGGTAGTTGTCAATCAGAGATTTTAAACTGAGGGCCCTTACAGTGAATCGCGTTGGGCAAAAGGGCCTTAAATTATGTTCTGAATCTAATGTGTTGGTATCTCTTATAGCATTAAACCAGTTCACCCTTTTCGGAGACTCCCTTATCATATTGATCAAATCTTTAGTAATATTTAACACATTTCTGCAAGTTGTAATGTGCCGCACACTGTCTTGTGCTACTAAATTTAATGAGTGCATGAAACAGTGTAAATATCTTGCTTTCTCATTAACTTGTGAAATCCTTGCCTGGACCCCCTTGTATTTTCCGCTTACATTCGCAGCACCATCATAGCACTGTCCGCGGCAATTCTGGATATTTAACCCTAATCTTATTAAAACGTCACTGACAATATTGAAGAGACTGGCTGCATCTGTTGCTGACGTTTCGTAGAACCCAATGAAATGCTCTTGTGTCTCAAGTTCCTTAGAAACAACGCGCAAACATATTGACACCTGTTCTTTCTTTGCCGCATCAGTAGTTTCATCCATAAGCAGGCCATAATAACCCGCATCTTGAATTTCACTCGCCATTGTACGAAGAAGTTCCATTGCCATGATTTCAAGCATTTCGTTTACTGCTTCGTGTGACACCCACTTAAATGATTCTCAATATACCGCCTAAGTTCCGGCGAATCTTCACATCTCAGTTTCAGAAGCTGGTAAAAATTACTTGTTTTGTCTGTATGCCCCCTGATTGCCACTCCCTGCTTTGCTAAGTATAACAATGACGAAAATAATTTATATAAAGCTATTCGGGAATTTTTAAGATCTTGCAACTTTGAAAGATTCAGACTAGATGCAACATTCACTCCACTCTGCACTGCCATAACTTTGGTACACGATTCTTTGTGACACTGTGAGGTTTCGTGGGAACTAAATTTTCTTAAAGCATGCTTCCAGTTGGAAAAGCCAGAAGAAATAAAACGAGGGTCCTCTTTGCTGGAAAAACTTAGAGTTTTTTTATCATGTGCTTCCTTGCATACTTTACACAATACTACCTTTTTGTTTTCTTCATACAAAATCCACGGATGCTTACTTTGCCACGAATTTTGAAAAGTTCTACCTGTAGCAGCACTTTTTGTTTCACTTTCACTTGTTCGTATATTATCACAAACTCCCGAATTATTCGACAAGCTTGGTTTATCAGTGATAGATTTCCGAACCGAATTTTTATAAACAATATCCGGGTACTGATCGTGGGTATTTTCTATCCGCGGTCGTTTGATCAGAAATTTATCCATGATCGATACACGTAAAAAGAACAACAGACACTAGAACAATGTTCACGTCTTCTGAAATTAGTTTCAACTGATTCCTCCCGGGGCTGTGAACAGTGTTGCCACTGAGATCTGACTGTCTGAATTTTTGGGGATTTTGTATATAAGTCGAAGTGTCGTTAAAGATGATTTTGCCATGTTATAATAGACAATTTCCACCCTTAAGATGCAATAATCGAAAGGAGGAAATGTTGCTTCAGAAAACAGACGGCTGTGAGTTAATTTATGGGCTGAAACATGAGAAAACTAACACCATGCTTTCGTTTTCAAAAGGAAAGAGAACATTTTAAAGCACTTAACCACTACTTGGGTGGCACCAGATTCTGTAACATGGACTAAATAAAATTGTCCCTGTTGCAACCTAAACTGTCAACTTAAAACATCACAGATACGACTCTCCCCTCATTCTCCCATTTACTTAAAGACAGCCCTCTGGACCCACTGTCTCATTAACTAGAAACTGACCAGAACTAGAAGCTCCTGCTTTGAGACAAGAGATCATGTTACGCTTGAAGGAATAGCTCGATTTTCCTTTTTCACTTATTCAACAACGAAACCACCTATTTCTGGTAGTAGTAGTAGTATTGATGATGATGATGATGATGATGATAATAATAATAATAATAATATTAATAGAAAATTATGAAAATAATACTCGGGAAATTATTGGGTGGGCTCGAGCCCCATGGGCCCATATAAGTTGGCGCCACTGATCATTGTTATCTATAGTTTTATGAATGCATCGGTTCAACGTTTGTAGTTGTAGCCATCAGGTTTTTTTAATACTATTTATAAACATTTGACATAGAATCAAAGACCATTGACAATACAATGCCATATTGTAACGATTTTTCAACATTACAACCCCTCACACCTGAGAGGAGATAATGTAGTTTTTTTTTTTCAATTACATAAAATGAAACATTACTTAAAGTCAAACAGTTCCTAGGTTTTTAATTACTGAGTTCGACTCAAATGAGACTCCTGTAACACTTTTCAACGATGGTTTAGGTGTTTCCTTAATGTATTGGAATACTAAATCTTCAGTGTTTTGAAACATTTGTAAGGGTTTAAAGGTGGAAGATATGGCATAAGCCGACACATTAGCTGCATGTGTTAAAAAGAAACCATGCGTTATAAGGGCTGTATAATCTCTATCTTCTTCTTTAATAGTCCCCTTTCAAAATGTACATCCATAGGATCTTTTAGTATGCGAGTTTGATAGTGATCTCATTCTCTTTGTTTGGCCTTGAAGTAACATAATTTCGATGTTGGAATCCCACAATAGATGCTTTGAATGCTGCGCCCAAAAAAACTATATATAATACAAATTATAATAAACATCATTGTAATCACAATGGTTACTTCGAAAAATTGAAAAATGTTTTTGCGATCGAAAAATTTAAAAATGTGTTTCGAAGGGGCCATTATATTTATTATATATATGTATATGATATATATGCATATACTATATACACATTACTACATCAATTCTTAACAAAAATGGTTATTACACATTTGAGTGCAGGAATAACCACTTCCTTCTAAAAAAATATAAATAAAATAATAAAATATCTCAAAGTAGGCCTACGAAGATTTTGACAGTGCCTATTTATATTTCTAGGGATACCGAATAACAATACTTGTAAGAAATATATTGAGAATTGCCACACTGTCAAACACACTTTTATCTCCTGTGGAAAGACTTGCTGCGTTAGGATCAGAATAAGCTTATCTGGTTTGCAGTGGAAAGGATTTGTATTGTTCTGGAACGATATTATCTGAAGCTGTTGAAGTTCATGAAGTTTGTTCAGTATTTTGAAATCCTAACATTTAGTCAGTTTCATTCCTTTAGCTTAATTATTGTGGACTACATTGTCTTTGACTGAAGATGTCACGGCTAACTTGAAAGCGTTCATTACCCTAGCCATCTGCTTCACAATCCGTTCGCTTAAGCGAATACCAAGGCTGCACATTGGTAACGAAGGAGTACCTATGAGTGAGTATGACTCAACGCTTACTATGGCATAAACATCTGACAAACTAAAGGAAAAGCCATAGGTAGGATTCTTCATTTGTACCCTTTTTTAAAAGCTGGAAGAATCTCCGTAAGGAAAATGATACAGCTATTTAAACCTTAATTTTGCCAATTTTAACACATGCTTCACCTGCATGGGTAACCTGAAGTTATTCCATCCTGAAGCTATCACAACTAACACGAAATAAAGCCATGGTAGCGACTGGTAGTACCACCACTGTTCAAATTCGTGATGACCTTGAAGTGAGATATATAAAACAAGAAATAAAAGAACAAATATATAAATTCTATCTCATTCTTCAAATTAGCCCGAATCTACTTGTAAAACAACTGAGCAGTTATAGTGTAGAGCATATACCTAAATATGCCTTGTAATATGTACCTTTATTTACCCCTCCTGATATTTCAGGAGGTTCTATTACTGAATTCATTATAACCTTATGACTGTGTTGTAGGGACGAATAGTCCGATACTACTGTCTTATGGTTTTGAGGAATATAAAAATATGTTAGTTCTATTCCCCCCCCCAAAAGTCAGTTTTATTCCCCAAAACACAACACTGACCGACATAGGAGCTATGAGATGGTTTTGGTTCATCCAGAAACAATGCCAAGACGGGAACTTCCTCCAACAAGTTCTGCATAGGATCCAGCCTTGGTAGGGGTTTATCTTCATTCTTTGGAGTGGAATCAGGAAGGATTTTGGAAGGAAAACTGTCCTCCATGTACGTGTCAGTCGAATAGTCAGGTGTAAGTGTAAGTGCGAAGGTAATCGCAACCGATGCGACAATATGGGAGAATGGTGGGAAGGCGGTCATGCAGTTTTAGGCTAATTGATATTCACATTGAAAGTGACGATGATTATTTAAAAATTAGCCGTAAAAGTAAAAATTATTGCTTATTTGTACTGTGACTATGAAAATTTCTGAATTTCTTGAAAATTTTCCTTATTAAATTATTGATATAGGAACTTCTTATCTTTCGATTCCCACGCCTAACTATGCCTATAACATGAAGGAAATAGGAGTATTTTTTTAATTAATTGGGTATTTAATGTATTGATTGTAATATTATTGTTATCCAGCATCCCCAGATATGTAAATAAGCTCTGGCAAAATCTCCGTAGTTTGACTTATTTATTTTTATATTTGGAAACTATAAAACCAAACTTTTGAGAAAATGGTTAGACTTGCATAAAAAAGTGTAATGACTTTTTGTGTAGAATTGATATAGCAATGTTTCGTGTACACTTTTTTTTTGTAATCCGAATGGTTACTTAGAAAATTTGGGAAATATTTTTCGATGGCGCCCGGTTTGTTTAACGTGTACAACATTTAAATACACATTTTTGAAGGTGCCAACAACGAAGTTATTTTCTTTAAACCCAAACAAGGACGTTGAGACTACTACCACACTTGCATACTAAACGATCCAAACTGGGTTCGTTTTTTCACTTTGACAAGGGGCTAGTAGTAGTAGTAGAAGTCCATCAGGTCGGGTGCGACCCCTGGCGATCCAAACGGATTTACAAGGCAGTAAGGCTGCCAACCATGACTATTCGAAATGTCTTTTCCTGTTCCTAACACTCATATCCACTATCTTCATCCATCCAACCCGGTCCTTCACAGCACTTGGAATTTCTTCCCATCTTAGATTGGTGGCATTGCTAATCTCTGCGTGCCATCTTGTTCTTCTCCTACCCCTACCTCGCTTCCCGTCCACTATACCTAGCATAACATCTTTTTCCAAGGAGCTGTTTTTCCTCATTATATGTCCAAAATACATTAATTTATGCTAAGTTGCTGTTGCCATTTGTGACATGTCTGGTTTAATTTCCTTTATTTAGTTTATTTCCTTTTTTCTACCCATGATACATTTAGAAGTTTTCTCCAGACCCACATTTCAAAGGAATCAAGTCTTCTTTTCTCCTCCGATCTTAATGTCCAGCTTTCGCTAGCATATAGTACCACTGGAAATACCATCACTTCAATGAGCTTAACTTTTGTTCTTCTAGAGATGTCTGGATCTTTGAATATCTTTTCTAGTTTTTTCATAGCTGTTTTGCCTAGCACTATTCTCCTTTTAATTTCCTCTTTGCTATTACCCTCTAAAGTCACGGTTGTCCCAAGATAGTTAAATTTGTCCACAGTTGTTATTATTTCGCCACCTATATTGATGTAACTTTCAGTATTTGACAGTATTTTAGTCTTCTTGACATTTAGTTTAAGCCCTGCTTTGTCGCCTTCTGTCTTTACTTTTTTTATAAGCTCTTCCAGATCTTTTTCATTCTCGGCAAGGAGAGTTGTATCATCAGCGTATCTGATATTGTTTAATATTCCTCCACCCATCCTTATTCCTATGTTAGTTTCCTCAAGTTTTGCACTTCTCACTATGTACTCTGTATAGAGATTAAAAAGACCTGGTGACAATACACATCCTTGTCTTAGACCTTTCCCAATTGGGAACCAACTTGTTTCGCCGTCATGAGTCCTGACTTTTGCTTCTTTGGCTTCATACAGTCTCTTTATAAGTAATATGATATGTTCAGGTATTCCCATCTTTTTCATTACTTCCCTCATAAGGGTGTGGTTAATGCTATCAAACGCCTTGGCATAGACAATAAAACAAATATAGATATTTTTTTGATACTCTTGAACTTCTTCCAATAACCATCTTACGATTGCAATTAAATCTCTTGTGCCTCTGTTTTTCCTAAATCCTGCTTGTACTTCAGATATTTCTCTTTCCATGTAGTTCTCAAGTCTTTTATGAATGATTTTTAGCATTATTTTACTAGCATGTGAGATCAGGGCTATAGTTCGATTATTAGCACACTCACTACTGTCTCCTTTTTTTGGTAATGGGATGAATATTGTTTTTGCCCAGTCTTTAGGCCATTCTTTTTTCTTCCAGATCATGTTGCACAAGTATAATAGCTTTGTGGTTGCACTATTGTCAAAGTTTTTAATTAATTCAATGGGGATCATGTCGTCACCGGGTGATTTCCCATTCGCAATTTGCTTCAGAGCCCATTGTAATTCTTCCTCTATTATTTCCGGTTCCTCCTCATGATGTTGTTCAACGAATTGCGCTTTAATCGAGCTATCTTTTTCATATAATTCTTTGGAATATTCTTCCCATCTTTCAAGAATTTCTGTATTGGTTGTAATTAATTGTCCAAATTTATCTCTTACCTGTGAAACTCTACTTTTAAACTCTCCTGTCACTCTCCTAATTACTTGAAACATTTCTTTTGGTCTATTGTTGTGACTGGAATCTTCTATTAATTTACATTCATTGTTTATAAATGCATTTTTATCTCTCCTTGCTTTTTGCTGGAATATCCTATTTAATTCCTTAATTTGATCTTTGTCTCCTGCTATTTTTGCAACCCTTCTTCTTTCAGCTATCATAATCGTGTCTTCGCTCAGCCATCTTGTTTTGTTTACTGCTCTTTTCTTAGGTATGTGTTTATCTGCTTCTTCCAGTATCCCTTCCTTAAGTTTTTCCCAAAGGAGTTGTGGATTTTCTTCTTGACAATCTATCTCTTCTATCCTTTTGTTTACCGCCTCCATGTATGCTAATGGTATGTTTTTTAGGTCATATTTTTGCATTCTGATCTGTCCTTTTTTCATCATTTTTAGTTTTAGTTTTATTGTTGCCGCAAGTAATTCATGATCAGTACCGCAATCAGCTTCCTCTATTGTGCTAACATCCTGTACAGAACTTCTATATCTAATCATTCCTAGTATATAATCAATTTGGTTATGATGTATTCTGTTTGGTGATGTCCAGGTAAATAATTTTGCTTCTGGTTTCATGAACATGGTATTGGCCACAAATAAATTGTTCTCTGCACAGAATTCAACTAGTCTGACCCCCCTATTGTTCCTAATTCCTAAGCCAAAACCCCCTGTAATGCTTGTTGTTGATTCTTTCCCCACTTTTGCATTCCAGTCTCCTATTACATACAAAGCGTTCCTCTTGGGTATTAAATCTATTGCTTTTTGAACTTGTCCGTAAAATATTTCGAGCTCTGTGTCATTGGATTCTGAAGTTGGTGCATACACCTGTACTATTGATAGGTTCACAGGTGTTGTTTTAAAACTGATGCTCATAACTCTATCACTTATAGGTCTATATCCGCTTACTGCACTTTCCAAACCCTTTCTAATTATTATAGCCACTCCATTTTTCCTCTTGCTTTCATGACCTGAATAGTATATAACATGTTTATCAGAGTTGAAATGTCCCATTCCAGTCCATCTTATCTCACTCAAACCTAACACATCAATGTTGAATCTGTCCGTTTCTCTTTGCACCAATTGCGTTTTTCCTGTGTACATGCTTCTTACATTCCATGTAGCTATTTTGAAACCTTTTGTAATGTTTTTTATTGTACTCTTGGTGTTACAGGCTATGCTAAAATTGCTTCACTCATTACCCTTTCCTTTTTCATCCACACTTTCCAAATTCAGTTTCCCTTCTTCAGTGCAGAGGATATAACATTACACATCAAATTTCCAAATATGAAAGATCCTCTTCTATTCAGGTGCACTCCATCTATAGCGCGGTCTTTGTCACTCAGCCAACAATTTCCATCTACCATCACGCATTTTGTAACACTACACATCAAGTCTAGTTCCCTGTTGATCCCTGATATGAATTTCTCGCTCACATCTCGTCTCTGGAGTATACTGCTGAGAACTACTGAGCTTCAGGCACTTGTTTTTGGATGTATTGTACTAAATCCATTGTATCACCCATAATTTCTTGAGCTTGTATTCCTTTCCTAATATCATTTGTACCTACGTGTAGGACCACCACTTCCGGTTTGACCTCTTTCAATTTCATTGTCTTCTACTTTGTATTGTAATTCTGTGGTCCTTATACCTGGAAAACATCTCACATCATAGCCTTTATCTCTGCATATTTCACCTGAATATTTTAATAATGAGTCACCTATTACTAGTACTTTTTTGCTTTTTTCTGATTCTCTTTCTACCCTCTTTTTATCGTCTTGGCCTACTACTTTATCTGACTTTCCTTTGCCTGTATTCTCCTTGCATCCCTGTGTTACTTTGCCATCTTCATTGTAAGTGCCACTTAAAACTTCAAACCTGTGCCTGTTGTGTGTATTATGGTAACTGCCCCTATTGTAAGTGGGCCTAATGATTTCGGATGCTCGTCTTCCTTTGAGGTTATGATGTACAGTGAGTCCCACGCAAGAGTTGGCCAATGACGCGGGTTTCTGCGTCGCGGCGGCCACAGCTCCAACTCCCGAGCGATCGGGTGAAATATCTACGCAAATAATGCCGCGGTCGGTGTAATGATTCAGGTTCTCACATTTGCAGTTAAAATTACAATGAAAATAACCACGTACCTCATCACAAGAGATGTTGGAAATGTTCTCCCCGGGTATCCACACAATACTGGCACCTTTTTTAGGAAATTTTCTTTCACGCGCATAAGTTCAGCTTCCGATATAGAGTTAATTTCTCTTGTGATATTGTCTTTAAGTTCTTCTTGTGTATGGGAAATTGACCTATACACTTTATTTTTCAAGTTTCCCCATAAATAATATTTACATACTGTTAGAAGAACTTGATGACATTAGCACATAGGCCTATCACAAGAGAAAGTAACTCTGTCTCGGAAGCTGAACTTATGCGCGTGAAAGAAAATGTCCTAAAAAGGTGCCAGTATTGTCTGGATGCAAGAGGAGAACATTTCCATCATCTCTTGTGATGAGGTACGTGGTTATTTTCATTGTAATTTTAACTGTAAATGTGATAACCTGAATCATTACAACGACCGCGGCATTATTTGCGTAGATATTTCACCCGATCGCTCGGGAGTTGGAACTGTGCCAACCGCGACGCAGAAACCCGCGTCATTGGCCAACTCTTGCGTGGGACTCACTGTACTTCTATGTAGCCACTTTCCATCTGCGCCAGTTTCCCGCTGAGTTCTATATTTTGTTTCTTTAATTCATTTTTTTCACTCACAAGAGCTTCGATTTCCTCTCTCAATATTTTAATTATGGCGTCCGTTGTTTTCATTTCCTCTGCCATTACTTGTTTGGATTCATCTATGATACAACTGTAACAGCGCCATTCATCTTCTTCTTTAAGTTCGTTTATATTTACCTGTGCGCATTTCTCGTGTAACCATAATTGACACCTGTCACAATTTACGCCCTTTAGAACCTTTTTACCGCATACTTTGCAAAGGGTTGCACACTTTCCGTTATTTTTTTCTGTAACGTCTTTAACCTCATCTTCACTCGACGCCATCTTACGCACCTGTTCATTTAATGTACTCTCCTGAGAAGAAGAATTGTCTTCCTCTATATCTATAATTATGATTGAATTCTGCTTTTCTTAAGAACTTAAATTAGTTCTATACACTATATCTGGTCGAAATAGTGAAGGAATTATTCAATGAAACACAACAGTCAAAGGTGTTGCTATGCAGAATCAACAACTTTGTGATCTTGATGAGAATCAGTGTTTATTTTATTAATTTCACCACAATGCTTGCAGATAGATAAACATGAACATTAGTGTAAATTCTAAAGATTTAAGTGAGCAAGCTACTTTACTCTTTGACCACTTATCTCATAAATTCACAGAAGAAACTGATGAAAAGCTGAGAGCTTTTGTTGGATTGGTTTATGTTGATCCAAGGCCTCCAAGAATTACAAGGGACTACTAAAGTTAAATTTACTGATTCTTATAGAGGGAATAGCTGCACTATTCGGCCTTTAGCTTTTCCTTTAACAGCATTTTGTACAAAGTGATGATGCCATGTCAGTCGTTTTTCAAGAATCACACCAGGATATTTTACGTGTTTCTGGTATTGAATCACATTTCCAGCAATCGCCTCATGGAACCTATAGTAAAACATGTCTCTTAATTTTTTTCTTCACAACTTACTGAAATTCTCCGCTTGTGACACCACTCATCTACTTAATGTATATGTTTCTGAAACCTCGTACTGTATAGATATCTGTAGTTGTAGTGCAAAAACAGTGTCTTCAGCACATTGACCAATGTACAATTCAAGATTAGTTGGAATGTCTGCAACGTTTAGATTGTACAGCAATGGGCCAATCAAAGATCCTTGAGCAACACATGCACTGATAGAGTGTATTGTGATAGGAGTGACCCCTATTTTACTTGTAATGTTCTTTTTAGGTAGATTTCGAAGAAAAATCTACCTATTGCAATGGATACCATGTCACGATTTTCGAAAAATTCTTTCATATCTTTATGTTTCATGCTCCCCTAAGTACGAAACCACAGCCCGTCCAAAAAAATTTTTTTGTGATATATAGGCCTATATATATATATATACTCGTATATCTTTACACGATAGCGGCCGTAATTTTGAAGATATTTGAACCAAATTTTATTATGTTATTTCTAGGCCCAATAGTTCGGACAAGTTCGTTAATGGGCAAAATTGGCCCAAGGGGGTGGCAGGGGGAGGGGGTTTAAATTTTAAAACATTTATATCTCGGTCCCTATGAAGTATAGAGGGAAACTTTGTTTGAATAAATTAGAGTACTCCCTATGGAGTTCACAGTGACACCAACAATTCGGGGGTTTTTGGGGGTACGAGTGGGGGTGGGGGTGAGGGGATGGAAATTAGAAGTTTTTGAAACTACGTCTTGTGGGGCATCGTTGAAAAGCTCTTGATGAGTACTCTACAAATCAATAACTAGTTTCTTGATAGCTCTCATATGACGCGATATTTTAATGTTTGAAAATAATAACACTTAAAAGAATTAATATCATAATTTTGTCTTGTTTAGCGGCTTTGCTAATTTTATTCATTGCTGATCTTGCGCACGGCCTCCCAGAATATTATATCCTATTCGTGTTGTCAAAACAAATGATTGTAGGCTCTTCCTCTTTACCGAAGTCAGTTCTTATTACTGCGGGTTTGCCATGCCAAGGCTAAAAAAGAAGAGTGCTGCGCAGCGATAATAAATTAAACCAAAAGCACTTTGAAATCTACCTCAGCCTGTAGGCCAGCCTAAAGGGATTTTTAGTAAATATGATGTTAACAGTTTGATTAGGACTAGATATAGCATCTGGAAACCCATACTTAATTTATACACCAATCCAGTATGCCCAACTGAAGCACAGCTTTTGCGATATCAAGAAAACTAGGTGCAAATACATTTTCATTGAATCCCGTGTTTATGACTTCAACTAGTGGCAGTATTTAATGTGTATCAAGTTGCTGATCATTAGCATGTAGTTAACACCTCTCAGGATTGTGACATCGCCTAATTTTTTTCCTATGCTATGTAGTTTGTTATGCTATCACGTTTCGTGCTCTTGCTTCGAAACGGCTGATGCTTGTAAAGCTGATTACTGACATAAGATGAAAATGTGTAGGCGTAGGTAGCCTGTGTATGTAATTAAATTCAATAAAATATTACATTATTTTTTATATTTGTGTTTTGTATTTAAGACTATATTATTGAATTGGTGTTAGAAAATACAACTCTTGTTCCATCATATCATGATCTCATGGTAATTTCCTCGCAGTTCGGTTCTCTTCTGCTCGTAAAATTATCCACAAAATAATGAGTGGCTCGTACAATGTTCTGTATATTTTTGCAAATCGATTGTTTCGTTTGCAACCGAAGCGATATGGTGATAAGAAGTCGATTCTATCGAAATAGAATAATGTGAATGACTTCATGAGATGAATGGCCTATGAGGTATATTATATCCCTGTAGCTTGCAGCTTTAAAGTTACCTGGTTACTGGTATAACTACTCACCAGTGTTATTATTAACAGTCCAAACACCAACATAAAGGCTGTCTTGTTCATTGCGTATTAGGTTATGTATCTGTAAGAAAGCATTTTGGTTAATAGCTTGGTATAGGAGTGTGCTCAATATGGCTATGCTTTAAGTTTTCGGTTGCCTGTAACACTGAATCTAGGAGCAGTGCGCCGATAAGAGATTTTATATTAACAATTACTACCTATAACATTAATACGATACATTGTCGAATATTTGAATAGCGTTGGATACAAGAACGTTCACAGTGCGAAGGGCTTATTTCCAAAGTGACGTATCTCCAATTTTAAAAATTTGGAGCTGAGCGAACCGAAGCATTAAGAATACCTTCTGTGAAGGTGTAAGCTGTATTGAATGTTCAAAATGATGTAAATGACAGCTTCAGGAGCCTTTGAAAGTTCGTGTTATTTCCAATGTGACGCATCTCCCAGCTGTGTTTATTTCCAAACCGTCGCATTTCCTTGTAGCCAATAGGAACGCACAAAGCTGTCACGTGACTGAGAACATGTCGTGGCGGATTTTGTTGTTAGTGGTTCTGTGCATGGAGTAGACCGATTTATTTGCTGTTTTTTGTGCATGTATGTGTTATATAAACGATAATGTCAACTTATGAAGTTATTGAGGCAGTGTCAGTTGAATATGCAAGAAAGAAATCTTGCAATCCATCAGAATGGAAAATTAAATAAGTTTTTTGCCCGTGGACCGCATTTTTGGCAGGGTTGAAAAAGTGTTAAGTAAAACTGAAGATTATGACAAAATATTTTCAAACGTAGGTGACGAGTTAGTTCTTAGCAAGGAATGGCACATTTCAAACTGGAAACATGCTGTCAAATCGCATATCAAATCAAAAATGGATTTTAAAATGTCTGAAATGAAATGTTCAAATCAGCTCAAAGGCTGTTACTTGTAGAGTTACATACTCAAATGTAATGCCTATGTGTTCCTATACATTGTTAAAGATAGGAAAGAAATGGTCCTTTCTAAAAACCGAACCAGTGCCTCTAGGTATTAATGTAAAAAAGAAAAACTGGATGATGTGAAGACACGTATACAGAAACTAGGTATCAATGATGAACATCCTGCAATGTCATTCTATAAGCAGGTATTTTCTTGTAGTCAGGAGGTTAGCGACAATGACAGTGATGATTAGGCCCATATTATTATTTCCAGTGAAAGTAAAAATACCTCCTCTGGTACTGTATTAAGATTTTTAATATTTGTTTTTTTAAGGTTTAGAAACTAAATACTTAAAGAATATTATAAGTACACACAGTTAGTAACAATGACAGTGATTATTAGCTAGTTATTTTATTTTAGAGTGTGAGGTTAAAAATGTAAGCAAATTTCTCAAACATAAGATTTATAGCTATAACACTTTTATTTGATCAATAATACATAATAAAATTATCAACTTCTTCATTTATTGCAGAAGAAACCTATATGAAGCCTTAGTTTACTGCCAAAATGACTTAAATCCCTGTCATGTGACCCCAGTTCTGCCATTCCTACGACTCTGTGATTTTTCTCACATATATAGGTAAATTTGCATGTATTACAGGATTGCACATGCAAAAAATTAGGCTTCTGTCTTAATATGACAAGGACTTATATGAAATTTGTATTTTGTGAAAAATGTGATTTCATGGAGAAACGTCACTTTGGAAATAAGCCCTTCTTGTGGGTGAAAGTATGCAAGTGTTCTTCATACACTGTTTAAATATACAAATGTTTTTAAACTCGATAGGTAATACAATTAGAATACTAGTATTCTAATGAAATATCAAATATAGAAGAATTTTATATCATACATACAAAACAAATATTGTTGAAAATTTAACCTCTGAGAACATTAACCTGCTAAGTATGTTCAAATTCAGTATTTATTTATTATGTACCATCTTTTATGAAAAAATAATATTAGTTCTATGATTTCTTTGTTGTTGCTAAATTTGTAGCAACTTTATCTCTAATATATATCAGGCAAAAATAGGGCTCTGAATTCCTTGTTGGATAATAAATGTATATACAATAACCGAACATTAGTTTTCAGTTTAGTATGGCAATACCGGAGACCTCAGTACTGCAGCTAAAATATCTATAATTTTTAAGTTATAAGTTTGACTTCATTGTAGTGAAATGAAATAGTTTCTACAAGCTCTGTTTTCGGATCTGACAAATTGACTGATTTGAGATATAATCCACAGTAGAAGTTTATAAAATTAATGGATATTCTCGTATAGACTGGTTGAAAGTAAAATCCACCTGTTCCGTTTTAAAGGCGTATAACTTGAAGATTTTACGTGTCCATCATGCAAGATGTTGTGAAGTTTGAAAGTTAACTGATAACTGGAAATGCTAAAATGCTACATTTTCTAAAACTCTGTTATATACGAGACATCTAAATCTTTTTTCATAGCATTTGACTTTTCCCCATCCCATATTTTCTTTCCGTCTCCACCGGTCGGTCCAACAGCTTTTGTAATTATTAATTTTTATTGTGTGCTATTTCCCCTAGACTTTCCGTAAATATGAAGGTCCTAAGGGCAAATTTATTTACTTGTTACAATCTTGTCTGCACTTCATAATATGACAAACTGTTATTGTAATACAATCATATGAGAACCACACAGTGCACAGCTTACTGAAGACTTAAATTTACAGGAAAATGGAAATACTTACCTTGTATAGCGTCTGAATTACAATAATCTACTTCAGTACTAAAGCTATCTATATATATATATGTAGCTAAGTTTTGCAATCAAGCAATTAAAAATATGTATAGGAAGTAATTATTTATATTTATACTGCTCTTTGAGCGCTTATGGCAATAATAATAAAATTATATCTTTGATAGTTCTAATCGTTGCAATAATCAGTTGAGGTAATATTGACAATACTTAGGTGCTATTCAAAATATGTACAGACTGTAATTATTTATAATCATACAGTTATTATGGCAACCATAAAATTTTGTCTTTGATAGTTCTAATGGTTGAAACATGCAATTAGGTAATGTCCATAATACTTCTGTGCTATTCAGAACAGTCCAGCTGTGAGGGAAACGTTCCTCTGCAAGCACTGTTTACATTTATTCTACTCTCCTTCATCCACTAATAGGCAACTGTAAAAGAAGTAACATACCAGTAACGTAACTATTTATGTTGTCATTTTCAGATCTTCAAATACGTCTGTTTAATTAACACTGCACAAAATTGTTCACCGTCATCAGATTTTAATGGCTATTCCTTGTCGATGCAGGTATAATTTTTTCTGGTATTGTTCTCTTCAGTTCTTGATATGTTTTATTGATCTTTTTTTAAATTTCATTATCCCTCCACTTTCTTCTATGTAGTATCTCCTAGGTCTTCCTTGCCAAGATCTTTCCCTTAAAATGGGACGTAATTACTGTGTTTTGTAATGTGTCCTATTAATTTTATCTTAATATTCTTTATAGTTTTAATTCATTTTCTTCTTTAACCTGTAACTTGCAAGATTCCTTGATTAGATTTGCTATCCAACTGAGTTTCAAGGTACGTCTGCACATCCACCTTTCAGTACCTTTGTGAAAATTAGCATTTTGTTTTATTTATTTATAAATTATTTATTTATAAATTATTTATTTATAAATTATTTATTTATAAATTAACTATTTATTTTATTTATTTATAAATTTTATTTGTTTTATTTTATTTATACACTTCATGCGTAATCCATTTCCAAAATAGCATATTCCAAACAAAGGATTTAATACGGTGTTCCGCATGTATAACAATTATTATTATATATTTTAAATTTTTAACGAAAATGGGCAGCTCATTGGTTCCATTACTTGCGGATAACATATGCCAACTGCTATCTGTAAAGGAAGAAATGGTTACGGAAGAACAATATATCCAACGAGTTCTATAGCCTGTTTCATAAAATATTACAGTAGTAAATACTGGTCTATTTCTAGTAATTACCGCTATGCTTAAACGGTGACTGCTTGATAAAACTAAAGCGGTATTAAAAAACTGTCTCGGAAAACCCATTTTACTTCTGCAATTTAAATTTAAATTTAGAATTAAATAATTTTAACTATTTAAGTTTTACATTTTTGTATCTTGACTATTACCGTACAATACCAGTTGAAGCCCGGTCACAAAATCACTAATTAGTGTGTCTCACAGTACTGCATATGTTATAACTTGTCTGTCACTGAGGTAGACCATTAAGGACAATCAGTCAAAGGAGAAAGGTTCCATCTGGTGCTGTGAATTGAACTCTGGCGTAGCTCAGTTAGTAAGAGCACTGGTAGGGATAGCACTGGCACGGTCCTGTGTTCAAGTCCCATTGTCAGAGGAATTTTTATCCTATAATATTATCATACTTTTAGAAGTTAGGAAGACCATCACGTTGTTTTAGCAGATGCATAAGAGTTCGTAAACAACCAAAATTTCGTATTAGTATTACACGTATTCACAGCGTAGGTCTGGGAGTCTTCGTTGTTGCTGGCAACCCATAAAGGCCTATTGTGGAAATTTAAATAAATAACAAAAATTTTGAAATCATATTTATAAATTAATTATATGGAGTACCTTTTTAACTACCTGGCTGAAGGATTCGCTAAACATTTTGTAATCGCATGCACTACAATCCAGTCATTCTTCTGTGATAGATTTATGGGTCGCGTTTCAAGTACTTCCCGATAGATAACAATTGACTGCTTAAAGTGGAATTTGCTTTACACTTGATTACACGCCATCCTTGTCATAAATAATCTTAATCACTGGAATTTGAGTTGCGTCAGTTGTTCAGCATTTACATAGGTAATATAACGAGCTTTCAGTCACCGATAATATAGAAACGATGACCTTGAGAGATAATTTATCATAGACTATTGCACTCATAACCCGAGTGTTTGATATTGACCAATAACGTTTAGCAATTCCTTGGATATAGGCCAATCACGATCGTTTATCTTATAAAATGCTTGCTATTAATATGAGGATAGAGTTTAACCTGATAAAATCGTCAGCTCGTTACTGGTTACGTAAGCATCAATGTGCCGTGATTAACACGTCACATGTTGCCATTAAGCAGCACGAAAACAGACTATTTTATACAACATAACTAGCTTCGCTCATTGGGGGCTCCGCCCCCAAACCCCCGCTGACGTTCTCGGGAAATGTTTTTTTTAAAAGATCTACGGGAGATAGTATTTAGTCTGCTGTATTGGCTACAACCTTTTTTTGCCACATTAAACCTGAAAAAATAAACGTGGGAAGACTTTGGGATTTTTTCGGAATTTTCCTGTCGGTTGCAAGCTAATATGTATCAGTTTGTCAAGTCTAAGTTTTCTAGATCTATTGCAGTTCAGATACTTCGGCAAAAAGAAATAAACAAGATAACCAAATTAAGTATAATAAATGACAGATTAATTGCCCAAATTTATTCAAACTAAAATCATAAAATCTCATAGCCCGTGTTTGGTCTTAAAATGACCGTGAAAAGACGGAACATTCATTATAAATATTATTAACTAGAAAGAAGGCAAAGGTAAAGAGTTTAACAACATCATTTTAAATAACTATTAAAATGAGATTGCAGGGAATAGACGGAGAAGCTGGGAATTTCCCTAGCAGACCTAGCGGGTGCGAGATAAGGCAATGCAGTACTCAGGTACAATGTATCGGGAATCTCCCAAGATCTTATCACAGAGGGTACTGATCCACTTAAGTAATTCTAAGAAGTCGGCTATTGTGTTTAAGCCTAGCTTCTGATGTTGCTACTGATACAACACGCTGTCCGAACCTTCTTAGAAATCCGAGACGCTAAGTTGTGGGTTTTGAGAATAAGGGAAAATCCAATTGATTTCCGTGGGAAACTAACATATTATTATTGGTCGGGAGAGTTGCCAATAAGAACTGGTCTATAGTACCACGTGCCGGGATTCACGAATAATAATTAAGAAGAGTAGGGATAAATGTTTGTCCAAGAAAGTTTTCCTTAGGCCTACCGGGGCACTGTAAAATCACTCTACTTCAAGGCCCCGCGCCTATAACAGTCATATTCAACTCTACTTCAAGGCCCCGTGCCTATAGCAGTCAAGTCAATTCTACTTCGGGGACTTGTGTCCACCGTATAAAATCACTCTACTTATCTTTGTGGCTTCGTGCCCACAGAATTAATTGGACTTATAAAATTTTCGCTGTGGAATTAATTGACTTAGAAGGATTCTTACTTTCAATCGCGATTAGTCAAAATCATATACGGCAGCAATTGTATCACTAGTAACGATCTACCGAGAACTTGTAACAATATTAATTACTCACTAACAAATTTTGTAATTATTGTCAATGACTGGACTTGTATTTCCAACGGTTTGAATAAACAGAATATTCCTTCAGTGTTCAAAGAAACTGCATTATTATTCAAGCAATAATATTAAGGTGTTCTTCGCTTCCTACCCTGAAGCTGGAGGGAAGTGCTCAACGATCGACTGGCAGACCGGAGGCGGGTTCAACAAAAACAGAAATATTCAGTATATGCATTATACTGTGGCGCCCAGGTAACCATCATTCCACCGAACCGCTGTACATGGCTATTTCCCAACGTGAGGCACGAGTGAAGCTGGACATCAAGGATCACCAACTTCAAAAATCATCCCAAAACGGAAGGAAGACACCGCAGAATTTCTAGAACGTCACCCGTAAAGGCACCGCTGGAATTCAAGATCGTGGTACATCAGTTCCGGAGACCGTCGCAGAAAACATCAAAAATCACCAACAGATAAGAACTTAAATATACATAGAGTTTCAGTAAAGTAAACAATTTTATTATCAATAATTTATGAAACAGTAAATATTAATTAAATAAATTAGTAAGCCTGACATCAAATAATATTTTTTTTGAAAAGTTTGCAATTTAAGATCAAAGTAAAATTAAACTGAAACTCACTAAGTAAATTAAAGAATAAATTCAAGTAAAATAAAATCTTTTTCAAATTAAAAGAACTCAGGCATATCGAATATTTATTGTGCAAGGGTATAATTATACATGTTATGCATTATATGTTGAACTTCTTAACCAAAGGTAAGGTAGATCGTAAGAGTGTATCAGTACCCTTAGAATTTATGTATGTGGCTTAGAAACGGAAAAAAAATTACTAGGAATAAAATTAATATGGAAGGTGGAGAGGGGCACGACTTGCTTAATGGTGAGGAAATAAATAATTGTAGAATGGAGATTAACAATGAGAACAGTGTCGCGACAGGTGACGGGGTTTTGGAGCAGGGAGGTGATAATAGGGAGGAAAATAATGCAACAAATATTCAGCTAACTGAGAGTGAGAGTGTAACTGAACATAGGCCTAGGGAAATAAATCAAACCATAGACCCGAATTCTATCGCATATTTGATAGCCATGATGAAAGGGCTAGAAAAATCAAGTAATGAAACTAATGAAAGTATGAAAGGACTAGAAAAATCGAGTAATGAAACTAGGGAAAGTATAAAGGAACTAGAGAAAAATTCTGGGGAAAAGATAGAGAAACTGGGAGATAGGATAGAACAATCGAGCCAAGAACATAGGCAGAATATAGATAGGCTTGAGAGGGAGCTTAATAATATAAAAGAGGTCCAATCTAACATATGCAACGAAATCAGGGGAGAATTCTGTAGGGAACTTAAAGAAAGTGAAAAAGCAATGAGGCAAGAAATTAGTGAAAGTCAAGGGGAAATTAGGTCTGAATTAGAGAATAATATGGCATCGGTAGATAGGAAAATAGAAATTCAGGGCAAGAAATATGAAGAAAAATTATCAAATGAAAGGAAAATTTTGGAGAAAGAAATACAGAAATCGGAGTCTAGCTTGAAAAAGAATATGGAGACTCAGGTGGGAAAAGTAAAAGTAGGGTTAGGAGACAAAATCTCGGAAGTAAATGACAAGGTAGTGCATTTAGAAAATATATTAGCGGTTAAAATAGGGGAAATCTCTAAAGAAGTAAGCACGGTAGCTAAAGAGGTCGAAAATCGTAGGCCTGTAGCAAATAACTATGCTGTAAATTGTAGTGAGAGTATATGTAATGGAATAGGAAATACATATAGGCCTCCTAGTGTTGCAAATGAGTCCTGTAATACAGTACACGAGACGGTAGCCACCAGCATGCCGGTAGTTAGCGATAATAGGATTAATATATGTAATTTAATAGGAAATGAGGTATCACTTCCCAGCTTCAATGAGAGCAACACGAGCCCTCAGAGCTTCTTGAAATCTGTTGAAGAATATGTTACTTTACGGTCTATTCCATCTCAGTACAAAATGTTGATCCTCGGTAGAGCCTTAAAAGGAAAAACAAAAGAGTGGTTTGAACTTACAGTACACCCGGAGTGCAACTATGAGGATTTTAAGCAGTTATTCTTAGCAAGATATTGGGGTGAGGCGAAGAGAGCTTTAGCTAGAAATGAGGTCTATAATGGGAGATATTCACCTAGGGGCAACGTCTCTCTATCGGACCATTTCCTAAGAGTTATAGGCCTAATCAAGTTACTAGACCCCGGAATGCCAGAACGCGAGGCCATTCAGCTTGTGACGAGACATTTTCAGCCGGAAATATGTAACCTGCTTATAGTATCATGTCCCCAAACTTATAGCAAGGCTTTGGAGTTATTATCTAGTTTCGAAGTAGGAACTAACAGAGAAGAGCGTAGCGATAATAGGAGACAAAATGGACCGGATAATATGCAAATGAATCAAGATACGAGAGGAGGTCCAAATAATGACAGAGGTAGATGGAACCAAGGACATGCCAACAGAAATGCGGAATCGAACAGAGGACCCCCTAATAATAACTCATATAGAAATAATGGGAACCAAAACTGGAGGGGAAATAATCAAGAGAATAGGCCTCAAGACAGACAAGTAAATAATGTTCGATTTCATGGCAGGATGCAGAACGAAGTAGGAGAACGAATTCCAGAAAACCAGGGGTACATTAACATAGAAGGTGAAAGGAATCAGGCGCATAGCACGGGAAACCACAATGACATTCAGGGAGACATTCGTCACAGAAATGACGAAAGGCATGTAGCGCAAGACAGGCCTTTAAACTACTAGGAGACGCATTTGGAGGTCGAAATGACGTCACACAGACCGAGGGATTAAAAGGATTAAAAAGACCTGATAATGAAAATAAAACACGAGAGAAGGGGTGCGTAGTAGGATGTGCAAATAGAGAGGGTATAACACCCACATATCCGCCATTAATAAGGGTAAAAATAGACCAATTTGAAGTCGATATGTTGGTGGACACTGGCTGTACTTTTTCTCTAATAAACGAAAAATTCTATGAAACGCTGAAAGCAGCAAGAGTGCGCGTTCAGGAATTGAAAGTACATGGCCTATACGCACAAACTGCAATTGGTGCCAAATCCCATAAAATTGAGCATCAGTGTATGTTGCCGTTGGAAATTGAGGGAAAGAAGTTAGAAGTCTACTTTTTGACAATAAAACATTTAGCACATAAATTAATTCTGGGTTGTGATTCTATGACAGATCAACTAATGAGAATAAATTTTGAAGAAAATTGGGTAGAAATGGAATTAGATGAGAAAGAAAAGTTACGTGTACCGTTTTTATCTAATGAGAATATAATTACTAAGGAGTTGGAGTGCCAAAATGAAGATGTATTATTACGCGAGCCTTTCGTGGTGGAATCAGTTGTAGTACAAGAGGGAAATAGTATCGACGAATATAGGCCTATGGGAATTAAACCGGCCGTATTTATATATGAAGGTGATAATGAGGCTGATTGTGACGAAAGTGTCGCAGAGTTACAGGGAATGGAATCTGATATTGTTGGAGAGGACGAAGAATATGGTCATTTGTGCATTAAGGGGTCTAATAATTATGTAGATGAAAATGAATGTGAAACGGTACACGCGAATTTTACTAACATTAGTCAGAATGGAGGAAATGAAGAGGAAAATGTTGATATCGAATTAATTCTCAGAGAGAAAGTAGAAGAAATTGATGTGCTATCAGATGGTCAAAAGTCGACTTTATATAACATGCTTTATAAGAACAAAGCAGTGTTCAGTTCAACTCCAGGCCTATTTCGGGGTTACCAACGCAAATTGAAATTAAAACAAGAAATTCCTGAGCGTCGCTATAAGAGTAGGCCTGTACCAATTTCAATGATGGAAGAAGCCTGTAAGCAAATAAATCCGATTTGTGGTGTAGTGAAAGCACATGGAAAACTACGTTTAACCTTTGACTCTAGTTATCTTAAATTATTCATAGAAGCAGAAAATTTTTGGGCAGAACCAATAAAGGATATAAATCCGTAAAATGTATTCAGATGATCAGTGATTTTGTGTGACGTCATTTATCGACAAACGTATTGTATATATGAACAAATTAGAGGCATACGACCCGGAAAAAGACAGAATTGTAGGAAGATACAACCTGTCCTTCATTAAACCATACATAAGGGCAGAATAACCGAAATGCATTGTACTGAGTTGGAATAATGTAGGCCTATAACCTGTAATGTATATTTTACGCGGCGAAATAGCTATTGGCATGATAGGTTATCAGTCCCACATAGGTTTAGGATTATAGGAATGTGTGTGAATGAGAGTAAAATATACGTGTGTGTATTGCATTCTTTATAATATAGTGCAAGTGTAGTGAGAACTGCTTGATCGACCTTGTCAAAGTCTCATGGTAAAAGAGTGTTTCTTTGCATTCTTTATAATATAGTGTAGGTGTAGTGAGAACTGCTTGATCGACCTTGTCAAAGTCTCATGGTAAAAGAGTGTTTCTTTGCATTCTTTATAATATAGTGTAGGTGTAGTGAGAACTGCTTGATCGACCTTGTCAAAGTCTCAATATAAAAAAAAAGTGTTTTTGTTTTTCTTTATGCATTCAATATATTTTATAAAATTTCAGTGAGAACTGCTTGAGCTTAATTTTCATGGTCTCACGAGGGTATATCGGTAAATTTATGGTGTTTACGTAAAATTTTGTTGTAATGTCTTGGTCGTGCAATAAACCAAGTAATACGTACAAGCAACGTAACACTACAGGAAACCGCAAGATGTATGAATGCATGAATGTGATAGGTTCAGAAAACTTGTACATGTGGGACAGGATTTAAGGTGAAGTCTCGTGTCAGGATAGGAATTAAATTAGTTATGTATTTGTGTAAGATAGTTGCAACACTGGAGGAAAATAAGGTATAATATTTTGTGGAGAGATGCAGTATATTCAGCCAGTAAGTCAATCATAGGCTATGATGATTCCTGTCTTAATAGACTGGGGCATATATTGCAGTTCAGATACTTCGGCAAAAAGAAATAAACAAGATAACCAAATTAAGTATAATAAATGACAGATTAATTGCCCAAATTTATTCAAACTAAAATCATAAAATCTCATAGCCCGTGTTTGGTCTTAAAATGACCGTGAAAAGACGGAACATTCATTATAAATATTATTAACTAGAAAGAAGGCAAAGGTAAAGAGTTTAACAACATCATTTTAAATAACTATTAAAATGAGATTGCAGGGAATAGACGGAGAAGCTGGGAATTTCCCTAGCAGACCTAGCGGGTGCGAGATAAGGCAATGCAGTACTCAGGTACAATGTATCGGGAATCTCCCAAGATCTTATCACAGAGGGTACTGATCCACTTAAGTAATTCTAAGAAGTCGGCTATTGTGTTTAAGCCTAGCTTCTGATGTTGCTACTGATACAACACGCTGTCCGAACCTTCTTAGAAATCCGAGACGCTAAGTTGTGGGTTTTGAGAATAAGGGAAAATCCAATTGATTTCCGTGGGAAACTAACATATTATTATTGGTCGGGAGAGTTGCCAATAAGAACTGGTCTATAGTACCACGTGCCGGGATTCACGAATAATAATTAAGAAGAGTAGGGATAAATGTTTGTCCAAGAAAGTTTTCCTTAGGCCTACCGGGGCACTGTAAAATCACTCTACTTCAAGGCCCCGCGCCTATAACAGTCATATTCAACTCTACTTCAAGGCCCCGTGCCTATAGCAGTCAAGTCAATTCTACTTCGGGGACTTGTGTCCACCGTATAAAATCACTCTACTTATCTTTGTGGCTTCGTGCCCACAGAATTAATTGGACTTATAAAATTTTCGCTGTGGAATTAATTGACTTAGAAGGATTCTTACTTTCAATCGCGATTAGTCAAAATCATATACGGCAGCAATTGTATCACTAGTAACGATCTACCGAGAACTTGTAACAATATTAATTACTCACTAACAAATTTTGTAATTATTGTCAATGACTGGACTTGTATTTCCAACGGTTTGAATAAACAGAATATTCCTTCAGTGTTCAAAGAAACTGCATTATTATTCAAGCAATAATATTAAGGTGTTCTTCGCTTCCTACCCTGAAGCTGGAGGGAAGTGCTCAACGATCGACTGGCAGACCGGAGGCGGGTTCAACAAAAACAGAAATATTCAGTATATGCATTATACTGTGGCGCCCAGGTAACCATCATTCCACCGAACCGCTGTAGATCAACTGGAAGTGTACGTAAGTTACATTTATGGTGTATTTTATGGAGTAAATTTCAACTGATATTAATTTAAATGGACATGATACAAGATGAAACTGAGAGTAAGATTCATGGTATGTAAATATTCAATTTGGCATTTGCCTTTACGAACAGGGAAATAATTGAAAAGTACAAGTAAAATTGGTTATAATATGTTCTAAAGAATGCGGGACTTCATCTCCGAGTTATAATTAAAGAATATAAATTATGAAATTTCTTTAAAAGATAGAAGAACATTTTGTTGGTTCTGGACAAAAATATGTTAATTTGATTTAATTATTATGAACCTGAGACATCAGAACGCATGTCCAAGACGTTACTATCTCGACCACACCGTTAGGTTCACGGAAATAATTATTTCTAAACTTTCAGTGCCATACGTGAACACAGTTTGATAATACCGTTGCCTTGGAAACCGATACATTTTTCGGGGGTTTTCAGGGCAAAAATTAAACAAATTTTACTTTTTGGAATTTTCCTGTGGTTTACAGCCTAAAAGCTATATGTGTACCAAATTTCAAGTTTCTAGCTTATCTGAAAGTGGACAAACATTAATGTCAGTGATAGTAATTGATATCCGGGTTAGGCCGCGTCGTGTTTATGGTGTCTTCTGACGTTTCGGACAACATATCGTGTCCTTCTTCTGAGAAAGAATTGCAAGAAAATAAGTGCCTGTGATTAGTAAACAGTCGCAGTTGTCATGACGTCAGTGTTAAAGTCTTAATTGTTTCACGCCAGATGTCACTAATCTTATACCCATCTTCCCTGTTTATGTTATGGGGATGTTTAATGATTTCTATTGCTTCTGTGACAAGTCTAGGGAATTTTCTGTTTTCATTTTTAAGAAGAGCTATGTTATCGAAAAGTATTTTGTGACCCGTTTCGTCCGAATGAGATGCTATGGCGGAGAAGTCAGTGTTGTTTTGTTTCTGGTGTCTTATATGTTCTTTTCTTCTGGCATCCAAAGAGCGTCCAGTTTGTCCTATGTATACTTTTCCACACATACATGGAATTGAGTAGACTCCCGCTTTATGTAAAATGTCGATTTCGTCTTTCTCTCTTCTTAAAAACCCTTCCAATTTGTTGACAGGAGTAAAAATTGTTTCAATGTCATATTTCTTTAAAAATTTTTTAATCTGGTCAGTGATTCCAGCGATGTAGGGAAGGTAGGCCTTAGACTTAGTTGGCGGCTTTTCAGTAGGATCTGTTAAGTCTATTTGGTTTCCAGATAGTCTGTTTTCCACTTTCTTTAGACATCTTCGTATTTCACGAGATGGATAACCATTACACCGAAAGGTATAAGATAAAGACTTCAGTTCCTGTCGAATGTTATCACTGTCACAGATTTCAACAGCCCTCGAGGACAGGGTGTTTATAATTCCTCTCTTAACTGAAGGAGGATGGTGTGAAGACCAGTTTAGATACCTGTCTGTGTTTGTCGGTTTTCTATATACAGCATGGCTTAATGACCCATCTGATTTTCTTTTGACCAGCACATCTAGAAATGGCAGGCTAACATTTTTCTCCTTCTCCATAGTGAACTTTATGTTTCTATGCAAGTTATTGAGATGATTTAAAAAAGTTGTCAATGTATCTTCTCCGTGGGGCCAACGGGACTACAGACTCTTATGTGAAGAACTCCACACATTTTGTGGATATTATCAAAAATATCAAATTGAATGACACAGATATAATGGTCAGCTTCGATATAGTGTCATTATTTACGAGTATCCCAGTACAAGAAGCTATACAACTAGTAGAACAAAAACTAATAGACAATAACCTACCAATAGAATGGGCTAAATTAACAGAAAGCTGTTTACTGGAAACTTTCTTTGAATTCCGCAAAGGTTTTTACAAACAAAACATGGGCATGCCTATGGGTTCTCCCCTATCTCCTGTGGTGGCTAACATTTTCATGGAAAATTTCGAAAATGCAGCACTAAGAAATAGTGAATTGAAGCCTCTGTGTTGGCTGAGATACGTAGACGACACATTCGTAATCTGGCCATGTATGTGTGGAAAAGTATACATAGGACAAACTGGACGCTCTTTGGATGCCAGAAGAAAAGAACATATAAGACACCAGAAACAAAACAACACTGACTTCTCCGCCATAGCATCTCATTCGGACGAAACGGGTCACAAAATACTTTTCGATAACATAGCTCTTCTTAAAAATGAAAACAGAAAATTCCCTAGACTTGTCACAGAAGCAATAGAAATCATTAAACATCCCCATAACATAAACAGGGAAGATGGGTATAAGATTAGTGACATCTGGCGTGAAACAATTAAGACTTTAACACTGACGTCATGACAACTGCGACTGTTTACTAATCACAGGCACTTATTTTCTTGCAATTCTTTCTCAGAAGAAGGACACGATATGTTGTCCGTAACGTCAGAAGACACCATAAACACGACGCGGCCTAACCCGGATATCAATTACTATCATTTTAAGTATAACTCTGGCCGTGGAAGCCTGCGAACTAAATTAATGTCAGTGAGCCGAACCGAGCCCTTTTTTGGGAGTGTTTAGGGCTAAAAATTAAAAAAAATAAACTTTTTGGAATTTTCCTATCGTTTACAGCCTAAAATCTATATGTGTACCAAATTTCAAGTTTCTAGCTCATCTGGAAGTGGGCAAACATTAATGTCGGTGAGCGGAACTGAGCCCTTTATCGGAGGTTTTTAGGGCTAAAAGTTGGAAA
This sequence comes from Ectobius pallidus, assembly GCA_964059195.1. Classification (NCBI taxonomy): domain Eukaryota; kingdom Metazoa; phylum Arthropoda; class Insecta; order Blattodea; family Ectobiidae; genus Ectobius; species Ectobius pallidus. The sequence continues at coordinate 100,365,921 of CAXKWD010000004.1, forward strand.
AAATAAACTTTTTGGAATTTTCCTGTGGTTCACAGCCTAAAAGCTATATGTGTACCAAATTACAAGTTCCTAGCTTATCTGAAAGTGGACAAACATTAATGTCAGTGTGCCGAACCGAGCCCATTTTCGGGAGTGATTAGGGCTAAAAATTTAAAAAAATAAACTTTTTGTAACTTTCCTGTGGTTTACAGCCTAAAAGCTATATGTGTACCAAATTTCAAGTTTCTAGGTCATCGGGAAGTGGGCAAACATTAATGTCGGTGAGCCGAGCCGAGCCCTTTTTCGGAAGGTTTTTAGAGCTAATAATTGAAAAAATAAACTTTTTGGAATTTTCCTGTGGTTTGCAGCCTATAAGCTATATCTGTACAAAATTTCAAGTTTCTAGCTCATCTGGAAGTGGGCAAACATTTTTGTCGGTGAGCCGAGCCGAGCCCTTTTTCGGGGGTTTTTTAGAGCTCATAATTAAAATAATAAACTTTTTGGAATTTTCCTGTGATTCACAGCCTAAGAGCTATAAGTGTACCAAATTTCAAGTTCCTAGCTCATCTGAAAGTGGACAAACATTAATGTCGGTGTGCCGAACCGAGCCCTTTTACGGGGTGTTTTTAGGGCTAAAAATTAAAAAAATAAACTTTTTGGAATTTTCCTGTGGTTTACAGCCTAAAAGCTATACGTGTACCAAATTTCAAGTTTCTAGCTCATCTGGAAGTGGGCAAACATTAATGTCAGTGAGTGAGTGAGTGAGTCAGCCGTGTGGCTTTATATTATAGGGACTTGTTTGGAAATCGAAATATTATAAATGTAGATTGATTAAAAACACAATTTCGATTCGGTGCAAGCCAGTCCGTGTGCTTTTATTCCGTTCTGCTGTTAGCGTACCTGAATTAAGTTAACTATGTTTTATATGCACAATTGTAGCAGTGGTCAATATATGGTAACTCGAATCAATTCATGGATGGCTGATTCACAGTATGTCGTGATCTTGCAGCTGTTAGTTTTGTTTTTAAATAACAAAGCACGAAAGTAATTATTATTTGTATAATCCTTTACATTTTTATTCATGAAATAGTCTTAATAAATCCAACTCGAGTTGACAAGTTTCATCAGATAAATTAACTCTTGCTGCGCAGTCGCTTCTCGTAATAACGTACAATATTCTCCAGGTAGACTACTGACTCAATCTAACTCATAGTGGTGTTTGATTCTTTCGCCTTGAAGCTGTTGAACTTTATACGCTTCTTCTTGAGGATAGTTCTGAGAATTTTGATACTTTTCTGAGGGCTAAATGATTTATTTCTGACACTACTAAAAAAGACCTCATGGTGTCGAGGGGAAACTCTTGCCAGCAAGGTTTTAACCAAATAAATCTTCAGGAATGCTACTGCCACCCTCTTTGGTGATTCTTTGACAAATTATTGCATATCTTTAAATTTGATCAAAGATTATCAGGTAACCAAATCAACAGATTTATTATATATTTAACTTTAGATGAAACTGATAGCTCAGAAGCAAGCGTTTCTGAAAACGAATGGTGTTACTTTAAAGTAGTCACAAAATAAACACACAAAGGTTAAGAAACTTATGTTTGCACTATTACTTTCTCTCGGTGATTTAGTCGAGGGTATACGCTATATATTCTCTATTTAAGCTTACTTGTTAGCGTATGCCTTCTGCTTCATTGCGTATACCTTATGTTTTGATTATTTATGTATTTGTAATTTTTTTATATAGGCCTATTTTGCCATTCTGCATTGAGAGGCCAATTGGAGAGTATGTAAAACGTTCTGGTTACAAAAGAGGCTCTGGGAAGTGGTTTGATTAGAAAGAAGGAAACAAATCTTGTAACTGTATCATTTACTTCCAAAGACCTATGTGAACACCGTAAACAATATTGTTATGAGAACTGAATTGCATATTGTGATGAATCCAGTGTAATGTTCTCAGGAATTATGAAACTTTCGAAGGTAAGGGATAGCTTTTTTACTTTTAATTTTGACAGCATTACTTTCCAGATTGTAATGTGTATGTGTGCAAAATTTCGTGCAAATTGCTAAAAGCATGTAGATTTGTATAGGGAACATAGATTACAATTACAATTACAATTTATTGTTTCAAATTACACGAAAAATATACATAAAAAGTTGATACACCACCCGAAGAAGCAGAGCTTGTGTTCGGGGGTGGTTCAGTTCTATATATGAGAAAAACTTATACTAAATAATTACTTAAAACAATAAAAAATTTGGAGAAGTATGACAGAATATTATGTATAGAAGGTTAGAACATGTTCTTTTACAATACAAAGGTACAAGGTAATACAATATTAATACATAACAATTTATTTGTTCAAATTTTAGTAAAAAACAAAGAAATTTAGTTCTATCGAAATTTTAAATTTTAATATGAAAAATGTTATAACAGCAATAGTAGAAAACAGAAGTAATAATTATATAAATGTTCTAATTTTAGACCTAAATTGTTTGTTGTTTAAGCTATTTAGATCAGGATGGTTGGTAATAAATTAATTGAATAGTCTTGGGCCAAAACTTGAACAGTGCTTAGCTCCAGCAGTTGTAACATTTTTCGGTTCAAGTAATAAATTAAATACATCCACTCTTTCGATATTAGATATTAGATTACCTTAAAAGGCCGGCGTAGCCCTGGTTTTGTATTTTTTTGATTGGATATTAACTTATGGAGGACTTTCAATTTTCAAACTCTAGATGTGTAGAGGACAATCGACTTATCACACTTAAACTATTCCCTCAGAAAACGCTAGATATGACTTTTATTCTGATACAGGACTTAGAATTTTGCAACCCATAGATTTTACACACCATGCCTGGTAGGGGTTGAAATAAGAAGAAACAGAAATTCCTCTAACATAATATTTTACTGTCTTTATGGGATATTTTATTTATTTAGTTTGTACCATGCCTGGTAGGGGTTGAAATAAGAAGAAACAGAAATTCCTCTAACATAATATTTTACTGTCTTTATGGGATATTTTATTTATTTGGTTTGTTTAATGTTGCCCGCGTGGGTTGAAGTGGGTATGTGTGCGAAACGTAGTGCAAATGGGTCAAAGCATGTAGATTTGTATGTGGAACATAGATACATACATACACACATACATACACACATACATATATACAAACAGACATACGTACATACACATACCAACATTCTCTCAATTTTATATATTTCTAATATTTGGAATTACACCCCTGCTTTCTCTAAATGCACCATTAGTAGGCCTACTACAGATTCAACCTTGAAATTCGATGTCAAATTTTTCAGTAGACCTATTAATGCTTGTTTTGAAGTTCCTTGAACCCAAAAATGACTTTTCCATTACTATGTCTGTGAATTTGTGAAGAGCATAGCTCGAGAATAAAAAATTATATTAAAACAAAATGTTACATGCGTATTAGATATCTTTTGGGGATGGGGCACGAAGATTTATGGTGAATTTTCTTAATTTTAATGCTACTCTAAATGAATCGTGGATTTTTTTTATTGCATTTATTGACTAATATTACAGTGTTAGTTGTGAGAATTTTCTGGGCTCATGATAGAAAGCCTGAACTGGGATTACTGTACTCTGGGAGAATATTTCCTAGTATTTTCATACAGCGTGAACAAAAGTCACTGGACATGTGGATCCATTTCTCTCTGTAGAAGAATGAAAACATTATCTTTAAGTAAACTGAGGGAATATTGAACGTTTGCGAAGGAATACAGAATCGTTTTTACTCGTTTTAACCTGGTAATTACATGTCTTAGTTTATTTAGGGCAATAAAATTTAATGACATAAATAAACAAATATTGTAATATTGCTGCATTAAGTATAGAAAAATTACTTTAACATATACAGTATGCCTTTGAATTTAAAAAATCTGATCTGAAAGTCACATAACTTCCTCTGCCCAAATAAAAGTTAGCAGTATTCACATATCCTTATACAGAATCGCAAGACACAATTTTACACTAATTATGTTATAAATACCTTATAGCCCCCTTCTTTGAATGTAGCGCCTAAAAACGCAGGCTATGGGCAAAGAAAGAAAGAAGATAAAACAAGTGGGAAAATTCAAATATAAGTCGCACCTTGGGATGAATCGGTTCCGCCCACCTACCCTCACCGATGCAGTTTCTTTTATACCACGATCTAACGAGTTCTTATGTCTTCGTATTTTGAAGAAACTCGTGATTGGACATTGGAGGTGTAACGTCATACCGCTAGACGAGAGGTGACAGGCTGACAAACCTTGCGGGAGATGTAATATGCCACATTTTCGAAACCTACAAACAGTGTATCGTACATTATTTGAAAATGCAAGGGCGCTTCGCTTCGGCTGCCGCCTCCGCTTCGCTCACTCAACTATGTGGTTAGTGTAAAGGTAGATACAAGGCACTTGCGACAATATACAAGGACAGTTGATCACTCTGCTTCGCTCAGAAACAAAATACATTGCACAGTCCGTGCAAATGTGAATATCGAATGGGCGGAGCTTAAGGTGCGACTTATATTTGAATTTTGCCAAACTTTCTGCCTTTAAGAATAATTTCCGAAATTTATCGACTATTCCCCTCTGATATTTCTTTACTGTAAGCATGGCCAACAATACATCTTTCTCACTTCACGTGCTTATATAGAATAAGATGCCGTGATTGCCCGCGTATTAAGTTGTTCACCAGGGAAGACAGAGTTTCTGCAAACAGTGGGTAGCTTACAACCACCCTTCAGGTTTTTTAATTTCATTTTTTATTTATATATTTTAAGTTTCAAATAAAAGTTTCAGCTCTTGGTATGAGCACTCCATGTACAAAATTTAAAGAAAATCGTTAGAGCCGTTTTTGAGAAAATCGCAAAAAACAAAATTTTCTTCATATAAAGTCCCCTTAAAAATATTAGAGAAGGTTGTCCCCAATATTCATGTCACAGCCTCAGAAGGTTCCTAACCCAAATACAATTTTTTTCGTACGATTTTCTGTTACAAGAAGCCATACATTGCAAAGAGCGCGTATTCACAGTGGGTGGCTTATAGCTACCCTTCAAAGTTTTAGCTCTTAGTATAAGCAACCCATGTGCAAAATTTAAAGAAAATCGTTAGTGCCTTTTCGAGAAAATCGCGAAAAACGAAAATTTCTTCATATAAAGTCCCCTTAAAAACAACAGAAACTTGTCACCATTCTTGGGCACATATCTTCAGAAGGTACTTGACCCAAATACGAAATTTTGTTTTCACACGATCTTCCGTCTTGGAGCTAGCCTGTTCACAGACAGATACACAGGTACACAAATACACTGATACACAGACACACAGACATGTTTCCAAAAAAAGTATTTTTGGATTCAGGGGGCCCTGGAAGGTGTATATATGCTAAAAACTCGACTTAGAATTTTGGGGTTGAAAACAATACTTCCTCTACCTATAGTACCTATGGTACGGGCAGAGGAAGTAAAAAAGAGTTAGATATCCCACTACGTCAAGTGGCAAACTGTACATTTTCTTTTTAATTATAGTGTTCTCAAACTTAGATTTTCTCAACCAATAGAATTTTTAATTTTTAATTGACTTATGTGTAAAATCAAATAATATGACATCACACCTCTGAAAACTGAATTTAGGTTGAGAAATGAATTGACATTAAATATTAGGTACCAGTACCGGTATTTTGTAATGCTGTCAGTGGTTAGAGCGTTTTCATCATTGCGTTCATTTTACGAAGTTTATTCACTTACTAATTCGCTGATTCTTTAACCTTTTCGCTCCTACTGACGTATGAATGCTTCATCTAAAAATATTGAATAAAAGCAGAGTTATAAGAATAACAGATGGTTGTTTTATGTAAATAATATGAGTATTCTTCCCTCTTGTTTATGACTATTATCTATGGATAACAGCTCGTCTACTAAAATTGTCCTCATTATATCTAAGTTTAGCGTCCACTGATGATTTCACTTAATGATTATTTCCATAAAACATACAAATTTGTGAAAGGTTTAGCATTTCAGTTGTCTTGCATCATCATCATCATCATCCTGACACGTAGTAGTCCTGTAAGAACTGTTACGTCTACAAAAAATTTTCCGTCCATCTTTTTGGAGGGCGACCAAGTGATCTCTTCCCATGTGGTTGGTAGTTCAAGATTGCTCTGGGGATCCTGTCTCTGGCCATCCGTCTTACATGCCGCAGCCAGTCCTCCTGATATTTCTGGATGTAGTCTAGAATTGGATCCATGTGGAGTTCCTGTAGTATATCTTCATTTTTGATGTGATCATATTTGGTGTGGCCCGCTGTCCTACGCATGAACCTCATCTCACTGGCTGTAATTCTACTCCTGTCACATTGTCTTAGAGTCCACGCTTCACTGCCATAGCAGAGGACAGGTCTTGCAAGGGTTTTATATAAACGGAGTCGAGTGTGTCTCTGGACTAGGGATGGTTTCATAACTTTATTTATTATACCCAGTGATTTATTAAATTTGGTAATTTTCTCGGGTATGTCCATGTCCGAGTAAAATGATAATTTGTAGCCTAAATAATTGAAATCATTAACTCGTTCTAAAATTCTATTGTTGATACATATTTTGCTTTGTACTGGGTCTTTGCCACAGAAGGCCATGATTTTTGTTTTATGAGGTGATAATTCCATATTAAAGGTATTTGCAATTAATGACAAGTTATGTGTTGATCTCTGTAAGTCATCTTCCGTGGTAGCGAAAAGTACTAAATCATCAGCGAAAATCAGAGTGTCCAAACTTAAATTCCTGTTTATATATATGTGGCCATGTCTTGTTCGTCTGAACTCACGGATAATGGCATTCATATATATGTTGAACAATAAAGGAGAAAGTCCGCAGCCTTGCCTTACTCCTGAATTTATAGAGCACCAGTCAGATAGTTTGTTTTCTATCTGGACTGCAATCATAGTTTCTCTGTACAGATTATATATATTTTGGATAACTTGTTGTGGTATATTGTCTGCTACTAATATACTAAATAATTTGCTGCGATTTATTTTATCGAAAGCTTTAACGAAATCTACAAATGCCATATGTGTTTCTACATTGTACTCTCTATGCTTTTCGATCAAAAGTTTCAAGGTGAAGTACCCATCACAGCATGATCTACCTCTCCGAAATCCATTTTGCTCTTCTCCCAAAATTGTCTCATAGTGTCTGTATAATTTCTTTTTTATGATGGTTGTATAGATTTTATAGCCAGAATTTAACAGGCTAATACCTCTATAATTATCACAGTTGTTTCTATTGCCTTTCTTATATATAGGTATAACGACTGCTCTTGCCCAGCTTTTGGGTGGTTCTTTGCCATCCCAAATTTGATTGTAAAAAGAAAGGAGTCTTACAAGAAAAGATTGGTCTCCATATTTAAAAAGTTCTAGGGATAGTCCATCTTCGCCTGGTGCTTTGTTGCATCTCATACTTTCAAGAGCTGATGTGAGCTCATCAAATGTAATCGGCTCTGTGTATATGTTTGTGTTACCTGATAGGTCCAGTATAGTAGGGGTATTTTGTTGCCAAAGATTTTGATAAAAGGACAACCAAGATTCTTTAGAGATGATATTTAATTTGGCTGCCTCTTTAATGTCTGCATTCAAAAATTTTAGAATTTTGTATGTTTGTGGTTGAGGTCTTGTCATATCATTTTCATATTCATCCCAAGTTTGGCGGTGATGTTTCCGCACTTCTCGTTTTGCTATTGCTCGTTTTAGGTGATAATTTATTTTATCTTCATCTTTCCCTGTATGAAGGAATTTTTGGTATGCTTCTCGTTTTTCATCAATGATTTGTTGTAAATTTTCATTCCAATTCCTTAAGCCCTTCTTCCTGCACCATCTTTTCTTTGTGCCTAAGCTTTCAAATGCAGCTTGTTTGACCATTTGGCATATGTTTGTCCATTCTTCTTCTATATCCTCCGATATAGGGGTTTTGAGTTGTAAGTCATTTAATCGTCGTTGATATAAATATTTAATACTAGTATCCCTAAGGAGATGAATTTTGTAAGAAAGCTGGGTGTTGGGATGTGTTGGGTTTCGTTTCCTTTTATGCCATCGTGGTTTCATACGAACTGGGCTAATGAGTAAATGGTGATCTGTTTCTAATTCTGAACCACGGAAAACTCTTGTATCAAGAACTAAGTCTGCTAACTTGTTGTTGCATATGGCGTAATCTATTATGGATTTTAGGCCTCTTGCCTCCCAGGTATATTTATGGCTGTCTTTATGTTTGAAGAAGGTGTTCATGATTCTCAGCTGATTGTACAGTACAAAATCTATTAAGCGACGTCCATTTCCGTTACAAGTTTGTTCTCCAAATGGGCCAATGTTCTGATGTATGTTTGTGTTGCCTACTCGGGCGTTAAAATCTCCTAGTAGCATAATAAAATCGTTCTTATTGGCTGAATTAAATATCTGTTGTAATTTTTTGTAAAAGTTAACGCTGTCTTCTTCATCTCCTTCTATTGGTGCATATATTCCAATTATTAACAAATATCCTCTAGAGATTTTTATACGAATTTGTATTATTCTTTCATTGCAACACATTTAATGCCGGCTTTTTCGGCATCCATATCTTCCACCACACCGAGTTGCATAGCGTCAAAATGTGGTTTTCAGAAATAGTCTCAGAAGCTATATAGACCAGAAAATCTTTATTCAAAGTATTTATAGTTAGCCCTATTATGTCTTAGAATTACTGAATTTATCTAAATCTTTACCATTTTTCCATATACCGGTAAATTTTTAAATCGAAAAATATAACGTCTATGCTTTACAATAATTCTAATAAGAATTATTATTATTATTATTATTATTATTATTATTGTTATTATTATTAATATTAATGAGTTTTAGGTGTAATGTTAATCTTCAGTACATATATTTCTCTAAGAATTAGTTTGCTTTACAACGTGCCAATTTAATTACCATCTGCACTTTTTTGTTAAAAATCTATATATAAATATATAACTGTTCCGTTTTAGTAATAAATTCATATGAGGACCATGTAGTACACTGTTTCCTGAAGGCTGAAATTTACCACTAGTAAATGTAAATACTTACCAAGTCTAGTGTCTGTACTAGAATAATCTACTTCAGTATTAAGGCTGTAAATATAGGCTTATATACCTAAGATGTTCAATCAAGCATTCAAAATAAAACAATTATTTATAATTATATTGGTATTTGAGTGATTATGGCAATAGTATTTCATACTTATCTTTGACAGTAATGACCGTTGCAACATTCAGTTGAGGTAATACTGATAATACCTCTGTGCGATCCAGAATAGACCAACGGTGGGAAAAAAAGTTCCTCTGCATGCACTTTTAACAATTCTACTCTCCCTTACCTACTATTGCACAATTATAAAAATAAGTATATAATTTACTATTTAACTTGTCATTTTCTAATTTTAGCATATGTCTGTCCAATTTAAAAAAAAGGTATACTGATAAAACGACCGGCTAATCGCCAACACCCATCTGGACAATCTCTTCTCTCCCCCTCAGATTGAGAGGTATTCTGCAGAATCCCTGCAGAAATACCTGGATCATTTTATAAGCACAGTGCATGCACTGAATTCCCTTAACACAGAAGTGGAGTTGTCAGATCTGATTATTGCCAGAATTATCATCGACAAGCTTCCGATGAACCTCATCAGAGAATGGGAGTCATCTGTCAAAATGGGAAGCTCCCTACTCTCAAGGAGTTATTTGTCTTCTTGGAAAGCCGAGTTTGCATACTGCAGATGACTGATGCTGCCACGAAAAGTCAGGCTGCTAAGTCAGCTCCGAGCTCTCCGGCTCCTTCCAAGTCAAAGTCTTCTTCTTCGAGGCCTAAATGTCTCTGTTGTCGTACTGCTGTGCATGAGCTATTTTCATGCAGCGACTTCAGGAGCATGACTTTTGCTCAAAGAGACCAGTTTGTTAGAGACCGCAGACTGTGTCGTGTATGCCTGTATAGTCAAGGGCATGCCAACAATTGCAGGACTTTTCAGTGCAGGAGATGTGCTGGGAGACATAGCACATTCCTCCACGACCCGACTAGCGATAGTCACCAGGCTGCCAACACTGCAGGTGTTATGGCTTCTAGTCAGACCCAGCAGCGCTGCTTGGTTCCTACTGCTACTGTCCGCATCCTGGACTCAGACGGCTCGCCTGTTGAGGCCACAGCCCTCCTGGATAGCGGTTCAGACTGCAATCTTATTAGCGACAGGCTGTTTAGGCTTCTTGGACTAGCTCCTCATGCGCAGCGGACTACGCTAGCGGGAATTTTGTCCACTAATGTTAGCACACATAAGCTAACCAGCATCGCGATTCAGTCGCGAGTGACTTCATGGCGCTACAATGCACAGGGCATTGTCGTTTCGGAGATTTCGGAGAAAAGGTTCCCGAACTCTTCCATTGAGACGAAAGATTGGAACATTCCACCGAATCTTCCCTTGGCTGACCCAGTCTTTAGTCGTCCTAAGTGCGTCGATCTACTTCTTGGAGTGGAGATTTGCGCCCAAGTGGTGTGTCCAGGGCAAATTTCCACCTGTGAGTTACCTACAATTCAGAGCACGCACCTTGGTTGGTACTTCGCCGGGAAACTGCCCTCTGCGCCTTTCCCTTCACAGCGTTGCCATACTTCCAATGGTCATCGACGCCGAGCCACGGCTAAGAGTTATCTTAAAGCAAGCCCCAATGAGCCTGACTGCTCGGAGGCTATGTCTTCCAATTACTCAGCCTTCCTAACTGCAGACTTAAACCTTTCACCTTCTAAACTTAAGACTTTCGTGGCTAACAGAGTCGCGGACGTCCAAGAATTCACTGCCATTGACTCTTGGTCGCATGTGTCATCCAAGGACAATCCCGCTGATCTCATCTCTAGGGGAGCCACCCCTTCTGACCTACTTAGCAACTCTCTGTGGTGGTCAGGCCCTTCTTGGCTTACTGCCGACTCCACTCAGTGGCCCCCCGTGCTGGGATGACCCGGGGGCTGGGAGCACCGGTGACCAGGGCTCTGGGATGACACAGAGTTGCCTCCTCTTAGGCTATCGGGCGGGTCCTGTAAGTTGCGAATGCAGGCCCCACACTGTGATGGTGTGGGGGGAGGAGGAATAAGCGTTTACGCGAATACTCCTCCCCGGACAGTTAGGGGCGTCATGGGTCGTACTTCAGGGATATGGTGTTGGAGGGATGTACCTTAGCCTTATCTCCGGTTTCGGGGTAACGGGCGGGACCCCCTTTGCAGACTGAAGTACCAGTGAGGGTGGTGCGTACTGGGGCACCTAGGATTCGGATGGGCGTGCTAAGCGATGTCATGGCGGGCAGGTTGCGTCGCCACTTAGCCTCTGGCCGTCAAAGGGTCATCTCCACCGACAAGTGGTGTTTCCCCGTTTTTTGCAGACGGAGCTCTGGCCTAGTCCACTGATGCTGAATGCAGTAGTCGGGACGGTATTGAGCCGGTCTGGGTTCCCTTAGGGGTCGTTCTCTTCGGAGGCGCCCGACCGGGGCCCGGATTTTACCGTGCTTGGTGTTGGATTCGACGTGGCAGTGGTTCCCGTACTCGGGGAACGAGGAGGGGGGTCGTTGTGTGTGCGTGACCGGTACCATAGCAGGGGGAGGCATAGTCCAACGATCCCTGCCCTGATTGGACGTCGGTGGCGTTACTACGGCGATGCTCCCGACCTAGAGGGCGGGGAGGCCTAGGTGGTGCTGGGTCCACCGAAAGGTTCCTTTCCTCCCCACAATGCCCTTTCCTCATTCTCCGTGTCACATGGGCTATGCGTAATCGCGAGGCGGCCTCGACAGGTGGATATCCCTACCAGGGAACTCACTCTGAATCTCTCTCTCTCTCTCTCTCTCTCTCTCTCTCTCCACTCAGTGGCCCAGTTTGCCCACTGAGCTCGAGTCTTCGTCTCTTCCTTTGTTGCCGTCAGAGCTTACTGAAGCTTTGCATTGTTGCATTAGAATCATTCAAAGGAATGCTTTCAGAAAGGAAATTCAAGCATTGTCTTCCTCGCAAGATTTGCCTTCTTCTAGTAAGATCCGGCAACTATGCCCCTTTATTCAGGATAACATCCTGCGTGTAGGTGGACGTCTAAGTCGGTCCAACCTACCCTTTGCCAACAAGCATCAGATATTACTTCCTGCAGAGCATGCTTTCACCAGGTAGTTGGTTCTCCATGTGCACTTGCATCTAGGTCATGCAGGACCTCAGCTAGTCATCTCGCACTTGCGAGAGTCGTATCGGATCCCTTGCATTCGCAAGCTGGTTCGCAGTGTACGGAGGCGCTGTAGTGTTTGCTTCCGCTTTGAGGCTCAGGCTTTTCAGCAAAAGATGGCTGATCTGCCTCCTGAGAGAGTAAATCCGCTCCCTCCTTTCACAAACTCTAGTGTGGACTACGCCGGTCCATTCTCTCTCAAGTTTGGTGGCCCGCGGTCCAAGGTGACTACTAAAGCCTACGTTGCTATTTTTGTCTGCATGTCCACGAAGGCCGTACACGTTGAGCTAGTGACTTCGCTCACTTCACGTGCCTTCCTGGCGGCATTGTCGAGGTTTACAAGTCGTCGTGGAATTCCAAGTTCAATCACTTGTGATAATGGTAGAAACTTTGTCGAAGCCCATGCCGACCTGCAGAACCTCTCTAGGCTTCTGATGTCATCGGAACATCACTCCGCAGTGCAAAACGCCACTGCGCATTTGAACATTCATTGGCGTTTCTTGCCTCCTCACTCTCCACACATGGGAGGGCTTCATGAGGCGGCAGTACGTTCTTTGAAGTTCCACTTGAAGAGGATGTCTTCATCCTGTAAGTGCACTTACGAGGAGATGTCTACTGTTCTCACACAAATTGAGTCATTCTTGAATTCATGTCCTTTGATGTCGTTATCTGAGGACGTGGATGACTTTGGATATTTGTCTCCCGGCCATTTTCTTATTGGCAAAGCCATTGTATCGGTGCCCAGTCCTGACCTCTCTGGTGGGTACAGCCTGCGTTCCCGTTGGAACCATCTCCAGCAGATGGTCACTTGTATTTGGAAGAAGTGGTCCGTGGATTATCTCCACACGCTACAGCGTCGTGCAAGGTGGCATAAGGTACTGCCAGACGTTCCTTTGGGTACCCCTGTATTGGTTCTCGAGGACAATGTACCTCCTCATAGGTGGGTGCTTGGTCTGGTGCACCAAGTACACCCAGGCCCAGACGGCCTTGTCAGAGTCGTTACTGTTCGCACTGTCTCAGGCACTTATAAGAGGCCCCTCATCAAGTTGGCTCCTCTGCCTGTCAGTGAAGAGGGACAGTGACACCTATCTCCTTTCAGAGTGCTGATGCCGGACGCATCCCACTCCACCGATTTTTTACTTTTCTTGCAGCTTGATAGTTGTTTTGGCCTTAGATCCCTGCATTCACGAATTTGCTTGACGTCACATTCTGTTAGATAATTTCACGAGTGGAATTATCGCGGGCAATATGTTCCGTCGTAGCATTCGTAGTTTGCCGGATTTAGGCGTCAGCTGTTCTCGCGAGGTCATTCGCCGTGTTGCTATGGCAACAGGCTTCTTTTATTTTTGTGTCTTCAATATAATTTTAAATATGTTTATTATCTGGTTTGTTCTATCTTCCCATCAATTGTCATCAGAAAAAACAATTGATTATCGCTTCTTTCATTTTTGGATAGTCATGTCTATAATCTCCAACCCAAAGTTTCAGTCTGATTATTTTTTAGTATATTTTAATCATAATTTTGTGTTTTAAGGAAACAATTCAGTTTTAAAGTAATGCTAATTAATTCTCTTATTTATGTTCTAGTATTTTAATGTAACTAAAGTGATTTATTTCCAAGATTGATTGATTTATGTATTCTTGGCCAATGGGATTCTTGCATTTATGTCACATGTCGTGACGTCTGTCATTCTTTCTTAACATTTCATTCACTCACATCGAAGCTTTCGCCATGCTGGTTCATTCAGTTCAGAATACTGAATCTAGTTTTATTGTCGTGCTGGGGATTGAAGTATTCCCAGCCCAGTTATTGCAGAGACGCAATTAATATCTTCATCAAAATCATTTATTTTGTGATTCGATTACAAACGTGTGAATCCAAGGTTTTCACTTCCCTGTTCAAACCGAATGGGCTTGAATGTGCAACTCATTAAGTAACAAGGATTTACTGTAAGTACTGTTGTGAAGTTAATATTAAATGAGTGCTTAATATTAGTTGCAGTGACGATGCAACATATCAAAGTTCGTCTTCTTCTCGGTCGTTGCAGCAAGCCGACCTTAAAATAATTGCTGAAAGTGCGCATTCATTTCAAGCAAAGTGAAATTCTTATTCAGTCGTTTGAGCAAGCTCGACTATAAATAATTGCTCTGGTCCTCCGAGTCATTCACCAGTCTTGTAAGGCAAGCATGCCTTATTATCCAGAAGGAGCTTGCTAAGTCGCCTCCCCTTGATATCATCAATGTTTCAGCATTTCTCCGGCAACGCTCGGAAGAGGAATTCATTCATGTAAAGCAAGATATCAAAATTCCATCTTGTGTTTAAAAAGGGTCTATTTCTCATTTTTTGCCCATTGTGCTCTTTGTTTCTCATCAAGGGGCTCAATAAATATATTTGAACCTGACTTAGTGTTGCATCCTTCAAACCGGAGAGGTTTCGCCGTCTTCCCTATTTCGCCTGCGAGCTACCGTGGGAGCGGGAACACCCTTGTACCATACATAATATTTCATAATTATAAAAAAACGCCGTATTATAACATAAAATGTGGCATAATTGATGCAGGAAAATTCCCTTGTACCAACACTATAAAAAAAACGATTCTTGCATTAAAACTCATGAAATCCCCCTAACATAACTCTAATATACGAAAGCTTCCTTCAGTGATCAACATTCACTCGTAGCGTAGTGGTCAAGACTCCTATCTATAATGCTAGGGGTCCCGATCGATCCAAAATTTACTATTAGGAATAGGTCTCAAATAGGTAGGTAGGGTGAAGAGGAGGTGAGAGGAAGGAGACGGGAGAAGAAGAGAATAAAGAAGAAACAAATTATTTTTTCTGTTTCATCAGTTCATTAAGAGATGGCGCTACCGTCGCTTCTAGTAGTTCAAATGCCACCGCTAGGGGAGGGATTGAGAGTTGGAGTGGGGGACTCGGGTGAGTCGCAATGTACCAATTTCCATGCAATCTTTTTGTTTTATAATGTATTCACGATATGCAGATCGATTTAGCCATCGGCGTTAGGTAATCCATTTATAACATTATAAAATATACTTCATCTCCGTCAACGTCTTTATACCACAACACATCATACAGCTTTCATCTTTAAGATTTAGTGAATATTGTTCATTAGTTTAGCACAACTCTTGTAACAATAGTTGTCACAGTCGATTCTCTTCAGGCCACTACCTCTTTGCTCTATTACACAAGCAAGTCGTATTATTTAGATCTTTCCCAGGTCCAGTCATTTATAGGTTGACGGTCTGTAGTATAACGTCCTTGATGTGCATTTTTTCGCTTTATATAGAAGTATAGTGCACTTTGCCCAGTCACGGAAAAAAGACAATGGAAAGTAAAACCATGTCCATTTTTGTTGGTTCTAAAGAACACGACGTGGTCTTGGTTTTGTTTACCTCTACAAATGCCAGATATATAGTGAACATACTGTTGTACTGAACGTTCAAGAATATGAAAAAATGTTCCAAAAAATCCAAACAAATTACCCTTCCCTATAAAGGTGTGTTACGTAATGTTTTACTTTCTCGCATATACGTAGTATAGAGAAAGTATTGTGATCGTGACAAAAAATCGAAGTCGAGATAACACCGGGAGAGCACGTTTCATGAAGCCTAGAAACCGAAAAAAATATTTTTGGGATGACGTCTGTCCGTCTGTCCGTCTGTCCGTCTGTCCGTCTGTCCGTCTGTCCGTCTGTCCGTGGACAAGCACAGCGGGTAAACGGTTCATTGTATTTACTTCATTTTTTGAATTAAGAACTTTTTCGAAATTTTGTCGAACCGCCCAGAAATTTAGTTTTACAACTGAAATATTAAGGGGACTTTTCATGAAAACTTTTTAAAAAAATTTGTTTTTTGAAAAAATGGCTCTAACGATTTTAATAAAAATTTAAAATTGTAAAGTCTTATCTGTGACTAATAAAATGGCTATATCCGTATTTCCGCAAAAATGACTTAAGGGGCACTTTACTCGTATCCATTTTCAATTTTTCTAGATTATATCCATTACAGTAGGCGATACATGAAAACCTATCACAGTAAAGTTGTAGAAAAATTTAAAATGAACATTTTTTATTTAACACATTTCTTTGTACATTTAATAGATATCAAGATAAAAACGAAATAAGGACAGCTTAAATGCGAATTTCAGAACATAAATGTAAATTAAAATATGAATGACATTTTGTTGCCCCTAGTAACAAGAAAATTATAGTCCTAATGTACTTATTGTTGTGAAATGCAATCAATTTAGCTCAGTCGCAATGAACACACTAAAACCAATTACAGCGAGGTGGTAGGCCTATGGGCTAACAGGGAAGAGGTCCTGAGTTCAAATCAAACCTCGTGGCCGCCCAAATTGACTTGGGTTTTTCATGGTTTCCTCGTTCGGAAAGGCGAACGCCGGGTTTGTAGGACTTGCTTATTTTCCATAACTCATCGCCGCTATGTCACTGGATATTATAATCGTTTAAACTGAATATCACATAAGAAGACATCACTAAACAAAGAAACATGACGCGAATGAGTTGCTAATATAGACCAGCGTTTCTCAACCTATGGTCCCGCGGACCACTGGTGGTCCGCGAACACGGTGCAGATGGTCCGCAGACATAATTAATTAAAAAATATCATAAAGCAAGTGGGAAGTAAAGAAGTAGAAATTTTTCACATAAAATGGACACTAGATGTCAAAGGTTTAAAATCTTCGAAAATACAGGTCATATCGACTAAATTTGACTAATATTGAGCCAAACAAACAGGAACTCTGCAAGAGGCGTCAAGCTCAACCGTCTCATTAAAAGTGAGTAATAACATAATTCCTAATTATATTATCAAATTGGTAATACATATTAAAGTGTGTTCAAAATATAATTTTACTGTCAATAGTTTCATTCCAATTCAATAGCCTAACTGTGTTTCCGTGGGATTAAAAAAAAAATGTATTTCGTTATAACGACCTATAATTTAATACCCCAAATATTAAGAATATAGGCCTACATATAGCCTACTTTTAAAAATTGGATGTAAAATTTGGGGTCCGTAAAGTTTTTTACTCATTTTAGAGGTCCTCGGGTTCAAAAAGGTTAAGAAACGCTGATATAGACTAATGTTTCACGCAAACATACTAAACACGTGGTATGACCTACATGCAGTTAAAGCGTGCAATATAACCTTCTGTAGTAGTAGTAGTGGTGGTGGCGAAATTCAAATATAAGTCGCCCCTTAACCTTCCCCATTATCGAATGGGGAAGATTAAGGGGCGATATTCACATTTGCACGGACAGTGTGATGTATTTTGTTTCTGAGCGAAGCAGAGTGACCAACTGCCCATGTATACTGTTGCATATAGCTAAATAATGCATAACACTAACCACATAGTTAAGTGCGCGAAGCGGAGGCGGCAGCCGTAGCGAAGCGCCTTTGCATTTTCGAATAATGTACGATACACTGTTTGTAGGTTTCGAAAATGTGGCATATTATATCTCCCGCAAGGTTTGTCAGCCTGCCACCTCTCGTCTAGCGGTAAGACGTCACACCTCCAACGTCCAATCACGAGTTTCCTCATAATACTAGGACAGAAGAATTTGCTAGATCGTGGTATAAAAGAAACTGCATCGGTGAAGATAGGTTGGGTGGGTCCGATTTATCCCAAGGTGCGACTTATATTTGAATTTTCCCGTAGTAGTAGTAGTAGTACTAATAATATGCAGTTTTACTGTCATTGATTATTATTATTGTTATTATTATTGTTATTATTGTTATTATTATTTCACGGTAAAAGCATTGGACATAAAGATCGACCCTGATGCTTTCCGTTCTAGATACTTGTTAGTTTTATGAAAATGTAATAAGTAAAATTTAATTCTCTCTTTAATTTAATTTTTTCTGTGCTAGCCTTTAACACGTATATGCGAGAAAGTTTGTGCAACGTATTTTTGCACCATTTATTTTAACACCCTTGCAATTGCAAATACTGTTGTGGTGATTTCTCTGAACAAAAAACTGCCAACCGATGGGGTGCTGTTATAATTGACCAGAGAGGAAAATTACTCCAACGAACAAAACTCCAGAACAGAGCATAGGTGATGTTATTCAACATATTTCTTCCATTCCTTGCCATGAAAGCCATTATGGTCAGGAAAATCTAACCTGAGTTAAGTAAAGGAAAATGTATGATACAGTTTTGCATGGACAGAAACTTATATTTAGAACTTATTGTAAAAAATATGGAAATAACTTGAATGTTTTCCAAAACAATTTAAACTTTCTTTCAAACCACCAGAGGTAGACAAAAGTGACAATTGTGGTTCCTTTTAGGCAAGACTAATAGATAACTGATTAAGCCAAGCGGCCAGACTCAGAAACAACCTCCCCGCTGAATATGGCTCTCAGCTTACAGAATCAAGGATTTCAGCAATTTCTTGATATGAATATTTTACAAAAATCCGGGAGAGATTTATATATGAAAAACTATTTAAATATAATGTAATTTGTAGTAGGCGTAATAAACACTTAAATGAATGTGCATCATCCAAGAAATAGAAACAAAGGCCTATTATTGATATAAAATAAAATGTTATATTGACTTTTTATTTTATTTTAGTGCACATTTTTGTATTTTTCAGCAAATTTGCATGCAAGTTTCCGCGGGTTTTAGATTATGTATAGAATACATAATTTTACAACGGTATTAATTTATATAAATTTAGGTTTTTTTGGGGGGTCTTACAAGACGTCTTCTGATTTTGGGGCCTCTGTTTATGATTCATCTATCGTCTTACCTGAGGAAATATACGGTAGGCCTATCTATACCGGCCGGAACAGTTAAATGCATATACGGGTGGAGTTACGGAAAACGTCAGCCAATGATATTGCTCGTACCATATCAAACTGCAAAATACTAAGTGGTGTAACCCTGCCAGTTCGTTTAACCGGCTATTATCCATATTCCTTTAACTTTGCTATCAAGTTTAGTTCAGAATAAATGTAGCTTTGGGATCCATTGGTTTATAAATTTTAATTAGGCTTCTAATGATTTACGGGATTGAAGACTCAAGTTTAGAGTGACGTGTGCCCAGCATATCGTCACTGTGTACGGGCAGTCAATCCACAACATAAGCAGTGCGCGTCTCGAGGGCATATACTGCAGCCTACACGAAGATGATAATAAACAATTTATTTACTTTAATAAACACCATTGGTCATCATTTGTGTGTAGAAATTAAGTCAGAGACAGTTTATTTTGATCGTGCCTTCGTTATAAAAGCAATATAGAACGTGTTTACTTTTTATCTGTACCTTAGGGTACCTGAGCGCTTTTAGGTAGATTTCGAAGAAAAATCTACCTATTGCAATGGATACCACTTTATGATTTTCGAAAAATTCTTTCATACCTTGACGTTTCATGCTCCCCTAAGTACGAAACCACCGCCCGTTCAACAAAAAAAAAATTGTGATATTTTATATATATATATATATATATATATATATATATATATATATATATATATATATATATATATATATATATATTTATATCTTTACACGATAGCGGCCGTAATTTTGAAGATATTTGAACCAAATTTTATTATGTCATTTCTAGGCCCAATAGCTCGGACAAGTTCGTTAATGAGCAAAATTAGCTCAAGGGGGTGGTCGGGGGAGGGGGTTGAAATTTTTAAAAATGTATATCTCGGCCCCTATGAAGTATAGAGGGAAACTTTGTTTGAATAAATTAGAGTACTCCCTATGGAGTTCACAGTGACACCAACGATTCGGGGGTTCGAGTGAGGGTAGGGGTGGGGGTGGGGGCGGGGGATGAAAATTCGAAACTTTTGAAACCACGTCTTGTGGGGTATCGTTGAAAAGCTCTTGATGAGTACTCTACAAATCAATAACTAGTTTCTTGATAGCTCTCATATGACGCGAGATTTTAATGTTTGAAAATAATAACACTTAAAAGAATTATTATAATATCATAATTTTGTCATGTTTAGCGGCTTTGCTAATTTTATTCATTGCTGATCTTGCGCACGGCCTCCCAGAATATTATATCCTATTCTTGTTGTCAAAACAAATGATTGTAGGCTCTTTCCTCTTTACCGAATTCAGTTCTTATTACTGCGGGTTTGCCATGCCAAGGCTAAAAAAGATAATAAATTAAACCAAAAGCACTTTGAAATCTACCTCCGCCTGTAGGCCTGCCTAAAGGGATTTTTTTCTTTTCATTGTGGGATACGCTCCCCCACCTCTTCCTATAGAACATGCTTAGTTAACATAACAGTTCCTTATACAATATAAACATTTGAAGCTTGTTCATAATATTTGCTTTCTATGAGTGAAAAGGTAAACAAGATGGAAGTCAAATGTGCTATTATCTTTAATTATATTTAATTAAGCACTCTTTATTATGTATACAATATTAGGTATTTCCAACTAACTGAAATCTGTAATTTTTTGTTTTAGGGAAGCAGCATGACAATGCCGAAAGGTAAGTGATCTTAGATTTCAATATATCATTATTGCTGTTTAGTAAGAACTGGAAATATTTCTACAGGTTAAAATTGTATGCACTGAACTCTTGAATACGAGATATTTAACAATTTGCCCAGTTATTTCATGTGTCTTTATTCTTGGAATAAGGCAGATTATCGTAACGCACTTAGAAATCCTCTAAAATGGTAGGTTTCAGAATTTCAGTCATGGATAACGGAACATAAAAATGTAATAGCTTGGAGGAATATTTAGCCCACATCCTCCATCATTATAGCATGTATTATACTTTTTCGTTCTAATTTTTCATAAGAGCACTAGAGAATTAATCGATAACATTGTAAGATTTTACATTCTTCAAGGAATGAAGATAAATTACAGTAGAGTCCCGCTAATCCGGATCCGCTCATCCGGTCATGAGGGTATCCGGACGGACGAACAATCAATAAATTTTTCATTTTAATGACAAGATTTTTTTTTAAATCTTACATTATTTCTTAGGTTGAAAACTTAGGTTTACAGTAGTGCTATAACTAAAATTAATTTGTAGGACAAGTTATATTTATGAAAAGGATAATGTAGGTTTTTGTAGCTTTACCCATCTATAATTTGTGTGACATTTGGACCTATGGACCTATCAGTGTTTTGTAGATAAACAGATAATTTTTTAGCAATGTCACCACTATCCTATCAGGGTTTGTGGCATTCCCTGGCATGGGAGGAAATATATCCCTATTTATTCAGTTAGGTCTCTTATTAAAAGCGGCTACGTTATCCCGATGGTGTGGGATAAAGTTATGGCCTATTTAAAAACAATAGCTGCAAAGATGGCCCTTTATCCTAAATCATAACTGACTCTCCATACCATGTTATCCATGGGAATATATCCATGGAATAAGTTGAGATGAGGAAGTTATTTTATGAATGTGGTAACGTGCTAATCAGATAACGTTGGCCAGGGGAATCAATTTATGGGAAGAGATGAAGCGTTCTATGAAATGCGAATTCAGGAGGGTCCTTAATCCTTAATCGTAAATCCACACTTACTAATCGGCAAGGAGAAGCTATCTATGTGATGAGCAGGCTTTAAAACTTAGTGCCCGAACCCACAGAGGGAGTTAATTCCGGTTACCAACAACCTGAGTATAGGGGGTGGAGGGTGATTGCGTAGGCTGATAAGACAGTCATTGATAGTAGTATCGAGAAGTGAATACGCTCGTAGTACGGTGCCTCTCAAATTGATCAACAGTGTACATTGTCATTGTGCGTGTTTAAATTTATAATACGTGTTCGGCATGCCGAAAGTAAAGTGTTCTAAAACGCAAACATATATTGAAACATTTGGGAGGGACTATTATACACAAACAGGAGAAAGTATCTCATTTGTTGTATTCCAAAATTCATTTTTAAATGAATTCTTTTTATCAGGTGTTTAAGTCTTGCAGCTTCTCTGCCTGATTTAGGAACATGATTTCCTGTTCTATCACTTGCCCTTCCTTTCAAAACTAATATTGCTATTATTTTTTACTAATCCATCTGTTATAGTTTAACATATATTTATGTATTTATTTAGCAATCCTGTAGACCAGCTTACGGTTGACAAAGAAGGGTGGGGGATAGAACACATCAGTTACTAAAATGATTAGAGAAGACATAAAAATGAATAGATTAGGAAAATGAGGGTCGTTATAAAAAGTAGACCCATTGTAGAAAAACAAAATAACCAATGAAGATTTTTCAACAGGACTTTTCATTTTACATCTGCAAACTTTTGGCTATATTTCCACATGGCCACATTAAGGCCATACTGTGTGATAAGATTTTGTTTTTTGTCATCATTCACATCTGCTGCCAATCCATTTAATTATATAGTATGATCTGATCCTCTGTGATGAACTTGTCAATATGCAACAAATCATTCCTCCCAACTTTGAAATATTGACACCTTCACCACAGTGATTACTTCTTCAGTTGATGATTGTTGTCACATGGTCATACATATATATACACTTCACGCTGCTTATTATGATCACTTCGGGGTGCAGCTAATCTGATAATATTAACCGATTGATAACAGAAGCCGAAAGAATTAATAGAAGGATATTTATTTAATACACAAAAAAAAAAAAAAAACAGAATTATAAGCTATTTATTCATACATACAAGATAATAGGTAACTGTGAATCATTCAACCACATGGTCTACAAACAACTATTTTCACATTCAATAAAAAGTTTTTTATTGTTTCTGTTTTCCCTTTGAAGTCCATTAATAAATATTTCATACTCATAGTGTTTTTTGTAAGTTTACTGACCTGTGGTGAACACCACTTAGCAAAACATCTAACGCCTGTCTGTTCAAGTCTTTTCATTTTACACTAACCATCACTGCATGTCATCACGGTGACCTTCACAAATCAAAAGCAAAAGCTAAACTGAGAGGTGAAAAATGCTTCACTGTGAGAAATCAAAAGCAACAGCTAAACTGAGGGGTGAAAAATGCTTTACTGCTTAAAAGAGAAAGTTAGGTCATCCTATGAGCTGGAAACACTACCCTTATTTCTAATACAAGTTGAATTAGAAACGAAATCCTTAAAAACAACATTTTGAATGACGTACAGTACTTGGAAATAAAGCCACAAAACAGAAAATGTGATAGCATAAACTGCATCTTTGACCACAATAAACAACATTTTTTTCAATGTATGAGTATTAATCCACACAGGACTTCATAAAAGTGATAACATTACCCAACTGATAACATTATCCCCGATTACATTAAGCGGTGTTCACTGTATATATATTGCATTAAGAAATTAGTAGATCTCATTTCATAAGTCATGGGATTCTGCACAGAATGAAAAACACATATCTGAGACTGGTTTATCTTGGGTACTACTTTCTGGAAACCTGTATATATGCACATTAAATCAAACATAGGTTAATGAATTATGGCTCCCAGCACAAGGCATTCTATTTAGGCCAGCCTGTCTTCTCCAGAGGGATTACAAAGCATCCAACAGTCGAGATTAGCTGAGGTTAGTAGTGTGTATTGTGATGAGTTAAGCAAAATGAAACAGATTACATTGAAATCACATTGTTGTTTTCTCAGTATTGGTTTTCTGTCAGATGCTGAATAATGATACTTCTATCTTGCCTTTGTCTGAGGTAAATAAACTTATTCTTTTCAGTAAAATGAGGGTGGATCAGAAAGTAACAAACACACAGTAGTTTTTTTTTTTTTTTTTTTTTTTGTGTTGGTGTTGTGGCTGAGATGTTGATATTTCACCAAGATGTATTTTGAAGCAAGTGCTACGGACATAATTTTTGTTTCAGATTCAGTTCTGACAAGAGAAGTACGAACTCCTTAGCAAAGATGACGTGCATGTTACTGTTGTAATCTTGTGAAGAGCAGCGAGGTGTAGTGCAATTTTTGTGGGCTAAAGAACATAATCCAAGTAAAATTCACAGGGAGATGTGTGACATGTATGGGCAAGACTGTATGGACAATAGCAACATTTCCAGGTGGTGTGCATTCTTCAGTGACTGCTGCAACACCGAGGAGTGTTACTGTCATTGAGAAGACAATTCTGAATGATGACAGATGCATCTGCAAACCTTATCTGAACAGTTTAACCCTCTGCCACATGTGATTTAAATTCCCCTACATGACCGTAACAACCACTGCCTAAATGCACTGCTTCAAGAATAGTAAGATATTAATAATGCAAAGAAAGCTAAGCATATAATTCCTTATGCACTTTTGTTCTGAGATATTCATAAATTTTTATTTGTACTCATTTTAATTTTTAATTCCGCATTTTGCTTCTGGTGGTGTTCCAAAAGCAGTCTGTTTGTAAGACGTTAAAACTCCTTATTGCTGTAAGTTGAATCTGAAGGTTATCTGTCAATTTACATGTGCTTTAAGGGCTGGCCAGTTATTTAGAAACTGTGTACAATACACATGACCGCCGGTGTGGTCTTGTGGTTAGCATAGCTGACTACAGATCCGTCGGCCTGGGTTCGATCCCCGGTACCTCCTCGGATTTTTCTGAGGTAGGGAGGTCTGGCAGGGGTGCACTCAGCCTTGTGATTCAAATTGAGGAGCTACTTGATAGAGAAGTAGCGGCTCCGGTCATGAAAACCACCATTAATGGCCGTGGGTGTCGGCATGCTGACCACATGCCCCCCAATCCTGCCGTCTGCCTGTGGTAGATGACGCAGCGGTCAGGTGGTAGTCCAAATCCCTCCAGGGATGTAGCACCACGGAGTTTAGTTTTTTACAATACACATATTCACTCAAACAAAAATAACTTCTAACTGTGAAGGGATTTCGTACTTCCAGCTGCATGGAAAAAGACTGTGATTATTATTATTTGTCCAATAAGGAAAACAGGCTTGAATGTTTGTTGCAATAGCAGAACACAGTCTGTTTGTCTATGACTCATTCTGAAGTCTGGTGATAGCCTCATATGAGGGGTCCATTAGCAAACCTGACAATCCCCATTTTCATAAAAGATAGAGATGATATTGAATAATGAAAGTTGAATGCATTTCCTGGTACACCATTTAGTGTATGTTTTGCAATTTTAAGTTCTTCCCTTATGTGGGAATTTGGATTTGTCACACATTCACTAAATATGATGCAGGAAATGCATTAAACTTTCATTAGAAGATAGCCTATGTATATTTTTTTCAAAATGGAGATTGTGGGTTTACTAATAGACCCTTCATATGTCTCTCAACGCTTTGAGTAAGAACAAGCGTTGAATGTGCATTTTGGAGCGCTTAACATGGCAGTGTGGGTTTAAATCTTGTGCACTAGGGATGGCAAAGGATTAACATTTCATATGGTGCAGTGTCCAATATCTTGTGTGTGACATACTGAAATTTCATACAGTCAGTGCCTCCTGGGTTCTGCGATCCTGACAGACGACTACAAGGTCCAGCTCTTTGTTACCAGCGAATTGCCAAGGTTCTCGTGGTCGTCATTTAAGAGTGCATATCACCTGATCCATACAGTTGCTATAGTCCATAGAGTCTTGCCCATTCACATCACACATGGTCATGTGAATTAATGTGGGTTGTGTCCTTTAGCCCACAAAAATCACGCTACTGTTCGCTGCTCGTCACAAGTGGACAACAGTAACATGCATGCCATCTTTGCCATGTTGTTCATGCATCTGAAACAAAAATTGTGTCTGCAGCACATACTTCAAACATATCTCGGTGAAATTTCAATGTCCCAGCCACAGTACCAACACAGAAATTATTGTGCTTTATTTTCCGATCCAGCCTACTATTAAATGTAATTAAGCTGTATGGGAATTCATATGTGGAAGTAATGCATTGTTTTCTGCCTACTTATACCTATTTAGGAGTTGAGTAATCTGGTCTCAAGTAATATAAAAAATTGAGTGATTCAAATGAAAAAAGTTCTTGGATGAAAACAGAATCCGAATACTGTGAGGTATGAGAACTCATGCCGCTAGCCGAGAAGTGAGAACTACTAAAAACTGACTTGATTAAAGAATCGAGTGATCATTCAAATGAAAAAGTTCTCAGAAGAAAGCAGAATCAGAATACCCACGATGCAAGTTATGAGAATTCGTGTCGCTAGCCAAAAATTAAGAACTACTTAAAAATGATAAAATCTAATGTTATTGGTTCCTGCAATGGATGTATTAGTTTTACACAGCGTTGTGCTACTGTACTATCTTTCACGGAGTAAACATCCATAAGATTAGTATGCTGCCTCATCTGCCCTGGAGCTTGTATTAAGAGTCAGAAGTTTGGCAGCTCTGTGGACATGGTAGCTCTGTATTCATACATATGCCTTTCTTGCCTGCAAAACTTATACCGTGTTAAGGAAGATAACCAAAGTCATACGATTGCACCAGCTGTTCTCGAGAAGTCGTCCACAGTTCATTCTTCTCCTTGCATTAAATCATTTGAATGATATTTTAATACTTCTTAATACCTGATGAACTTTGAAGAAACGAATAATTCAGATTTTTTCACTCAGGAACTCCCATCACTAGGGAGAAGGTATAAATTTCACAACATGTTTCTTGAATTGCATGTGGATGACTCCAGAGTTGTCAAGCTTTTTTCTCTCTTCTCCTGTATCCTTGTAACTGAGATTACAATAGGAGACTTCAGACAGATGACAACTATGCATTACATCTGCATGAAAACTGTGTGTTCTGATTTGGTTGATTCAAGAGGTGAAGAAAACTGCGATTTTTAATACAATTTAGATACAAATTAAGCATTAGAAAATTGATTTGCTTTGTATTTCAGTTACTAGGAAAGCTACAGTTACTAGCTATTTTCTGATTTTATAAGCAGAAAAATACACACCTTTGCATAACTGGTGAAAAGTTACAAAGTAACAAGTTTTTAAATTATCCATTTAGTCAAAAGCATTAAACTTGAATCTGTGTATTAAGCAGTAAGCCTAGTATTATACTATGTTACAGTTATAATAAAATGTATATTACGAGACTGAAGGATGTATGCTGCAAGATATGTCCTAAAATAGCATAAATAAAAGTAACAGTAATGTAACAATCAAGATTGCTTTCTACTTGAATGTGTAATAATCCGATGTTTAATATAGTCGGAAAATTAAAATTAAGTATGAAGACTGTTCATGTTCCACTTGGTGGCAGATCTGCCCTATCTAACATCTTTTCCTTTAAAGTAGAAAATGAATTATAGGTAACAATGTGAGTGTGAAAAAGTGTTCAGCGTATTTATACTGGGTGTTCTGCTTATAAGTATAATAAAATAAATAGCTATAACTTCTGAACTAATACAAATCTATAGATGAAACTAATTGCTACAAAGATTGAAAACTGGGAATTTTTGTTACCTTGCGTTCCATAAACCTCAAACATTATTTCCACTAGTGGCACGGGAAATGACCAACTGGTATTCAACATAGTAGAAGCATCTATGGTGTGACGTCGTCAGCAGTATACATTTTTTCTTGTAAGTCTGCCCCAACTCACATACTGGTATCCTGAAGACCTGATCCTTAACACACCCTCACTGGAAATAATCAGGTGGTATAAGGTTTGGTGATCTGGCAGGCCATGTGATATAAGGTGATCTCTTCCAATCCATCTTGCAGGGAATTGTTTGTCTAAGAATGTGTGAACAATGTTAGCAAAGTGTGGAGTCCCATCTTGCAGGGAAAATTGTTCCATCAGGGAGTTGAGGCTCAGCATATGGCTATGACATATCCAGATATGTGATTGTAGTGACCATCTTCTCAGGAAAAAAAAAAAGAACTGATGATTTTGTCACACACCAAACAATCCATTTAGGGGAATCCTGTTGGTGTTCTGTTATGAATGCGGATTTTCCACCCCCAAGATGCGACAAATATTGTCTTTCAATAATAATATTCTCCTATGAAATGATCTGCTCATGTGTGTGATGCGTGACTCTTCTAAAATTAACAACAATGGATTAAAACTTCCTAACCTCCTCTTTAAAATGGTATTTACTTTAATCCATTAGGATACATAGTTTTGAAATTGTAACTGTTACTTTTATTATACTTATGAGCTGAACACTTTATTATCTGATGTAACATAGATACATCCTATAAACAATAGATATGCATAAATCTTTAGCAATTGTTACTTGAAAACTAGTTTAAAAAAACAATTAGCTACTCCTCCCCAGTTCATATATAGTTCCAGAAGTCATATCTTATAATATTGTCCACTTCTGACAGCAGGAGTAATTAAAGGGATAAGAAAAGTGTGTATATCTTTCTATCATTTCTTCAGATGAAAAATATTTTGTTTAAAACAGGAATTTATTTTTACTTTCCTGAGAAAGGGCTACATTGAATGGCTATAGGGACATAGTGGTGTACCAAAGAGAGAGACATCGAATCCATGACATTCCATGACGAGAACATCACAAGTGTGTGCGAGAGATCTGTGATAGTCTTTATAAATAAAGTTTTGATGTGCCTTTACTGTGGGTGCAGGTTGTGAATACTCCAAACTGTCAAGACTGCAAACTGCACAAGCTGTATGTATGTGTGTGTATTTGTGAATTATTCTGTGCATGTAAACTAGTTGTTAATAATATATATGATTCAGAAAAGCTTTTCTTCAATTTATTGCCTTAATGTTTTTTTTTATATACAATGGTTACAGACCTGAAAAAGGGGTAAATAAATTCAAATAAGAGCGATAGATTAAAATCACATTTCTTTGGTTATAGGAGTAAGTAAGGTGTTTCATCTCAAAATAGGCATTCAGAATTTAAAAGGTTGATTTCAGAATGGCTGGCCTAATTATTTAATTTCTTACAATATTAAACAGTTTAAGATTTCTGTTTTTCTTACTTTCTCTAAAAGAATTGCGCATCAACTGAACATTGATTTGTTAACAGGTTTGGAATTAAGATTTATTACAAAAAACAACAACAACAACAACTTGGAATCATGGGCATCGGCATGGGGGGGGGCAGATGCCCCCCTCTGGATTGCCTTATGGCTTCATAAATTTTTTGGTATGCCTTCTCTTTGACTGACAACCTGTAATTGTTGCAGGAAGAATAAAAATATGAGGGGCATTTGGAAATGATTTACAGTAGTAGTTTTTTGTACCTTGTTTATTAATGAATCAATGTACATGGGATCTCTCAATATACTCTCCACCAACGTTATTACACTGCTGCCACCTTCCTGGCAACTTCACTATTGCCTCATGGAACCATTGTTTGGGGATACTAAGGCACACACTCATAGACAGCTGCCTGCAATTCCTCGGTGCCAAACCTTTTCCCTGGATTAGATATCTTCTCAGGTGTATGGTAGTGACACCATGATTAGTCACCAGTCACCAGTTTCTCCAAACAGGCCCAGAAGGAGAACAGAGTTGAAGTCTGTCGTCGACTATTGGAAATGACAATGTATAAATGTTATTTTCGCCTTATACCCTCAATTAAATTTAAGATGCCAGGATAATTAAGAAGCATGTCTCCATCAGTGCACAGCCAAGATAAAAATAAGTGTGGACTACCTTAGTTAATACATCTTTCTACCAGCATTATCACAATATAAATAATACAGTCTCTGCATTAACCACTGAACTATCTTTATGAACAATTTTACATCAATGTGCAAGTATATTACTTGCTAAATATATATGGACCAATGGCTAAATAACAAAATCTGATGTGAAAGTCACATAACTTCCTCTGCTCAAATAAAAGTTAGCAGTATTCACATATCCTTGTACAGAATCGCAAGACACAATTTTACGCTAATTATGCTGTAAATACCTTATAGCCCCTCATTTGAATGTTGCGACTAAAAACACAGGCTATTGACAAACTTAAAAAAAAAAGTTTTCCGCCATTCAGAATAATTTCCGAAATTTATCGAATATTCCCCTCAGATATTTCTTTACTGTAAGCATGGCCAACAATACATCCTCTCACTTCACGTACTTATATAGAATAAGAGGCCGTGAATGTCCGCGTATTGAGTTGTTCACCAGGCAAGACAGAGTATCTACAAACAATGAGTAGTTTACAACCACCCTTCAGAGAATTTTTTTTGAAAAAAGTTTCAAATAAAAGTTTTAGCTCATGGTATAAACACTCCGTGCACAAAATTTAAAGGAAATCGTAAGAGCCGTTTTTGAGAAAATTGTGACAAACGAAAATTTATTCATGTAAAGTCCTCTTAAAAGTAAGGGAAAGTTGTCGCCACTCTTCGTGTCACAGCCTCAGAAGATACATAACCCAAATACAAAATTTTGTTTTCGTACGACTTTCCGTTACATGAGGCCGTATTGCAAAGAGCGTGTATTCACAGTGGGTGGCTTATAAGTTTATAACTACCCTTCAGAGAATTTGTTCGAAAAAATGTTTCAAATAACAGTTTTAGCTCTTAGTATAAGCAACCCAAGTGCAAAATTTAAAGAAAATCGTTAGAGCCGTTTTCGAGAAAATCGCGAAAAACAAAAAAGTCTTCATGTAAAGTCCCCTTAAAAATAAAAGAAACTTGTCGCCAATCTTCATCTCACATCTTCAGAAAGTACCTGACCCAAATACGAAATTTTGTTTTCATACGATTTTCCGTTTTCGAGTTAGCCTGTTCACAGATATTCCACAGACACACACACATACACACTGACACACAGACATGTTTCCGGCCTTGAAACGTGTATATATGCCAAAAACTCAACTCAGAATTTTGGGGTCGAAAACAATACTTCCTCTACCTATAGTACCTATGGTACGGGCAGAGGAAGTAATAAGCCATTTTAAGTAATTCATGTGGACTTTTAATTGTATACATGTGATTAATTAATGTACATTTTAATCTTATCATTTTATTAAACAGTATAGTTTTAATTAAATATGACTACTTCCCTTATATTCCGAGATATATATATATATAGTTTTCAATTAAACTACAAGGGAAAGTATAAACCTACTACGTAAGTAAAAAACTATTAACTATTTCACAAAAAATTATGACTTTTATGAAATAATTAAATTTATGTGTATTTCCTCAGAACAATGGTTTATAACACATGCTAAACAATAAAAAAAGAACAAATTATAATTATTGTTTTTCTTCTTTACTTATTTTATTGTAAAAGGTTGTCCACATTCCTTATATATTTATCCTGGCATCTTAAATTTAATTGAGGGTATAAGGCGAAAATAACATCTATACATTGTAAATTTTCTCCTCAAAAAAGTCAAGACGCAATTTACCAACAATATTGGAAATGAACAATGATGATCCAGATTTGTTGGAGAAAGTGGTGACTGGTGACAAATCATGGTGTCACTACCATACACCTAAGAAGAAAATCCAATCCAGGGGAAACGTTCGGCAACAACGAGGAATTGCAGGCAGCTGTCCACGAGTGGGTGTGCAGTACCCCCAAATAATGGTACCATGACGCAATAATGAAGTTGCCAAGAAGGTGGCAGCGGCGTATTGACGGCGTATATACGTCGGTGGAGAGTATATTGAGAGATCCTATGTACATTGATTCATATTCATTAATAAATTAGGTACAAAAAGCTACTATTGTAAATCATTTCCAAACGCCCCTCGTATAAACATTGTATACAGAATTAATAAATTATCACAGAGTGTTGTATGTTTATTTTAATATCAGAGGGAATAAGGAGATAAATAAATACTACTCAAAATTGTATACAGAGTTTATGAAGTATACAACAATGACTGCATCATTCTATTTATAATAATCTTTCACCACGGCTGTTACTCAGAAGAATATAATCTGCCAAGTAAAAACTTTTCAACCTCTTTGAATTTAGCTGGCATTCGAAACTGGGGATCGGGAAATTATGTGAATATTAATGTATAGTTATTTGAAATTGGTTTTAAATTGATAATAATAAAATATTCCTCATAAATTATCTTAAATGCCTCATAAATCCTCATAACTAATCACTTGGATTTGGATTAACCTCATTGAGAATTTAACTCACAGTAGAGTTGTTTAATTTACTGCCGTAACATCGCTATTATTTTTCACAATAGTAAATTAATTCTTAATATCATAAACTATCACTTTTTTTTTTGGCCCTCCATTGCCCCGGAGCCCTTGACCATATGCCAGACTCTGGTCTCTTTTCGGCGCATGCGTTCTACTGGTCTCTACTTAGATCTTGCGTTTCCTATCTTGTGGATATGTAAGCCAAGCTGGCTGCTTGATTCAGCACTA
Source organism: Ectobius pallidus (assembly GCA_964059195.1). Classification (NCBI taxonomy): domain Eukaryota; kingdom Metazoa; phylum Arthropoda; class Insecta; order Blattodea; family Ectobiidae; genus Ectobius; species Ectobius pallidus. The sequence continues at coordinate 100,398,415 of CAXKWD010000004.1, forward strand.
ATAGAACTGTATAATTCTGTATTGTGTCAGCTGTCTAATGGGGGTAGTGTCTCTGATCTTGTTTTCACTTGTTAGAGCGAGGAAAACCCCAGAAAACCTCACTTGGATCGGCCGCTGTGGGATGTTCTCACAACAACCTGGGCTCTTCAGGCAATTGCCTAGAATGTAGTGCTTGGTTTTCCCTGGGATCCTGAGCAATCTACTGTATAATTTAGCCTAATAGGTAAGAATTGTTGTGTTTGGAATTATGTTGAGTTTGCCACCCCCGTTAATATAATACCTGGTACTGCCCCTGCTTGGAATTAGAGTTAAGGATCATTTTTGAAATATGAAGTACCAGTACCAGTGTACTGTAAGGAAAGTCAACCACAGCAGCATGCGACTGAAGAGAGGGCCATGGAATAGATACAGAAGCCAAACTTTTGAAACGTAGGAAAACATACAGAATTAATAGTTTGGAAAAAAAAATGTTCATATCAAAAAAAGAAAAATAGAGAGTAATTAATTATTTCAACATTCCAAGGTACACCACCAGGGGGACAACACGACACCTGAGATCAGCTGACGAGAATGAACGTGGTATAACTCTGGTAACGATTTTTGGTTTAAGTTGGCATGTCCTCGGATTTTGCTAACTAGTTTTTCAGTTCTAAAATAGCACAAAATGTGGTTTTCATAGCTTCAAACCCCCGGTACTTTCGACCCTCCCTGAAATTACTTTCTGGCTACGCCACTGGTTGTATCTTTTCAGTAGTGGTAGGGTACGCTTGAACTGTGGCCTGTACGTACTTTATATGTACAGTTTATGGATGAAACCTGTAGTAGGCTACGTAAAAAGAACGGTCAAATTTCTTTTAATGAATTATTAAAAGCCATGCATAAAAGGTTCAGTTGAGGTGACCGCATGCACAATATCCTGCCATCTGCCTAATGGTAGATTACGCAGCGGTCGGGTGGTAGGCCTAGTCCCTTCAGGGATGTAGCTCCTCGGAGTTTAATTCAGTCCGAAAACTTCAAGGTTACAGAATTATAAGAATGAAGCCATATCAGTTTGATTGCTTTGGCCATCTGATAAATTTCTTAACATTATTCACATGGTTTTGTCTAAAGATTTCAGTCGTCTATAGGAAGAGTTCATTTGACACAACGAAAAGAAGGGAGGCACACGGTAGTTGCATTGCAACAGTATTAATAGCAGGTGGCACTGTATGTAACTCCCAAGAGGGAAGTTAAAAAAAACAGATGACTGATAGTAGCGTAGTTTGGCAAAGTGGCTGTGCGGGAGTGAGAAGTTGTCTGTTTTTATATTTAAATTGTGTGTATAATTCGCATTTAGCGTGTGATTGTGATCTTAGGCATTGCTATATCAAGAATGGAAGGCACCGAGATATCACTGATGCTTGGGGTCAAAGCCTGGTGAGTAATATTAAGAAAGTTATGAGGTGGCCACGCCCGCCATCAAACTGACATTCATTCACAGTAATCTTGAAGCCACCCATAGCCTATTATGCTACCAATGTAGGCCTATACAATACAATCAAGGTAACATAAAACCAAATTGTTTTATTCTTAGCAATTTCCAAACAATAAATGCGGTAATGGTTAATCTTCAACTGTAGTGCCGGTATGTATTATTATCCTTTGCTAGAACATTTTAGTTATGTTAAGTTTAGTAGGTGGCGGCAGTGGACTATCTAACTATATGTATGGACATCAATTTTTTAGCCCTAATTTGGCTGTTGCACTGTGTGGGGTATACACTCGACATTATTTAATACATAGTGAGAATTTGTTAGCCTACTATCTTTCCCTCGCGGCTCATATTAGAGTGCTACGGTACTGCAAGTTATGGGGGTGGAACATGTACTGTTTGGTTCTTTTCATGGTGGCCGGAGTCGACAAAATGTACACTTGTAGCCGTCAAGGACGAGTCCAAGTAACACAAACCAGAAAATGAAGGGGTTGCAAGCGTAAGGCACACACAGAATGCTAAGCAAAGCAATGTTGTGCTATGTTGGGCTACGCCACGTCATAAAAACCATTGCCAAACTAGGTAGTGCTGTGCCGCGGAATAGATGCTATAAGCCAGTGGCTCAGGGAAGGGGGGATCCAGTGGATCCGGACGTCCCCGAAAACAAAACCTAAAATTCTATTTCTTAGTTTTTTTTAAGCTCTATTTTGTCAAATATATAATTATTTGACTTAATAATGAAATACTGAACTTGGAAATGTCTTTCCTTATAAATACAGGTACGTGTTGATATAACTTAAGTAACGATTTTTGTTTAAGTTGGCATATCTTAGAATATGGTAAACAAATTTTCAAACTAGTTTTTCAATGCTAAAATAGCTTAAAATGCTATTTTCAGTAGTTCAATATTTAAACAAATTCCGGGGGTGAGCCCTCAAACTCCATTCAATACCCCCATACCCCCCAAACACCCCGGCACTTTCGACCCTCCCCGAAATTATTTTCTGGCTAGATATGTAGAGGCTGCGTAATGAGGAACGGTAGGTTTAATACCGTCTGGGATTGCAGAGAGACAGAGAGGCTTACAGAACAAAATTCAGGGCGAGCAAGAGAAACTGGAGGACCGAAGTGTTGAGAGTGATTTTCTGAACTATTTGGACTAGAAACTTGAAATTTTGCACACTTAATTAAAACATAAACAAATATTGTAGTTTCAAATTTCATTTTGATATCTCAATTTGTTTTTAAGATATAATTAAATTAATTGATTTTTTCAATCAAAATTGAAATCTATCTCCTCCGACAGATATTAAAAAATGGATCTGAATTTTTTATGTGAGATTCTATGATGCTTGATTAACAGATTTAATGATACAGATTTTTGATATTATTTAAACTTTCTGTTAAAAACAAATTTTACCCAGTGAAATAAAAAGTTGATAAAAATGATACATTTTTATGCAAAATATTAATTTAAAAAAAGAAACTAAGACCGATACCAAAAATCTGAATAGATATTTTATTACACACATCACAAAGTACACTGTGAAAAAATTCCATAGACGTATCTATATTTTTATTGGAGAAGATAGATTTTGAATGTGGCAAATTAACATGAAAATTGAAACTGAGAAAACAAGCAATTAAAGTTGACATGCCTTCAGAGTAAAAAATAAGCATCTTCTGTACCTCTAAACAAACCTTTATACTTAAAACTTTATAATTACACTGTACTATCAGTAAATATGAATTGAGCCCTACACAACACTTATATTATAACTTATATTTTACACCTAAATACACTATAAAAATACGACTAGGTAAAAAAGGATAACACGAGGATTACGTGCAGTACTTTAAAATGGCGTCAGAAACACCTGTTCCATGCGCCCAAATGGCATAAAATTTTGCACAGATATACTTTAGATTATGCTTGATTTTTTACACTAAAATAAAAAAATAACATTTTTTGACTAAAATAGCAAAGTCAACACTTCTGTCCTCCCTTAAGAGGAGAGGATCAGGCTTGTCCGGTAGTTGGCAACTCCATTTTGCATCATAAGAACAACCAGAACCTAGGATTTGGAGTGAGGTGTCACCCAGGAATTAGAATAGATGAGCTCTGTAACAGGATTATAAGCACAGAGAGGAAAGCAATTACGATAACATCGTAGTACCCCTAAGGAGCAATGACTTGAGAGAAGTAGATTGTCATGGGAAAGATGTAGGCTACAACCTGGTCCCATGGGAAAACAGTTGTATCCTAATGCGAGGATTATAGTATGTGGGATTAAATGAAGAGACATTTTATTGGAAGACGATGTGACTAAATAATACATTTGCATGGGTGACTAGGAGTGGCTGGGCGCAGAACTAAAATTCTTGGATTGATCATGTGCACTTGAGTTGGCGTGGATATTGATTATTATCGTACATGGAATAATCTTCAAGCTTTGAAAGCAGCAATTCAAACTACACGATAAACTGTCTGTATTTAAAATAAGATAAATTCTTTTCGTGTTAATTTTAACCATATTCTAAAGTGAGTTCGTTTTGTGTGTTTAATGTGCATTACTTTAAAATTAAAATGCTAAGAGGAACCCTGCACGCCATCACCTGCCATCTACCTGCCATCTATCTCAAAAGACGAGAACTTACTAACAGATGGTCACCAAGATCAGTAGAGTCGTTTGTTTGATAAATTACAAGGTATTCCAACAAAATCAGAACTTAGACATTTAATTAGCCTATGTTCTAACAAAAACAATTGAATGCAACTTTGATAATTAAGACGCTCGTATGAAAAGTACTAGATAGATGTCCTTATAAACTCGTTGCATGATCTACTATTTATTGTGCTGCGTGTTTAAATACATTAATTACAAAATATGGAAAGTGAAATGTACACTCTGATTAAATGCATTTAAAATAAGCATTTGAGGCTTAGGTTCTCTGAACTTGAAGGTTGATGACCTTACTGTAGCCTTCAGGTGCCAGACGCATGCGCATATTGTCAGTTTGTCGATATTACGAACTGATTATGTGCAAATAGGTTTGTTCCCAAAGCACTTAGAAACCATGAACACATCGTTCGCGCATGTGCTCTTTCTTCACAAGCGTCGAGAATTCGTGATTCTGATTTTCAATCTTCTGTTCCATGTGTTCTCACGGACAGTTTATGTACTACGTATAAGAAAAGTTTGCGGGCTCAAACCTGAATTGTTGTCAGATACATGCGCAGTAACCTATGTTCACGCGCCTGACTCCTCCCTCCAATAATCTTGCGCCTGATTTATAAGCATAGGCTACTTTAAGATAATTATAAGTTTCCCAAAATATAGTTCATATTGGCGATGCATATTGCACGTATAACATGTTAAAGGAAATCCATATTCTATTCGCAAATCATATCGGTTAAACGCAGAAACTATCGATTACAAATTCTTCTAACCGTTCCCAAGTGCAAAATCACGAATGTTATAGACTGGGCATGTGCAGTAAGCAAATTCTCAAGCAATCATGGGTTTGCTTTGGGAACAAACCTCATGTCGGGTTCCTGATGACGGTTTCGGAATGTTACTGGCAAAAACCTATAGCAATTATAAGTATTTTCTAATATAAACACAACTTATGGGAACATGAACTAAAATGGTACCTTGCTGCCCGCTGTACTGATAAAAAAAAAAAAAAAAAAAAAAAAAAAACCTGGTGTATGAATGTAGGTGAAATATCCCTCCTCCTATTACGCAAAGGGTAGCAGGAAGTGACGTGTGTTTTGTTAACCAATGAACATCAGTGAGTGATATCAGTGACCTTATGTCCTTGGCTGAAAACAGTTGATGCATTGTTTTGTGTGTGTTGTTTAAAATGTTTTCGTGTAGAATGGAAAGCCGAAAACGTGATACTGTATAACTTACTATACACACAGGTACGTGAAAGTGTTTTTAAAATATACTGTGCCTACTTTGTTACGAGCTAGGCAATTGACATTATGTGTGACTTATGCCCATGCAGGCTTACATTACTAGAACGCACGGCTTCTCCTTGATGTGTCGAGCTTTGAACTATATATAAAAGAGAAGATGCGCCCGAGTGGACATATCGCGTCACTTTACTGTATTTTGTTCTTGCAGTATTCTGAGATAGATTTTGTTCTGTTGTCATACTTCAGAATATGATACCTATCGCACTGTTTCTCGCATAGTTCACAAACACAGTTTTCACAAGGCTCGTGGTATTTCTTGGTCTTGCATAGCTCATGATGGAAACCATGGATAGCTAATTTTATTATGACATGTCTCTGGGGTTGGTTTTCCTTAGTCCAGGATCTGTCCAGCTTCGCACTTGAGCTGTAGAAGTCTACGTGGATCTTTCGCCTCTTTTCCTTTCTCTCTTCCATCAACTCATTATACGGGCCGGTTGGTGGTAGTGAGTATTGTAGCCGGATATCTTATAAGAAGAAGGTCTCTCTAGTATGTTCGTAGACTAACCGAGATTTGGTATTTTTTCCTGTGCCCAAGACTCTCTTGAGATATCTTCCTTTTATTTTTCCCAACCTGGCAAGGTCGCTTTTGTTCAGTCATTCCCATATTAACTCTATTCCATATAGTGCGATCGGTGTTATTTTTCATTTGGAACAGGATCATTGCTGTATCCAGTGCTAGAAGTGGCAAAATACGATATTGCAAAAGAAGCAAGTACCGTACATCACTTAAATATAGGGTGGAAATATACCTAAGACATGCAGTCCAGTAATTACTTATTCGACCGTTTGCAATGGTTTGTTTTGATTCTGAGGCGAGCAGTTTTTAACATCGCACTTAATTTTGCTATCTCACATGGCGCAAACAGATTTCATCCACCGCACTGGTAAACCCCGCTAGCGATTTTGGCGTATGAAATGTTCCGTTCAAAGCTTTGCTGCTAATTAATTACCGGTAGGCATTGATGATACAAAATCTTTCGTAGTGGTATACAATAGGATTTTTAACCATTGGGACGCTAGAACAGGCTTTGCGTTTGTCTGCTACCGTTTAATTTAATCGGAACCCTTACCTCAATTCCACTGGCACCTTTAACTTTACAATCGGAATCGTTCTCGGAACATTTCCTGGAATCTGAAAGCTTCGGATCCGTTAAGATTTGAACGTGTCCGGGGCATTGGGCATTGCTTATATAGATTTCTGTTTATATTACTTTTTACTTCCTGTGCCCGTACTATAGGTAGAGGAAATATTGTCTTATAGTATAATATGACCACCTAATTCTATCACCACTAGATAAAATATAAAAGAAAATATACTGAATAATTGACTCGACCACCTAATTCTATCACCACTAGATAAAATATAAAAGAAAATATGCCGAATAATTGACTCTGGTTCCCTATTGCTAGTGTTTACAAGATGGAGCGGGCTCGTTAAGGCTGGAGGAACATTTATCTGCTTTTCCTGTTCTAAATTTTATAATATTTATTTATTTAACCTTGATTCTGTTACCTTGTAATATTATTATTACTTACTATTTCAATAACACATTAACATGTATTTATTTTATTCCTAGAAGTTCATTTTTATTGCTAGAAGACATAATTCTGTATTTATAATATCACAACATTGCCGATATAGTTACTTACACAACAGGATAACTCAGCACCTTTGTAGGCCTATTTGATTTTTTTTACATAATTGCATTATAATTTTGTATTTGTGTTGTAAATTGTTATTATAATACGAGGGTGAGTCAACAATTATCCGGACTTTTCATAAAACACTTTATTTACTTAAAAAATTCAGTATGATTTTCTCATGATTTTTCAATATAGTCTCCCTTCTTTGTAATGCAATTGGTCCAGCGGTCCACGAGCTTGTGTATTTCTGCTGAAAAGAAGGTTTTCAGTTGGTTGCAAAGTCACTGATGCACCGTTGGACGCAAAAGGGCCTATACAGGAAGATTACATGGGGAAGGGGAAAACCATCAACAAAGACTATTACTGTGCATTGTTGACTAACAAACTTAAACCAGTAATTTGCAGCAAACAACGAGGTCTTTTGTCACGGAAAGTGTTGCTGTTGCACGATAACACCCGTCCTCTCACGGCTCGACTCACCCTTGAAACCATCCACAAATTGAATTTCGAGGTGCTGGAACATCCACCTTACAGTCCAGATCTTGCTCCGTCGGACTTTCATTTGTTTGGGTCGCTGAAAGGTCATCGATTTTCCTCAGACAAAGAGGTGCAGGAAGCGCTGCATCAGTGGCTTTGCAACGAACCGAAAACCTTCTTTTCGGCAGGAAAACACAAGCTTGTGAACCGCTGGACAAGTGCATTAGAAAGAAGGGAGACTATATTGAAAAATCATGAGAAAATCATACTGTATTTTTGAAGTAAATAAAGTGTTTTATGAAAAGTCTGGATAATTGTTGATTCTCGTAAATTGCTAATAGGCCAGTCAGTAGAGGTATTGTATGACGCAAAAAGGTGGTGTAGAAGCTTTAATTTTTTACTTGTATATATGGATACAAACATGTAAAAAAACAAAAATGCTAACACGGACGACCTCCGGAAAACTTTTGGCAGAAAAAAAAACCTCGGAATTTTAGGACCTTTTTGGTTTTTCCCCATCACCTCCTAAACGATGCATCCCAGCGAAAAAGTTACGAGATAACTAATTAAAGAACATTAAATCCCGCGTCGAATGAGTACGACAATGTAATAATTCGGTCAGGTAGTAGGTCGAAAACCACGGTCAAAGGAAGACGATTTTTTCCAACTTTGTCAATAACTGAGATATAGTACTATATATGAGTCTGCAGCTTGGAAATGAGTACTCTGAGAGAAAAAAAAACTCATAGAATAAAAGTTGTAGAGCATCAAATTCTGCGTCCTCTGAGTACCAGCCACATCCTCTTCATTCACGCGTTTAGTGGGTGTGATAACGATATCTGCTATTTTTTGTCAAGGAAAGATGAAGCTGAGCAGCATGGTCATTTTTTCGAAAAAACTTCAGGACATCTCCCGACGCTTCGTCAACCCACTCACCAGCCATGATGAGATTGATGAGGCTGGTGACCTCTACACCGGAGACTCCACCAACGTAGCTCTGGACAAACTGCCCCACTCCACGTTCACACGAGCAGTGGCCAAGGGAAAAGTGGACCTCGCAAGACTGCCACCTACTTATGGTGTTAAACATGATAGGGGTGGTTGACCTTAAAACATCTTTCCCCCAACCAGAACGTTATTGCGGAGTACTACTGTTCGTTTTTGCAAAACAATCTGCAAGAAGCTCTAAAATGAAAACGGCGACAACTTCACGGATAATCCACCCATTGTTCTGCATGACAACGCTAGGGCGCATACAGCAGGAGTTGTGTCTGAACTGTTCAGTCGCTGGGGCTGGGAGGTGCTCTATCACCCTCCGTACTCTCCAGATTTGAGTCTCTGCGACTTTTATCCAATCCTGAAGATGGAGCCACTTGGGGGATTCGCTTTCATATGGTTGAAGATGTTTTACAGGCAACCGACCGCTCTCTTCGCACCATCAACAGATTAGGCAGTGCCAACGGGATCCAAAGACTTCCGCATCGCTGGGAACATGCTGTAGCCTACGCAATGGGGGTGATTACATCGAAGGCCTATAAAACTTAGAACCATGTACGTATGTTATGTGTGGAGAAATAAAATAGTTGCCACTACTAAAAAATCAACCCTATATGAGAATATGACATTTACGAATTAAGAAACGGGAGAATTCAGTAATTCCCTTCTCAACTATATCACTGTTCCCAGCCTAACAGAACCTGTCACTAAACACCACAAAGCACACAGGAGATAATAATATGGCACATTTACGAAACGAGAGATTTCAGTATGCCCTATCACACTATTATCATCGTTCTAACCTAACAGTCAGTACCTATCACTAAATACTACAAACACATAGGAGATAATAATGTGGCACATTTACGAAACGGGGGAATTCAGTATGCACTATCCAACTAATATCACTGTTCCTAACCTAACAGAACCTGTCACTATAAATATCACCGATCCTAACATAACTGCCAGCAATGTAGAAGAAGCATAGTTAGTTGGTCATCCTACTTCGATTAAAAAATTCACATCTTGCATGCAAACTGGCATATTGCGAAAACGGGCCTTCAACATTGGGACAAAACTGTTTCCTTTACGTATTTTACGTTTAATATGTTAATTACGTGTTTTACGTGCATTTTAAAAGTCATGAAGAAAACTTTTTTACGCGAATTCCCAACCTTGCTCTTCTTAGTAAAGGTCAGTATGGAAAATTCTAACAGCAAACACATCAATTGAGGGAGTCTGATACATTATGTTTGTGGACGAATGAATTAGTACGGTACGTGTTTTACTCATTGAAGTTTGAGTGTACAGTGTTTAAAAGTGTGTTCGGTTACCATCACGTATGTCAACACTTTTAACGTACATGAACAGCGATTTTGAAAGAGTATATTTAAATCGGAGTTTGAGTTCACAGTGTTTAAATGTTCACTACAAACACTGTGTAAACACTGTTATATTTCCAAATGTTGCAATGAGAGTGTAGAAAGCCACAAAATAAAATATTTAAGTATTTCGTTTACCAGTGGCGGCTCGTGGCCGGAAAATTAGGTGAAGAGAAAAAAATGCCACATGCTTATGTTAATAACCGAACTCACCTATGTCTTGTATACCAAATCAAACCTTCGGTAGTCCTTTAAGGCTGCAAAACTTGTCAATGATATTATCATAGAATGGCTCCTTTTCTTCTAGCTGTAATAGAAGTTCTTTCTGAATTGAAATATTCGCTAAACAAGATACTTGGCAGATTAGTTTGTATCTGGCAACATTTTTTATTCTTCATTTAGTAGTCCTACGTCGTGATCGGACAGCTGGCACAGTGATGATTTGATTTTAAACAATGCGGGTAAGAATGTAGTTATTATTTATAAAATCTAATACATTTTATTCATGGAATACTCTTAATAAATCCCACTCGGGATTATGAGTTTCATGAGAAAAATTCGATCCTGCTTCTCCGCCGCGAATCTATCGATGTTTAACGTAATTATTATTCTCCTAATCAGATTATTCAGAATATTCCATTCATGCGATGCGGATCTTTAGCAATCGACCAATGACTGTTGCTAACCTTATAAGTTAATATGCTTGCAAGGTTCGGAAAGATGCAATTTCATCGGATAAACTTCAGCTCGTTACTGGATACTTCAAGGCATTAATATGCAGTGATTAATAAGTCACATGTCGTATGATTACCTATGAAAAAATATGCATTGTAGGAATGAAACGTCGTGATCCAGCGTTGCCGTCCTATGACGTCCTATCGGTGACGATCTCCGAAGCTGGTTCCGTGTTGTGACACATGACAGTGGTCTTTCATCACAGTACACAGTAGTCTTGGTATATGGTGACACACATTAAATAAATTAACTTCTAGTCTCATCCCTATGCCTCACTTTTGTGCTAATATAATCGTACGCCTATAAATAAGTTTTTTTTTTGCGTTAATGATTTTTAATTTTATGAGGAAGAATCCAAGCTCCTCTACCGTTCATGTTGAAATGAAGTATATGGTTGTTTATAAGCACCTTTCAGATAATTAATTGGAAATTTTTAAAAATAAAAATTCTAACTCTATTAGCTTCTATGCAAATCGTGTGGAAAATTTAAACAAAATTGTTAGAGTCATTTTGATAAAATCGTGAAGAATGAAAGTCTGTTCTAGCCTCGCCCAAAGATGTAAGACTTAAACGCCTGAGTTTGTACAAACGATAGCTGGCTTATATCTACCCTTCAAAGTATAAGGATATCGTATAAAAGTAAGAAAAAGTCGTCAATCTTCCCGGAAGATATCTAATCCAAATACGAGGGTTGATCTGTATGCTCCACCCCTGACCCACTTCCTGTTGAGATAAAATTATCAAAATATTCATGCAAGGAGCTTCATATCTCAAGGTAAACACTGCACTGTTTCAAGCTTTTATCTTTCTCCCTTGGGTGAGGGGATATTTTTCTTGTGAAGGATGTGTGTGTCAGTCATAAAATGGAGGCTGTAGAACAAAGAGCTGTTATTAAATACTTGCAGAAAAAGGGAATGCGTCCAACAAAAATCCATCGGGATTTATGTGCGACTTTAGGTGAAAGTGCAATATCATATGACATAGTCAAAAGGTGGTGTCGTGAATTTAGATGTGGTAGGGAATCATGTGAAGATCAACATGCAGGAGGACCACCAGTGAGCGTTACAACTGTAGACAATGCCAAAAAGGTCCATGATCTAGTGATGCAAGACCCCATACTGACTATTAGGCAAATAGTGGAGCTGACAGGCTTCTCCTATTACACAGTTAGAAATATTTTAGTTATGGAACTGGACATGAAAAAATTGACAGCAAGATGGGTTCCTCGAATGTTGACAGCAACACAGAAGAGACAGCGTGTGTTGATTTGTGAACGTCCGTTACAAATGTACAGAGCAGATTCAAACATATTTATTGACAGATTTATGACTATGGATGAAACCTGGGTCCACCATTATGACCCAGAAACGAAGCTCCAAGGTAAAGAGTGGAAACATAAGGGATCAACCCCTCCCCGCAAGTTCAAGACTCTACCATCTGCAGGGAAAGTAATGGCCACAGTATTTTGGGATGCCAGGGGAGTAATTCTGGTTGATTACTTACCAAAGGGTTCTACAATCACAGGAGCATATTATGCTAATTTAATTCCAAAATTAAGAGATTCTATAAAGAGTAAGAGACGTGGGAAGTTAAGTACAGGAATCCTCTTTCACCAGGACATTGCCCCCAGTAAGACCTCTTGTGTGGCCATGGCTGCTATACCCAAAGCAGGCTTTGAATTATTGGAACACCCACTCTACTCACCAGATCTGGCCCCTAGTGACTTCAGATTGTTCCCAAAACTCAAAGAAGATATTCGTGGAAGACGATTTTCAACTCAAGATTCTGCATGTTCCATTTTATGATTGAATCACACATCCTTCACAAGAAAAATATCCCCTGACCCAAGGGAGAAAGTTAAGAGCTTGAAACAGTGCAGTGTTTACCTTGAGATATGAAGCTGCTTGCATGTATAATTTGATAATTTTATCTCAACAGGAAATGGGTCAGGGGTGGAGCATACAGATCAACCCTCGTACGTTTTATTTATACACAATGTTTAGTTCTCAAGCCACACAGACACGTTCCTGAAAATATTATTGGATAGAGGAGAATTCAAAACACGTATTTATGTTAAAAACCTTGATTTCGAACATTTATTATCTTTAGTACGGGTAGAGGAAGTGAAATTGGTGCTTTGTTATTAATGGAGCTGTTAGCAGAGGGTATTTTGCGGAGCAGGTATGAAACCCGCCAGACGATGTCTTTTAAAATCGTAGCAGGTTGCTTTGGTAACCACGCGCCATTATGAAGCCGAAGGACGGCCACGCTCTGTAATGTCAAGTACGAAGAGGATGCCTCAACAAGGAGCTGGACACCTTCATGGGTAGTCTGTTAACCTCAGCATGAGGTGTGCGATAAGCGAGAAAAATGCTGCTTGCACCATGAGCCCATATCCTCATTTTTAGTGAAACAGACTATAGTCCAGTCGATATAATGAAAAATAGGGGGTTAGCTGGAAAATATTCCGAAGTTAATGAAATTTTTACAGGTTATTTGGGGGTACTCTAGAATGTCTATCCTAAGTTTTCGACCTCGAGGACCCTGTGCTAACTTGGGGGGAGGTCAAAAACCTCAAAAGTTTCGGACTTTTTTCAGATTTTCCCTTTTATCTCGTAAACTAAGCATATTGTGTGGACCATTGTTCAGTACAAAGTTGTAGAGCATTAAATTTTATAAAATTTGGTTGATAAAACGAATTTGTAGACCCAATATTAACCGAGATACGGCCGATGAAACTTAGACAAAGTTTCTCGAAATGTAAAAAAATATCCGAAACACGAAGGTTTTGGCGCTATAACTATTTATTACCATCATTTCCATGTTAATTATGTTAATCACTCTTTGGTATCAACATCTTGGAATACCTATGACCCCCTTCCTCCACCCCCTCTTCCCACTTCCCACCCCTCCCCCTCCCCCATACGTGAAGATGCCTCATTTTAATGTAAGAAATGTATTTTAAGAAACTTTCTCACATCAAAAACCCTTTCGTTGTACACACAATGTGATATCACCGGAGGGGGGCCTATTGTCAATGCTGTATGATGCATTCCTTCCTATCGTGGGTGAAGACGTAGATTTTGGCGCCAGAAAATGCAGTGTCATTAATGGTGAGTTTCTGTTGCATAGGGTTGTTTGGACCAAGTCAAGTGAAGCCACATTTCAGGTAATCTGCCAAAACTACGTGGATTACGTCCATAGGCACTTCGGTAGCATTGTCATAGTGGTTTTTGATGGTTATCCTGTTGGGATAAGCTACCAAAGCACCAAAGCACTCCTGAACAAAGTTTGTCTTTTCCAAGACAACTTTGGTTAGCACGATTTCGCAGCGAAATTTCTTTCCAATGATACCAACAAAATGAACTTCATAACCATATTGAAGATGAAATGGAAGCCAAGGGGATCCAAGTGAAGCAGGCGGTAGAAGACACCGATGTAATGATTGTAGATACTGCTGTCTTAGCTTAGCTGCTGACAAATATGATAGTGTCATCATAACAGGTTACGACATATATTTTCTGGTGCTACTGCTTTGGGTTCTTCCAAAAAGGACGTCTATTTCCAGAAGAGTGGAAAGGCTAACATCCCAACTGTGCTGTATTCATCCCACTCGTTCAAGTACGAACCACAGGATATTCTTTTCCTGCATGTGACACCACCTCAACACCCTTTGAAGAAGGTGATGCAGTGTATAGCAAGAACTCTAGCTTTTCAGAGATGTTGGCGATTTTTAAAGACCCTGACGCAACTCCAACTCAAATCGCTGATGTTGGAGAGAAATTTCTTGTGAAACTGTATGGAGGGGCCATCGAATTTGACAACCTCGAAGACCTGAGGTACCGAATTTTTTGCACAGTTATGGCAAAGCCGAAATGTCAACTTGCCAGACTGCCACCAACCAGAGATGCCGCCAGGATGTACTTGCAAGTCCAGGCGTGGATGGGAAGCCAAGGGAGAAATCAGAAGTTGCCTTCTATATGAAGATGGAAGCTTACCAAACGTGGTGGGTAATTTTATGCACTTTATCAATATTGAGTGATGCTGTAATAGTACATTTTCATTCTTAAAACCTGCCACACGATATCTTATTGCTTTTCATTCTTGTAACAACATATAATGCACGTGTATTAATTGAGTGCAGTATGCAGGCACTGCGTGGGAACAGCATGATAAAACTCCCCTCAGCCTGACACCGATGACGAGAGTGAGGATCCCACTGACGTGTCCACGGACCCCGACAATGACGACGACGACGAGGAAGGTCCGGCAGCCCCCAAACGCTCCAAGGTTTTCGTAGCCTGGTACACTATGTACTAATTATTTGAAATTATTTCTACGTTGGTCATAACACCTGCAGTTATCTTAATTATTTATAATTATGCTCTAAATTATGATTTTTTTGTAAATAAATTCTATACTTCTATGAACTTTAATTCTTGATTGCTAATTATTTATTTTAAACTACCTGATCTACGTTCATTGTGGTTCAGGATTATGGGTTAACAGGAATTCACAGTAGGGTGATGACCAGGCACGAAAATATGTAAATAACTGCAAATCACAATAGCCTCTAGGTCAGCGGATTCCCCCTCCCCCTCCGGTGACATCACATTGTGTGTACAACGAAAGTGTTTTTGGTGTGAGAAGGTTTCTTAAAATGCATTTCTTACATTAAAATGAGGCATCTTCAAGTTCGGGGGAGGGGGAGGGGTGGGAAGTGGGAAGAGGGGGTGGAGGAAGGGGGTCATAGGTATTCCAAGATGTTGATACCAAAGAGTGATTAACATAATTAACATGGAAATGATGGTAATAAATAGTTATAGCGCCAAAACCTTCGTGTTTCGGATATTTTTTTACATTTCGAGAAACTTTGTCTAAGTTTCATCGGCCGTATCTCGGTTAATATTGGGTCTACAAGTTCGTTTTATCAACCAAAGTTTAGCAAATTTAATGCTCTGCAACTTTGTACTGAACAATGGTCCACACAATATGCTTAGTTTACGAGATAAAAGGGAAAAACTGAAAAAAAGTCCGAAACTTTTGAGGTTTTTGACCTCCCCCAAGTTAGCACAGGGTCCTCGAGGTCGAAAACTTAGGATAGACATCCTAGAGTACCCCCAAATATCCTGTAAAAATTTCATTAACTTCGGAATATTTTCCAGGTAAAAAGTGGATATCGACTGGACTACTACCCATGCATCAGAGGAAATGGTAACCAGTTCTTCTACACGCTCGCAGGAGCTCAGTGTTTCCAACTGCCTAGCTTTGACACCAGGTGGCGACGAGGCGGGCAGTATAAAAATACAGACATACATTTGTAGTAAAAACCAACATTCGTGATATGGAAAATAAACTTTAAAAATACGTATTGTAAAGGGAAAATACTGGCGAAGTGCTATTTCACCTACTTACCCAGAATAGCCGCCACTGTCGTTTACAGGCGTACCCTTTGAATGCAGAAATGAGAAATATACTTTAGTCAGCCTGCGTATAGAACAGTAACAGTAACAGTAACAGTAACAGTAACATCAGACACCATACAGTACGGTCAATTATTGCAAATGCCCTTAACAGTGGCGTAGCAAGCTTATGTGGTACCCGGTGCGGAAAATTTCTTGTCCCCCCCCCCATTTAAATTATTAAAAGTTGGAACAGTTCCAAGTGTTATTTTTTGGATAGTCAAAGGTAATCCCACGAGAGTTTAAGAGTTTGTCGATAAATGCAGCTGGATCGAATTTATCTGATGTTGGCCTAAGTCGTAAACTCAACGGATTATGCAAAATTAGTATTAATTACATTGTTATATAACAAAACTAAGCTCCGAAATCATTGTATACTATGAATCAACCATCCATAAAGCGATTCGAGTTACCATATTATCGCCATGTTGTAACCAGTGCTACAAAAAGGTGAATATAACACATAGTTAACCTAATTCAGTCAATTTAGGAAAGGCATACATATCAAGCACATTATGCTGTACATTGTACACTGTACTGTTAAACGACAATAAATGCTATTATTATTATTATTATTATTATTATTATTATTATTATTATTAATCTAAAGTACGTTATAGACAGACAGGTATACATTCTTTCCGTGAGCGACAAACTGAGGGTGTTACCGTTAACAAAGCGAACATCTAGGCCACAATACACTCCCGAAATTGTGCAAATTTTTATTTTTTGAGTGATTTTTTTATATTTTTATATTTTGTTTTCCAAGCGAAATCTCGAACTTAAAAAAAATGAATTTTGATAAAAAGACAAAATTTTGTATTTATGTCAGATACCTTTCAAGATGTGAACCGACGATTGGAGACAAGTTTTCCTTATTTTTACATAAAGAAAGTTTTCTCGAAAACGGCTCTAACGATTTTCTTTTAATTTTGCACGGGGGTTGCTTATACTAAGAGCTAAAACTTTTATTTGAAACACTTTTCCGAAATAATTCTCTGAAGGGTAGTTATAAGTCACCCGCTCTGAATACGCTCTTTGCAATATGGCCTCTTGCAACGGAAAATCGTACGAAAACAAAATTTTGTATTTGGGTTAGGTACCTTTTGGGATATGACACCAAGATTGGCGACAACTTTCTCTTATTTTTAAGGGGAGGCTAACATTTATTTGGGCAGAGGAAGTTATGTGAATTATACATAGGCTTGCCAGATTTCTGAAATGTTCAACCGGGACACCGGAATGCCCCCCAGCGTCGCGGATATTCAAGGGTACACACCCTTGGCGGGTTTTTAGAATGTTTTAGAGGGTAGTTTATTCTCAATGCTATGAATAAATAGTTACTGATTAGGAACCTAAACCAGGTGTAGGCTAATAATAAATAGCATAAGCATATTAATATTTAAAATTACTTAAATAAGAAGAAAGACTTTGAATGAGGAATACAAATTTGAACAATATTTACATGTACATTTCATTGGCTAGGACTTTTTTTAGAAAGTTTTTTGTTTTGTTTTAATCTTGTTGTAAAAATCTTCACAAGCTAATCCGATATTAATTTTACATGTCATCAAGTCTTTAACCGTAGATTCCTTCATGAAACCCCTGTTCATCAAAGAAAATACTCTCTCAACTGGTGCTGATGTCGCAGGTACGCAGAAGGCATACTCAACAATCTTGATCAGATTGGGGGCTGCTATGTGATTCTCCTTGAAGTGACCAAACAGCCTGAGCCATTTTTCTTCAATGAAATAATCACATTTCTGGTAGTCTTTTCTTGCTTCCACTGTTTTCACTTTTCATACAGTACAGAAATAAATGAAAAAGTAATTATCCTAAATAATCCTTCATAGTTAATTAATTTTAGACTTTTTTGGTCATCTAGAAAATCAAATTTAATTTTTACCGGGACGTGAAGTAAACCGGCCCTGACACCGGGATTTTGTCTGAAACCGGGACGTCTGGCAAGCCTAAATTTATACATAATTTTTTATAGGTTGATCCTAATAAATTTCATAAACAAGTAATGTAATTGTTTTACGGAACTGTATTATTAATAATCTATTCTTAAATATGCGCATATCCCAGTTCAAAATCTAGATTGAAGGAGACTTCGGAGTCAACTCACATTCGAAGTTTATTTTCGTCAAAGTCATGACTGCCGCAGCGGGTAGAATTGGTTGCAGCTTGAGTGATATAAAATATCACCGATTGTTGAAGTCTCATTTAAATTAATAAAACTGCAGAGACAAGCATCGGCAGAAATAAACACCCCTCCCCCTAACCATAATATTATTGTTCAACACAGCGGCCAGTTCAGCCGCGTTTTATTACCTTTCTTGACTGAATTTAAAACTAAAAGAAGTTTCAATACGCATTTTGACTTATAGAAAGTTAAGCTTATTTAATTGTTTTAAATAATATTATTATTCTATTTAAATTCCCTTGAGCTATTTTTTTGCTTACAAAGACACATTTTTAATTTGTCACCCCCCGAGTGATGGCACCCGGGGTGGCCCGCACCCCCCTTCCTACGCCACTGGCCCTTAAAGATGCAGGTTAGGCCTATACTACTTTTGAAGAGGTGCATGGTCTCTCTACCACCGGGAGTACGAGGCGAATTGATATCATTGCTTTTCAAGGAACCACAAGATCCGGGTTTATAATTACTGTGCGTTTCGAAGTAAATGAGGCACAGCCGCAAGATGTAAACAAGGAAAAACAAGACATATATAATCCTACCATCCCTTACTATCGTGATAAAAACAATCTGAAAGAACTTGAGGTCATTGGACTCATGGTAGGAGCGAGAGGAACAGTTACAACTTTCATGTGGAACACCTTCAAGAGATTGGGGCTCCCTCCATCAATTATAACTGAAGTTGTTTTAGCAACCCTCAGAGGATCTGTTTCAATACTGAGGAATCATATACCGGTATATAAATCTTAATTGTAACTGTTAAAAGATTTTCTATTTTGTATTAATTTTTCCTTAATTTTATTATCTTTTTTTTTATCTTCTTCTTCAATGTTCAATGCTCAATTACCTTTGTTTTCTTTTCTGGTACTCTTTGTCTATGTAGGCAACCATAACTATGGGAAGATTAAATAAATAAATAATAAGGTTTAATTATGAAGAGAACAACAATAGCAATATTTTCTCGAAAAAATGATCAGGATTTTCTTTGTGTTAGCGTGTTAGTGTATATGAGAGAGAGAGAGAGAGAGAGAGAGAGAGAGAGAGAGAGAGAGAGAGAGAGAGAGAGAGAGAGAGAGAGAGAGAGAGAGAGAAAGAGAAAGAGAAAGAGAGAGAAGGGGAAGAGGTCTGTATGTGTGTGATAGAGATAGAGATAAAGTAGAGATCCGCTAATTCGGACGAGATGGGTTCGGACCTTGTTCGGATCACCGAAAGTACGGATTAAACGGAATTTGCCTTAAAATTCACTTGCACTGTAGGCCTAATACAAGTTTTAGATGGGTAAAACTACAAAAATCGACGTTACTTCTTTTTTAACTTAATTTTAGTTTTAGGCCTAATACTACTGTAAATAGTACTACTATAGGCCCTAGCCGTAGTATTAAAATTCAAAATCTGTTGACTGTTCAGTACTTTTTCATCGTAACCCACAGACCTTTTGATCTTAACCAACCAACTTTTTCATCGTAACCAACTGAGGACGTCGAAAATTAGTAAATTCTACCTTTTCATTTTATAAAATCCCGTCCGGATTAACCGGATATCCGGACAGCTATATACCTACAGTATTAGAGAAGAGATAGCGAGATAGCAAGTCAGATATAGAAAGCGATAGAAATAGAAAGAATGATCGTTATACTGTGTGATGGTGGTATAGAAACACTGTTTATAAAAACAGTGAGACAACGAAAATAATTAATGACATAATTGAATTTAAAATGGATCTGTTAATATATTTGTCTATCTTTTCCTTAGAATCTACGATCGCATGTCAATTCAGTAATAAAGAAACTAAAGAGATGCAATAGACCAGGGGTTATCTTTTGACGCCCCCCTTTTGAGGTGTGGCAATTCACCATGCCCCTACCATTCAATATTTTGAAGGGAAGAATGCAAACTAAGACGACATAACAAGAATAACATTTTTTAAATGAACAAAAATTTTATCAAACATGGTGTTAAATCAACTAGTGAAAGTAATGATTAAGTGCCATTGTTTATGAACCAATGCTCCTAAAAAGTAGAGGTAAAACTAAGGTAAAGAAAGAAACTTATGAATCAGTTTAGTAATTAAGTCACTATTATTATGTCAATGAGACGGCTTACACTGTTTTGCCTTGAATAGACCCCGTATGTTTGGATTCAAATTTGACAATGCTGAACGAAGGTCATTCGCGACATGTAACCGACAACACTGTTTTGTTCTCATTACAGTCAAAGTTGAGAATCCTTACTCAAATAAATATGTGGACGAAAATGACACAATAACGGTCGTCGTAGCTCTGACTACTTGAGAATAAAATTCAAGATGATTTATCCAAAAGTCCTCCAGACCTGAAGTTTTAAAATATATTTTGCTTTTGAATCACACTTCAGTTTCACGACTTTTCTTTCAAGCATTCTGGCAGTACATCAATGTCAACAGCAAAGAGATTTCTTCTTGTTAACATGCAAAACAAGATTTTAAAATAAAGTATTTTTTATCCTGTGTACAAAACTTTTACTAATCCAATATCATTCTGCGCCCCCCCCCCATGATGGTTAACCCTTAACTGTGCTTGTGGGATCTGTGAAACCCCTCAACTCTTTCATTTTGTAATATTTCACGAGTTATACCTGAGATATCGTTGAGGCTTTTTGTAATCTTAGTATATATTTTTATTTCACTGTTGCTGGAAGTGGTGTGCATTATTGGCGCTCAAAAGTGAAATACCATGAAAATTTAATAAATAAAATTTAATTGTCCCTATAATTTACTTTTTTTTGTGTGCTAGCCTTCAACACGTATATTCGAGAAAGTTTGTGCAACATATTTTTGCACCATTTATTTTTATTTGGGGTATAGGCCTATATGACCCCACCAGCATATTAGCGCAACCTGAAAACACCAGCATAAAACTCTCTACAGGTTGGGAACTATCGCTATAGACTATAAAGCTATAATAGAAGGATTGGGATGGCAAGATGCTGAAATGGAGGCAGGTTTTTACTTCCGGATATTCATAATATAGAAAACAGTTAGAGATAGTGACAAAAATGAACATTGTGTTAACACCGAAAAAAATAACCATATATCATCCTGTATCATATCCATTAAGACGACATCACTAGTCAAGTTACATGGCTTACTACGAGTTTGAAAGGAAGATATGGAAAATACCCACCTTCACGTGGGTGCGAATATATCGAAATCTCCGGAGAGACTTATTGAAAGCACTGTATGTACCCATGTCGCAATCAAACACTAAAACCAATCGGAGATGGCAGAGGTAAGAGGTCCTAGGTTCAAACCTAAATCTTTGTGGAGGGGGTTTACGTTTATTTTAAAAACAACCTAAAATAAAGACCACCGAATTAAAAATACTTATAACCTAACCTCGGACGGCCGTTTCGCAGGTGGTGTCCCTTCATCTTCAGCAGAGTATTTTTAATTCAGTGATGTTACTATACAACGCTATAGTGGGACACAATAATGATTAAAAATAAGAACTTTATATTTTGCATGTGAATTATATTTACGGTTACGTATTGATTGTTATATAATTTGAAGTGCCTCCTCGGTGGCTCATGCTTAGCACGTGGGTCTGGCATGCAAGCGGTCATCGTAGTGGGCTATGCCCGAGGCAGGCGGGCGTGTCATTCGTGGTGGAAAAAGTCGGGCGTAGGGGGCTTTTCAGGGGGACCTCCCGTTTCCCCCATTCATTCCACCAACACTTTCCACTTCATCTTTCACTTTCCCCGTCTTCCTTATCCCGTTTCTTTTCCCTGTTTCCGGTATGCCCTCACTGCAGCACTTGCTGTGGGGCTCTCCCGTTCTCACAGTGGCTTGTGGTTATGGAGTTCCTGGATGATGTGCCGCCATCCTGGGGGCTATATTTCACAAGCAGCGGCACACGTGGCATGGTAACGCTAACTGCTTGATGTATGGTAGTTACGTGGGGGCACGCAGTGGAGTCTGTTGACGTGGGCCGTTGGGCATGCACACCATTCCATCACCGGAGGTTGCATAATGGGCCGAATGACAATTGTTTAGGGTTGTTTCCAACCCGCCTCCCCATTCTGGAGACTGATCTTATCCTATCGTATTCTATAGAATTTCAAAGGGGTTTACTATAGCTCTTACCTGAGTTTCTAGTTCCTGAGTTTCTGTGGTTACATGGGCTCCCATTGCATTGTCTACCGATGTACATTTTTGTCTCATTGGTTATTTACGCAAAGGACAACTTATTTATTCGTGCGTCAATGCTACCCTAGCCTACTACTGGGCGTGTTGCATTATGGTTCATTTCCCCCATGCAAAATACATTTGCGGATTCTATATATTATGTAGGTGAAATGGAAGTTAGGCTAGGACTAATGATATTAGTGTGATCGCCATCAAGTTTACAGCCCGTTCCTGGATCAAGTGACCCAACGACCTCCTCCCCTCTCGCAGCTGAGCAGACGATTGTCTTTAATGCGCATCACTTTATAGTGACATTTTAATTGGATTGTGTGTGAATTTCTTATCGGTTTTACTCATATTTAGAATATTCATACAAGAAGGAGGTGCTTATATCATGGATTCTACAGGTTTGGAGGTTTAAGATAACATGAAATATTGCAGTTTTTCAAAAAGAAAACAGGCAGAAAAGACCCCTTTGGAACTATGTCTAATTTCACTAAAAGAGGAGGTGTCACCAATTAAGTTCGCTAGGATCCCGTAAGCCCCTAGTTGTGTCACTATTGCCGTATGCAGATCCAGGCTTTATGAAGGATCACTGAGATGGCGACTGCTTTTCTAGTCTAGAAGTAGAACTAATCGTGTTTGGGAAAAGAAGTTGTAAAGAAGTCGCCTGGTTTTCTTCCTGTGGGCCGTGCCGCTTTTGTGGCAATTAATCGTTGTGTGGGAATGGTAGTGAAAGACTTGAAGAAATAATAGAACAGTTCATATGTGAAACGAGACTACAGTATTTTTCAAATGAGAAGCCATTTCCTTCACTGCCAATCACGTGTACGAACTAATGAAGTGCCGCTAGCAGTAAGAGTCTTCCCTCCGTCTCGCCGTCTCTGATTGCACCGCGTATCTAAGCAGGAGAAGGACAAACGGCTTGTCATCTGCAAAACACTGTAGGTCTGTATGCCAGTTAGTAAGTAACAAAGTTCTGCTTGAATAAGCGGGAGCATTATTCTTGTCGCCAATCATGGATTTTGAACTCCAAAGCTTCTAGGGGTTTCCTGTTAGTTTTCCCAGCTTCTTCTGAGAGCCCTGTTTCATAGAACTTGCTATTATGTTAGTTAATGTTATTAGCACTCATATTATTTATCAGTTAACAATATCTTGTTTCAGAGAGAAATTTACAATATTCATAAAATCTTTTCATAATATTAGGCCTAATGGTTCATTATACAGCTGATTGATTTAGAGGTTAAGTTTGAATTGTTATTTGGGTGTTGTTTATTATTTTACTTTCTCTAATACATGTAGTATAAAAAGTACTGTGACAAAAAAACATGTTTCACGATGCCCAGAACCGAAAAAGAGTGTTTTTGGAATGACTGTCCGTCGGTGGGTATGTCCGTATACATCTGTAGCGGCTAAACGGTTCATTATGTTTACTTCACTTTTTTCTAGAATTTTTTGTATTTAATTGAACCGGCCAGAATTTGTTATATATAAATCAACTATTAATAAGACTTTTCATGAAAACTTGTACAAACCTTTTATTTTTGAAAAATGCCTCTAACGATTTAAATAAAAATGCACATTTTGAAACTTCAGTCTACGACGAATAAAATGGCTATATTGGTTTTTCTGTAAAAATTAATTTGGGGGTACTTTAAACGTGTCAATTTACTTTCCTAGGCTATCTCAACTACAGCAGGTGGAACATAAAAACTTAGCACAGTAAAATCGTAGAGTAAATTGGAATAGCGTTTTTTGTTTAAAAACATGTCTTTATCCTGACTAGATGGGACCGGACCTTGTCCGGATGACCGAAAGTCTGGATTAAACGGAATTTGCCTTAAAATGCACGTGCTGTACTGTAATGCAAGTTTAGAAGAGTGAAACCATAAAATCTATATTTCTACATGAATAAAACTTTTCCTACAACTTAATGTTAGTTTTAATATGAGTAGACATAAGTTCTTAACATACGAAAATATCTTTGTGATTAAAATTCAATACTTATTGATTATTCAGTGTAAGAAATCGCGTTCTGATTAACCGGATGTCCAGACGAGAGGGGTCCGGATTAGCGGGACGCTACTGTAATATTAATGTATAAGTTATCAAGGTAAATTAAGCAGAACGGGCTAAAGAATGGAAGCGATCGACAATTTGATGTGTCCTATTGCAAAAAACGATTTCAGCGATGCTCTTTCTTAATAGCCATAGATAGGTTCTACTATTTTAACTTTTATGAGACAGGTCCCAGAACTTGCTCAATATCATTCTTCTTTCGTAACCAGGAATTCCTTTACAGATAACTGTTGACATACGTTATCCGCACATAATGTTACACAACCAGCTGGCTAATTTACAATTGGAACGTTACAGGTACAGTAGTATTATTTCTGTCTGACACTGCTCAGAAAGATGCGCCGTAGTCAGACGAGTCCACTATAGAAAAATTGTCATGTTAAGGGGTGGTTGTTTATTAGTACACAGGTCTCGGAAGAAGGAACATCTCTTGTTGCGGTGCCTAACAGACAGTGCTTCAGGTGAGTGCAGTTGTGCGCAAGACTTTTGCAACATGCCTCCGATTCATAGTAAACTGGGAGGGAGTAAAGTTATTCATTCGCAGACAAGAGAAGTAGTATATAATGTATATAAATATTTTCGGGATGTGAGGGGTCAGCGTGCATCTGTATATAAAAGGGTTTCAACAGCTACAGGTGTATCCATTAGTACTGTGAAGCGAATCGTGAAAGAGGCCAAAAGTATTGAAGAAGGAGCTTCTAATTCTTTTTCTACCCCTGATAAAGAAAGAATACGTACCTCGAAGAAATCATCTCCTGACAATTTTAACGAAGAAGTAGTCCGACGAACAATTAATAATTTCTATATTGAAGAAAAGCAGAGACCGACTTTAAAAAAAATACACTCAAGACTAAAAGAAAAAATTGACTTTCAGTGTAGCATCTCTACACTCAGGAAAATTATTTTACATATTGGTTTTCGGTGGAGGAAAACAAGAAATAATAGAAAAATTCTTGTGGAACAACAGAGAATAAAGTCCCTCAGATGTGCCTATTTAAGGTCTATTC
The DNA here is from genome assembly GCA_964059195.1 of Ectobius pallidus. NCBI lineage: Eukaryota > Metazoa > Arthropoda > Insecta > Blattodea > Ectobiidae > Ectobius > Ectobius pallidus. Next base: position 100,424,015 of record CAXKWD010000004.1, read on the forward strand.
ATCAGTATAGGACTGAAGGGCGTTCAATAGTGTACATGGATGAAACCTACCTTCACACAACACATACTACACCATGTGCCTGGAGTGACGAATCGCTGAGTGGACTCTTCTCGCCAGTTTCGAAAGGACAACGGCTTATTATAATTCACGCTGGAGGAGAGCATGGCTTTGTGCCCAATGCTTATTTGAGATTCATTTCACACAGAAAAACAGGGGACTATCATGGGGACATGGATTTCAATAACTACGAGCAGTGGCTAAAGGAAAGACTAATTCCAAATCTTTCTCCTCACTCAGTCTTGGTTATTGATAATGCCCCTTACCATAACGTGCAGCTGAATAAGCCTCCCACATCGAATTCTCGAAAAGACGTGATGATATCTTGGTTGCAGTCCCACCTTGAAAACGATAATTTTGAGAAACAAAACCTTCATAGTAAGACAAAAGCTGAAATTTATGAACTAATACTGACACTTAAGCCACAACACCGAAGCTACAAAATCGATCATCTTCTCCAGCAACATGGCCACGATGTTTTAAGGCTCCCCCCTTATCACCCTGAGCTCAATCCGATAGAACTCATATGGGCTACTGTAAAAAATTGGGTAGCCGAAAACAATGCGACATTTAAAATGGAAGATGTCATGAAGATTACGGATGAGAAGTTTTCCTCAATATCTGCAGAGGAGTGGAAACGGAGATGCCAGCACGTGAAGAATATTGAACAGGAATATCTGGAAAGGGAGGGACTCCTGGATGCGGCTCAAGAATTGGTCATTCATTTGGGTGGTGATAGTGATGCTTCTAGTGAGAGTGATTCGGATGCTAATAATGTTGGTGGTGATGGTGATGGTGCTGATAGTAATGGTAAAGGGGAAAGACTCTCAGTCTCTGGTGTCACTCCTATGGAATAATATCCAGTCCTCTAATTGAGCACAGCGGTAACACCACACTTGGTATGTAGAGTAAATATATGAAAGTTCCATACTGTATGTTAGAGTTAAAACATTTAATGTTAGTGTTATAACATTTAATGAATGAGGTAAAAATATCTGCCAGAGCTGTACTTGGATAGGGATTTGTTTGTAAACACAAACGCTGACTAAAGATATATAAGCTACTACTGTCATGATCGGCGGGATGGGAAGGTCTCTGAATTAACCCACACCGCTGGATTCTCTTCTCCTCACTCGCGTTTCGTCGGGGTCAGACAGAAATAATACTACTGTAAGTAGTAAGTGGGCCCGTATAGATAATGTTAATGACCAACCTATGGTCCGCGACCCCTGGATGGCTTGCGACAAAACCCATGGGTGTGCTATACCAGGGATCTGTCGTCTTCTTATCTCATGATATTGCAGCATGGATATCGCTTTTTTTTTCTTACCAAGACCCACCCTTGGCTCGCGGATGGTTTCGATTTCTTATGCTGTGACATTTCCGTACTCACAAAGCGGAAAGTGAAAGCCTTGTGAGTACAGCTATATCATAGGACAAGAAGACGAAACCATCCCTAGATAAGACCAACCCTTCATGATATTACAATAGTTTAATAGTTTAATATGGCTAGACCCGTAATATTTATAATAACTAGCTTAAAAGGCCCGGCGTCGCTCGGGATTTGTATTTTGTAAATGCAATCAGAATGAGATCCTGCAATTTTACAACCAGTATTTATAAGGTGCTAGGTTTATGACACTAGATCGTGACCTAATTTAAAGGTGTCATATTTATGGCCATTCTATAACAGAAGACTTCCGGTAACTGTACTTTGTTAGTAATAAGGAGAAAATAGAATATAAAGCAATCGATAAGACAGTTCCCGTATGAAATGACGTGTTGTTAGGGAATCATAGCTAAATGAAGACAACTGATAATAAATCTTGCTACAAGATCCGGAAATAATTACATAGGCTATATAACGGTTATGCAATCGTGATTACAGAGTTCCGTAGGCTATAAATGTTACGCTTGTTTTTCAAGAAACCTTTACCTTTAGAGATGATATGATAAAGTATGACCATAATGAATAGAGGAGAAAGTGTGATGACTGAGGTAGTTCACTGGTTCCGCCGCTAGGTAGCAGTTACTCTGCTTGAGATTCGCGGGAGCAAGATTACTACGGGCGGTATAGGAAAAATTGCAAACACTCTTAAACAAATTAATACATTAATCTATTTCAAAATGACTCACCTTATCTAAATTGAATTGTTAGATACTTTTGACAATTTTCGGGCTGCTTTACACGTCTTGGAAGATCTCATCTCCATAAATAAACATGGCCTTGTGTAACAGTAATTTCTCAGATTGCAAGAAGCTTGACCGTAACATTTCGTTCCACATCTTTCCAAAAATCGAAGATGTTCACAAGCAATGAAAAATTATATAATATAGGTATGAAACAGCTAAGGGATGATTTGATCTAATATTTTGTTGCCTAGAAAATAGGGTAGAGGGTATGTTAGTATAATTTGATGGGAATTTGTTAAAGAATGTAGGCTACATTTGTATAGAAATAACAACGTATAATTAGGGTACAAAACAGCTAAGGGATATTTTATAAATTAATATTAATATTACATTGTATAGAATATTACTGAGTATTAATTTGTAATTATATTGTATTAATAGTAATATTATTTATATTAATATTAATTTTCTCCTGGCTGTATGGGGTAAGTTATGTAGGTGAAACACGGTCAAAAGTGTAGATCTGTGTACAAATTATGTGAACAGAGATAATATAAACTAAGGGATGGTTTGTGAATTGCAGGGTACGGAAAATTTCATAAGCAGCACTACAAAAATACGGCGCGTGATCTTTAAAATTGGCGTCTCAACATCCGATAAAGACGCACATACGCAAAAATTGTTTTGCAATGCCTTCTACATATGTCGCACAATATTTCAAAGCATTTTCTATGATTTTTTCATAAAAAAATTAAATCCTCTTGCCTTAACTAGAGCCCGCATTTGCTCAAACCCTCGACCATTCGCCGTTCGCTGTAACTGATGTACGTCTTATGTTGTTAAATTATATTATTAAAAAAAGGAACAAGATATTAAACTAATAAGACATTTTCTATGATAATTATACATAAAAATTACTAACATAAGTGAACAGAAAATATGTTAATAATCCAATAAATGCATAAATAAAAGTAGTGCAGATTTACTAAGTTAGAAAAAAGCTTCATTCACTCCTTTTCCCCAGCGGGTCAATCTTGCAGTATGGGTACAAGTAGTCAGTTAATATAGTATTATTATTGAGTCCAGGAATAAATTATGTAAAAAAATTTACGTTATTGCTGGTATTTTATGGAAAAGATGCCTGCTAATACCTCAATACCATTCTGGTAGCTTTAGCTTTAGAGTAATTAGTATTACTCGTTAACCATTATAGATATATAGGTGGTACTCGATTTATAATAAGATCCAAATATTTCACTAAACCTTACTCGCTTAATCTCTTTCTGGACACAAAAATAAAATAATAAATGCCGCATAGTCAAATTTGCTTCACCCTCAACATTTCACGATCGTCCCACATTATTCAGACAGCTAGCGCCCGGAATAATTACCACTCAATTACTCGTAAACCATTCAAGATATAAAGGTGGTACTGAATTTAAAATAAAGTTGAAATATTTCACTAAAACTTTCTCGCTTGAAGTTTTTACGGGACACAAAAATGAAAAAAATTGTCGCATAGTCAAATTCCGTTTCACCCTCCATGAATTTTGTGTAATTGGTGATGTTTATTTTAATGAGATAAAAACATTTATGTCCGCATTTTTTGAGTCTCTGTTTTAACCATCAGAAGAACTGTGTGGTGCAGATTATTTCTGCACAAATTTCACAGAAATAGGACCAAGGGTTAATTAAAGATCGCGAGTTTAATCATAAGATGCCAAACTATCATGATGCAGCATTGAGAAGTTGAAACGCAAACGAAGGTGCTGCCAGTGTTTCGGTGGACCGCCGCTCTCCCTATACCCACCATTGTATTAGCGGCGGAGTCATCACACTTTCTCATTCGATTCATTATGGTATGACTAACAAAGTTCCGTTACAATAGTTAATTCTGACTTGTAGATAGAAAAAAGTTATGTTTTTCTTGTACTTCAAAGGAGTTTCTGATATAACCCTACATAGTTATGCATTAACAACTAGACCTTTGTACCAGTTTGGATCTTAATCCTAAAGGTACGGAGTTGATAGAGAAATTCTCATTTCTGAACAGTATTTTATATTTCTGTCAAAAACCTATTAATATTTATATATATAGACAGCAAAAATAATATAGAATCACTGAGAATATTATTCCAAAAACAACTTCTGTTTAAATACGTATTATTGTAAAGAGGACTTTTTTCTCTATATAAAAGTACATTTCAGATACAAGACTATTCATACATGACATCTGTACATTATGCAAAGTTGTCTTCCAACGAAAACTTATAAGGTTAAATGCAAGGGACAACTGTCTTTCAATAGTTAGGGGGTGAAGTGAGCTGATTATGATTAATACAGTAATTTAACAATCCGTAAACTTATATTTCTAGCAAAGAAATAAAATGTTGTTACAATACACTTTTATTTACAAACGATGTACATATTTCTGAAAGTTATATCCCATAAAAATCCTCTGCCTAGTTATTACCTTAAATATATAGAGATTCGCTGACATGTGTAAAGATTACTGAATATTATATGCCTTGTGTGTAAGAAATTAATGCTGTTATATACAGTAGGTGAAATTGAAACTACTATTATTATTGTACAAATAGCCCGTTTATCTACATGTTAGATATAACATGTCTTTCATACATATTTAAATACAAATCCTCTCTCTCTATCTCTCTCTCTCTCTCCGTAAGAGACCCGCTGAATCATGTCTAGACTTCATTCCACGTATCGAGTAACAGAAAAAGATGTATGACCTTCTTGATATCAATCCGGATGTCTGTGGTAGACGTGTCGAATCATGTCTATGACTCATGGAGAGAAGTTAATTCCGAACACCCGTTAACGGTAAAAGGTGAATGACTCTCTGACGAATTGATACAGGACATTAGATTTTAATTCAGGTCAATGAGTAATGGTGACCAGTATATAAACAGGTAAAAACATTCCAGACTTTATCATTGTTTCGTTTACTGCTAACGTGAGTGTCAAGAGCAACATCCTCATCATCATCTCGGTCTTATACAAAGTCTCCTTTTCTATCTGGAAATAAACATTTAATTAGATATAGTGCCTTCTAAACAATAATGAAAAACTTAAGTTATTTGTGAATCCTTTATTTGAACGAGTTATAAATTTTCAAACAGTCCTTCATGCAGATCTTGAAACCAAAAATGGGAGACGAAAATAATTGCACAGTTAAAATTCCATTGCATATTAGAAATGTTATTTAAAATCTTAAATATTATGTTTAAACAACACAGTGAAAATTAAACAACCTTTATGTATTATCAGCACTGTGCATCGCACACTTTCACTCTAATTTTAGCTTTGAACCCGAGCGTAAGACAGATTTAGCTCCGATGTCTCATGACATAACACATAGTTAACATCTCATATGTTATTTAAAACTAGAATCTGACGAGTTCTGTACCTGTATTAGTATGAAAAAAAAATTGTTTTCATATAAAATATTTTTACGATAGTATTGAATCATAGTTAAACATATTCTGAAGTTCGTGATCATCACTAGAATATTAGAAAAATATAATGTCCGATTGAATTTCATGTATTGCTTTTCGAACAATCTTAAACACTTTGTTTTTCAACTTTCAAAAGTCTTCTCATTCTCAATCATTTTTTTCTGCAGTATAATAAAGTAGTGATAAAGCATTCGGGATTCCTAAATACATTCTATTTATATGTATATTTTGTACATATTTCAGCTTAGAATACAGCTTCAGGCACAACAGCGACGATAAAACTTCTAAGAACATAATCTAAGAGTGTTCGAAAAAACAAATGCAAAAGATTTGCTCTTAAGGGCAGTGTGTGTGTGTAATATTTATATGTTAAGTAAAATAAAACTATCGACGTATAACTCTCTACATAAATTGTGTACACTGTCTACCCATCTAACAATAAAATATTGTTTACAATGTAATTTTGTATCAAATCGTCTCAAATGATTTTTTTTATCAGGTCTGTACGTAAAGCATAAATGGTGAAAACTAGTACTTAGCCTAAATTGTCAACTCTCAATGTAAAAACGTTTAGAAAAAAATCAACTAACTGTCTATATATATATAAATATTAATAGGTTTTTGACAGAAATATAAAATGAGAATTTCTCTATCAACTCCGTACCTTTAGGATTAAGATCCAAACTGGTACAAAGTTCTAGTTGTTAATGCATAACTATGTAGGGTTATATCAGAAACTCCTTTGAAGTACAAGAAAAACATAACTTTTTTATATCTACAAGTCAGAATTAACTATTGTAACGGAACTTTGTTAGTCATACTTTATCATATCATCTCTAAAGGTAAAGGTTTCTTGAAAAACAAGCGTAACATTTATACGGAACTCTTTAATCACGATTGCATAACCGTTATATATGTAATTATTTCCGGATCTTGTAGCAAGATCTATTATCAGTTGTCTTCATTTAGCTATGATTCCCTAACAACACGTCATTTCATACGGGAACTGTCTTATCGATTGCTTTATATTCTATTTTCTCCTTATTACTAACAAAGTACAGTTACCGGAAGTCTTCTGTTATAGAATGGCCATAAATATGACACCTTTAAATTAGATCACGATCTAGTGTCATAAACCTAGCACCATATAAATTCTGGTTGTAAAATTGCAGGATCTCATTCTGATTTCAAACTTCTTTGTGTGAACAGTGTCTACGTTAAATTTATACTACTACTAATTATTGACAGAGTAGTATTAGTAGTAGTGCTAGTACTGATGGTGGTGGTGGTGGTGATGGTGATGGTGGTGGTGGTGATGGTGATGGTGGTAGTAGTTATAGTAGTAATGCTGATATTGGCGGTGGTGATTGTGATGGTGGTGGTGATGGTGGTGGTGGTAGTGGTGATGGTGGTAGTGGTGATGGTGGTGGTGTTGGTGATGTTAGTGGTGATGGCGATTTTGATGGTAGTAGTATTAGTAGTAGCAGTAGCAGTAGTAGTAGTAGTAGTATTTCATAATGATGGTGTTGGTGATGGTACTGGTCGTGGTGATGGTTGTGGTAGTAGTATTAGTAGTAGTAGTAGTAGTAGTAGTAGTAGTAGTAGTAGTAGTAATAGCAGTAGTATTTCAAAATTCAAATATTCCAACCAGTTTTTACACAGCACTGTTTTGCATTAAATATAAAATTCGACTTAACCCACTCTTACATTTTCAAAAAAAACTTGACAATGATTTGAATTTTGAATTTAGCGCTAGTCGCCATCTTATAGCATGGTACACAACTGCCTTCTAGTAGACAATTCTGAAAGTAATAACTGTTAACTAGCGCGATCTAGTAGACAATTATGAAAGGACAAGATTGAATAACATGACTCACTGAGAAAAACTGAATATTATGTGAGACAATGTTTTGAATTTTTAATTTAGCGGTAGTCACCATCTTTTAGCATGGTACACAACTGCTTTCTAGGAGACAATTCTGAAAGTAATGACTGTTAACTAGCGCGATCTAGTAGACAATTATGAAAGCACTAGATTGAATAACATGACAGCACTGAGAAAAACTGAATATTATATGAGACAATGTATTGAATTTTGAATTTACCGCTAGCCGCCATTTTATAGCAAGTTACACAACTGCCATCTAGTAGATAATTCTGAAAGTAATGACTGTTAACTAGCGCTACCTAGTGAATAGCATGGTAGATACCTGCCATCTAGTAAACAATTACGAAAGTACAAGATTAAATAACCATGACGTCACTGAGGAGAAACTGAATTATATATCTGACAATGTTAGGGTTGGATCATCGACTGTCACCGTAGTCACGCGTATAAAATCAGGTAGTCGATAATGAAAACTTGAATGGTTCGAGTCTACCTCTATGACAAGATTTTATTAAGTAAATATAAATATAAAATTAACATGCATAAGAACGTAATATAATGATGACGTCATATGGAAGTCCTGGGAGAGCGTCCATAGAGTTGTCAAAAGGTCATAACATAACGTTGGGATGATAAAAAAGTTCAAACTGTAAGGACTTCATATGGGATAGCCAAAGGACCCAACTGCAAACGTCCCGAAAAAAAGGACTAAAAAAAACCTCGCGTAAGAGTGCGTCCGTGGCATCTATGGCATAAGGGCGTAACAACATCAATTAAAAGACCGTGCGTAAGAGTGGGTGTCCAGACGTCCATGGCATAAGGGCGTAACAAAATTGGTAAAAAGCCTAGCGTACGAGGGGTTATCCAGACGTCCATGGCATAAGGGCGTAACAAAATTGGTAAAAAACCCTTGCGTAAGAGTGCATATCCAGACGTCCTTGGCATAAGGGCTTAACAACATTGGTAAAAAGCATTGCGTAAGAGTGCGTTTTTGGGCGTCGTTGGCAAAGGGGCTTAACAACATTGGTAAAAAGCCTTGCGTAAGAGTGCGTTTCCAGGCGTCGTTGGCAAAAGGGTTTAACAACATTGGTAAAAAGCCTTGCGTAAGAGTGCGTTTCCAGGCGTCGTTGGCAAAATGGCATAACTGCAGGCGCGTACGTACGCAAACCGACGCCGGCGTCGGGGGGGGGGGGTAGGGGAAACGGGAAGTTGCCAAACTTTTTTATTTTGGCGATGAACGCTACCCCTTACTAATTTGTAATTGTAATTGTAATTTATTCTTGTATCAAGTAAGTTACCTCCTTGGCGTTACAAGAAGTTTATCACCAAGTGAGGTATTCTGTACAGACAAGTATCCTACATAAAATTGCAAGCTTGGTGGTTAAATATGTTTATTAGCTCTGTAATGTAACACTGTTCTAAACAGAAATGATAACTTTGCTTCTCCTCGCTACAACTCAGCTGTTCTCTCTTAATATTGCCTGTGTACTTAAATTTAAACTGTAATTGTTGCTCTACAAATTGCTACCCCTTACTACCACTTACGATTATGTAATCTAGACCTGCCTGTCCTTCATAGCGCGTGTTGTTCTTTGCTAGTTCATACTGTACAGAACGTGTAAAAACATCTTAGCCTCACAGCATTCAATAGTGAAGACCCAACAGCGATATTCTGTGAGTTACATACCATTACATAAATAATATTTCATAACTAAAAAAAAACAATAATTTATTCACTTAATTTTTGTTTTCAATGCTTACGGGCTATTATGAACCGCATAGTTTGAAATGAATAGTACACTATGTGTGCATTCTCTCTTGCCCTTACTCCATTGCTACCGGCAGACGATAAGCTATCTGCGCGTGTTTGGCTCAGGTCTTACCGATCGAGTTATATTACCAGCATTACCTCAACTGAATTTTGCAACGGCTATAACAGCTGTCAAAGATAAATATGAAATACTATTGCCACAACCACTCAATTACCAATATAATTATAAATAATTGCCTTATTTTGAATGCTTGATTGAAATCTTAGCTATATATATATATACAGCCTTAATATTGAAGTAGATTATTCTAGTACAGACACTAGACTTGGTAAGTACTTACATTTACTAGTGGTAAATTTCAGCCTTCAGGAAACAGTGTACTACATGGTCCTCATATGAATTTATTACTAAAACGGAGCAGTTTATCACATTATATATATCTATATACCTATAGATAGATATACGGTACCTATAGGCTATATTATATTAGACAGATAGATAGATATACCTATAGGCTACATTATATTAAAAATAAAAGAAAGCAGATGGTAATTAAAATGGCACGTTGACAAGCAAACCAGTTCTTAGAAAAATATACCTGCTAAAGGTTAACATTACACATAAAACTCATTATTATTATTATTATTATTATTATTATTATTATTATTATTATTATTATTATTACTAGCTTAAAAGGCCCGGCGTTGCCCGGGTTTTTATTTTGTTATGTGAAATTAACTTGATGAAGGACTTTCGATTTTCAAACTCTATGGCCTTGTATAATATGTACATATCACTTGAAATGAGGAAGAACGACTTATCACACTTAAATTATTCCCTCAGAAAACGCTATGTATAGCTTTTAAGGCTCATAGACGATGTCGAATGTTGCATTCCGTTGCTTCTACACACCATGACTGGGAGGGGTTGAAATAAGAAGAAACATAAATTCCTACTACATAAGATTGTATTGTCTTTATGGAAAATTTTATTTCTCACTCTTATGTTACCATACGACCGTTTCGGAACTGAAATTAAAAAAAAAATCAATATCACTTTCATACCTTCCTCCCCCAAAACCTGGGACATAATATACTGCGGGCATAGAACTGAAAATGTTCCACCCTATTTTGTCTTCTTGTAGATGTTTAGGGCCTATGATAAACATCCTACAGCTATGAGTGACGTATCAGTGGATAGGATTTTTTACCGACTTCTGATATAGCATACTCACTGGCACACACTTACAAAGTAATAGTCGAGGGTAGAGAAAGTTATGTGACTGCTTCACATTGTGCTTTACTTTCTTGGATTTCATTCTTTAACAATTATTTTCACAAACGTATTAATTACATCGATAGCATCAGAATTTATTAAAGCCCAGTATTATGTAGTTCCCAAAGCCCTACCTGAGCACTGTAAACAATACATTTTTGTCATGATAATTGAATTGCATTTCATTTTTCAGTATAATATTTTCAGAAATTATATAAATTTTCAAGGGAAGGAGTGGTTTGTTTGAATTTTAGTGTTCACCGCGTTACTTCCCGGGCTTAACTGGGTATGTGTGCAAAATTTCGTGCAAATTGGTCAAGAAATGTAGATTTGTATAGGGAACATACATAGGCCTACCCACATAGGCCTACATACATACACACTTTTGATCTGGCTTGGTTGACTCATTTTTTTGTTTGTTATGAAAACATGTGAAAGCGGAACTCTGAAACTGTGAATATGTCACACTTCAATTTTTTAAATCTTTTTTTATGTAAACAGTTGAGAGCAGAACTCTCTAACTGTGCCTCATTTTACATTTCTGGCTTTTCTCGTGGATTTTCCCAAAAAATTTCTTTCATACAAACCTTGTCCTGACAATTACGAACACAACAAACAAACAAAATCAGCCAAATCGGTCGAGCCGTTCTCAAGTGATGCGGCAACATACATTTTTGTTATTAATTTTTATTAATATAGATTATTATTATTATTATTATTATTATTATTATTATTAGTAGTAGTAGTAGTAGTAGTAGTAGTAGTAGTAGTAGAAGAAGAAATAGTATTAGTAGTAGTATTAATGTAAAGCCTAGCCTTTCTATTTTTCGCTTTAAAAATTTACCTGTAAATGGAAAATCGATAAAGAATTAGATACATTTGGGGATTCTAAGATACAGTAGGCCTAACTTGGAATAAATATTTACTGCTATATAGGCCTATATCTTCTGACTCAACTCTGAACACTATATTTTGCTGCTATGTAACTCCTGTGGTGAAAGATATGGATTCCGAAAAAGCCGGCATTAAAGTAATGCTCATCCGTTTGTTGAACCTGTCTTGGTACATGCACGAGCAGTATACCATTATTAAAAGAAGATGAGTTTGAAATTGATGACATCCAAGCAAAAGTAGTCTTATAGGCATTCATAATCAATGTTATTTATTGTACATGCTGCGTGTCAGGTAGATAGAAAATATAATTTTAACCCATCAGACAGACACAAACAGACACCTAAACATTTAAATAAAATAAAAGGCCTAATGGGTCTTGGAATTTCTAAATGTATCTAATACTCTACCATTTTTCCACAGAATATTTTAAACGAAAAACGTAGGCCTATTGGCTAATAGTTCATATGATCTTTTAACTTTAAAATAGTAATAGTAATAATAATAATAATAACAATGATGATAATGATGATAACTATCCATGCTTCGTATATATCTATGAGTGTATCTATTCACATATAATATATACATATAATGGATAGGTCTATGTCAACCACAGCGTGCCGCGGACAGACGACATGAGGTGGTCCTCCAGCTTGGGATTTTGGTGTGAGGTAGACAACCTCTCACAGTAAAATACATTGTTATGAAACGCTTGCTTGATTTATGGATCCGGTCAGTGTAAAATTTTCCGGAGGTAAAATAGTCCCTCGTTCGGATCTCCAGGTAGGGACTGCAATGAGGGAGTTTAAAATTCGTAGGAACTATAGATTTGTAACGTGGAATGTTAGGAGCTTGTATAGGCCTGGTGCGCTTAAATCAGTAGCTAGTGAATTAAAAAGAAAAGACAGGTTAGATATAGTAGCAGTAAGGGAGTTAGATGGGGGGGGGGGTGATGGTTCAATACAGACAAACGCATATACATTTTCTATGGGAAAGGGTATGATAACCATCAATTAGGGACCGGGTTCTTCATACATAGGAGAAATAGCTTAAAAGGCCCATTGTCGCTCGGGTTTTGTATTTTTACATTCGAAATTAACTTATGAAGGACTTTCGATTTTCATACTACATGTCCTTAAATAGATATGTGGAATTTGAAATGAGGAAGAACGACTTATCACACTCAAACTATTCCCTCAGAAAACGCTTGATGTAGATTTTTATGGGTTATAGAGGATGTAGAATTTTGCACTCCATTGCTTCTATACACCACTCCCGGTAGGGGTTCAAATAAGAAGAAACAGAATTTCCGGTAACATAAAATTGTGCTGTCTTTACGGAATATTTTATTTCTCACTTTCATGTTACCATACAACTGTTTCGGAGCTGAAGTCAAAAATAAATTCTGTACCACTTTCATACTTTCCTCCCCAAAACCTAAGACATAATAATATACTGCGCGCATAGGACTAAAAATGTTCCATCCTATTTTATCTCCTCTAACATTCTTAGGGCCTGTGATAAACATTCATATTTCTCACCTAAAATACAATTCTACAGCTATGAATAACGTATCAGTGGATGTAATTTTTTACCAACTTCTGATAAGACATAACTTACTCGTTGACACACACTCAGACTGAGACAGCTGGACTAAGCTGTCCCCGCAAGACAACATCTTATTTTACACCAAAATGTTAAATGAGAAGATGGTATTCTCTATGCCCAGAGCAGAGAAAGTTATGTGACTGCATCACATTGTGCATTATATTCGTGGATTTCATTCTTCAATATTTACTTACACCAATAAATTCTATCGATAGCTTCTCTAATTTGTCCAAGTTCCGTATCGTTTACTTCCAGAGCTACCTTTGAACACTGCCAACAATACACTGTTGTCCTGAAAACTGTACATGGAATTTTGGATTTGATAATTCTCTTTAAAAAGGTATTTCGTATCCTGAAAAACATTGATATTTGGCATTTAAAATAAAATTTTTGCAAAATCTTTTCTTAATGTGCAGTTACAGTATGAAATGAAAGTACTGTCAAAATTCCAAGTCTCTACTTGCTATAGCTTAGGTTCTACGTTGATTATCTGCCAGTCAGTCAGTCATGAAAACAGTCTGTCAGTGAGTTAGGACAAGGCTTGTTATATATATATTTGGCTATTAAGAATGTTGAGTTTTTTAGTAATAAATTTTCTTATGTTATTCTAAGGGGACGTTGGTGTGACATCATAGTTATGAATGTCCATGCACCAACAGAGGAATAAGGACGATGATGACAAAGATAATTTCTAAGAGGAAATAGAACGAACATTTGATCAGTAACCAATAGATAATATGAAAATTGTACTAGGGGATTTCAATTCGAAAGTAGGAAGGGAGGATATGTTCCAGGGCAGGATTGGGAACGAAATCTCCACTTGCAGAGGAACGACAATGGGATTAGACTAGTGAAATTTGCCACCGGTAAAAATTTAATCGAAAAGAGTACAAAGTTTCCACATCGTGATATTCATAAATACACATGAACCTCGCCAGATCGAATGACTCATAATCGAATGGTCCATGTGCTAATAGATGCAAGGAGGCATTCTAATATAATTGATGTTCGAAAATAGGGGATTGACTGCAATTAGGATTATTATCTGGTATTTGCGGTTGTTCGGGGTAAACTTTCATCTAACCAAGGAACCAGACAATATTTTAATATGGAGAGATTCAATCCGAAAATGTTAGACGAAAACCAAATTAGGAACGCTTACCAAGTCGAGATTTCAAACAGATTTGCAATTCTAGAAAACACTGCAGAACAAGAAGCTAGGGTTGATATGAATATCGATGAAATTTGGGAAAATATTAAGAACAATTGAACTGAAACCAAATAACCCGTGGTTCGATGATGAGTGCATGAAATTAATAAATGCAAGAAATCAGGCGAAACTACAATGGTTGCAGAATCCGAATGAACTACTGTCGAAAATTTCAACAATGCTAAACGAGATACTTCTAGAACCATTAGAACAAAGAAAAAACTGTCTTAAAGACAAAGCAAATGCATTAGAGGTAAACAGTAAAGACAAAAAAATGTTAGGGATCTCTACAAGGGAATAAACGAGTTTAAGAAAGGTTTTCGTTTTAATGCTGACCTTCCTGCTAATTATTTGACACATGTGTTTATGTTAAGTAGCAAAAATAGCTAAATCTAGCATCAAAATTCGTAATTCGGCAACCCAAGATTTACTCATCGTAATGCCTAGGCGCATCTTACTACAGCCACATATATTATGTAGTTTTCTTCTGGTAATTTTTAATATAATCCACTTAGCAGAAGAATGCTCCATAACGAGCAGACTAAGATATCCAGGTATTAATCACAATACTTTCTTGCAGATACATAAACTGTCACGCAATGGACAAGACAGCCTTCATATTGGGGATTGGACTATTAATAATGATACTGGTGAGTAGATCTACCGGTAACCAGTTTAATGAAATGATATACAGGGATATAATATACCTCATACGCTATTCGTCTAATTCAAGCAATCATATTGCTCTATTTTTGAATAGCAGATCAACATGCTGAATTAAGAAATTTGTCTTTAACTGAGTTCCTCAATAATATAATCTTTTTTTTTTATAATGTATTTAAGATATGGCCATCGATTTTACTTTCGGCGTCAGCTAATCTATTTATAATATTATAAAATTCTTCATCTCCGTCAACGTCTTTATTACCACAACACTTCACACAGCTATCATCTACAAGCTTTATCCAGCATTGTTTATTAGTTTAGCAAAGCTATTGTGAAAATAGTTGTCACAGTCGTTGCTCTTCAGGCCACCTCTTTGTCCGTTTACACGTAAGCAAGTCGTATTGTATAGATCTTTCCCAGGTCCAGTCATTTTGAGGTTATGTAAAGCACTGTAGCATAGGAAAGAGAGATAAAATTGCAATGAAATTAACCATGTACCTCATCACAAGAGATGTTGGAAATGTCCTCCTCTTGCATCCACACAATACTGGATATGTAAAAGTATATGACTATTATTTAGCCTATGGGAGAAATCGAAAAATATAGTGTCAAGTTCAAACCCCCATACTTTAAGAGAACTTAAAGACAATATCACAAGATATATTAATTTTATCTCGGAAGCTGAACTTACGCGCGTGAAACAACTTTTCCTAAAAAGGTGCCCTTGTTGTGTGGATGTGCCCGTGTTCTTTTCATCGTGTGAAAGGCTCCCCCTCCTCTTCCTATAGAACATGCTTAGTGAATCTAACCGTTCCTTGTGTAAACATTTGAAGCTTGTTTATAATATTTGCGTTCTATGATTGAAAGAGTACACAAGATGGAAGTCAAATGTGATATTATCTTCAATTATAATTAAAAAAGCACACTTCATTATGTATACAATACTAGTTATTGCCAACTAACTGAAATCTGTATGTTTTTGTTTTAGGGAAGCAGCATGGCAATGCGGAAAAGTAAGTAATCTTAGATTTCAATGTATCATTATTGCTGTTTAGTAAGGACTGGAAATATTTATACAGGTTTTGTAAAATTGTGTGCCCTGAACTCTTGAATACGAGATATTTAACAATTTGCTCAGTTATTTCTTGTGTCTTTATTCTTGGAATAAGGAAGATTTTCTTAACGTACTTAGAAATCCTCTAACATAGTAGGTTTCAGAATTAAAGTTCTGGATAACGGAACACAAAGATGGAGAAATATTTAGCCTACATCCGCCATCATTATGCGTGTATGTATAATATTTTTTCTTTGTTCTAATTTTGCACAAGAGCATTCCAATTATTTAATCGAAAACATATGATTTTATTCTATCTTGCCCAGAAACTTCAAGGACTGGAATTAAATTTCAGTAGATTCCAGCTAATCCGGACCCCGCTCATCCGGACATCTGGTTAATCCAGACGGACGACGATCAATACATTTTAAATTTTAATCACAAAGATGTTTTGTTTTTTAATTCTTTAACTTATCAAGATGAATTATTCATATTACAAAATACACAATTAAATACAAATACATAAAACAAAATATAACTCGATATAGCTTAAAAATCAATACCTACAAAAAAAGTGGGAAGAACAGATTGAAAATCTGTGGTATAACCAATAAAATGGTTTCTTAAATATCTACTAATTACAGAGTAAATCGGCCTCGGTAGTCTAGATGTAGCCTATTCACGACCAAATAATACCTTAGTATCTTGAGGGGGGTTGTGAGGCGATGGGCTGTGCCCTCTGCCCTCTCCCCTCTCTCGGAAAATGAGTGTATCAAAATTCATATGGGTAACAGAAACAAGTGGAGGCCCCTTCGCCCCAACATAGGGGCTATAGCGTTCCACACAGACAGACATACAGACAGAATTACAGATTAAAGTATATTATAACCTATGAGACCACCAGCGTGGTCTTGCTGACTACAGCTCCGTCGGCCCGGGTTCTATCCCCGGTACCTCCTCGGATTTTCCTGAGGTAGGGAGGTCTGCTAGGGGTGCACTCAGCCTCGTGATTCAAATTGAGGAGCTACTTGATAGAGAAGTAGCGTCTCCGGTCATGGAAACCACCATTAACGGCCGAGGGTGTCGGCATGCTGACCACATGCCCCCAATCCTGCCATCTGCCTAGGGTAGATGACACAGCGGTCGGGTGGTAGGCCTTGTCCCTTTAAGGATGTGACGCCACCGAGTTTAGTTTTATACCCTATGAAATTGTTTATATACTTATAGAATTTTTTGCTATTTATATTTACTATTTCTGGATGTGACCTAATTATAGAGTTATAGAGTCTAGGACTATAATAATTGCTAAGTTTAGAGCCAGAAGCGGTGAAGCATTTTGGTTCCATTAAAGACCAGGTTTTATTTCTTCTTGTATTGTAGCTGTGTGGATCAGATAAGTGTACGTTTCGGTATTTGTGAAAGTATATTAGAAGTATGAACTTATAACTCTGTTCTATACTCATAACATTAAATTCAGGAAATAACAATTCTGTTGGATACTCTATAGACTTTTTTAAGCAAACTTTTATTATTATCTTCTTTATTAGATTCAGAGAGTCAACATTTTCGGCCTATGTGGCGCAGTTAATATCGCGCTGGCTTTCTATGCCAAGGTTTCGGGTTCAATCCCGGCCCAGATCGATGACATTTATGTGTGCATAAATGTGACGGGCCCATGTCAGTAGATTTACAGGCATGTAAAAGAACTCCTGCGGGACAAAATTCCGGCACACCGGCGACGGTCACAGGCCAAATTTCCAGTACATCCCCGTCGTAAAATAACCATATACCAACACACCATGCAGTCCGACACTCGCTAATATACAAGGGCAGAATATTCCTAGGCTTCCACAGTTGTCGTGTGGAAGACCATTCTGTACCAGCGAGATGTTATCGGTGCCACAATCTTGGACACACTGCCAAGGTCTGTAGAGCGGACGCTGAGACGTGTGGCTACTGTGCCAAACAGGGGCACTGGTACACAGAGTGCCCTCGCAAACAGATTGACCCCCCCTACTTGCGCTCTGTGCACCCGCTATAAAAAGAACGCTCGACACTCAACGACTGACCAACTTTGTCCCTCGCGGGAAACTGCGATTAGAAGACTTAAGGAAATGACTGACTACGGCGATGGCTGAGAAAACAATCAAGATCTGGCAAATCAACACTGACAGGGCCAGAGTAGTCACTGACCAAATTCGCGTGGAAGCTCACACACACAACGTAGATATCCTTCTTTTACAAGAACCTTACGCATACCACGGGAATAAAATCACTGGATTTAGCTGTTGTCATCAAATCATCACTGGAAATTCCCCTGACGAATACCCGTGGACGGGAATAGTAATCCTAAACCCGGAAATTGAGTGCCTTAAGCAAACTCACTATTCTATCCCCCATTTAACGTGCGTCAAAATAGCTACTGTAATCGGCGAATTTACACTAGTTAGTGCGTACCTCCAACCCGCTGAACCCCCTGATCCAGTCTTAAACAAGCTAAGGGAAATAGGAAGATCGCAAGCCAACATTGTTGTCGGTATTGATGCGATTGGCAAATCCCCCTTATGGGGTGTCCCTTACACGGACCATAACGGAGAGCTTATGGAGGAGCTCCTTGCGGAATTGGACTGGTTTACACTCAATGGACAGAATACTGAACCCACCTTCCAAACTAGGCTAGGCCAATCGCACATCGATGTCTCGCTAATCTCACGAGACATGTGCCGCCGCAATGTTCAATGGACCATTAAGCCAGAAATCGGGACCAGTGCACATAATGTTCTAGAAATAGTTATTGAAGACACTATTGTAAATACAATACGCCATGCCAGGCGCTATAATCTCAAAAATGCAGACTGGCAAGCTTTCTATAATAACGTAGAAACTAACCTAACTCCTCTCAACTCTCCCCTAAACTCCACTATGGAAGTAATTCATCAGGTGCATCAACTCACTGCTGCCGTTTCCCAAGCAGCACGAAAAAGTATTCCCATGACACTCTCTGGAAAGAAAGCTGTGCCTTGGTGGAGCGATGCTCTTGATCAACTCAGGCGAGACACTAACAGGAAAAGGCGAAAGTTCCAAAAGGCCAATAGAGCTCGCGAACAGCCTAACCGGGACAGATATTACGCAGAATACGCTCAATCACGTAGAGAATACTCACGAGCGATTTATCTCGCGAAAGTAGAAAGCTGGCGGAACTTTGTCACAGAGCAAAGTGCCATCAACTCATGGGGGATTGCCTATAAACTTATGACGAAAAAACTGCACCCGCGCACAGTCATCCATAGTCTCCGTACTCCAGATGGCACGATTGCCGACACGTGGGACACTGTGGCCACCACTCTGACAGACGCCCTGGTCCCCGATGATTCTGATGTAGGGGAAACTCTAGAACAGTAGATACTCCGCAGGGCTGCGCGAAGACCATACCAGAATGAGTACAACGCCACCCCTTTCGATACAACAGATCTTGAAATAGCTATAGACCGAACCAAAAATCGAACAGCCCCCGGCATTGATGAAATCCACCCAGAATTCATTAAGAAAGGAGGTCCGCTCCTTAAAGAGAAACTTCTCCAGATATACAATGCGTGCCTTAGCCTTGGTATATTTCCCAACGCCTGGAAAATGGGACTACTCAAAATTATTCTGAAAAATGACACCAAAGATCCATCTCTGGCCAAGTCGTACAGACCAATCTGTCTTCTCCCTGTCATGGGAAAGATCTTTGAACATCTCATAGCTTCCAAAATAGACACTTCTCTAGAAGAATCATACTCGCCCAGGCAATTTGGATTCCGCCCTGGAAGATGTACTGAGGATGCAGCTTCACTGCTCCAGCAAATGTAACCACATCTAATTCTAAATACGTGCTTACCATCTTCGTAGATATAGAAGGCGCATTTGACAACGTCTGGTGGCCACACGCCCTGGAGAGATTTCGTAATATAAACTGTCCACAGAACATATATGCCGTCCTCAGTGACTACTTTCGGTCCAGACGAATAACGCTAAGGGATAACCTTCATTCATTCACAAAGGCCGCATCCAAAGGGTGTCCCCAAGGCTCAGTATTGGGACCCAAGGTCTGGAACCTGGTGTTTGATGAAGCCCTCAGACAACTTGAACAGACCCAAGACGCTGACGTCATAGCCTATGCCGACGACGCAGTAATTATTATCGAAGGTGAGTCCAGAACAGATCTCGAACGCAAAGCTAATAGAGCACTAACAATTCTGGAAACTTGGTCCCACAAAGCAAAGCTAAAGATTTCTAAAACTAAAACAAACTCAATGCTCCTCAAGGGGAAAATAGGAAATCACCCTCCAATCATCAGGATAGGACAAGACCGGATCCCATATGTTCGAGAAACAAAGTATTTAGGTATAACTTTACAAGAAGGTAATAAATTCACCGCTCATATTCAAAGAATCAGTGCTACAGCTAACAACCTATTTCAGGCCCTAGCCAGACTTTCTGGACAGCAGTGGGGATACAAATTCACTAACTATCGTATACTTTACTCAGCTATTTTTGAGGCTATTGTCTCGTATGCTGCAAACGCTTGGGCCACTAAACTTAACACACATCACATCTGTAAACTCAAATCTGCCCAGCGACATTCTCTCTTGCGAATAACTAAAGCCTACTCCACTGTTTCGAATGATGCTCTACCAGTCATAGCTGGTGTTCTTCCTGTTGATCTTCTGCTTGAGGAACGGATAGCCAGGTACAAAGTGCGGAAGCAAATTAATTTTCAATTAGGTGCCCTTCAAATCGGACCAAGGGAATTTGAGAGCTTAGATCGATCACATCTTTATGAACGCATTCACTCACAGTTAATAGATATTTGACAGCAAAAATGGGTAGTTGCCCAAAATGGTAGAATCACTCGTGACTTTTTCCCAAATATCAGAAATAGACTTAAAATGCCATGGATTAAATTGGACCACTTCGTCACACAGGCATTAACTGGCCACGGCAACTTTGCCGCTAACTTAATCCGTTTCAATCTCACAGACGACGATCTATGTGCTTGTGAGGACAGCGAACCAGACACCATGTATCATAGCTGTATACTTGTCCTCGATATCGAGAAACTCGACTACTCCTCCACGAAGCCGCTAGGGCAGAAGAGGAAGCCTGGGCACCGGACCTCACGTTCTGGACGCGTAAAAACACCTTCCCAGCCCTTAAAACCTTTGCAAAAACAGCACTTCTCGAAAAGTCTATAGTAAATTAACACACCAAAGTAGACGGTCATTGGCCACTGCTCCAGTCCGAACGAGGTTTTTGAGGGGTTTCCCTCGTTCTTAGGCGAGTGCCGGACTGGTCAATAATCCCCTCAAACAGATACACGCACTACAAATCTCTAGAATACATAACTGCATGTCACTAAAAAGAAACACACTCGGAAATATTGCACATAAGACCTATCCGCACTTAGGTCTATCCTGCGCCAAAGTACAAAGACACAAGTACTCAGCCCAAACACGTCACACCATCAACATCCCCTACGGATGTACATAAGGGCACAATAGGTATTCACACATCACATATGGTTACCAAAATTTGGTCTGACCGGAGGTTTAGGCTTAATTGCTTGGCACTCCGGGGGTAAGGGTGGGCACAAAAAAAAAAAAAACTTCCTCCACTGCCTATGATACTGAATTCGAAGACAGATTGTATTAGCTAAGTAGACTATCCATACGACTTTAGTAGTTAAATGATGTCTTAGACTGACAAATTTGTACGATTTTTTCGTAGTCTGTTACATAAATATGTTATGTGTTTGTCGAAATTCAGATGTTGATCTATAATAATACCAAGGTATTTGATCTGATATGTTTCCTTCACAGCTTGGCAAGTACATGAGTCAGATTCACAACAGTTATCATGGATTCTGAATCACAACTATACAAGACAAATCCCACACAACTCTTCTTTACATAGATAGATGAGGTTACTAATGTTATTAAGGAATCGTGCATTGTCTAGCCTAAAACTTAACCTACTCGAAAAAAAACTCAATATAGAAAACCCGGGGATTTAGCCAATAATTCGTCAAGTTAGTTGTGCACAAGGCATAGCAAACTTTCTGATTTAGTAAACAACTTGCACTGCATGTGGCATTTTGTTGTTGTTTGTTTTTGTTTTGTTGACGACGTTGTGTGTTGTGTGTTCTTGACAACCAGTGGCGGCTCATAGCTAAAATTAGTGAGGGTGCTGCTCCAGAAAATGTTTAGCCTTGTTTTAAAATTGTGTAAAAGGAAACATACATAATATAAAAAGAAAATTTATTCAAAATCTTGATAAAACCCTAAAACAACTACATATTGTTTTTTACTTACTTTAATCTAAATTGTTACAGTTCAAGCTTGATCTATTCGTTTAAAAATAAAATCCATACTTCTTGTTTTAATTTTCTCCTCGATCTGTCATGGTTAAAGTTTTCTGTTAAATAAATGAACCGAAAAAATTAATCAAATAGAATATCTGGAATAAAGATAATAATCTAATTCTACACTTTATCACATTCAAGAATATGGTACATGGTTTTAAGCACAATAGACAAGGAGTAAAACCTTTCACCAACCATAGTCGGCACTGTGGTAGCGACAGTGCTCTCTCCCTCGCAGATTTTCTTTCCTCTTTTTAATTAACTGGGAGATGGCTACTGGCATTAAGCTTAAGGATTATATATTGTACAAGTATAAAGAAAGAATTAAAGAAAAAAAGACTCATTATATTAAATGTTATCGATAATATCAAGTGGAAATAGGGGGTTCTGCAGTTCCACAGTGCCTATACACGAGCAGCCACTGTTGACAACGAACAAAATGCGTCAATAAAACAGGCAAAAGACCTTGTATCAGAAAAGCTACTAAGTAGCTTCAAATAAGTTCATTGCAAATAATTTCGGGAACTGTCTAGAATCTAGATGTATCACTCTTCTAGAGAGACAAAATATGTAAGTGGCACAAGTGATCAGACTCGTGGAGGAATTATCCATAAGTAAGAGTCAACCTGAAGATGGAATATTTCTACAGGTGCAGTAGAAATTTAAAAAAAATTGTCCAGAAAAATGCAGGATTTTTATACTGTCTGTACTTTTCGAGGTGCACTAGAAGATTCTAAAGGAGACCATGATATGAATCCAACGAAGGAAACACTAATATCTCATCTCTCCGTCACGCATGCGACGTAGAGAGAAGTTTTTCCCCAATACAGCAGCCCTATTCTGTAACTTTTCGTTTTGCTAGCCGCTCGACTCGAGATGTTACCGATCGGGATCTCCCCATTCCGAGTCGATCGAAATGTTGGCTTGTTTCTTATTCTGTAACACCAATCGAGATCATCCACTCGTTTTGCGTATCTCAAAACGAAATCCCGAAGGTAGCCGAGGCATTAGTGACGTACAGGTGACGTTACCCAATGAGAGACAAGGGTTTTAAGTGACGTCATCTCAACTGTGAAGATTTTTCGTCTGAAACAGTACTCCCGCCATAATGAAAATGGTTTAACTAACCCTAAAATTCATGAGACTTCATAATAACTCACACAATTTATAAAATAAAGTCGTACTATGAACTTAATATGAATAGGCCGCTTATTTTTTGACGGGCCTTACAAATAAGTTATAATAAAACCTACGTACTGGTGGTTTTAACATTTTGCAATGAACAGCTAGACGACATTCTATTCATTGGATCTTAATTCTAATGTTAGGAATGTGGAGGTGAGGGTTGCACTTCAAAGAAATACTCCAAGGACGAGGAACAGCGGTCGTTCATCCCTCATAAACCGCTATGTCCCCATCTTTCAGATTTTTTGTTCCATGTTGACACTTTGCAGACGGCAGTCAGGCTCAGGCATTTGTAGTCTACAGAAGCCATAGGCTACAATTCCGTGTAATATTGTCACTAATGCAAGTTTTATCGAGTCTGTGCAAAGTTAATAATGGATTAACAGTGAAAGTGCAATCAATATATAGTTCTGTAATTATTCTGTGAAAGCATAGTGATGTGTGTTATTTCAAGCGATATCGTCTCTACAAGAGAGAATCCAGTTATCAGTGGTTTGTAGTATTAAAATATACACTTTTCATTGCCAGGTAATTACTTTTGCATTTTCCTAACTACTTTGCACAAGCTGACTACATAGTACACTATATTATGTCTAATTAAAAGCATTGACTCAACTTTGGAATATGTCCCTTCAAAAAAAGTTGCCGTTTCCTGCGTTTTTCTTGTTGTTCAGAATTTTTAAGGCCTACGCGTCATTGACATTTTTTCTGCATTTTTTTAAATTACACAAATTATCAAAGTTTATCCAAAGCATTTACTAAATGACTTTTATTGGGTTGGCTAATATTTGCTAAAGTAGTCTTTTGTCGTACTACGTCTGTTCTATTTATTGCAGTATTTGTTTATAGTTCTGCATTTAATTTAACAAAAACAGTGATTACAGAAATTATTAAAAATATGATATATGTTTGCTTTGAGATTAGTCTAGTTTTTAAACGTAAATTACTGCTAGTATAAATATGACACGCCATAAACAATTCAAATATTTATTGACCCTTCATATGAAATGTTTGGGCACCCTTGGCCTATATTAATTTTTTATTTATTTCGGAGATTGGTTGACATAGGTAAAATATATGTACAGTACATTTTAGGAATGAATACAATATCATCTGCTGTTTATTTTATTCGTAGCTTGTTTTCTGTACTTAATGTTCATAATTATGGCAAGAACATATTATACTGGTAGTGAATTGGGGTTGACGGTGTTATTAACGATTAAATTATATTACAATTAAAGAAAATTAGTAGGCTACTTACATTTTTACTACAACTAATATTTCTGCTGGCCATGATTTGTAAGGCAAACATAACCCTACATTTTTACATATATTATTTTAATATGTTTTCATTAGTTTATTAAGTTTTAAATATTTTAATTAGTTATGCTTATGCATTAATAACACAAATTTAATAGAATGGCATTGTGTATTGCTTTCCTTCGTTATTTATTTGACTTAGAAATTCCCAACCGAATGCGTGAGACCTCTCGGCAAGGATTCCGTTCAGCCGCCATTACTATCGAAATGATTCCGATCGCTCGGAATCGGAATGGAGTTACAGAATACCAAAACATGGAAAAATCGGTTTCTTCGCCGATTCCGATTCCGATTCCGAAATCGAGAAGCTACAGAATAGGGCTGCAGATCTTCTTTGGAGGAAAATAGAATGTCTTTTTCTTTTGAAAACTTTAAAATATATATTGCCATTCACTGCAGCAAAGCGTATGCACAGACATAATGTATAATTTGCCTTTTCATTTTGACTGTGAATATTGTTAACAAATCTTAAAGCATTCGTTGTGTATATGTTCGTTTTACTAGGAAATATATTTTGTTTCTGTGATTTTCGATTAAATGTGCAAACTATTCTATGACGCTGTGTCTATCATTTCACTAGACTAGCTACACTGTTCTTGAACTTGAATTTTCGTATTAAAGTTCGCCACTGAAAGTTCGTCTCTCATATTTACGTTTACAATACACAGGTAGCAAAGGACTATATCCCAGTCACCACTAACCTGATGTTATGTTTTTGTGTCTAAACCCCCGGACCATACTTATAATATCTCAGCGCGTTCTTCTTTTCATCGTGTGATAGGCTCTCCCTCCTCTTCCTATAGAATATGCTTAGTGAACCAAACCGTTCCTTGTATATACATTTGAAGCTTTTTTATAATATTTGCTTTCTATGAGTGAAAAGGTAAACAAGATGGAAGTCAGATATGCTATTATCTTTAATTATAATTAATTAAGCACTCTTATTATGAATACTATATTAGTTATTAACAACTAACTGAAATCTGTATGTTCTTGTTTTAGAGCCGCGTCGTCATAATAGCCATGTAGAGTAAGTATTCTTAGCTCTAAGGTTTTCATTATTGCTGATTTGTAAGGACTGGCAATTTTTATCAGGTCGTTAAGATTATATGCACTGAACTCTTGAATATGAGATGTTTAATTAAGAATCAACGTTTATATTTGATGAAGATTTATACATTATTATAAATACTGTCTTTTGAGCATGTAGTGATAATTTACTTCACGATAACCTTTCTTTAAAAATATTATTTATAACAGCAACAATATAATCGTTCACATAAGGTATAAATGTATCATCTGCAAACATCGTGATAGTACCATTAAGATTTATTTTGTTTATATATATATATATATATATATATATATATATATATATAGAGAGAGAGAGAGAGAGAGAGAGAGAGAGAGAAATAAGTAATCTTAGCTTTCAGTGTCTCATTATTGCTGGTTAGTAAGGACTGACAATTGTTTCTACATGTTTTTAAAATTTTGTATGCACCAAACTTTTGAATACGAGATAATTTTCAATTTTCTCAGTTATTTTATGTGCCTATATTCTTGGAATGGACAAAATAATAGGCTGATTTTCATAACGCACTTGAATATCCTTTAAAATGGTAGGTTTCAGAATTTCAGTTCTGGATAACGGAACAAAAAGATGTGATAGCTTGGAGGGATATTTAGCCAACATCCTCTATCATTATAGCGTGTATTGTATATTACAATATGTACAATATATTTTCGTTCTAATTTTTTCATTAGAGCGTTAGAGTTATTTAATCGAAAACATTTTATGATTTTATTCTGTCTAACCCAGAGACATGAATGAATAAATGAATATAAATTACCGTAGATTCCCGCTAATCCGGACACCGCTCGTCCGGACACCTGGTTAATCCGAACGGACGGACAGTCAGTACATTTTTTATTTCGATCACAAAGATGTTTTGCTTTATAATTTAATACTACATCAGTTCGTAGATTAATAACTTAGGTTTAAAATAGTATTAAAACTTAAATCAATTTGTAGAAAATGCATTTTAAGGGTAATTCCGTTAAAGCGGACAGAGTTCGTTCCCATTTAATGTGGATTAGAGGTGTCATAAGCATGACCCTTTGAATCTAATAATAAAACGATCTGGCTATGGGCCTATCAGAGGTTTGTAGGCACGCAAATAATTTTTTTAGCAACGTCACCACTGTCCTATTAGAGTTTTTGGCATTCCCTGGCATGGGAGGGATTGCATCCCCATTTCTTCAGTTAAGACGCTTTTTAAAAGCGGCTACGTTATCCCGTTGGTATGGGATAAAATGGGAGGTCTTTTATAAGGTTATATGCCAAAATGGCCCTTAATCCTAAATCGTAACTGACCATCTACACCATGTTATTCATGGGAATTTATCCATGAGATAAGTTATTTATAAATGTGGCATCCGAGAGAGTCTATATCCTAATTCGTGTCTATATAATCCTAAATCGTGACTTACTAATCAGATCATGTTGGCGCCAGGGGAATCAATTTATGCAAAGAGACGAGGAAGTGTCTTATGAATCCTGGAGGGTCCTTAATTCTTAATCGCAAATCCACACTTATTAATCAGGTCATATTGCCTAGGAGGACCTATCAATGCGATGAGACGAGGAAGTTATTTATGTATGTAGTATCCACGAAGGTCCACAACCCTATATCCTAACTTACTATTATATCATATTGACCAGAGGAATGAATTATTGAATTTCATATTGGTTCATAACATGGTAGATAATATACTACAATCGAAAATTCCAACTTATTCCATCGGTATGTCTTCCGTGAATTACAATTTAAGTGCTTCACTTATGTCAAAGCAACCAACTATTATAACTACTAAGGCTTTCACGGCCGGCCTTCTATGATAATTCCATTTCTTGGCTGTATGGCCGTGGTCTGTCCGTTGATATTGCTGACATTTCGCCATGAACTACGTCGGGCGTCTTCAGAGCTGGTTACAGCTAGGTAGTCGGCTGGGATCTGCTGACAAGCTCTCAAACTACTGGTGTTTATACCTCCTCCTCGCGCTCTGATAGGTCGGCGCTCGGCTGTCGTGAACCATCCTCTCTTTCGATTGGTCCGGGTTTTGTGGGTCTGCATTTGGTTTTAGAAATGACAGGAATCCATGTTCTGTGTACTCTTTGCATTTCTTCTTTTCTGTTACAGTTGTTGGTGTGTTTCTGAATCTCAATAGCTTCCCGGTATAACCTGGGGAGGTAGTGTGTGGTGGAACTGAGAACTTCTGTTTCTTGAAAGTGGGGGATCCTTTACGCCCAATATTGTGAGCACTATAGGCTCACCGACTTATCATTTAGCAAGGCAACTTTCAACAATGCTGCAGCCCCTCATAGGAAACACGGACTCTTACATCAAAGACTCCACACATTTTATAGAGAAATAAGAAGATCGTCTTGTGAGTTTTGATGTGGTCTCCCTATTTACGAATGTACCAGTTGAAGACGCCCTGAAATATATTGAAGATGTCTTCCCGCATGATATAACATCTCTTTTTCGTCACTGTTTAACTACTAGTTACTTCAAGTGGGATGGACATTTCAACTAACCGGTCGATGGGAAACCCCCTAAGTCCTACCGTTGCTAATCTCTTTATGGAAAAATTTGAAGCCACGTCCCTGGAGACAGCTACACTAAAACCAAAGATCTGGTGGAGATACATTGATGATACGTTCGTCATTTACCCTCATGGGGATGAAAAACTGAATCAATTCTTAGTACACGTAAAAGGCATATGTAACAATATAAAGTTTATCATGGAACAAGAACAAAACAATAAGCTTGCCTTTCTTGATGTCCTGATAGCCAGAGATGTTGACATGAAACTTTCACACATTGTCTACAGGAAACTGACCCACACGGACAGATACCTACATAAGGACTCCAACCACCATCCCCGTCAGAAATTTGGAGTAATCAAGACGTTAACATTAAGAGCGCAGAGAATCTGCAACCCCCACGCTTTGGACAAGGGATTGAGTCACCTACACGCAGCATTTCAAGTCAATGGTTACAGTAAAAAAGACATAAAAAGGGCAGCCAACTCTGTTGGACTTGAAAAGTCCCGTTTGACCAAAACTATGGAACCCAGAGCCAAGGCATTTCTACCCTACATACGAATAGTCACCTATCGTATTGGCAGAATTCTAGACAAACATAATATGAGGACCATCTACAAGCCTACAAAGACAATTAAACAGTATCTACATTCTGCTAAAAATGAACAGGACCTCTTGATAAAGCGGGCGTGTACAGAATACCATGCAGTTGCGGGAGCGTCTATATTGGCACCACGAACGGAAGCATTGATACTAGACTAAAAGAGCATAATGGTCAATGTAGATTGAGAAACATTGAAAAATCGGGAGTCGCAGAGCACGCACTGCAATCAGGCCATGGTATCCGCTTTTAAGAAACAGAAGTTCTCAGTTCCACTACGCACTACCTCCCAAGGTTATACCGGGAAGCTATAGAGATTCAGAAACATATAAACAACTTTAAAAGAAAAGAAGAAATTCAAAGAGTACACAGAACATGGATTCCTGTCTTTTCTAAAACCAAATGCAGGCCCACGAAACCCGGACCTATCGGAAGAGAGGATGGCTCAGGACAGCCGAGCGTCGACCAACCAGACCGCTAGGACAGGTATAAATACCAGTAGTTTGAGAGGACTCCACCAACCAATGGAGATACCGCCCCCAGTCAGAGTACTTATAGGGAAGAGCCCACGTCAGCAAAGCCTCCCCTATTATACTAGTTGGAAACAAAAGAACCCATGAAGTAATGACGAAGATCACAAAAAGTACGTCACTCCCGGCAACAATTATCAGCCGGCCGGACCACACCAAAGTTCACGTCCAGAATTCGGAAGATGCAAAGAAGATCTCTGATGCCTGTAAAGAGAACAATGTAGGATTCTACACTTGGTCTGCAAAGAGAGATAATTCTATTCGAGTCATTATCAAAATGTTACCAGCCGACATGCCAACTGAAAATATAAAGTTGGCATTAGAAGAAAATGGCCTTACAATTATAAAAGTGACCAAAATGACATTACGAAACAAGGAAGGGGATGTCAGAACCTCACTTCCTGTATTCCTCATAGACCTCCCCAAGGAAGAGGGGAGTCGCAAGATATACGAAGTCAACAGGCTTCTATACTATGTAGTCAAGATAGAAGCCTACAAGTCGCGCAGACAATTCGTACAATGTTACAGATGCCAGCGGCTTGGACACACTTGGCAAAATTGTAACGCCCTGCCTCGTTGTGTGTTTTGTGGAGCAGACCATCTGCACAAGACCTGCGCCAAAAAGGCTATTTCAGATGCAGCACCCAAATGTTGCAACTCTGGGAATGCGCATCCAGCAAATTATAGAGGATGTGCTATATTCACGGCAGAAAAAGACAGACGTGAAGGATTGCGACCAAAGAGCAACACAAGGGCAGATTCGGTTTTGAGAAGACGGCAACACAGTCTCAGCACACCAGGTCTTTTCCTACAGCAAAGAGGGTGGACCCGAAAATTACTTTTGCTGCAGCTTTTAACAGAACGCTGGACTGGCCACCAATATCATCCGATCTGCCTACCTCCAGGGATATTAACTGCAATTCTTCACCTGCACAACAGCCCCCTGCCCCAACATTGGACCCAGAGTATATATGGTACTTCAGGACGGCAGCAGGAATCTACAACCAATTCCGTAGTACGAATAACCCAGTTGAAAAAATCTTTATCGTACTTCGAGCGTTGAGCGAATTGCAGGCTGCATCGCGTCCGGAGTAAGATGTCGGCCACTCAACATCATGGCTTTTAACGCCAATAACATAGACACAAAGAAACATGAGTTTTGTAGACATCTCCAAAAATACAAAATTGACATATGTTTAATTAACGAAACCCATTTAAAGCCTCCTCACACATTCAAAATTCAAAATTATATTATATATCGCAACGATAGAGAACCAGGTAAAGGAGGAGGCACTTCCATTGCGGTTAAACAAGGAATCCCGCATAAGCGGATACATCTGCCTCCGCTCTTATTATTGGAAGCGACAGGCGTTATCGTCCCAATAAATAACGTGGAGACACTTCTTGGAGCTGTCTACAAACCTCCTGATAGGTTGTTGGCTGTTCATGACATCACTGAGTTGTCGACTCTTACAGATAAATGCATACTGGTAGGTGGTCTGAACGCCAAACACACGGCTTGGCACAGTAGACTCATAAATAGGGCTGGTGACGAGTTATCGGTACCACTTAAATAATAATATTAATATTAATGCACCAACCGCCCCCCACGCTACCATTGGGGCAGGGGAATGAGAGATGTGCTAGACATAGTCATATACAAGAATATAAATATGTCTGGAGACATCACCGTCTTACATGAACTCCCCTCATACCACCTGCCAATCCATTTTCAAATACTGGAAGGTGTAAAATGTAATAAAGCACCACAATATACTGTTAAAAGTACAAAACGGAGTGACTATCAAGTGCTGCTTATCAATCTCATTAATCCAAATTTAAATATCCAGTCTGAAGAAGGCATTGAGTACTCTATTTCAAACCTAGTAGCGGCTATTAGAATGCCATACATAATAAACACTGAATCACAACAACCTCACAATCCGACTGTTATAAATCTTGAAATTGAAAAACTTTCAGAACTTAAAAAACCAATCAGAATCAGGTGGGACAGAACACTAGATCCCACAGCCAAAGCAGCGCTTACTTGAATCTCCAAAACAATAAAATCCAAGATTCGACAACGCAGCCAAGAACATTGGGAAAACTGTCTAGATGAATGTCAACAAGACATTAGTAAAATGTGGAAGTTAACAAGATCCATATCTAAAAACCTTTCGGCACCTCCACCCACGGTAATCATTGGCAATACAGGTACAAAATATGACCCTGTGGATCAAGCTAACGCCATTGCTGACTCTTTAGAACAGCGATTTCGGCCACATGATCTTGTCCAAATTGCTCGAAAACAAGAGGTGGAGTCTCAAGCAACAGAAAAACTAGAATAATTATTATCCATTGATTACTCCAATGGAAATTAAAACAATGGTTACAAAAATTAATACAAAAAATCTCCTGGACCTGATCACGTACCTACAGGGTGCTTGAAATTCCTACCTAGAAAAGCATTGATAAAACTGACATACATTTACAATGCGTGCCTGAAGTTTCGTTATTTCCCAAAACAATGGAAGGAGGCAAAAATTATTACCATCCCCAAACAAGGCACAGATCCTTCTCTCTCTCTCTCAAAATCTAAGGCTTATCAGTCTTCTTTCCCCGCTAGGAAAAATTTTTGATAAAACACCTCTAAAAAGAATTAATTCTATTATCACAGAAAATGATACCTTACCCTCTGCACAATTTGGTTTCCGTGCAGGGCATGGTACAAATCTACAGCTTTTAAGACTAATAGACCATATAACAACAGAATTTAATAACAAAGCAAGCACTGCTGCAGTTTTCCTGGACATTGAAAAAGCATTCGATAGAACGTGGTACCCTGGCCTCATTTGCAAACTTGCAGACGCGGGAATTCCTGCCTACCTTCTTACAATAATAAAATCATACCTAACAGACAAAACATTCAGAGTTCAATTCAATCAAGGCATCTCTACTGCCCGCAGCACAGAAGCAGGTGTGCCACAAGGCACTGGCACCTGTACTCTACAACATTTTCACTCACGACATCCCAAGTGAGCCAGGTGTCCATCTTGCACTGTATGCAGATGACACTGCTGTATATACCTCAGCTGTAAATATAAAATTTGCGATACCTAGACTGCAAAGAGGACTTAATAGGATCGTCGAATGGTGTCAACAATAGAATATCAAAATTAACAGCAACAAAGCTCAGGCCATTGTTTTCACCAAACGAAAACCACGGACTATTCCTAGACTTCATTTGCAAGGTAAACTTCTACCGCTGCAAAACACTACAAAATACTTGGGTGTTATACTATACCGATCTTTAACTTTCAAGCATCACATAGACAATGCTTGCATTAAAAGTCTCAAATCCACATGGACACAAATCCCACTTCTCAGGTCACAAAACCTAAATCTTCATGCCAAAAAGATAATCTACTCGGCCTTAGTTCGATCTAGACTAACCTACGCTTGTCCAGCATGGTCACGCGCAGCGCATACAAACATACACAAACTAATAGTCATTCAAAACAAAGCCCTGAGAATTATCTTACAAAGACCACTCATAACAAACATCTCAGACTTAATGAAGAAGCACAAATAGAAACTGTTCAACAGTACATAGATAAAATCACTACATCACAAGCTGCAAAACTACGTAATCATCCCAACACCTTGGTACAACAAATTGGGACCAGACAAACTAGGTTTCGAAAACATAGAAGACCAAGCATTGTTGTTGACATTCAAGGACAAGCCAACCAAGACTGTAAATAAGTGTAGTTATACCAAATATGTAAATAGTCTGCAAATAGGACTATGTTAAAAAGGAACCTTAATACATTACATTAAGTAACGTTTTATAAACATACCAAGCATATGAATAACCTTTAGGAATGTACGATATACAAAACGCAAACCAAATGATTATAAATGTAGGGACAAGAGCCCAAATTGGGGCTCAAACCCTTGGAATAAAAGGGATATTTCCCTCGAAAATTAATGCCTTGCCTTGCCTTGTCAGCAGTTCGCAGCCGACCATCTAGATGTTACCAGCTCTGAAGATGCCCGACGTAGTTCATGGCGAAAAGTCAGCAATATCAACGGACAGACCACGGCCATACAGCCCAGAAATGGAAATATCATCAACCAACTATTGTTTCTTATTCTTTAACAAAAGGTCCCAATGAGCCAATGCCTAACATTAAAGGACAGTACAGTATTACAAAAGAGTGTATGACATGCCTTGGAGCTGTTTACAAGAATATTGTAATTACAATAGAAACATTAATCTAAAGTCACACAGATTTGTATGCGGAGTTAATTCATCGTATGCCATGTTGAAATTAAGAAGCCATAACACATCAAACAGATAGGCTACATGTCAGTAATTACAAGACCTATTTTGGTGTACCTACAGAATTTGAACTCCTGATATGGCATCGAATTTCAAAGGAGTAGGTATATAAATAAAAGTGAATTAGAAGAAATTACGAGAGCAAATTACGATGAAAATACCTTTAGATGGCGGAATTAAGAATTAATAAACATTATTCGCAACATTTACGAGTAGATTATAACTCCGAGATAGTTTGTTTTGAAAATGCATTCGTTATAAAAGCATTATGGAACGCGTTCCTTTTCTACCTCTACATTATTACACCTGAGCGTATTATTCTTGTCATCGCGAGATATATGCCACACCTTTTTCTATAGAACATGTTTAGTAAACCTAACAGTTCCTTATATAAACATTCGAAGCTTGATTAAAATATTTTTGTTCTATGAGTGAAAGAGATATTTACAGGCGGGATGATAGATGACTAATGTGATAAAATTTTCAATTATAAGTAATAAAGCACTCTTTATTATGTATACCAGGCCTGCCGAATAGTGCTCCCAAGGCGTGAAGTCAATCACCTACTTTCCCTCCCTTCGTGACCTCCAAAGCGTAGTTCACTTTCTCAACTGAATTAATTGCTCTAGTTTACTGGTCTCTCCAAGGAGGGGAAGCAGCGGAATGACATCACACCTTGGGAGTGCTGTTCGACAGGCATGATGTATACAATATTAGTTATTCTCATCTAACTGAAATCTGTATATTCTTGTTTCAGCCCAGTGTGGTTCAGACGTAAGTAATATTAGCTTTCATTGGCTCATTATAACTGTTCAGTAAGGACTGGCATTATTTCTATAGGCCAGTGGTTCCCAAACTTTTCAGTCCGCGGACCCCTTGAAAAACATTAAAATTACGCGGACCCCCTCTGGGTTTTGAAATAAAAAACTAAATAAATACTTTGATTCAAATGTATTAAATTCAATAGACAAAATAACAATATCGAAGGTAACAAACAGAGTTTACTTCTTAATGTGAACAGTGAAGCTGCTTTTGATTAATTAGCTCTGCAATGTTAGGTTTACTATCTGACAGTTTCAATATTAAGTCACTTTCAACTTCATGTTTACTTCTCAACTTTGATTTCAAGTACGTGAGGTGGGAGAATGCTGTTTCACATAGATAAGTAGTGGGGAACACAGTTAAGCACTTCAAAATTACGAGATATCCTATTTCTTCTTAAACCGCCTGCGGACCCCCTGAAACACCATCGCGGAACCCACTTTGGGAACCACTGCTATAGGCTGTTAAAATTATATGCACTGAACTCTTGAATATGAGACAGTTAACGATTTGCTCAGTTATTTCATAGTCCTATATTCTTGGAATACTCTAAGTATTAAAGTGAATGAAGTGGTTTTATTAGTACAAAAAATGAATTAACTATATTCATTATTGGAAAGCTAGATTCGGACTGAAGAATTCAATTCAATAACCGGGATTTGAACCAGGTTCTCCGGCTCTCCGTGCCGACGTTCTACCATTGAGCCACCATGCCGGTACATCATTAAATTCTCTGTCTCACATGTTCCGGTATATCACCAGGCGGTCTCAATATGAGATGCCAACCCAGTGGTGACTTACAAACTCTTATACTTTAAGGTCTGGGATTCATAGTGAACCACTAGTAGGGCACAGTGGAATGATAATTTTTTGCACGAGCCATTCGCCTGTCCATTCTATAGCTGTGCACAAGGCAGAACATAGATATAGAATTATAAACGAATAATCACAAAACTCACAACACATAATTTTAACCAACACACAGATAAACCTTTCAGACATACCAATAAGCCAAAACAGACATACCATTAAATCTAACAAAAAACACAAACCAAACTTTCAAACACACCAACAAACCAATCGTTTCACCAACAGAACCCGACAGAATTATCCTTCAAAGATATCATCCAATTTACAACCGATTCTGATGTATCCTCTTACTGTCTCGGTCCCACTCCCTCTGCCAACTCCAACCTAAGCTGCTTCACTTTGAGCACTAATTTTCCCACCCTTCAAAATATATGGTGTTAATAATAATAATAGTAGTAGTAATAATAATAATAATAATAATAATAATAATAATAATAATAATAATAATAATAATAATAATAATAATAATCTTTATTGTCGAAGACATAATAAATGTATGGACAGTGTCAATTTTCCTTTAATACTAAGAAATAAAAATAAATAAATAAATAAAAATCAGGTAAACTGATATAACAAAGTGCCACAATGTTTTTGTTGAATCAATTATAATTGCAATTATGATATGCAGAAAATGTGTTTTTTTTAATCAGATTAAAATCGACCAGCATCAGCAGAACTACAGACTTGTGATATCTTGACAATCGCGCACTCACATAAAAAAAATTTAAATATTAAAAAAAAAAAAAAAATCAATGTCAAATTGACCGGCTCCGGGATATGATCCAGGGACCTGCAGAATACGGGTCCAAGACGTTACCATTTGGTCAACTCAGTTTGACGATCTTGTTTTATAATCACATGTAAAAGAATAGTGTTATTTGTCAAATCTAAAATATATTCCAACTTGAAATTCAGTGGAAAATAACTCCGCTAATTATATCACAGTAATGTAACTTCTGTATATAACAGTATTCATGTAGTAGGCCTACTCAATTTCGACTAGAAAACGAAATAAACAAACATCTGACTGCATTGCATCAAAGCCCTCAATGATAAAAAAAAAATAATCTCTATATATATATAAAAGGCTTTGTCCTGACTGACAGGAATCAACGTACACCCTAAACTATAACAGGTAGAGACTTGGAATTTTGATAGTACCTTCGTTTCATAATGTAGATGCTCACTAAGAAGGGATTTTGAAAAATTCTGATTCTAAATGCCAAAAATTAAATGTTTTTAAAATACTTAAGCCCTTTTTACATAAAATTATCGAAACAAATTCACAGAACATATTGTTGCCAATGGTATAGGTGGGTTTGGATTAAATGAAATGGATGTTTGACAAATTAGAGAAGGTATCATTATAATTCATATTATCTATATTAATAAAAGGAATTGTCCTAGATGTCCAGCGAAATCTACTGAACGCAGAGATCTGAAATTTTAAACATATGTGGGCTGAAGGGTCGGAAAATGCACCTCGAAGACGGAATTTTAATTTCAGTTTTCGTTCGTGAGTTATGAGTGAAAAACGGGCAAAAAACATGCATTTTTTGCGTTTTCAAAACATTAAGTTTTCAGTTATACATTTCAATGTCAAATCAATTACAGTTGGCTTTGGCTATTTTTGCCATACCTTGGAAATAAAACTTTCGCGATCGCTTGAATGTTGTAAGCCCTAAATATGGTCAAACGTTGTTTTATTTGGACGAATCTCACTATACAGAGGTTTTCTGGGCCAAGAAACTCCAATCTGAGGTAGCTTTTACCAGACGATGCTATCTAATCGTGGTATGTAGTCCACGTGATTTAGGAGTTAATAAATATAATGATTTTACTATTATGCTCTAAAAGAAAACGTAGGTAACACACTTTACCATGAATAAAAATACGCACGACGGTTTTGAATTCCTGCCGTCCTCTCTCCTCAACGTGTGGTCGACAATTGGTCTTAGGGGGAAAAGATGATGCAATACTTCATCCCTTCTACATCATCCCCTCTCCACACTTAATTTTTTTTGGAGGAACACTAGACCTGGTAACACTCCTTATCGCCATTTTTCACGCCTTTTTTGGAAGATGATTCAAATGAAGTTCCTTGCTCGGAATTTTTTAAAAATTCTTTAAGATCCTCTAAACCGTTTCATTTGGATGTTAAGCTCACATTTTTCCGCGAATGAAGATTCAGTTTGGGCCTTTTCAGGTCAAAAAGTCAAAATGTTGGATGCAGAATATGCAGTGGGACAGTAACAGTACTTACTTTATCCCAGTTTTTTTTTTACATAAACTTGAACATAATGTTGTCAGTCGCGGTGGTCTAGAGGTAGAGTGCCTACTTCTGGATCCGAAGGCCGCGGCTGGTGGATTTTTCAGGACGTAAAAATCCTGGGCATGGAGTCCTCCGGGAGAGACTTTAAGCCGGAGGCCCGTGTCGTACATTTACGGCATGTAAAATAACTCCAAGCCTAAATTAGAGTTTCTGGACAAAATTTCTTGGCCCTTTCACGTCCAAGTAATACCTTAATTTCCGGAGGGGGTTGAGAGGCGATGAGTGATTCCCTCTGTCTTCTCTCGGAAAATAAGCTTAACAAAATTAACATCGGTAACAGAAACCTCCACTTGGAGGCCCTAGGCCCCAACATAGGGGAAATAGGACACCAGATACAGGTACAGAACGTAATGTTCCACGAAGTATACATAGATATTATTTAATGTGGCGCACAAACTAGCATGGGTTTGGCGCGAAATCTAAAAAATAAATTTCCTTTTATCTCAACTAAAAGTGTTCTTTTCAGCCTGGGGCACCAAAACGGAATTTTTTTTAGATTGAACCAGGTACATATATCAATTTAAAATGTGCATTTGTTGTGATATAATTGTGGTTTAAGTTTTCTAAGTGATCTTTTAATCTTGTTCTTGTCAAGTGTATAGGCCTAGTTTACAATATTCTTATTAATAATAATTAATTAATAATAATAATAATTAATATTAATTATTAATAATCGTAATTCAAAAACTAAAATTTAAAGTATATGCATTTGAAATGAAAATTTATTAGTTATACTTACTTACTCAATGACAATAGACAATTCCTAAGAAAGCTAATAGAATTTTATCTATATTATGGAACCCGGAGATTCATTTTCGCGCATACCTAAGGGGGCTGTCACAGTAAACCGATCGAGCGACAGCAACCAACCGACTGATGTAACGAACCAATAGACAGCATTGGTACCAGTCACATAGCATCGATCGTCAGCGATCAACAACGAGCGTGAGGAATCAACAACTGGTCTGTGAAATCAAACCTATCCGTTTTTCAAGCGGCAGTCGATGGCGGGTGAATAAGATGGCAGCGCGCCGAAGCTTCATATCCACCTGAATTTCAGAATGGATGCGGGAAGATTGAACTTACATGCCGTTTTGGGCTCATATTTGAACGAAATAGAATTGCACAAACCGATTAAGGCACTTGAATCGATATGTACTTATGTAATTTAATTCTACAAATACAAATATACATTACGATCGAATTGTCGCACTTAGCGGTAGCCGATCGATCTACAACAAGCCCACCATTCAACCGTATTCTGTGCTAATTCCATCCAGTCATCCCTCGCAAAACCATCTATCCTAATATTGTCCTCCCACCTTCGTCTAGATCTTCCTAGTGAACTTTTCCCTTCAGGTCTCCCAGTCAATATTCTGAAGATATGGATTTCCTCCCGCATACGCACAACATGTACAGCCCATTTCATCCTCCCTGATTTAATTACCCTTACTATTAATATAGGGTGAAGGGTACATTTTATGAATTTCATTCTTATGCAGTTTTCTCCGGTTCAGATTTTCATCTCTCTTAGGCCCAAATGTTTTCCTAAGTACCCTGTTTTCGAACGCTCTCAGACTATGTTATTCCCAAAGAGTAAGCGACCTGCCTCACATACATCTAATACAACCGGCAGGATAATTATATATTATATGTATTTTAAAAATTTTACCTTGACTCTGATTTTTTCCTACAGTCTCTGGACTTAATCAAGATTGCATTGACATCCATGGAATGAGTAGTATAACTACCGGCTGCCTCAGGAACTGCGTACTTATGGGATTCAACGACGCCCACTGCGGCCTTGATCGCGGAAGTTGTTATTGTCAGACGAATCCAGCATATCAACCCAATAGTATTATGAGGGAAACCATTAAACTCATATCTGACTATACTCCTTACAATTTTACAAACTATCCAGGTCAGATGCCGATTCCGAAAGAGGATCTTTTCAGTAATTAAGTTAATTTAGAGGTCTGTGACACTATCTGTATTCTTCTGTTTCATTTGTAGATTGTATGTAATGGGTTTCTTTTCCTCCATACTTTAATGACTCCCCGGAAATGTAGAAATTGTAATCGGGACTCATTATATGCACAAGAAAAAGAAATAAATAAATAAATATGTATATATACTGCAATTTCTCCTGCAATTTACTGTTTATTGTATTGTTCTGTAAATATTTCGCGGAACAAGAGTGACATCTGCGGGACACTTCGTATGACCATAGAGATCCCGTATACGAAACAAGAGAAGTTGATTCATTACATCAAATCCAAACCAAGAAAGCGAAACAATAGAACAAGAAAAACTATCCTGAAAATAGAAATAAAGTCCTATAAAATGCGTCTACAGATATCTTCTGTATCACTCCACAGAAGGCCTACACAATTCAAATAATCACTCGTATATTTGAAACTGCTTTCATGAGCTCCAAAAAGAAGACCTTCCAAGCATTTTTAGGAATGTCATAACTTGAGCCCGGATAAATAATACCTCGATGCGAAGTTGTCCGCGCTTGGACTATACGCTTACAGTTGAAGCATGGATGGCAGAGTTGCCAAGTCATAAACACAACAGGCGAGGTCTTCTTTAGTTCACTACTTTCGAGTCACATAAGAACTCTAGATGTAATCTTACCAGTGGCGACTCGTAGATAAAATTAGTGGGGGTTCTGCTCCAGAATATGTTTAGCCTTTGTTTTAAAATTGTGTAAAAGGAAACATACATATATAAAAAGAAAATTCATTCAGAAACTTGATAAAACCCTAAAAGAACGAAATATATATATGTTTACTTATTTTAATCTAATTCATTATAGTTCAAGCTTGATCTATTCGTTTAAAAATGAAATCCATTTTTTGTTTTAATTTCCGCGAAAAGATCAATAATTCTCTCCTTGATATGCCATAGTTAAAGTTTCTCATGTGATGGAATTTCTCACAGTATTTGTCAGCTTGATGAATTTCATCTTTCTTATTTGAGGGTAATATAGAATATATATATGTAGATATTTTTAGCCTAGACCCTCAAAAATCACAACTTAAGAGCGACAACTTCGCTCTTAAGTTGTGATTTTTGAGGGTCTAGGCTAAAAATATCTACATATATATATTTGTCAGCTAATTCTTCCTTCTTTTCGACTTATATAGCGTCTATCTTCTGCAATTTTTCTTTAAAATCTTCCATCTAAATATATGTTGGAAGTGTCCAGTATACAAAGAAATGCTGTTACATAAGATGAAACGCCATTTAAAAGCATGGTACCAGCAGACGATAAGTGGAAAAAACAAATGACGAACGGCTAACACATACCGGCTAGATCAGGGGAGACATCTGCTGGTTCTAGTTCGCTACATCCCTATTGAAGCATGGATGGGAGAGTTGCCGAATCATAAACACAAGAGGCGAGGTCTTTCTCAGTGCACTACTCTCGATTCACATAAGAACTCTAGGTGTAACCGTAACACACTATTAACTTCTGCCCGTAACGACAATCGATACTGGGATGGCGTAGTGACTGTACCTAACCCCAAACACTGCGCGTGACGTGTACTCTGTCGCGACGGGCCACTTGATTTATTGTTTTGGTATTATTTGTCAGAGCTCTTATCATAACGCTCATTAAGGAGAGGGATGCATGGTCAGTAAATCGCTTCCCTTTCAGCGCTTACTTCTTTAGTTTCTTCGAAATAATGTTCCAAAATAAGACCTCTTCCATCTTTCCTATTAATGGCTATGGTATCAGCTCTAGGGGTGACTGCCATCTTCAGATAAGCTATGCACCTCCTCACTGTAGACCTACAGGACGCATGGGATACGTAATGACAATTTCTTTTGATTCAGCTGATACCTTTATGCCATTTATGCAGTACATTCAACATCCAGTCTTGTATCAGAGGTGGAAGAGGTTAGAGCAGGCCTGCACAACATACGGCCCGCGGGCCGCATGCGGCCCGCATTGCTATTTATTCTGGCCCGTCTGACTGATTAAAATTATGTTATTTAATATATAGGATAGGGGAATAAGACTTTTTCATCTAGCTCTAATTTGAAAAAAAAATTAAGAAGTGTGTAAGAGAAAAACTAGGCTATATTGAAATTTCGAAAATTTAGTAGCAATTTGCACGGATGGTGTCCCATCTATGCGGGGGGAAAATGTTGATGCTTTAACAATTATTGAACAGTACGCAGGTAAACCACTGGCAAAATTTCAATGCCTAATTCATCAGCAGGTATTATGTTCAAAGGTTTTGCAGTTTGATCATGTGATGAAAATAGTATTTATCTCTGGTCAACTATATTCGAGCTCGGGGATTGAAGCACAGAATGTTCCAGGCGTTTCTAGAAGAAAATGATGCCGACTATGGGGATCTACCATACCACACTGATGTACGTTGGTTAAGCAGCGGTAAAGTTTTGGTGCGCTTTGACCTTCTAAAAAATGAAGTAAGTTAGTTGAAGTTTTGGAATCTGAAGGAGATGAGGAAAAATTTCAAGATATAATGAATGAAGAATGGAATCAAGATCTGTTTTTCCTGTGTGACATTTTAGGTCACTTGAATGACCTTAACTTCAAGGAAAAAGTAAATTTGTTTTTCAATTAAATTAATTTCTCATACAAAGGCCTTCAAAATTAAACTAAACCTGTTTGAAAATCAACTTGCTAAAGGGGAAAGGTCGCATTTTAACACTTGTGACAGAATATTCCTTCTGAATAT
This sequence comes from Ectobius pallidus, assembly GCA_964059195.1. Taxonomy (NCBI): domain Eukaryota; kingdom Metazoa; phylum Arthropoda; class Insecta; order Blattodea; family Ectobiidae; genus Ectobius; species Ectobius pallidus. The sequence continues at coordinate 100,466,787 of CAXKWD010000004.1, forward strand.
CATTCGGTGGTGGGTGGAAAATATAAGAAGCATATATCACTTCTAAGAGAGGAGTTTCAGAAAAGAATGCCATTGAGTAATCAAGACGAAGTCCGCATTAAAGTGATTCAGGATCCATTTTCTGTCGATGCAGGAAATCTACCTGTCGATCTCCAAATGGAAGTCATTGATCTCCAGTGTTCTGAAAACTATCGGGTCAACCATAGAGAGAGTAGTTTACAAGAATTTTATTCTGTTCTGGATCAGAATAAATTTATAAATTTGTTGGATACTGCCTAACAGGTATTTTGTAACTTATTTTTGGGAGTACATACAGTATACCTGTGAACAAACATTTTCTGTCATGAACTTGAACAAAAACAAACAGCGTTCATCTTTAACTGATGCAAATTTAGAGGCCATATTAAGAATGGCCACTTCAAATATGACACCAAACTTTGATAAAATAGTTGCAACAAAGAAATGAAATGTGTCACATTAAACTGTTAAGGATAGATGCCAGTGCAATTATTAGTAAACCTCGTGTGTGTTTAAATGGTATTTATTGTGAAATCTTGTAACATCATCTGTAAGTAAATAATGTTAATATAATTTTAGTTGCAACTCTTAAAATTTAAACATGCATATTAATTTGCCTTTACTGTAGACCTAATAACAACATTTATAAATTTACCTGCAGTGGCCTAATGTAAGATACAAGGTCCGCAGTGATGTGACCCTTGGTCGGGTGGCAATAGATGAGTTTTGCCCTAAGAGTGAAATAAGTTGTGCAGGCCTGGGTTAGAGAGTTGCGCTGAATACGGAAACGATGGGAATTTACCTAACAACTTACTGCGCGAGAATAGGCCTTCACAGAAGACTTAAAGCAGATTCATGTAACATCAACGAACAGGTACATGGTCCCTCGGTTAATAGTATTGGTTTTTTGGCCTAGTTATATCAGCACTGTTATTAATTGGAGGCATCGAGGCAAATCCTGGCTCAGGTTCAGACAAGAGATGTATGTGGGAATAGTGAGAATGCAACATCGTTAACGGACTTGAAAACCAAATTAGACGAGAAGATAAGTAATAAATTCGAAAAAATCAACAGAAAGTTGAAAGATGTTAAAGGATGGATCAACAATATTGACAAGGGATACAACCAATTAAAAAAGAGATCACCACAGTAAAAGAAATTAAATGGAAAACACGGAGGCTGGAGAGAGAAGCAAGGATGAGAAACATCATTATTTTCGGACTAGAGGAAAGCTACCAGGAGAGAAGGCGAGACACTTGTGGAAAGGTGCTTAATCTTTTTACCTTGGAACTACAAATGGAACTTTTCGAATTTCATCTCGAAAATGTGTTCTGTCTGGAAAAGGAAAGAATCGATCAATATTAGTTAAGTTTACTAGTGTGATTACTAAAGATATGGTTTTGAGCAGGGCTAAGATGCTGAGTGGGACGGGAGTAAGGTTTGTGCAAGATTGCAGCATATAAGTAAGGGTAGGCGCACACGGGGCCACTTGTGGTCGTGTTAGGCGCACACGGGACCACTAGACGCTAAACACGACCACCGGTGGTCGCCACTTTATCCAGAAATATTTCCTCTTCTCTCATCAGTTGCAGAATGGATTCCGATTTGGAAGCACTAGTTGCACTTTTGCTAGTGAATGCCTTTCTCTTAATTCATCTGCAGAAGTGAAATGTTTGGGGATTATTACTGATCAGCATTTGAAATGAGATAAACACATTTCATATATATATATATATATAACATTTTATTATATAATATAATAAAATACGAGAATCAATACATAAATTTGTAAGTCTCCGTAACTGTATGGCCATTAACCTTCTAAAAGTGGTTTATTTAGCCCTAGTCGAATCCGTTATTCAGTGTGATATTATTGGATGACGAAGCATTTCTAATTTTTTTCTACTGCATTAACTTTATTAGAAGAACGCATAATCAAAATTTGTTTAAAAAAGTGACTGGACTAACCAGCAGAACTAATCTATTCCGAGTTTAATGTATTTAACATTAAGAAAATATATAGTCAAAATAATTTGATCCCAAACATAACATCAGGCAATCCTAAATTTTGTATGTACGTTCACTAGTCTTTGTAATAAAAAAGTATTAATATATAAAAGTTGACCGCCGGCGTGGTCTTGTGGTTAGCGTCGCTGACTACAGATCTGTCGGCTCGGGTTTCATCCGCGGTATCTCCTCGGATTTTTGTGACGTAGGAAGGTCTGGAACGGGGTGTACTCAGCCTCGTGATTCAAATTGAGGAGCTACTTGATAGAGAAATAGCGGCTCCGGTCATGGAAACCACCATTAACGGCCGTGGGTGTCCGCATGCTGACATCATGGCCCCCCAATCCTGTCATCTGCCTGGGATAGATGACGCAGCGGTCGGGTGGTAGAACTTGTATCTTCAAGGATGCAGCGCCACGGTGTATAAAAGTTAGCTTACATGCAGATTTCTTTTCTTTTACGCGAATCGGTAGACTTACTCAACGGAGAACATATCCAACCATTTGATAACGTGCACTTAACTCCACAAAGACAAAGAAAGCCCCAGGACTAAACGAGATTAATCCGGAACTAATAACTAAGGGTGGTGCAGTGTTGCACGCTCACCTTCTCGACATATATAACGCATGCGTTCGGCTACGTATGTTCCCAAAATCTTGGAAAAAAGGACAGCTCTATCCCATTCTAAAGTCATACGATAAAGACCCAAATTTACCGAAATCCTACAGACCGATCTGCTTGCTCCCAGTTCTAGGGAAGATCTTGGAGAGGCTCATTCTCTCTAGGATCGAAAACCTACTCGAAGCATCGTACTCCGATACCCAATTTGGTTTTAGACCCGAAAGGAGCACGGAGGATGCAATCACAAAACTACAAGGCATCATTAGGAACTCCCGAGCGAAATACGTGGCAGGAATATTTATTGATATTGAGGGGGCCTTTGACAATGTATGGTGGCCCCAAGTCCTAAATAGACTGCGAGGGATTGGATGCCCTGCGGATATATATGGAATTATCAAAGATTATTTTAGAGACAGGGAAGTTATGATTAAGAACAGTTATCATACTATAACGAAACAAGTCACTAAGGGCTGCCCACAAGGCTCAGTACTGGGTCCTAAACTTTGGAACCTAGTATTTGATGAAGCTATAGGAATAATGGAAGAAAGCCAGGAGGCTAAGCCAGTAGCTTTTGCAGATGATATGGTCCTCCTTATCGAAGCAGATAGAGCCTCAATAGAGGAGAAAGGAAATTTCGCCATGTTATCATTCACCAATTGGTGAAACAAGGCCAAATTAAAACTATCACCAGGAAAAACGAAGTGCTTGCTCCTGAAAGGGAAATTACACCCAGGAAGAATTCCCAGAATATTTGCGCTGGGAACCCGAATCCATAGCGCAGTGTCCCTGCGCTATCTAGGCGTAGAACTCCAAGCCGGCAACAAGATGGATAGGCAAGTAGAAAAAATATGCACTACAACGGTATACCTTTTCCACGCGTTAGGTAGGCTATCAGGCCAAACATGGTGTTGCAAATATACGAATTATAAAAGGCTATACTCGGCAGTATTCGTGGCACTAATTACATACGCTGCCCACGGATGGGCTCCATACATAAATTCACGCCATAAACGTAAGTTGATTACGGCACAGAGACAAGCTCTACTTAGAGTCACCAGAGCATATTCGACTACATCAAATGACGCGCTACCGGTTATTGATGGAGAAATCCCAGTAGATTTGCTCTTAGAGGAAAAAGTAAATGCTTACAAAATTCGAAAACACCTCCCTACTCGAATTGAAGAGTGGGAACTAAATCAAGACATTTACGAAAGGTATAACCGTTCAGAACTAATGAAGCAGCTTAGAAGCGCAACTGTACATGCGTGGGAACGACGCTGGAAAGATGACCAAAAGGGCCTCCTAACAAAGGACTGTTTCCCCAGCGTCTGCAAACGACTCAGTCAAAAATGGATCGTTCCTGATTTCTCAACATCCCAGTTCTATTCGGGACATGGCTACTTCGCAGCAAACCTATTTGGGTTTAACATAGCAGAGGATTATCTATGTTACTGTGAAGACTGTGAGCCTAATACAATGTACCACGCCATCTATACATGCGCGAGATATAGGGAAGCACGTATTGGACTAATAGCCAAACAAGCAGGCGAAATGTGGCCACCAGAACTTAGTTTTTGGACGACAAAGGGAGCTAACATTGCTTTCAGAATATTCGCATGCCACGTGATAGAAAGCAGGAAAGAACAAGAACAAGATGATGCTTAAGACACACCGAATTTGAGACGAATCCACCTTGGGGGAATGCTCAGATCCCCTGGGGCCTTACCGAGCAAGACGGATATGGCAGATTGCCCAAGACTTGCCTCGGAAGCTGCGGGATAGCCTCGCAGCAACCGATCTGAGTGAGGTTTTCGGGGGGTTTCCCTCACTCTATAAGGGACACGCCCCCCCGCGACAACGGACAAATGAATAAGAGGAAAATTGAGTGGGAAAAAAAATCCAAAGTCAATTCATCAAACATTTTCCCTGTGTTCTAGCATCAAGAGAAAGCGACGCGACGATCTTAGAAGAAATGCGAAATCGGTTGTTGGACCGGAGATATAGCCTATGGCTCAGGTACTCCGGGGGTGGAAGGCGGGGCCATCGAAAAAAAAACTCATCTCCTGAAAGTCTAGAACGAACAGTTGGCACATTTATTCCAGGATTTTGTTTTATCTATCATATTACTGTAAATTAACACGGCATAACACAAATAGCTGTTTTCATATTGTACAACTCAGAACAGCAACTATCGCGATAAACTTTTCTTGATCAGTCTGTTGTTTATTCTTTCAAACGACAAGCTTTTTTTCCACGCTGACTCAGATGCAATGTTGATACTGCATGTATTTGTTCTTTCTCTGCCACAAACAATAAACTCGTTGATCCAAAAGTACATCCTGAAGCTTTGCTGATTACCGTAATTAATACGAGTGTGTTATTTTCATAACATCGTCCTTCCTGCTTTCCTTCTCCCATTAATTATTAATTGATTCGTTCTTTACTTCTTTTGTTAATGCTTTTTTAATTTTAATTTTATTGTTACTTAATTCATTTTTCGTGCTGTTTCTGCTTATCAAGCAGAAAAACAGTTTGACCCAAAATCTCTAGAAGACAAAACAGCTTTGAATGAACATCAGTTGCTTTATCCTCAACTTTGTTATTATTAGTACGGCAAGAACTAGATAATTTTGTACATTTTTTATACCACTATGGAACGATAGCTCGCATATGTAAATATGTATAATGAATTAAGTGATTAAATAAGAGCAATTTTATGGAATTATTTTCCATTTTCATTTCAAGATTTATGTTATTTACTTATTTATTTTTTTGCCTTTTAGGTATTTGGTAATTTCGGCGTATTGTAACTTATAGTTTTTTTGTGAAGTGTTGTTCTCAATAAGCACCAATTGTTTCAGTGGAGTTACCGAGAAGCATTTCCATATACAATACAAATCGTTACTTTCAGGCAAATGAAAATCATTTTAATTGAGAAACTCCGTCATGTATTCATGTTAAATTTCACAGATCCACGTATCCCAGTAGCAATTACTTACTTTATTAGCAACAAAGTGAGTGATTTTATTGTAAATTAAATATAATGGTCTATCGTACATTAATTTGCTATCTAAAATCAACACATCATTCCAGAAGGCTAATTATCAGTAATAAGGAATAATTTATTCATTTTTAAATATTTTAAGTCATAAATGAATTTTTATTTTATTATTTTATATTTTTATGCATTGCCCTAGTTACTAGGCCTATATATTAGATTTCACATAATGGCACGCAATAGATGGGACCAAAGTTCTTAAAGAAGGGAGCTGTATGCCACTGTAGCACGCCAGAGGAAGCTGTAAGCCACTGTAGCACGCCAGAGCTCCGGTGGCGACCACAAGTGGCTCCCGTGTGCGCCTTAACTCGAACACCGGTGGCGGCCACTTGCAGCGAGAACGAGCTTCTCCCCCAGCTTGTGGCTGACACTTGCGTTCGCAGTGGTCGTGTGTGCGGCTACTCCATTTAAACTCCATGTAAAAGCCTTCCCGCAGCTTGTGGTCGCCACCGGTGGCGACCACAAGTGGCTCCGTGTGCGGCAAGCCTAAGGGCCAAAAGAAAGGTACTACTCCCTTACGTGATACAGGCTCGTAACGAAGGGAAATTTGCTGTGTTAGCGAAGGACAGGCTTCGTATAGAGCAGATGGTCCTTGACATTGACTACTGCAGAAAGAAACATAACTTTGACCAAGGAAGCTAACGGCCAAGGGCTCGCCCCAAATAGGCATAACAGCAGGGATTGAAATTCTCATAAATTAATAGAATGAAGACCACACGGGAAAACGAGGTAAGTCACCTTTTCTGCAAATTTGAGATATTGTGTTTATAGTGTTCTCCAAGGTCGAATCTATCGTTCTGTCAATCAAAGAGAGCGGAAGAAGTAGCCTACAACCTCATCGACATATTTACGTTGCTTGGTGCTCCAACGATTCTAGTCCGATAACAGCAGGGAATTTGCAAACAATGTGGTAAGCGGCCTAAAGGAGTGTTGGCCCACCCTGAAGATCGTCCATGGTAAGCAGCGCCACTCACAAAGTCAGGGGAGCGTCGAAAGAGCAAATCAGGACATTGAAAATATGCTGTGTGCTTGGATGCAAGATGAAAAAACTAGGTGCTGGAGTGAGGGACTTCGTTTCGTTCAACTTATGAAAAACAGAGCTTTTCATTCTGAGATTAACAGGGGAGCGTCGAAAGAGCAAATCAGGACATTGAAAATATGCTGTGTGCTTGGATGCAAGATGAAAAAACTAGGTGCTGGAGTGAGGGACTTCGGTTCGTTCAACTTATGAAAAACAGAGCTTTTCATTCTGAGATTAACAGGTCACCATACGAAGCTCTGTTTGGCTGCAAAGTTAGAGTAGGTCTCTCGACGTCGTCCCTGCCTGACGACGTTTTACAAGGAAGACTGAGGAAGAGCTGGAAAAAATAATAGAGAGCGTACAAACAACACAACAGCAGAAAGAAAGACGAGATGAATCAATGCAAGAGGCACAGCTCCCTGCAGAAGATATAGGTGAGAATGCAATGCATGATGGAGGAAACCAAAACAGTGATGAAGTCGTGGATATTGAAGAGCCTTCCATTTCTGCTGTTACCGAAAATCCTTCTGTTCCTGATATCTGTTGCGTCTGCAAGAAACCAGCGGTGCTCATACATGTCAAAAGTGTGGCCAATACGTTCATGCCATCTGTGAACATTCTCCTAAAGATTATGACGGCGACGAAGTAGAAGGTTATGGGGTTTGCATTTTGTGCAGTGTTTGCTTCAATATTGAGAAAGCTATCCAAAGTAAAATGGAATCGAGATTGAACCTTGAGATTCAGGCCAAAAAAGGAAAAGGGATTCTGACAAAAAATTCCTCCTGTGCCTTTGGGTGCCACGGCCACGGCAGCCCCACGGCCCTGTCCAAGGGTAGGCCCGGCTTCCGGACCGCACATTTCATCGTCATGCCAGTTCTTCTTTGTGTTTTACCGGTAACAATATTCTGTTGACATTCTTCTTTAAGTCGTGAAATGAACAATATCAGAATGCCAAAATATGTAAATTGTTTTTGTGTGAAGAAAAAGTGAGTAGGCGTACTTAATGTAACAAGTACTTCAATCTCAGTATTGCTTTCATTGTTTCCCGGTAAGAATATCCTGTGCTTTATTTCGTAGTTTTATTTGTTCTTTCAGTTTCAAATGTGTATTAATTAATAAAGGCTTCTCATCTTGTGCCCATTTAACAGTTTGCGTAAATGGTACTGGTCGTTCTATATAATGCCTAGGAATTATATAGAATGCCTAGGGAAAGTATGTAATATTTTCACAAAGAACTTATATTTTATAGTTTGCCTAAAACCATCACGCATTCTGTACATTACCTAGGCATTCTATAGAATGCCAGGATTTCACACTTTGCCGGTAACATATCTAAAATCACTTAGTGGATAGTTCATCTTCCATTTTGCTAGGCTATCTCGACTATTGTAGAAGATACATGAAAAGTTTGCACTGTAAAGTTGTGGAGACAACATATTTTTTTGTGAAACACATTTCTTTATCAGATTTAAATATGTATAGGAAATATACTTCAATGTCCAATGGGTGACTTGGTAGCGTGAATGCCAGCCATCTGGGTGGCCCCTTTTCGATTCTCTGGGGGTCGGGGACTTTACAGAGATGTATAGTTTACTTCCTGGGTCAGGACTGGGTGTTGTGTCCTCATTCCCATCCTGCGAAAGAATCTGGCCACCCTACGTGGTATCTTCCGGCCTAGTATAACTAGGTCGGGCCCCCCACGGCTCTCTCCTAGGGCAGGACCGGCTTCCGGGCCGCACAAATCATCACCATCATCTTATACTTCAATATGAAATATGTAATAATATGTATGATAAGCCTATATGTATGACTGTCCACCGTTGTGGCGTAGGGGATGTGTTTGCTCCTTTCAGCCAGCGGGCCTGGGTTCGAAGCCTGGTTGGGACGATTTACCTAGGTGAATTATTTCCGGATTTTTTTTCCTTACCTGTAAGACAAATGTCGGCCCTTGTCGTCCCCGGATTTCATATGGCCGTCATTATGATCTTCATCCCATCCTAGCCTTGTTAAGAGTGAATATGTATGTGGTAATGGTGTGTTTCGTCCTATTTGTTCGTATTGTCTCGGAGGTGGCCCCAGCATTGGTGGATCACTTATCGGGGAGGCTTTCCATGTCCTTGTTTGGTCAAGAAAGTATTTATGTTATCCATAGATAATCCCTCTCGCGACAGGTCGTGGCCCTGTAAAGCCCGGTGGCGTGGGTCGCTTAAGTGTCCCTAAAAGAGAGAGGTAAAACCAAGGTAAAGGAAGAAAGGAATATATATGGTTTCAGTACCCAATATTAGAACACATCTTATGATGATATATTGTTGCTTTTTGTTTATTAAAACTAGCAAGTGAGCTGCTATTAATGAATTATTGTGAAATGTACAATGTCATTAAGAGGTCGCTACGCAGTACTTACACGGGCTAGAATCCGCTAGAAACGGAATTAGGTTGGCAGCGCTAGCGTGTGGTTGTTAACGTTCTGCTACAAGCATTTATGAAGTAAGAAATGAAAGTAACATAATACTCACTATTTACCAAAGATGTTGAAATGTTTATCAAAGAACACCTCGTTCACTTACTATGACCGATCGGCAATGTTTCATTTTGTATCATATCCATTAATATTGAATGTGAGGTGAAATTATAGAAAATTATCAGACGCTATGAAGACATTAACAAAAGAAAACAAACGCACGCCAATAGTAACGTTACATAACCTACTACGAATCTGAAAGGAAGATATGGGGAAATACCAACTTTCACTTGGGTGGCGAATATATCTAAAGCTGCGGAGATATTTATTGACGGCACTGTATATACCCGTGTCGTAATGCACACTAAAACCAATCGATGATGGCAGAGGTAAAATCTTGAGGAGGGCTAATTTACTTGGGGTTTTACATGATGGATTCTTGGAGTGGATGTGATTATATTCTTAATGATGCTCGTGCATACTTTATGCAGGAGAGTTTTATTCCTGCTGCATACACGTACATGGTTGGAAGACAGAGTGACAGAGGTATGAACAGAAACGGAAATGCTCCCATCTTGTATAGAAAAAACAAAACACTGCAGTACCTCTGCTACAAATATAACAGAACCAAAGATTATAGGCTAATTACGTATTTAAATTAAATCTTGGATAGGTATTCCAACATTACAATTATTTTAAAAATAATCAAAAAATAAGATCACTGAGTTAAAAATACTTTTCAAAACGCACTATATTTACCTCGGACGGCCAATTCGCATCTTTAGCAGTGTATTTTTAATTCAGTGATGTTACTATAAAACACTAAAGTGGGGCACAATAATGATTAAAAAGAAAAATATATAGTATGTAATTTATATTTTGAATGTGCATTATATTTACAGTTACGTATCTCAAATGCATGCCGCTGGTATTTTCGGCACTATTATTTTAATCAATTGTAAAAAGTTGTTTACGCGTGTCCATCTTGTTAGCGATCTTTCCGTGATGTTTTTTGTTTTGTGTCCTTGTAGTATGTTTATGTTTTGTTTTGGTTCCCTGCGGTTATCTTTTGCTTGCGCCCTCTGCAACTTCCGCTATTTAATTATTAATTCATTTTTCTCGGCCCGCCACCTGGTTTGCCGCCGTGTTGTTCTTGGGGGACGTTTCCTGCTGGTAGTCTTGCTCAGGAGTTTGAGTGTGTAATTTCTGATTGTGTTGCCGGTCGATAAGAAGGAACCTAATGGGAACCTAAAATAATTTTGGCAGGTATGTTTTAAGTTTAGTTCCTATTGATTATTTTCTGGTGGGTCTCTTCTGTTAGTTTAAAATCATAGGATTTTTTTTCAGTTTTATTATGTCGGCCCACCAGCGTTGAATTCCGTTATGTTGTTTGGTTTATTCATTTAATTAATTTAGTTATCAGTTCCTTTGCGTTTACATTTCTTGGATATTATGGAAGGATCCCTGACACATGAAAGACATACTACTTGGCCTTGAGCCTACCACTATGGCGGACGAATGGATGGATCGTGCTTCTGGCTCTTCAGAAATCGAATGCTTATCGTGTTCGTATATGAAAACTCTCCTTGAAGAAACAATATGTGAGTTAAAGTCGGTAAAAGCTATAGTTACGATATTGCAAGAAGAGATAAATGTAAATGTGAAGAAATGCTCTGAGAACCTTCAAGACACGATGCCGCCTCACAACACATGCCGAGAATAGACAAGAACCGAAGATTCCGATTGGAATAAAGTCACAACCCATGGAAGGAAATCAGGACACTACAGGCCACGGACACAGGAACTGAGAAGTCATTATATTCCTGTTACATCAAATCGATTTGAAGTGCTGACGGAAGAAGATGCTAGGCCCATACCACCAAGAAACGAGACAAACATGAGTAAGCCTAGGCATAAGAAAACAAATCCCGATGGAAATCCGAAGCCCAAGACGAAGATAGAACATAAGATCGTCATAGTCGGCGATAGTCATGCCCGCGACTGTGCTTCCAACCTGAAACGGAACTTAACCTGTCCTGGAAGTGAATTCGAAGTTATAGGTTATGTGAGCCCAGGAGCCACCACAGAACACATAACCGAGAGTGCCAGAGATAAAATGCAGAATTTACAAGGAAAGGATTTTGTCATAGTGTTTGCTGGTGCTAATGACATAAGCAAGAACAATTCAATCAAAAGTTTGTCTCACCTAAATAGCTTCTTGGAAGACTGCAGAAATACGAAGGTAATTATGATTGCTCCACCACCAAGATATGACCTTTCTCCTGGATCTTGTGTCAATAAGGAAGTAAATAGGCACAATGTGAGACTTAACAAGGGTAATTAACAGAAGCACGCACATAATAAATATGGACCTCCCCAGACAGTGCTTTACTCGTCATGGGATGCACTTGAACTACATTGGGAAAGAAACACTGGCCAAAATGATCGCAGAAAAGGTAAAAGAAAGTAGGCCTATTTCAAAAAAGAATCATATCCCATTAATGTACAAGCCAGGATCTGACTTCCTGATGCCAGAAGAAGAAGATGATAAAAAGAAAACACCAGAGGAAGTACAACAGACAGACACTGAGGAGATACATCAAGATCAGGGACAAGGAGCAGCCCAGTTACGGAATGCAAGCAGTGATGAATCTCCAGGGTACAATGCGGATGAGGCGAGGAACCTGATTACAACGGAACCAGAAGCAGGGGATGCCAGCCAGGACGCTGCACATACGGAAGATCCAGTGGGGAGAGTCAACGCCACACAAGATGCTACAGAGCTTCGCAAATCACAGAGGAAAGGAAACAACCAAAAAAGATAAGTGATGATTTTTTATAAATAGGCCAAACTTTAGTAAGGTAGGTAGGACGACTGCAGAAAGGACCGCAAACCATAACAACTTGACAATTCTTCACTCAAATATACAGTCCTTAAGCAACAAAACAACTTAATTAGAGGTACTGCTACACACTGATTTGAAACATGTTAACGTCATTTGCCATTCAGAACACTGGTTGAACACTCAAAACTTAAAACAAGTAAATCTAAATGGCTTTAAATTAACATCGGCTTACTGTAGGGAAAATCATGGTCATGGAGGAACAAGCATTTTCATGAAAGAAAACATAAAAACAAATGAAATAAAAGGACTACAGTTTCTAAACAGCGAAAAAAAATTTGAGCTCTCTGTAACAGAATTAACATTACATAAAACAGTAATAGCATGTATATATTGGTCTCCAGATGGTGAGTTCCCGATTTTTCTTAATAATTTAGATTTCTTAATGCAAAAACTAACCTCAAAATACAAGTACGTTATCCTCAGTGGAGACTGGAATATAGATTTTTTAAAAGGTAGTAACAAGTCAACAGAATTACAGAACATACTTAGAATTTATGACCTCAAAAACTCGGTCGAAAATGCCACAAGAATCACAGAACATTCAAAATCACTTCTTGATGTAATAGTAGCAAACGTTGAATACTCTTATCCAGCTGAAGGAATCGATTTAGGATTTTCAGATCACGAAGCCCAGATATTGAACTTAACGACATATTTCACAGCTCCAAAACATAGACCTATAAAAACAATAAAGAGAAACTATAAAAAAAACAATTTAGAAGAATTTAAATACTTATTAAGTAAAGAGACCTGGGGGGAAATATATACTAATGAAGAAATAAATTCAAAATTTGACACTTTTCTGAATACGTTTCTGTATTATTTTAATATAGCATTCCCTCTAAAAGAGGTAAAACTGGGTAAAAGTACCAGCAACTCTTGGATAACTAATGGGATTAAGATATCCTCAAATAGAGTAAGACTTTTAAACAGTGTTAAAAAAGCATGACAAATTTCAGACGAATTTCACAATTATATAATCAACTATAAAACAATATACAAGAGAGTTATTAGGCAGGCAAAGAGAATGGACAATGATAGACATATACCGGTGTCGTCAAACAAGAGTAAGGCTATGTGGCAGGTAATAAAAAAGGAGACAGGAAAATCGAATTACAATAACCAACGTATAGAATTAACACATGGAAGAACTGGTAATAGAGTCACACATCCGCTGCAAGTTGCAGAACTATTTAACTTGCATTTTACAGAAATAGCAAATACACTATTACAAACACAGTATGGCCCACCAACTAGGCAGTATAATTATAATAAAAAAATTAGTAGCTGCAACAAATCATTATTCATACTACCAGTAAGTGAAGCAGAAGTGAAGAATATAATAAACACATTAAAGAATAAGGTGTCGACAGGAGTAGATGAAATACCAATTTCTGTATTGAAAGATTGTATAAATCACATATGAACACCTTTAACACACATTTTCAATGTCTCGTTCCAGAGGGGGATATTCCCAGAAAAATTAAAAACAGCAAAAGTAAAACCATTGTATAAAAAAGGGGATAAAAATGACATACAAAACTATAGACCAATATCCATACCTTCAGTATTTTTCAAAAATTCTTGAAAAACTTATGTACAGTAGAGTCATTACATTCTTAGATAAAAATGGAATTTTCACAGATAAACAACATGGTTTCAGAAAAAATAGGTCCACGGAATCAGCAATTCATTCTTTACTACAAACTATTCAAAATGCACTAGAAAAGAAAGAGAGTACGGTAGGGTTATTCCTTGATCTTACTAAAGCCTATGATGTTATAAATCATGACATCCTAATTAAAAAATTACACATGTACGGTTTAGGGGGGTGGCTAACTCATGGTTCAAATCTTATCTTTCCCAAAGAACCCAAATTGTTGAGATAACTGATGTAGACAAAAATAAACTAACCCTTGAAAGAAGCAAATCCACCAGTCGAGTATTAACACAAGGGGTACCACAGGGGTCGATCTTGGGACCACTCCTATTCTTGCTATATGTAAATGATCTTCCCTTGAACATTGAAGAAGCAGAAGTTGTTTTGTTTGCAGATGACACAAATCTTCTTATAAAAGGAACAAATGAAATAGATCTTACTCAAAAACTGGATTCCAGTTTAACAAAAATATATTCTTGGTTTGAAGCAAATAAACTTTTGATGAATGAAGAAAAGACAGTGGCCATGAGCTTTCATACAATTCAAAATCAACATGTTATGAAGCCTCAAGTAAAATTAGACAACAAAATAATCCAATACAAAAACGACACAAAATTTCTAGGCATACATATAAGTGAAGAACTAAAATGGAAAACACATATTGAGGCACTAACCAATAAATTGAGTACAGGCTGCTTTATGTTAAAAACTTTAAAAAATGTCACAAGTGCACATGTACTTAGAAGCTCATACTTTGCTTATTTCCATAGCCATATAAAGTACGGAGTCATTTTCTGGGGTTCTTCTCCGGAAGCTGAAAAAGCCTTCAAAATCCAAAAAAGAGCAGTCAGAATAATTTGCGGAGTTAACCAACAGACATCCTGCAGAGATTTATTAAAAAAACTAGGAATTTTACCCTTAGCTTGTATATATATACTGGAAGTAATTTATTATATTAAACTACATGGACAAAATCTGTTAACAAACAACAACATCCACAATTATCAAACAAGACAACAGAATGACCTGCATGTCCAACACAGTAGAACAAATATTTCGAAGTCAAGTGTGAACAATTCCGGTATAAAATTATTCAATAATAATAATAATAATATAATTTATTTGTCATTAAGCATTACATATAATGCAATAGACTTCGTCAAGAAACAAACAGATATTAAAACCTAATGTTCACTCTTGGCAATTCCAGGAATTCATTAAGATTGTAATATGGCGAAGCTTGAAGAAAGTTATGCACTACACTTTTGAATCTCTTAATATCCACTGTGTGAGCTTCACAAGGTAATTTATTAAAAAGAGTGACCGCCATGGATTCGTACCAATCTTTTGATTTAGTTAGTCTGACCTGTACTTCGCTTATCAGATATTTGTTTCTCGTGTTATGCACATGAAATTCGCTCCTGATTACATAATCATTTAGTTTGTTTTTTACTAAAAGTAGACAGTGCAAAATATACATATTTACAATAGTTAAAACACCTTCTCTAATAAATAGAGGACGGCACGGTTCGTTATACTTAGCACCAGCCAAGATACGTATAGCTTTCTTTTGCAAGCATAAGATTTTTTGGATACCACTTCCATTTCCCCACAGTCTGATTCCATAGAGGAGTATGCTGTTAAAAAATGCATAGTATACATTTAAAACATAGTTCTTTGGTATAAGCTTTCTTATATGTCGTATAACATAGATCACTCGAGACAGTCTTTTACATATTGTGTCAATATGTGGACCCCACGTTAACTTACTATCAAGTGTGATACCTAATAATTTGGCAGTAGATGTCTCATACGTATTATTTAGGGAAAACAGTATCTTTTGTGTCTTTTCTATATTCAATGTTAACCCATTTGCTGTAAACCAATCTGTACCTTCAGTCATAACATTATTCATTAACATGTTAAGGTTATAATGTTCCTTTCCAGTTCGATAAAACGTTGAGTCATCAGCAGGGTTAGGATTTTTAGGTGCAAATTTTATATGAAAAAAGGAAGGGAAAAGGTGCTAAAATAAGGTAAAAAAGGGGACAAAAAGGTGCTATTTTACTCAAGTAATTCAAAAAAATCTATCTTCTATTAACAGTTATTGAGTTGCGAAAAAAACACATCAAATCATCACTCACCAGAAACAGTAAAATACAGGAAGCTGTTGTACTTCAAGACATTGAACATCTCTACATTTTTAAAAATAAGCCTGTTTCTATTAGGACATAGAATGTCTTTGTACATGCTAAAGCTTCTTTCGACATCCACAGAAACCAGTGGGGCAAACTTTGTATTCACTCGGAATTGCAACTCTACACATGTGGCAAATTCCTCAACATCCGGATTTTTCTGAAGACTAGACTTAAGTTTGTCTTTAGCAAAGCCCTCTAACTGGTCCCTCACTGAAGTGAAAATATCCCATTGTTTTTCCTTTTCGAGACCTTGTTCTTCCAATTGTTTGATAGCTGCAGTCAAGTACTTGTAACCATGGACACAAAATAGTTCTGTCTCCAAATTCTGCATTTTTTCCGGTAGCAGAAGTTGTTGGGCCTTGGAAATCGCACCTGCGTCTGCTGGATCCAATGAAAGCACAAAATCCTTAATCTTGTCAAAATTCTCACACAACATAACAGCACACTGAATCCATGATCCCCAGCGAGTAATGACCGGGAATTTTGGAAGGGGGAGGCCAGTGATTTCCTTGTAGGCAACAACACGACTCGGAGCTTTCTGTAGAATCTTCTTCAGGGCAGAGATGTATTCATTTGCAATGTCCTATTCATTCCTTATGGATTCACAAACCCTGTGAAGGGCATGGACTAGGCATGTCACATGCTTTAACTTAGGGAACAAAGGTTTCAATTGGTTAATTGCTGAAACCATGTATGGAGCCTGGTCTGTAACCACCAGAAGAAGTTTTTCAAATGCGATACCACTTGGCCACAGGTTTTGACACAAGTCCATGATTGATTGCATTACTGTACTGGCGTTGGCTTTCTCCAGTTCGTACATTTTAAACAACATGGGCTTAACCTTCTCCCCTGATAGGGGAAAAACTAAAATGTTCAAAACATATGGTTCCATTGAGTCTGTAGTTTCATCCAATATGATTCCCACATCACAATCAGTCACTTTCTCCTTGATGGTTTTTATGGTTTCTTGGTAAACAGGCTCCATGTAGTTTCTTCTTATAGTACTCTCATCAGGCACTGACATCTTTGTGTATTTTTCAAGGAATCCTTTGAAAGTCGGATGGTTTACCTTATTGAGTGGAATTCCCGCTTGTGTAAGAGCAGTACATAAATCAATGTTGAATTTCTTCAAATTTTGAGTTTTCGATGAACACTGTTCAATCGCATTCCGTAATAAAGGTTGTCGCGATTTATTTGCTTGAAGTGTTTTGTTCTTTTGATGCTTAGAAGTGGAAATGTGTTGTTTGATGCGGTCTCGCTGGTGTTTTTCATTTAACAAAATTCCTGAATCGCAAATGCTACACCGTATTACAGTTCCATCTGTTTCTACGGAATCTTGTTTGAATTCCTGAGACAGAGAAAATAACCGGGCTCTAGACACCATAGGCATGGCAAAAATACACTCATTTAATCACAGATTTGCACTCACGATCAACAGACTACTGACTGGTGAAGTCAAGAAGATGGAAGTGAGAGAAAGAGGATTTGCGTATACACAATATTTTTTTTATAATAAATTATAATTTAGTGGAATGAAATACGCATTTCCATTGTAGCAAGCTATTTGTTTCGGCAAAGTGAAAGAGGATTTGCGCGCACACACAATATTATTGTTGATGGAATGAAATATGCATTTCCATTGTAGGGAGCTATTTGTTTCGGCAAAGTGAGAGAGAGAGGGTTTGCATGCACACACGTATCATTTTCTGTTGTTGCAGGTGTGCTTTCAGTCCCGCTTTTACTGGAAGTAAAATGGAATGAAACTCACAAGTCATTCATAACGCTTTATAATGATAAAATGCACTCTAGAAGAATATTGATAAACTACAGTATATGAAAAAGGGGGAGAAAGGGGATTATGGGCACTGTTGAGAAAAAAGGGGTAAAAGGTACCAAAAAAGGGAAAAAAGGTGCTACAAAAATGTCTCCATTCTTGACTATAGATAAAATCTCACACTATGGTATCTTTCCGAAGAGCTTTAATTTACCCTACGAGAAAAGGTGCGCACCTAAAAATCCTAACCCTAGTCATCAGCAAATAACACAGACTTACTGTCTACATTTGAAGCTACGTCATTTATTAAAATAAGAAATAAAAGCGGCCCCAACACTGATCCCTGCGGGACTCCAATACCTATCTGACGTACATCTGAATATTCACCATTAAACCATACTGTCTGTTCGCGGTTACTTAATAAACTACCTACAACTATAAAGTTTATAGAAAACAGTAAAATATTTAAAAAAAGGCTAAGGTCCTTCCTGCAGACACATTGCTTTTATTCAGTGCTTGAATTTCTTTCTTTATAGGATAAGCTAATAAAGAAATGTTAAAGGATCTAATAACTTATAGAATAAATTTCAGGGTAAAAAAAAAAGATAGTCGGAAAGATTAATTATAAATTTCTAAAAATTCATTTTCTTTTTCTTTTTCTTGTTTCTCTTTATGTTTCAGGTAACCTGGAGAGTCTCGAGAGTAACCTGGAGAGTCTCGAGATACTGACATGTACTGACTATAGTACTCATGACAACCATAGCTATAAGGCATGAGAGTAATTACACTATTGTTACATTTGTACTCTTCTTTCAACACCTAATGTTAACTCTATATCTTGTATTGACTTTAATGTGTAAATATGTATTATATATTATTGTAATTATTATTGTAAATATTTGGACGCGTCCTATAACATGAACATGTTTGTGAAGGACTTAATAAATTCTATTCTATTCTATAACCAGTAATGTACCGCATGGCCTTCAGCCCAATATATGTACACTGATATGTTTGATAGGCCTACAGACTTATACCAGCAAATGGAAATATATAAGGTCTCCTTCAGCCGAAAGTAACTGAATATTATTATTCTTTGAGTAGGCCTATTACCTCACTTCTATAATAGTGTTGTAATTTCTAAATACCATTTAATATTGCGTTCTGGAGTAATATGCTTAACCTGATTTGTTTGTATCCTAAACTTAATAAATTATTGAGTTCACTTTGTCTTGGAAATTTCACTTTTCTCTTGGGTCACGGAAGCTCGATGTTGGGTATTTTGGGTTAGTGATGCGCCAAAAATGTGAGGGGGTTATTGATTGTTATAGAATTTGAAGTGCCTCTGCTTAGCCCCTGGGTCTGGCATGCAAGCTGTCCAAATCCCGAGGCAAGCGGGCATGCCATTCGTGGTGGAAAAAGCCGTGCGTATGGGTTCTTTTTCTCTTGCGTCCTCCCGTTTCCCCCATGCATTCCACCAACACTCTCCACTTCATATTTCACTTCCCCTTATCCTCAACACGTTTCCTTTTACGGTTTCCGGTATGCCCTCACTGCAGCACCTGCTGTGGGCCTCTCTCGTTCTCCCCGTGGTTGTGGTTATGGAGTTGCTGGATGGTGTGCCGCCAACCTGGGTTCTACATTTCCCAAGCAGCGGCACACGTGGCATGGTAAAGGTATCTGCCGGATGTAGGGGAGTTCCTTGGGGGCTCGCGGTGGGGTCTGTTGACGGGGGCAGTTGGGCATGCACACCAGTCCATCACCGGAGTTCGGCATAATAGGCCGAATGGCAGAAGTGTTTAGGGTTGTTTCCAACCCGCCTCCCCCTTCAGGGGACTGATCCTATCCTATCCTATAGAATTTGAAAGGGGTTTACTATAGCTCGGTTTCTACACGAGGTGTTCCATTTGGTTACATGGGCCCCCGTTGTCTACCGATGTACATTTTAGTCTCATTGGTTCTTTATGTACAGGCTAGGCAACTGATTTATTCGTGGGCCAATGCTACCTTACCCTACTACTTGGGCGTGTTGCATATGATTCATTTCCCCCATGCAAATTGCATTCGCGGATCCTACATATTTAGGTGAAATATCAGTTAGGTTAGGAATTTTGATATTAGTGTTAATGACATGTTGAGCTAGGTTTGTGGCAGTTAGGTTAGGAACAGTGATATTAGTGTTGATCGCCATCAAGTTTACAGCCCGTTCCTGGATCAAATGACCCAACGAGCCCCTCCCCTCCCGCAGCTGAGCAGACGATTGTCTTTAATGCCCATCACTTTATAGTGACATTTTAATTTGATTGTGTGTGAATTTCTTATCGGTTTTATTCATATTTAGAATATTTTTACAAGGAGGAGGTGCTTATATAATGGATTATACAGGTTTGGAAGTTCAAGATAACATGAAATTTTGCCGTTTTTCATAAAGAAAACAGAAAGAAAAGACCCCTTTGGATCTGTGTCTAATTTCACCAAAAGAGGAGCTGTCACCAGTTAAGTTCGCTAGAGCCGTCACGGTGGCTCATGCTTAGCGCGTGGGCCTGGCATGCTAGCGGTCCCGAGTTCAAATCTCGGGGCTGGCGGGCGTGTCATTTGTGGTGGACAAAGCCGTGACCTTTGGGGGTTTTTCTCGGGGATCCTCCCGTTTCCCCCTTCATTCATTCCACCAACACTCTCCACTTCAACTTCCTTTCCCCCCTCATTATCATCCCGTTCCCCTTTACTGGTTTTCGGGCCAGCTCCTGCTGCAGACTCTGCTGCGGGCCTCCCCCGTCCTGCCCCGCTGCTTGTGGTCAAGAGTTGCTGGTGGTGTACCGTGCCTTTGGGGCTCTCAGAGGGACCCTGGGTTAGTGGCGCATGTCTGGTTGTGCCGCGCCTAGGGGGCTCTTGTACGAGGGACCCTGGGTACGGTGCACGTGGAGTGGTACCAGGTCCTTGTTGGATGTAGGGGAGCTCCGTGGGGGCTTGTGGTGGAGTCTGTTGACTGGGGGGCCTTAGGGCATGCACATCATTCGTTTCCTAGGGGGTGGGCAATGGGCCCGCCTATGTGGCCTCCGTCCGCGAGCCCGTCAGGGCTCAGCCCCTGAACTATACCTATAAGTTCGCTAGGATCGCGCAAACCCCTAGTTGTGCCACTGTTGCCGTGTGCAGATCCAGGCTTTATGAAGGATCACTGAGATCGCGACTGCTATTCTAGTCGTGTTTGGGAAGGGGAGTTGTAAAGAAGTCGCTTGGTTTTCTTTCTGTGGGCCATGCCGCTTTTGTGATAATTAATCGTTGTGTGTAAATGGTAGTAAAAGACATAAAGAAATAATTGAACAGTTGATACGTGAAACGAGACTAGGTCTGTACACCGGTTAGTAAGTAACAAAGTTCTTCTTACTCCCACGGTAGCATGATTCTCGTCGCCCATCATGGGTTCTGAACTCTATAAGCTTCTTGGGACTTCCGGTTGGTTTGGCCAGCTTCTTCTGAGGACCCTGTTTCATAGAATTGGATAATATGTTAGTTATTGTTATTAGAACTCATATCGCAACCTATATGCCAGAACCACGAATGTGCATCTTACTAGTTTTGAGAAAAACGTAAAGGAAAATTAGATCTTAAGTAAAATTACATAATTAAAAAAAGAGTGCGTGGAACGCCACGCGACAGAAGTAAAACTTTATTTTATTTTTTTATTTTTTCAATTTTTGATTATTGGATTTTTTCAATCTTGCATTATTGGACTTTTTAATATTGGGTTTTTGGACTTTTTAAATTTTGAATTTTGGACTTTTTATTTTTGGATCTTTGAATTTTTAATTTTGGATATTTTAAATTTTCGATCTTTGAATTGTTTATTTTTTTATTTTGTTTAAATTTTCGATCTTTGAATTGTTTAATTTTTTAATTTTATTATTTATTAAATTTTGGATTTTTGGATGTTATAATTTTTTATTTATTTTATTTTTTTGGAAATTTGTATTTTTTAATTTTGGATTTTTGGATTTTTTTAATTTTGGTTTTTAATTTTTTTATTTTTTAAATTTTGGATATTGGGATTTTTAATTTTGGCAATGTTGAGAGTGAAATGGAGGAATACATATAATTATATCGAACGGAAAAAGGAAATCATTTGAATAAAATAAGAAATTAACTTTTTTTGTATGAAAATAATATTTTTATTGAACTATTCAATTTTCTGTATCATCACCATCAGCCAAGAAGGATACAATAGGTTTATGGTAGCTGAAGTAGGATATAAAAACCCTTGAATGTAGTCGATCGAGGAATCCAATCGATCGTGGTTCCGTATCTTGTCGTCCATTCTGTTGCGTTATTATTCATCGTGAAATTCAGTTTTTGTTTTAAGAATCCAATAAGTGGCTTCGCGTCTGTTTATGAGATTTATAGTTTGCATAAGGCAAAATAGATTTTAATATAGGTTCACACGTATCAGTTCTATCATGCACTTCATTTAAAATCGCATGCGTTTTCTGCTACGACTTTGTTGATTA
Organism: Ectobius pallidus; assembly: GCA_964059195.1. Classification (NCBI taxonomy): domain Eukaryota; kingdom Metazoa; phylum Arthropoda; class Insecta; order Blattodea; family Ectobiidae; genus Ectobius; species Ectobius pallidus. The sequence continues at coordinate 100,489,013 of CAXKWD010000004.1, forward strand.
TAGTGCTGTTCAACTTTTTTCAAAATGTACACAGTCAAACGAAAAGAAAGAAGCAGTGTAATTCTCGAGAAGTCGGTGGCTAGTGCTGTTCAACTTTTTTAAAAATGTACACAGTCAAACGAAAAGAATGATGCAGTGTAATTCTCGAGAAGGCGGTGGTTTTAACACACTTTACCAATGTCGGATAATTTATTTAAATTTTGGATAAGCTTAATCATTTAGTTGAATCATTGAGTTTATTGTTTTAATTTTTGGATGTTTTAATTTTTAATTTTGTTTTTTTAAATTTTGGAAATTTGTATTTTTTAATTTTGGATTTGCGCGGTAATGAACCTCCGGGTTCCATAAAATAGATAATATACCTTTAGATTGCTTAGGAATTGTCTATTGCCATTGAGGAAGTAAGGTCTAAAAATCTCCTTTGATTACTCCTAATCATTGAGTTGATTATTTTCTGTGCAGTCCGCACCGAAACAAGTAGTGTGACTGATTGTGACTGATTTCGTGGCGGTTTTAGTGTGACTGATTTTCCCGATTTATCCTCTACCGCCACTAAAAAAGTTTTACTTAAAAAAGAAATGATTATTTGAATTGGAAATATGTCATACCGGCAGTTACAATAGTATGTATGCCATTAAGTTCATTTGAATGTGATTACAACCTTTTTCCATTGCTTGATTTAGTCACATTTGTGGGTTTGGCATAACATCAAATTGATCAGATGCATTTTGATTGACACAATCGCGACCGAATTTAGAGCTTAAGTAAAATTACATAATTAAAAAATAAGTGAATATTTGTACCGGAATATATCATATCGGCAATTAGAAATTTGTTTATACCATAATGTCCGTATAAATGTGATTACAATCCTTTCCATGCCTTGATTTTTTCACATTCATGGTTTTGGCATAACAGCAAATTGAAAAAATTAGTTTTTATTCAGACAATCGCAACCGACTGCTGTTTCGGGCTGGTCAATTCTGTAGATCGAACATTCACCCTCGCGTAGTGTACCTATCCTCTAAATATGCCACCCTCCTGGCCTATTTAAATGGTCGTAAAATTTTCAAAATAAAGAAAATTAAACTCTGGAATACAATATTTTATAGTGCACTAAACAGATCTGCTAATAATTCTTCAAAGTAGGCCCTACGTTGTGAAATGACATAGTGCAAAGAGAGCATATGAATCGAATTTCCCTCCTCTCGTGCATTATTAATTCGGGAAGGACTTGAAGAATAATTTATTTTTCTATCTATCACTGTTGTTTGCAAGCTATATTTCTTGGTATTCTCTAGTAGGTACCCTGCTGGGTTTTTGTGAGCTGCCCTTGAAGTTGGTACTACAGACCTATCCCCTTTTCTGCCCATAGCTCATTCTCTAGTTTTTGCTGCAATTAATGAATTTTTAAAAATGGTTTGCTTGTAAATAATCTTCACATATTATTTATTGCATTCAGTATAACTAAGAACATCTGTATAATGATATGCATAAGACCATACAGTATTATGTAGTATAATTTCTATATTATTAATTTCGTCATTGCTCAAGAGCCGGTGACAAATACGTTTTTTCCTCTGCTCAATCAAAACCAAAAGAAGACTGCATAATGCTGTAATTGTTTTAAAAAATGTAATAGTAAAAGGATTTAAGAGAATAAAGAAACCAAGGACAATACACACTTTTTATCCAATGATAAATTACATGTTTCGTAACCCATGAGCTAAATTATAAAAGCTAACTCATGAGAAATCAACCCCTTGTGTCAACATAAATATCTCCTTGGCCATTCGCGTACTTTAGATGTATAGATCTCCATAGCCCGTTACCATTGTGTTCGCGAATGATGAAACTTTTGTTTATTCAACTAGATAAGAACTGCTATATTAACGAATATGGTACATACACACTGTATCATCTTTCTTCAAGTGCTGCCCCTGTTCTGCTAAATTCGCGAATGTGGCACATTGGTGATAGATGTAGGTATAATAGAGAAGCACAGTACAGAATACAAGAACACGAATATGTCACGTAAGTGATAGAGGCATAACAAATAAAGCAGAACGTGAACTTTCATGAAAATGGAACTAGCTATTACTCGCCAAGGAAAGAAGATGCAATATTCGGGGTTCTTGCAGAACAAGATAAATTTCAGTAGATGCCAACAATGCACTTAACTCAAAATATCAATTTTTGCACATTCGTGGTTCTGGCATATAGACCAGGCCGTACTGGCGCACGAGTATGCAAAACTTTTCGGACGCAGTTTTTTGTTGGATTCTTAATTATGACACCTTACAGTATGTAGAAATGCAGGTTGCCACCAAATATTGTGGTCGAGGTTATCTTGACCCGCCATTAAAGATGGCGGATGAGCCACATCATGTTTACGCCATTATCTCCGTGATCCCTGGTCCAATCTTTCCGTTCTTTTTTTTAAATAAGAGGAAATTAAACATACAACCAAAAATGTTATTACACATTTTTTTATATCTTCTACCCTTTGAAAGTTATTTAGGTGCAAAGTGTTTTTTTTTAATATTCATAGAAAGGGTATACTGAAAAATGAAACTATTTTACTATTAACAACTTTTTACGTTTATTACATGCATTCCTAGTACATACATATATTTTTTATTCAGTTTCAAATATAAAATGCATGTTTGCAGTCCTCAACAATACATACATATAGTGGTATTCAGTTCATTTGCTTCTTTTTTACAGCTGCAACTAAATGTCGTACAGCGAAACCTACAATTGCACGGTGGTACTATGTAACCAGGCACTGCCTTTTTTGTAACATACTTTGGTAGAAGATCATTGCTATTTTTTTCATAACCAAATTCCATCAAGTCTAATTTATTATGACAGAAGAAGCAGGATTATATGGTGAAAATACGTTACAATCCATATTAAACGGTAATCACTACGATAGGGGCGTTAGAGCACACTCTATGAAGCTCTTACTTATTTGCAGCTTGAGCAATATGTTAAGTATGCTGAACTTCAAGTTTTGGAGGAGTTGTTTATAACTTCAAAAGTCCAAATCTTACGGGAAGCTATTGCCGATCACAATGTGGCTGATTTCAGTACGAGATACACTCTTTTAGAATGTGATCTGGAAATTGCAAATTTCTTTAAAAGCTTCAATGATTTCATGGCACCCAGAAGCGCTAATAACGATACATTGCAGTACTAAGCTTATATGGAATACTGTGAATTGGTTGGAATACTGTTCGACTCGTTGAAAGCTGACAGAGATTGCATTTTTGAACTCCATATTGCGTCTGTAAGAAAAATGTTACCGTACTTTTTTTTCTATGAACCACAACTAGTGATGAGCGAGACCAGTCTTGGTCTTGCAGTCTTGGTCTTGGTCTTGGAGAAAATGCAAGACCGAGACCAAGACCAAGACCGCATCAACGTTAGCAAGACCAAGACCAAGACCGACCATGCAAGACCGAGACCAAGACCAAGACCAACCCTGCAAGACTCTGGCAAGAACAAGACCTAACTGCAAGACTCTTGCAGTCTTGCATTTGAAAAAGTTTTATAAAGCCCCGTTGTGTATGCAGCGACCGCTACTCAAAGGCGCCGCAGAGTCGCTAGCCGGGAAGTCCCAAGGCTAGTGGGCCTATAATATAGAGGTTGCTTCATCGTGCGGTAACCAATGAGAGCAGACCCGGTGCGTAACACTGTCCGTATCCAAAAACGAGCGCACCATTCAAATAATACATATGAAATCTGTATACAACCTCTCTCACCATTACGATAAACAAATTACTGCAATGAAAACTAACAATTAATCTGACGGATTTCCCTGAATGGCATTCCAGACAGCTAGTTCCTTCAATTGGTGGGAGTTAAATTCACGATAAACACTCCATATTCATTTTTAAAATGTTTAATTGCAATAGTTCTCTAGTATTATTGTACGAAAGGCAAACAGATGTAACAAAGGCCCTAAGCCATATATGAAATTTCATTTTGCGTACAATATAAATAAATTCTGCCATACAGTTATTCAATAACTAGTTTCTCTAACCTCTCACTGGGTTAAAAGAAAGCTATGACTGAGGATCTATAATAATTCGTTATTACAACCAAATACTATGATGAATGGAGCAACGATGGAATGAGATATGCCAGGGGAAAGAGGAGCACCCCGAGAAAATCTGCCCCGACCCCACTTTGTCCATCACAAATTTCACATTGATCCATCGAGATCCGATCCCGGGTCCCAGCGGTGGAGGGCGAACGGTCTATCCACTCAGCCATGGGGCGACCTATGACTGAGGGTTTGAAACTTTAATCAGTCCCTGTAACTTAAAACTCCTATTAACATGCTCAGTAGCCTATTTCATTAACGATGATATCCTTTTTTACACCTATCATTAATATTCATAGCCTACTCTCACATATAAAATTGATTTGGAATTTATTAGATAGAAGGTGATTTTTGATGGTAATAATGATTAAGTACAGTAAATTAAATGAATTAGTTGAATATTGAATAGTTAAGGTAATTGCTTTATTATAAAATGGTGATGGGTATGAATAAGTCTTGGTAAATACGTACGTATTGTGAAAAAGCACGTTCTTGGAAAACCAAATTTCTTAAAGAGGATCTCAAAGCGAGGGTGTATTTTCCCAGGTAGACTGAACGTGACTTTAAATAATAGACAGAGGGTTTGGTAGCAGAAGGAACTAATTATGTTACAGGAAAGATGCGCAATCAATGTAAAAGGTATATTATGATCTAAGGAAAAGGAGATGATAATTAGTAACACTTAAACTTTAAGTTTAACAATCAGGCACGTTTCAAGTAAGTTTGGAGAAACGCGTTATAAATAAAATTGCTTCCGATTTACAAGGGTAAAACTGTAAATGTCACATATTTATGAAAAGATATGTTCCGGGTATATGGGAAGACACACTACAGAATTAAATCAGTGAGAAGATTATGTATTGTATGAGACCTTTGGCTAATCGCACCAATGCTCTACTAACTGAGCTAAGCCGGAGTTCAATTCACAGCGCCAGATGGAATCTTTCTCCTATGATTGCTCTAAGTTTTCTCCTATAATATTCTAATGTAATGTCCAACAGAGACAATCTGTGGTTCATGAATACTTATATATCTAGCCGTTATGTATCATACACATCTTGTTAATATTACTTCTTGTCTCCACAGACGTTCAATTTGAAACTTTACAATATAATATTCATAATTTTACACTCTCAAATGGTCGGTACAACGCCAAAGTGAACTAAGCGCCAAACTCCATATTTTGAGAAAACTGAAGTTAAAGTTTGAGTGTTGTAAAATAGTGTTGTGTTCACTTCTAACACTTTTGAACTACAACATATTTTACTTTGCCTCTTATGTTATTCAAATACAAAGAAGTACGATTAAGAAATAATAACAATAGGTAATTTTGTTAAATTTATTAAAATTGTATAGTTACTTAGTTCACTTTGGTTGGATATGAGCCGTTTAAAGTAGCACCTTAGTTCACTTTGGCTGGATAATTATACTGGATGCAACGTAATAAAAACAAGTACCATGCTAATCAAAAAAGCTATTTGGATAATTGAAACAACTAGACATAAACAGTTGTTTTAGTAAATATTTTTTATTAAATAAAGAAACAAAACATACACTCTTTATGCACAGTATTATATTGAGCAGTCCTATTGCACAGCTTCATAATATACTATCCTATTGTACTTTAGCTTATTAATTTAATGTTTTCCATCTCCTATTGTCTTAATCTTCATATTCCTTGGAAATGAAATCTTGCAGGACTACTCCATCACTGTCCTATAAACCAACCTAAGCATAACCATAAAAACATCACTGTATTTCTTTTAAAATGGCAATTAAGGAGGCGGATTACACTATAAATAATAAAATATATTATGCTTAAGAGAATGGAGCAAAAGTAATCTAATAAACACAATGTAATTCCTTAAAATAAGCTAAATAATGAGCATGTCACTTAGTTCACTATGGCTGGTCAGATAAAGTTAGAGACACAACCTCGTGGACGGAACAAAACATGAGTTAAAAACTTATTTTAAGTAAAATTTATGTATTCAACTTACCACAAGTAGTTGAAGGAATGAATTCATCACTTCCTGAGAAGGAAAAATCACTCAGATCGTTCAAAACATCTTCCATTTCGTCATCATCCAAAATGAGGTTAGCAATCTTGCATGTTGCTTAGTTCTGTTTTGCTGGCTGTAATGTTGCCACACTAACATCAAACCAAAACGAAATTTACTTTTTTCTCAGCTGATTTTACCAGTATCGCTTAGTTCGTTATTGCAGACCGTAGGATATCAAAATCTGCACCATGGACTACCAATAGTCTATATTTTGACAAATTGGCGCTTAGTTCACTTTGGCGTTGTACCGACCAAATAGTGTTAGCATCTCGTGGATTTTGGGTTTAAAGTTCTGCAATAGGATAACAGAGAATATTTAAACTTACACTCAAAGTTTACTGTTCTAGCTTATATCACCATGGACATTCCGGCAAACAGTGTGACAACACTTTACTGTTTACATAGTCAAAGCAACTAAAAGCAATTAGCTTTCGTTACTTTCGCAAGCAATAACACACATGTAATCGGTGTAACTTTAAATCATGTAAACGCCATAGATCACAGTAAGATGCATAAAATAAAATTGCAAGACTCTTGCAACAAGACCAAGACCGAGTATGCAAGACCGAGACCAAGACCAAGACCACTGATGCAAGACCGAAACCAAGACCAAGACCAGGGTTACCTATGCAAGACCAAGACCAAGACTGAGAGTGCAATACCAAGACCAAGACCAAGACCAAGACCGCCTTGGTCTTGGTCTTGCATTTGCTCATCACTAACCACAACTATGCTCCTGGTATCACGATGTAGGCCTACTTACAAGACATGCTTTTACTTCCAGATGGCGTGAAAACTGATCTTGAAAGGGGTATGTTGTCAGTCAAGAAGAGTTCAGGATCACTATAGCTATTGAGCAATCACAGATAAGTTTATCAGCGGTCAGTGGTGGATTGATTGGGATAAAAAAAAGATGCAATGGGGAAATGGATAGTTCTGTATCCAACAAAGAGTGATATTCACATTGTATTCCTGGAATTTTTGTGACATGAACAATGATCCTACAGGAGCAGCCGAGGATTTATTCACGCATAATGAATGGAGTCCCTCTAGAATGAAGAGAGATGAGGCTGATTTAAAGAGTTTAGTTAGAAGCCTGTCAGAAAAAAGAAACATATTTACAGAAAAAGGCGAATAAATTGGTAAACGAAAATGTACCATCTTGTATTTTGAAGTTTGAAGGACATGGAGAAAATTTTCATGAAGAATTCTTTTATTTATGCTTTAGGAAAAAGAAAAAAGTGTCTTCGACCATATGAGGAGGGCAAGCTTTCGGAATTTAAAATACGCTCCTAAGCAGAAAGATACAAACTGCCAAAAAGGTACAAGCAAGGAACTTGAGAAATCAAAAGAATCTCTGGACATCCATAAGATTGTAACGTTATCGATTCAACGTGAATATGACCCGAAGTCTATTGGTAGTTATGAACTAGCAGAATATCCTCGTGCCTTGACTGATGTGCATGGGTTCATGAAAAAACCTGATAAGCTCGTTCTTATGAATGTTATTGACAATGAAGTTAGTTGCGCTTATGATGTAGACTACGGTCTTTCGTCAAGTCATTGTATGATTCATATATTTGACTGGATGGCTCTTGTGTTCATCATTCAACTACGTAAATACGTTTGGGGACTTCACAGGAGCTTTCTACAAGTACATAATTTCTTTCTATTCCAGACATAACGTACAAAGAATTTACATATTTTCGATAGATATGGTGAAATTTCTATGAAGAATATGGAGCGAAAAGATATGCAAAAGGTTCCAGTCCTGTACAACTCAAAATCTTGGGACCATCCACTCACATACCTAAGAATATCAAGAATTTTATATGTTGCTCTTCAAATAAACAAGAACTTGTAAGATTCCTGTGCAAAAGTGCAAATCACTATGTTAAACTGAATTAAAATCAAGATTTGGTGATATTTGAAAGATTTGATGACGAAACTAAATATTTCAAAATCCAGGGAGCCGTGACTTCAGAGGTTTTGGATCTAAGATGAAATCATACTGAAGCAGACACCAGAATATACGTGCGTGATTTTCATGCTATAGAACCTGGATCAGAGCTAATGATTCATAGTTCAGATAGGCCTACTGATATTTTTGTTTTGGCAATTCATTTCTGGTCAAAATTTAAAAAGTATAACTGCTCGGGTCTATGGATGAAAGTTACATCTAACAAATTAAGAATAATAGGTCGCCATTTAGTATCTGACTCTTTGGGAGAAAAAAATTATTAATGTCCTACCAGCACTACACACTTTTACTGGTTGCGACACAAGCAAAATATCTTCAAAGAGAAAGGCCTACAATGAAATTAAACAACCTTACGCACAAGACGTCCTTAAGCCATTGGGAAATGGACTACCTCTCCCTCACTCACAGTCAACAGCTCTGGAACAACTATATATAAAAGTAATAAATAAACCAGGACTATCAGCAGACGAAGCACGTTATATATCCATATCTCGGACTGTGAGACTGGTTTGTCATTAGACAGAATTCCATGCTCTACAGATACTTGCTTTACGTGATTTACGTGCATCAGCCCAAACATACATATGGAAGAACGCTTTCAACCCCTTGTGCGAGCCATTAGACTTGACAGAATTCGGCTATGAAAAAAATAACCTCGACCACAATATTTGGTGGCAACCTGCATTTCTACATACTGTAAGGTGTCATAATTAAGAATCCAAAAAGAATCTGCGTCCGAAAAGTTTTGCATACTCGTGCGCCAGTACGGCCTGCACTAATATAGCCAGACGAATTATGTATTAGTTATCAATATATTGTTGCAAAGAGACATGTACACTATTCATAAAGTCATTTCACTAATATTAGGCCTATTAGTTCATTAGACAGCTGATTTAAAGGTTAAGTCTGGATTGTTGTTTGGGTGTTGTTTCTTATTTTACTTTCCCTAATACACGTAGTATAAAAAAGTATTGTGGTCGTGACAAAAATCGACCGGGAAACTTGATGCCCAGAACCGAAAAGTGTTTTTGGAATGACTGTACGTCGGTCTGTCTGTCCGTATACATCTGTAGAGGCTAAACGGTTCATTGTATTTAATTCATTTCTTTTGGAATTTTTTGGAATTATGTCGAACCGGCCAGAATTTGGTTTCCATAAATGAACTATTAAGAAGACTTTTCATGAAAACTTGTACAAACAGTTCATTTTTGAAAAATGAAAAATAACGATTTAAATAAAAATGTACATTTTGAAACTTCAATCTACGACGAATAAAATGGCTATATTGATTTTTCAGCAAAAATTAATTTGGGGATACTTTACACGTGTCAATTTATATTCCAAGGCTATCTCAATTACAGTACGTGATACATAAAAACTTAGCGCAGTAAAATTGTAGAGTAAATTGAAATAGCGTTTTTTGTTTAAAAACATGTCTTTATCCTGACTAGATGGGACCGGACCTTGTCCGGATCACCGAAAGTCTGGATTAAACTGAATTTGCCTTAAAATGCACGTGCTGTACTGTAATACAAGTTTTAGAAGCGTGAAAACATAAAATGTATATTTTTCATGAATAATACTTTTCCTACAACTTAATGTTAGTTTTAATATGAGTAGACATAAGTTCTTAACGTACGAAAATATCTTTGTGATTCAAATTCAGAACTTATTGATTATTCAGTTTAACAAATCGCGTTCTGATTAACCGAATGTCCAGACGAGAGGGGTCCGGTTTGGCGGGACGCTGCTGTAATATTAATATATATCAAGATAAATTAAGCAGAACGGGCTAAAAAATGGAAGCGATCGACAGTTTGATGTGTCTTATTGCAAAAAAACGATTTCAGCGATGCTCTTTCTTAATAGCTGTAGATAGGTTCTACTATTTTAACTTCTATGAAACAGGTCCCAGAACTTGCTCAATATCATTCTTCTTTCGTAACCAGGAATTCCTTTACAGATAACTGTTGACATATGTTATCCGCACATAATGTTACACAACCAGCTGTCTCATTTATAATTGGAACGATACAGGTAAATAGTAAGTGGGCCCGTATAGACAATGTTAATGACCAACCTGTGGTCTGCTACCCCTGGAAGGCTTGCGACAAAATCCATGGATGTGCTGTACCAGGGGTCAGTCGTCTTCTTGTCCCATGATATTGCAGTACGCATATAGCTTTTTTTCTTACCAAGAACCACCCTTGGTTCGCGACAAAACCTATTAGGCTGGTATATCAAGGGGTTGTCTTATCTATGGATGGTTTCGACTTCTTATGCTGTGACATTTCTGTACTCACAAAGCGGAAAGTGAAAGCCTTGTGAGTACAGCTATATCATAGCGCAAGAAGACGAAACCATCCCTAGATAAGACCAACCCTTGATATACCACCCTTTGAAATAATTTAATATGGCTAGGCCCTTAATAATTATAATAATTGCCACGTTAAAACTGATGTTAATTGAAATATAATTAACATTTATAGTAAAATAAATGTCAATCAGTACATATAAAATACATTTATTAAGGGCAATAAATGTATTAGCGGAATCAATATTAACTAGAATATTGTAGCAATGAAGGTGATAAGATTTATAATGGCAAAAGCATTCCACTGAAAGCATACAGCCTCTCAAGAATTCCGATCAAGTAGACATTTACAGCTAGTACGGTCCAAGTCAAGTTATAATAGATATGCACCCTCACAAGGGAGAAGATACTGTTAGTCAGTATGTACCAGCAGAATTGTGGATATTTGGTATTTCCACAAATTATTCTCAATGAAAACGTGAAGTAATTTAGAACGAATTTCTTTTTACCTTTAGTACGGTACTGTACTGTAAACTCTCTTGGGTTCTAGCCTATCCGCTTAAATCTTAGAGGGGCATTGGATTAATTAAGAAAACCCTTTAATTATTCTAGAACGTCACTCTTCCTAGAAGACTGCTGCAAGCTGGATGTTCGAGAAAACCGCTCCGGTCATATCCACCTCTTGTAGTACAGTAGGTTGGGTACATAGTTAACATATAAATTCAGTAGAGTCTATCTTTGCGTGGTGTAGATTATTAATATTATTATTATTATTATTATTATTATTATTATTATTATTAATTCTATTATTATTATTATTATTATTATTATTATTATTATTATTATTATTATTATTATTATTAATCTTCACGTTTCCACGCACCTATACAATTTGTGTTCCCAGACCCATTTGATAGGCATTTTGTGTAACGAGCAATGTGTTAATTAGTAAGAAAAATAAAGATATTTTAAACTACTATTGTCGACTGAGTCTCTGGCTCTCTTAAATTGCAGCGGAATTCGATTTTCCTGTAATTTTCTTCCCCGCTGAAGAAAATCAGGTAAGACTGAAAATTTATAAATTTATCATGAATTAATATTTTACTGAATGACATTCAGACACTATTATAGTCTCACGTTATGGTTTTTTTTGTAGCCTAGAGTGGGTCGTGTAAGAAAAAATGCTATATGAGTACTGTAATATCATGAGACAAACACGAACTGTCATCAATGTATTCCTAACCCAAAGTGTCCCCACGGGGTTCGTCGCGAGCCATCCCAGGGATGCGGGGAAAAACCATGTACAGTAAGCACAGTAATATCTTAAGAAGATGAAACCATCCCTAAAAAGACCAGCGTTGATATAGCGATTTTATAGGTTTTGCCACGAGACAAGGTTGGATCTTGGTAAGAAAAATAAAAGCTATATGAGCACTGTAATATCATGGGACAAGAAGCCGAAACCACTCCCAAAGACGACACATGGCTTTCTTTCGCGAGCCATCCAGGAGTCGTGGACCGCAGGTTGGCTTTTGATTTTACGGACTCACATACTACTTAGGTATAAGGAAACCAATGACCTATTCGTTTCATCTCTTCGACCGGGTCATTACAAATTTAAAAATATATAAGAATACTTTTTTTATACATACGAAATACTATCTTAAAACATTTGTTCAGAATATACTGTTATATACAAGCACGGTATGGAATCGTTAAAAAAAATGTTAGACCGGGGGAGGAAGGTCTGAACTACAAGTACGATAATTTAATTGCTTTGGAAAATTGTAAGTAATTTTTAATTCTACAAAAGAAAATGCAGAGCCATATCAAACGAAATAGGATCATAAAATATATGAAATGAAATTAACTACTAAGCTTACCTATAGGGGTTCCATGGGTATTATTAATGCTGTTTTCATAAAAATACATACAGAATAGATAAACAATACATTGTTTTCAGAAATTCATTACGCATTGTAAATTCTATAATAGAAGGACCCTCCACAGGGAAATTTCGGTGGGTGAGATTTTTTAGATTATTGCATTCATACGACACATTTTTGATATTGATCAATACGGTACAAATCTTTATTACTGACATTGAACAGGTTAAAGCACATTATTTTATATTGGAAATTGAAACAATTTGAAAGTGCACTGATTAAAAACATTTAGATTCGTACAAGCCAGTTCATGTGCTTTTACAGCGTTCTGATGTAATTTAAGCAACTACGATGACGCTTTCCATTAGGCTTACACCCAATTGGTAGCACTTGGAACTCGATTCGATTCATCGAATCGGTTCATGAACTGTTTATTATTTAGTATGCCGTGATCTCACAGCTGACATATTATTGATAACAAATTTTAAAAAATAATTATTATTTATATTATCCGTTGCATTTTAATCATGGAATAGTTTTAATAAATCCTACTCGAGATTACCTATGATAAAATTGTCAATGGATGAGAAAACCCCTCATCCCTCCGCGATTTTGCGCCCTTTATGGAATTTTGACAATAAGCAAACAAAATGGTCATCGTCTTGAAGCTACTGAAAAGTTCTTGTGGATGTGGATATATGTAGATACTTATTTGGATAGAATATAAACCAAATGAAGAAATCTGCAAGCTATAGATAAGAGAAGAAAATTAAATAAAACTTTGGAGAAAAGGAAGATAAAATTAACAGACCATATTACAAAACACAATAAATACGTTACATTTTTAAGGAAAATTCTTAGCTAGAAGAAGACAAAAGGAAGTCCTAGGAAACAATATACGGAAAGAACTATAGGGATAATGAAATTTAATTTAATTTTAATTTAATTTTTAATTAGTCGTTAGCTACACTATGCTGCTATAGACATCGTCAGGTAAATAAATGTATACAATACAGAAATAGGTAAAACAATAAATCAGGAAACCCAGACTAGAATGTTATATTGATTTGAGCCTCAAAAAACTCTTGCACACCATAAAATGGGTTGTCAAGCAGCCAACGATGTACCGGTAAATGAAACTTAAAATGCTTGAAATCTACATTGTGAGTCACTTGGGGCAACTTGTTATACATGGAGACTCCTAAATTTTTACACCAGTTTTTCGATTTGGCAAGGCTCACCTGAGGCACCTCAAGAAAATAATTAAATCTCGTAGAGTAATGGTGCTTCCCTGATCTATAACCATTCTCGGCCGGGTTTAACTTAATCATAATAAGAGTATAACATATATACATATTAATTACTGTTAAAATTCTTTCTTTTCTAAATAAAGGCCTACAATGGTCATCATATTTTGCTCCAGATAATATTCAAACCGCTTTCTTCTGTAGTACCAGAACATTATGAGTGCTGCTGCCGTTGCCCCAAATCTGAATGCCATATCTTAATACACTGTCAAAGACGGCGAAGTAAGAACATTTTAAAAATACTTTGGACACTTGACTCTTTAGATTGCACAGTAGATATATTACCCTTGAGAGGCGTACACAAACTGCATCAATATGATCTTTCCAGGATAACTTACTGTATAATCCAGAATAATGCCTAAGAATTTAACTGATTGTTCCATACCTTTTAGGACAAGAGTTTGTTAATGTAAATACAATATTTTGAGTTTTGTCATTGTTTAGTTTAAAACCGTTTGCCTGGAACCAGTTAGATGCCTCACTAAATGAATGAGACATATTAATTATTAATTCATCAATATTCTTGTTTGACGCGAATAACGAAGTATCATCAGCAAATAAAATAGAGTTACATTTTAAATTATAGGAAGATCATTAATCATAATTAAAAACAACAACCAAGGAAACTGATGTAACAAAATGTCACATGGAGTTAACAGGCCTATTAAAATATGTATGTTTTGGACCACGGTGTCTTCAGAAAGTTTGATCAGCATACGTGAAAGAATAACTGGTATAACTAGAATATTAAAATCCCTGGTGCTAATAATATTCCTTTATTTTTGCAAGAACATCCGAAAGCCTACAAATATGCAGTAAAAGCCTGCCAAGTTTTATAAGGAGGGTAATAAAAATCGATCTATTTGGAATTTTCCCATAGCTAAAGATAATTAAAAGTTTGCTAAATTTCAAGTTTTTAGCGCATGTGGAAGTGAGTCAACATCAATCTTAATGAGTGGGTGATCAAGACTGTCGTAGATGTGAAAGTCGTCATCGCTATCCAGCAAGTTTTTTATACTTATTGGGAAGATAGAAATATCAAATTTAGCATGCATATGGCAGGTAGACGTGCAAATATTCCTGCAAAATTTCATGATTCCAGCTGTCCTATAAGTGTGTAAAAAATTACATAATGTGAAGAAATTAAACGAAATTTACTTAAAATCAAAAATATAATTTTATCTAAGGTATAACCAATGGAAATACGATAAAAAGTCATAAGATTTAACTTGAAGATCTCTCAAAATCCGGCACTGCTGGTACAATCAGTTTCTTGATACGTCTTACCGTTTTGCTACTATGGACCTCCAAAAAATTCTTTGTAGACCTTAAAGTTCGTCCGCCAATTTGAATATTTCTCGAGGATAAAAAATTTAAAAGTGGGAACTTATTGGAGTATTTCCATAGGTTACAGACTATAATCTATAAGTATGCCAAATTTCAAGTTTCTGGCTCATCTGGAAGTGATCAAACAATTACGTCAGTGATGAGTTAGCACGTAACACCGATAGACAAGGCCTCCCTGTCTCCCAGCCTTGTCTAACTTACCAACTCCCAGCCTCCCATCATTGTCTATTGTGGTTACGGATAGCAATGCGGCTGTGCAGTATAGTGGTAATTTGCCATTTGAAAAGCATGTGACCGTTGAGTAGGCGTTAATATGGTCAATCTAATTTGGTCTCATGGAAGTTATAAGTGTGCATATTAATTTTCATGAAAATCTGATAAAGCATATTAGAGTTATCACGCATGCAGGAACACAGACGGACAGACATTTTTCCCATCCACCATACAACCTTAGAAAGTACCACACTAGAACTTAATAAAAATGATCAAGAACTGAAGACAACGCCACCAGAGAGAAATACATGGGTGCATCGACACGGCATGATGAGGATGAACAATTTTTTGCAATGTTATTAAGTGCCACCATGGTACTTTCTAAGATTACATGGTGGACGGGAAAAATGTCTGTCAGACTGTCCGTCCGTCTTTCTGTGTGTCTCGAATACGCTTTATGAGATTTTCATGAAACATAGTACATACACTTATAACGTCCATAGGACGAACGCTATTGATTTTGGACCAAATCGGGTGAACGCTACCGCAGTAATGAACAATTACGGTCAAATGCTTTTTAAGTAGCAAATCATCACTTACTTCAATGCTGCATAGTTAACTCATTCACTAACATAAATGTTTGCCCACTTCCATATGAGCCAGAAACTAAATAGTAATTCGGCATAGTTAAAGCTTATAGTTTGTAACCAACGGACATGTACCAAAGAGTTCCGATTTTTAATTTTTATATCTCCGAAAAACATGGCGGACACAATTTTAAGCCTGTGCAGACCTTGTTTGGAGGTTCATAATAGGTAAACGGTAAGTCATATAAAAAATCCGATTGCAGTAGCACTAATGTATTTTGAGAGATCTGCATGTTTTGCACTTCAGCTTTTTGTCGTATCTCTATCGGTTATACCTTAGATAGAGTTAGAATTTTAAAAATTGTAAGTAAAAATTAGGGGAGAGTTGCCTATATTGTACCGGCTCCTAATTTGTACCACCTCTGTAAAACTAGTGCTTTGGTAGCATGTGACATCTAGTGTACACAGGGTGGAACTACGTCTTCCTACACACCGTCTTCTCACCGTCTTCCTACACCGTCTTCATGTCATCTCAGGAGTTCTCCCGGTTGAACTCCTCCTCCAAGAACGTTCACACAGATTTAGAATACGCAGACGGCTCCCTGTTCACACAGGTAATCTCCACCTGGACATAGAACAATATGACACCAACGACAAAGATCATTTGTACACCTTATTGCACGACGAAATTGTTAACATATGGCAACAAAGATGGACCGAATCCCCAAATGGGAAGATCACGAGGGACTTCTTCCCTAGTGTCTCCGCACGTCTAAAAATGCCATGGATCAAACCTGACCATTATGTCACTCAAATTTTAAGTGGACACGGAAACTTCGCTGCAAACCTCATTATGTTCAATCTTGCAGAGGACGACCTTTGCGCCTGCGAAGATAGTGAACAAGACACAATGTATCACATGCTATATACCTGTCCGCGCTACATAGAACCCAGACTCCTTCTTCATGAAGCAGCTAGAGCCGTATTTTTCAAATATCAAAATATGAATCTCTATTAGAATAATTTTTCTTATTATCCTTCTTTTAGGATTATATCATGAATGAAATAACAAAATGACAAAATAACAAAAGACAAAATAAAAAGACAAAATACAAAAGACAAAATAACAAATGACTGCTCACTTTAAAGTGAATTTATTTCCCTGCAACTTCTTTCGTGAGAACATTGCTGTATACCTAAGGGATGAAGCGCTAGAAGACAACGTGTGACGAAAAGCGCGAGGCGAAAGAGCTTTTTCGAAAATTTGTTATTTTCGTTGGCTGATATCTCGAAAACTATTGGAAATAGGAAGAAATGTGTAGGAGCAAACTTGTAGGAAATTTTATCAGCTTTAATTTTGTATATAGAAAATGTTACTCTATGATTCACCATTATTTAGATATAAACGAAAAACCTAAAAATGGGACCTTCTGCGGGCCCCCTGTCCCCCGCTCACCCCCCACCTCCGGGGACTTTTAGTATGTTATTCAGGAGACTCCCTCTGACATCTCGGCAAAATTTCAAAACTACACGAATTTTTTTTCGGTGTTTTTCGACGTTTATTGACTGAACTATAACTCCCGAACGATCGGGCGAAATATCTACACAAATAAAGCCGCTAACGGTTTAATGGTAGCGTAGTGGCTGAGGCGCTGCGCTACAAACCGGAATGTCGCGGGTTCGTTCCCCGATGAGGTCCTTGGAGTTTTTCAATTGACATAATCCTTCTGGTGGCACTATGGTCCTGGGGTCGACTCAGCCTCTAACAGAAATGAGTGTCAGGAGCAATCCTGGGTGTAAAGGCGACCGGTGCGTAGGGTTGACAACCTTACCATATTCATGTGCCGAATGTCTAAAAGTCTGGGAGCCTCAACATCCTGGAACCCTCTGGGCCTCCATGGCCTGTAATAGGGAACACTTTACTTTTAACGGTGTAATGATTCAGGTTCTCACGATTAAAATTGCAATGAAAATAACCAAGTTCCTCATCACAAGAGATGTTGGAAATGTCCACCTCTTGCATCCACACAACACTGGCACCTTTTTAGGAAATTTTCTTTCACGTACATAAGTTCAGCTTCCAAGATACAGTTAATTTCTCTTGTGTTATTGTCGTTACGTTCTTCTAACAGTATATGACTATTATTTATGGGGGAAATTGTAAAATAAAGTGTCAAGTTCAAGCCCCCCCCATACATTAAAAGAACTTAAAGACAACATCACAAGATAAATTAATTCTATCTCGGAAACTCAACTTATGAGCGTGAAACAAAATTTCCTAAAAAGGTGCCAGTGTTGTGTGGTGAAAGTGGAGGACATCTCCAACATATCTTGTGATGAGGTACGTGGTTAATATCACTGTAATTTTAACTGTAATCATGAGAACATGAATCATTACATAATTAGCATCTTTATTTGCGTAGATATTTCACCCAATCGCTCGGGAGTTAGAGCTGTGGCCGCCGCGACGCAGAAACCCGCACGATTGACCAACTCTTAAGTGAAACGCACTGTACTAAGTAGTGATAAGGAGCAAGCGGATAACTTCGAATATCATTTCTAACACTATCTGATTCAGTTCATTCTTTTTCCTGAAGTTTATGAGGGGCAACACGGGCTAGCAATTCTGATATAGTTTTTATGGGAGTGTATGCTATGTTGTTTTCTCGAAGGCATTCCTGAATCTCTCTCTCTCTCTCTATCTTACGTGAATTTGTTGTGGGTAACTTATTTAACAGCCTAGAATGATAGCTAGCGTTATGCATAATAATTACTGAACCCTCTTCCAGATAATTTAGAAATCTGTTCATGAACCATTCTTTGAAACTGTCCTGTCTTTTCTGAATGATAATCAGTGTTTTTACTTTAAGGACTGGAGCGAAATACCCATTTAATTTATAATATACCCGGTTTTGCCTGAGCCTGCATGGTATATTTTTAAGTCTGCTGCCTTTCCCTATTGGTACTTTTAGGCCGCCAATAGAATCTTGCAATATGTCCCTCCTCGAGTGATTCTGGTTCACCAACGTTTCATCGAGATAAAACATGGGCCTCGTATCTCCCATGGGTGTACATCAATTGAGCGCGAACTGATTAAAAATGCATCAATTGAGCGCGGGGTCAGTTTTGGGTGTACAGCAATTGAGCGCGGTGGTTAGCTTTTGGAATGCATCAATTGAGCGCGATTACAAAGTAATTCTTCTATATACTGTTTCCTCTTTTTATATGTAGGATTGGCTCTAACAACATTCCCTAGGTGTGAGAAATGTTGTGTGCAAAATGTGTTAGAGCCAATCCCACATATAAAAGGAGGAAGCAGTATATAGAAGAATTACTTGATAAATATCGACGTGGAAATATTACTAGAAATTGTTTCCTAAAGAGAGTGTCCTACTATTATCCAAGAAAGTGACGTAGATAAATTATGACAAGTACCAACTTAACGGTACGAAAGTATCCGAAATGGATACGATGCAGCATTTTTAACCATACCGGTCAATGTACAGAGAGTTCTAAGTCTCTACAAAATGGGAAGGGAAATTGCTGCAGCTTGTGCAGAAGTGAGCGTTGCGCTCAATTGATGCATTTCAAAATTGTTCGCCGCGCTCAATTGATGCATTCAGTTCTGGTAAAATTTTCTCTTGCGCTCAATTGATGAACTCCGTCTCCCATCCTCAATTGTGAATTGTACACAGCAATTTTTGTCGGACTGCAACAATGTCGCCCCTTTCCAGTAGAAATTTTCGGCTATCATTGATTTTCCTGAATTTAAATCCCAGGGATTTCAAAATCATATACATGGAGGACACAAAAACAAATTTCTTAGCTTTGGGATATTCCTCCTTATCGTACATTTAAGATATTGTTCGGCGTAAAACACACTTTTGAAAATCATCAAGATTTGTTTAGCGGGTTTTAACTTGCGTTGTTTCCCGGGAGGTCAAAGACTGGGCCCATCACCTACTTCAGTTCATTGTTTTCCCTCCTTAATAATATTAGTCACAGAATGGTTACTAGTTTGGCAAGATCTAGCAGTCAATTTATTACACCTGGCAAAATTCGTATTAATACGCAATTCTTCATCCGAAATAGACTTAAACATCTATAAACACTAGAAACCACAGCTGTCGCCTGCTTACGCAAAACTTGGCGGGCTTTCTACGCTGAATTCTCACAATAGAACACACACTAAACGCTCTTTGATTGCTAACACGTATAAACTGAAACTGCGGTCTTTCTTACAGTGGAAATGAGAGGGGACCTTGTTGTTGTTTATGCTAACAGGTAGACAGAAACTGTAATTTATCCATCGTTGGTGTTAATATTTTAGGGTAGAAATAAGGAGGAGTCTCTCTGTTGTTTGTATTAACATTTGCAGAATAAGCAGCTATCTTCCTAATGGAGCGTCGTACACATATTATGGGGTTTGGACAGTCGGCTTCCAAATAAATACAGCTTTTTAACGGTGATATCGGGAAAGACGTAATTATACGTAATAGATTTTCAGCGTGCAAAGAAATAAGTGAAGGAAAAATCTTTATCTTTCCGTTAACTGTATAACACCCCAACAACCTCATTCCGCTTGTCACTCGTCACGTGACTCTGCCTGCTCCGCCTCAGGTTCAGAGTTGTTCTTTGCATATAACTCGATCGGTAAGACCTGAGCCAAACATGCGCAGATAGCTTATCGTCCGCTGGTAGTAATGGAGTAAGGGCAGAAGAGAATGCATGTACTGTACTATTCATTCCAAACTATGCGGTTCATAATAGCCCTTAACTATCGAAAACAAAAATAAAGTGAATAAAGTATTTATTTCTTTAGTTAAGAAATATTATTCAAGTAATGATATGTAACTCAGAATATTGCTGTTGGGTCTTCACTATTGAATGCTGCGAGGCTAAGTAAGATGTTTTTACACGGTCTGTACAGTATGAAGTAGCAAAGAACATCACGTGCTATGAAGGTCAGGCAGGTCTAGATTACATCATCGTAGACTACTGCGCAGCCGTTTGTTTGGCTCAGGTCTTACCGATCAAGTTATACTTTAAGCTTTGAACATGTACCGGTTGCCTGTAGACCAATTTTTGCACTTATGCATCAACAGATAAGAATTATGGTAAGGTTTATTCCTCCGGTCATGAATAAAAGATGCATTATCAATCTCTAGCTGTTAAGGACTTCGATGCTATGAACTACATACCTTTGGGTCATTACTTCTTATATAATATGTGGGTATTTAGTCAATTTCACCCATGAATTTATTATTTATACCGGCTGGAAGAGTTAAAAGCATATACATGGCTCGTACCATCTAAAAAAAACAAAATACTAAGAGGTGTAACAGTACCAGTTCGTTTAATTGGCTATTACCCATATGCCTTTCACTTTTACGAGCAGTTGAGTTGAGTTAAGAATAAATGTAGCTTTGGGACTCATTGGCTTATATATTATTATTAGGCTTCTAATGTTTATACAGGGATTGAAGTCTCGAATTTCGTGTGATGTGGGCCGGCATATCGTCATTGTGTACGGTCAGTCACTTCACAACATAAAGAGTGTGCGCTTCGAGCGCATCTACTGCAGTCTACATGAAGATGATAAAAAAATATGTTTACATTAACAAACATCATTGGCCACCATTGTGTGTAGAATATAAATCGGAGATAGTTTGTTTTGAACAGGCCTTCGTTATAAAAGCATTATAGAACGTGTTCACTTTTGATCTCTACCTTATTATACCTGAGAGCTTTCTTCTTTGCATCGTGCGATAGGCTCCCTCACCTCTTCCTATAGAACATGCTTAGTGAACCTAAACGTTACTTGTATAACCATTCGGTGCTTGTTTATGATATTTGCGTTCTATGAGTGAAAGAGTAAACAAGATGGAAGTCAAATATGCTATTATCTTTAATTATAATTAATAAAACACTCTTCATTATGTATACAATATTAGTTAAAACCAACTAACTGATATCTATATGTTCTGGTTTTAGGAAAGAAGTCTCCTAAGCGTCCTAAGAGGTAAGTAGTCTGAGCTTAAGTGTCTCATACTGTTTAGTATAGGTAGCGCCACGGTTCTTGGCGTATGGAAATTTTAATGGACAGCTATGGTACGAGTCACTTACTTTGTCGTAGTCATGGTTTGGTCTGAGGGGGTGTGATGGCAGTATCAGAGGAGGGGCATGATTCCATTAGAACCGGTGTGACACACAGGCTGAAGCTCGAAGAATGATGCAACTTGATATTGGAGATGTATAAACACACTGCTTGAGATGCACTGTAACGTATTCCAATGTTTTGCTTAATCAGCACCATGTGGTATGTGGTGAAAGATAACATTATGAGGTGGCTAGCTACGCCCTCAAGGGCATACACCAATATTCCTGGCGAACCCGGGGGCTAGCTGGCTAGCTACGCACTCAACGACATATGCCAATATCGCTGGCGAGGCCTATAAGGACTGGCAATTTTTATACAGGTCATTAGGATTGTATGCACTGAACTCTTGAATACAATATATTTAATTACAAAATCAGCGTTTATAATCGATGAAGATTTATCTATCTATCTTTTGCCTTATTTTCACCTCTCTCTGGTAGGGAGATTAAAGCAACCCAAGCCCCCCGGGCTTTATAGGGCCGCGTCCTGTCGGAAGAGGGATTATCAATGAATCACATACATACCTGTTTGACTAAACAAGGACATGAAGGGCTTCCCCGGATGAGTGATCAGCCCAATGCCGGTGCCACCTCCGAGACAACACGAACAAATAGGACGAGACATACCATTCACACACACATATAGGACGAGACACACTATTCTCACACACACACACACACTCACTCCAAACAAGGCGAGGATAGGATGAAGATGATGGTAACGTCTAGATGATATCCGGGGTACCCGACATTTTTCTGACAGGTGAGGAAAAACCCCGGTATAGTTCTGTTATAATTGATCAGAAAGAGAATAATATTCCAACGAACAAAACGCCAGAACAGAGTATAGAAAATATTATCTGAACATATTTCTTCATTACCTTGCCATGAAAGCCATTATGGTAAGGCAAAACCTGACCCGTGTTAAGTAAAGAAAACATGATATATTATGACTACAGTTTTGCAAGGATAAAATCTTACATATACTTATTTTTTTAAAACTGAAATAGCTTTGATATTTTCGAAAAGCAATTTATGCTTCTTTCAAAGTTAGATTCACGTGATAATTGTGATTCCTTTCAAGCCAGACTTAAATGTAGCTAACTGATTAAGCCAGCAGTCAGAAAACAGGCTCACCGCTGAATATGACTCTCACCTTAAAGAATGAAACAGGAGGTAAAATCTAAATAGTGAAGACGTCAGAATGTCAAAACCAAATCCTATACAAAAAGTGCACCGGTTTTCTCAGCTGTTTCGTAACCGGGATAAAAGTAACATCGGGTTAATCTACTACTGGTTTGGTTGAAGTCATTTCAATCGATGTTACATACAGTATTTGCAAAGATATGTACCATCGTTCATTCTTCAAGTAGATCCCACCTGTCTGTACATGTCAATAAAATAACATTTATGTTTTAAAGAATAATTCTCAAACTTGTGCATTCCAAGGCAAAGCAACACCACGAAATCTCTGCTCTGAGTTTGACATAGCCTCGCTTTTATTTTATGGTGCTTGAATTCAAAGTTTGAAGTTTATATATATATATATTTATAAACTTCAAACTTTATATATATATATATATAAACTTCACACTTTGAATTCAAGTAACTTAGATACTGTACCAATCGTGAAAATGAGTTGGTTACGCCTACTACTTAAGGACCTGGTTTGGTTGAGATGAGAAAGGAAGGTAATTTCACTCAATGTTACAGCACAGTATTTGCTAAGATATGTACCATCGTTCATTCTTCAAATATATCACACCTGTCTCTCAGTATTCATTATATTCAATTAGCTTTTGGCCTAGATATCGAAAATATGATACATTATGCTGATCTCCATATTGGAAAGAAAACAGCGGTTTTCTCACTTTACAGCTCCTTCGCGGCCGGTTAGCATCTTACCGCGGTAGAAGTCGAAACCGAGCACGGTGCAACGAAAGTATGACTTTACCGGGGTAAACTAAGCAACTTTACCACGGTATTCTGAATACCGAGGTTGCTGCACTCGGCCATAACTGTTGATATGCAAAAAATGTTTCCTAAACCCGCTGTTAATAAATGGGATAAGATTTTTCAAACTTTAACTGTGAACATTGAATTACACTTATTATTTTTTTTATTGATCTGACAAAAGTATTCACTACATGATGTGTGATGAAAGTAAAGCTGATGTATGTGGGGAGGAATTTTCAGATAGGCCGAAAGTGAAGTTCTTACTTTAGATATCAGATAATTCGTATGGCCAAAATAAATATCCTGAAATAAAACGTGTCAATATAAAATACTTTCTAAAGGGACTCACATATAGGGAGGCCGACACCATCCATGCATTAGTAGAAAAAATGCATGAAACATAATGACCATGGGACTGTCAGCAAAAGGCGGGAAAAGAGAATTTTAGACACTTAATTAAATTCACATGAAAAAAAGATCCTGGAAAGAGAAGGTTCTTCTGTCAAACTGTGTTGACATCAAAGTGCGGCAGGAAAACATCTGAATGATTTAGGTACTTAAAATCCGAACAGAAGTTATTACCTTATGTTCCAAGCGATTTTATTAATTTTATATGAATCTGCCAAAAAGCTCTGTCAACAACGGAAACTGTCCTGGCGCCGGCGATGATGACAGTGATTCCTTGAAGTATTTTCTTTAACTAAAAAAATTACATAACCTTTCATCTTTCACTACTTTTTTACATAGTCACCACCGTTATTCAGGCTCTTGTGGTAACAGGAAACCAGTTTTTGTATGCCTTCGTCAAAGAGTGATGCTGCTTGTGATGAAAGAAGAATCTGCACTTCTTGTTTCACATCATCGTCGTTCCACCGAGGAATCTCTTCAGAGGAAGAAACAGACAAATCGCTTGGTGCCAAATCCGGACAGTAGGGAGAGTATTCGAATTAATGATGAGATCAGATCTTGAGTTTGTTTGTCTGTGTTGCCGAATATTGTCATGAACCGAAAGAATTCCACGCGAAAGCATTCCACGCCTTTTGCTCTGTATTGCACGACGGAGCATTCGTAGTGTCTCACAGTAGTCGTCTTTGTTGATTGTCGCTTGAAACAAGAAGCGCAGACTAGGCTTTCATCACAGGCGGCATCATTCTTTAATGAAGACATATCATAACTGGTTTCCCCGTTAGGACAAGTGGATGAATAACTGCGGTAGCTATATGGAGAAGTAGTATAAGGTATAAGGTAATGTATATAGAAAATAATGTACACGCCTCGTACAGTACTGCGTTATCAGTGCCAGACTAATATCATGTATTTTTCCATTTACTAGTGCAAATTTTTAGTTTTGTACTTTAATAAACTGTTATTCTTTCAATATTTTATGCTTCGTCTATTTTTATATTTAACACGAACCATTAACAATTAACATATTACAAATAGTGTAACTAAATTTCACAAACTAATATCAATATGTCCAAAGTGCATTGTGCATGCCAAAGGTGTACAACACTACGTCCACACGTACTTTTTAAATCCTTTTAATATATAACGCCATGTGTTAAAGAATCGTAATGCGATTCCTATTAATTGCGATGAAATATACAAATAAAACTTGCTCTCCTGAAAAATTACATTTTTGTGACATAGTGACCTTTACCGCCGGGGTACAGAAATGCTACGGTAGATTTGCAGCAATATATCGATCATTATTCGACCCTTCATCTTATGGACAATCTTACGAGTTCCGAGCGAGGTGGCCGAGATGGTAGCAAACTGGATTCACGTTCAGGAAGTCCCGGGAGACCATTTGACTAGGTTTTTTCGCCGAATTGGAAATTTAGTTACCATGACGAATCGTAGCTATTTCATCGTATACAATGTTGAAATTCACAAGCCATCACACATGAAAAGTAGCAAAGAGATGCACGTCAATAATTACAAGGCCTATTCTGATGGTACCTACAGAATCTGAACTCCTGTTACGTACGACCTCGCAATTCAAAGGAGTATAAATAATGCTGAATTTTAAAAAGGGAGCAAGGTTGCCTAATTTCGAGAAAAAAGCCGTTAGACCGCGGAATTAAGAATTAATATAAATCTGAAATTGTTTATTTTGTCTATGCCTTGTTACAAAATCATCGGAGAACGTGTTCAATTTTTATTTCTACATTATTATACATGAGCGCATTCTTCTTGTCATCGCGTGAAACACTCCCTCACCTTTTCCTTTAGAACATGGTTATTGATCCTAACCGTTCATTGTATAAACATTAGATGCTTCATTATAATATTTGAGTGAATGAAGACGGGAGTCAAATTTGATATTATCTTTAATTTTAAATAATAAAGCACACTTTATGTATACAATATTTATTTTTAACTAACTGAAATCTGCATGTTCTTGTTTCAGGCTTGAATGGATAGGTAAGTAATCTTAATATTCAGTGTAATTTTTGCTGTTTATTAAGGACCGGCAAGTTTCTATAGGTTAGGTTAGAATTATGTGCACTCAATTTTTTTAATATACTTTTGTATATATTTATCAATTTACTTAGTTATTTCATTGGCCTAATGTTCTTGGAATGGATTAAATTTTAGAATGAATGAAGTGATTTTTATTAAGACACAGACACAGACATAGAATTATAAACTAACAATCACATAACACACAGCACACCATCTTAAGTCAAAACATAAAATTTAAGTAAAACTAACCAACACACAGACAAACCTTTAGACATAGCGAATAATGGCAAACTCTTTAGAAATACAGTATGCCACACTTAAGCACTAAAGTTAAGATCTTCAAAGGTAAATATGGGAAGCTTTCACAAAACAAACATTAATTAAAGTGAAGGAAACTGGTCTAAGGACTTACTGATATATCGGCATAAACTAGATAGCAAGAAATCTCAGACTGATTCGGAAGATGAGTAGTTTCATTTTAAGGACTGTTCCTCAGAGATAAAGGGTGGTGTAGGATGGCGAAGAGAAACTAAGAAATTATCGAAACCTCTGATTAACGTTATGCCCGTTTGTCTTTCCACTCTCGTAAATAGGGCGCGTTTGCACTTCACCAATCAGATAGGCGCCAACCTACATAAATGTAGATAAATTTGTAGTTTCCGATTAGTTCCTTTTTACGAGAATGGTCACGGACAACCCTAGCTAGTACTTGCTCAGCGGCAGTGAGAACTCCTATCTCTTTCGTGGTTGACTGGAATTACAGGGGAGAAATATTATTACACCTACTTGATGAATATGTTTGATTTATTAGTACTTCTTTCTAATCGACACACTGGGTTCGTTGCACAAAGGAGTCTGCGATGCCTATATTCATATATGCTGACTTATGCTTTTAAATACTGGACGTGTCTATATTCATATACGTAAACTTCTGTATTCAATTACTACTCTGCTTATATTTGTATACGACAACTTTATACCCAATGATTACGCGCCCCGACGATCCATATAACTTGTATCAAACACATCCTCTATTTCTTACGGCGCGGAGAGATTCTCAGTCTACGTTTCACAGGTAAGAAAAATACTTAAATGTTCAATTATTACGTGCACGACAATTCTTAAAACTGATATCAAAACTTAACACTCTATTTGTTTACGGCGCGGAGAAATTCACGTTTTATGCCTTTCCGGCAGCGCTTACCAGACAGAACAGACCAGTTTTCGTAGTTCATTTTCCCTCACTTGATTTCATCAATTCCTCTCCTTAATATCATTTCATTGGTCCATTTCTTATGCCTATTTGTTTTGCAGCCTCTTATTCGTCAGCTTGAATGGTGTGGTAGTCTTGTCCCTAGCTAAAAATGTTCGTTAAGCTGAGTTTCTCCCCTAAAATCCATTCATCAATCCTGACATAAATGACTGGCGTCTGTATGTCCCATACAACATCCGGTCTTTCAGTATTTGCTTAATAAGTCCAAAGTCATTAGTCTGGTATAAATTTTATGCGCATATTCTTATAGTATGAAATTTTCCGAATCTTTTGATATTAATCTTCTGTCTGTACGATGATAATTATTTCTTGTAATTAATTATAATTAAATTTTGATATGAAATAATTAATTGATGGTCACATGTTATGTGTCAAGTTGTAGGTTCTGTCACTGTCTTGCCGATGGTGTGATTGGTTTAATCGTGATGTATGTAATTATCGTGTAATTAGTCGTAAATGGTCTCAGGTGTAATATGTGTCGCGTCCGTTAAGGGGTCCGACATTCCAAACGGCTTCATATGTCCCAATGAAACAATTTCAAAATTAAGGAATTAATTCGGAGGCATTCATGATTACGAAAATAACTAAATTTTTAATTTTTTTTAATGTCCTCACTTTCAAAGGTCTTCACATCTCCCTAACATTTCTCGTTCATGTTATTCTGATTATTATCATTATCTTTGTCCTTTCCTATTTTCTCATTAATTCATCTCTCCTCTGTGCAACTATGCCATCGCCTAATTATCATTAAATTCTCACCTCATAACACATACAAAAATTATTACACTCTTATCAAATAATACCTTTTGTTGAAAAATCTTCACACTTTCTGCAATATATAATTGACTGTTCTCCCGTATAATATAACATCATATATCATATTAATTTATACCACAACAAAATGTTTTTTTTTGAAATGTAAACACTTTTTTTTTATTTATTTTTTTATCTGTAGTATTATCCGCTAATGATTAATTTTCTTGCAGTCTTCTGGCAAGTTCAATTTTATTCACTTCATGTAATTTTAACCTTAGCATTTTCAAACCAAATTCCTTTACATCTTTGTGCTCACACCAATTAATTTGTTACCTTACTTATACCGTACACATCCTTTCACCATTAAATTGTATCCCTTTTTTTATTTCATTATAGTCTATCCTTTCAGACTACTTACATTAATTATTCCATGTGTCTTTCGTCGATCCCTCATATTCTTCCTTTTCACATTTCTATTAATACCTTTCACATTCATATTACTTCAATATTTCTCAACAGCTCGATTACCTCGGTAACTTGTTCTACAGCGTGTCAAATTGGTCAGCGCTTTAAGGAATTCACTAAATATGCAAATAGTATAAAATAATTATCTCTCACCTTTTCATTAAATTTTGCATTAAAAATAAAAATACTACATTCATCTTTGTTTTATACACGTTTCTGAAATAAAAAATTAGTCAACGCGAGAGTGTGAATTTAAAACTTATAATTAATCAAATAATTGCGTGATATCTTTGGTCGTTGGTAATGTCTGCTCCCCTTCAACTCTTAAATTCGATACGGGAATTGGCCATAATATCTATATACACTTAAATACTAATTATTTACATAGTGGGCTAATGGAGAACAAAGATTTATTACTCCATAGCATGTAGTGAGTTGCAATAACTAAACATTGTATGTTTATTCATTGACATTAGTCCTTCCTATTTTTCACTACACAGGGCACATTTAACTCAACCGTAGAAAACGTATTCACATTTATCACTAGGATAAGATGCGCCGGGAATAGACATAACAACGAGAAATAATCACGACGTAATTATTTTATTAGTCGGAGAAATCCATTTTTTGAACAATCCAAGTCCTTATCTTTCACTCGACTCCCCTCCTTCACTTTATCACCTACATTTCCCTGCAGTTCAATAACAATTTTAGCCTGATACTCATCACTAGTCTGCAGATTGGCTAGGTTACATAACTTTGCATTCTGTCTGTAAAGGTTGAATAAAAATGTTTTGAGAGTCGTAAGAGTTTACAAGACAATGAACTCTCATTCGTTTTCATTCTGTGCTTCAAATCTTTCTTGAATAGAAAGTGTGCGGGGTGTCGGAAGGTCATGTGCTTCGTTTACTTTATTTTTAAGTGTATCTTGGATATTTTCAGTCGTGTTAATTTTGTTGACATTTACTGCCTCCGTTTCGTAATATTCCTCTGGGTCGTCTGGTTCATACGGGTCAGTCAGCTGGGGTGGCAGACCGCCTGCGGTGTGGATAGTTTCACTTTCAGCTGGACCGGGGTGAATATTTACAATGGTCTTTCCGCTAGCAGTGTTTATATACTCAATAAAAAATTCATCCAGTCCGATATCTGCTAGAATGGGACTTTTCTCTCCAACTTTCTCTGCCTGGTTGAAAGGAATAACTGTTTCTGTTTCATTCTCGTTCCTAATTGCAAGTGTTTCATTTCTGAAATTAAGTACGGCTTGTAATTGTCTGAAGATTTTACAGCCAACTAATATAGGCAAATTCAGCCCGGACACAACGAGAAAAAGGATTTCTATAGTTTGCCCTTCTATATTTATTGGTACTAGACATTGCTGTCTTATTTTGCACCGTTTATGACCGGCAGCCAACATGGCGCTCATGTTATGAACGGGTAATATTTGGTTGATAGCCTTGATTCTTTGTAATTCCAAGAAAGTTGCTTGGGATATTATTTCAGCATCTGAGCTTGTGTCAAGGGTTATTGGATATATCTGCGAACCTATTTTAACATTAATTACGGGCGACTGCGAATTCACCAGAGTGGATCCATTTCCCTGGAAAATTCCAATCGTAATATCTGCTAGTGGTTCGTTATTGTCAGTATTTACAGTGGTTGTGTTCTCTATCGGAATTCCTGTGGGCTGCTTAGTTGTATTATGTATACCATTTTCTTTTTCTATTGTAGGTGAGATTTTCTTCGGGTCATATACATTCGCCACGGCAGTTGACGTGATATTTGCATGATTATTTACAGGGGTTTCCTTTTGTGATCTATCCTTGTCAGTTTGTTTACACTGAGTTATTTCTAGAGTAGGGGTTTTATTTACAAGGGTTTTACTTGAAATAACTTGTGTTTCTTTACTACTGGTTGTTGGCTTGTATTACAGGCCACCGATGAGCTAATCAGTCCTCAATTGCTTTGAAATGCAGGTTTTCCATTAGGAGGGGCGTGGAAAACCTTTACTCGTTTAAAACTTCGTTTGCGGGTGAGCTAGGCCTATTTGAAGTTTCATTCCTCTCATTATTGGGAGACCTGGGACGACTCTCTACTGGAGACCTTACATATCTGTGATTATTATAATTCCTAACATACCTGTTATCGACCACTCTCCCTCTGAATTGTGGACGGAAATAACCCTGATTTAGGTGTGGACGATAATACCATGAAGGGGTTCGGCCTCTGCCATTTCGTCCTCGCGAGAAATTATTATTGTATCCATTTCTACCTCGTCCCGCCTGAGCTGGATAATTGCGATTGTTATTATAAGGTCTGTACCTAGAAAAACCATTATAATTAAAATTACCATTGCCTCTATTTCTCCAGAAGGAATTTCTTGTGCCCCTTTGATACTCGTTATTAGGCCAGTGCGGTTCTGAACTATTTCTTTGACTGTCCCGTCGGCCAGAATTTTCTCTTCTATCATACTGCGGTTGCCTATTATCACTGTCTGGTGTCCCCACCTCACTTTCAAAATTTTCAGATACCGCCTGAACATGGTTTATAGCCTTCCTTTGATGGTCGGCTTGCGATATCTGAGGATTTTGACCCAATCGGACTGGTGGATTCGGTATTTCCTGTAATGACTTCAGTAGGCGTAGCATATCGCCTATACTCTGGGGAGAAGCAACAATTAAGCTATTTTTAATTGAAACTGGAAAATGTAGGCATAAGGCCTGAATGAAAACTATTTCCTCAATTGTGGGGATCAACAATTGCTTGTTGTCACATAAAGAAATGAAATACTCTAAGTAAGTCATTCCGCAGCTGCGGTCAAACTTCCCATGAAAAATTTGATTACGGATGTGTTCCTGTGTTGCCGTGGACCAAAAATTGTTCAAAAATGCCTCCTCAAAACTTTGCATATCTAGTGACTTGTTATGATTGATTACATGGAACCACCTTAATGCGGCCTTTTGCAGTGAACGTGAAACTAAAATCATCTTGAGATTTTCAGGCACATTCCTTAATCTAAAATAGGTTTTCAGCTCGTGCAAGTACCTTACAGGATTGGTTCGTTGGGGATCCTCAACACTGGTAATGGCAAGTCGCTACTACTCAATGTATAGTTACACAAGCCACTGGTAGAAGGTTGGTCTAATCCATTGTCAGCTCGGAGTAAAGGATTAGGCATCTCGGGTAGATTAGGGTTTGGTGAATTGTTTTCCGATAGGGATGTTGTGGAATTAGTTGCTGGGGCTGGTACAGGTACATGCTCACGATTTTCAATTGCACTCTCATGTTCCCTTACTTGCTGTCTGAGCCTATCCACTTCCGATTGCAAACTCAATAATCGGCTACCATTACTTTCTGTCATGCGTTCCATCACACTTACCTGTGATCTTACAGAGTCTATCTGTCCCGTTAAAACCTGTTCTGAAGTTGCAATTTGGTTAGTGACACGAGAATCCAACTCTTTTAATTTATTCTCCACATCATCCCTTTGGTTTTCAACAATTTCTTTTAAATGTTTACTTTGCTCTGTCAATTGTGTCTTTAACTCAGCTCTCAAAGTTTGGTTTTGTGTATTTATTTGTGTATTAATGTCAGTCTTCAATTGTTGGTTTTGTGTATTAATTTCGGTCTTCAATTGTTGGTTTTGTGCATTCATGTTATTTTTAATATCTTGTAATTGGGCAGTTACCTGAGCCATAATAGCTCCCACTTGTGATAGAATGTTATTAGTTATCAACTCCATCTCTGTACTATTGACTGAGTGTGACTCTACAGTAGGCATATTTGGTACATTGGGTAAATTAGGCACATTTTGTACATCTGTTACACTTCCTATATTAGATACCACCGGTATATCAGTTTCAGGTACACTTTCATTTTCACGCAATTGGTGTGTAACACTAGGAATCCCGTCTGAAATTGAGGCCTTAGAATTCTCGGTGTCCATTTTTATATTAATTACTTTATTATTGCGTAAACGCATAAAAAATATTGACTTCTCTCAACCAAAACAAACAAGCAAAAAAAAAAATGTTTACAACACCAAAATAGAGAATCCTAAGCTCTCTACATGAAGGAAAAAAATGTTAACAATACCTGTTGTTCTCAGCTGTGGTAACGGGCTCCTTTATGAGAGTGCATCGGTCACTTCCCTCCTTCTCTTGTCAGCTGTCGGATGTATTGTTGCCTTCTATCCAATCCTGCCTGCCTAAACACTTTTAAATCACTCGCTCTTTTGAACAATAAGCAATTTATGCCTGTAATTCAAAGTAATTCCTTCCCAAGTTGGGCCGCCAGCTTATGCCCGTTTGTCTTTCCAATCTCGTAAATAGGGCGCGTTTGCACTTCACCAATCGGATAGGCGCCTACCTACATAAATGTCGATAAATTTGTAGTTTCCGATCAGTTCCTTTTTACGAGAATGTTCACGGACAACCCTAGCTAGTACTTGCTCAGCGGCAGTGAGAACTCCTATCCCTCTCGTGGTTGACTGGAATTACAGTGGAAAAATATTGTAACACCTACTTGATGAATATGTTTCATTTATTAGTACTTCTTTCTAAGCGACACACTGTGTTCGTTGCACAAAGGAGTCTGCGATGCCTATATTCATATATGCTGACTTATGCTTTTAAATACTGGACGTGTCTATATTCATATACGTAAACTTCTGTATTCAATTACTACTCTGCTTATATTTGTATACGACAACTATATACTCAATGATTACGTGCCCCGACGATCCATATAACTTGTATCAAACACTTCTTCTATTTCTTACGGCGCGGAGAGATTCTCAGTCTACGTTTCACAGATAAGAAAAATACTTAAATGTTCAATTATTACGCGCACGATAATTCTTAAAACTGGTATCAAAACTTAACACTCTATTTGTTTACGGCGCGGAGAAATTCACGTTTTATGCCTTTCCGGCAGCGCTTACCAGATAGAACAGACCCGTTTTCGTAGTTCATTTTCCCTCACTTGATTTCATCAATTCCTCTCCTTAATATCATTTCATTGGTACGTTTCTTATGCCTATTTGTTTTGCAGCCTCTTATTCGTCAGCTTGAATGGTGTGGCAGTCTTGTCCCTAGCTAAAAATGTTCGTTAAGCTGAGTTTCTCCCCTAAAATCCATTAATCAATCCTGACATAAATGGCTGGCGTCTGAATGTCCCATACAACATCCGGTCTTTCAGTAATTGCTTAATAAGTCCAAAGTCATTAGTCTGGTATAAATTTTATGCGCATATTCTTATAGTATGAAATTTTCCGAATCTTTTGATATTAATCTTCTGTCTGTACGATGATAATTACTTCTTGTAATTAATTATAATTGAATTTTGATATAAAATAATTGATTGAAAGTCACATGTTATATGTCCTCTTGTAGGTCCTGTCACTGTCTTGCCGATGGTGTGATTGGTTTAATCGTGATGTACGTAATTATCGTGTAATTAGTCGTAAATGGTCTCAGGTGTAATGTGTGTTGCGTCCGTTAAGGGGTCCGACATTCCAAACGGCTTCAAGTTAGAGAGACGAAAGGACTTGCAGAACTGTAACAAAGCTGCACACATTGTTCGTCTGGCCCTGACTAGGAGACCGACTACTTTGATCTTCTGTAGTTTGTACGTCTTTTTAAAGGAAGGAATGGTTGGTTCATAGATAGCTCTCTTTTCTTGATTTACTTCAGCAGGTTTGTTTACTCTAGATTCAAGTCGTACAGTCAGATCTATTATGTGGCTCATGGTGTTGTCAATTCTGCAAATCGTGCATCTCTTCATGTACAGTGAATCCAATAGTTCTGAGGACCTAAGCTAGGGTTGCCATATTTCCAAGAGTAAAAAAAGAGGACACATTTGTCGATACCTATCTACACAATAACTAAATGAGGTTATTTTATAGCCCTTATTATTCATAGAGCAAAGGGAATATGTGTTGGTAACAGCATTCAAATTTTAAATTATATATAATTATGTACTACCCGCGCGCCATATCTTGGGCGCTGGATTTACGGGGAAGTGAGGGTTGGGGGGAACAAAACATAGCTAGTCCGCCTGACTTTCTGCAGTGTTGTCAACCAAAGAAATCACATTTCAGCAGAATCGCGCATATGGTAAGCGCACGTCAACAGCGTAAGTGTGGATGCCGAATTGGATAATTATTTTCGATGAATTATCCTCGCTATTTTATGTAGTGACATTTAATAGACAACGATTTTAATGCAGTCCAATAATATAACGTGGTGACGGTATTGCGTAACAATTAATAACACGTCACAAGTCTTTAGTTATCAAATAAATCATTTTCCTCTGGGAAGAGAATGTTATATAAATAGGCTCAATATTTTTACACTGGATGACTAGTTTTAAGCATAAAGAAGAGTCTTAGCAGAACATGCTTCACCATTTAGTGTTATAAAACATAAGAGAGGTAAGGCATCTAAAAGTGGAGAAAACTATAGGCCTAATTTTAAACGTATTTAATACGTTTTGTGAAAAGTTCGCTCAACTTTCAGCCCATGAAATTGACATCAGAGTTCACGGGAGTGTCAGAAATTAGCACATACGGAATTCTTAAAGAGGTGAGGAAAGTGTTGGATGTACAATGACGTGTTTGTGAAATAAGCAATTCGAAAAATATTATTTTTCCCCATAACTCCATGCGTCAGAAAAGATAATGTCAATAAATAAATAATGGTCCTGAGACAGAATGAAAGCTTAGTATTTAAGCCACTAGATGTCAGGGTGTAGCGTACTTCGTGTTTCAATGTTGTCAGCTCTACCTACGAAGTTGAACGAAACCTACCGAATGAGGACTAGGGAGCCGAGCGCTCAAGAAATCGCACGCGGGTAATAACTGAAATGATTTAGTTTACATTTAACAAGTTTTTATAATATTCAAGAACTGGTATGTTGACTCAAAAGACAAAAGAATAAAATACTATGTTTCAATACATTCAGTAGGCCTACTGTACATGCAACTGTAAGTACAAGTGGAAATACAGATGCTTCAAGATTTTTTTACTATTAATGCACTTTGACCTTTGTTGGACCAAGCGTATTTCTCTGTAGGTCTTATCTTGTTCAGCAAAGGTTTCTTACTTAAGACATAAGCATGGAATTCCTTACAAGTGAAATGCTTTTAATTATATTGAGCTATCAATATTTTCTGCTCGGCTCGTTATGCTCGAGGACTGTTGGCTCATGTAAAAAAGAAGTCATTGAATTTATAGTCTGATAATGGCATCCATTCAGAAAACCTGGACATTTTTCCGAAATTAAAATTTCCACCCAGACAGAAATTATAACCCTAAAAAAGAGGACATATCCAGGAAAAACCGAGCATATGGCAACCGTACCTAAGCTATAAATGACTCTTATTTGATGGGGTTGAGCAATGAGCAGAGTCTCTCCGGTCCTACCTGGTATGGACTGCTGCTACATTTCCAATCATATTGAGGCCATCCCTCCACTCACTGCAGGATAGGCCTGTTCGACAGCTTCTCCATTGTTAGAAGCTGGGTTTCCGTAAAAAGTATTACTCCTTTACCATTTCACATTTTTTAAATCCCAGGTCTCTTAGCTTATTTATGATTTTAAACCATGTCAAGAAATCCATCTTTAGGACTTAACAGAGCTTTTCTAAAGGAAGGTCAAGTCTTGCTAGGCTGTTCTGGCTTTGTTCTTCCAAACTTGTATATGCATTATGTAAGGACTGGCATCGTGCTTTAGGATTCGTAGGGCATTTATGTGTTGTGAGATAGCTTCCCACTGTGAGCAAAACAGAGGCCTTTATATTTCCTTTGGCTTTAAATTATACCGTCAGGTAAATCAGCGGGCAGCTGTAAAACTTCTTTCAGACAGGACTTAATAAGTTTATCAGCATATTTTAGGAGGGAAAGGAAATAGACATTAAATCCATGTCTGGGATATTAATACAAGTAAGAATCAGCTTGAAAAATGTTATGTCATAACCGGGATTTGAACACGGATCTTCAGCTAAACGCGCTGATGCTCTACCATTGAGCTACCATGACAACATGCCAGTACAACATCAAATTCCTCAACTGATTCAGAATACAAGGCAACCCACGGGAGGTTTCTCCGTTGAGAACACACATCCAATGGTGTCCTACAATTGTAGGTACTTTGAAGCCAAGTTATTATTTTTATACTATTAATTAAGTGGAGGGAAAGGAAATAGACATTAAATCCATGTCTGGGATATTAATACAAGTAAGAACCAGCTTGAAAAATTTTATGTCATAACCGGGATTTGAACACGGATCTTCAGCTTAACGCGCTGATGCTCTACCATTGAGCTACCATGACAACATGCCAGTACAACATCAAATTCCTCAACTGATTCAGAATACAAGGCAACCCACGGGAGGTTTCTCCGTTGAGAACACACATCCAATGGTGTCCTACATTTGTAGGTACTTTGAAGCCAAGTTATTATTTATATACTATTAATTAAGTGGAGGGAAAGGAAATAGACATTAAATCCATGTCTGGGATATTAATACAAGTAAGAATCAGCTGAAGATCCGTGTTCAAATCCCGGTTATGACATAAAATTTTTCAAGCCGATTCTTACTTGTATTAATATCCCAGACATGGATTTAATGTCTATTTCCTTTCCCTCCACTTAATTAATAGTATATAAATAATAACTTGGCTTCAAAGTACCTACAAATGTAGGACACCATTGGATGTGTGTTCTCAACGGAGAAACCTCCCGTGGGTTGCCTTGTATTCTGAATCAGTTGAGGAATTTGATGTTGTACTGGCATGTTGTCATGGTAGCTCAATGGTAGAGCATCAGCGCGTTAAGCTGAAGATCCGTGTTCAAATCCCGGTTATGACATAAAATTTTTCAAGCTGATTCTTACTTGTATTAATATCCCAGACATGGATTTAATGTCTATTTCCTTTCCCTCCACTTAATTAATAGTATATAAATAATAACTTGGCTTCAAAGTACCTACAAATGTAGGACACCATTGGATGTGTGTTCTCAACGGAGAAACCTCCCGTGGGTTGCCTTGTATTCTGAAACAGTTGAGGAATTTGATGTTGTACTGGCATGTTGTCATGGTAGCTCAATGGTAGAGCATCAGCGCGTTAAGCTGAAGATCCGTGTTCAAATCCCGGTTATGACATAAAATTTTTCAAGCTGATTCTTACTTGTATTAATATCCCAGACATGGATTTAATGTCTATTTCCTTTCCCTCCACTTAATTAATAGTATATAAATAATAACTTGGCTTCAAAGTACCTACAAATGTAGGACACCATTGGATGTGTGTTCTCAACGGAGAAACCTCCCGTGGGTTGCCTTGTATTCTGAATCAGTTGAGGAATTTGATGTTGTACTGGCATGTTGTCATGGTAGCTCAATGGTAGAGCATCAGCGCGTTAAGCTGAAGATCCGTGTTCAAATCCCGGTTATGACATAAAATTTTTCAAGCTGATTCTTACTTATATTTTAGGAATTTCTTTGGAATTAAGTTTAAGGGCACAGTTTGAAAGGTATAAACTAGAGCAGAACATATTGAGGTATTAATTATACAAAATTTCTGATTAGCATGCAATAGAGGTGAAGCTGTCAAGATCTCTATTTTATTTCTTAAGCTCTGCATAGGCTAGTGTTGTGTGGATTAAATGTAATCAAGTTTTGAAAATTCACTCCCAGATATTTTATAGTTTCTGTGGAAGAAATGCTGGTAATTCCTCCTTGGTCAGTAGGTAAAATACCTGGCACAAGCTGTCCCTTAACAATGTTAATACATTCAGATTTTGTTGTATTAATTTCCAGACCAGTTTCGTTAAATCCTTGAATTTGCCGTTCATGTTAATTCTAATGCATATACTTTATCTTTACCAATAATCACAGTGTCATTGCCAAATCTATTAATATTAACTATTAATAACCATGGTTGAAAACATGGTTCAAATCATGGTTCTTGAAAAAAGACAAGTAAGTGAAGATAAGTTTAAAAAAAAACCGACTGTATACTATCTTTCTATTTATAGTATCACTTCACTGTAAAAAATCCACTAAAATATTGAGAAAATACAGGCTTCATGCTAAGAGTGTTAATCATAAAAGAGCTAAAAGTATTTTTCAGCAAGATCAAGAAAAATGCTGAACACCCTTATTTAAATTTTCTTATTGGATTTTTGTGTTTATCATGTCATTTTTATTACAGAACTTGAAAATTAGAACAAGATTTAATCTGGAAGTCAGCATTATTGTATTTTGTTACAGACAGCATGTATTGTTGTTTCAATGTCAGTGGTGGGAACAGTTCTCGAGGGACGTTTGAAACGCTGGATGCACCGGCATGCATATCTCATAACGTATCGAATTCTGGCTCGTTCTTTATCAGCAATTATCAACGAGCACAACATAGAGTACAGGCCTTCATCAGGTGGAGTGTGTGTTGCAAACCACACATCTCCCATTGACATAGTGATGCTTTCAACAGAGAGTTGTTTCTCTTTGGTGAGTCAAAGAATAGAGGTGGTGATGGCATCAAGTAGGAATTGCGATGGTGTTCTCCTGTGGTGTATGTGGAAGTAACAAGTTGTTCATTCTTCGGTGTAGGTGGAAGTAAGAAATTGGTTCCCTTGGATAAACAGTCCTTTGTCAGATCATTAAAAATGAGCTTTTATCCCTACCATCTCAGATCTACTTAAATTTGTTAGGATGGGAGGACAGGAATTAATTTTCATATGCAAAATGTTAGCTATCAGTGTTGACCAGTAGGCTTATTCATAAAGTAGAGATGCCAACATGCAAAAAATTATTTTGATTGAATTCTCTATACATATGTAGAATGAAGTGGGTTGGCCTTTGCAATAACATCATGGATTTACATCCTGGAGGTCATGGGCTCTAATCTTGTAACCAGCAATAAATCTGTGGGGAATTTTCCCACTTGTAGAGCCAAATATCATATTATTTACTTTTCCTTGGTTGCAGATTATAAATGTATAAAAATTGCGATCTTAATAAAATTAAAAATACTAGAAGAATAATATAACTCTGCCACTTTGTGAGGCAGAACATTCGTGCTGTGCTTGTTTTGAAGGTAACTGTATGATCCTTTAGAATTCAAACATCCAAAGTTGCTTATGTGAAACAAAGTTACTATTTGGTAGTGCTGACGTAGATTATATTTGAGTCATCTGGACACAATGTAAGAAAGTCATGCGAAGTTAATGGTAGACCATCTGGTTTCAAATTTAGGGCTCTCGGGATTACCACTTGGCGAGATCGGTATTTCCTTACCCTTATCTTTAAAATGTAAATGTGTGAAGTATAGAATGATCATAACAGTTATAGTTCTAATTCCAATTGAGGTAGAACATTAATATTGTCCTTGTTTTGAAACTAACTGCACCCAAAAATTGATTTACAGGTGTCCAGTTGATTCAAACAGCCTTGCCACATGGTAAATTTGTTTCAGAAAAGCAGTGTTGGATGTTTGAATTCAAAATATCACAGCATGAAGGTTCTATCTTAAAAAGAGCCAAAGTTATATTCTTCTAGTATTTTTTATTTTATTGACATAGAAACATCTTAACCACTATAGTTCCTTGCCATGTTTATACATTTGCATTCTGCAATCAAGGGTAAGTAACCAAGTGAGGAAATCCCCCCTCAGATTGTTAGCCATAGGATTTGATCCTATTACCTCCTGAATATAAATCCATGATATTACTACAAAGGCTAACCCACTTCATTCGATAGAGAATGTGACCAAAGCAATTTTTTGCATGTTGACAACTCTGCTGTTATAAATATTGGATGTTACAAGTTATAAATTCTTTTTGTAGACAGTATAGGAATAATTACCCCCTCATGCCGTATGAAAATTCCTCCATCACAATCCAGAATAAACCAAATCTTGGTGCTTTTGATTTCAGTTAGTTAAATCAGCAACATTGAATATGTGATTATCATGCTGACTTCCATCGTTTTTAGTTAATATTATTCTAATTCAGATTTCCTTACCTCAAAAAATCTGAAAGGATACTGGGAACTGAATCTGGATTTCCAGATCCTTAGTAAGCAGCACTTACTGCTGGAATATAGATATGGAATCTTGAAAATGAAAGCTCGAGAAATCCTTTGAGTGAGATGTGCACACACCAAGCTTTTGGCAATGCACTGTGTAGTCATTTTCATTGTTCCTAAAGATGGCAAAAGCTGTTTTGACACAAGCTTGAAGTGTGTCATCTCATCCAAGTGATTTGTTGAGAATATTTTATTACTGGTGATTACTAACAACCTCCAGGTAGTTTAAAATCATATGGAAGTAATTTCCTGTCGTACATCTACCAAATATCCTGAAGAACTGAGATAGTATTGTTGGGTACTGTGTGATCTGACATGGAATTCTCCTATTCTCTGGATTACCCTGGTGG
Source organism: Ectobius pallidus (assembly GCA_964059195.1). Lineage (NCBI taxonomy): Eukaryota > Metazoa > Arthropoda > Insecta > Blattodea > Ectobiidae > Ectobius > Ectobius pallidus. Next base: position 100,530,339 of record CAXKWD010000004.1, read on the forward strand.
TAGTGTGAGTTTGAGGTTGTTGCTTGTTGGTGGTAGCACTTGGGTTTATTTTACAGGTGATGTGGCTCACAGTATGCACTGGTATTGTGGGGTATGTTCCTGAGGGTTCGTTCAAACGCTGGCTAAACTACCATGTATCCATCATGTGCTTTGGAGTGTTGTCCAGTGCCCTTTCTGCTGTAATCACATACCATAATCCTGAGATTCGTCCCAAGTGTGGCATCTGCGTAGCAAACCACACATCTGCTATAGATGTCCTAGTATTGGCTTGTGACAACTGCTATGCTCTGGTAGGTAATGGAGTAGTTGTACTTGCTTGTTGTAGTTAGTTTTTTGACTTACTTATTTTTAACCTAAATAACACATTCAGTATCATCAGTGTAGCATACTTTTTATTTTTACTTACGTATCTAAAGTTCCTGCTCATATCCCATGCATTATAATACAGAATTATTTCATTTTTACATCTCTGTTATTTAAGATAATTTTAATATTACTTATCAAAAATTTCAACATTAAAAATTAATAATTGGTTTTACATCTCGGTTTTGTTCATATATATTTATTAAGTAGGCTTCACTGTATGTATTAAAATATCACCTAAATCTTTTCCAATGCTGTTTTGCCAAGAACTATCAGTTTTTTAATAGTATCTACTAGAAAAGATAGTAGTACGGTAACTCAATTCAATTCAATTTTTTTTCTGTCTATAAGTACATGGATATAAAAGACACTGTCAACAGAGAAAATTACATAAAAAAGTTTTGTTTTACATTGTAACCTGATCTTTCTTTTAAAATGATTTGCATCCAGATTTGTATAACAAACTGGTAGATGATTGTACATACTAATACTCCTGATAATGATTGATAATGAGAGAATACAATACGACGGCTGTATTGAGGAACAAATTTCTGCAAGTATGGTTCAAAGTGTCTTGTCATATCTACTGTATACTGTAATATCTTTAAATTCAAATCTTCGTGTCCTTCTAAATATTGAAAACTAGGAGTATTACTTTGTATTGCATATGTGTCAAAAGTAAAGAGTACTATAGATACTACCCTATTTGAATTGGTATATTTGTGACAGTGGAGACAAAGAAAAGGAAGCAGTTTAGCATAGAACAGAAGGTAGAGATCATTAGAGAAGTTGAGGGTGGAATAAAACCAATCAATGTGTCGTGTATTTACAATATAAAACTAACAACAGTGTCGACTGTGTTAAAGGAGAATGAAAAAGTCCTTCAAATGCATTGCTTCATTTATATTCAGGTATTGCCACTGCTTGACCATATTAGGGCTTACAACATTCAATCGATCGCGAAAGTTTAATTTCCAAGGTATGACAAAAATAGACAAAGCCAACTGTAATTGTCAAACTTCTATTTAATTTAATTCCAAACCCATCTGAAACCCACTGGCAACAATATGTTTTAATGTCAAATGTGATTCGGATTCGATAATTGTTAAGAAGGGATTAAGTATTCTCAAAAACATTTGATTTTTAGCATTTAAAATAAGAATTTTTCAAAATCCTTTCTTAGTGAGCACCTACATTATGAAACGAAGGTACTGTCAAAATTCCAAGTCTCTACTTGTTATAGTTTAGGCTCTGCGTTGATTCCTGTCAGTCAGGACAAAGCCTTTTATATATATAGAGATATACATAATCCCTCAATTCAAGCGCACGGATTTCTGAATTAGGCCTACAGTTAGGATAATCACCTACCTTTTGTCATAGAAGATGTTGAAAATGATCTCTGTCTACCATCACATATTTCTGACATTTTTAAAGAAAGTTTGCATTCACATGCATTAATTCTTCCTGTGAAATTGCTACAATTTCTCTTCTTATGTTCTCTTTCAGTTCTTCAATAATTGTATTCAATTATTCTTATACACTTTATTTTTGAGGGAACTTAAAAAATAAAGTGTACAAGAATAACCCTTATACAATTGAAGAACTGAAAGAGAACATTAGAAGAGAAATTGCAGCAATTTCACAAGAAGAATTAATATGTGTGAATGCAAACCTTCTTAAAAGATGTCAGAAACGTGTAGCAGTAGAAGGAGATCATTTTTAACATCTTCTATGACAAAGGTAGGTAATTATTCGAACTATATGCCTAATTCAGAAATCTGTGAACCTGAATTGAGGGATTATGTACATGAGCCTTTACTGGCCGATGACTTGCTTCCAGGCAGCAATGCGTTCTCGGCACATTGCAAAAATAATCTCTCTGTAGGAGGAGTGGTGGTTAACTCACGTCCATATCTACTTTGTATCTTTCTTAGTTGTTAGTATGTGAACAGCTTATAATATTTCTGAAAAGAGGTAAATCCAATGCCTATAAAAGGAGAGGAAGCAACAGACTGGGCATGAGAAAGCTGAGTTCCAGATCCTCTCCAGGGTAAAGGGATGTTTAACTTGCTGTAAATTTGTAGCTTTATTTCCCTTACATTTAGCTGGGTCTAAACTCCAACAATGGATTTAACACCTTGTTGGCTTTCCACACAACCACTCTGAGTGCTCTCTGCTACTTCTGCTGTGCAAGACACTTTGTGCTATTATGCAGCCCATAAGCTGTCTATCAACACTCTCATTGCTACCAATTCATGCAAAAAATTATAAGGTTGGTTACCCCATTTAATTTTTGAATTGTTAAGATCTTCACACATATTTTTGCACATGTATGGGGAAAAAGTTAGGTTAACCCTTGCTGTTTAAAATAGTGATAGTTTTACTATTTTTCATATGTCTGTACATATTTCTAAGTGGCGATAGCCATTAAGTTTCCTACCTAGCTTCTTCATTGCTCTATTTTCTTCAACCCTCCCCCTCGCAGCAATTCTAATAATTAATACTTCATAATTTAAAATATATGCCATTTTAGTTATATGTGTGTTCGCTTATTCATGATTTTACTTATATTTAGCATTTTTCTAGAAACAAATTGAGTTTGTATCAGCATTCTATAGCTTCTACAGAATATTACATCAACAAATCTGACCAGTTTTTGTTTCTAAAACAAACAACACAATACACAATATTTTTCAACATAAGATCTTTAGGTCTTTTGCCATGTTTTGCCAATAAATTTACCCTGAAATTGAATATTCATGTTTTTCATAATCCATGCAAACCCTCCCTTCCATGCAACATGAACAATCAGGACTTCACTGCACTTGATTCTGAACTCATCCTATTCGGGGGAATGCTTCTAGTTCTCAGGCTCAACGAGGTTATGGAGATTTTTCAATGGTTTAATTCTTCTGGTGGCATTATGGACCTGGTTTTGAATCAGTCTCTATCAAAAATGAATACCACGAGCATTGCTGGGGTTAAGGATTATAAGGCTGACATCCTAACACCTTCTACTGCATAAATATCTGGGAGCTTTAATTTTAAGGGACCCAAGGGGTTCCAAGGCAAAGCGAGCACACTATTTTACTTCACAGGTGATCTCAAAACTTTTAATTCCAATAAAAATTTGATATAGAATTCCAGAATTGATTGCAAAACTTCTACCACAGACCCAGGTACATCGTACAACTTGCTACAATACACATAACATTGAAACACATATGCAAAATGCACTTACTAATGTAACACACATTTTTGACATCAGTATACTTAGGCACAAATACAACAAATACTGATATAAGCAATGATACAAATACTGACAATATAATTAACAAGGCTTGTATAACAATAAAACCAGGAACTTAAACCCTCCAGGATTTTGTAAAACACCCATAATCCATTTTATTCAAGCTTTGAATAGGCCTACCACAGTACGTTTAAAAAAGTCCAACAAACACTAAATCAACAAATTATTACAAGCACTGTAATTACTAGAGACGAGACTTTCATGCACTATAAAATTGCGAAATATGCATGCATTCATGCATTATCAAACCATGAAACATGCACTATCAAGGGAGAAATACACTAAAATATGCACTAACATTTATGGCCCAATTTCCTTACTTTACTTCACTTTTTTGGCACAGTTGACAACCAACAGCATTTCTAAATTGCTTTCTGTAAGGTTCCTGCGCTTGTCAGTCAATATGTTTTTGTAGACAGAGAATGATCTTTCTACATCACACGATGTTATGGGTGCAAACTTCAGTGAACACATTTGTGAAAGTGTCATGTCAAATTCTTCATCCACGTTTTCATCACAAAGAACCTTCTTTAATGAGCAAAGGAATCCGTAGTCCGGGTTCGCATTTATGACCCTGGTTTTTAGTATTGTTTTACAAAACAAAAGAACTGCCATAGAAAATATTCGGAAACCAAATAAAAGTGCTTACCTCTTTACTGCAACAGTCGCAGATGACGACTTTCCCATCTGATCTAATAAAAACCTTACCCTTAATCCACTGTGCAAGGAGTTCGCTTTTTGAACATTTAATTGGAGGCATAGTAAAATCACAGAACAGACAACCACATTAACCACTGCACACACTGTAAAGACACTGCAGGTTTCCCGAGCTCTGACAAAGTACAATGCACCCCAAGTGCGGGCCGGAAATAGCTAAGGGTGGACAAAGGCAAGGTCAAATTCCTTCCTCCTTTTCGCACATCTTAGGGAAACTTTGCCACGATGTCACTTTTTTGAAATCACATTAAAACATGCATTTAAACTGAATATAATGTATATTATATGCATGATTTAGCCAAAAATACCCTAAATATGCTTTATGCATGTTTTTTCCTCCAAAAAGGTCAAAACATGCAAACATGCACGGAAAAAGTATGCATATTTGGAACCGGAAAGTAATGACATGGGTAAGTACTCAGTTTGAGCTATGTCCTAAGTTCTCATAAAAACATGCATTTGCATGAAAGTCTCGTCTCTAGTAATTACCATTTACTTTATTGGATGGGAGCATTGAAGTAAATTGACTGTAACATTTTAAAACCACCTCACATGATTAACACATTCAGTATCATAGATCAGTTAAGGTTCAGTATCCAAAGAATCCTGACATGTCTCTAATTATTGTGTCAATTAAAATATTGTATTGTAGGCATGAAAATTTCATTTAAATTCAGCACTCGAATTCGAACAGCCACAGTAAGTTTTAAAGATTAAGATTTTCTCTTTTAAACCACAATATGTAATGCTGGTGTGATGTCACTTATGTTTACAGTAACAATGAATGCCATTCACTTTTCCAGAAAAGTAGTACTTATCTAATTATACATCATTACCGTTCAGCTTCTCTGTGAAAATAATCACGGTAAGAAATGGAAATTTCCGTGGCAGTCGACAGGACAGTAAGCAGGTAAGTGGGTAGCATGAGTGTGTAAACGTCTTGCTCGTCTTGCTCCTGCTATTGTCATTGCTGTTCCCCTATGCTCCCTCAGTCGGTGGTATTTGTGTGGAAGTCAAAGGACAGGTAGAGTGGCTGCCACTAATTCTATTGTCCTCCATTAAGTATGAAGCGGCAATGTAAACCCTCACTGCCTTGATGCTGTCACAGAAGTATTTTGGGCAGTAAACACAGCAGCGCAAGTTTATCGTCATTTTTTATGCAAAAACTGAACAGGCATCATTGTCAAGTCTGCTCTTGATTGATAACTGAAGCACATAATGTGTTTCTGTTGTATTTATATAATATTCTAGATTTTTTCATTATTTTTAATTAAAATCAATACCGCTATAGCAAAATAATATATATATTTATTTTATTTATTTATTTTTATATATAAATTTTATACAACACAAGACCACCCAAATGAGCAAGCGCTCGTCCTCGAGCACAGTTAAGTTATTTACAGAATTAGTACACAATTAAAAACTCTATTGAATACAAATAAATAAAAGAAATATAACATATAATATAACTATTGTATATATATTTTTAAACACTGTTTTTACTTTTGTTTGGTATGATAAATTGTAATGAAGCATCACCAAACTTGAAGAAAGAAAATGGAATGTTAGAGTATATTTATTACTTTCTTATATCTGTTATACCTTTACATTGTTCTATTAATTTGATAAGCTCTTTCACAAGAATCGCTGGATTTTCTTGCAACTGTTCCCTAAACACTTTAATGTAATTTTTGCCACTTTTTAAAGTTTACATTCTTGCAACTGTTCCCTAAACGTGTTTATTGTAATTTTTTGCCATTTTTTTTAAAGGTTTATGTTTAGATTGCTTGTGAAATCATGTCTTGTTATATCTCTAGAATTAGTATACAGAAATACTTGTTCTTGCAGAAGTCAGAATTTTTACTGATACTGTTATTAAATGTTATTTGAAATAATAAAATGTCTGAATAAACTATAAAATGGCTATTCCAAATAAAAATCTAACCACAAGCATAATATTATTGAGAACATGAAAGGAAAACTATTTTTAGGTGAATATATTTGTTTGTATTTTCAACCTTCTATGCAGTATTAAACAGATTTATGTTAACGGTACACTACATTGAAAATATGAATGATTTTACTTAAAATATTTAGCAGTATATATATTGTATATTTTTGTTATACAATATATATATTTTGTTATATATTTTGTTCAACGGTACACTACATTGAAAATATAAATGATTTTATGGGTACTTAAAATATTTAGCAATACATATACTCATAGGCGTAGCCAGGCCGACCATATGGGGGGGGTTATAACATCTGGGGGGTATGGAATATCCCCCAGGGAGAGGGGGGTCCGGGGGTCCTCCCCCGGAAAATTTTAAAAATTAAGATGCAAAATAACTTTTTTAAACCTTCCGGGGGTCTTCCCCCGGAAAATTTTAAAAATTAAGACGCAAAATAACGAGTTTTAAGCTTCCGGGGTCCATCCCCGGAAAATTTTTAAAATTAACACGCAAAATAACGATTTTTAAGCTTCCCACACTTTATACTTGTATTAAGTAATTTATGGGCAGACTTAAAAAATTATACAATTTTCCTTTTTTTAATCAATGGGGGGGGTTCAAACCCCCAAAACCCCCCCCTCGTTACGCCTATGCATATACTGTATATTTTGAATTAGCTTGTTTTAATGGCTTTGATTTGCATTACGTATTTAGTGAAGAAGTCTAGTGGCTGTGAGCACCATTTTCAATAATTAATTTTAAAGAAAAAACCACACACACACACACACACACACAGTAACCGAGGGTTTTGGGATCATGGTCAGATTATTACCATTGTCACAATACATTCTCGGTGCATCAATCTCGTTCAGCTTTCCTCCCTCTCTATCTGGGCAGACCCAGAGATTGCTTATTATTATTTTTGTCAAAGGAAATCACATAAAACAGAATGCATCTTATAGTTGAGTGCTTTGATTTTGTTATGCTGCTTATCTTGATTCATTTGTCTGTAACATTATAGAATGATAAAATGAACATGTAGGTGAATAACATTCATTTGCTATGATTGGAAATTTTCAATTACACTTCATAAATGGATTTCTTGGTGTTAAAAATATCACCATTCACAATGTTAAATACCCCTGTAGCATATGAACTTAGTGTTATTAAAACTCTGTTAATAAAAGAAAACGAACTATGGCATTTCCGATAATAGGACATTTCATTCCATTCTCTAAACAATTTTGACATTGGTCTCTATTAAATAGGTACAGAATTTATTTTTATTCCAAGAAGAACATCTGAACAATCCACCATTTCTTTTGAACTTGACCATGATCATTCCAGATGATAGTTACTTCCTCATGAGCAGTTAAGTTTTATCTTGGTCAAACACCATTGTATTTACATGGTGTTTGTTGAATATGTTTGATGCACCAGAAACTGAGGGGGAACAGGGTAAAATACAAACTTTCCGGCAGAACAATTTTGGTTGGGAATGGTAGACATGGCCAATATTATTATGGTCAAATATTTACAGCAGTATATTTTTATAATGTGCTTTATTTGCTGGCCAATAGCAGAATTCACAATGACAATGTTGTATTAGCCATTCTCAAATTTTTAACATCTAGTTAATTATATTATAGTTAGTAAAAAGCTTATAGCTGGCTAAATAACATAACAATTTAATAGAAAATAAGATTGTGTTTTTATTTCAGTAATCTTCTTTACATCCCAGAGGCTGTCAAATTGACAATATTAATTTTTCATATAATAATGGTGTTGTCAGTTCATTATTAAGTAATAATTCTATTGTTTTGAATACAAATGGTGTCTTGGTATTCTTATAGAAAATTTTAGAGCATTGCAAGGCTATTTCTTGAAATATGGAGTTTGGAGGTGACTCCCAGATTTTGCTTCTTAGGGATGTCCTTTGTACCCACCATAAAGCCTCAGACTTTAGTGTGTTCTAAATTTTATTTGTTTTTATAAAAGTGCACCTCTTGAGGTTGGTCAATACATTTCTCAAATCTTTACAGTAGGATCCAAGATGTAGCCTTTATTATCACTTGGTTTCATGGCTACGATCTCAATTCTCCTATAGCTTCCATTGACTGTCAACCTCTTCAAAGACATTGAAGTCTAAAGCAGTGTTAATTTTGTAAACTAGGAACCTAACATTGCATTGTACCATGTATGAAATTTTTGTAATGATAGTTTAGAAAAATTGGAAAAAAAAATCTACCCATGTGGATAGGCAATTACTTTATGCAATATAATACTAAGATAAGGTAGGTGGTCAAGTAGATAAAATACATAATGTGGGGAAAAGATGACAAAAGACCATTCATTAGGTTGAGAAGTTCAGCAAACTCATTTTCACAGCTGATTTAACAGATTTGTAATAACACTTAATTCAAAGTATTTTTTTTGTATAGTTTCAAAAATATCAGCTAGTGTTGACTTAACCAATTCATTATTTTGAAATGCATTTATAATGCTTGTCTATTACAGAAACTTCACATTGTTGTAAATTATGTAATATATTGTTCGTGGGGCAATATTTCAATATACCTCGAGTAACATTTCTGTTCAGTATGTCTTATTATTCAATTTTGTTATGTAGATTGGTCAGCGTCATGGTGGATTCCTTGGCGTTCTTCAAAGAGTGTTAGCTAGAGCATCTCCGCACATCTGGTTCGAGAGATCAGAAGTGAAAGACAGAGAAGCAGTTGCTAGAAGATTGCGGCAGCATGTTTCAGATCCCAGAAATCCACCTATTCTTATTTTCCCTGAGGGCACCTGTATAAACAACACATCTGTGATGCAGTTCAAAAAAGGAAGCTTTGAGGTGGGAAGTGTCATCTATCCAGTTGCCATTAAAGTGAGTATTCTATTCATTAGAGCTAACACAACACACATTCTTATCAGTTATAGGGTTACGACATTAGAGAAAAGTGAATTAGAAATGCCTGTATTGACAGTGATGTACTGCTTGACATGAAAAGATCGGCATTGGTTTAAAAAAACTGACTTTTTCCAAATTGAATTTCATCTTTCAAATAATTCAGCTAGAAATGCTACCTGTGTCCATATTTGATAATAAGCTACTCAAATTATATAAAATATGATGGTTGAAACTTTAATAATGGCAACACATCTGTAAAATCACATTGAATTAAAGGAATTTCAAATCACTTCTGCCAGATGTTGGTTATCGAAAATACTTCAAAGCAAGTTGGAGCCCTCTATCACTACAAATGCCTTCAGAATAACCATAAGAAAATGAGTTTCCCCATTAGCTGCCCTAAAATCAAGTTTCAGTAACCTCTGTCAGATGGAAATGAAGAACAAGTGACAGGCTTTGACCCATTTTTGTCTTATTCTGTATGGAAATGCTAATTCTTCAATGTCTCTGTAAGTAAAGATTCCTCTCAGCCGATGAATTGTACATGAAAATGGTACTTAAAAAAAATTATGGGAAAAACTTGGGGCAGTTAAAGAAAATAGGATAAAAAAATTTAATACACAAAATTGAGTGAACATTTAAAATTTACCTTGTCTTGCGCACACACATTACCCCAAGTAACTTAAATGACTTTTTAAATTTCTTCCACAACCGATTTAGATAATTTATTTTGTAGAAGTAGATGCCTCACTGTGCTTTCAACTTTTATATATTTATCATTAATAATTGGAATTGCTTTATGGCTGAACCAACACGACTGACAAAATGCATCTGCAGAGCCACCGCACTATGTCAAATTGAATCACTTGGACATGAATAAGGGGATGACTCAAGCTACTATCTAATATTTTTTTTATGAAAGTAAAGCCAGAAACTTGCCTTAAGACGTGGTTTGCCATATCTTGCGTAAAACCAAGGTTTAATGTACCTTGGGACTAAAAAATACCGTATGAATTCAAGCAAAACGTAAAATCATAGAACGTAAAATTGTGAAAATTTTTGTATTACTGTTATCAAAATTAATTTGGGATTTTTAATTTATGGCATAAAAAGCAGGAAAATGTAAGATCGGAGAGTGTAAAATCAAAGTTTCACTGTAGTTGTTGGTTAATCTTGGTTGTTACTTTGAGTCAGTTTTTTGTCGATAGTAGTTCTGGTGTTTCATTTTGCTCTCTGTTAATGGGCACCACCAGGTATGAGTGTGAAATCTTTACCACAGGGATGGTGTTGGAAGGTGATGGCTATTTTTTAATTAGTTGGAATGATATAGGTTAGATACAGTTGAATAGTCTGTGAATGCTATTTTTACATTAAATTACATTGATAAAATTTAAACGAGAGTTGTTAATTTAATGAAATTAAAATAGGATATCAAGACAAAGTCCCATAAAGCCGAGAGAACATTTTATAAGTCTGTAAATCTGATAAAACTTCTGAATCCAAAAATTATTTCTATATATCTGATGATATAGGGCTTCTTAATAGCAATATTCAAGGGTCCGGGAAATTTGTTTCATTATAAGCAAGTATCGTTATAACTGAGATTCATATTCTCAGTCTAGTGAGGCGGGAAATGGAAAAGAAGAAACATAATTACCCTTCTTTTATTTTATATACTCACTTTTGAGCCAACACGAACACAGTAAAATACACTACAATAATTATGCACCCAACTTCTTTACTTAGGAGTGAAGTAATCAATCAGTATATTCTGCTGTCTATTTGCCCAATACACACTTTTTAAATTACGTTCTATGTTTATTATTCCAGTTGTAATTTCTCTGCTCCCTCCCCCTCCCCCCACTTTAGGCATAAGCACTTTAGTTATTTCTAATACCTCTTTTTTCCCCCATTCATTCGTTTTCCATCTCGCTTCCCCACTTCATGATCATGGTCTTCACTTCAATTGCAATTTCGTCTTCAGTTTGTGCTTCAGTTGTAACTAGGCCATCATCTATTGTTGCATACATTTCATAGTTACAATGATTGAGAATGTCACAGTTGATTTCTCGCAGCATTGCAGATAATGGCAGGTCATCAGTCATCAAACGTATCTTCAGTTTTGGCAGCATTTATTTCTTCAGTTGATGTGATTCCGTCATGGGAACGTTAAAACTTTGAAAACTGACTTCAGATAGTGTATTGTTAATGCATTTTGTAGTTATTATCACTGTTATGAATATGCAAGGGTTACAGTGAGGCAAGGAGTCTACTTGCAGTTCAAAGACTAATAATAAAAGGAGAGGGTAAAGAATTTGCCAGGTTGACGCATATACGTTTGTCATACTAGGCAAGGCTGAGAAACACATTCCTTATGAGGAATAAATCCATACCACAGAAAACATGACGCTAAAGCTGAGTTGATGCTGAAATTGATTTTGTTATAAAAAAAGTTCTACTGTATTTTGCTTCAGTCTTCCCTAAATGTTGTTTGTCTAGTCGTGAGTTTTCTCTCAGACTTTTTTATTTCTTAACAACTGTCTTATCCTGAATAATTATGTATTTGTAAGTTTTAAATACAGTGCATGCTGTTTATTGTGATCACTTCGAGATGCAGCTAATCTGATAATATTAACCGATTGATAACAGTAGCCAAAACAATTAATTGAAAGTTATTTATTCATATACAGAAGATAATACACTACAAACTTTAGCTGTGAATCATTGAACCACTCATAATACAGTGATAGACTGCAAGCAACTATTTTTTCTACCAGTAACAAAGTTCTTAATTTAAGATTTGAGGCTTTCCTGGCGAATCTTATGTAGAAAATCTTCTCGGGTTTGCAGCCAGGTGAGAAGTTTGTTGTGGTCTAACGTTTCCGAGGCTGACGACGCCTCCATCCTCAGGGAATCTGAAGTGTCGAGTTTTGACTCGGCTCGGCTCGTAGTTGCCTGTCATAGACATGCCGCTGATAAGGGTCTTATGCCATGCCCTCTGCAGCTTCAGTAATAAATATGTTTTTTTTTTTTCATTTATAGTTGCTCTTATATATCTTAGCTGTGGTTTTTGTGACATTGGTCGTTGGGTTTGTCAGGTCGGAGGCTAGGGTGGAGGGCGGGGGGGTCAGGGCACCGCTGGCAGCAGGGGGGTTTATGGTTTAGTTCCAAGTCTTTTTATCTTCCATGCTAGGGTTTTCGGAGGGGCTCTGTCCAGCATTTGTGTGATTATGCCGTTCGATGCATTCTCGTAGTATTTTTTAATTCTATGCAGAACGTGTTCTTTAAGTGGTTGAATTTTGGTAGCCTTTTAGGTGTCTTCTGTATTTGTGTGAGGGTGTAGTTTATGCACTGCCCTTATTATGGCTCTTTCTTTTTGGCACATTTGCTTAACATATGTTTGGTGATATAGTAATGTTACTGGAAGGGGGTACAGGAATACTGGCCTGACCAGTGTGTTGTATAAAGTTTCTCCTATTTTTGGGGACACGTTCTTGATTTTTGCAATGCTTTTTATTAGTTTGCTAGGATTTTTCAGTTTCTTCAGGCTTGTTGTGGCTTGCTTTGCGAAGTTTAGTCTATGATTTATTATGCAGCCTAGGTAGGTTACTGTCTGCTTATATTTTATCTTCTGGTCGTATAAGTTTATTTCATTTGCAATTCTTATTTTACACCTTACGCTCTTCCTTCTCTTGATTGCAATAGCTTGTGTTTTTTGGGGATTTAGTTCTATGCGCCATTTGTTTGCCCATTCACAATATTCTTTGAGCGTTTTATTTAGGCGGCTTGCCGCTGTTCTGATGTTTTGAGCTGCTGCCCAAAAGCAAGTGTCGTCAGCAAATTGGGCTAGGCCTACTGCTGGAAGTTTTGGTTGAGGGATGTCTATTACGTATATTGTGTATAGTAGGGGACTGATAACTCCTCCTTGCGGCGTTCCTGCTTGCATCGTGAAGGGATGTGAGATATCATTGCCTATTTTAACTTGACCTGATCTGTTTGTGAGGTAGTCAGAAATCCATCTCACTAGCATAGGTTTTATGTTTAGTTGGGTCAATTTGTATCTTAGTCCGTCATGCCAGACTGTGTCGAAAGCTTTTTTAACGTCTAGGGCTACCAGTGTTGCTGTCTGGTGTAAGATTTTGACTGAGTATTCTAGGTCTGTTATTACCCTTACTGACTGATCTGCGACATTGAAACCTGGCCTGAAGCCGGCTTGAGTTAGTGGAATTTTGTTTTTGATTTTCTCGTAAACTCTGTTTGTTATTATTCGTTCCATGATTTTACACACTGTTTGTGTGAGAGATATAGGCCTATAATTTTGTGGATCAGATTTGTCCTTGTTTGGTTTGGGGAAAACTAGCACATGTGCTTCTTTCCAGCGGGGGGGGGGGGAGGAAGCCAAATTTTAGGCTGCTTGTATATAGTTTCCTTAAAGCTTCTATACCCGTGGGAGGCAAGTGTTTGTATATTATATTTGGAATTTTATCTGGTCCTGCTGCTGTGTTTTTTGTGCGTTTTATAGCCGACTCAACCTCATCCTTTGTGATGTCTTGTTCGCTTTCGTCTGTGGGATGGGCGGGAGCCTCTAGTGGATTGTAAATCTCCCCATTGCTAGTAACATGTTCAGTGATAAAATCGTAATGAGCCTGGTCCATAAATTTGTTATGCGGGGTTTTAAAGGTCATTTCTAGTGTTTGTCTGAAGATTTCAAGCTTGTCTTGAGTGTCAAAAATTATTTTTTGGTCCTGTTTGAGTGGATGTGACACAGGGGAATCTGTTGACCTGATGGACCTGATAACCCTCCAGAAATTTTTGGGGTCTTCACTCCGATTACTGTTTAATGTGTTGGCGAGATGTATTATTTTGTTTTCCTCATAGAGTGTTATTGCTTGTTTGACCTCGTCTTGAAGTTTTCTATATAGGCGCCTGTCTTCTTCTTTTCGTGTTTTTTGGTACAGCCTGTAAGCTCCGCGCTTTGTTCTAATGATTTTCCTGACGTATTCTGGCAATGTCCTACCATAGAAAGGAGTAGTTCACGTAGTGGTTGTTGGGACAGCGTCTTCCCTGGCGTTACATATAGCTGCTCTGATGGCGTCATCGTTTTTAATTATATCTTCATGACTGGTCGGTTCTATTATATTTGGAGGATGTTCTTGAAAATAGGCTTTAAATTTATCCCAGTCTGCCTTTTTATAGTCATAAGTAGTGCGTGGGGCCTCGGTACTGTACGTCCATGGTTGTGTTGCAATTTTACTTCTATCGTGCAATGGTCAGAGTTTATTGGAGAGTGAATGTACAAATCTAATATTCTGTTTCTTATGAATGCACTAGCCAGGATTTTGTCTGGGGAGTTGAATTGGCCTTCCGGGTGAGTGGGCATTCTTGTTGGTCCTGGTGGGACTATGTTTATTAGTCTACTGGTACAGAGCCAGTTATTTAGTTCGATCCCAGGTCGGTTTGTTCTATCATCTCCTAGGGCCGGGTGATGGGCGTTTAGGTCACTGATTATTATAATATTGCCACATGTTTGCAAATAGTTTAATAGGTCCAGTGGGGGTGGAGTGTCAGGTTTGACATATATTGTTGCAATAGTTATTGCATTAGGCTTCAAGTGAACTTTTACTGCCAGCACTTCATACTGTTCAAATTGTCGTGGAATGGGAACTTTTGTTGTTGGGATAGTTGACCTCCACATAATAGCCACTCCTCCACCACGTGAGGCTCGGTCTTTTCGGATAATAGTGTACCCTTGTAGTGTTAGTTTAGTGTTTTTATTTAGCTTGGTTTCGTTTATGGTGATTATGTCAGGGTTAAGGGTGTTTACTGCTTCTATTAGCTCAGTTTTGCTGGTCCTTATGCCATTTATATTGCTGTGGATTAATGTAAGGTTATTGTTTTTCTTGATCTGTCCCGCCATCCCGACTTGCAAATATGCTCTGGGTAGTGTTTTTGAGCTCATTTAGAGCATGTAGATTTTCCCTCATTTCGTTTATAAAGATGTCTAGGTGGTTTTTTGCTGGGACCAGTTTTACTTTTCGCTTTAGTGCTCTTTTTGATGTACTGTTTGCCACTGTTGACAGTAGGGGCCTATCTTTTGCTGTTGTCATGTTGTATTGTACTGTGAGAAAGTACTTTAATAGTTCGTCTTTAAGTTCGCTGATTTTTTTGTCAATGTACTGTTCCACTTTAACTATCACTTCACTGATGCGTTTATCCACTTCAGCCTGTAGTGCTTTGATACTTTCTTCTGGGGTTTTTTGTTCTTGGATCTCTGGCGTATCTATATCTGCTACGGGGGTGGCTGCTTGTAGAGGGGGAAAGTGCCAGGCACTTGGCTTCTCAATATGTGAACTAGTTTGAGGTGCTAGCGGCATGTATTTGCGGTCTGGTGCTGGAATATTGCGTGGATATTTGGGGCATTTAACTTGGCCCGTATAGTGATCGGGGGATTGGCAGGTGGCACAGAATTTAATGTCATCTCTAGTGGAGTGCTTACAAACAAGTGGGTGCTTACCGCATTTTGGGCATACACTGTCGTTTTTACATTCTGTGTTTATATGGCCGTACTGGCAACAGTTTCTACATGGTATATGTCTGAAGTTATCGAGGGGGGGGGGTCTACTTTGAAGCGGCGGCCTGACATAATAATGCCGTTTGAGAGTACCTCTTCTGCTGTTTCGCGGTCTTCGAAAAAGAGCCTGACCATATACGTTTTTTCGTTTGTTTTTAACCTGTGTTGGGCGGAGTCGACCAATCAGGGAGCAGCTGTTCTGTTTTCGGTCCTTTTCTGGGCCAAAATGTTCCTTTTACCTTTCAGGTCCTGAATGCATTTGTTCCAGGCCTGGTTGATAGTGAAACCTTCATCCCTGTTAAAGTTTGTGTCTTCCAGTCTAATTTCAATTGCCTCTCTGATGATCTGGTCCCAATAGCATGTTGTCTTGGCGAGTACTGTTGTGTTTTTAAATTCTATTCTGTGGCCCGGTCCAGAATTAATGGCGTGGTCTGCAACTGCTGATTTGTCCGGGTAGAAGAGTCTAATGCATCTCTCGTGTTCTTTGCAGCGCTGTTCAATTGTGCGTGAAGTCTGTCCGATGTAGGCTTTACCGCATTCACACGGGATGCAATAAACACCCAGAGTTCTAAGTCCCATGTTGTCTTTCACTGGTCGTAGGAGGTTCTTAATTTTGGGGGGTGGCATGGACACTGTACGGATCTGGTGTTTCATTAGAATCCTTTCTAGCTTCCTGGACAGGTTTCCAAAGTATGGCAGGTAGGCAGTTCTAGTCTTTTCTCTTTGGTCGGCGGTTTCCTGAGAACCGGTCCTTTTCAGGGCCAGTCGGATTTCAGCGTCCCGGTACCCATTCTGTTTGAAGGTCTTCTTAAGATGATTTATTTCCCCGGTTAGGCTGTCTGTGTCTGAGATGGCGAGAGCTCTGTTGGTAAGTGTATGAAGGACACTCCTGCGTTGGGCTGTGTGGTGGTGACTGTTGCCGTTAAGGTAGAGATCGGTGTGTGTAGGTTTCCTGTAGACTCTATGTCCTAGAGTTCCATCCGGTTTCCTCTGGATTAAAATGTCCAGAAACGGAAGACAGCCATCTTTTTCCATTTCCATGGTGAAGGTGATGTTAGGATGTATGCTATTGAGGTGATTCAGGAAGTCCGGTAGTGTTTCATGTCCATGGGGCCAAATGATGAGCATATCATCAACGTATCTGTAGAAGTGAGCTGGTTGTAAAGGTGCTGTGTCCAGAGCCTTGTGTTCAAAGTGTTCCATGTACAGGTTTGCGATAGCCGGTGATAGCGGACAGACTTCACGCACAATTGAACAGCGCTGCAAAGAACACGAGAGATGCATTAGACTCTTCTACCCGGACAAATCAGCAGTTGCAGACCACACCATTAATTCTGGACCGGGCCACAGAATAGAATTTAAAAACACAACAGTACTCACCAAGACAACATGCTATTGGGACCAGATAATCAGAGAGGCAATTGAAATTAGACTGGAAGACACAAACTTTAACAGGGATGAAGGTTTCACTATCAACCAGGCCTGGAACAAATGCATTCAGGACCTGAAAGGTAAAAGGAACATTTTGGCCCGGAAAAGGACCGAAAACAGAACAGCTGCTCCCTGATTGGTCCACTCCGCCCAACACGGGTTGGTATATATATCCCTTACATGTCAAAACTCGACACTTCAGATTCCCTGAGGATGAAGGCAGCGTCAGCCTCGGAAACGTTGGACCACAACAAACTTCTCACCTGGCTGCAAACCCGAGAAGATTTTCTACACAAGTTCTTAATTGTTTTTACTTTCTTTAGGAGTCCATTAACCAATACTCCATACTCAGTTACGAGTTACGAGTGTTTTTGGAAGTCTATACTCATTTGTGGTGAACTCTGCATAGCAAAAATATCATGCCTGTCTGTTCAAGTCTTTTCATTTTACATTAACCATCACTGTATGTAAACACTGTTATCTTCATAAATCAAAAGCTGCAGCTTAACCATGGGGTGAAACATGTTTTATGTTTAAAAGAAAAAGTTAGGTAATATCACCCCCTGGAACTGGTCATTCTGTGAACTGGGAACAATACTGCTACTTCCAATACAACACAGTACAGTTTAGTTAGAAACAGATCCCACAAAACTGAAATGAATGATGCACAGTCCTTGGGAATGAAGCCAAAAAAGGGAAAATGTGATAACATAAACCGAATCTTTGATCACAATAAACAACATTTTTTCAATGTATCAGTATTAATTCGTACGGGACTTCATAAAAGTGATAACGTTACCTGACTGATAACATAATGCGCGATTGCATTAAGTGGCCTTCACTGTACCATGAATATGATTAGTTTCACTAATAATAGGCATCATTTTTACGAAACCCTTTTTTCTTTTATGTGATCCTAGCCTTGTGTCAGGACAGGGATGGGATATTGGAAGCAAAATATCAATATTGATATTGATATGAATATCGGTTACTAATATCGATAACAGTATAATATTGGTAATAAAATATCAATATTTGATTGTATCGAAAGTTTTACTAACATAATGTTGTTTAATGCAAATTGGTACCCTGTAGTGATTTAGAGAATGGTTTAACAACAATGCTTCTTGTTGTTGTTGTTACTTCTGATGAGCAAGTGTAACTGAGATGTCCTTGTGGCAGCAAAACTCAAATTGACGAATAGAAATGCTGAAAATAAGTGTAATTGAACATTGATAGTTCAATATGTTAAACTAATGTTTTAATTTTATATTACCTAAAACGATTTTGCCCATATAAAAAAATTTATAATAAGTTAGTGTATTTTTGTTTAAGTCCCTCTCTCACCCTCAGTATTATCGAAAGTTGATATTATCGAAGAGCAATATCAGCATCACAATATTATCGAAACTGAAACATAGATGTCAAAATATGAGATATCGTAAACAAAATATCGATTATTGATATCCTATGTCAGAGGTCTTAAAAATTCTCTGCAAAAAAATGCTTTTCTGTTTTGTTGCTCACTAGGTTTTTTGAAACTATGCTTCAGACTTAAAGTTCACAGTTGATTGCTAATGTTAATTGGTTTAAAAGGAAAGTGCAGATGTGCTTCTCTTTTGTTAAAAAGCAATTTCTTGGATTTACTATGTTGACAATTCTGTTTGTATTTAAATAATTCTTGTAATTGAATACAATACTATCTTGAATGCCTCATAGAGTTGATCTGCTGGTTTAAAATGGTTCGGTTCTTTAGATTTAAAACAAAAATGTGGTTTCAAACCATTTAATAGCTGGTTCAAATGGTTCAATTGGTTGGATTGATGATATCAATGAATGCATAGAATATGAATTTTATTTACCTAGATATATAAAATTTATTTATAAATTTATATTTATTTTATTTATACAGTATTGAGATTCTAACATTGAAAGAGGCATTTGATAAGGTGGTTAAGTAGTCATGAAGCAGTGCGAAACGATAGTTTTTCTTGCAGTATTTGCATGTTGCTTTTCTTTTTCAATGGACATCTCATATGTCAGATAGCTCCCACATTGTCACGAGGTCTCATTCTTTCAATGAACTATAAAACTGTTCTGTTAGATAATGCAACGTGGGTTGTTGTATGTAATCAATGAGCTCCTGGATGACGTTTCAGTTTCTCAAATGTTCTATTACAAGTGATTCTCAGTTCATTTATTCCTACCTACTGAAATCATCTCCATAGTTATGAACTTGGTAGTACTCAATAGTAATCCTGTTTGCATAAATTATGCAACCAAACAACCATGTTTCAAATGTTTTAAACATTTCCAAATGCAATAAAGCTGTCTAAAATGGTTCTTTTACAACAATGAGTACTTATGTTCTTCCAGTTGCAACTTATATTTACCTTCATATCTATATTCCTGTGCAAAGACAGAGAGAGGACATGTGTAGGAAGTGCTCTGGATTATTTAAGGAAAAGTGGCATAAGAGACAATGGGTGTAGACGTAGCCGTATACAGAGCAAGAATTGGCTCCTTTGGGAAAGAAAAGGTGATGGAAAAGAAGGATCGAGCAACTAAAGTAAACATATTTAACACACTGATTTACTCAATTCCGGGGTGCGCGGGCAAAGAGAGTTTAAGTCCACTTTCTTGTTACTGAGATTTAGAGTGACTTAACACAATATTCCAGCCCAACATATCTTTAGAGATGGATAAACCAATGAGGCACACATCCATAACTACAGTACAATTTAGATTATGACTTACTGGACTTAACACAAATGTAGAGAACATTTTTATCTATAACTCTATGGACATATCTCAATTTTTTAGGATGGTGGACTTAACTTTCTTTGCCCGCGCACCCCGGAATTGTAATCATGCTACTTCTAGTGGTTGGAGGAATTGAGATGAATCCAGGACTGGCAAACGCACATGGTAATTTTGGAGAGGTAATCAGAAAACTTGATGACCTAGAAGAACGTCTCGACAATAAAATCAGTATGGCAACAAAAGAAGTAAAGCTGGAGATCAGAGAAGAGATTAAATTTATGAAGAGGGAGGTGAAAAAACTGAGAGCTAGAATAGATCGTATGGAGAAGAGAAATAGAGCAATCAACCTAGTATTCACGGGGATAGATGGAAGAAGAGATGTTTGGCCTAGGATGGAGATTACTGAAAATTTGGAGGGCAAGTTAAAATTGGGAGCACTCCATGGATGGGAAATAGTTAAAGCCTCCAGAGCGGGAAAGAAAATGGGAGAAGATTAATAATCACTCGTTTTGCTATGAAGCAAGTTATACACGTGATTCTGGAAAGAGTGAAACTTTTAAAAGGATCAGGCATTTTTATAAACAAAGATCTCGCAACTCAAGAATGGGTCACTAGGAGAAAATTGATTCATAAAAAGAATGAATTACAGCAAGCAGGTAGGGAAGCTGTTATACACAATTTGGGTTTTCATGTAGATGGAAAAAAGTTCAGTGAAGACAATAGCGAGCTAACCAGCAGCAAAGGTAGAGAGGATACGCATCAGTGAATTTCTGTGTCTCAAGGCAACGCTGAGAGTCCACGAACCCACATCAGGACAGCTAACAAGCGCGTGGAGGAGAAAGTTGGGAATGACATCTTGCGAGTAATGTCACCTCCGAGAAGAAAAAAAGTGACGCTTCATCACAGCTGATGACAGGGAATGACAATGCAGATGTCAAGGGAGCGAGGACAATTACTATAAACAGTGGATTAAACAAAGTGGCCAGTCTGTGGTTAAAAGAAACGAATGAAGAAGAAAAAAGAAGAGCGGAGGGAGACAACACAAACGATACAGGAGGGATTGAATTGCGAAACAGAGAAAGATCTACTGATAAACAGACAAGAACGACTCAAGTCAGCAATTCACAGATCCTGGACAGCCCGTGGAGAGATGACCCATGGACAGCAGGAGATGGAAGAATTGTAACTAGATTCCGGAGGCGCTTGCAGTCTTTCAGTGCAGATGTAAATCGATCTAAGCAGTAATTCAGCATAAACAAATATGCATCTGGCTTTATTAAAGGGTACCTAGTGACTAGTATGCAATAGATAGTCAATTTAAGTAGTGAGAACAAACCAGTGATGAAATTAAATGCGTTCGAGTTAAATGATATTCGAACAAATAATTGGAAGGAAGGTTTGCGTATAAGTCCAGTTTGTTATTAATGAATCCCTCACAAGCCCAGTTTTTATTAATTATTTTGTGCTACTTTTTATGATGCAGCAATATCATTAGAACAGTGGCCTAATGGTGGTACGGTGCAAACTTTCAAGGGAGTTTCAAACAGAGCCTAAAGGGATAACAGAGAAGAAACATATTTTGATGAGTCTGTTTGAAAATTGTCTTTTTTTGTTTTTGATCTCTTACTTCCTAGTGTTTTTTTTTCTCTCTCTCTCTTTTGTAGAGAGGGAAGTCAGTCTGTATGCATTTAGCAGCACAGACTATGTGTCTACACATTCCTCCAATTAAGAAGTGTTATTGTGTTTTTTAAGATGTCTACTGGTAAAATGACAAGTGTCGAATCCAGTAGACTCTTTGGTAATTTTCTTGGTACAATAAATATCATATCAAAATATCAAATTCCTATGCCAGGTAAGCAAGCTCTGCTAGCTTCCTGGCAAATGATCTATAAAGGCCTATAATAGTAACACTAGAAGCTTTTGTTCAGAAAATGTTTAGTATTCCTCATAAATGTTCTTAACATTTTTCCCTATCGTATTGATCATTATGATGTAGCCAAGTTAGCTTGATGTCATGTATCTACACAGTTGCCATATCACTGCAAAATCCGGAACTTCTGCTGGCAGGACTTTATAGTTATTGTAAGCTAACAGACTCCAAGGAGTTATGGCTCTTAGTTATCCGAAATCAGCACAGTTCTGGTAAAATAAATTTTACTTGTAAGAACAAGAAGAGCGACTTTTGTTCCAATAATAAATTTAATAATGGTAACCTTAATAGATCTGTATTTCATAATAGTTTTTCCTTTAATGTGTTGATTCCATTTATTTTACAGTATGATCCCAAATTTGGCGATGCATTTTGGAATAGCAGTCGTTATTCAATGATGCAGTACTTGTACATGATGATGACAAGCTGGGCAATTGTCTGTGATGTTTGGTATCTTCCCCCCATGTATCAGCAGGAGGGGGAATCAGCCATTGACTTTGAAAACCGAGTGAAAAGCGTGATAGCTCGACAGGGTGGTCTGGTGGATCTCATGTGGTAAGTAGTACATTATTTTATAAATAAATCCAGAATGTACCATGTATAATGTATGGTATTATTCCAACTACAACAAAATGTGGAAATTAAAGTGATGAGTAGAGACACTGGCAAAGCATGAAATTTCATACTCTAAAATATGGCTGCTAGAGGTCTGGAAAGTAGGATATTTATGTATCATGAAGTTAATATTTTATAATATTTTAGTAACATTTTCATATTTCATTAATATCTTCATATTGCTTCATAATTTGTAAAATTTATAGATTTTCCCTGCGTTAACACTTCTAACAGCAATACATGTTCTATGGATGCAGTTTTTCAGGAATCACGTCTTGAAATCTCCAAGCCACACATTCCACTCGTTTCAACAGCTAAGCAATCAGACAAAAATTTCTTTATGTAAAATTTATAAATTTTCCCTCCATTAATGCTGCCAATAGCAATGAACAGGATTTTCCATGTATTCTGTGGATTGCAGCTAAGCAATCTGGCAATACTTTAATTGTAAAAGTCCCCTATCTGTGCTGCCTCGGAGGGACAGACCAGACAAGCCTAATATGGGATTTGTAATGTGCTTGTAATAGCATTGAATGGGGTTACCATTCAACTTCACCGTTAGTTTCACAGATAATTCTCATCTGTATCATCACTTGAGGTCAGCTGCCGAGTTTGTTGGAAGATTGGTAGATGTCTCTGTTGATTATATCAACTTAACAATGAGGTCATTGCCCTTGGGAATCTCAGAGTTTACAAAGTTAATTCTATTTTTTCCCAAACAATTCTTTTGGTTTTTGCGCAGCTTTTAATAATTTTTTAGTACATGCTCTCTAAAACAGCTGCTTGTCGGACTGGTAACATGCTGAAAAATTGCATTTTAGCAACCAAGGCCGCTAAAATTGCATAAACTGCATTCATAATGCAGTTTTATCAGCCTAGTACTTTAAAAGTCGTCATGGGAATCTGTAAACAAAATCCAGATGGCATTGGCCGGACACACCAACTTTAACATAAATTTCAGCATATAATTGTTCATAAAACAACAGATTTAAGCCAACATGTTTCTTTATGATAATCAGAAACTTTACCAGGGTTTTTCACAAAACATGGTATTCTACTTCATCATATAACAATAAATATAAGCCAGCAACTTTTCACATTTTCGTACACAAGAGAATCATTGTTTACCATAGATTGCTTGCAATATATTCCTTCTCATAGCCTACCACTGCCATGGCACCAGCTTCAATTCAAAGTTTCTGGCTTGAATTGAAATTTCCTCGGGATTATCATTCATATTTCCACAAGCTTTTCATAAATACTGGTTCATATGTATTACTGTTTACAAAATGCGACTGATATATTATGCATCTACACCGCATTTCGTATTGGTATGTACGGTTCATTGTTGTTCAACCATTCAGATGGCCTTGAAAATATGACTTTAACAAATGGCTGACATTATAATTAATTATACAGTATTTTTGTTTAATGTCATAATGTAGAGAGCTTTTACTAAAAAATGTTGTATGCACCACGTACACAAAAACTTTATCGGACTCATCCAGTATTTCAGCCTCGGCTTGCGCCTCGGCCGCTATACTAGATTCGTCCGCTAAAGCGTTATTTTGTTTACTTGATGCATAAATAACTATTATGTCACATTTAAATTCATGATCTGTGGCCCCAAAATTAGCAACTTCAGATTTCTCGTTCTTTCTATATTTGATGCTCTTAATTGTTCCTTGTGTCTTAGACTCATTTCTCCCCTCAGTATTAAGTTTTTTGCAGACTTTGTATTTCAATTCATAAATTCCCTCAACATAAACTCAGGAATTAATTGAGTCTTCCAACAGACTCGGCTAACGATGCAGATGAAATTGTCTCTATTTAAGTGAAAACTTACAATATTGAAGTTGAGTGTTAACCCTATTTAGTATTAACATTTCATTACTTCACTGTAGTTCACAGTATCTGATCATTACTCTAATTTGTTCATTTGTATTCTAGAGTATAGTTGATTTCCTATTCAAAAATTGGTTTGATCAGAGATTACAATATAACAGGGACATTATTTTCATGTTGCAGGGATGGTCAGTTAAAACGGATGAAAGAAAAACCTGAGTGGAAGGAGAAACAGCAAGAAGAATTCAGCAAGCGTCTCAAGCTAGAATGATTCAGAGCACAAACTGAAAGGAGCAAGGAAGTTTTCTAGTCCCAGAACAATAAAATTTCTTGGTAATAGAAAATAATGAACTCCTTTCCAAAACAAACGGGAAGCATGCACTTACCTATTGACCATCGAGTCTGTGGAAGAAATATGAGGTGTTGCACTTCTTCCAATTCTTTGTGCCAAACACTTCTAGAAGTTCATCGGTCAGTCTTCTTTACCTGCACATTGATTAGGTTTTGGATACTGGTAGGTGTGTGCTTACCAGTAATGATGTTAATGTTTATACAGTGCAAGAAATATGCATAAGGTAGACAGCTCTTTCCGATAGAGATGCCTAAATTGGATTTAGGCTGTGAAATGTGATAGATAAGAAAATGAAGGAAAATATATACACTTAATTTCATTTACGCATACAATCTCAGACTTGTTTCCCTGTGATAAAAAAGAAAAACGGTAGACAGTTTTCTATGTTTTTGGGAGCAATAACACATTCATGCTCTATTGCTGAAGAAAGGGAAACTTGGGGAGGGGACACTTACCAACTGAGTCTTGCCCTATTTATAAGGCAAACTAAATAGCTTTCAGTGTATTTGAGAATGCAAACTCATTGTGCTCATTTCTCTACACAGGAATGTGGGTATAGTATCAAATGAGTCTTCTTATTTTGATTCAAACTGTTTATATAGTTTCAGCGGATTCAAGGTTGGAAACCTTACCAGGGAAAGGGGATTTGAATTTTGTCCTTCTTATTAGGCAAATCAAAACTTGTGATAATTCAGCAATGAAAAAAGCAGTTTAAAACATGAGCTGCAGTAACAGATGAATCTTGCCTTCATGAGAAACTTACCTGCATCTCAAATGATGATGGTTAGATTTTGCATGTAACATATAATTTGTCTACTTATGGGTTAGTAGTAGAAGTTTTGGAATCTATTGCTCCTTCATCTCATCTAATCTTCACTGATGGTTGCTTTAATGTCTTTCATAGTGTGGTATTGGATTACTTTCTAATCCAAATCTCATTTGTTGTATTCCAAAATTCATTTTTAAATGAATTCTTTTTATCAGGTGTTTAAGTCTTGCAGCTTCTCTGCCTGATTTAGGAACATGATTTCCTGTTCTATCACTTGCCCTTCCTTTCAAAACTAATATTGCTATTATTTTTTACTAATCCATCTGTTATAGTTTAACATTTATTATTATTTATTTATTTAGCAATCGTGTAGACCAGCTTACGGTTGACAAAGAAGGGTGGGGGATAGAACACCTTAGTTACTAAAATGATTAGAGAAGACATAAAAATGAATAGATTAGGAAAATGAGGGTCGTTATAAAAAGTAGACCCATTGTAGAAAAACAAAATAACCAATGAAGATTTTTCAACAGGACTTTTCATTTTACATCTGCAAACTTTCGGCTATATTTCCACATGGCCCCATTAAGGATATTATCTACCATACTGTGTGATAAGATTTTGTTTTTTGTCATCATTCACATCTGCTGCCAATCCATTTAATTATATAGTATGATCTGATCCTCTGTGATGAATTTGTTAAGATGCAACAAATTATTCCTCCCAACATTGAAATATTGACACCTTCACCCCAGTGATTACTTCTTCAGTTGATGATTGTTGTCACATGGTCATACATATATATACACTTCACGCTGCTTATTTTGATCACTTCGGGGTGCAGCTAATCTGATAATATTAACCGATTGATAACAGAAGCCGAAAGAATTAATAGGAGGATATTTATTTAATACACTAAAAAAAAAAAACAGAATTATAAGCTATTTATTCATACATACAAGATAATACGTAACTGTGAATCATTCAACCACATGGTCTACAAACAACTATTTTCACATTCAATAAAAAGTTTTTTATTGTTTCTGTTTACCCTTTGAAGTCCATTAATTAATATTTCACACTCATTGTGTTTTTTTTAAGTTTACTGACCTGTGGTGAACACCACTTAGCAATACATCTAATGCCTGTCTGTTCAAATCTTTTCATTTTACACTAACCATCACTGCATGTCATCACGGTGACCTTCACAAATGAAAAGCAAAAGCTAAACTGAGGGGTGAAAAATGCTTCACTGTGAGAAATCAAAAGCAACAGCTAAACTGAGGGGTGAAAAATGCTTTACTGCTTAAAAGAGAAAGTTAGGTCATCCTATGAGCTGGAAACACTACCCTTACTTCTAATACAAGACAATTCAGTTGAATTAGAAACGAAATCCTTAAAAACAACATTTTGAATGACGTACAGTACTTGGAAATAAAGCCACAAAACAGAAAATGTGATAGCATAAACTGCATCTTTGACTACAATAAACAACATTTTTTTCAATGTATGAGTATTAATCCACACAGGACTACATAAAAGTGATAACATTACCCAACTGATATCATTATCCCCGATTACATTAAGCGGTGTTCACTGTATATATATTGCATTAAGAAATTAGTAGATCTCATTTCATAAGTCATGGGATTCTGCACAGAATGAAAAACACATATCTGAGACTGGTTTATCTTGGGTACTACTTTCTGGAAACCTGTATATATGCACATTAAATCAAACGTATGTTAATGAATTATGGCTCCCAGCACATGGCATTCTATTTAGGCCAGCCTGTCTTCCCCAGAGGGATTACAAAGCATCCAACAGTCGAGATTAGCTGAGGTTAGGAGTGTGTATTGTGATGAGTTAAGCAAAATGAAACAGATTACATTGAAATCACATTGTTGTTTTCTCAGTATTTTTTTTTCTGTCAGATGCTGAATAATGATACTTCTATCTTGCCTTTGTCTGAGGTAAATAAACTTATTCTTTTCAGTAAAATGAGGGTGGATCAGAAAGTAACAAACACACAGTAGTTTTTTTTTTGTGTGTTGGTGTTGTGGCTGAGATGTTGATATTTCACCAAGATGTATTTTGAAGCAAGTGCTACGGACATAATTTTTGTTTCAGATTCAGTTCTGACAAGAGAAGTACGAACTCCTTAACAAAGATGATGTGCATGTTACTGTTGTCATCTTGTGAAGAGCAGCGAGATGTAGTGCAATTTTTGTGGGCTAAAGAACATAATCCAAGTAAAATTCACAGGGAGATGTGTGACATGTATGGGCAAGACTGTATGGACAATAGCAACATTTCCAGGTGGTGTGCATTCTTCAGTGACTGCTGCAACACCGAGGAGTGTTACTGTCATTGAGAAGACAATTCTGAATGATGACAGATGCATCTGCAAACCTTATCTGAACAGTTTAACCCTCTGCCACATGTGATTTAAATTCCCCTACATGACCGTAACAACCACTGCCTAAATGCACTGCTTCAAGAATAGTAAGATATTAATAATGCAAAGAAAGCTAAGCATATAATTCCTTATGCACTTTTGTTCTGAGATATTCATAAATTTTTATTTGTACTCATTTTAATTTTTAATTCCGCATTTTGGTGTTCCTAAAGCAGTCTGTTTGTAAGACGTTAAAACTCCTTATTGCTGTAAGTTGAATCTGAAGGTTATCTGTCAATTTACATGTGCTTTAAGGGCTGGCCAGTTATTTAGAAACTGTGTACAATACACATGACCGCCGGTGTGGTCTTGTGGTTAGCATAGCTGACTACTGATCCGTCGGCCTGGGTTCGATCCCCGGTACCTCCTCGGATTTTTCTGAGGTAGGGAGGTCTGGCAGGGGTGCACTCAGCCTTGTGATTCAAATTGAGGAGCTACTTGATAGAGAAGTAGCGGCTCCGGTCATGAAAACCACCATTAACGGCCGTGGGTGTCGGCATGCTGACCACATGCCCCCCAATCCTGCCGTCTGCCTGTGGTAGATGACGCAGCGGTCAGGTGGTAGTCCAAATCCCTCCAGGGATGTAGCACCACGGAGTTTAGTTTTTTACAATACACATATTCACTCAAACAAAAATAACTTCTAACTGTGAAGGGATTTCGTACTTCCAGCTGCATGGAAAAAGACTGTGATTATTATTATTTGTCCAATAAGGAAAACAGGCTTGAATGTTTGTTGCAATAGCAGAACACAGTCTGTTTGTCTATGACTCATTCTGAAGTCTGGTGATAGCCTCATATGAGGGGTCCATTAGCAAACCTGACAATCCCCATTTTCATAAAAGATAGAGATGATATTGAATAATGAAAGTTGAATGCATTTCCTGGTACACCATTTAGTGTATGTTTTGCAATTTTAAGTTCTTCCCTTATGTGGGAATTTGGATTTGTCACACATTCACTAAATATGATGCAGGAAATGCATTAAACTTTCATTAGAAGATAGCATATGTATATTTTTTTCAAAATGGAGATTGCGGGTTTACTAATAGAACCTTCATATGTCTCTCAACGCTTTGAGTAAGAACAAGCGTTGAATGTGCATTTTGGAGCGCTTAACATGGCAGTGTGGGTTTAAATCTTGTGCACTAGGGATGGCAAAGGATTAACATTTCATATGGTGCAGTGTCCAATATCTTGTGTGTGACATACTGAAATTTCATAAAGTCAGTGCCTCCTGGGTTCTGCGATCCTGACAGACGACTACAAGGTCCAGCTCTTTGTTACCAGCTAATTGCCAAGGTTCTCGTGGTCGTCATTTAAGAGTGCATATCACCTGATCCATACAGTTGCTATAGTCCATAGAGTCTTGCCCATTCACATCACACATGGTCATGTGAAATTAATGTGGGTTGTGTCCTTTAGCCCACAAAAATCACGCTACTGTTCGCTGTTCATCACAAGTGGACAACAGTAACATGCATGCCATCTTTGCAATGTTGTTCATGCATCTGAAACAAAAATTGTGTCTGCAGCACATACTTCAAACATATCTCGGTGAAATTTCAATGTCCCAGCCACAGTACCAACACAGAAATTATTGTGCTTTATTTTCCGATCCAGCCTACTATTAAATGTAATTAAGCTGTATGAGACTGTGCTTATTGCTATTTTTATTTTTACTTGTGAACTGACTGAACAGAAACTGAAAACCAGAACAAACAGGAATGGGAATTCATATGTGGAAGTAATGCATTGTTTTCTGCCTACTTATACCTATTTAGGAGTTGAGTAATCTGGTCTCAAGTAATATAAAAAATTGAGTGATTCAAATGAAAAAGTTCTTGGATGAAAACAGAATCCGAATACTGTGAGGTATGAGAACTCATGCCGCTAGCCGAGAAGTGAGAACTACTAAAAACTGACTTGATTAAAAAATCGAGTGATCATTCAAATGAAAAAGTTCTCAGAAGAAAGCAGAATCCGAATACCCACGATGCAAGTTATGAGAATTCGTGTCGCTAGCCAAAAATTAAGAACTACTTAAAAATGATAAAATCTAATGTTATTGGTTCCTGCAATGGATGTATTAGTTTTACACAGCGTTGTGCTACTGTACTATCTTTCACGGAGTAAACATTCATAAGATTAGTATGCTGTCTTATCTGCCCTGGAGCTTGTATTAAGAGTCAGAAGTTTGGCAGCTCTGTGGACATGGTAGCTCTGTATTCATGCATATGCCTTTCTTGCCTGCAAAACTTATACCGTGTTAAGGAAGATAACCAAAGTCATACGATTGCACCAGCTGTTCTCGAGAAGTCGTCCAAAGTTCATTCTTCTCCTTGCATTAAATCATTTGAATGATATTTTAATACTTCTTAATACCTGATGAACTTTCAAGAAACGAATAATTCAGATTTTTTCACTCAGGAACTCCCATCACTAAGGAGAAGGTATAAATTTCACAACATGTTTCTTGAATTGCATGTGGATGACTCCAGAGTTGTCAAGCTTTTTTCTCTCTTCTCCTGTATCCTTGTAACTGAGATTACAATAGGAGACTTCAGACAGATGACAACTATGCATTACATCTGCATGAAAACTGTGTGTTCTGATTTGGTTGATTCAAGAGGTGAAGAAAACTGCGATTTTTAATACAATTTAGATACAAATTAAGCATTAGAAAATTGATTTGCTTTGTATTTCAGTTACTAGGAAAGCTACAGTTACTAGCTATTTTCTGATTTTATAAGCAGAAAAATACACACCTTTTCATAACTGGTGAAAAGTTACAAAGTAACAAGTTTTTAAATTATCCATTTAGTCAAAAGCATTAAACTTGAATCTGTGTATTAAGCAGTAAGCCTAGTATTATACTATGTTACAGTTATAATAAAATGTATATTACGAGACTGAAGGATGTATGCTGCAAGATATGTCCTAAAATAGCATAAATAAAAGTAACAGTAATGTAACAATCAAGATTGCTTTCTACTTGAATGTGTAATAATCCGATGTTTAATATAGTAGGAAAATTAAAATTAAGTATGAAGACTGTTCATGTTCCACTTGGTGGCAGATCTGCCCTATCTAACATCTTTTCCTTTAAAGTAGAAAATGAATTACAGGTAACAATGTGAATGTGAAAAACGTGTTCAGCGTATTTATACCGGGTGTTCTGCTTATAAGTATAATAAAATAAATAGCTATAACTTCTGAACTAATACAAATCTATAGATGAAACTAATTGCTACAAAGAGTGAAAACTGGGAATTTCTGTTACCTTGCGTTCCATAAACCTCAAACATTATTTCCACCAATGGCACTGGAAATGTCCAACTGGTATTCAACATAGTAGAAGCATCTATGGTGTGACGTCGTCAGCAGTATACATTTTTTCTTGTAAGTCTGCCCCAACTCACATACTGGTATCCTGAAGACCTGCTCCTTAACACACCCTCACTGGAAATAATCAGGTGGTATAAGGTTTGGTGATCTGGCAGGCCATGTGATATAAGGTGATCTCTTCCAATCCATCTTGCAGGGAATTGTTTGTCTAAGAATGTGTGAACAATGTTAGCAAAGTGTGGTGGAGTCCCATCTTGCAGGGAAAATTGTTCCATCAGGGAGTTGAGGCTCAGCATATGGCTATGACATATCCAGATATGTGATTGTAGTGACCATCTTCTCAGGGAAAAAAAGAACTGATGATTTTGTCTCACACCGAACAATCCATTTATGAATGCGGATTTTCCACCCCCAAGATGTGACAAATATTGTCTTTCGATAATAATATTCTCCTATGAAATTATCTGCTCATGTGTGTGATGCGTGACTCATCTAAAATTAACAACAATGGATTAAAACTTCCTAACCTTCTCTTTAAAATGGTATTTACTTTAATCCATTAGGATACATAGTTTTGAAATTGTAACTGTTACTTTTATTATACTTATGAGCTGAACACTTTATTATCTGATGTAACATAGATACATCCTATAAACAATAGATATGCATAAATCTTTAGCAATTGTTACTTGAAAACGAGTTAAAAAAAAAACAATTAGCTACTCCTCCCCAGTTCATATATAGTTCCAGAAGTCATATCAAATAATATTGTCCACTTCTGACAGCAGGAGTAATTAAAGGGATAAGAAAAGTGTGTATATCTTTCTATCATTTCTTCAGATGAAAAATATTTTGTTTAAAACAGGAATTTATTTTTACTTTCCTGAGAAAGGGCTACATTGAATGGCTATAGGGACATATTGGTGTACCAAAGAGAGAGACATCGAATCCATGACATTCCATGATGAGAACATCACAAGTGTGTGCGAGAGATCTGTGATAGTCTTTATAAATAAAATTTTGATGTGCCTTTACTGTGGGTGCAGGTTGTGAATACTCCAAACTGTCAAGACTGCAAACTGCACAAGGTGTATGTATGTGTGTGTATTTGTGAATTATTCTGTGCATGTAAACTAGTTGTTAATAATATATATGATTCAGAAAAGCTTTTCTTTAATTTATTGCCTTAATTTTTTTTTTTTTTTTTTTATATACAATGGTTACAGACCTGAAAAAGGGGTAAATAAATTCAAATAAGAGCGATAGATTAAAATCACAATTCTTTGGTTATAGGAGTAAGTAAGGTGTTTCATCTCAAAATAGGCATTCAGAATTTAAAAGGTTGATTTCAGAAGAGCTGGCCTAATTATTTAATTTCTTACAATATTAAACAGTTTAAGATTTCTGTTTTTCTTACTTTCTCTAAAAGAATTGCGCATCAACTGAACATTGATTTGTTAACAGGTTTGGAATTAAGATTTATTACAAAAAACAACAACAACAACAACAACAACAACTTGGAATCATGGGCATCGGCATGGGGAGGGGGGGGGGCAGATGCCCCCCTCTGGATTGCCTTATGGCTTCATAAATTTTTTGGTATGCCTTCTCTTTGACTGACAACCTGTAATTGTTGCAGGAAGAATAAAAATATGAGGGGCATTTGGAAATGATTTACAGTAGTAGTTTTTTGTACCTTGTTTATTAATGAATCAATGTACATGGGATCTCTCAATATACTCTCCACCAACGTTATTACACTGCTGCCACCTTCCTGGCAACTTCACTATTGCCTCATGGAACCATTGTTTGGGGATACTAAGGCACACACTCATAGACAGCTGCCTGCAATTCCTCGGTGCCAAACCTTTTCCCTGGATTAGATATCTTCTCAGGTGTATGGTAGTGACACCATGATTAGTCACCAGTCACCAGTTTCTCCAAACAGGCCCAGAAGGAGAACAGAGTTGAAGTCTGTCGTCGACTATTGGAAATGACAATGTATAAATGTTATTTTCGCCTTATACCCTCAATTAAATTTAAGATGCCAGGATAATTAAGAAGCATGTCTCCATCAGTGCACAGCCAAGATAAAAATAAGTGTGGACTACCTTAGTTAATACATATTTCTACCAGCATTATCACAATATAAATAATACAGTCTCTGCATTAACCACTGAACTATCTTTATGAACAATTTTACATCAATGTGCAAGTATATTACTTGCTAAATATATATGGACCAATGGCTAAATAAAAAAAATCTGATGTGAAAGTCACATAACTTCCTCTGCCCAAATAAAAGTTAGCAGTATTCACATATCCTTGTACAGAATCGCAAGACACAATTTTACGCTAATTATGCTGTAAATACCTTATAGCCCCTCATTTGAATGTTGCGACTAAAAACACAGGCTATTGACAAACTTAAAAAAAAAAAAGTTTTCCGCCATTCAGAATAATTTCCGAAATTTATCGAATATTCCCCTCAGATATTTCTTTACTGTAAGCATGGCCAACAATACATCCTTCTCACTTCACGTACTTATATAGAATAAGAGGCCGTGAATGTCCGCGTATTGAGTTGTTCACCAGGCAAGACAGAGTATCTACAAACAATGAGTAGTTTACAACCACCCTTCAGAGAATTTTTTTTGAAAAAAGTTTCAAATAAAAGTTTTAGCTCATGGTATAAGCACTCCGTGCACAAAATTTAAAGGAAATCGTAAGAGCCGTTTTTGAGAAAATTGTGACAAACGAAAATTTATTCATGTAAAGTCCTCTTAAAAGTAAGGGAAAGTTGTCGCCACTCTTCGTGTCACAGCCTCAGAAGATACATAACCCAAATACAAAATTTTGTTTTCGTACGACTTTCCGTTACATGAGGCCGTATTGCAAACAGCGTGTATTCACAGTGGGTGGCTTATAAGTTTATAACTACCCTTCAGAGAATTTGTTCGAAAAAATGTTTCAAATAACAGTTTTAGCTCTTAGTATAAGCAACCCAAGTGCAAAATTTAAAGAAAATCGTTAGAGCCGTTTTCGAGAAAATCGCGAAAAACAAAAAAGTCTTCATGTAAAGTCCCCTTAAAAATAAAAGAAACTTGTCGCCAATCTTCATCTCACATCTCCAGAAAGTACCTGACCCAAATACGAAATTTTGTTTTCATACGATTTTCCGTTTTCGAGTTAGCCTGTTCACAGATATTCCACACAGACACACACACAGACACACTGACACACAGACATGTTTCCAAAAATAGTATTTTTGGATCCAGGGGGCCTTGAAACGTGTATATATGCCAAAAACTCAACTCAGAATTTTGGGGTCGAAAACAATACTTCCTCTACCTATAGTACCTATGGTACGGGCAGAGGAAGTAATAAGCCATTTTAAGTAATTCATGTGGACTTTTAATTGTATACATGTGATTAATTAATGTACATTTTAATCTTATTTTATTAACTACTTCCCTTATGTTCCGAGATATATATATATATATAGTTTTCAATTAAACTACAAAGGAAAGTATAAACCTACTACGTAAGTAAAAAACTAATAACTATTTCACAAAAAATTATGACTTTTATGAAATAATTAAATTTATGTGTATTTCCTCAGAACAATGGTTTATAACACATGCTAAACAACCAAAAAAGAACAAATTATAATTATTGTTTTTCTTCTTTACTTATTTTATTGTAAAAGGTTGTCCACATTCCTTATATATTTATCCTGGCATCTTAAATTTAATTGAGGGTATAAGGCGAAAATAACATTTATACATTGTAAATTTTCTCCTCAAAAAAGTCAAGACGCAATTTACCAACAATATTGGAAATGAACAATGATGATCCAGATTTGTTGGAGAAAGTGGTGACTGGTGACAAATCATGGTGTCACTACCATACACCTAAGAAGAAAATCCAATCCAGGGGAAACGTTCGGCAACAACGAGGAATTGCAGGCAGCTGTCCACGAGTGGGTGTGCAGTACCCCAAATAATGGTACCATGACGCAATAATGAAGTTGCCAAGAAGGTGGCAGCGGCGTATTGACGGCGTATATACGTCGGTGGAGAGTATATTGAGAGATCCTATGTACATTGATTCATATTCATTAATAAATTAGGTACAAAAAGCTACTATTGTAAATCATTTCCAAACGTCCCTCGTATAAACATTGTATACAGAATTAATAAATTATCACAGAGTGTTGTATGTTTATTTTAATATCAGAGGGAATAAGGAGATAAATAAATACTACTCAAAATTGTATACAGAGTTTATGAAGTATACAACAATGACTGCATCATTCTATTTATAATAATCTTTCACCACGGCTGTTACTCAGAAGAATATAATCTGCCAAGTAAAAACTTTTCAACCTCTTTGAATTTAGCTGGCATTCGAAACTGGGGATCGGGAAATTATGTGAATATTAATGTATAGTTATTTGAAATTGGTTTTAAATTGATAATAATAAAATATTCCTCATAAATTATCTTAAATGCCTCATAAATCCTCATAACTAATCACTTGAATTTGGATTAACCTCATTGAGAATTTAACTCACAGTAGAGTTGTTTAATTTACTGCCGTAACATCGCTATTATTTTCACAATAGTAAATTAATTCTTAATATCATAAACTATCACTTTTTTTTTTGGCCCTCCATTGCCCCCGGAGCCCTTGACCATATGCCAGACTCTGGTCTCTTTTCGGCGCATGCGTTCTACTGGTCTCTACTTAGCTCTTGCGTTTCCTATCTTGTGGATATGTAAGCCAAGCTGACTGCTTGATTCAGCACTAATAGAACTGTATAATTCTGTATTGTGTCAGCTGTCTAATGGGGGTAGTGTCTCTGATCTTGTTTTCACTTGTTAGAGCAAGGAAAACCCCAGAAAACCTCACTTGGATCGGCCGCTGTGGGATGTTCTCACAACAACCTGGGCTCTTCAGGCAATTGCCTAGAATGTAGTGCTTGGTTTTCCCTGGGATCCTGAGCAATCTACTGTATAATTTAGCCTAATAGGTAAGAATTGTTGTGTTTGGAATTATGTTGAGTTTGCCACCCCCGTTAATATAATACCTGGTGATGCCCCTGCTTGGAATTAGAGTTAAGGATCATTTTTGAAATATGAAGTACCAGTACCAGTGTAGCCTACTGTAAGGAAAGTCAACCACAGCAGCATGCGACTGAAGAGAGGGCCATGAAATAGATACAGAAGCCAAACTTTTGAAACGTAGGAAAACATACAGAATTAATAGTTTGGAAAAAATGTTCATATCAAAAAAAGAAAAATAGAGAGTAATTAATTATTTCAACATTCCAAGGTACACCACCAGGGGGACAACACGACACCTGAGATCAGCTGACGAGAATGAATAGTAATACGTGGTATAACTCAGGTAACGATTTTTGGTTTAAGTTGGCATGTCCTCGGATTTTGCTAACTAGTTTTTCAGTTCTAAAATAGCACAAAATGTGGTTTTCATAGCTTCAAACCCCCGGTACTTTCGACCCTCCCTGAAATTACTTTCTGGCTACGCCACTGGTTGTATCTTTTCAGTAGTGGTAGGGTACGCTTGAACTGTGGCCTGTACGTACTTTATATGTACAGTATATGGATGAAACCTGTAGTAGGCTACGTAAAAAGAACGGTCAAATTTCTTTTAATGAATTATTAAAAGCCATGCATAAAAGGTTCAGTTGAGGTGACCGCATGCACCCTATCCTGCCATCTGCCTAATGGTAGATTACGCAGCGGTCGGGTGGTAGGCCTAGTCCCTTCAGGGATGTAGCTCCTCGGAGTTTAATTCAGTCCGAAAACTTCAAGGTTACAGAATTATAAGAATGAAGCCATATCAGTTTGATTGCTTTGGCCATCTGATAAATTTCTTAACATTATTCACATGGTTTTGTCTCCAGATTTCAGTCGTCTATAGGAAGAGTTCATTTGACACAACGAAAAGAAGGGAGGCACACGGTAGTTGCATTGCAACAGTATTAATAGCAGGTGGCACTGTATGTAACTCCCAAGAGGGAAGTTAAAAAAAACAGATGACTGATAGTAGCGTAGTTTGGCAAAGTGGCTGTGCGGGAGTGAGAAGTTGTCTGTTTTTATATTTAAATTGTGTGTATAATTCGCATTTAGCGTGTGATTGTGATCTTAGGCATTGCTATATCAAGAATGGAAGGCACCGAGATATCACTGATGCTTGGGGTCAAAGCCTGGTGAGTAATATTAAGAAAGTTATGAGGTGGCCACGCCCGCCATCAAACTGACATTCATTCACAGTAATCTTGAAGCCACCCATAGCCTATTATGCTACCAATGTAGGCCTATACAATACAATCAAGGTAACATAAAACCAAATTGTTTTATTCTTAGCAATTTCCAAACAATAAATGCGGTAATGGTTAATCTTCAACTGTAGTGCCGGTATGTATTATTATCCTTTGCTAGAACATTTTAGTTATGTTAAGTTTAGTAGGTGGCGGCAGTGGACTATCTAACTATATGTATGGACATCAATTTTTTAGCCCTAATTTGGCTGTTGCACTGTGTGGGGTATACATTCGACATTATTTAATACATAGTGAGAATTTGTTAGCCTACTATCTTTCCCTCGCGGCTCATATTAGAGTGCTACGGTACTGCAAGTTATGGGGGTGGAACATGTACTGTTTGGTTCTTTTCATGGTGGCCGGAGTCGACAAAATGTACACTTGTAGCCGTCAAGGACGAGTCCAAGTAACACAAACCAGAAAATGAAGGGGTTGCAAGCGTAAGGCACACACAGAATGCTAAGCAAAGCAATGTTGTGCTATGTTGGGCTACGCCACGTCATAAAAACCATTGCCAAACTAGGTAGTGCTGTGCCGCGGAATAGATGCTATAAGCCAGTGGCTCAGGGAAGGGGGGATCCAGTGGATCCGGACGTCCCCGAAAACAAAACCTAAAATTCTATTTCTTAGTTTTTTTTAAGCTCTATTTTGTCAAATATATAATTATTTGACTTAATAATGAAATACTGAACTTGGAAATGTCTTTCCTTATAAATACAGGTACGTGTTGATATAACTTAAGTAACGATTTTTGTTTAAGTTGGCATATCTTAGAATTTGGTAAACAAATTTTCAAACTAGTTTTTCAATGCTAAAATAGCTTAAAATGCTATTTTCAGTAGTTCAATATTTAAAAAAATTCCGGGGGTGAGCCCTCAAACTCCATTCAATACCCCCATACCCCCCAAACACCCCGGCACTTTCGACCCTCCCCGAAATTATTTTCTGGCTAGATATGTAGAGGCTGCGTAATGAGGAACGGTAGGTTTAATACCGTCTGGGATTGCAGAGAGACAGAGAGGCTTACAGAACAAAATTCAGGGCGAGCAAGAGAAACTGGAGGACCGAAGTGTTGAGAGTGATTTTCTGAACTATTTGGACTAGAAACTTGAAATTTTGCACACTTAATTAAAACATAAACAAATATTGTAGTTTCAAATTTCATTTTGATATCTCAATTTGTTTTTAAGATATAATTAAATTAATTGATTTTTTCAATCAAAATTGAAATCTATCTCCTCCGACAGATATTAAAAAATGGATCTGAATTTTTTATGTGAGATTCTATGATGCTTGATTAACAGATTTAATGATACAGATTTTTGATATTATTTAAACTTTCTGTTAAAAACAAATTTTACCCAGTGAAATAAAAAGTTGATAAAAATGATACATTTTTATGCAAAATATTAATTTAAAAAAAGAAACTAAGACCGATACCAAAAATCTGAATAGATATTTTATTACACACATCACAAAGTACACTGTGAAAAAATTCCATAGACGTATCTATATTTTTATTGGAGAAGATAGATTTTGAATGTGGCAAATTAACATGAAAATTGAAACTGAGAAAACAAGCAATTAAAGTTGACATGCCTTCAGAGTAAAAAATAAGCATCTTCTGTACCTCTAAACAAACCTTTATACTTAAAACTTTATAATTACACTGTACTATCAGTAAATATGAATTGAGCCCTACACAACACTTATATTATAACTTATATTTTACACCTAAATACACTATAAAAATACGACTAGGTAAAAAAGGATAACACGAGGATTACGTGCAGTACTTTAAAATGGCGTCAGAAACACCTGTTCCATGCGCCCAAATGGCATAAAATTTTGCACAGATATACTTTAGATTATGCTTGATTTTTTACACTAAAATAAAAAAATAACATTTTTTGACTAAAATAGCAAAGTCAACACTTCTGTCCTCCCTTAAGAGGAGAGGATCAGGCTTGTCCGGTAGTTGGCAACTCCATTTTGCATCATAAGAACAACCAGAACCTAGGATTTGGAGTGAGGTGTCACCCAGGAATTAGAATAGATGAGCTCTGTAACAGGATTATAAGCACAGAGAGGAAAGCAATTACGATAACATCGTAGTACCCCTAAGGAGCAATGACTTGAGAGAAGTAGATTGTCATGGGAAAGATGTAGGCTACAACCTGGTCCCATGGGAAAACAGTTGTATCCTAATGCGAGGATTATAGTATGTGGGATTAAATGAAGAGACATTTTATTGGAAGACGATGTGACTAAATAATACATTTGCATGGGTGACTAGGAGTGGCTGGGCGCAGAACTAAAATTATTGGATTGATCATGTGCACTTGAGTTGGCGTGGATATTGATTATTATCGTACATGGAATAATCTTCAAGCTTTGAAAGCAGCAATTCAAACTACACGATAAACTGTCTGTATTTAAAATAAGATAAATTCTTTTCGTGTTAATTTTAACCATATTCTAAAGTGAGTTCGTTTTGTGTGTTTAATGTGCATTACTTTAAAATTAAAATGCTAAGAGGAACCCTGCACGCCATCACCTGCCATCTATCTCAAAAGACGAGAACTTACTAACAGATGGTCACCAAGATCAGTAGAGTCGTTTGTTTGATAAATTACAAGGTATTCCAACAAAATCAGAACTTAGACATTTAATTAGCCTATGTTCTAACAAAAACAATTGAATGCAACTTTGATAATTAAGACGCTCGTATGAAAAGTACTAGATAGATGTCCTTATAAACTCGTTGCATGATCTACTATTTATTGTGCTGCGTGTTTAAATACATTAATTACAAAATATGGAAAGTGAAATGTACACTCTGATTAAATGCATTTAAAATAAGCATTTGAGGCTTAGGTTCTCTGAACTTGAAGGTTGATGACCTTACTGTAGCCTTCAGGTGCCAGACGCATGCGCATATTGTCAGTTTGTCGATATTACGAACTGATTATGTGCAAATAGGTTTGTTCCCAAAGCACTTAGAAACCATGAACACATCGTTCGCGCATGTGCTCTTTCTTCACAAGCGTCGAGAATTCGTGATTCTGATTTTCAATCTTCTGTTCCATGTGTTCTCACGGACAGTTTATGTACTACGTATAAGAAAAGTTTGCGGGCTCAAACCTGAATTGTTGTCAGATACATGCGCAGTAACCTATGTTCACGCGCCTGACTCCTCCCTCCAATAATCTTGCGCCTGATTTATAAGCATAGGCTACTTTAAGATAATTATAAGTTTCCCAAAATATAGTTCATATTGGCGATGCATATTGCACGTATAACATGTTAAAGGAAATCCATATTCTATTCGCAAATCATATCGGTTAAACGCAGAAACTATCGATTACAAATTCTTCTAACCGTTCCCAAGTGCAAAATCACGAATGTTATAGACTGGGCATGTGCAGTAAGCAAATTCTCAAGCAATCATGGGTTTGCTTTGGGAACAAACCTCATGTCGGGTTCCTGATGACGGTTTCGGAATGTTACTGGCAAAAACCTATAGCAATTATAAGTATTTTCTAATATAAACACAACTTATGGGAACATGAACTAAAATGGTACCTTGCTGCCCGCTGTACTGATAAAAAAAAAAAAAAAAAAAAAACCTGGTGTATGAATGTAGGTGAAATATCCCTCCTCCTATTACGCAAAGGGTAGCAGGAAGTGACGTGTGTTTTGTTAACCAATGAACATCAGTGAGTGATATCAGTGACCTTATGTCCTTGGCTGAAAACAGTTGATGCATTGTTTTGTGTGTGTTGTTTAAAATGTTTTCGTGTAGAATGGAAAGCCGAAAACGTGATACTGTATAACTTACTATACACACAGGTACGTGAAAGTGTGTTTAAAATTTACTGTGCCTACTTTGTTACGAGCTAGGCAATTGACATTATGTGTGGCTTATGCCCATGCAGGCTTACATTACTAGAACGCACGGCTTCTCCTTGATGTGTCGAGCTTTGAACTATATATAAAAGAGAAGATGCGCCCGAGTGGACATATCGCGTCACTTTACTGTATTTTGTTCTTGCAGTACTCTGAGATAGATTTTGTTCTGTTGTCATACTTCAGAATATGATACCTATCGCACTGTTTCTCGCATAGTTCACAAACACAGTTTTCACAAGGCTCGTGGTATTTCTTGGTCTTGCATAGCTCATGATGGAAACCATGGATAGCTAATTTTATTATGACATGTCTCTGGGGTTGGTTTTCCTTAGTCCAGGATCTGTCCAGCTTCGCACTTGAGCTGTAGAAGTCTACGTGGATCTTTCGCCTCTTTTCCTTTCTCTCTTCCATCAACTCATTATACGGGCCGGTTGGTGGTAGTGAGTATTGTAGCCGGATATCTTATAAGAAGAAGGTCTCTCTAGTATGTTCGTAGACTAACCGAGATTTGGTATTTTTTCCTGTGCCCAAGACTCTCTTGAGATATCTTCCTTTTATTTTTCCCAACCTGGCAAGGTCGCTTTTGTTCAGTCATTCCCATATTAACTCTATTCCATATAGTGCGATCGGTGTTATTTTTCATTTGGAACAGGATCATTGCTGTATCCAGTGCTAGAAGTGGCAAAATACGATATTGCAAAAGAAGCAAGTACCGTACATCACTTAAATATAGGGTGGAAATATACCTAAGACATGCAGTCCAGTAATTACTTATTCGACCGTTTGCAATGGTTTGTTTTGATTCTGAGGCGAGCAGTTTTTAACATCGCACTTAATTTTGCTATCTCACATGGCGCAAACAGATTTCATCCACCGCACTGGTAAACCCCGCTAGCGATTTTGGCGTATGAAATGTTCCGTTCAAAGCTTTGCTGCTAATTAATTACCGGTAGGCATTGATGATACAAAATCTTTCGTAGTGGTATACAATAGGATTTTTAACCATTGGGACGCTAGAACAGGCTTTGCGTTTGTCTGCTACCGTTTAATTTAATCGGAACCCTTACCTCAATTCCACTGGCACCTTTAACTTTACAATCGGAATCGTTCTCGGAACATTTCCTGGAATCTGAAAGCTTCGGATCCGTTAAGATTTGAACGTGTCCGGGGCATTGGGCATTGCTTATATAGATTTCTGTTTATATTACTTTTTACTTCCTGTGCCCGTACTATAGGTAGAGGAAATATTGTCTTATAGTATAATATGACCACCTAATTCTATCACCACTAGATAAAATATAAAAGAAAATATACCGAATAATTGACTCGACCACCTAATTCTATCACCACTAGATAAAATATAAAAGAAAATATGCCGAATAATTGACTCTGGTTCCCTATTGCTAGTGTTTACAAGATGGAGCGGGCTCGTTAAGGCTGGAGGAACATTTATCTGCTTTTCCTGTTCTAAATTTTATAATATTTATTTATTTAACCTTGATTCTGTTACCTTGTAATATTATTATTACTTACTATTTCAATA
Source organism: Ectobius pallidus (assembly GCA_964059195.1). NCBI lineage: Eukaryota > Metazoa > Arthropoda > Insecta > Blattodea > Ectobiidae > Ectobius > Ectobius pallidus. Next base: position 100,573,487 of record CAXKWD010000004.1, read on the forward strand.
ACACATTAACATGTATTTATTTTATTCCTAGAAGTTCATTTTTATTGCTAGAAGACATAATTCTGTATTTATAATATCACAACATTGCCGATATAGTTACTTACACAACAGGATAACTCAGCACCTTTGTAGGCCTATTTGATTTTTTTTACATAATTGCATTATAATTTTGTATTTGTGTTGTAAATTGTTATTATAATACGAGGGTGAGTCAACAATTATCCGGACTTTTCATAAAACACTTTATTTACTTAAAAAATTCAGTATGATTTTCTCATGATTTTTCAATATAGTCTCCCTTCTTTGTAATGCAATTGGTCCAGCGGTCCACGAGCTTGTGTATTTCTGCTGAAAAGAAGGTTTTCAGTTGGTTGCAAAGTCACTGATGCACCGTTGGACGCAAAAGGGCCTATACAGGAAGATTACATGGGGAAGGGGAAAACCATCAACAAAGACTATTACTGTGCATTGTTGACTAACAAACTTAAACCAGTAATTTGCAGCAAACAACGAGGTCTTTTGTCACGGAAAGTGTTGCTGTTGCACGATAACACCCGTCCTCTCACGGCTCGACTCACCCTTGAAACCATCCACAAATTGAATTTCGAGGTGCTGGAACATCCACCTTACAGTCCAGATCTTGCTCCGTCGGACTTTCATTTGTTTGGGTCGCTGAAAGGTCATCGATTTTCCTCAGACAAAGAGGTGCAGGAAGCGCTGCATCAGTGGCTTTGCAACGAACCGAAAACCTTCTTTTCGGCAGGAAAACACAAGCTTGTGAACCGCTGGACAAGTGCATTAGAAAGAAGGGAGACTATATTGAAAAATCGTGAGAAAATCATACTGTATTTTTGAAGTAAATAAAGTGTTTTATGAAAAGTCTGGATAATTGTTGATTCTCGTAAATTGCTAATAGGCCAGTCAGTAGAGGTATTGTATGACGCAAAAGGTGGTGTAGAAGCTTTAATTTTTTACTTGTATATATGGATACAAACATGTAAAAAAACAAAAATGCTAACACGGACGACCTCCGGAAAACTTTTGGCAGAAAAAAAACCTCGGAATTTTAGGACCTTTTTGGTTTTTCCCCATCACCTCCTAAACGATGCATCCCAGCGAAAAAGTTACGAGATAACTAATTAAAGAACATTAAATCCCGCGTCGAATGAGTACGACAATGTAATAATTCGGTCAGGTAGTAGGTCGAAAACCACGGTCAAAGGAAGACGATTTTTTCCAACTTTGTCAATAACTGAGATATAGTACTATATATGAGTCTGCAGCTTGGAAATGAGTACTCTGAGAGAAAAAAACTCATAGAATAAAAGTTGTAGAGCATCAAATTCTGCGTCCTCTGAGTACCAGCCACATCCTCTTCATTCACGCGTTTAGTGGGTGTGATAACGATATCTGCTATTTTTTGTCAAGGAAAGATGAAGCTGAGCAGCATGGTCATTTTTTCGAAAAAACTTCAGGACATCTCCCGACGCTTCGTCAACCCACTCACCAGCCGTGATGAGATTGATGAGGCTGGTGACCTCTACACCGGAGACTCCACCAACGTAGCTCTGGACAAACTGCCCCACTCCACGTTCACACGAGCAGTGGCCAAGGGAAAAGTGGACCTCGCAAGACTGCCACCTACTTATGGTGTTAAACATGATAGGGGTGGTTGACCTTAAAACATCTTTCCCCCAACCAGAACGTTATTGCGGAGTACTACTGTTCGTTTTTGCAAAACAATCTGCAAGAAGCTCTAAAATGAAAACGGCGACAACTTCACGGATAATCCACCCATTGTTCTGCATGACAACGCTAGGGCGCATACAGCAGGAGTTGTGTCTGAACTGTTCAGTCGCTGGGGCTGGGAGGTGCTCTATCACCCTCCGTACTCTCCAGATTTGAGTCTCTGCGACTTTGATCCAATCCTGAAGATGGAGCCACTTGGGGGATTCGCTTTCATATGGTTGAAGATGTTTTACAGGCAACCGACCGCTCTCTTCGCACCATCAACAGATTAGGCAGTGCCAACGGGATCCAAAGACTTCCGCATCGCTGGGAACATGCTGTAGCCTACGCAATGGGGGTGATTACATCGAAGGCCTATAAAACTTAGAACCATGTACGTATGTTATGTGTGGAGAAATAAAATAGTTGCCACTACTAAAAAATCAACCCTATATGAGAATATGACATTTACGAATTAAGAAACGGGAGAATTCAGTAATTCCCTTCTCAACTATATCACTGTTCCCAGCCTAACAGAACCTGTCACTAAACACCACAAAGCACACAGGAGATAATAATATGGCACATTTACGAAACGAGAGATTTCAGTATGCCCTATCACACTATTAGCATCGTTCTAACCTAACAGTCAGTACCTATCACTAAATACTACAAACACATAGGAGATAATAATGTGGCACATTTACGAAACGGGGGAATTCAGTATGCACTATCCAACTAATATCACTGTTCCTAACCTAACAGAACCTGTCACTATAAATATCACCGTTCCTAACATAACTGCCAGCAATGTAGAAGAAGCATAGTTAGTTGGTCATCCTACTTCGATTAAAAAAATCACATCTTGCATGCAAACCGGCATATTGCGAAAACGGGCCTTCAACATTGGGACTAAACTGTTTCCTTTACGTATTTTACGTTTAATATGTTAATTACGTGTTTTACGTGCATTTTAAAAGTCATGAAGAAAACTTTTTTACGCGAATTCCCAACCTTGCTCTTCTTAGTAAAGGTCAGTATGGAAAATTCTAACAGCAAACACATCAATTGAGGGAGTCTGATACATTATGTTTGTGGACGAATGAATTAGTACGGTACGTGTTTTAGTCATTGAAGTTTGAGTGTACAGTGTTTAAAAGTGTGTTCGGTTACCATCACGTATGTCAACACTTTTAACGTACATCAACAGCGATTTTGAAAGAGTATATTTAAATCGGAGTTTGAGTTCACAGTGTTTAAATGTGTGTGTCAACTACAAACACTGTGTAAACACTGTTATATTTCCAAATGTTGCAATGAGAATGTAGAAAGCCACAAAATAAAATATTTAAGTATTTCGTTTACCAGTGGCGGCTCGTGGCCGGAAAATTAGGTGAAGAGAAAAAAATGCCACATGCTTATGTTAATAACCGAACTCACCTATGTTTTGTATACCAAATCAAACCTTCGGTAGTCCTTTAAGGCTGCAAAACTTGTCAATGATATTATCATAGAATGGCTCCTTTTCTTCTAGCTGTAATATAAGTTCTTTCTGAATTGAAATATTCGCTAAACAAGATACTTGGCAGATTAGTTTGTATTTGGCAACATTTTTTATTCTTCATTTAGTAGTCCTACGTCGTGATCTGACAGCTGGCACAGTGATGATTTGATTTTAAACAATGCGGGTAAGAATGTAGTTATTATTTATAAAATCTAATACATTTTATTCATGGAATACTCTTAATAAATCCCACTCGGGATTATGAGTTTCATGAGAAAAATTCGATCCTGCTTCTCCGCCGCGAATCAATCGATGTTTAACGTAATTATTATTCTCCTAATCAGATTATTCAGAATATTCCATTCATGCGATGCGGATCTTTAGCAATCGACCAATGACTGTTGCTAACCTTATAAGTTAATATGCTTGCAAGGTTCGGAAAGATGCAATTTCATCGGATAAACTTCAGCTCGTTACTGGATACTTCAAGGCATTAATATGCAGTGATTAATAAGTCACATGTCGTATGATTACCTATGAAAAAATATGCATTGTAGGAATGAAACGTCGTGATCCAGCGTTGCCGTCCTATGACGTCCTATCGGTGACGATCTCCGAAGCTGGTTCCGTGTTGTGACACATGACAGTGGTCTTTCATCACAGTACACAGTAGTCTTGGTATATGGTGACACACATTAAATAAATTAACTTCTAGTCTCATCCCTATGCCTCACTTTTGTGCTAATATAATCGTACGCCTATAAATAAGTTTTTTTTTTTGCGTTAATGATTTTTAATTTTATGAGGAAGAATCCAAGCTCCTCTACCGTTCATGTTGAAATGAAGTATATGGTTGTTTATAAGCACCTTTCAGATAATTAATTGGAAATTTTTAAAAATAAAAATTCTAACTCTATTAGCTTCTATGCAAATCGTGTGGAAAATTTAAACAAAATTGTTAGAGTCATTTTGATAAAATCGTGAAGAATGAAAGTCTGTTCTAGCCTCGCCCAAAGATGTAAGACTTAAACGCCTGAGTTTGTACAAACGATAGCTGGCTTATATCTACCCTTCAAAGTATAAGGATATCGTATAAAAGTAAGAAAAAGTCGTCAATCTTCCCGGAAGATATATAATCCAAATACGAGGGTTGATCTGTATGCTCCACCCCTGACCCACTTCCTGTTGAGATAAAATTATCAAAATATTCATGCAAGGAGCTTCATATCTCAAGGTAAACACTGCACTGTTTCAAGCTTTTATCTTTCTCCCTTGGGTGAGGGGATATTTTTCTTGTGAAGGATGTGTGTGTCAGTCATAAAATGGAGGCTGTAGAACAAAGAGCTGTTATTAAATACTTGCAGAAAAAGGGAATGCGTCCAACAAAAATCCATCGGGATTTATGTGCGACTTTAGGTGAAAGTGCAATATCATATGACATAGTCAAAAGGTGGTGTCGTGAATTTAGATGTGGTAGGGAATCATGTGAAGATCAACATGCAGGAGGACCACCAGTGAGCGTTACAACTGTAGACAATGTCAAAAAAGTCCATGATCTAGTGATGCAAGACCCCATACTGACTATTAGGCAAATAGTGGAGCTAACAGGCTTCTCCTATTACACAGTTAGAAATATTTTAGTTATGGAACTGGACATGAAAAAATTGACAGCAAGATGGGTTCCTCGAATGTTGACAGCAACACAGAAGAGACAGCGTGTGTTGATTTGTGAACGTCCGTTACAAATGTACAGAGCAGATTCAAACATATTTATTGACAGATTTATGACTATGGATGAAACCTGGGTCCACCATTATGACCCAGAAACGAAGCTCCAAGGTAAAGAGTGGAAACATAAGGGATCAACCCCTCCCCGCAAGTTCAAGACTCTACCATCTGCAGGGAAAGTAATGGCCACAGTATTTTGGGATGCCAGGGGAGTAATTCTGGTTGATTACTTACCAAAGGGTTCTACAATCACAGGAGCATATTATGCTAATTTAATTCCAAAATTAAGAGATTCTATAAAGAGTAAGAGACGTGGGAAGTTAAGTACAGGAATCCTCTTTCACCAGGACATTGCCCCCTGTAAGACCTCTTGTGTGGCCATGGCTGCTATACCCAAAGCAGGCTTTGAATTATTGGAACACCCACTCTACTCACCAGATCTGGCCCCTAGTGACTTCAGATTGTTCCCAAAACTCAAAGAAGATATTCGTGGAAGACGATTTTCAACTCAAGATTCTGCATGTTCCATTTTATGATTGAATCACACATCCTTCACAAGAAAAATATCCCCTGACCCAAGGGAGAAAGTTAAGAGCTTGAAACAGTGCAGTGTTTACCTTGAGATATGAAGCTGCTTGCATGTATAATTTGATAATTTTATCTCAACAGGAAATGGGTCAGGGGTGGAGCATACAGATCAACCCTCGTACGTTTTATTTATACACAATGTTTAGTTCTCAAGCCACACAGACACGTTCCTGAAAATATTATTGGATAGAGGAGAATTCAAAACACGTATTTATGTTAAAAACCTTGATTTCGAACATTTATTACCTTTAGTACGGGTAGAGGAAGTGAAATTGGTGCTTTGTTATTAATGGAGCTGTTAGCAGAGCAGGAGCAGGTATGAAACCCGCCAGACGATGTCTTTTAAAATCGTAGCAGATTGCTTTGGTAACCACGCGCCATTATGAAGCCGAAGGACGGCCACGCTCTGTAATGTCAAGTACGAAGAGGATGCCTCAACAAGGAGCTGGACACCTTCATGGGTAGTCTGTTAACCTCAGCATGAGGTGTGCGATAAGCGAGAAAAATGCTGCTTGCACCATGAGCCCACATCCTCATTTTTAGTGAAACAGACTACCCATGCATCAGAGGAAATGGTAACCAGTTCTTCTACACGCTCGCAGGAGCTCAGTGTTTCCAACTGCCTAGCTTTGACACCAGGTGGCGACGAGGCGGGCAGTATAAAAATACAGACATACATTTGTAGTAAAAACCAACATTCGTGATATGGAAAATAAACTTAAAAAGTACGTATTGTAAAGGGAAAATTCTGGCGAAGTGCTATTTCACCTACTTACCCCGAATAGCCGCCACTGTCGTTTACAGGCGTACCCTTTGAATGCAGATATTAGAAATATACTTTAATCAGCCTGCGTATAGAACAGTAACAGTAACAGTAACAGTAACAGTAACATCAGACACCATACAGTACGGTCAATTATTGCAAATGCCCTTAACAGTGGCGTAGCAAGCTTATGTGGTACCCGGTGCGGAAAATTTCTTGTCCCCCCCCCCCCCATTTAAATTATTAAAAGTTGGAACAGTTCCAAGTGTTATTTTTTGGATAGTCAAAGGTAATCCCACGAGAGTTTAAGAGTTTGTCGATAAATGCAGCTGGATCGAATTTATCTGATGTAGGCCTAAGTCGTAAACTCAACGGATTATGCAAAATTAGTATTAATTACATTGTTATATAACAAAACTAAGCTCCGAAATCATTGTATACTATGAATCAACCATCCATAAAGCGATTCGAGTTACCATATTATCGCCATGTTGTAACCAGTGCTACAAATAGGTGAATATAACACATAGTTAACCTAATTCAGTCAATTTAGGAAAGACATACATATCAAGCACATTATGCTGTACATTGTACACTGTACTGTTAAACGACAATAAATGCTATTATTATTAATCTAAAGTACGTTATAGACAGACAGGTATACATTCTTTCCGTGAGCGACAAACTGAGGGTGTTACCGTTAACAAAGCGAACATCTAGGCCACAATACACTCCCGAAATTGTGCAAATTTTTATTTTTTGAGTGATTTTTTTATATTTTTATATTTTGTTTTCCAAGCGAAATCTCGAACTTAAAAAAAAAATGAATTTTGATAAAAAGACAAAATTTTGTATTTATGTCAGATACCTTTCAAGATGTGAACCGACGATTGGAGACAAGTTTTCCTTATTTTTACATAAAGAAAGTTTTCTCGAAAACGGCTCTAACGATTTTCTTTTAATTTTGTACGGGGGTTGCTTATACTAAGAGCTAAAACTTTTATTTGAAACACTTTTCCGAAATAATTCTCTGAAGGGTAGTTATAAGTCACCCGCTCTGAATACGCTCTTTGCAATACGGCCTCTTGCAACGGAAAATCGTACGAAAACAAAATTTTGTATTTCGGTTAGGTACCAAGATTGGCGACAACTTTCTCTTATTTTTAAGGGGAGGCTAACATTTATTTGGGCAGAGGAAGTTATGTGAATTATACATAGGCTTGCCAGATTTCTGAAATGTTCAACCGGGACACCGGAATGCCCCCCAGCGTCGCGGATATTTAAGGGTACACACCCTTGGCGGGTTTTTAGAATGTTTTAGAGGGTAGTTTATTCTCAATGCTATGAATAAATAGTTACTGATTAGGAACCTAAACCAGGTGTAGGCTAATAATAAATAGTATAAGCATATAAATTTAAACATTTTATTTCTAACATGTTAATATTTAAAATTACTTAAATAAGAAGAAAGACTTTGAATGAGGAATACAAATTTGAACAATATTTACATGTACATTTCATTGGCTAGGACTTTTTTTAGAAAGTTTTTTGTTTTGTTTTAATCTTGTTGTAAAAATCTTCACAAGCAAATCCGATATTAATTTTACATGTCATCAAGTCTTTAACCGTAGATTCCTTCATGAAACCCCTGTTCATCAAAGAAAATACTCTCTCAACTGGTGCTGATGTCGCAGGTACGCAGAAGGCATACTCAACAATCTTGATCAGATTGGGGGCTGCTATGTGATTCTCCTTGAAGTGACCAAACAGCCTGAGCCATTTTTCTTCAATGAAATAATCACATTTCTGGTAGTCTTTTCTTGCTTCCACTGTTTTCACTTTTCATACAGTACAGAAATAAATGAAAAAGTAATTATCCTAAATAATCCTTCATAGTTAATTAATTTTAGACTTTTTTGGTCATCTAGAAAATCAAATTTAATTTTTACCGGGACGTGAAGTAAACCGGCCCTGACACCGGGATTTTGTCTGAAACCGGGACGTCTGGCAAGCCTAAATTTATACATAATTTTTTATAGGTTGATCCTAATAAATTTCATAAACAAGTAATGTAATTGTTTTACGGAACTGTATTATTAATAATCTATTCTTAAATATGCGCATATCCCAGTTCAAAATCTAGATTGAAGGAGACTTCGGAGTCAACTCGCATTCGAAGTTTATTTTCGTCAAAGTCATGACTGCCGCAGCGGGTAGAATTGGTTGCAGCTTGAGTGATATAAAATATCACCGATTGTTGAAGTCTCATTTAAATTAATAAAACTGCAGAGACAAGCATCGGCAGAAATAAACACCCCTCCCCCTAACCATAATATTATTGTTCAACACAGCGGCCAGTTCAGCCGCGTTTTATTACCTTTCTTGACTGAATTTAAAACTAAAAGAAGTTTCAATACGCATTTTGACTTATAGAAAGTTAAGCTTATTTAATTGTTTTAAATAATATTATTATTCTATTTAAATTCCCTTGAGCTATTTTTTTGCTTACAAAGACACATTTTTAATTTGTCACCCCCCGAGTGATGGCACCCGGGGCGGCCCGCACCCCCCGCACCCCCCTTCCTACGCCACTGGCCCTTAAAGATGCAGGTTAGGCCTATACTACTTTTGAAGAGGTGCATGGTCTCTCTACCACCGGGAGTACGAGGCGAATTGATATCATTGCTTTTCAAGGAACCACAAGATCCGGGTTTATAATTACTGTGCGTTTCGAAGTAAATGAGGCACAGCCGCAAGATGTAAACAAGGAAAAACAAGACATATATAATCCTACCATCCCTTACTATCGTGATAAAAACAATCTGAAAGAACTTGAGGTCATTGGACTCATGGTAGGAGCGAGAGGAACAGTTACAACTTTCATGTGGAACACCTTCAAGAGATTGGGGCTCCCTCCATCAATTATAACTGAAGTTGTTTTAGCAACCCTCAGAGGATCTGTTTCAATACTGAGGTATCATATACCGGTATATAAATCTTAATTGTAACTGTTAAAAGATTTTCAATTTTGTATTAATTTTTCCTTAATTTTATTATCTTTTTTTTTATCTTCTTCTTCAATGTTCAATGCTCAATTACCTTTGTTTTCTTTTCTGGTACTCTTTGTCTATGTAGGCAACCATAACTATGGGAAGATTAAATAAATAAATAATAAGGTTTAATTATGAAGAGAACAACAATAGCAATATTTTCTCGGAAAAATGATCAGGATTTTCTTTGTGTTAGCGTGTTAGTGTATATGAGAGAGAGAGAGAGAGAGAGAGAGAAAGAGAAAGAGAAAGAGAGAGAAGGGGAAGAGGTCTGTATGTGTGTGATAGAGATAGAGATAAAGTAGAGATGCGCTAATTCGGACGAGATGGGTTCGGACCTTGTTCGGATGACCGAAAGTACGGATTAAACGGAATTTGCCTTAAAATTCACTTGCACTGTAGGCCTAATACAATAGGCCCTAGCCGTAGTATTAAAATTCAAAATCTGTTGACTGTTCAGTACTTTTTCATCGTAACCCACAGACCTTTTGATCTTAACCAGCCAACTTTTTCATCGTAACCAACTGAGGACGTCGAAAATTAGTAAATTCTACCTTTTCATTTTATAAAATCCCGTCCGGATTAACCGGATATCCGGACAGCTATATACCTACAGTATTAGAGAAGAGATAGCGAGATAGCAAGTCAGATATAGAAAGCGATAGAAATAGAAAGAATGATCGTTATAGTGTGTGATGGTGGTATAGAAACACTGTATATAAAAACAGTGAGACAGAGAAAATAATTACTGACATAATTGAATTTAAAATGGATGTGTTAATATAATTTTCTCTATTTTCCTTAGAATCTACGATCTCATGTCAATTCAGTAATAAAGAAACTAAAGAGATGCAATAGACCAGGGGTTATCTTTTGACGCCCCACTTTTGAGGTGTGGCAATTCACCATGCCCCTACCATTCAATATTTTGAAGGGAAGAATGCAAACTAAGACGACATAACAAGAATAACATTTTTTAAATGAACAAAAATTTTATCAAACATGGTGTTAAATCAACTAGTGAAAGTAATGATTAAGTGCCATTGTTTATGAACCAATGCTCCTAAAAAGTAGAGGTAAAACTAAGGTAAAGAAAGAAACTTATGAATCAGTTTAGTAATTAAGTCACTATTATTATTTCAATGAGACGGCTTACACTGTTTTGCCTTGAATAGACCCCGTATGTTTGGATTCAAATTTGACAATGCTGAACGAAGGTCATTCGCGACATGTAACCGACAACACTGTTTTGTTCTCATTACAGTCAAAGTTGAGAATCCTGACTCAAATAAATATGTGGACGAAAATGACACAATAACGGTCGTCGTAGCTCTGACTACTTGAGGATAAAATTCAAGATGATTTATCCAAAAGTCCTCCAGACCTGAAGTTTTAAAATATATTTTGCTTTTGAATCACACTTCAGTTTCACGACTTTTCTTTCAAACATTCTGGCAGTACATCAATGTCAACAGCAAAGAGATTTCTTCTTGTTAACATGCAGAACAAGATTTTAAAATAAAGTATTTTTTATCCTGTGTACAAAACTTTTACTAATCCAATATCATTCTGCGCCCCCCCCCATGATGGTTAACCCTTAACTGTGCTTGTGGGATCTGTGAAACCCCTCAACTCTTTCATTTTGTAATATTTCACGAGTTATACCTGAGATATCGTTGAGGCTTTTTGTAATCTTAGTATATATTTTTATTTCACTGTTGCTGGAAGTGGTGTGCATTATTGGCGCTCAAAAGTGAAATACCATGAAAATGTAATAAATAAAATTTAATTGTCCCTATAATTTACTTTTTTTTGTGCTAGCCTTCAACACGTATATTCGAGAAAGTTTGTGCAACATATTTTAGCACCATTTATTTTTATTTGGGGTATAGGCCTATATGACCCCACCAGCATATTAGCGCAACCTGAAAACACCAGCATAAAACTCTCTACAGGTTGGGAACTATCGCTATATAGTCCAGGCAACGAACGAAAAATAGAAAAAAAAAATCGTGTAGTTTTGAAATTTTGCAGAGATGTCGGAGGGAGTGTCCCGAACAACATACTAAAAGTCCCCGAAGGTGGGGGGTGAGCGGGGGGCAGGGGGGCCCGCAGAAGGTCCCAGTTTTAGGTTTTTCGCTTATATCTAAACAACGGTGCATCATAGAGGAAACATTGCTATATACAAAATTAAAGCTGATAAAATTTCCTACAAGACTGATCCTACACATTTCTTTCTATTTCCAATAGTTTTCGAGATATCCGCCAACGAAAACAACAAATTTTCGAAGAAAGCTCTTTCGCCTCGCGCTTTTCGACACACTTTGCCTTCTAGCGCTTCAGCCCTTAGGTATACAGCAATGTTCTCATGAAAGAAGTTGTAGCGAAATAAATTAGCTTTAAAATGAGTAGTCATTTGTTATTATTTATTCAAATGTTCAAAAGTTATAACAATTTAAAGTTTCGGTCAAATTTCGAGATTTCGAAAGAAAACCGTACATCGCACTTTCTCTATATTTAGGGGTAATGCATTTGTATATAAACTGCATATTGTGTATTTACATCACGAAAAAAGTGGAGAAATATAAGAAAAACCATTAAAGTTGAATTTATTAAAAATCCGATCACGGTACAAGCACAGGGCATGTAATGGAAAATACATTATATTTTAGGCAAGAAAGGAAAAGTGGGCACAAAAAAAAATCATGTAGTTTTAAAATTTGGCAGAGATGTGGGGGAAAGTGTCTTAAACAACATAGTAAAAGTCCCCATGGATAGGGGGTGAGCGGGGTGTGGGGGGAACTTTTGAATATAATTTCTCGCAGTTTTCCCTAAACACACTAAGGCTATGGGTTCTAGCAAAAAACAGTTTATGCACAAAATTAACTACATAAAAGTTCTTATAAAATTGATCTGAATGATATTTTTGTGGATTTAATGGTTCAGGAAATAGAAGGATATGAAGTATGACATAGTTCTGGATATTCTGTTTTACATACACCTATATATTATATTTTTTTTTTAAAATGAAAGGAGATGATAATTAAATTAGCATGATGCCAAGCAAGCAAACTAGTTCTTAGAAAAATATACTTACTAATGGTTAACGTCACACATAAAACTCATTATCGTTATTATTATTATTATTATTATCATCATCATCATCATCATTATTATTATTATTCTTGTTGTAAAGCTTAGCCGTTCTATGTTACGTTAAAAAAATTACCGGTATTTTGAAAAATGGTAAGGAATTAGATATATTGAGATATTGTAAGAATAGTAGGCCTACCTATTACTCTAAATAAATGTTTACTTGTCTATGTGGCTTCTGAGAATATTTGAACATCATATTTTGTCACTGTGCAACTCGGTGTGGTGGCAGATATGGATGCCGAAAAGCTGGTATTAAATGCTCATCCGTTTGTGGAGCCTGTCATGGTACATGCACCAACAAGTATACCATTAGAAGAAGAAGAAGAAGAAGGAGTTTAAAATTGATGACGTCCAAGCAAAATAAGTAATTGTTCAGGCACTCTTTAATTAATGTTGTATATGTGTATAAATGCTGAATGTAGAACAATATAACCCTAAGTTATCATACGATGTACTAGGATTCCAGTGTTGGAGACTGAAAAAAATAGACAACTATACATTTATTTCAAGTATTATGTAGGCCTACTAGGTCTTATAATTACTAAATATATCTAACTCTTCACAATTTTTCCAAATGATATTTTATAAGAAAAATATAATGGATAATAGGCCTGGTTTATACTTCTTATAACGTACACTCATACCATGAGATTTTTGTAAGCTTTATAATAATAACAATGAGTTTTATTTTTCATGTTTACCTTTAGTACGAATATTATTCTAAGAACTAGTTTGCTTGCTTGGCATCATGCTAATTTAATTATCATCTCCTTTCATTTAAAAAAAAAAAATATAATATATAGGTGTATGTAAAACAGAATATCCAGAACTATGTCATACTTCATATCCTTCTATTTCCTGAACCATTAAATCCACAAAAATACTATTCAGATCAATTTTGTAAGAACTTTTATGTAGTTAATTTTGTGCATAAACTGTTTTTTGCTAGAACCCATAGCCTTAGTGTGTTTAGGGAAAACTGCGAGAAATTATATTCAAAAGTTCCCCCCACACCCCGCTCACCCCCTATCCATGGGGACTTTTACTATGTTGTTTAAGACACTTTCCCCCACATCTCTGCCAAATTTTAAAACTACATGATTTTTTTTTGTGCCCACTTTTCCTTTCTTGCCTAAAATATAATGTATTTTCCATTACATGCCCTGTGCTTGTACCGTGATCGGATTTTTAATAAATTCAACTTTAATGGTTTTTCTTATATTTCTCCACTTTTTTCGTGATGTAAATACACAATATGCAGTTTATATACAAATGCATTACCCCTAAATATAGAGAAAGTGCGATGTACGGTTTTCTTTCGAAATCTCGAAATTTGACCGAAACTTTAAATTGTTATAACTTTTGAACATTTGAATAAATAATAACAAATGACTACTCATTTTAAAGCTAATTTATTTCGCTACAACTTCTTTCATGAGAACATTGCTGTATACCTAAGGGCTGAAGCGCTAGAAGGCAAAGTGTGTCGAAAAGCGCGAGGCGAAAGAGCTTTCTTCGAAAATTTGTTATTTTCGTTGGCGGATATCTCGAAAACTAGTGGAAATAGAAAGAAATGTGTAGGATCAGTCTTGTAGGAAATTTTATCAGCTTTAATTTTGTATATAGCAATTTTTCCTCTATGATGCACCGTTGTTTAGATATAAGCGAAAAACCTAAAACTGGGACCTTCTGCGGGCCCCCCTGCCCCCCGCTCACCCCCCACCTTCGGGGACTTTTAGTATGTTGTTCGGGACACTCCCTCCGACATCTCTGCAAAATTTCAAAACTACACGATTTTTTTTTTCTATTTGGTGTTTTTCGACGTTTATTGACTGGACTAATAGACTATAAAGCTATAATAGAAGGATTGGGATGGCAAGATGCTGAAATGGAGGCAGGTTTTTACTTCCGGATATTCATAATATAGAAAACAGTTAGAGATAGTGACAAAAATGAACATTGTGTTAACACCGAAAAAAATAACCATATATCATCCTGTATCATATCCATTAAGACGACATCACTAGTCAAGTTACATGGCTTACTACGAGTTTGAAAGGAAGATATGGAAAATACCCACCTTCACGTGGGTGCGAATATATCGAAATCTCCGGAGAGACTTATTGAAAGCACTGTATGTATCCATGTCGCAATCAAACACTAAAACCAATCGGAGATGGCAGAGGTAAGAGGTCCTAGGTTCAAACCTAAATCTTTGTGGAGGGGGTTTACGTTTATTTTAAAAACAACCTAAAATAAAGACCACCGAATTAAAAATACTTTTCAAAACGCGCAGTATTTACCTCGGACGGCCGTTTCGCAGGTGGTGTCCCTTCATCTTGTTCTGTTACATTGATTTATCACAGTTGTACTATTTTGTTTCCGTACAAATGCATTGTAATTGTGCTATTCCCATTCTATCTACGAAGATCGGAGCGCACTCTGTCAATGCATAGGCGTCGTTCCGCCACTGGCCAGTTGAACCCTTCCTCCACGCTCAGTACGGAGATATTGCCGAGCAAAGAGCGTCGCTGCTCTGTAGTATGACGTCACAGAGCACGGAACATGCCGGTCACTGACCTACAGTATTAGAGAAGAGATAGCGAGATAGCAAGTCAGATATAGAAAGCGATAGAAATAGAAAGAATGATCGTTATAGTGTGTGATGGTGGTATAGAAACACTGTATATAAAAACAGTGAGACAGAGAAAATAATTACTGACATAGTTGAATTTAAAATGGATGTGTTAATATAATTTTCTCTATTTTCCTTAGAATCTACGATCTCATGTCAATTCAGTAATAAAGAAACTAAAGAGATGCAATAGACCAGGGGTTATCTTTTGACGCCCTCCTTTTGAGGTGTGGCAATTCACCATGCCCCTACCATTCAATATTTTGAAGGGAAGAATGCAAACTAAGACGACATAACAAGAATAACATTTTTTAAATGAACAAAAATTTTATCAAACATGGTGTTAAATCAACTAGTAAAAGTAATGATTAAGTGCCATTGTTTATGAACCAATGCTCCTAAAAAGTAGAGGTAAAACTAAGGTAAAGAAAGAAACTTATGAATCAGTTTAGTAATTAAGTCACTATTATTATGACAATGAGACGGCTTACACTGTTTTGCCTTGAATAGACCCCGTATGTTTGGATTCAAATTTGACAATGCTGAACGAAGGTCATTCGCGACATGTAACCGACAACACTGTTTTGTTCTCATTACAGTCAAAGTTGAGAATCCTGACTCAAATAAATATGTGGACGAAAATGACACAATAACGGTCGTCGTAGCTCTGACTACTTGAGGATAAAATTCAAGATGATTTATCCAAAAGTCCTCCAGACCTGAAGTTTTAAAATATATTTTGCTTTTGAATCACACTTCAGTTTCACGACTTTTCTTTCAAACATTCTGGCAGTACATCAATGTCAACAGCAAAGAGATTTCTTCTTGTTAACATGCAGAACAAGATTTTAAAATAAAGTATTTTTTATCCTGTGTACAAAACTTTTGCTAATCCAATATCATTCTGCGCCCCCCCCCCCCATGATGGTTAACCCTTAACTGTGCTTGTGGGATCTGTGAAACCCCTCAACTCTTTCGTTTTGTAATATTTCACGAGTTATACCTGAGATATCGTTGAGGCTTTTTGTAATCTTAGTATATATTTTTATTTGACCGTTGCTGGAAGTGGTGTGCATTATTGGCGCTCAAAAGTGAAATACCATGAAAATGTAATAAATAAAATTTAATTGTCCCTATAATTTACTTTTTTTTGTGCTAGCCTTCAACACGTATATTCGAGAAAGTTTGTGCAACATATTTTTGCACCATTTGTTTTTATTTGGGGTATAGGCCTATATGACCCCACCAGCATATTAGCGCAACCTGAAAACACCAGCATAAAACTCTCTACAGGTTGGGAACTATCGCTATAGACTATAAAGCTATAATAGAAGGATTGGGATGGCAAGATGCTGAAATGGAGGCAGGTTTTTACTTCCGGATATTCATAATATAGAAAACAGTTAGAGATAGTGACAAAAATGAACATTGTGTTAACACCGAAAAAAATAACCATATATCATCCTGTATCATATCCATTAAGACGACATCACTAGTCAAGTTACATGGCTTACTACGAGTTTGAAAGGAAGATATGGAAAATACCCACCTTCACGTGGGTGCGAATATATCGAAATCTCCGGAGAGACTTATTGAAAGCACTGTATGTACCCATGTCGCAATCAAACACTAAAACCAATCGGAGATGGCAGAGGTAAGAGGTCCTAGGTTCAAACCTAAATCTTTGTGGAGGGGGTTTACGTTTATTTTAAAAACAACCTAAAATAAAGACCACCGAATTAAAAATACTTTTCAAAACGCGCAGTATTTACCTAGGACGGCCGTTTCGCAGGTGGTGTCCCTTCATCTTCAGCAGAGTATTTTTAATTCAGTGATGTTACTATACAACGCTATAGTGGGACACAATAATGATTAAAAATAAGAACTTTATATTTTGCATGTGAATTATATTTACGGTTACGTATTGATTGTTATATAATTTGAAGTGCCTCCTCGGTGGCTCATGCTTAGCACGTGGGTCTGGCATGCAAGCGGTCATCGTAGTGGGCTATGCCCGAGGCAGGCGGGCGTGTCATTCGTGGTGGAAAAAGTCGGGCGTAGGGGGCTTTTCAGGGGGACCTCCCGTTTCCCCCATTCATTCCACCAACACTTTCCACTTCATCTTTCACTTTCCCCGACTTCCTTATCCCGTTTCTTTTCCCTGTTTCCGGTATGCCCTCACTGCAGCACTTGCTGTGGGGCTCTCCCGTTCTCACAGTGGCTTGTGGTTATGGAGTTCCTGGATGATGTGCCGCCATCCTGGGGGCTATATTTCCCAAGCAGCGGCACACGTGGCATGGTAACGCTAACTGCTGGATGTATGGTAGTTACGTGGGGGCACGCAGTGGAGTCTGTTGACGTGGGCCGTTGGGCATGCACACCATTCCATCACCGGAGGTTGCATAATGGGCCGAATGACAATTGTTTAGGGTTGTTTCCAAACCGCCTCCCCATTCAGGAGACTGATCTTATCCTATCGTATTCTATAGAATTTCAAAGGGGTTTACTATAGCTCTTATCTGAGTTTCTAGTTCCTGAGTTTCTGTGGTTACATGGGCTCCCATTGCATTGTCTACCGATGTACATTTTTGTCTCATTGGTTATTTACGCAAAGGACAACTTATTTATTCGTGCGTCAATGCTACCCTAGCCTACTACTGGGCGCGTTGCATAAGGTTCATTTCCCCCATGCAAAATACATTTGCGGATTCTATATATTATGTAGGTGAAATGGAAGTTAGGCTAGGACTAATGATATTAGTGTGATCGCCATCAAGTTTACAGCCCGTTCCTGGATCAAGTGACCCAACGACCTCCTCCCCTCTCGCAGCTGAGCAGACGATTGTCTTTAATGCGCATCACTTTATAGTGACATTTTAATTTGATTGTGTGTGAATTTCTTATCGGTTTTACTGATATTTAGAATATTCATACAAGAAGGAGGTGCTTATATCATGGATTCTACAGGTTTGGAGGTTTAAGATAACATGAAATATTGCAGTTTTTCAAAAAGAAAACAGGAAGAAAAGACCCCTTTGGAACTATGTCTAATTTCACTAAAAGAGGAGGTGTCACCAATTAAGTTCGCTAGGATCCCGTAAGCCCCTAGTTGTGTCACTGTTGCCGTATGCAGATCCAGGCTTTATGAAGGATCACTGAGATGGCGACTGCTTTTCTAGTCTAGAAGTAGAACTAATCGTGTTTGGGAAAAGAAGTTGTAAAGAAGTCGCCTGGTTTTCTTCCTGTGGGCCGTGCCGCTTTTGTGGCAATTAATCGTTGTGTGGGAATGGTAGTGAAAGACTTGAAGAAATAATAGAACAGTTCATATGTGAAACGAGACTACAGTATTTTTCAAATGAGAAGCCATTTCCTTCACTGCCAATCACGTGTACGAACTAATGAAGTGCCGCTAGCAGTAAGAGTCTTCCCTCCGTCTCGCCGTCTCTGATTGCACCGCGTATCTAAGCAGGAGAAGGACAAACGGCTTGTCATCTGCAAAACACTGTAGGTCTGTATGCCAGTTAGTAAGTAACAAAGTTCTGCTTGAATAAGCGGGAGCATTATTCTTGTCGCCAATCATGGATTCTGAACTCCAAAGCTTCTAGGGGTTTCCTGTTAGTTTTCCCAGCTTCTTCTGAGAGCCCTGTTTCATAGAACTTGCTATTATGTTAGTTAATGTTATTAGCACTCATATTATTTATCAGTTAACAATATCTTGTTTCAGAGAGAAATATACAATATTCATAAAATCTTTTCATAATATTAGGCCTAATGGTTCATTATACAGCTGATTGATTTAGAGGTTAAGTTTGAATTGTTATTTGGGTGTTGTTTATTATTTTACTTTCTCTAATACATGTAGTATAAAAAGTACTGTGACAAAAAATCGACCGGGAAAACATGTTTCACGATGCCCAGAACCGAAAAAGAGTGTTTTTGGAATGACTGTCCGTCGGTGGGTATGTCCGTATACATCTGTAGCGGCTAAACGGTTCATTATGTTTACTTCACTTTTTTCTAGAATTTTTTGTATTTAATTGAACCGGCCAGAATTTGTTATATATAAATCAACTATTAATAAGACTTTTCGTGAAAACTTGTACAAACCTTTTATTTTTGAAAAATGCCTCTAACGATTTAAATAAAAATGCACATTTTGAAACTTCAGTCTACGACGAATAAAATGGCTATATTGGTTTTTCTGTAGAAATTAATTTGGGGGTACTTTAAACGTGTCAATTTACTTTCCTAGGCTATCTCAACTACAGCAGGTGGAACATAAAAACTTAGCACAGTAAAATCGTAGAGTAAATTGGAATAGCGTTTTTTGTTTAAAAACATGTCTTTATCCTGACAAGATGGGACCGGACCTTGTCCGGATGACCGAAAGTCTGGATTAAACGGAATTTGCCTTAAAATGCACGTGCTGTACTGTAATGCAAGTTTAGAAGAGTGAAACCATAAAATCTATATTTCTACATGAAAAAACTTTTCCTACAACTTAATGTTAGTTTTAATATGAGTAGACATAAGTTCTTAACATACGAAAATATCTTTGTGATTAAAATTCAATACTTATTGATTATTCAGTGTAAGAAATCGCGTTCTGATTAACCGGATGTCCAGACGAGAGGGGTCCGGATTAGCGGGACGCTACTGTAATATTAATGTATAAGTTATCAAGGTAAATTAAGCAGAACGGGCTAAAGAATGGAAGCGATCGACAATTTGATGTGTCCTATTGCAAAAAACGATTTCAGCGATGCTCTTTCTTAATAGCCATAGATAGGTTCTACTATTTTAACTTTTATGAGACAGGTCCCAGAACTTGCTCAATATCATTCTTCTTTCGTAACCAGGAATTCCTTTACAGATAACTGTTGACATACGTTATCCGCACATAATGTTACACAACCAGCTGGCTAATTTACAATTGGAACGTTACAGGTAAGTAGTAAGTGGGCCCGTATAGATAATGTTAATGACCAACCTATGGTCCGCGACCCCTGGATGGCTTGCGACAAAACCCATGGGTGTGCTATACCAGGGATCTGTCGTCTTCTTATCTCATGATATTGCAGCATGGATATCGCTTTTTTTTTCTTACCAAGACCCACCCTTGGCTCGCGGATGGTTTCGATTTCTTATGCTGTGACATTTCCGTACTCACAAAGCGGAAAGTGAAAGCCTTGTGAGTACAGCTATATCATAGGACAAGAAGACGGAACCATCCCTAGATAAGACCAACCCTTCATGATATTACAATAGTTTAATAGTTTAATATGGCTAGACCCGTAATATTTATAATAACTAGCTTAAAAGGCCCGGCGTCGCTCGGGTTTTGTATTTTGTAAATGCAATCAGAATGAGATCCTGCAATTTTACAACCAGTATTTATATGGTGCTAGGTTTATGACACTAGATCGTGACCTAATTTAAAGGTGTTATATTTATGGCCATTCTATAACAGAAGACTTCCGGTAACTGTACTTTGTTAGTAATAAGGAGAAAATAGAATATAAAGCAATCGATAAGACAGTTCCCGTATGAAATGACGTGTTGTTAGGGAATCATAGCTAAATGAAGACAACTGATAATAAATCTTGCTACAAGATCCGGAAATAATTACATATATAACGGTTATGCAATCGTGATTACAGAGTTCCGTATAAATGTTACGCTTGTTTTTCAAGAAACCTTTACCTTTAGAGATGGTATGATAAAGTATGACCATAATGAATAGAGGAGAAAGTGTGATGACTGAGGTAGTTCACTGGTTCCGCCGCTAGGTAGCAGTTACTCTGCTTGAGATTCGCGGGAGCAAGATTACTACGGGCGGTATAGGAAAAATTGTAAACACTCTTAAACAAAATAATACATTAATCTATTTCAAAATGACTCACCTTATCTAAATTGAATTGTTAGATACTTTTGACAATTTTCGGGCTGCTTTACACGTCTTGGAAGATCTCATCTCCATAAATAAACATGGCCTTGTGTAACAGTAATTTCTCAGATTGCAAGAAGCTTGACTGTAACATTTCGTTCCACATCTTTCCAAAAATCGAAGATGTTCACAAGCAATGAAAAATTATATAATATAGGTATGAAACAGCTAAGGGATGATTTGATCTAATATTTTGTTGCCTAGAAAATAGGGTAGAGGGTATGTTAGTATAATTTGATGGGAATTTGTTAAAGAATGTAGGCTACATTTGTATAGAAATAACAACGTATAATTAGGGTAGAAAACAGCTAAGGGATATTTTATAAATTAATATTAATATTACATTGTATAGAATATTACTGAGTATTAATTTGTAATTATATTGTATTAATAGTAATATTATTTATATTAATATTAATTTTCTCCTGGCTGTATGGGGTAAGTTATGTAGGTGAAACACGGTCAAAAGTGTAGATCTGTGTACAAATTATGTGAACAGAGATAATATAAACTAAGGGATGGTTTGTGAATTGCAGGGTACGGAAAATTTCATAAGCAGCACTACAAAAATACGGCGCGTGATCTTTAAAATTGGCGTCTCAACATCCGCACATACGCAAAAATTGTTTTGCAATGCCTTCTACATATGTCGCACAATATTTCAAAGCATTTTCTATGATTTTTTCATAAAAAAAATTAAATCCTCTTGCCTTAACTAGAGCCCGCATTTGCTCAAACCCTCGACCATTCGCCGTTCGCTGTAACTGATGTAGGTCTTATGTTGTTAAATTATATTATTAAAAAAAGGAACAAGATATTAAACTAATAAGACATTTGCTATGATAATTATACATAAAAATTACTAACATAAGTGAACAGAAAATATGTTAATAATCCAATAAATGCATAAATAAAAGTAGTGCAGATTTACTAAGTTAGAAAAAAGCTTCATTCACTCCTTTTCCCCAGCGGGTCAATCTTGCAGTATGGGTACAAGTAGTCAGTTAATATAGTATTATTATTGAGTCCAGGAATAAATTATGTAAAAAATTTTACGTTATTGCTGGTATTTTATGGAAAAGATGCCTGCTAATACCTCAATACCATTCTGGTAGCTTTAGCTTTAGAGTAATTAGTATTACTCGTTAACCATTATAGATATATAGGTGGTACTCGATTTATAATAAGATCCAAATATTTCACTAAACCTTACTCGCTTAATCTCTTTCTGGACACAAAAATAAAATAATAAATGCCGCATAGTCAAATTTGCTTCACCCTCAACATTTCACGATCGTCCCACATTATTCAGACAGCTAGCGCCCGGAATAATTACCACTCAATTACTCGTAAACCATTCAAGATATAAAGGTGGTACTGAATTTAAAATAAAGTTGAAATATTTCACTAAAACTTTCTCGCTTGAAGTTTTTACGGGACACAAAAATGAAAAAAATTGTCGCATAGTCAAATTCCGTTTCACCCTCCATGAATTTTGTGTAATTGGTGATGTTTATATAATGAGATAAGAACATTTATGTCCGCATTTTTTGAGTCTCTGTTTTAACCATCAGAAGAACTGTGTGGTGCAGATTATTTCTGCACAAATTTCACAGAAATAGGACCAAGGGTTAATTAAAGATCGCGAGTTTAATCATAAGATGCCAAACTATCATGATGCAGCATTGAGAAGTTGAAACGCAAACGAAGGTGCTGCCAGTGTTTCGGTGGACCGCCGCTCTCCCTATACCCACCATTGTATTAGCGGCGGAGTCATCACACTTTCTCATTCGATTCTTTATGGTATGACTAACAAAGTTCCGTTACAATAGTTAATTCTGACTTGTAGATAGAAAAAAGTTATGTTTTTCTTGTACTTCAAAGGAGTTTCTGATATAACCCTACATAGTTATGCATTAACAACTAGACCTTTGTACCAGTTTGGATCTTAATCCTAAAGGTACGGAGTTGATAGAGAAATTCTCATTTCTGAACAGTATTTTATATTTCTGTCAAAAACCTATTAATATTTATATATATATAGACAGTTAGTTGATTTTTTTCTAAACGTTTTTACATTGAGAGTTGACAATTTAGGCTAAGTACTAGTTTTCACCATTTATGCTTTACGTACAGACCTGATAAAAAAATCATTTGAGACGATTTGATACAAAATTACATTGTAAACAATATTTTATTGTTAGATGGGTAGACAGTGTACACAATTTATGTAGAGAGTTATACGTCGATAGTTTTATTTTACTTAACATATAAATATTACACACACACACATACAACCCTTAAGAGCAAATCTTTTGCATTTGTTTTTTCGAACACTCTTAGAATATGTTCTAAGAAGTTTTATCGTCGCTGTTGTGCCTGAAGCTGTATTCTAAGCTGAAATATGTACAAAATATACATACGGATTGTATTAGAATGTATTTAGGAATCCCGAATGCTTTATCACTACTTTATTATACTGCAGAAAAAAAGATTGAGAATGTGAAGACTTTTGAAAGTTGAAAAACAAAGTGTTTAAGATTTTTCGAAAAGCAATACATGAAATTCAATCGGACATTATATTTTTCTAATATTCTAGTGATGATCACGAACTTCAGAATATGTTTAACTATGATTCAATACTATCGTAAAAATATTTTATATGAAAACATTTTTTTTTCATACTAATACAGGTACAGAACTCGTCAGATTCTAGTTTTAAATAACATATGAGATGTTAACTATGTGTTATGTCATGAGACATCGGAGCTAAATCTGTCTTACGCTCGGGTTCAAAGCTAAAATTAGAGTGAAAGTGTGCGATGCACAGTGCTGATAATACATAAAGGTTGTTTAATTTTCACTGTGTTGTTTAAACATAATATTTAAGATTTTAAATAACATTTCTAATATGCAATGGAATTTTAACTGTGCAATTATTTTCGTCTCCCATTTTTGGTTTCAAGATCTGCATGAAGGACTGTTTGAAAATTTATAACTCGTTCAAATAAAGGATTCACAAATAACTTAAGTTTTTCATTACTGTTTAGAAGGCACTATATCTAATTAAATGTTTATTTCCAGATAGAAAAGGAGACTTTGTATAAGACCGAGATGATGATGAGGATGTTGCTCTTGACACTCACGTTAGCAGTAAACGAAACAATGATAAAGTCTGGAATGTTTTTACCTGTTTATATACTGGTCACCATTACTCATTGACCTGAATTAAAATCTAATGTCCTGTATCAATTCGTCAGAGAGTCATTCACCTTTTACCGTTAACGGGTGTTCGGAATTAACTTCTCTCCATGAGTCATAGACATGATTCGACACGTCTACCACAGACATCCGGATTGATATCAAGAAGGTCATACATCTTTTTCTGTTACTCGATACGTGGAATGAAGTCTAGACATGATTCAGCAGGTATCTTACGGAGAGAGAGAGAGAGAGATAGAGAGAGAGGATTTGTATTTAAATATGTATGAAAGACATGTTATATCTAACATGTAGATAAACGGGCTATTTGTACAATAATAATAGTAGTTTCAATTTCACCTACTGTATATAATAGCATTAATTTCTTATACACAAGGCATATAATATTCAGTGATCTTTACACATGTCAGCGAATCTCTATATATTTAAGGTAATAACTAGGCAGAGGATTTTTATGGGATATAACTTTCAGAAATATGTACATCGTTTGTAAATAAAAGTGTATTGTAACAACATTTTATTTCTTTGCTAGAAATATAAGTTTACGGATTGTTAAATTACTGTATTAATAATAATCAGCTCACTTCACCCCCTAACTTTTGAAAGACAGTTGTCCCTTGCATTTAACCTTATAAGTTTTCGTTGGAAGACAACTTTGCACAATGTACAGATGTCATGTATTATGAATAGTCTTGTATCTGAAATGTACTTTTATATAGAGAAAAAAGTCCTCTTTACAATAATACGTATTTAAACAGAAGTTGTTCTTGGAATAATATTCTCAGTGATTCTATATTATTTTTGCTTCGAATTTCTTTTCCCGCAGAAGATGTCCAGGTAGTATTAATTTACTTAGTACACTAGTAACAAATAAGAGTGTTTTATATTGCAAATTTAAATAGAATACAGTACCGTCTATTAAACGGTTTTTCTAAAACCAACTCATTTTATAAGTAATAATTTACGATTTTTGGTAATTTGTTTTAAAATTTGGGTAATTTCTTTTATTTATTTCTTGCTATTTTTAGGGCATAAATTCATTTATATTTTGCATTTGCACTATTCTTTTTGGTCATAAAATATCTGGCGTTTGTAAATACATTAAAATCCTGGTTCTATTAATAGGGTTCCTAATCATATTGTTTTATTATAAATTACTTTAGCGTTTTAATTAAAATACTTAAGTAGGGAAATAATAATATAATCCCAACTATGTAACGATAACTTGAAATGAACTCAACAAAATCTGCATTATAATTTTTACCATATTGAAAGTCGACTTGCAGTTTGTTTCGTGTACTATTAACACCAAGGTTACATTAATGTGGGTGCCAGGGCATGAAGGAATAGAGGGCAATGAAATTGCCGATCGCCTAGCCAAAGAAGGAGCCAATACCTCTTTTATTGGCCCAGAACCTTTCTGTGGAGTACCAGACGGCTACATCAAAGGAAAGATAAAAGCCTGGGAACACAGGAATACAAGTAACTATTGGAAACATGTTCCAAAGTTAAATCATTCAAAACAGTTCATTGAACTGTCAGCGAAAAGAGCAAAGAAGATACTCACACTCAGCAAACAGGAGTTGAGGATAATAAATGGCCTCCTTACTGGACACTGCCCTCTCAAAGACCATCTCTATAAAATGGGTAAGGCTGAGGTGAATACATGTAGATTCTGTTCAGAAGAAAAAGAAACAGCAGGGCACATACTTTGCGAATGCGAAGCAATTGCCCAACATAGATTAAGGCATCTAGAGTTTGCTTTTCCGACTCCAGGACAGATTGCCTCAACATCACCCAGAAAAATTATAGGCTATATCAAAAGCATTAAATTAAAATGGGACTTTTAGAGTAGGGTATTCACAATAGATCTATAAAGGTCGCAGTGTTGAGAAGCCGAAAGGCTTGTACTACCCCTCAGTAATCTAATCTAATCTAATCTAACACCAAGATATTTCCAGTCCCAAGCTTAAATGAATGTTCTGATTTCAGTTTTAAAATGATCACATAACTTTTCTCTGCTACTAAATTTACATTCTAATTTATTCCGTCCTGAAAGTTAATTTCCATTTACAGTTGTATGTAAAGACAAAAAATGTTATAACGTGTGACATTTACATTCATGGATATAATTTTTTAATAGTGTCGTTCTGTTTTTTTTAAGTTAAAGAAAAAGTTGTGGAAACATTTGTATGCAGAGACAAATATGTTATAATGTGTGTTTGAGCAAAAGAACATTCTACTAAACACATGCATCAATTCAGAAAAACGTCGCACTGTTTGTTTTAAAACAGTTGCAGAAGAAGAAAGAATTATGTGTGTTTGAACAAAATAAAATTGTGGTAAACACCTACATCCTTGGAAATAATTTTTGGATAGTGTATTTCTGTTCTTTTAAGTTAAAGACAAAGTTGTGGAAATAGTTGTATGCAATGATAAAAAATGGTATAATGTGTGCCGTTCTTAACCATACACATCACTTTCGCTGCATACAATCGTGTTCATCAGGAACACAAGTACAATGCGACATTTCACCTGTACCGCTAACATCCCAGCCCCCAGGTCTATGAGGATCTCACCTTTAGTATTATTTATAAACTTGTAGTAGGGGCCCCATCTTTTATGCTCATTTGTTGGATCGTCCGTTTCTTCTCATTGTGCTATTTGTGTATGACACTAAACACACTCGGATACATCGAAGTACCCAGTATAGTAGAATCCATCTTCGTTCATTTTGTCCAAGTCCATAACCGGTAAGGGTCAGTCTTTAAAAGTTTTACATCGATCAGATTGTTTAGACATATAAAGCGTCGTCCCATTATGTCGCATAAAATATAGAGACTTCATACACATCATGCTTCTCGCTCCCGTATGGTAAAAAAAGAAAATGTTATGATTATAACTTCTTATACTGTATGGCACTGAAACACGTTTGAACCTGCCCCGCACGTGTATAAGCATGAAATAATTTCGAACAATTCTGTATTGATTGAATATCCTGTGATGTTATAAATAAAAAATTGCTGATGGAACACCTACGAATTTTGTGAAACTCTTTAAGACATCTCTAGACAGAGAAGCTCTACACGTCATTCGAAACAAATGTGCTGAAGGAAATAATGCCAGAAATGTCTTCCCTGACGTGCACACCGTGAGTCCTAACATTATTATTTGTTTTGAAACGTTAGAAGCAGGTCACTATGAGTCTTTGAAGGTACATGCTTGTGCAAACATACTGTACCAAACTGTAATGTTTTAAAAGATAGCTTATACTTGTTTGTGTAAGCATGTTTGATACATAGGTTCTACCCCTGAAGAAAACTAAATTATTTTACACAATTTGTGATTATTAGAATATTATTTAAATGTAGAAATATTACTAACTTGTTCCTGATTAATTTTGAAAATGTCTTCTTTGTACACTTCAATCGCTATGAAAAAGAAACTAACTACCTCTGCGCACACACTATTACGAAAAATAAATTATTTTACACAACTTGTGTATAATATTTTTTAAATGTAGAAATATTACTAACTTGTACCTAATTATTTTGAAAATATCTTCTTTGTACACTTCACTCGCTATGAAAACTAAATTATTTATACAAGTCATGCTTGAAAACTGGCAGAATATTATTTAAATCAAAAAGTATTAACAAAAATTTCTAACTTGTTGTTAATTAGAAGAATCTTACTACTCCTGCACTCACTCTAATACGAAAACAAAATTATTTTAGACAACTTGTGAATAAAGACTGTATAATATTATTTAAATATATAAAATATTACTAACTTGAACCTAATAATTTTGGAAATGTCTTCTTTCTACACTTCAGTCGCTATGAAAACTAAATTATTTATACAGGTTGTGGTTGAAAACTGAGAAAATGTTATTTAAATCAAAAATATATTTACAAAAATGCCTAACATGTTGTTAATTAGAAGAAACTTACTTCTTCTTCACTCATGCTAATACCAAAACGAAATTATTTTACACAACTTGTGATTAAAAACTGTTTAATATTATTTAAATGAAGAAAATATTACTAACGTGTACCTAATTAATTTGAAAATGTCATCTTTGTAAACTTCAGTCGCTATAAAAACTAAATTTCTTATACAAGTCATGGTTGAAATCTGACGGAATATTATTTAAATCAAAAATATATTTACAAAAATGCCTAACATGTTGTTAATTAGAAGAAACTTACTACTTCTTCACTCATGCTAATACGAAAACGAAATTATTTTACACAACTTGTGATTAAAAATTGTTTAATATTATTTAAATGTAGAAAATATTACTAACGTGTACCTAATTAATTTTAAAATGTCATCTTTGTAAACTTCAGTCGCTATAAAAACTAAATTACTTATACAAGTCATGGTTCAAAACTGACGGAATATTATTTAAATAAAAAAAGTATTTACAAAAATATCTAACTTGTTGTTAATTAGAAGAACATTTACTACTTCTCCACTCGCGCTAATACGAAAACAATATTATTTTACACAACTTGTGATTAAAGACTGTATAATATTATTTAAATGTAGAAAATATTACTAACTAGAACCTAATTATTTTGTAAATGTATTCTTTCTACACTTCAGTCGCTATGAAAACTAAATTATTTATACAAGTCTTGGTTGAAAACTGAGAAAATGTTATTTAAATCAAAAATATATTTACACCAATGCCTAACATGTTGTTAATTAGAAGAAACTTTCTACTTCTTCACTCATGCTAATACGAAAACGAAATTATTTTACACAACTTGTCATTAAAAACTTTATAATATTATTTAAATGTAGAAACTAACGTGTACCTAATTAATTTCAAAACGTCTTCTTTTTACACTTCAGTCGCTATAAAAACTAAATTATTTATACAAGTCATGGTTGAAAACCGACAGAATATTATTTAAATCGAAAAAAATTCACAAAAAAATGTCTAACTTGTTGTTAATTAGAAGCAAACGTACTACTTCTACACTCACACTAATACGAAAACAAAATTATTTTTCACAACTTGTGATTAATGACTGTATAATATTATTTAAATGTAGAAAATATTACTAACTTGAACCTAATTATTTTGAAAATGTTTTCTTTCTACACTTCAGTCGCTATGAAAACTAAATTATTTATACAAGTCATGGTTGAAAACAAAGGAAATGTTATTTAAATCAAAAATATATTTACAAAAATGCCTAACTTGTTATTAATTAGAAGAATCTTACTACTTCTTCACTCATGTTAATACGAAAAAGAAATTATTTTACACATCTTGTGATTAAAAACTGTATACTATTATTTAAATGTAGTAAGTATTACTAACCTGTACCTAATTAATTTGAAAATGTCTTCTTTGTACACTTCAGTCGTTATAAAAACTAAATTATTTATACAAGTCATGGATAAAAAACTGACAGAATATTATTTAAATCAAAAAGTATTCACAAAAATTTCTAACTTGTTGTTAATTAGAAGAAACTTACTACTTCTGCACTCACGCTATTATGAAAACAAGAAACTTACTAATTCTGCACTCATGCTAATACGAAAACGAAATTATTTTACACAACTTGTGATTCAAAACTGTATAATATTATTTAAATGTAGAAAATATTAGTAACTTGAACCAAATTGTTTTGAAAATGTCTTCTTTCTACACTTCAGTCGCTATGAAATCTAAATTATTTATGCAGTTCAAAGTTGAAAACTGACAGAATATTATTTAAATAAAAAAAAGTATTCACAAAACTTAAGAACAGAATGACACTATCCAAAAATTATTTCCATGGATGTAGGGGTTTACCAGAATTTTATTCTGTTCAAACACACATAATTTTTTGTCTTCTGCAACTGTTTTAAAACAAACAGTGCGACATTTTTCTGAAATGGATGCATGTGTTTAGTAGAATGTTCTTTTGCTCAAACACACATTATAACATATTTGTCTCTGCATACAAATGTTTCCAAAACTTTTTCTTTAACTTAAAAAAAAACAGAACGACACTATTAAAAAATTATATTCATGAATGTAAATGTCACACGTTATAACATTTTTTGTCTTTACATACAACTGTAAATGGAAATTAACTTTCAGGACGGAATAAATTAGAATGTAAATTTAGTAGCAGAGAAAAGTTATGTGATCATTTTAAAACTGAAATCAGAACATTCATTTAAACTTGGGACTGGGAATATCTTGGTGTTAATAGTACACGAAACGAACTGCAAGTCAACTTTCAATATGATAAAAATTATAATGTTGATTTTGTTAAGTTCATTTTAAGTTATCGTTACATAGTTGCGAAGCTTTCATAACGGAATAAATTAGAATGTAAATTTAGTAGCGGAGAAAAGTTATGTGATCATTTTAAAACTGAAATCAGAATATTCATTTAAGCTTGAGACTGAAAACGTCTCGGTGTTAACAGTACACGAAACAAACTGCAAGTCGACTTTCAATATGGTAAAAATTATAATGCAGATTTTGTTAAGTTCATTTCAAGTTATCGTTACATAGTTGGGATTATATTATTATTTCCTTACTTAAGTATTTTAATTAAACCGCTAAAGTAATTTATAATAAAACAATATGATAAGGAACCCTATTATTAGAACCAGGATTTTAATGTATTTACTAACGCAAGATATTTTATGACCAAAAAAAAATAGTGCAAATGCAAAATGTAAATGAATTTATGCCCTAAAAATAGCAAGAAATAAATAAAAGAAATTACCCAAATTTTAAAACAGATTACCAAAAATCGTAAATTATTACTTATAAAATGAGTTGGTTTTAGAAAAAACGTGTAATAGATGGTACTGTATTCTATTTAAATTTGCAATATAAAACACTCTTATTTGTTACTAATGTACTAAGTAAATTAATACTACCTGGACATCTTCTGCGGGAAAAGAAATTGGAAGCAAAAATAATATAGAATCGCTGAGAATATTATTCCAAGAACAACTTCTGTTTAAATACGTATTATTGTAAAGAGGACTTTATTCTCAATATAAAAGTACATTTTAGATACAAGACTATACATACATGACATCTGTACATTAGGCAAAGTTGTCTTCCAACGAAAACTTATAAGGTTAAATGCAAGGGACAACTGTCTTTCAATAGTTAGGGGGTGAAGTGAGCTGATTATGATTAATACAGTAATTTAACAATCCGTAAACTTATATTTCTAGCAAAGAAATAAAATGTTGTTACAATACACTTTTATTTACAAACGATGTACATATTTCTGAACGTTATATCCCATAAAAATCCTCTGCCTAGTTATTACCTTAAATATATAGAGATTCGCTGACATGTGTAAAGATTACTGAATATTATATGCCTTGTGTATAAGAAATTAATGCTGTTATATACAGTAGGTGAAATTGAAACTACTATTATTATTGTACAAATAGCCCGTTTATCTACATGTTAGATATAACATGTCTTTCATACATATTTAAATACAAATCCTCTCTCTCTATCTCTCTCTCTCTCTCTCTCTCTCTCTCTCCGTAAGATACCTGCTGAATCATGTCTAGACTTCATTCCACGTATCGAGTAACAGAAAAAGATGTATGACCTTCTTGATATCAATCCGGATGTCTGTGGTAGACGTGTCGAATCATGTCTATGACTCTTGGAGAGAAGTTAATTCCGAACACCCGTTAACGGTAAAAGGTGAATGACTCTCTGACGAATTGATACAGGACATTAGATTTTAATTCAGGTCAATGAGTAATGGTGACCAGTATATAAACAGGTAAAAACATTCCAGACTTTATCATTGTTTCGTTTACTGCTAACGTGAGTGTCAAGAGCAACATCCTCATCATCATCTCGGTCTTATACAAATTCTCCTTTTCTATCTGGAAATAAACATTTAATTAGATACAGTGCCTTCTAAACAGTAATGAAAAACTTAAGTTATTTGTGAATCCTTTATTTGAACGAGTTATAAATTTTCAAACAGTCCTTCATGCAGATCTTGAAACCAAAAATGGGAGACGAAAATAATTGCACAGTTAAAATTCCATTGCATATTAGAAATGTTATTTAAAATCTTAAATATTATGTTTAAACAACACAGTGAAAATTAAACAACCTTTATGTATTATCAGCACTGTGCATCGCACACTTTCACTCTAATTTTAGCTTTGAACCCGAGCGTAAGACAGATTTAGCTCCGATGTCTCATGACATAACACATAGTTAACATCTCATATGTTATTTAAAACTAGAATCTGACGAGTTCTGTACCTGTATTAGTATGAAAAAAAATTTGTTTTCATATAAAATATTTTTACGATAGTATTGAATCATAGTTAAACATATTCAGAAGTTCGTGATCATCACTAGAATATTAGAAAAATATAATGTCCGATTGAATTTCATGTATTGCTTTTCGAAAAATCTTAAACACTTTGTTTTTCAACTTTCAAAAGTCTTCTCATTCTCAATCATTTTTTTCTGCAGTATAATAAAGTAGTGATAAAGCATTCGGGATTCCTAAATATATGTAAATAGAATGTATATTTTGTACATATTTCAGCTTAGAATACAGCTTCAGGCACAAAAGCGACGATAAAACTTCTAAGAACATAATCAAAGAGTGTTCGAAAAAACAAATGCAAAAGATTTGCTCTTAAGGGTTGTGTGTGTGTGTGTAATATTTATATGTTAAGTAAAATAAAACTATCGACGTATAACTCTTTACATAAATTGTGTACACTGTCTACCCATCTAACAATAAAATATTGTTTACAATGTAATTTTGTATCAAATCGTCTCAAATGATTTTTTTATCAGGTCTGTACGTAAAGCATAAATGGTGAAAACTAGTACTTAGCCTAAATTGTCAACTCTCAATGTAAAAACTTTAGAAAAAAATCAACTAACTGTCTATATATATAAATATTAATAGGTTTTTGACAGAAATATAAAATACTGTTCAGAAATGAGAATTTCTCTATCAACTCCGTACCTTTAGGATTAAGATCCAAACTGGTACAAAGGTCTAGTTGTTAATGCATAACTATGTAGGGTTATATCAGAAACTCCTTTGAAGTACAAGAAAAACATAACTTTTTTTATATCTACAAGTCAGAATTAACTATTGTAACGGAACTTTGTTAGTCATACTTTATCATATCATCTCTAAAGGTAAAGGTTTCTTGAAAAACAAGCGTAATATTTATACGGAACTCTGTAATGACGATTGCATAACCGTTATATATGTAATTATTTCCGGATCTTGTAGCAAGATTTATTATCAGTTGTCTTCATTTAGCTATGATTCCCTAACAACACGTCATTTCATACGGGAACTGTCTTATCGATTGCTTTATATTCTATTTTCTCCTTATTACTAACAAAGTACAGTTACCGGAAGTCTTCTGTTATAGAATGGCCATAAATATGACACCTTTAAATTAGGTCACGATCTAGTGTCATAAACCTAGCACCATATAAATTCTGGTTGTAAAATTGCAGGATCTCATTCTGATTTCAAACTTCTTTGTGTGAACAGTGTCTACGTTAAATTTATACTACTACTAATTATTGACAGAGTAGTATTAGTAGTAGTGCTAGTACTGATGGTGGTGGTGGTGATGGTGATGGTGGTGGTGGTGATTGTGATGGTGGTAGTAGTTATAGTAGTAGTGCTGATACTGGCGGTGGTGATTGTGATGGTGGTGGTGATGGTGGTGGTAGTGGTGATGGTGGTAGTGGTGATGGTGGTGGTGTTGGTGATGTTAGTGGTGATGGCGATTTTGATGGTAGTAGTAGCAGTAGCAGTAGTAGTAGTAGTAGTAGTAGTAGTAGTATTTCATAATGATGGTGTTGGTGATGGTACTGGTCGTGGTGATGGTTGTGGTAGTAGTATTAGTAGTAGTAGTAGTAGTAGTAGTAGTAATAGCAGTAGTATTTCAAAATTCAAATATTCCAACCAGTTTTTACACAGCACTGTTTTGCATTAAATATAAAATTCGACTTAACCCACTCTTACATTTTCAAAAAAAACTTGACAATGATTTGAATTTTGAATTTAGCGCTAGTCGCCATCTTATAGCATGGTACACAACTGCCTTCTAGTAGACAATTCTGAAAGTAATAACTGTTAACTAGCGCGATCTAGTAGACAATTATGAAAGGACAAGATTGAATAACATGACTCACTGAGAAAAACTGAATATTATGTGAGACAATGTTTTGAATTTTTAATTTAGCGGTAGTCACCATCTTTTAGCATGGTACACAACTGCTTTCTAGGAGACAATTCTGAAAGTAATGACTGTTAACTAGCGCGATCTAGTAGACAATTATGAAAGCACTAGATTGAATAACATGACAGCACTGAGAAAAACTGAATATTATATGAGACAATGTATTGAATTTTGAATTTACCGCTAGCCGCCATTTTATAGCAAGTTACACAACTGCCATCTAGTAGATAATTCTGAAAGTAATGACTGTTAACTAGCGCTACCTAGTGAATAGCATGGTACATACCTGCCTTCTAGTAAACAATTACGAAAGTACAAGATTAAATAACCATGACGACACTGAGGAGAAACTGAATTATATATCTGACAATGTTAGGATTGGATCATCGACTGTCACCGTAGTCACGCGTATAAAATCAGGTAGTCGGTAATGAAAACTTGAATGGTTCGAGTCTACCTCTATGACAAGATTTTATTAAGTAAATATAAATATAAAATTAACATGCATAAGAACGTAATATAATGATGACGTCATATGGAAGTCCTGGGAGAGCGTCCATAGAGTTGTAACATAACGTTGGGATGATAAAAAAGTTCAAACTGTAAGGACTTCATATGGGGTAGCCAAAGGACCCAACTGCAAACGTCCCGAAAAAAAAGGACTAAAAAAACCTCGCGTAAGAGTGCGTCCGTGGCGTCTATGGCATAAGGGCGTAACAACATCAATTAAAAGACCGTGCGTAAGAGTGGGTGTCCAGACGTCCATGGCATAAGGGCGTAACAAAATTGGTAAAAAGCCTAGCGTAAGAGGGGTTATCCAGACGTCCATGGCATAAGGGCGTAACAAAATTGGTAAAAAACCCTTGCGTAAGAGTGCATATCCAGACGTCCTTGGCATAAGGGCTTAACAACATTGGTAAAAAGCATTGCGTAAGAGTGCGTTTCTGGGCGTCGTTGGCAAAGGGGCTTAACAACATTGGTAAAAAGCCTTGCGTAAGAGTGCGTTTCCAGGCGTCGTTGGCAAAAGGGTTTAACAACATTGGTAAAAAGCCTTGCGTAAGAGTGCGTTTCCAGGCGTCGTTGGCAAAATGGCATAACTGCAGGCGCGTACGTACGCAAACCGACGCCGGCGTCGGGGGGGGGGGTAGGGGAAACGGGAAGTTGCCAAACTTTTTTATTTTGGCGATGAACGCTACCCCTTACTAATTTGTAATTGTAATTGTAATTTATTCTTGTATCAAGTAAGTTACCTCCTTGGCGTTACAAGAAGTTTATCACCAAGTGAGGTATTCTGTACAGACAAGTATCCTACATAAAATTGCAAGCTTGGTGGTTAAATATGTTTATTAGCTCTGTAATGTAACACTGTTCTAAACAGAAATGATAACTTTGCTTCTCCTCGCTACAACTCAGCTGTTCTCTCTTAATATTGCCTGTGTACTTAAATTTAAACTGTAATTGTTGCTCTACAAATTGCTACCCCTTACTACCACTTACGATTATGTAATCTAGACCTGCCTGTCCTTCATAGCACGTGTTGTTCTTTGCTAGTTCATACTGTACAGAACGTGTAAAAACATCTTAGCCTCACAGCATTCAATATTGAAGACCCAACAGCGATATTCTGTGAGTTACATACCATTACATACGTAAATAATATTTCATAACTAAAAAAAAAACAATAATTTATTCACTTAATTTTTGTTTTCAATGCTTACGGGCTATTATGAACCGCATAGTTTGAAATGAATAGTACACTATGTGTGCATTCTCTCTTGCCCTTACTCCATTGCTACCGGCAGACGATAAGCTATCTGCGCGTGTTTGGCTCAGGTCTTACCGATCGAGTTATATTACCAGCATTACCTCAACTGAATTTTGCAACGGCTATAACAGCTGTCAAAGATAAATATGAAATACTATTGCCATAACCACTCAATTACCAATATAATTATAAATAATTGCCTTATTTTGAATGCTTGATTGAAATCTTAGCTATATATATATACAGCCTTAATATTGAAGTAGATTATTCTAGTACAGACACTAGACTTGGTAAGTACTTACATTTACTAGTGGTAAATTTCAGCCTTCAGGAAACGGTGTACTACATGGTCCTCATATGAATTTATTACTAAAACGGAGCAGTTTATCACATTATATATATCTATATACCTATAGATAGATATACGGTACCTATAGGCTATATTATATTAGACAGATAGATAGATATACCTATAGGCTATATTATATTAAAAATAAAAGAAAGCAGATGGTAATTAAAATGGCACGTTGACAAGCAAACCAGTTCTTAGAAAAATATACCTGCTAAAGGTTAACATTACACATAAAACTCATTATTATTATTATTATTATTATTATTATTATTATTATTATTATTATTATTATTATTATTATTACTAGCTTAAAAGGCCCGGCGTTGCCCGGGTTTTTATTTTGTTATGTGAAATTAACTTGATGAAGGACTTTCGATTTTCAAACTCTATGGCCTTGTATAATATGTACATATCACTTGAAATGAGGAAGAACGACTTATCACACTTAAATTATTCCCTCAGAAAACGCTATGTATAGCTTTTAAGGCTCATAGACGATGTCGAATGTTGCATTCCGTTGCTTCTACACACCATGACTGGGAGGGGTTGAAATAAGAAGAAACATAAATTCCTACTACATAAGATTGTATTGTCTTTATGGAAAATTTTATTTCTCACTCTCATGTTACCATACGACCGTTTCGGAACTGAAATTAAAAAAAAAATCAATATCACTTTCATACCTTCCTCCCCCAAAACCTGGGACATAATATACTGCGGGCATAGAACTGAAAATGTTCCACCCTATTTTGTCTTCTTGTAGATGTTTAGGGCCTATGATAAACATCCTACAGCTATGAGTGACGTATCAGTGGATAGGATTTTTTTACCGACTTCTGATATAGCATACTCACTGGCACACACTTACAAAGTAATAGTCGAGGGTAGAGAAAGTTATGTGACTGCTTCACATTGTGCTTTACTTTCTTGGATTTCATTCTTTAACAATTATTTTCACAAACGTATTAATTACATCGATAGCATCAGAATTTATTAAAGCCCAGTATTATGTAGTTCCCAAAGCCCTACCTGAGCACTGTAAACAATACATTTTTGTCATGATAATTGAATTGCATTTCATTTTTCAGTATAATATTTTCAGAAATTATATAAATTTTCAAGTGAAGGAGTGGTTTGTTTGAATTTTAGTGTTCACCGCGTTACTTCCCGGGCTTAACTGGGTATGTGTGCAAAATTTCGTGCAAATTTGTCAAGAAATGTAGATTCGTATAGGGAACATACATAGGCCTACCCACATAGGCCTACATACATACACACTTTTGATCTGGCTTGGTTGACTCACTTTTTGTTTGTTATGAAAACATGTGAAAGCGGAACTCTGAAACTGTGAATATGTCACACTTCAATTTTTTAAATCTTTTTTTATGTAAACAGTTGACAGCAGAACTCTCTAACTGTGCCTCATTTCACATTTCTGGCTTTTCTCGTGGATTTTCCCAAAAAATTTCTTTCATACAAACCTTGTCCTGACAATTACGAACACAACAAACAAACAAAATCAGCCAAATCGGTCGAGCCGTTCTCAAGTGATGCGGCAACATACATTTTTGTGATTAATTTTTATTAATATAGATTATTATTATTATTATTATTATTATTATTATTATTATTATTATTAGTAGTAGTAGTAGTAGTAGTAGAAGAAGAAATAGTATTAGTAGTAGTATTAATGTAAAGCCTAGCCTTTCTATTTTTCGCTTTAAAAATTTACCTGTAAATGGAAAATCGATAAAGAATTAGATACATTTGGGGATTCTAAGATACAGTAGGCCTAACTTGGAATAAATATTTACTGCTATATAGGCCTATATCTTCTGACTCAACTCTGAACACTATATTTTGCTGCTATGTAACTCCTGTGGTGAAAGATATGGATTCCGAAAAAGCCGGCATTAAAGTAATGCTCATCCGTTTGTTGAACCTGTCATGGTACATGCATGAGCAGTATACCATTATTAAAAGAAGATGAGTTTGAAATTGATGACATCCAAGCAAAAGTAGTCTTATAGGCATTCATAATCAATGTTATTTATTGTACATGCTGCGTGTCAGGTAGATAGAAAATATAATTTTAACCCATCAGACAGACACAAACAGACACCTAAACATTTATATAAAATAAAAGGCCTAATGGGTCTTGGAATTTCTAAATGTATCTAATACTCTACCATTTTTCCACAGAATATTTTAAACGAAAAACGTAGGCCTATTGGCTAATAGTTCATATGATCTTTTAACTTTAAAATAGTAATAGTAATAATAATAATAACAATGATGATAATGATGATAACTATCCATGCTTCGTATATATCTATGAGTGTATCTATTCACATATAATATATACATATAATGGATAGGTCTATGTCAACCACAGCGTGCCGCGGACAGACGACATGAGGTGGTCCTCCAGCTTGGGATTTTGGTGTGAGGTAGACAACCTCTCACAGTAAAATACATTGTTATGAAACGCTTGCTTGATTTATGGATCCGGTCAGTGTAAAATTTTCCGGAGGTAAAATAGTCCCTCGTTCGGATCTCCAGGTAGGGACTGCAATGAGGGAGTTTAAAATTCGTAGGAACTATAGATTTGTAACGTGGAATGTTAGGAGCTTGTGTAGGCCTGGTGCGCTTAAATCAGTAGCTAGTGAATTAAAAAGAAAAGACAGGTTAGATATAGTAGCAGTAAGGGAGTTAGATGGGGGGGGGGTGATGGTTCAATACAGACAAACGCATATACATTTTCTATGGGAAAGGGTATGATAACCATCAATTAGGGACCGGGTTCTTCATACATAGGAGAAATAGCTTAAAAGGCCCATTGTCGCTCGGGTTTTGTATTTTTACATTCGAAATTAACTTATGAAGGACTTTCGATTTTCATACTACATGTCCTTAAATGGATATGTGGAATTTGAAATGAGGAAGAACGACTTATCACACTCAAACTATTCCCTCAGAAAACGCTTGTTGTAGATTTTTATGGGTTATAGAGGATGTAGAATTTTGCACTCCATTGCTTCTATACACCACTCCCTCGGTAGTAGTTCAAATAAGAAGAAACAGAATTTCCGGTAACATAAAATTGTGCTGTCTTTACGGAATATTTTATTTCTCACTTTCATGTTACCATACAACTGTTTCGGAGCTGAAGTCAAAAATAAATTCTGTACCACTTTCGTACTTTCCTCCCCAAAACCTAAGACATAATAATATACTGCGCGCATAGGACTAAAAATGTTCCATCCTATTTTATCTCCTCTAACATTCTTAGGGCCTGTGATAAACATTCATATTTCTCACCTAAAATACAATTCTACAGCTATGAATAACGTATCAGTGGATGTAATTTTTTACCAACTTCTGATAAGACATAACTTACTCGTTGACACACACTCAGACTGAGACAGCTGGACTAAGCTGTCCCCGCAAGACAACATCTTATTTTACACCAAAATGTTAAATGAGAAGATGGTATTCTCTATGCCCAGAGCAGAGAAAGTTATGTGACTGCATCACATTGTGCATTATATTCGTGGATTTCATTCTTCAATATTTACTTACACCAATAAATTCTATCGATATCTTCTCTAATTTGTCCAAGTTCCGTATCGTTTACTTCCAGAGCTACCTTTGAACACTGCCAACAATACACTGTTGTCCTGAAAACTGTACATAGAATTTTGGATTTGATAATTCTCTTTAAAAAGGTATTTCGTATCCTGAAAAACATTGATTTTTGGCATTTAAAATAAAATTTTTGCAAAATCTTTTCTTAATGTGCAGTTACAGTATGAAATGAAAGTACTGTCAAAATTCCAAGTCTCTACTTGCTATAGCTTAGGTTCTACGTTGATTATCTGCCAGTCAGTCAGTCATGAAAACAGTCTGTCAGTGAGTTAGGACAAGGCCTGTTATATATATATTTGGCTATTAAGAATGTTGAGTTTTTTAGTAATAAATTTTCTTATGTTATTCTAAGGGGACGGTGGTGTGACATCATAGTTATGAATGTCCATGCACCAACAGAGGAATAAGGACGATGATGACAAAGATAATTTCTAAGAGGAAATAGAACGAACATTTGATCAGTAACCAATAGATAATATGAAAATTGTACTAGGGGATTTCAATTCGAAAGTAGGAAGGGAGGATATGTTCCAGGGCAGGATTGGGAACGAAATCTCCACTTGCAGAGGAACGACAATGGGATTAGACTAGTGAAATTTGCCACCGGTAAAAATTTAATCGAAAAGAGTACAAAGTTTCCACATCGTGATATTCATAAATACACATGAACCTCGCCAGATCGAATGACTCATAATCGAATGGTCCATGTGCTAATAGATGCAAGGAGGCA
The DNA here is from genome assembly GCA_964059195.1 of Ectobius pallidus. NCBI lineage: Eukaryota > Metazoa > Arthropoda > Insecta > Blattodea > Ectobiidae > Ectobius > Ectobius pallidus. The sequence goes on from CAXKWD010000004.1 coordinate 100,614,551, forward strand.
TTCTAATATAATTGATGTTCGAAAATAGGGGATTGACTGCAATTAGGATTATTATCTGGTATTTTCGGTTGTTCGGGGTAAACTTTCATCTAACCAAGGAACCAGAGAATATTTTAATATGGAGAGATTCAATCCGAAAATGTTAGACGAAAACCAAATTAGGAACGCTTACCAAGTCGAGATTTCAAACAGATTTGCAATTCTAGAAAACACTGCAGAACAAGAAGCTAGGGTTGATATGAATATCGATGAAATTTGGGAAAGTATTAAGAACAATTGAACTGAAACCAAATAACCCGTGGTTCGATGATGAGTGCATGAAATTAATAAATGCAAGAAATCAGGGGAAACTACAATGGTTGCAGAATCCGAATGAACTACTGTCGAAAATTTCAACAATGCTAAACGAGATACTTCTAGAACCATTAGAACAAAGAAAAAACTGTCTTAAAGACAAAGCAAATGCATTAGAGGTAAACAGTAAAGACAAAAAAATGTTAGGGATCTCTACAAGGGAATAAACGAGTTTAAGAAAGGTTTTCGTTTTAATGCTGACCTTCCTCCTAATTATTTGACACATGTGTTTATGTTAAGTAGCAAAAATAGCTAAATCTAGCATCAAAATTCGTAATTCGGCAACCCAAGATTTACTCATCATAATGCCTAGGCGCATCTTACTACAGCCACATATATTATGTAGTTTTCTTCTGGTAATTTTTAATATAATCCACTTAGCAGAAGAATGCTCCATAACGAGCAGACTAAGATATCCAGGTATTAATCACAATACTTTCTTGCAGACACATAAACTGTCACGCAATGGACAAGACAGCCTTCATATTGGGGATTGGACTATTAATAATGATACTGGTGAGTAGATCTACCGGTAACCAGTTTAATGAAATGATATACAGGGATATAATATACCTCATACGCTATTCGTCTAATTCAAGCAATCATATTGCTCTATTTTTGAATAGCAGATCAACATGCTGAATTAAGAAATTTGTCTTTAACTGAGTTCCTCAATAATATAATCTTTTTTTTTATAATGTATTTAAGATATAGCCATCGATTTTACTTTCGGCGTCAGCTAATCTATTTATAATATTATAAAATTCTTCATCTCCGTCAACGTCTTTATTACCACAACACTTCACACAGCTATCATCTACAAGCTTTATCCAGCATTGTTTATTAGTTTAGCAAAGCTATTGTGAAAATAGTTGTCACAGTCGTTGCTCTTCAGGCCACCTCTTTGTCCGTTTACACGTAAGCAAGTCGTATTGTATAGATCTTTCCCAGGTCCAGTCATTTTGAGGTTATGTAAAGCACTGTAGCATAGGAAAGAGAGTTAAAATTGCAATGAAATTAACCATGTACCTCATCACAAGAGATGTTGGAAATGTCCTCCTCTTGCATCCACACAATACTGGATATGTAAAAGTATATGACTATTATTTAGCCTATGGGAGAAATCGAAAAATATAGTGTCAAGTTCAAACCCCCATACTTTAAGAGAACTTAAAGACAATATCACAAGATATATTAATTTTATCTCGGAAGCTGAACTTACGCGCGTGAAACAACATTTCCTAAAAAGGTGCCCTTGTTGTGTGGATGTGCCCGTGTTCTTTTCATCGTGTGAAAGGCTCCCCCTCCTCTTCCTATAGAACATGCTTAGTGAATCTGACCGTTCCTTGTGTAAACATTTGAAACTTGTTTATAATATTTGCGTTCTATGATTGAAAGAGTACACAAGATGGAAGTCAAATGTGATATTATCTTCAATTATAATTAAAAAAACACACTTCATTATGTATACAATACTAGTTATTGCCAACTAACTGAAATCTGTATGTTTTTGTTTTAGGGAAGCAGCATGCCAATGCGGAAAAGTAAGTAATCTTAGATTTCAATGTATCATTATTGCTGTTTAGTAAGGACTGGAAATATTTATACAGGTTTTGTAAAATTGTGTGCCCTGAACTCTTGAATACGAGATATTTAACAATTTGCTCAGTTATTTCTTGTGTCTTTATTCTTGGAATAAGGAAGATTTTCTTAACGTACTTAGAAATCCTCTAACATAGTAGGTTTCAGAATTAAAGTTCTGGATAACGGAACACAAAGATGGAGAAATTTTTAGCCTACATCCGCCATCATTATGCGTGTATGTATAATATTTTTTCTTTGTTCTAATTTTGCACAAGAGCATTCCAATTATTTAATCGAAAACATATGATTTTATTCTATCTTGCCCAGAAACTTCAAGGACTGGAAATAAATTTCAGTAGATTCCAGCTAATCCGGACATCTGGTTAATCCAGACGGACGACGATCAATACATTTTAAATTTTAATCACAAAGATGTTTTGTTTTTTAATCCTTTAACTTATCAAGATGAATTATTCATATTACAAAATACACAATTAAATACAAATACATAAAACAAAATATAACTCGATATAGCTTAAAAATCAATACCTACAAAAAAAGTGGGAAGAACAGATTGAAAATCTGTGGTATAACCAATAAAATGGTTTCTTAAATATCTACTAATTACAGAGTAAATCGGCCTCGGTAGTCTAGATGTAGCCTATTCACGACCAAATAATACCTTAGTATCTTGAGGGGGGTTGTGAGGTGATGGGCTGTGCCCTCTGCCCTCTCCCCTCTCTCGGAAAATGAGTGTATCAAAATTCATATGGGTAACAGAAACAAGTGGAGGCCCCTTCGCCCCAACATAGGGGCTATAGCGTTCCACACAGACAGACATACAGACAGAATTACAGATTAAAGTATATTATAACCTATGAGACCACCAGCGTGGTCTTGCTGACTACAGCTCCGTCGGCCCGGGTTCGATCCCCGGTACCTCCTCGGATTTTCCTGAGGTAGGGAGGTCTGCTAGGGGTGCACTCAGCCTCGTGATTCAAATTGAGGAGCTACTTGATAGAGAAGTAGCGTCTCCGGTCATGGAAACCACCATTAACGGCCGAGGGTGTCGGCATGCTGACCACATGCCCCCAATCCTGCCATCTGCCTAGGGTAGATGACACAGCGGTCGGGTGGTAGGCCTTGTCCCTTTAAGGATGTGACGCCACCGAGTTTAGTTTTATACCCTATGAAATTGTTTATATACTTATAGAATTTTTTGCTATTTATATTTACTATTTCTGGATGTGACCTAATTATAGAGTTATAGAGTCTAGGACTATAATAATTGCTAAGTTTAGAGCCAGAAGCGGTGAAGCATTTTGGTTCCATTAAAGACAAGGTTTTATTTCTTCTTGTATTGTAGCTGTGTGGATCAGATAAGTGTACGTTTCGGTATTTGTGAAAGTATATTAGAAGTATGAACTTATAACTCTGTTCTATACTCATAACATTAATTTGTTATTATGAAATGACTTATCCACCTAACCACAAACCCAATGGACCAAAAGTTCAATAGATGCAACGTCATAAAGCCCTATAACATTATAATATTTACTAGATTTATGCACATATACATTCCTATTTATGTATCACTATGTCATAAAATATAAGTTGGATATAAAATTATATAGTCACATACAATACAATCACATTTAAGATAGCAAAGTGCTATATGTATTCAACTAAAACCTAACCATTAAAATATATACACTGATACAGATTTAATCACACTGATTTTAAACACACTGTTGTCATCTGTTAAAATATGTACACTTATGCCGAATTTTTTTCAGCAATAGTCATTAAAAATATAATTCTTCTTGAATATATGACAGTCAGTTGTCTATCCGATAAAAACAGTAGAAATTATTTTGCCGAAATCTTCTCAGCAAAGTTGTTAATAATAAAATAGTACTTGAGTGCACTAGTTGTAAAAATAGTTGGAATGTAGGCGGCTTGTAATGTATTCCGTTGCATCAATTGTTTTGGCTTCTGTTACATGCGGATATGCGCATTTCGATCCTTAGATCATCTTCAGTCCTACAATTTATATATAAAAAACATTTAGTATGTTGTTGTTGTTTGTAAAATAAGAAACCTCATTCCCAATTACATTAAAGTCAAAATTAATACGAACACTATTGCTGCTCAACGTACTCAAAAACTAGCAGAAAGGAAATGGCTACAACAAGAAATACAATTTCTATATAGAAAGAAACAATTTCTCAATGAACAAGTATATAAATTGCACTTAGAAGCTTCCAAAATCTATAGCCAGGAATGGACATACATAGATAATCACATAAATGAAAAACTGAACTATGAAATAGAACGAAAATACCAAACACAAAACAAGAAAATCCAGAAATTAGAACAGAATAAAATAATATACTCAAATCATAAACTACACACAGAGGATAAACATGAAAAGAGAATATTTCATCCTAGGGTTATCAACCTCACAAAAACTCCGCTCACCAAACCTGAAGAAGATCTGCTAGAACTAGGCTATAAACATAATTTTACAAACAATATAAAAGAACAAACCAAATCAATAGTTATAGATACTGATACAGCTATAGCCAATATCGACCAAGCGAAACAGCAATCTATTAGAGAACAAGTCACTACACAGATTAAGAGAACCTTAACCAACAAAAATGATAAGAATATTGAAACACAATTATATCTAAAAACATTAAAAGGCTTGAATACAAAACTACAACTTAACGACATAAAACATGTCAAAGCCGACAAAGGTAATGCCATCGTATTAATGAATAATGATGAATATAAAAATAAAACTCTAGAATTTATTCAAAATAATAACATAAAGCTCATTGAAAAAGATCCCACTGATAAATACCAAACAGAAATCAAAAAGGCTATAAGAAATTCTGACTTTATTCTTACTGACAATGAAAGAAAATATGCTATCAACATGAAGCCTAGAATACCAATACTTCGATCTCAATTAAAAATCCATAAAAATGATAAACCAATCAGACCAATTGTGAACTTTGTTAATGCACCTTCATATAAAATTTCTAAAATAATAGGTAAAATACTACAACAAAGATTAACGCTTGAAAATAAATTTAATATAAAAAACACACTCGATCTGGTTAACAAAATAAAAAATATGAAACTTAATAAAAATGACAGACTCATATCACTAGATATAAAGAACTTGTACACAAACATACCCTTAAAAGAAACTATCAATATCATACAACAAACATTATCGAATAACGGTGATGGTGATACAGTGACAGGACAAATAACTTCAACGCTTGACATTATTTTGAAACAAAACTATTTTAAATTTGACGATAAAATATATATACAAGAAGATGGCCTGGCCATGGGATCGCCACTATCAGGAATCTTATCTGAAACATTCCTACAACACGTAGAAATAGAATACATAGAAAAAATCATAGCCGATCATAAAATCAAAATATACTACAGGTACGTAGATGATATACTGCTAATATGTGAAGAAAATAAAATTAACAATATACTCGACGAATTCAATAAAATACACAAGAATCTAGAATTTACTATAGAGAAGGAAAATAAAAACAGTATAAATTTCTTGGATCTTAATATAAAGAGGGCTCACAACGCACTACAATTTAAGATCTACAGGAAAGACACTTACACTGATAATATAATAAATAATAAATCAAATCACCCAAATACCCATAAAATGGCTGCCTTCAACCATATGGTACACAGACTAATCAACATATCCATGACTAAACAAGATTATAATAAGGAACTAAAAACTATTTTACATATAGCAAACAACAATGGTTACAAAGAATCGTTAATTCATAAACTTATTAGAAAGAAAAAGAATAAACTACAAAAAACAAAAAATCCTACTTCGCTACTAACTCCAATAAAACAAGACAATGAAGATAACAAAAAATATGCTATTTTTAACTATACAGATAGAAAAATTCACAAAATAGTAAAGCCATTGCAACAACAAAAAATAAAAATAGCATATAAAACTAACAATAACTTAAAACACCTATTATACGATGTAAGCAGAAATAAAGAAGATAATTTTCTAAATAGCGGTGTATATCAACTAGAATGTGGAAACTGTAATCATGTTTACATAGGGCAAACGGGTAGGACTTTCAAACAAAGATTCCAAGAACACGTTATGGACTTTAAATACAATAGAAACAGATCAGCATTTGCCAAACATCTTATCAATAACAACCATGATTTACAGCCTATTAACAAAACACTTAAAATTCTACATAAACAAAATAAAAGCCGTAAACTAAACACATTAGAAAATTTCGAAATATACAGACACAGACATAAAATTATAAACGAAAACACAATAGAACACAATGAACTATATGAACTATACTCAGAACGTTACCCTATTACAAACAATACGTAATTTCTTCAGTATGACATTTATACTCAAGCACTCCACACGTCGGAAACTATCAGGTGAGTCTTAAGTTTCATCATACAATAGTTAAATATAAATGACTTCAAACAACAACAACATACTAAATGTTTTTTATATATAAATTGTAGGACTGAAGATGATCTAAGGATCGAAATGCGCATATCCGCATGTAACAGAAGCCAAAACAATTGATGCAACGGAATACATTTACAAGCCGCCTACATTCCAACTATTTTTACAACTAGTGCACTCAAGTACTATTTTATTATTAACGACTTTGCTGAGAAGATTTCGGCAAAATAATTTCTACTGTTTTTATCGGATAGACAACTGACTGTCATATATTCAAGAAGAATTATATTTTTAATGACTATTGCTGAAAAAAATTCGGCATAAGTGTACATATTTTAACAGATGACAACAGTGTGTTTTTTAAAATCAGTGTGATTAAATCTGTATCAGTGTATATATTTTAATGGTTAGGTTTTAGTTGAATACATATAGCACTTTGCTATCTTAAATGTGATTGTATTGTATGTGACTATATAATTTTATATCCAACTTATATTTTATGACATAGTGATACATAAATAGGAATGTATATGTGCATAAATCTAGTAAATATTATAATGTTATAGGGCTTTATGACGTTGCATCTATTGAACTTTTGGTCCATTGGGTTTGTGGTTAGGTGGATAAGTCATTTCATAATAACAAATTAATGTTACCACAAACGGAAAGAAAAATGAAATTTATCAACTCATAACATTAAATTCAGGAAATAACAATTCTGTTGGATACTCTATAGACTTTTTTAAGCAAACTTTTATTATTATCTTCTTTATTAGATTCAGAGAGTCAACATTTTCGGCCTATGTGGCGCAGTTAATATCGCGCTGGCTTTCTATGCCCAAGGTTTCGGGTTCAATCCCGGCCCAGATCGATGACATTTATGTGTGCATAAATGTGACGGGCCCATGTCTGTAGATTTACAGGCATGTAAAAGAACTCCTGCGGGACAAAATTCCGGCACACCGGCGACGGTCACAGGCCTAAGTTCCAGTACATCCCCGTCGTAAAATAACCATATACCAACACACCATGCAGTCCTACACTCGCTAATTGACAAGGGCAGAATATTCCTAGGCTTCCACAGTTGTCGTGTGGAAGACCATTCTGTACCAGCGAGATGTTATCGGTGCCACAATCTTGGACACACTGCCAAGGTCTGTAGAGCGGACGCTGAGACGTGTGGCTACTGTGCCAAACAGGGGCACAGGTACACAGAGTGCCCTCGCAAACAGATTGACCCCCCCTACTTGCGCTCTGTGCACCCGCTATAAAAATAACGTTCGACACTCAACGACTGACCCACTTTGTCCCTCGCGGGAAACCGCGATTAGAAGACTTAAGGAAATGACTGACTACGGCGATGGCTGAGAAAACAATCAAGATCTGGCAAATCAACACCGACAGGGCCAGAGTAGTCACTGACCAAATTCGCGTGGAAGCTCACACACACAACGTAGATATCCTTCTTTTACAAGAACCTTACGCATACCACGGGAATAAAATCACTGGATTTAGCTGTTGTCATCAAATCATCACTGGAAATTCCCCTGACGAATACCCGTGGACGGGAATAGTAATCCTAAACCCGGAAATTGAGTGCCTTAAGCAAACTCACTATTCTATCCCCCATTTAACGTGCGTCAAAATAGCTACTGTAATCGGCGAATTTACACTAGTTAGTGCGTACCTCCAACCCGCTGAACCCCCTGATCCAGTCTTAAACAAGCTAAGGGAAATAGGAAGATCGCAAGCCAACATTGTTGTCGGTATTGATGCGAATGGCAAATCCCCCTTATGGGGGGGTGTCCCTTACACGGACCATAACGGAGAGCTTATGGAGGAGCTCCTTGCGGAAATGGACTGGTTTACACTCAATGGACAGAATACTGAACCCACCTTCCAAACTAGGCTAGGCCAATCGCACATCGATGTCTCGCTAATCTCACGAGACATGTGCCGCCGCAATGTTCAATGGACCATTAAGCCAGAAATCGGGACCAGTGCACATAATGTTCTAGAAATAGTTATTGAAGACACTATTGTAAATACAATACGCCATGCCAGGCGCTATAATCTCAAAAATGCAGACTGGCAAGCTTTCTATAATAACGTAGAAACTAACCTAACTCATCTCAACTCTCCCCTAAACTCCACTATGGAAGTAATTCATCAGGTGCATCAACTCACTGCTGCCGTTTCCCAAGCAGCACGAAAAAGTATTCCCATGACACTCTCTGGAAAGAAAGCTGTGCCTTGGTGGAGCGATGCTCTTGATCAACTCAGGCGAGACACTAACAGGAAAAGGCGAAAGTTCCAAAAGGCCAATAGAGCTCGCGAACAGCCTAACCGGGACAGATATTACGCAGAATACGCTCAATCACGTAGAGAATACTCAGGAGCGATTTATCTCGCGAAAGTAGAAAGCTGGCGGAACTTTGTCACAGAGCAAAGTGTCATCAACTCATGGGGGATTGCCTATAAACTTATGACGAAAAAACTGCACCCGCGCACAGTCATCCATAGTCTCCGTACTCCAGATGGCACGATTGCCGACACGTGGGACACTGTGGCCACCACTCTGACAGACGCCCTGGTCCCCGATGATTCTGATGTAGGGGAAACTCTAGAACAGCAGATACTCCGCAGGGCTGCGCGAAGACCATACCAGAATGAGTACAACGCCACCCCTTTCGATACAATAGATCTTGAAATAGCTATAGACCGAACCAAAAATCGAACAGCCCCCGGCATTGATGAAATCCACCCAGAATTCATTAAGAAAGGAGGTCCGCTCCTTAAAGAGAAACTTCTCCAGATATGCAATGCGTGCCTTAGCCTTGGTATATTTCCCAACGCCTGGAAAATGGGACTACTCAAAATTATTCTGAAAAATGACACCAAAGATCCATCTCTGGCCAAGTCGTACAGAACAATCTGTCTTCTCCCTGTCATGGGAAAGATCTTTGAACATCTCATAGCTTCCAAAATAGACACTTCTCTAGAAGAATCATACTCGCCCAGGCAATTTGGATTCCGCCCTGGAAGATGTACTGAGGATGCAGCTTCACTGCTCCAGCAAATAGTAACCATATCTAATTCTAAATACGTGCTTACCATCTTCGTAGATATAGAAGGCGCATTTGACAACGTCTGGTGGCCACACGCCCTGGAGAGATTTCGTAATATAAACTGTCCACAGAACATATATGCCGTCCTCAGTGACTACTTTCGGTCCAGACGAATAACGCTAAGGGATAACCTTCATTCATTCACAAAGGCCGCATCCAAAGGGTGTCCCCAAGGCTCAGTATTGGGACCCAAGGTCTGGAACCTGGTGTTTGATGAAGCCCTCAGACAACTTGAACAGACTCAAGACGCTGACGTCATAGCCTATGCCGACGACGCAGTAATTATTATCGAAGGTGAGTCCAGAACAGATCTCGAACGCAAAGCTAATAGAGCATTAACAATTCTGGAAACTTGGTCCCACAAAGCTAAGCTAAAGATTTCTAAAACTAAAACAAACTCAATGCTCCTCAAGGGGAAAATAGGAAATCACCCTCCAATCATCAGGATAGGACAAGACCGGATCCCATATGTTCGAGAAACAAAGTATTTAGGTATAACTTTACAAGAAGGTAATAAATTCACCGCTCATATTCAAAGAATCAGTGCTACAGTTAACAACCTATTTCAGGCCCTAGCCAGACTTTCTGGACAGCAGTGGGGATACAAATTCACTAACTGTCGTATACTTTACTCTGCTATTTTTGAGGCTATTGTCTCGTATGCTGCAAACGCTTGGGCCACTAAACTTAACACACATCACATCCGTAAACTCAAATCTGCCCAGCGACATTCTCTCTTGCGAATAACTAAAGCCTACTCCACTGTTTCGAATGATGCTCTACCAGTCATAGCTGGTGTTCTTCCTGTTGATCTTCTGCTTGAGGAACGGATAGCCAGGTACAAAGTGCGGAAGCAAATTAATTTTCAATTAGGTGCCCTTCAAATCGGACCAAGGGAATTTGAGAGCTTAGATCGATCACATCTTTATGAACGCATTCACTCACAGTTAATAGATATTTGGCAGCAAAAATGGGTAGTTGCCCAAAATGGTAGAATCACTCGTGACTTTTTCCCAAATATCAGAAATAGACTTAAAATGCCATGGATTAAATTGGACCACTTCGTCACACAGGCATTAACTGGCCACGGCAACTTTGCCGCTAACTTAATCCGTTTCAATCTCACAGACGACGATCTATGCGCTTGTGAGGACAGCTAACCAGACACCATGTATCATATGCTGTATACTTGTCCTCGATATCGAGAAACTCGACTACTCCTCCACGAAGCCGCTAGGGCAGAAGAGGAAGCCTGGGCACCGGACCTCACGTTCTGGACGCGTAAAAACACCTTCCCAGCCCTTAAAACCTTTGCAAAAACAGCACTTCTCGAAAAGTCTATAGTAAATTAACACACCAAAGTAGACGGTCATTGGCCACTGCTCCAGTCCGAACGAGGTTTTTGAGGGGTTTCCCTCGTTCTTAGGCGAGTGCCGGACTGGTCAATAATCCCCTCAAACAGATACACGCACTTCAAATCTCTAGAATACATAACTACATGTCACTAAAAAGAAACACACTCGGAAATATTGCACATAAGACCTATCCGCACTTAGGTCTATCCTGCGCCAAAGTACAAAGACACAAGTACTCAGCCCAAACACGTCACACCATCAACATCCCCTACGGATGTACATAAGGGCACAATAGGTATTCACACATCACATATGGTTACCAAAATTTGGTCTGACCGGAGGTTTAGGCTTAATTGCTTGGCACTCCGGGGGTAAGGGTGGGCACAAAAAAAAAAAAAAAACTTCCTCCACTGCCTATGATACTGAATTCGAAGACAGATTGTATTAGCTAAGTAGACTATCCATACGACTTCAGTAGTTAAATGATGTCTTAGACTGACAAATTTGTACGATTTTTTCGTAGTCTGTTACATAAATATGTTATGTGTTTGTCGAAATTTAGAAGTTGATCTATAATAATACCAAGGTATTTGATCTGATATGTTTCCTTCACAGCTTGGCAAGTACATGAGTCAGATTCACAACAGTTATCATGGATTCTGAATCACAACTATACAAGACAAATCCCACACAACTCTTCTTTACATAGATAGATGAGGTTACTAATGTTATTAAGGAATCGTGCATTGTCTAGCCTAAAACTTAACCTACTCGAAAAAAAACTCAATATAGAAAACCCGGGGATTTAGCCAATAATTCGTCAAGTTAGTGGTGCACAAGGCATAGCAAACTTTCTGATTTAGTAAACAACTTGCACTGCATGTGGCATTTTTTTTGTTTGTTTTTGTTTTGTTGACGACGTTGTGTGTTGTGTGTTCTTGACAACCAGTGGCGGCTCATAGCTAAAATTAGTGAGGGTGCTGCTCCAGAAAATGTTTAGCCTTGTTTTAAAATTGTGTAAAAGGAAACATACATAATATAAAAAGAAAATTTATTCAAAATCTTGATAAAACCCTAAAACAACTACATATTTTTTTTACTTACTTTAATCTAAATTGTTACAGTTCAAGCTTGATCTATTCGTTTAAAAATAAAATCCATACTTCTTGTTTTAATTTTCTCCTCGATCTGTCATGGTTAAAGTTTTCTGTTAAATAAATGAACCGAAAAAATGAATCAAATAGAATATCTGGAATAAAGATAATAATCTAATTCTACACTTTATCACATTCAAGAATATGGTACATGGTTTTAAGCACAATAGACAAGGAGTAAAACCTTTCACCAACCATAGTCGGCACTGTGGTAGCGACAGTGCTCTCTCCCTCGCAGATTTTCTTTCCTCTTTTTAATTAACTGGGAGATGGCTACTGGCATTAAGCTTAAGGATTATATATTGTACAAGTATAAAGAAAGAATTAAAGAAAAAAAGACTCATTATATTAAATGTTATCGATAATATCAAGTGGAAATAGGGGGTTCTGCAGTTCCACAGTGCCTATACACGAGCAGCCACTGTTGACAACGAACAAAATGCGTCAATAAAACAGGCAAAAGACCTTGTATCAGAAAAGCTACTAAGTAGCTTCAAATAAGTTCATTGCAAATAATTTCGGGAACTGTCTAGAATCTAGATGTATCACTCTTCTAGAGAGACAAAATATGTAAGTGGCACAAGTGATCAGACTCGTGGAGGAATTATCCATAAGTAAGAGTCAACCTGAAGATGGAATATTTCTACAGGTGCAGTAGAAATTAAAAAAAAATTGTCCAGAAAAATGCAGGATTTTTATACTGTCTGTACTTTTCGAGGTGCACTAGAAGATTCTAAAGGAGACCATGATATGAATCCAACGAAGGAAACACTAATATCTCTTCTCTCCGTCACGCATGCGACGTAGAGAGAAGTTTTTCCCCAATACAGCAGCCCTATTCTGTAACTTTTCGTTTTGCTAGCCGCTCGACTCGAGATGTTACCGATCGGGATCTCCCCATTCCGAGTCGATCGAAATGTTGGCTTGTTTCGTATTCTGTAACACCAATCGAGATCATCCACTCGTTTTGCGTATCTCAAAACGAAATCCCGAAGGTAGCCGAGGCATTAGTGACGTACAGGTGACGTTACCCAATGAGAGACAAGGGTTTTAAGTGACGTCATCTCAACTGTGAAGATTTTTCGTCTGAAACAGTACTCCCGCCATAATGAAAATGGTTTAACTAACCCTAAAATTCATGAGACTTCATAATAACTCACACAATTTATAAAATAAAGTCGTACTATGAACTTAATATGAATAGGCCGCTTATTTTTTGACGGGGCTTACAAATAAGTTATAATAAAACCTACGTACTGGTGGTTTTAACATTTTGCAATGAACAGCTAGACGACATTCTATTCATTGGATCTTAATTCTAATGTTAGGAATGTGGAGGTGAGGGTTGCACTTCAAAGAAATACTCCAAGGACGAGGAACAGCGGTCGTTCATCCCTCATAAACCGCTATGTCCCCATCTTTCAGATTTTTTGTTCCATGTTGACACTTTGCAGACGGCAGTCAGGCTCAGGCATTTGTAGTCTACAGAAGCCATAGGCTACAATTCCGTGTAATATTGTCACTAATGCAAGTTTTATCGAGTCTGTGCAAAGTTAATAATGGATTAACAGTGAAAGTGCAATCAATATATAGTTCTGTAATTATTCTGTGAAAGCATAGTGATGTGTGTTATTTCAAGCGATATCGTCTCTACAAGAGAGAATCCAGTTATCAGTGGTTTGTAGTATTAAAATATACACTTCTCATTGCCAGGTAATTACTTTTGCATTTTCCTAACTACTTTGCACAAGCTGACTACATAGTACACTATATTATGTCTAATTAAAAGCATTGACTCAACTTTGGAATATGTCCCTTCAAAAAAAGTTGCCGTTTCCTGCGTTTTTCTTGTTGTTCAGAATTTTTAAGGCCTACGCGTCATTGACATTTTTTCTGCATTTTTTTTAATTACACAAATTATCAAAGTTTATCCAAAGCATTTACTAAATGACTTTTATTGGGTAGGCTAATATTTGCTAAAGTAGTCTTTTGTCGTACTACGTCTGTTCTATTTATTGCAGTATTTGTTTATAGTTCTGCATTTAATTTAACAAAAACAGTGATTACAGAAATTATTAAAAATATGATATATGTTTGCTTTGAGATTAGTCTAGTTTTTAAACGTAAATTACTGCTAGTATAAATATGACACGCCATAAACAATTAAAATATTTATTGACCCTTCATATGAAATGTTTGGGCACCCTTGGCCTATATTAATTTTTTATTTATTTCGGAGATTGGTTGACATAGGTAAAATATATGTACAGTACATTTTAGGAATGAATACAATATCATCTGCTGTTTATTTTATTCGTAGCTTGTTTTCTGTACTTAATGTTCATAATTATGGCAAGAACATATTATACTGGTAGTGAATTGGGGTTGACGGTGTTATTAACGATTAAATTATATTACAATTAAAGAAAATTAGTAGGCTACTTACATTTTTACTACAACTAATATTTCTGCTGGCCATGATTTGTAAGGCAAACATAACCCTAAATTTTTACATATATTATTTTAATATGTTTTCATTAGTTTATTAAGTTTTAAATATTTTAATTAGTTATGCTTATGCATTAATAACACAAATTTAATAGAATGGCATTGTGTATTGCTTTCCTTCGTTATTTATTTGACTTAGAAATTCCCAACCGAATGCGTGAGACCTCTCGGCAAGGATTCCGTTCAGCCGCCATTACTATCGAAATGATTCCGATCGCTCGGAATCGGAATGGAGTTACAGAATACCAAAACATGGAAAAATCGGTTTCTTCGCCGATTCCGATTCCGATTCCGAAATCGAGAAGTTACAGAATAGGGCTGCAGATCTTCTTTGGAGGAAAATAGAATGTCTTTTTCTTTTGAAAACTTTAAAATATATATTGCCATTCACTGCAGCAAAGCGTATGCACAGACATAATGTATAATTTGCCTTTTCATTTTGACTGTGAATATTGTTAACAAATCTTAAAGCATTCGTTGTGTATATGTTCGTTTTACTAGGAAATATATTTTGTTTCTGTGATTTTCGATTAAATGTGCAAACTATTCTATGACGCTGTGTCTATCATTTCACTAGACTAGCTACACTGTTCTTGAACTTGAATTTTCGTATTAAAGTTCGCCACTGAAAGTTCGTCTCTCATATTTACGTTTACAATACACAGGTACCGTAGCAAAGGACTATATCCCAGTCACCACTAACCTGATGTTATGTTTTTGTGTCTAAACCCCGGGACCATACTTATAATATCTCAGCGCGTTCTTCTTTTCATCGTGTGATAGGCTCTCCCTCCTCTTCCTATAGAATATGCTTAGTGAACCAAACCGTTCCTTGTATATACATTTGAAGCTTTTTTATAATATTTGCTTTCTATGAGTGAAAAGGTAAACAAGATGGAAGTCAGATATGCTATTATCTTTAATTATAATTAATTAAGCACTCTTATTATGAATACTATATTAGTTATTAACAACTAACTGAAATCTGTATGTTCTTGTTTTAGAGCCGCGTCGTCATGATAGCCGTGTAGAGTAAGTATTCTTAGCTCTAAGTTTTTCATTATTGCTGATTTGTAAGGACTGGCAATTTTTATCAGGTCGTTAAGATTATATGCACTGAACTCTTGAATATGAGATGTTTAATTAAGAATCAACGTTTATATTTGATGAAGATTTATACATTATTATAAATACTGTCTTTTGAGCATGTAGTGATAATTTACTTCACGATAACCTTTCTTTAAAAATATTATTTATAACAGCAACAATATAATCGTTCACATAAGGTATAAATGTATCATCTGCAAACATCGTGATAGTACCATTAAGATTTATTTTGTTTATATATGTATATATATATATATATATATATATATAGAGAGAGAGAGAGAGAGAGAGAGAGAGAAATACGTAATCTTAGCTTTCAGTGTCTCATTATTGCTGGTTAGTAAGGACTGGCAATTGTTTCTACATGTTTTTAAAATTTTGTATGCACCAAACTTTTGAATACGAGATAATTTTCAATTTTCTCAGTTATTTTATGTGCCTATATTCTTGGAATGGACAAAATAATAGGCTGATTTTCATAACGCACTTAAAAATCCTTTAAAATGGTAGGTTTCAGAATTTCAGTTCTTGATAACGGAACAAAAAGATGTGATAGCTTGGAGGGATATTTAGCCAACATCCTCTATCATTATAGCGTGTATTGTATATTACAATATGTACAATATATTTTCGTTCTAATTTTTTCATTAGAGCGTTAGAGTTATTTAATCGAAATCATTTTATGATTTTATTCTGTCTAACCCAGAGACATGAATGAATAAATGAATATAAATTACGGTAGATTCCCGCTAATCCGGACACCGCTCGTCCGGACACCTGGTTAATCCGAACGGACAGACAGTCAGTACATTTTTTATTTCGATCACAAAGATGTTTTGCTTTATAATTTAATACTACATCAGTTCGTAGATTAATAACTTAGGTTTAAAATAGTATTAAAACTTAAATCAATTTGTAGAAAATGCATTTTAAGGGTAATTCCGTTAAAGCGGACAGAGTTCGTTCCCATTTAATGTGGATTAGAGGTGTCATAAGCATGACCCTTTGAATCTAATAATAAAACGATCTGGCTATGGGCCTATCAGAGGTTTGTAGGCACGCAAATAATTTTTTTAGCAACGTCACCACTGTCCTATTAGAGTTTTTGGCATTCCCTGGCATGGGAGGGATTGCATCCCCATTTCTTCAGTTAAGACGCTTTTTAAAAGCGGCTACGTTATCCCGTTGGTATGGGATAAAATGGGAGGTCTTTTATAAGGTTATATGCCAAAATGGCCCTTAATCCTAAATCGTAACTGACCATCTACACCATGTTATTCATGGGAATTTATCCATGAGATAAGTTATTTATAAATGTGGCATCCGAGAGAGTCTATATCCTAATTCGTGTCTATATAATCCTAAATCGTGACTTACTAATCAGATCATGTTGGCGCCAGGGGAATCAATTTATGCAAAGAGACGAGGAAGTGTATTATGAATCCTGGAGGGTCCTTGATTCTTAATCGCAAATCCACACTTATTAATCAGGTCATATTGCCTAGGAGGACCTATCAATGCGATGAGACGAGGAAGTTATTTATGTATGTAGTATCCACGAAGGTCCACAACCCTATATCCTAACTTACTATTATATCATATTGACCAGAGGAATGAATTATTGAATTTCATATTGGTTCATAACATGGTAGATAATATACTACAATCGAAAATTCCAACTTATTCCATCGGTATGTCTTCCGTGAATTACAATTTAAGTGCTTCACTTATGTCAAAGCAACCAACTATTATAACTACTAAGGCTTTCACGGCCGGCCTTCTATGATAATTCCATTTCTTGGCTGTATGGCCGTGGTCTGTCCGTTGATATTGCTGACATTTCGCCATGAACTACGTCGGGCGTCTTCAGAGCTGGTTACAGCTAGGTAGTCGGCTGGGATCTGCTGACAAGCTCTCAAACTACTGTTGTTTATACCTCCTCCTCGCGCTCTGATAGGTCGGCGCTCGGCTGTCGTGAACCATCCTCTCTTTCGATTGGTCCGGGTTTTGTGGGTCTGCATTTGGTTTTAGAAATGACAGGAATCCATGTTCTGTGTACTCTTTGCATTTCTTCTTTTCTGTTACAGTTGTTGGTGTGTTTCTGAATCTCAATAGCTTCCCGGTATAACCTGGGGAGGTAGTGTGTGGTGGAACTGAGAACTTCTGTTTCTTGAAAGTGGGGGATCCTTTACGCCCAATATTGTGAGCACTATAGGCTCACCGACTTATCATTTAGCAAGGCAACTTTCAACAATGCTGCAGCCCCTCATAGGAAACACGGACTCTTACATCAAAGACTCCACACATTTTATAGAGAAATAAGAAGAACGTGACATTGACACCAGAAGATCGTCTTGTGAGTTTTGATGTGGTCTCCCTATTTACGAATGTACCAGTTGAAGACGCCCTGAAATATATTGAAGATGTCTTCCCGCATGATATAACATCTCTTTTTCGTCACTGTTTAACTACTAGTTACTTCAAGTGGGATGGACATTTCAACTAACCGGTCGATGGGGTTGCGATGGGAAACCCCCTAAGTCCTACCGTTGCTAATCTCTTTATGGAAAAATTTGAAGCCACGTCCCTGGAGACAGCTACACTAAAACCAAAGATCTGGTGGAGATACATTGATGATACGTTCGTCATTTACCCTCATGGGGATGAAAAACTGAATCAATTCTTAGTACACGTAAAAGGCATATGTAACAATATAAAGTTTATCATGGAACAAGAACAAAACAATAAGCTTGCCTTTCTTGATGTCCTGATAGCCAGAGATGTTGACATGAAACTTTCACACATTGTCTACAGGAAACTGACCCACACGGACAGATACCTACATAAGGACTCCAACCACCATCCCCGTCAGAAATTTGGAGTAATCAAGACGTTAACATTAAGAGCGCAGAGAATCTGCAACCCCCACGCTTTGGACAAGGGATTGAGTCACCTACACGCAGCATTTCAAGTCAATGGTTACAGTAAAAAAGACATAAAAAGGGCAGCCAACTCTGTTGGACTTGAAAAGTCCCGTTTGACCAAAACTATGGAACCCAGAGCCAAGGCATTTCTACCCTACATACGAATAGTCACCTATCGTATTGGCAGAATTCTAGACAAACATAATATGAGGACCATCTACAAGCCTACAAAGACAATTAAACAGTATCTACATTCTGCTAAAAATGGACAGGACCTCTTGATAAAGCGGGCGTGTACAGAATACCATGCAGTTGCGGGAGCGTCTATATTGGCACCACGAACGGAAGCATTAATACTAGACCAAAAGAGCATAATGGTCAATGTAGATTGAGAAACATTGAAAAATCGGGAGTCGCAGAGCACGCACTGCAATCAGGCCATGGTATCCGCTTTTAAGAAACAGAAGTTCTCAGTTCCACTACGCACTACCTCCCAAGGTTATACCGGGAAGCTATAGAGATTCAGAAACATATAAACAACTTTAAAAGAAAAGAAGAAATTCAAAGAGTACACAGAACATGGATTCCTGTCTTTTCTAAAACCAAATGCAGGCCCACGAAACCCGGACCTATCGGAAGAGAGGATGGCTCAGGACAGCCGAGCGTCGACCAACCAGACCGCTAGGACAGGTATAAATACCAGTAGTTTGAGAGGACTCCACCAACCAATGGAGATACCGCCCCCAGTCAGAGTACTTATAGGGAAGAGCCCAAGTCAGCAAAGCCTCCCCTATTATACTAGTTGGAAACAAAAGAACCCATGAAGTAATGACGAAGATCACAAAAAGTACGTCACTCCCGGCAACAATTATCAGCCGGCCGGACCACACCAAAGTTCACGTCCAGAATTCGGAAGATGCAAAGAAGATCTCTGATGCCTGTAAAGAGAACAATGTTGGATTCTACACTTGGTCTGCAAAGAGAGATAATTCTATTCGAGTCATTATCAAAATGTTACCAGCCGACATGCCAACTGAAAATATAAAGTTGGCATTAGAAGAAAATGGCCTTACAATTATAAAAGTGACCAAAATGACATTACGAAACAAGGAAGGGGATGTCAGAACCCCACTTCCTGTATTCCTCATAGACCTCCCCAAGGAAGAGGGGAGTCGCAAGATATACGAAGTCAACAGGCTTCTATACTATGTAGTCAAGATAGAAGCCTACAAGTCGCGCAGACAATTCGTACAATGTTACAGATGCCAGCGGCTTGGACACACTTGGCAAAATTGTAACGCCCTGCCTCGTTGTGTGTTTTGTGGAGCAGACCATCTGCACAAGACCTGCGCCAAAAAGGCTATTTCAGATGCAGCACCCAAATGTTGCAACTCTGGGAATGCGCATCCAGCAAATTATAGAGGATGTGCTATATTCACGGCAGAAAAAGACAGACGTGAAGGAAGGATTGCGACCAAAGAGCAACACAAGGGCAGATTCGGTTTTGAGAAGACGGCAACACAGTCTCAGCATACCAGGTCTTTTCCTACAGCAAAGAGGGTGGACCCGAAAATTACTTTTGCTGCAGCTTTTAACAGAACGCTGGACTGGCCACCAATATCATCCGATCTGCCTACCTCCAGGGATATTAACTGCAATTCTTCACCTGCACAACAGCCCCCTGCCCCAACATTGGACCCAGAGTATATATGGTACTTCAGGACGGCAGCAGGAATCTACAACCAATTCCGTAGTACGAATAACCCAGTTGAAAAAATCTTTATCGTACTTCGAGCGTTGAGCGAATTGCAGGCTGCATCGCGTCCGGAGTAAGATGTCGGCCACTCAACATCATGGCTTTTAACGCCAATAACATAGACACAAAGAAACATGAGTTTTGTAGACATCTCCAAAAATACAAAATTGACATATGTTTAATTAACGAAACCCATTTAAAGCCTCCTCACACATTCAAAATTCAAAATTATATTATATATCGCAACGATAGAGAACCAGGTAAAGGAGGAGGCACTGCCATTGCGGTTAAACAAGGAATCCCGCATAAGCGGATACATCTGCCTCCGCTCTTATTATTGGAAGCGACAGGCGTTATCGTCCCAATAAATAACGTGGAGACACTTCTTGGAGCTGTCTACAAACCTCCTGATAGGTTGTTGGCTGTTCATGACATCACTGAGTTGTCGACTCTTACAGATAAATGCATACTGGTAGGTGGTCTGAACGCCAAACACACGGCTTGGCACAGTAGACTCATAAATAGGGCTGGTGACGAGTTATCGGTACCACTTAAATAATAATATTAATATTAATGCACCAACCGCCCCCACACGCTACCATTGGGGCAGGGGAATGAAAGATGTGCTAGACATAGTCATATACAAGAATATAAATATGTCTGGAGACATCACCGTCTTACATGAACTCCCCTCATACCACCTGCCAATCCATTTTCAAATACTGGAAGGTGTAAAATGTAATAAAGCACCACAATATACTGCTAAAAGTACAAAACGGAGTGACTATCAAGTGCTGCTTATCAATCTCATTAATCCAAATTTAAATATCCAGTCTGAAGAAGGCATTGAGTACTCTATTTCAAACCTAGTAGCGGCTATTAGAATGCCATACATAATAAACACTGAATCACAACAATCTCACAATCCGACTGTTATAAATCTTGAAATTGAAAAACTTTCAGAACTTAAAAAACCAATCAGAATCAGGTGGGACAGAACACTAGATCCCACAGCCAAAGCAGCACTTACTTGAATCTCCAAAACAATAAAATCCAAGATTCGACAACTTCAGCCAAGAACATTGGGAAAACTGTCTAGATGAATGTCAACAAGACATTAGTAAAATGTGGAAGTTAACAAGATCCATATCTAAAAAACTTTCGGCACCTCCACCCACGGTAATCATTGGCAATACAGGTACAAAATATGACCCTGTGGATCAAGCTAACGCCATTGCTGACTCTTTAGAACAGCGATTTCGGCCACATGATCTTGTCCAAATTGCTCGAAAACAAGAGGTGGAGTCTCAAGCAACAGAAAAACTAGAATAATTATTATCTATTGATTACTCCAATGGAAATTAAAACAATGGTTACAAAAATTAATACAAAAAATCTCCTGGACCTGATCACGTACCTACAGGGTGCTTGAAATTCCTACCTAGAAAAGCATTGATAAAACTGACATACATTTACAATGCGTGCCTGAAGTTTCGTTATTTCCCAAAACAATGGAAGGAGGCAAAAATTATTACCATCCCCAAACAAGGCACAGATCCTTCTCTCTCTCTCTCAAAATCTAAGGCTTATCAGTCTTCTTTCCCCGCTAGGAAAAATTTTTGATAAAACACCTCTAAAAAGAATTAATTCTATTATCACAGAAAATGATACCTTACCCTCTGCACAATTTGGTTTCCGTGCAGGGCATGGTACAAATCTACAGCTTTTAAGACTAATAGACCATATAACAACAGAATTTAATAACAAAGCAAGCACTGCTGCAGTTTTCCTGGACATTGAAAAAGCATTCGATAGAACGTGGTACCCTGGCCTCATTTGCAAACTTGCAGACGCGGGAATTCCTGCCTACCTTCTTACAATAATAAAATCATTCCTAACAGACAGAACATTCAGAGTTCAATTCAATCAAGGCATCTCTACTGCCCGCAGCACAGAAGCAGGTGTGCCACAAGGCACTGGCACCTGTACTCTACAACATTTTCACTCACGACATTCCAAGTGAGCCAGGTGTCCATCTTGCACTGTATGCAGATGACACTGCTGTATATACTCAGCTGTAAATATAAAATTTGCGATACCTAGACTGCAAAGAGGACTTAATAGGATCGTCGAATGGTGTCAACAATGGAATATCAAAATTAACAGCAACAAAGCTCAGGCCATTGTTTTCACCAAACGAAAACCACGGACTATTCCTAGACTTCATTTGCAAGGTAAACTTCTACCGCTGCAAAACACTACAAAATACTTGGGTGTTATACTATACCGATCTTTAACTTTCAAGCATCACATAGACAATGCTTGCATTAAAAGTCTCAAATCCACATGGACACAAATCCCACTTCTCAGGTCACAAAACCTAAATCTTCATGCCAAAAAGATAATCTACTCGGCCTTAGTTCGATCTAGACTAACCTACGCTTGTCCAGCATGGTCACGCGCAGCGCATACAAACATACACAAACTAATAGTCATTCAAAACAAAGCCCTGAGAATTATCTTACAAAGACCACTCATAACAAACATCTCAGACTTAATGAAGAAGCACAAATAGAAACTGTTCAACAGTACATAGATAAAATCACTACATCACAAGCTGCAAAACTACGTAATCATCCCAACACCTTGGTACAACAAATTGGGACCAGACAAGCGAGGTTTCGAAAACATAGAAGACCAAGCATTGTTGTTGACATTCAAGGACAAGCCAACCAACCATAGAATTAAGACTGTAAATAAGTGTAGTTATACCAAAAATGTAAATAGTCTGCAAATAGGACTATGTTAAAAAGGAACCTTAATACATTACATTAAGTAACGTTTTATAAACATACCAAGCATATGAATAACCTTTAGGAATGTACGATATACAAAACGCAAACCAAATGATTATAAATGTAGGGACAAGAGCCCAAATTGGGGCTCAAACCCTTGGAATAAAAGGGATATTTCCCTCGAAAATTAATGCCTTGCCTTGCCTTGTCAGCAGTTCGCAGCCGACCATCTAGCTGTAACCAGCTCTGAAGATGCCCGACGTAGTTCATGGCGAAAAGTCAGCAATATCAACGGACAGACCACGGCCATACAGCCCAGAAATGGAAATATCATCAACCAACTATTGTTTCTTATTCTTTAACAAAAGGTCCCAATGAGCCAATGCCTAACATTAAAGGACAGTACAGTATTACAAAAGAGTGTATGACATGCCTTGGAGCTGTTTACAAGAATATTGTAATTACAATAGAAACATTAATCTAAAGTCACACAGATTTGTATGCGGAGTTAATTCATCGTATGCCATGTTGAAATTAAGAAGCCATAACACATCAAACAGATAGGCTACATGTCAGTAATTGCAAGACCTATTTTGGTGTACCTACAGAATTTGAACTCCTGATATGGCATCGAATTTCAAAGGAGTAAGTATATAAATAAAAGTGAATTAGAAGAAATTACGAGAGCAAATTACGATGAAAATACCTTTAGATGGCGGAATTAAGAATTAATAAACATTATTCGCAACATTTACGAGTAGATTATAACTCCGAGATAGTTTGTTTTGAAAATGCATTCGTTATAAAAGCATTATGGAACGCGTTCCTTTTCTACCTCTACATTATTACACCTGAGCGTATTATTCTTGTCATCGCGAGATATATGCCACACCTTTTTCTATAGAACATGTTTAGTAAACCTAACAGTTCCTTATATAAACATTCGAAGCTTGATTAAAATATTTTTGTTCTATGAGTGAAAGAGATATTTACAGGCGGGATGATAGATGACTAATGTGATAAAATTTTCAATTATAAGTAATAAAGCACTCTTTATTATGTATACCAGGCCTGCCGAATAGTGCTCCCAAGGCGTGAAGTCAATCACCTACTTTCCCTCCCTTCGTGACCTCCAAAGCGTAGTTCACTTTCTCAACTGAATTAATTGCTCTAGTTTACTGGTCTCTCCAAGGAGGGGAAGCAGCGGAATGACATCACACCTTGGGAGTGCTGTTCGACAGGCATGATGTATACAATATTAGTTATTCTCATCTAACTGAAATCTGTATATTCTTGTTTCAGCCCAGTGTGGTTCAGACGTAAGTAATATTAGCTTTCATTGGCTCATTATAACTGTTCAGTAAGGACTGGCATTATTTCTATAGGCCAGTGGTTCCCAAACTTTTCAATCCGCGGACCCCTTGAAAAAAATTAAAATTTCGCGGACCCCCTCTGGGTTTTGAAATAAAAAACTAAATAAATACTTTGATTCAAATGTATTAAATTCAATAGACAAAATAACAATATCGAAGGTAACAAACAGAGTTTACTTCTTAATGTGAACAGTGAAGCTGCTTTTGATTAATTAGCTCTGCAATGTTAGGTTTACTATCTGACAGTTTCAATATTAAGTCACTTTCAACTTCATGTTTACTTCTCAACTTTGATTTCAAGTACGTGAGGTGGGAGAATGCTGTTTCACATAGATAAGTAGTGGGGAACACAGTTAAGCACTTCAAAATTACGAGATATCCTATTTCTTCTTAAACCGCCTGCGGACCCCCTGAAACACCATCGCGGACCCCACTTTGGGAACCACAGCTATAGGCTGTTAAATTATATGCACTGAACTCTTGAATATGAGACAGTTAACGATTTGCTCAGTTATTTCATAGTCCTATATTCTTGGAATACTCTAAGTATTAAAGTGAATGAAGTGGTTTTATTAGTACAAAAAATGAATTAACTATATTCATTATTGGAAAGCTAGATTCGGACTGAAGAATTCAATTCAATAACCGGGATTTGAACCAGGTTCTCCGGCTCTCCGTGCCGACGTTCTACCATTGAGCCACCATGCCGGTACATCATTAAATTCTCTGTCTCACATGTTCCGGTATATCACCAGGCGGTCTCAATATGAGATGCCAACCCAGTGGTGACTTACAAACTCTTAAGTACTTTAAGGTCTGGGATTCATAGTGAACCACTAGTAGGGCACAGTGGAATGATAATTTTTTGCACGAGCCATTCGCCTGTCCATTCTATAGCTGTGCACAAGGCAGAACATAGATATAGAATTATAAACGAATAATCACAAAACTCACAACACATAATTTTAACCAACACACAGATAAACCTTTCAGACATACCAATAAGCCAAAACAAACATACCATTAAATCTAACAAAAAACACAAACCAAACTTTCAAACACACCAACAAACCAATCGTTACACCAACAGAACCCGACAGAATTATCCTTCAAAGATATCATCCAATTTACAACCGATTCTGATGTATCCTCTTACTGTCTCGGTCCCACTCCCTCTGCCAACTCCAACCTAAGCTGCTTCACTTTGAGCACTAATTTTCCCACCCTTCAAAATATATGGTGTTAATAATAATAATAATAATAATAATAATAATAATAATAATAATAATAATAATAATAATAATAATAATAATAATAGTAATAATAATAATAATAATAATAATAATAATAATAATAATAATAATAATCTTTATTGTCGAAGACATAATAAATGTATGGACAGTGTCAAGTTTCCTTTAATACTAAGAAATAAAAATAAATAAATAAATAAAAATCAGGTAAACTGATATAACAAAGTGCCACAATGTTTTTGTTGAATCAATTATAATTGCAATTATGATATGCAGAAAATGTTTTTTTTTTATCAGATTAAAATCGACCAGCATCAGCAGAACTACAGACTTGTGATATCTTGACAATCGCGCACTCACATAAAAAAAATTAAATATTAAAAAAAAAAAATCAATGTCAAATTGACCGGCTCCGGGATATGATCCAGGGACCTGCAGAATACGGGTCCAAGACGTTACCATTTGGTCAACTCAGTTTGACGATCTTGTTTTATAATAACATGTAAAAGAATAGTGTTATTTGTCAAATCTAAAATATATTCCAACTTGAAATTCAGTGGAAAATAACTCCGCTAATTATATCACAGTAATGTAACTTCTGTAGGCCTATATAACAGTATTCATGTAGTAGGCCTACTCAATTTCGACTAGAAAACGAAATAAACAAACATCTGACTGCATTGCATCAAAGCCCTCAATGATAAAAAAAAAATAATCTCTATATATATAAAAGGCTTTGTCCTGACTGACAGGAATCAACGTACAGCCTAAACTATAACAGGTAGAGACTTGGAATTTTGATAGTACCTTCGTTTCATAATGTAGATGCTCACTAAGAAGGGATTTTGAAAAATTCTGATTCTAAATGCCAAAAATTAAATGTTTTTAAAATACTTAAGCCCTTTTTACATAAAATTATCGAAACAAATTCACAGAACATATTGTTGCCAATGGTATAGGTGGGTTTGGATTAAATGAAATGGATGTTTGACAAATTAGAGAAGGTATCATTATAATTCATATTATCTATATTAATAAAAGGAATTGTCCTCGATGTCCAGCGAAATCTACTGAACGCAGAGATCTGAAATTTTAAACATATGTGGGCTGAAGGGTCGGAAAATGCACCTCGAAGACGGAATTTTAATTTCAGTTTTCGTTCGTGAGTTATGAGTGAAAAACGGGCAAAAAACATGCATTTTTTGCGTTTTCAAAACATAAGTTTTCAGTTATACATTTCAATGTCAAATCAATTACAGTTGGCTTTGGCTATTTTTGCCATACCTTGGAAATAAAACTTTCGCGATCGCTTGAATGTTGTAAGCCCTAAATATGGTCAAACGTTGTTTTATTTGGACGAATCTCACTATACAGAGGTTTTCTGGGCCAAGAAACTCCAATCTGAGGTAGCTTTTACCAGATGATGCTATCTAATCGTGGTATGTAGTCCACGTGATTTAGGAGTTAATAAATATAATGATTTTACTATTTTGCTCTAAAAGAAAACGTAGGTAACACACTTTACCATGAATAAAAATACGCACGACGGTTTTGAATTCCTGCCGTCCTCTCTCCTCAACGTGTGGTCGACAATTGGTCTTAGGGGGAAAAGATGATGCAATACTTCATCCCTTCTACATCATCCCCTCTCCACACTTAATTTTTTTTGGAGGAACACTAGACCTGGTAACACTCCTTATCGCCATTTTTCACGCCTTTTTTGGAAGGTGATTCAAATGAAGTTCCTTGCTCGGAATTTTTTAAAAATTCTTTAAGATCCTCTAAACCGTTTCATTTGGATGTTAAGCTCACATTTTTCCGCGAATGAAGATTCAGTTTGGGCCTTTTCAGGTCAAAAAGTCAAAATGTTGGATGCAGAATATGCAGTGGGACAGTAACAGTACTTACTTTATCCCAGTTTTTTTTACATAAACTTGAACATAATGTTGTCAGTCGCGGTGGTCTAGAGGTAGAGTGCCTACTTCTGGATCCGAAGGCCGCGGCTGGTGGATTTTTCAGGACGTAAAAATCCTGGGCATGGAGTCCTCCGGGAGAGACTTTAAGCCGGAGGCCCGTGTCGTACATTTACGGCATGTAAAATAACTCCAAGCCTAAATTAGAGTTTCTGGACAAAATTTCTTGGACCTTTCACGTCCAAGTAATACCTTAATTTCCGGAGGGGGTTGAGAGGCGATGAGTGATTCCCTCTGTCTTCTCTCGGAAAATAAGCTTAACAAAATTAACATCGGTAACAGAAACCTCCACTTGGAGGCCCTAGGTCCCAACATAGGGGAAATAGGACACCAGATACAGGTACAGAACGTAATGTTCCACGAAGTATACATAGATATTATTTAATGTGGCGCACAAACTAGCATGGGTTTGGCGCGAAATCTAAAAAATAAATTTCCTTTTATCTCAACTAAAAGTGTTCTTTTCAGCCTGGGGCACCAAAACGGAATTTTTTTAGATTGAACCAGGTACATATATCAATTTAAAATGTGCATTTGTTGTGATATAATTGTGGTTTAAGTTTTCTAAGTGATCTTATAATCTTGTTCTTGTCAAGTGTAAAGGCCTAGTTTACAATATTCTTATTAATAATAATTAATTAATAATAATAATAATAATAATTAATATTAATTATTAATAATCGTAATTCAAAAACTAAAATTTAAAGTATATGCATTTGAAATGAAAATTTATTAGTTATACTTACTTACTCAATGACAATAGACAATTCCTAAGAAAGCTAATAGAATTTTATCTATATTATGGAACCCGGAGGTTCATTTTCGCGCATACCTAAGGGGGCTGTCACAGTAAACCGATCGAGCGACAGCAACCAACCGACTGATGTAACGAACCAATAGACAGCATTGGTACCAGTCACATAGCATCGATCGTCAGCGATCAACAACGAGCGTGAGGAATCAACAACTGGTCTGTGAAATCAAACCTATCCGTTTTTCAAGCGGCAGTCGATGGCGGGTGAATAAGATGGCAGCGCGCCGAAGCATCATATCCACCTGAATTTCAGAATGGATGCGGGAAGATTGAACTTACATGCCGTTTTGGGCTCATATTTGAACGAAATAGAATTGCACAAACCGATTAAGGCACTTGAATCGATATGTACTTATGTAATTTAATTCTACAAATACAAATATACATTACGATCGAATTGTCGCACTTAGCGGTAGCCGATCGATCTACAACAAGCCCACCATTCAACCGTATTCTGTGCTAATTCCATCCAGTCATCCCTCGCAAAACCATCTATCCTAATATTGTCCTCCCACCTTCGTCTAGGTCTTCCTAGTGAACTTTTCCCTTCAGGTCTCCCAGTCAATATTCTGAAGATATGGATTTCCTCCCGCATACGCACAACATGTACAGCCCATTTCATCCTCCCTGATTTAATTACCCTTACTATTAATATAGGGTGAAGGGTACATTTTATGAATTTCATTCTTATGCAGTTTTCTCCAGTTCAGATTTTCATCTCTCTTAGGCCCAAATGTTTTCCTAAGTACCCTGTATTCGAACGCTCTCAGACTATGTTATTCCCAAAGAGTAAGCGACCTGCCTCACATACATCTAATACAACCGGCAGGATAATTATATATTATATATGTTTTAAAAATTTTACCTTGACTCTGATTTTTTCCTTTAGTCCCTGGACTTAGTGCAGAGTGCATTGACATCCATGGAATGAGTAGTATAACTACCGGCTGCCTCAGGAACTGCGTACTTCTGGGATTCAACGACGCCCACTGCGGCACTGATTACAGAAGTTGTTATTGTCAGACGAATCCAGCATATCAACCCAATAGTATTATGAGGGAAACCATTAAACTCATACCTGACTATACTCCTTACAATTATACATACCATCCAGGTCAGATACCGATTCCGAAAGAGGATCTTTTCAGTAATTAAGTTAATTTAGAGGTCTGTGACACTATCTGTATTCTTCTGTTTCATTTGTAGATTGTATGTAATGGGTTTCTTTTCCTCCATACTTTAATGACTCCCCGGAAATGTAGAAATTGTAATCGGGACTCATTATATGCACACGAAAAAGAAATAAATAAATAAATATGTATATATACTGCAATTTCTCCTGCAATTTACTGTTTATTGTATTGTTCTGTAAATATTTCGCGGAACAAGAGTGACATCTGCGGGACACTTCGTATGACCATAGAGATCCCGTATACGAAACAAGAGAAGTTGATTCATTACATCAAATCCAAACCAAGAAAGCGAAACAATAGAACAAGAAAAACTATCCTGAAAATAGAAATAAAGTCCTTTAAAATGCGTCTACAGATATCTTCTGTATCACTCCACAGAAGGCCTACACAATTCAAATAATCACTCGTATATTTGAAACTGCTTTCATGAGCTCCAAAAAGAAGACCTTCCAAGCATTTTTAGGAATGTCATAACTTGAGCCCGGATAAATAATACCTCGATGCGAAGTTGTCCGCGCTTGGACTATACGCTTACAGTTGAAGCATGGATGGCAGAGTTGCCAAGTCATAAACACAACAGGCGAGGTCTTCTTTAGTTCACTACTTTCGAGTCACATAAGAACTCTAGATGTAATCTTACCAGTGGCGACTCGTAGATAAAATTAGTGGGGGTTCTGCTCCAGAATATGTTTAGCCTTTGTTTTAAAATTGTGTAAAAGGAAACATACATATATAAAAAGAAAATTCATTCATAAACTTGATAAAACCCTAAAAGAACGAAATATATATATGTTTACTTATTTTAATCTAATTCATTATAGTTCAAGCTTGATCTATTCGTTTAAAAATGAAATCCATTTTTTGTTTTAATTTCCGCGAAAAGATCAATAATTCTCTCCTTGATATGCCATAGTTAAAGTTTCTCATGTGATGGAATTTCTCACAGTATTTGTCAGCTAATTCTTCCTTCTTTTCGACTTATATAGCGTCTATCTTCTGCAATTTTTCTTTAAAATCTTCCATGTAAATATATGTTGGAAGTGTCCAGTATACAAAGAAATGCTGTTACATAAGATGAAACGCCATTTAAAAGCATGGTACCAGCAGACGATAAGTGGAAAAAACAAATGACGAACGGCTAACACATACCGGCTAGATCAGGGGAGACATCTGCTGGTTCTAGTTCGCTACATCCCTATTGAAGCATGGATGGGAGAGTTGCCGAATCATAAACACAAGAGGCGAGGTCTTTCTCAGTGCACTACTCTCGATTCACATAAGAACTCTAGGTGTAACCGTAACACACTATTAACTTCTGCCCGTAACGACAATCGATACTGGGATGGCGTAGTGACTGTACCTAACCCCAAACACTGCGCGTGACGTGTACTCTGTCGCGACGGGCCACTTGATTTATTGTTTTGGTATTCTTTGTCAGAGCTCTTATCATAACGCTCATTAAGGAGAGGGATGCATGGTCAGTAAATCGCTTCCCTTTCAGCGCTAACTTCTTTAGTTTCTTCGAAATAATGTTCCAAAATAAGACCTCTTCCATCTTTCCTATTAATGGCTATGGTATCAGCTCTAGGGGTGACTGCCATCTTCAGATAAGCTATGCACCTCCTCACTGTAGACCTACAGGACGCATGGGATACGTAATGACAATTTCTTTTGATTCAGCTGATACCTTTATGCCATTTATGCAGTACATTCAACATCCAGTCTTGTATCAGAGGTGGAAGAGGTTAGAGCAGGCCTACACAACATATGGCCCGCGGGCCGCATGCGGCCCGCATTGCTATTTATTCTGGCCCGTCTGACTGATTAAAATTATGTTATTTAATATATAGGATAGGGTATAAGACTTTTTCATCTAGCTCTAATTTTAAAAAAATTAAGAAGTGTGTAAGAGAAAAACTAGGCTATATTGAAATTTCGAAAATTTAGTAGCAATTTGCACGGATGGTGTCCCATCTATGCGGGGGGAAAATGTTGATGCTTTAACAATTATTGAACAGTACGCAGGTAAACCACTGGCAAAATTTCAATGCCTAATTCATCAGCAGGTATTATGTTCAAAGGTTTTGCAGTTTGATCATGTGATGAAAATAGTATTTATCTCTGGTCAACTATATTCGAGCTCGGGGATTGAAGCACAGAATGTTCCAGGCGTTTCTAGAAGAAAATGATGCCGACTATGGGGATCTACCATACCACACTGATGTACGTTGGTTAAGCAGCGGTAAAGTTTTGGTGCGCTTTGACCTTCTAAAAAATGAAGTAAGTTAGTTGAAGTTTTGGAATCTGAAGGAGATGAGGAAAAATTTCCAGATATAATGAATGAAGAATGGAATCAAGATCTGTTTTTCCTGTGTGACATTTTAGGTCACTTGAATGACCTTAACTTCAAGGAAAAAGTAAATTTGTTTTTCAATTAAATTAATTTCTCATACAAAGGCCTTCAAAATTAAACTAAACCTGTTTGAAAATCAACTTGCTAAAGGGGAAAGGTCGCATTTTAACACTTGTGACAGAATATTCCTTCTGAATATCATTCGGTGGTGGGTGGAAAATATAAGAAGCATATATCACTTCTAAGAGAGGAGTTTCAGAAAAGAATGCCATTGAGTAATCAAGACGAAGTCCGCATTAAAGTGATTCAGGATCCATTTTCTGTCGATGCAGGAAATCTACCTGTCGATCTCCAAATGGAAGTCATTGATCTCCAGTGTTCTGAAAACTATCGGGTCAACCATAGAGAGAGTAGTTTACAAGAATTTTATTCTGTTCTGGATCAGAATAAATTTATAAATTTGTTGGATACTGCCTAACAGGTATTTTGTAACTTATTTTTGGGAGTACATACAGTATACCTGTGAACAAACATTTTCTGTCATGAACTTGAACAAAAACAAACAGCGTTCATCTTTAACTGATGAAATTTAGAGGCCATATTAAGAATGGCCACTTCAAATATGACACCAAACTTTGATAAAATAGTTGCAACAAAGAAATGAAATGTGTCACATTAAACTGTTAAGGATAGATGCCAGTGCAATTATTAGTAAACCTCGTGTGTGTTTAAATGGTATTTATTGTGAAATCTTGTAACATCATCTGTAAGTAAATAATGTTAATATAATTTTAGTTGCAACTCTTAAAATTTAAACATGCATATTAATTTGCCTTTACTGTAGACCTAATAACAACATTTATAAATTTACCTGCAGTGGCCTAATGTAAGATACAAGGTCCGCAGTGATGTGGCCCTTGGTCGGGTGGCAATAGATGAGTTTTGCCCTAAGAGTGAAATAAGTTGTGCAGGCCTGGGTTAGAGAGTTGCGCTGAATACGGAAACGATGGGAATTTACCTAACAACTTACTGCGCGAGAATAGGCCTTCACAGAAGACTTAAAGCAGATTCATGTAACATCAACGAACAGGTACATGGTCCCTCGGTTAATAGTATTGGTTTTTTGGCCTAGTTATATCAGCACTGTTATTAATTGGAGGCATCGAGGCAAATCCTGGCTCAGGTTCAGACAAGAGATGTATGTGGGAATAGTGAGAATGCAACATCGTTAACGGACTTGAAAACCAAATTAGACGAGAAGATAAGTAATAAATTCGAAAAAATCAACAGAAAGTTGAAAGATGTTAAAGGATGGATCAACAATATTGACAAGGGATACAACCAATTAAAAAAGAGATCACCACAGTAAAAGAAATTAAATGGAAAACACGGAGGCTGGAGAGAGAAGCAAGGATGAGAAACATCATTATTTTCGGACTAGAGGAAAGCTACCAGGAGAGAAGGCGAGACACTTGTGGAAAGGTGCTTAATCTTTTTACCTTGGAACTACAAATGGAACTTTTCGAATTTCATCTCGAAAATGTGTTCTGTCTGGAAAAGGAAAGAATCGATCAATATTAGTTAAGTTTACTAGTGTGATTACTAAAGATATGGTTTTGAGCAGGACTAAGATGCTGAGTGGGACGGGAGTAAGGTTTGTGCAAGATTACAGCATATAAGTAAGGGTAGGCGCACACGGGGCCACTTGTGGTCGTGTTAGGCGCACACGGGACCACTAGACGCTAAACACGACCACCGGTGGTCGCCACTTTATCCAGAAATATTTCCTCTTCTCTCATCAGTTGCAGAATGGATTCCGATTTGGAAGCACTAGTTGCAGTTTTGCTAGTGAATGCCTTTCTCTTAATTCATCTGCAGAAGTGAAATGTTTGGGGATTATTACTGATCAGCATTTGAAATGAGATAAACACATTTCATATATATATATAACATTTTATTATATAATATAATAAAATACGAGAATCAATACATAAATTTGTAAGTCTCCGTAACTGTATGGCCATTAACCTTCTAAAAGTGGTTTA
Source organism: Ectobius pallidus (assembly GCA_964059195.1). Taxonomy (NCBI): domain Eukaryota; kingdom Metazoa; phylum Arthropoda; class Insecta; order Blattodea; family Ectobiidae; genus Ectobius; species Ectobius pallidus. The sequence continues at coordinate 100,648,736 of CAXKWD010000004.1, forward strand.
TTTAGCCCTAGTCGAATCCGTTATTCAGTGTGATATTATTGGATGACGAAGCATTTCTAATTTTTTTCTACTCCATTAACTTTATTAGAAGAACGCATAATCAAAATTTGTTTAAAAAAGTGACTGGACTAACCAGCAGAACTAATCTATTCCGAGTTTAATGTATTTAACATTAAGAAAATCTATAGTCAAAATAATTTGATCCCAAACATAACATCAGGCAATCCTAAATTTTGTATGTACGTTCACTAGTCTTTGTAATAAAAAAGTATTAATATATAAAAGTTGACCGCCGGCGTGGTCTTGTGGTTAGCGTCGCTGACTACAGATCTGTCGGCTCGGGTTTCATCCGCGGTATCTCCTCCGATTTTTGTGACGTAGGAAGGTCTGGAACGGGGTGTACTCAGCCTCGTGATTCAAATTGAGGAGCTACTTGATAGAGAAATAGCGGCTCCGGTCATGGAAACCACCATTAACGGCCGTGGGTGTCCGCATGCTGACATCATGGCCCCCCAATCCTGTCATCTGCCTGGGATAGATGACGCAGCGGTCGGGTGGTAGAACTTGTATCTTCAAGGATGCAGCGCCACGGTGTATAAAAGTTAGCTTACATGCAGATTTCTTTTCTTTTACGCGAATCGGTAGACTTACTCAACGGAGAACATATCCAACCATTTGATAACGTGGACTTACAGATAGCACTTAACTCCACAAAGACAAAGAAAGCCCCAGGACTAAACGAGATTAATCCGGAACTAATAACTAAGGGTGGTGCAGTGTTGCACGCTCACCTTCTCGACATATATAACGCATGCGTTCGGCTACGTATGTTCCCAAAATCTTGGAAAAAAGGACAGCTCTATCCCATTCTAAAGTCATACGATAAAGACCCAAATTTACCGAAATCCTACAGACCGATCTGCTTGCTCCCAGTTCTAGGGAAGATCTTGGAGAGGCTCATTCTCTCTAGGATCGAAAACCTACTCGAAGCATCGTACTCCGATACCCAATTTGGTTTTAGACCCGAAAGGAGCACGGAGGATGCAATCACAAAACTACAAGGCATCATTAGGAACTCCCGAGCGAAATACGTGGCAGGAATATTTATTGATATTGAGGGGGCCTTTGACAATGTATGGTGGCCCCAAGTCCTAAATAGACTGCGAGGGATTGGATGCCCTGCGGATATATATGGAATTATCAAAGATTATTTTAGAGACAGGGAAGTTATGATTAAGAACAGTTATCATACTATAACGAAACAAGTCACTAAGGGCTGCCCACAAGGCTCAGTACTGGGTCCTAAACTTTGGAACCTAGTATTTGATGAAGCTATAGGAATAATGAAAGAAAGCCAGGAGGCTAAGCCAGTAGCTTTTGCAGATGATATGGTCCTCCTTATCGAAGCAGATAGAGCCTCAATAGAGGAGAAAGGAAATTTCGCCATGTTATCATTCACCAATTGGTGAAACAAGGCCAAATTAAAACTATCACCAGGAAAAACGAAGTGCTTGCTCCTGAAAGGGAAATTACACCCAGGAAGAATTCCCAGAATATTTGCGCTGGGAACCCGAATCCATAGCGCAGTGTCCCTGCGCTATCTAGGCGTAGAACTCCAAGCCGGCAACAAGATGGATAGGCAAGTAGAAAAAATATGCACTACAACGGTATACCTTTTCCACGCGTTAGGTAGGCTATCAGGCCAAACATGGTGTTGCAAATATACGAATTATAAAAGGCTATACTCGGCAGTATTCGTGGCACTAATTACATACGCTGCCCACGGATGGGCTCCATACATAAATTCACGCCATAAACGTAAGTTGATTACGGCACAGAGACAAGCTCTACTTAGAGTCACCAGAGCATATTCGACTACATCAAATGACGCGCTACCGGTTATTGATGGAGAAATCCCAGTAGATTTGCTCTTAGAGGAAAAAGTAAATGCTTACAAAATTCGAAAACACCTCCCTACTCGAATTGAAGAGTGGGAACTAAATCAAGACATTTACGAAAGGTATAACCGTTCAGAACTAATGAAGCAGCTTAGAAGCGCAACTGTACATGCGTGGGAACGACGCTGGAAAGATGACCAAAAGGGCCTCCTAACAAAGGACTGTTTCCCCAGCGTCTGCAAACGACTCAGTCAAAAATGGATCGTTCCTGATTTCTCAACATCCCAGTTCTATTCGGGACATGGCTACTTCGCAGCAAACCTATTTGGGTTTAACATAGCAGAGGATTATCTATGTTACTGTGAAGACTGTGAGCCTAATACAATGTACCACGCCATCTATACATGCGCGAGATATAGGGAAGCACGTATTGGACTAAGAGAGGTAGCCAAACAAGCAGGCGAAATGTGGCCACCAGAACTTAGTTTTTGGACGACAAAGGGAGCTAACATTGCTTTCAGAATATTCGCATGCCACGTGATAGAAAGCAGGAAAGAACAAGAACAAGATGATGCTTAAGACACACCGAATTTGAGACGAATCCACCTTGGGGGAATGCTCAGATCCCCTGGGGCCTTACCGAGCAAGACGGATATGGCAGATTGCCCAAGACTTGCCTCGGAAGCTGCGGGATAGCCTCGCAGCAACCGATCTGAGTGAGGTTTTCGGGGGGTTTCCCTCACTCTATAAGGGACACGCCCCCCCGCGACAACGGACAAATGAATAAGAGGAAAATTGAGTGGGAAAAAAAATCCAAAGTCAATTCATCAAACATTTTCCCTGTGTTCTAGCATCAAGAGAAAGCGACGCGACGATCTTAGAAGAAATGCGAAATCGGTTGTTGGACCGGAGATATAGCCTATGGCTCAGGTACTCCGGGGGTGGAAGGCGGGGCCAACGAAAAAAAAACTCATCTCCTGAAAGTCTAGAACGAACAGTTGGCACATTTATTCCAGGATTTTGTTTTATCTATCATATTACTGTAAATTAACACGGCATAACACAAATAGCTGTTTTCATATTGTACAACTCAGAACAGCAACTATCGCGATAAACTTTTCTTGATCAGTCTGTTGTTTATTCTTTCAAACGACAAGCTTTTTTTTCCACGCTGACTCAGATGCAATGTTGATACTGCATGTATTTGTTCTTTCTCTGCCACAAACAATAAACTCGTTGATCCAAAAGTACATCCTGAAGCTTTGCTGATTACCGTAATTAATACGAGTGTGTTATTTTCATAACATCGTCCTTCCTGCTTTCCTTCTCCCATTAATTATTAATTGATTCGTTCTTTACTTCTTTTGTTAATGCTTTTTTAATTTTAATTTTATTGTTACTTAATTCATTTTTCGTGCTGTTTCTGCTTATCAAGCAGAAAAACAGTTTGACCCAAAATCTCTAGAAGACAAAACAGCTTTGAATGAACATCAGTTGCTTTATCCTCAACTTTGTTATTATTAGTACGGCAAGAACTAGATAATTTTGTACATTTTTTTATACCACTATGGAACGATAGCTCGCATATGTAAATATGTATAATGAATTAAGTGATTAAATAAGAGCAATTTTATGGAATTATTTTCCATTTTCATTTCAAGATTTATGTTATTTACTTATTTATTTTTTTGCCTTTTAGGTATTTGGTAATTTCGGCGTATTGTAACTTATAGTTTTTTTGTGAAGTGTTGTTCTCAATAAGCACCAATTGTTTCAGTGGAGTTACCGAGAAGCATTTCCATATACAATACAAATCGTTACTTTCAGGCAAATGAAAATCATTTTAATTGAGAAACTCCGTCATGTATTCATGTTAAATTTCACAGATCCACGTATCCCAGTAGCAATTACTTACTTTATTAGCAACAAAGTGAGTGATTTTATTGTAAATTAAATATAATGGTCTATCGTACATTAATTTGCTATCTAAAATCAACACATCATTCCAGAAGGCTAATTATCAGTAATAAGGAATAATTTATTCATTTTTAAATATTTTAAGTCATAAATGAATTTTTATTTTATTATTTTATATTTTTATGCATTGCCCTAGTTACTAGGCCTATATATTAGATTTCACATAATGGCACGCAATAGATGGGACCAAAGTTCTTAAAGAAGGGAGCTGTATGCCACTGTAGCACGCCAGAGCTCCGGTGGCGACCACAAGTGGCTCCCGTGTGCGCCTTAACTCGAACACCGGTGGCGGCCACTTGCAGCGAGAACGAGCTTCTCCCCCAGCTTGTGGCTGACACTTGCGTTCGCAGTGGTCGTGTGTGCGGCTACTCCATTTAAACTCCATGTAAAAGCCTTCCCGCAGCTTGTGGTCGCCACCGGTGGCGACCACAAGTGGCTCCGTGTGCGGCAAGCCTAAGGGCCAAAAGAAAGGTACTACTCCCTTACGTGATACAGGCTCGTAACGAAGGGAAATTTGCTGTGTTAGCGAAGGACAGGCTTCGTATAGAGCAGATGGTCCTTGACATTGACTACTGCAGAAAGAAACATAACTTTGACCAAGGAAGCTAACGGCCAAGGGCTCGCCCCAAATAGGCATAACAGCAGGGATTGAAATTCTCATAAATTAATAGAATGAAGACCACACGGGAAAAACGAGGTAAGTCACCTTTTCTGCAAATTTGAGATATTGTGTTTATAGTGTTCTCCAAGGTCGAATCTATCGTTCTGTCAATCAAAGAGAGCGGAAGAAGTAGCCTACAACCTCATCGACATATTTACGTTGCTTGGTGCTCCAACGATTCTAGTCCGATAACAGCAGGGAATTTGCAAACAATGTGGTAAGCGGCCTAAAGGAGTGTTGGCCCACCCTGAAGATCGTCCATGGTAAGCAGCGCCACTCACAAAGTCAGGGGAGCGTCGAAAGAGCAAATCAGGACATTGAAAATATGCTGTGTGCTTGGATGCAAGATGAAAAAACTAGGTGCTGGAGTGAGGGACTTCGTTTCGTTCAACTTATGAAAAACAGAGCTTTTCATTCTGAGATTAACAGGGGAGCGTCGAAAGAGCAAATCAGGACATTGAAAATATGCTGTGTGCTTGGATGCAAGATGAAAAAACTAGGTGCTGGAGTGAGGGACTTCGGTTCGTTCAACTTATGAAAAACAGAGCTTTTCATTCTGAGATTAACAGGTCACCATACGAAGCTCTGTTTGGCTGCAAAGTTAGAGTAGGTCTCTCGACGTCGTCCCTGCCTGACGACGTTTTACAAGGAAGACTGAGGAAGAGCTGGAAAAAATAATAGAGAGCGTACAAACAACACAACAGCAGAAAGAAAGACGAGATGAATCAATGCAAGAGGCACTGCTCCCTGCAGAAGATATAGGTGAGAATGCAATGCATGATGGAGGAAACCAAAACAGTGATGAAGTCGTGGATATTGAAGAGCCTTCCATTTCTGCTGTTACCGAAAATCCTTCTGTTCCTGATATCTGTTGCGTCTGCAAGAAACCAGCGGTGCTCATACATGTCAAAAGTGTGGCCAATACGTTCATGCCATCTGTGAACATTCTCCTAAAGATTATGACGGCGACGAAGTAGAAGGTTATGGGGTTTGCATTTTGTGCAGTGTTTGCTTCAATATTGAGAAAGCTATCCAAAGTAAAATGGAATCGAGATTGAACCTTGAGATTCAGGCCAAAAAAGGAAAAGGGATTCTGACAAAAAATTCCTCCTGTGCCTTTGGGTGCCACGGCCACGGCAGCCCCACGGCCCTGTCCAAGGGTAGGCCCGGCTTCCGGACCGCACATTTCATCGTCATGCCAGTTCTTCTTTGTGTTTTACCGGTAACAATATTCTGTTGACATTCTTCTTTAAGTCGTGAAATGAACAATATCAGAATGCCAAAATATGTAAATTGTTTTTGTGTGAAGAAAAAGTGAGTAGGCGTACTTAATGTAACAAGTACTTCAATCTCAGTATTGCTTTCATTGTTTCCCGGTAAGAATATCCTGTGCTTTATTTCGTAGTTTTATTTGTTCTTTCAGTTTCAAATGTGTATTAATTAATAAAGGCTTCTCATCTTGTGCCCATTTAACAGTTTGCGTAAATGGTACTGGTCGTTCTATATAATGCCTAGGAATTATATAGAATGCCTAGGGAAAGTATGTAATATTTTCACAAAGAACTTATATTTTATAGTTTGCCTAAAACCATCACGCATTCTGTACATTACCTAGGCATTCTATAGAATGCCAGGATTTCACACTTTGCCGGTAACATATCTAAAATCACTTAGTGGATAGTTCATCTTCCATTTTGCTAGGCTATCTCGACTATTGTAGAAGATACATGAAAAGTTTGCACTGTAAAGTTGTGGAGACAACATATTTTTTTGTGAAACACATTTCTTTATCAGATTTAAATATGTATAGGAAATATACTTCAATGTCCAATGGGTGACTTGGTAGCGTGAATGCCAGCCATCTGGGTGGCCCCTTTTCGATTCTCTGGGGGTCGGGGACTTTACAGAGATGTATAGTTTACTTCCTGGGTCAGGACTGGGTGTTGTGTCCTCATTCCCATCCTGCGAAAGAATCTGGCCACCCTACGTGGTATCTTCCGGCCTAGTATAACTAGGTCGGGCCCCCCACGGCTCTCTCCTAGGGCAGGACCGGCTTCCGGGCCGCACAAATCATCACCATCATCATCATCTTATACTTCAATATGAAATATGTAATAATATGTATGATAAGCCTATATGTATGACTGTCCACCGTTGTGGCGTAGGGGATGTGTTTGCTCCTTTCAGCCAGCGGGCCTGGGTTCGAAGCCTGGTTGGGACGATTTACCTAGGTGAATTATTTCCGGATTTTTTTTCCTTACCTGTAAGACAAATGTCGGCCCTTGTCGTCCCCGGATTTCATATGGCCGTCATTATGATCTTCATCCCATCCTAGCCTTGTTAAGAGTGAATATGTATGTGGTAATGGTGTGTTTCGTCCTATTTGTTCGTATTGTCTCGGAGGTGGCCCCAGCATTGGTGGATCACTTATCGGGGAGGCTTTCCATGTCCTTGTTTGGTCAAGAAAGTATTTATGTTATCCATAGATAATCCCTCTCGCGACAGGTCGTGGCCCTGTAAAGCCCGGTGGCGTGGGTCGCTTAAGTGTCCCTAAAAGAGAGAGGTAAAACCAAGGTAAAGGAAGAAAGGAATATATATGGTTTCAGTACCCAATATTAGAACACATCTTATGATGATATATTGTTGCTTTTTGTTTATTAAAACTAGCAAGTGAGCTGCTATTAATGAATTATTGTGAAATGTACAATGTCATTAAGAGGTCGCTACGCAGTACTTACACGGGCTAGAATCCGCTAGAAACGGAATTAGGTTGGCAGCGCTAGCGTGTGATTGTTAACGTTCTGCTACAAGCATTTATGAAGTAAGAAATGAAAGTAACATAATACTCACTATTTACCAAAGATGTTGAAATGTTTATCAAAGAACACCTCGTTCACTTACTATGACCGATCGGCAATGTTTCATTTTGTATCATATCCATTAATATTGAATGTGAGGTGAAATTATAGAAAATTATCAGACGCTATGAAGACATTAACAAAAGAAAACAAACGCACGCCAATAGTAAAGTTACATAACCTACTACGAATCTGAAAGGAAGATATGGGGAAATACCAACTTTCACTTGGGTGGCGAATATATCTAAAGCTGCGGAGATACTTATTGACGGCACTGTATATACCCGTGTCGTAATGCACACTAAAACCAATCGATGATGGCAGAGGTAAAATCTTGAGGAGGGCTAATTTACTTGGGGTTTTACATGATGGATTCTTGGAGTGGATGTGATTATATTCTTAATGATGCTCGTGCATACTTTATGCAGGAGAGTTTTATTCCTGCTGCATACACGTACATGGTTGGAAGACAGAGTGACAGAGGTATGAACAGAAACGGAAATGCTCCCATCTTGTATAGAAAAAACAAAACACTGCAGTACCTCTGCTACAAATATAACAGAACCAAAGATTATAGGCTAATTACGTATTTAAATTAAATCTTGGATAGGTATTCCAACATTACAATTATTTTAAAAATAATCAAAAAATAAGATCACTGAGTTAAAAATACTTTTCAAAACGCACTATATTTACCTCGGACGGCCAATTCGCATCTTTAGCAGTGTATTTTTAATTCAGTGATGTTACTATAAAACACTAAAGTGGGGCACAATAATGATTAAAAAGAAAAATATATAGTATGTAATTTATATTTTGAATGTGCATTATATTTACAGTTACGTATCTCAAATGCATGCCGCTGGTATTTTCGGCACTATTATTTTAATCAATTGTAATAAGTTGTTTACGCGTGTCCATCTTGTTAGCGATCTTTCCGTGATGTTTTTTGTTTTGTGTCCTTGTAGTATGTTTATGTTTTGTTTTGGTTCCCTGCGGTTATCTTTTGCTTGCGCCCTCTGTAACTTCCGCTATTTAATTATTAATTCATTTTTCTCGGCTGGTTTGCCGCCGTGTTGTTCTTGGGGGACGTTTCCTGCTGGTAGTCTTGCTCAGGAGTTTGAGTGTGTAATTTCTGATTGTGTTGCCGGTCGATAAGAAGGAACCTAATGGGAACCTAAAATAATTTTGGCAGGTATGTTTTAAGTTTAGTTCCTATTGATTATTTTCTGGTGGGTCTCTTCTGTTAGTTTAAAATCATAGGATTTTTTTTCAGTTTTATTATGTCGGCCCACCAGCGTTGAATTCCGCTATGTTGTTTGGTTTATTCATTTAATTAATTTAGTTATCAGTTCCTTTGCGTTTACATTTCTTGGATATTATGGAAGGATCCCTGACACATGAAAGACATACCGTACTACTTGGCCTTGAGCCTACCACTATGGCGGACGAATGGATGGATCGTGCTTCTGGCTCTTCAGAAATCGAATGCTTATCGTGTTCGTATATGAAAACTCTCCTTGAAGAAACAATATGTGAGTTAAAGTCGGTAAAAGCTATAGTTACGATATTGCAAGAAGAGATAAATGTAAATGTGAAGAAATGCTCTGAGAACCTTCAAGACACGATGCCGCCTCACAACACATGCCGAGAAGAGACAAGAACCGAAGATTCCGATTGGAATAAAGTCACAACCCATGGAAGGAAATCAGGACACTACAGGCCACGGACACAGGAACTGAGAAGTCATTATATTCCTGTTACATCAAATCGATTTGAAGTGCTGACGGAAGAAGATGCTAGGCCCATACCACCAAGAAACGAGACAAACATGAGTAAGCCTAGGCATAAGAAAACAAATCCCGATGGAAATCCGAAGCCCAAGACGAAGATAGAACATAAGATCGTCATAGTCGGCGATAGTCATGCCCGCGACTGTGCTTCCAACCTGAAACGGAACTTAACCTGTCCTGGAAGTGAATTCGAAGTTATAGGTTATGTGAGCCCAGGAGCCACCACAGAACACATAACCGAGAGTGCCAGAGATAAAGTGCAGAATTTACAAGGAAAGGATTTTGTCATAGTGTTTGCTGGTGCTAATGACATAAGCAAGACCAATTCAATCAAAAGTTTGTCTCACCTAAATAGCTTCTTGGAAGACTGCAGAAATACGAAGGTAATTATGATTGCTCCACCACCAAGATATGACCTTTCTCCTGGATCTTGTGTCAATAAGGAAGTAAATAGGCACAATGTGAGACTTACAAGGGTAATTAACAGAAGCACGCACATAATAAATATGGACCTCCCCAGACAGTGCTTTACTCGTCATGGGATGCACTTGAACTACATTGGGAAAGAAACACTGGCCAAAATGATCGCAGAAAAGGTAAAAGAAAGTAGGCCTATTTCAAAAAAGAATCATATCCCATTAATGTACAAGCCAGGATCTGACTTCCTGATGCCAGAAGAAGAAGATGATAAAAAGAAAACACCAGAGGAAGTACAACAGACAGACACTGAGGAGATACATCAAGATCAGGGACAAGGAGCAGCCCAGTTACGGAATGCAAGCAGTGATGAATCTCCAGGGTACAATGCGGATGAGGCGAGGAACCTGATTACAACGGAACCAGAAACAGGGGATGCCAGCCAGGACGCTGCACATACGGAAGATCCAGTGGGGAGAGTCAACGCCACACAAGATGCTACAGAGCTTCGCAAATCACAGAGGAAAGGAAACAACCAAAAAAGATAAGTGATGATTTTTTATAAATAGGCCAAACTTTAGTAAGGTAGGTAGGACGACTGCAGAAAGGACCCCAAACCATAACAACTTGACAATTCTTCACTCAAATATACAGTCCTTAAGCAACAAAACAACTTAATTAGAGGTACTGCTACACACTGATTTGAAACATGTTAACGTCATTTGCCATTCAGAACACTGGTTGAACACTCAAAACTTAAAACAAGTAAATCTAAATGGCTTTAAATTAACATCGGCTTACTGTAGGGAAAATCATGGTCATGGAGGAACAAGCATTTTCATGAAAGAAAACATAAAAACAAATGAAATAAAAGGACTACAGTTTCTAAACAGCGAAAAAAATTTTGAGCTCTCTGTAACAGAATTAACATTACATAAAACAGTAATAGCATGTATATATTGGTCTCCAGATGGTGAGTTCCCGATTTTTCTTAATAATTTAGATTTCTTAATGCAAAAACTAACCTCAAAATACAAGTACGTTATCCTCAGTGGAGACTGGAATATAGATTTTTTAAAAGGTAGTAACAAGTCAACAGAATTACAGAACATACTTAGAATTTATGACCTCAAAAACTCGGTCGAAAATGCCACAAGAATCACAGTACATTCAAAATCACTTCTTGATGTAATAGTAGCAAACGTTGAATACTCTTATCCAGCTGAAGTAATCGATTTAGGATTTTCAGATCACGAAGCCCAGATATTGAACTTAACGACATATTTCACAGCTCCAAAACATAGACCTATAAAAACAATAAAGAGAAACTATAAAAAAAACAATTTAGAAGAATTTAAATACTTATTAAGTAAAGAGACCTGGGGGGAAATATATACTAATGAAGAAATAAATTCAAAATTTGACACTTTTCTGAATACGTTTCTGTATTATTTTAATATAGCATTCCCTCTAAAAGAGGTAAAACTGGGTAAAAGTACCAGCAACTCTTGGATAACTAATGGGATTAAGATATCCTCAAATAGAGTAAGACTTTTAAACAGTGTTAAAAAAGCATGACAAATTTCAGACGAATTTCACAATTATATAATCAACTATAAAACAATATACAAGAGAGTTATTAGGCAGGCAAAGAGAATGGACAATGATAGACATATACCGGTGTCGTCAAACAAGAGTAAGGCTATGTGGCAGGTAATAAAAAAGGAGACAGGAAAATCGAATTACAATAACCAACGTATAGAATTAACACATGGAAGAACTGGTAATAGAGTCACACATCCGCTGCAAGTTGCAGAACTATTTAACTTGCATTTTACAGAAATAGCAAATACACTATTACAAACACAGTATGGCCCACCAACTAGGCAGTATAATTATAATAAAAAAATTAGTAGCTGCAACAAATCATTATTCATACTACCAGTAAGTGAAGCAGAAGTGAAGAATATAATAAACACATTAAAGAATAAGGTGTCGACAGGAGTAGATGAAATACCAATTTCTGTATTGAAAGATTGTATAAATCACATATGAACACCTTTAACACACATTTTCAATGTCTCGTTCCAGAGGGGGATATTCCCAGAAAAATTAAAAACAGCAAAAGTAAAACCATTGTATGAAAAAGGGGATAAAAATGACATACAAAACTATAGACCAATATCCATACCTTCAGTATTTTTCAAAAATTCTTGAAAAACTTATGTACAGTAGAGTCATTACATTCTTAGATAAAAATGGAATTTTCACAGATAAACAACATGGTTTCAGAAAAAATAGGTCCACGGAATCAGCAATTCATTCTTTACTACAAACTATTCAAAATGCACTAGAAAAGAAAGAGAGTACGGTAGGGTTATTCCTTGATCTTACTAAAGCCTATGATGTTATAAATCATGACATCCTAATTAAAAAATTACACATGTACGGTTTAGGGGGGTGGCTAACTCATGGTTCAAATCTTATCTTTCCCAAAGAACCCAAATTGTTGAGATAACTGATGTAGACAAAAATAAACTAACCCTTGAAAGAAGCAAATCCACCAGTCGAGTATTAACACAAGGGGTACCACAGGGGTCGATCTTGGGACCACTCCTATTCTTGCTATATGTAAATGATCTTCCCTTGAACATTGAAGAAGCAGAAGTTGTTTTGTTTGCAGATGACACAAATCTTCTTATAAAAGGAACAAATGAAATAGATCTTACTCAAAAACTGGATTCCAGTTTAACAAAAATATATTCTTGGTTTGAAGCAAATAAACTTTTGATGAATGAAGAAAAGACAGTGGCCATGAGCTTTCATACAATTCAAAATCAACATGTTATGAAGCCTCAAGTAAAATTAGACAACAAAATAATCCAATACAAAAACGACACAAAATTTCTAGGCATACATATAAGTGAAGAACTAAAATGGAAAACACATATTGAGGCACTAACCAATAAATTGAGTACAGGCTGCTTTATGTTAAAAACTTTAAAAAATGTCACAAGTGCACATGTACTTAGAAGCTCATACTTTGCTTATTTCCATAGCCATATAAAGTACGGAGTCATTTTCTGGGGTTCTTCTCCGGAAGCTGAAAAAGCCTTCAAAATCCAAAAAAGAGCAGTCAGAATAATTTGCGGAGAACCAACAGACATCCTGCAGAGATTTATTAAAAAAACTAGGAATTTTACCCTTAGCTTGTATATATATACTGGAAGTAATTAATTATATTAAACTACATGGACAAAATCTGTTAACAAACAACAACATCCACAATTATCAAACAAGACAACAGAATGACCTGCATGTCCAACACAGTAGAACAAATATTTCGAAGTCAAGTGTGAACAATTCCGGTATAAAATTATTCAATAATAATAATAATAATAATAATAATAATAATAATAAAATTTATTTGTCATTAAGCATTACATATAATGCAATAGACTTCGTCAAGAAACAAACAGATATTAAAACCTAATGTTCACTCTTGGCAATTCCAGGAATTCATTAAGATTGTAATATGGCGAAGCTTGAAGAAAGTTATGCACTACACTTTTGAATCTCTTAATATCCACTGTGTGAGCTTCACAAGGTAATTTATTAAAAAGAGTGACTGCCATGGATTCGTACCAATCTTTTGATTTAGTTAGTCTGACCTGTACTTCGCTTATCAGATATTTGTTTCTCGTGTTATGCACATGAACTTCGCTCCTGATTACATAATCATTTAGTTTGTTTTTTACTAAAAGTAGACAGTGCAAAATATACATATTTACAATAGTTAAAACACCTTCTCTAATAAATAGAGGACGGCACGGTTCGTTATACTTAGCACCAGCCAAGATACGTATAGCTTTCTTTTGCAAGCATAAGATTTTTTGGATACCACTTCCATTTCCCCACAGTCTGATTCCATAGAGGAGTATGCTGTTAAAAAATGCATAGTATACATTTAAAACATAGTTCTTTGGTATAAGCTTTCTTATATGTCGTATAACATAGATCACTCGAGACAGTCTTTTACATATTGTGTCAATATGTGGACCCCACGTTAACTTACTATCAAGTGTGATACCTAATAATTTGGCAGTAGATGTCTCATACGTATTATTTAGGGAAAACAGTATCTTTTGTGTCTTTTCTATATTCAATGTTAACCCATTTGCTGTAAACCAATCTGTACCTTCAGTCATAACATTATTCATTAACATGTTAAGGTTATAATGTTCCTTTCCAGTTCGATAAAACGTTGAGTCATCAGCAAATAACACAGACTTACTGTCTACATTTGAAGCTACGTCATTTATTAAAATAAGAAATAAAAGCGGCCCCAACACTGATCCCTGCGGGACTCCAATACCTATCTGACGTACATCTGAATATTCACCATTAAACCATACTGTCTGTTCGCGGTTACTTAATAAACTACCTACAACTATAAAGTTTATAGAAAACAGTAAAATATTTAAAAAAAGGCTAAGGTCCTTCCTGCAGACACATTGCTTTTATTCAGTGCTTGAATTTCTTTCTTTATAGGATAAGCTAATAAAGAAATGTTAAAGGATCTAATAACTTATAGAATAAATTTCAGGGTAAAAAAAAAAAGATAGTCGGAAAGATTAATTATAAATTTCAAAAAATTCATTTTCTTTTTCTTTTTCTTGTTTCTCTTTATGTTTCAGGTAACCTGGAGAGTCTCGAGAGTAACCTGGAGAGTCTCGAGATACTGACATGTACTGACTATAGTACTCATGACAACCATAGCTATAAGGCATGAGAGTAATTACACTATTGTTACATTTGTACTCTTCTTTCAACACCTAATGTTAACTCTATATCTTGTATTGACTTTAATGTGTAAATATGTATTATATATTATTGTAATTATTATTGTAAATATTTGGACGCGTCCTATAACATGAACATGTGTGTGAAGGACTTAATAAATTCTATTCTATTCTATAACCAGTAATGTACCGCATGGCCTTCAGCCCAATATATGTACACTGATATGTTTGATAGGCCTACAGACTTATACCAGCAAATGGAAATATGTAAGGTCTCCTTCAGCCGAAAGTAACTGAATATTATTATTCTTTAAGTAGGCCTATTACCTCACTTCTATAATAGTGTTGTAATTTCTAAATACCATTTAATATTGCGTTCTGGAGTAATATGCTTAACCTGATTTGTTTGTATCCTAAACTTAATAAATTATTGAGTTCACTTTGTCTTGGAAATTTCACTTTTCTCTTGGGTCACGGAAGCTCGATGTTGGGTATTTTGGGTTAGTGATGCGCCAAAAATGTGAGGGGGTTATTGATTGTTATAGAATTTGAAGTGCCTCTGCTTAGCCCCTGGGTCTGGCATGCAAGCTGTCCAAATCCCGAGGCAAGCGGGCATGCCATTCGTGGTGGAAAAAGCCGTGCGTATGGGTTCTTTTTCTCTTGCGTCCTCCCGTTTCCCCCATGCATTCCACCAACACTCTCCACTTCATATTTCACTTCCCCTTATCCTCAACACGTTTCCTTTTACGGTTTCCGGTATGCCCTCACTGCAGCACCTGCTGTGGGCCTCTCTCGTTCTCCCCGTGGTTGTGGTTATGGAGTTGCTGGATGGTGTGCCGCCAACCTGGGTTCTACATTTCCCAAGCAGCGGCACACGTGGCATGGTAAAGGTATCTGCCGGATGTAGGGGAGTTCCTTGGGGGCTCGCGGTGGGGTCTGTTGACGGGGGCAGTTGGGCATGCACACCAGTCCATCACCGGAGTTCGGCATAATAGGCCGAATGGCAGAAGTGTTTAGGGTTGTTTCCAACCCGCCTCCCCCTTCAGGGGACTGATCCTATCCTATCCTATAGAATTTGAAAGGGGTTTACTATAGCTCGGTTTCTACACGAGGTGTTCCATTTGGTTACATGGGCCCCCGTTGTCTACCGATGTACATTTTAGTCTCATTGGTTCTTTATGTACAGGCTAGGCAACTGATTTATTCGTGGGCCAATGCTACCTTACCCTACTACTTGGGCGTGTTGCATATGATTCATTTCCCCCATGCAAATTGCATTCGCGGATCCTACATATTTAGGTGAAATATCAGTTAGGTTAGGAATTTTGATATTAGTGTTAATGACATGTTGAGCTAGGTTTGTGGCAGTTAGGTTAGGAACAGTGATATTAGTGTTGATCGCCATCAAGTTTACAGCCCGTTCCTGGATCAAATGACCCAACGAGCCCCTCCCCTCCCGCAGCTGAGCAGACGATTGTCTTTAATGCCCATCACTTTATAGTGACATTTTAATTTGATTGTGTGTGAATTTCTTATCGGTTTTATTCATATTTAGAATATTTTTACAAGGAGGAGGTGCTTATATAATGGATTATACAGGTTTGGAAGTTCAAGATAACATGAAATTTTGCCGTTTTTCATAAAGAAAACAGAAAGAAAAGACCCCTTTGGATCTGTGTCTAATTTCACCAAAAGAGGAGCTGTCACCAGTTAAGTTCGCTAGGATCACGCAAACCCCTAGTTGTGCCACTGTTGCCGTGTGCAGATCCAGGCTTTATGAAGGATCACTGAGATCGCGACTGCTATTCTAGTCGTGTTTGGGAAGGGGAGTTGTAAAGAAGTCGCTTGGTTTTCTTTCTGTGGGCCATGCCGCTTTTGTGATAATTAATCGTTGTGTGTAAATGGTAATAAAAGACATAAAGAAATAATTGAACAGTTGATACGTGAAACGAGACTAGGTCTGTACACCGGTTAGTAAGTAACAAAGTTCTTCTTACTCCCACGGTAGCATGATTCTCGTCGCCCATCATGGGTTCTGAACTCTATAAGCTTCTTGGGACTTCCGGTTGGTTTGGCCAGCTTCTTCTGAGGACCCTGTTTCATAGAATTGGATAATATGTTAGTTATTGTTATTAGAACTCATATCGCAACCTATATGCCAGAACCACGAATGTGCATCTTACTAGTTTTGAGAAAAACGTAAAGGAAAATTAGATCTTAAGTAAAATTACATAATTAAAAAAAGAGTGCGTGGAACGCCACGCGACAGAAGTAAAACTTTATTTTATTTTTTTATTTTTTCAATTTTTGATTATTGGATTTTTTCAATCTTGCATTATTGGACTTTTTAATATTGGGTTTTTGGACTTTTTAAATTTTGAATTTTGGACTTTTTATTTTTGGATCTTTGAATTTTTAATTTTGGATATTTTAAATTTTCGATCTTTGAATTGTTTATTTTTTTATTTTTGGATGTTTAATTTTGTAATTTTATTATTTATTAAATTTTGGATTTTTGGATGTTATAATTTTTTATTTATTTTTTTTTTTTTTGGAAATTTGTATTTTTTAATTTTGGATTTTTGGATTTTTTTAATTTTGGTTTTTTATTTTTTTATTTTTTAAATTTTGGATATTGGGATTTTTAATTTTGGCAATGTTGAGAGTGAAATGGAGGAATACATATAATTATATCGAACGGAAAAAGGAAATCATTTGAATAAAATAAGAAATTAACTTTTTTTGTATGAAAATAATATTTTTATTGAACTATTCAATTTTCTGTATCATCACCATCAGCCAAGAAGGATACAATAGGTTTATGGTAGCTGAAGTAGGATATAAAAACCCTTGAATGTAGTCGATCGAGGAATCCAATCGATCGTGGTTCCGTATCTTGTCGTCCATTCTGTTGCGTTATTATTCATCGTGAAATTCAGTTTTTGTTTTAAGAATCCAATAAGTGGCTTCGCGTCTGTTTATGAGATTTATAGTTTGCATAAGGCAAAATAGATTTTAATATAGGTTCACACGTATCAGTTCTATCATGCACTTCATTTAAAATCGCATGCGTTTTCTGCTACGACTTTGTTGATTATAGTGCTGTTCAACTTTTTTCAAAATGTACACAGTCAAACGAAAAGAAACATGCAGTGTAATTCTCGAGAAGTCGGTGGCTAGTGCTGTTCAACTTTTTTAAAAATGTACACAGTCAAACGAAAAGAATGATGCAGTGTAATTCTCGAGAAGGCGGTGGTTTTAACACACTTTACCAATGTCGGATAATTTATTTAAATTTTGGATAAGCTTAATCATTTAGTTGAATCATTGAGTTTATTGTTTTAATTTTTGGATGTTTTAATTTTTAATTTTGTTTTTTTAAATTTTGGAAATTTGTATTTTTTAATTTTGGATTTGCGCGGTAATGAACCTCCGGGTTCCATAAAATAGATAATATACCTTTAGATTGCTTAGGAATTGTCTATTGCCATTGAGGAAGTAAGGTCTAAAAATCTCCTTTGATTACTCCTAATCATTGAGTTGATTATTTTCTGTGCAGTCCGCACCGAAACAAGTAGTGTGACTGATTGTGACTGATTTCGTGGCGGTTTTAGTGTGACTGATTTTCCCGATTTATCCTCTACCGCCACTAAAGAAGTTTTACTTAAAAAAGAAATGATTATTTGAATTGGAAATATGTCATACCGGCAGTTACAATAGTATGTATGCCATTAAGTTCATTTGAATGTGATTACAACCTTTTTCCATTGCTTGATTTAGTCACATTTGTGGGTTTGGCATAACATCAAATTGATCAGATGCATTTTGATTGACACAATCGCGACCGAATTTAGAGCTTAAGTAAAATTACATAATTAAAAAATAAGTGAATATTTGTACCGGAATATATCATATCGGCAATTAGAAATTTGTTTATACCATAATGTCCGTATAAATGTGATTACAATCCTTTCCATGCCTTGATTTTTTTCACATTCATGGTTTTGGCATAACAGCAAATTGAAAAAATTAGTTTTTATTCAGACAATCGCAACCGACTGCTGTTTCGGGCTGGTCAATTCTGTAGATCGAACATTCACCCTCGCGTAGTGTACCTATCCTCTAAATATGCCACCCTCCTGGCCTATTTAAATGGTCGTAAAATTTTCAAAATAAAGAAAATTAAACTCTGGAATACAATATTTTATAGTGCACTAAACTGATCTGCTAATAATTCTTCAAAGTAGGCCCTACGTTGTGAAATGACATAGTGCAAAGAGAGCATATGAATCGAATTTCCCTCCTCTCGTGCATTATTAATTCGGGAAGGACTTGAAGAATAATTTATTTTTCTATCTATCACTGTTGTTTGCAAGCTATATTTCTTGGTATTCTCTAGTAGGTACCCTGCTGGGTTTTTGTGAGCTGCCCTTGAAGTTGGTACTACAGACCTATCCCCTTTTCTGCCCATAGCTCATTCTCTAGTTTTTGCTGCAATTAATGAATTTTTAAAAATGGTTTGCTTGTAAATAATCTTCACATATTATTTATTGCATTCAGTATAACTAAGAACATCTGTATAATGATATGCATAAGACCATACAGTATTATGTAGTATAATTTCTATATTATTAATTTCGTCATTGCTCAAGAGCCGGTGACAAATACGTTTTTTCCTCTGCTCAATCAAAACCAAAAGAAGACTGCATAATGCTGTCATTGTTTTAAAAAATGTAATAGTAAAAGGATTTAAGAGAATAAAGAAACCAAGGACAATACACACTTTTTATCCAATGATAAATTACATGTTTCGTAACCCATGAGCTAAATTATAAAAGCTAACTCATGAGAAATCAACCCCTTGTGTCAACATAAATATCTCCTTGGCCATTCGCGTACTTTAGATATATAGATCTCCATAGCCCGTTACCATTGTGTTCGCGAATGATGAAACTTTTGTTTATTCAACTAGATAAGAACTGCTATATTAACGAATATGGTACATACACACTGTATCATCTTTCTTCAAGTGCTGCCCCTGTTCTGCTAAATTCGCGAATGTGGCACATTGGTGATAGATGTAGGTATAATAGAGAAGTACAGTACAGAATACAAGAACACGAATATGTCACGTACGTGATAGAGGCATAACAAATAAAGCAGAACGTGAACTTTCATGAAAATGGAACTAGCTATTACTCGCCAAGGAAAGAAGCTGCAATATTCGGGGTTCTTGCAGAACAAGATAAATTTCAGTAGATGCCAACAATGCACTTAACTCAAAATATCAATTTTTGCACATTCGTGGTTCTGGCATATAGACCAGGCCGTACTGGCGCACGAGTATGCAAAACTTTTCGGACGCAGTTTTTTGTTGGATTCTTAATTATGACACCTTACAGTATGTAGAAATGCAGGTTGCCACCAAATATTGTGGTCGAGGTTATCTTGACCCGCCATTAAAGATGGCGGATGAGCCACATCATGTTTACGCCATTATCTCCGTGATCCCTGGTCCAATCTTTCCGTTCTTTTTTTTAAATAAGAGGAAATTAAAAATACAACCAAAAATGTTATTACACATTTTTTTATATCTTCTACCCTTTGAAAGTTATTTAGGTGCAAAGTGTTTTTTTTTAATATTCATAGAAAGGGTATACTGAAAAATGAAACTATTTTACTATTAACAACTTTTTACGTTTATTACATGCATTCCTAGTACATACATATATTTTTTATTCAGTTTCAAATATAAAATGCATGTTTGCAGTCCTCAACAATACATACATATAGTGGTATTCAGTTCATTTGCTTCTTTTTTACAGCTGCAACTAAATGTCGTACAGCGAAACCTACAATTGCACGGTGGTACTATGTAACCAGGCACTGCCTTTTTTGTAACATACTTTGGTAGAAGTTCATTGCTATTTTTTTCATAACCAAATTCCATCAAGTCTAATTTATTATGACAGAAGAAGCAGGATTATATGGTGAAAATACGTTACAATCCATATTAAACGGTAATCACTACGATAGGGGCGTTAGAGCACACTCTATGAAGCTCTTACTTATTTGCAGCTTGAGCAATATGTTAAGTATGCTGAACTTCAAGTTTTGGAGGAGTTGTTTATAACTTCAAAAGTCCAAATCTTACGGGAAGCTATTGCCGATCACAATGTGGCTGATTTCAGTACGACATACACTCTTTTAGAATGTGATCTGGAAATTGCAAATTTCTTTAAAAGCTTCAATGATTTCATGGCACCCAGAAGCGCTAATAACGATACATTGCAGTACTAAGCTTATATGGAATACTGTGAATTGGTTGGAATACTGTTCGACTCGTTGAAAGCTGACAGAGATTGCATTTTTGAACTCCATATTGCGTCTGTAAGAAAAATGTTACCGTACTTTTTTTTCTATGAACCACAACTAGTGATGAGCGAGACCAGTCTTGGTCTTGCAGTCTTGGTCTTGGTCTTGGAGAAAATGCAAGACCGAGACCAAGACCAAGACCGCATCAACGTTAGCAAGACCAAGACCAAGACCGACCATGCAAGACCGAGACCAAGACCAAGACCAACCCTGCAAGACTCTGGCAAGAACAAGACCTAACTGCAAGACTCTTGCAGTCTTGCATTTGAAAAAGTTTTATAAAGCCCCGTTGTGTATGCAGCGACCGCTACTCAAAGGCGCCGCAGAGTCGCTAGCCGGGAAGTCCCAAGGCTAGTGGGCCTATAATATAGAGGTTGCTTCATCGTGCGGTAACCAATGAGAGCAGACCCGGTGCGTAACACTGTCCGTATCCAAAAACGAGCGCACCATTCAAATAATACATATGAAATCTGTATACAACCTCTCTCACCATTACGATAAACAAATTACTGCAATGAAAACTAACAATTAATCTGACGGATTTCCCTGAATGGCATTCCAGACAGCTAGTTCCTTCAATTGGTGGGAGTTAAATTCACGATAAACACTCCATATTCATTTTTAAAATGTTTAATTGCAATAGTTCTCTAGTATTATTGTACGAAAGGCAAACAGATGTAACAAAGGCCCTAAGCCATATATGAAATTTCATTTTGCGTACAATATAAATAAATTCTGCCATACAGTTATTCAATAACTAGTTTCTCTAACCTCTCACTGGGTTAAAAGAAAGCTATGACTGAGGATCTATAATAATTCGTTATTACAACCAAATACTATGATGAATGGAGCAACGATGGAATGAGATATGCCAGGGGAAAGAGGAGCACCCCGAGAAAATCTGCCCCGACCCCACTTTGTCCATCACAAATTTCACATTGATCCATCGAGATCCGATCCCGGGTCCCAGCGGTGGAGGGCGAACGGTCTATCCACTCAGCCATGGGGCGACCTATGACTGAGGGTTTGAAACTTTAATCAGTCCCTGTAACTTAAAACTCCTATTAACATGCTCAGTAGCCTATTTCATTAACGATGATATCCTTTTTTACACCTATCATTAATATTCATAGCCTACTCTCACATATAAAATTGATTTGGAATTTATTAGATAGAAGGTGATTTTTGATGGTAATAATGATTAAGTACAGTAAATTAAATGAATTAGTTGAATATTGAATAGTTAAGGTAATTGCTTTATTATAAAATGGTGATGGGTATGAATAAGTCTTGGTAAATACGTACGTATTGTGAAAAAGCACGTTCTTGGAAAACCAAATTTCTTAAAGAGGATCTCAAAGCGAGGGTGTATTTTCCCAGGTAGACTGAACGTGACTTTAAATAATAGACAGAGGGTTTGGTAGCAGAAGGAACTAATTATGTTACAGGAAAGATGCGCAATCAATGTAAAAGGTATATTATGATCTAAGGAAAAGGAGATGATAATTAGTAACACTTAAACTTTAAGTTTAACAATCAGGCACGTTTCAAGTAAGTTTGGAGAAACGCGTTATAAATAAAATTGCTTCCGATTTACAAGGGTAAAACTGTAAATGTCACATATTTATGAAAAGATATGTTCCGGGTATATGGGAAGACACACTACAGAATTAAATCAGTGAGAAGATTATGTATTGTATGAGACCTTTGGCTAATCGCACCAATGCTCTACTAACTGAGCTAAGCCGGAGTTCAATTCACAGCGCCAGATGGAATCTTTCTCCTATGATTGCTCTAAGTTTTCTCCTATAATATTCTAATGTAATGTCCAACAGAGACAATCTGTGGTTCATGAATACTTATATATCTAGCCGTTATGTATCATACACATCTTGTTAATATTACTTCTTGTCTCCACAGACGTTCAATTTGAAACTTTACAATATAATATTCATAATTTTACACTCTCAAATAGTGTTAGCATCTCGTGGATTTTGGGTTTAAAGTTCTGCAATAGGATAACAGAGAATATTTAAACTTACACTCAAAGTTTACTGTTCTAGCTTATATCACCATGGACATTCCGGCAAACAGTGTGACATCACTTTACTGTTTACATAGTCAAAGCAACTAAAAGCAATTAGCTTTCGTTACTTTCGCAAGCAATAACACACATGTAATCGGTGTAACTTTAAATCATGTAAACGCCATAGATCACAGTAAGATGCATAAAATAAAATTGCAAGACTCTTGCAACAAGACCAAGACCGAGTATGCAAGACCGAGACCAAGACCAAGACCACTGATGCAAGACCGAAACCAAGACCAAGACCAGGGTTACCTATGCAAGACCAAGACCAAGACTGAGAGTGCAATACCAAGACCAAGACCAAGACCAAGACCGCCTTGGTCTTGGTCTTGCATTTGCTCATCACTAACCACAACTATGCTCCTGGTATCACGATGTAGGCCTACTTACAAGACATGCTTTTACTTCCAGATGGCGTGAAAACTGATCTTGAAAGGGGTATGTTGTCAGTCAAGAAGAGTTCAGGATCACTATAGCTATTGAGCAATCACAGATAAGTTTATCAGCGGTCAGTGGTGGATTGATTGGGATAAAAAAAAGATGCAATGGGGAAATGGATAGTTCTGTATCCAACAAAGAGTGATATTCACATTGTATTCCTGGAATTTTTGTGACATGAACAATGATCCTACAGGAGCAGCCGAGGATTTATTCACGCATAATGAATGGAGTCCCTCTAGAATGAAGAGAGATGAGGCTGATTTAAAGAGTTTAGTTAGAAGCCTGTCAGAAAAAAGAAACATATTTACAGAAAAAGGCGAATAAATTGGTAAACGAAAATGTACCATCTTGTATTTTGAAGTTTGAAGGACATGGAGAAAATTTTCATGAAGAATTCTTTTATTTATGCTTTAGGAAAAAGAAAAAAGTGTCTTCGACCATATGAGGAGGGCAAGCTTTCGGAATTTAAAATACGCTCCTAAGCAGAAAGATACAAACTGCCAAAAAGGTACAAGCAAGGAACTTGAGAAATCAAAAGAATCTCTGGACATCCATAAGATTGTAACGTTATCGATTCAACGTGAATATGACCCGAAGTCTATTGGTAGTTATGAACTAGCAGAATATCCTCGTGCCTTGACTGATGTGCATGGGTTCATGAAAAAACCTGATAAGCTCGTTCTTATGAATGTTATTGACAATGAAGTTAGTTGCGCTTATGATGTAGACTACGGTCTTTCGTCAAGTCATTGTATGATTCATATATTTGACTGGATGGCTCTTGTGTTCATCATTCAACTACGTAAATACGTTTGGGGACTTCACAGGAGCTTTCTACAAGTACATAATTTCTTTCTATTCCAGACATAACGTACAAAGAATTTACATATTTTCGATAGATATGGTGAAATTTCTATGAAGAATATGGAGCGAAAAGATATGCAAAAGGTTCCAGTCCTGTACAACTCAAAATCTTGGGACCATCCACTCACATACCTAAGAATATCAAGAATTTTATATGTTGCTCTTCAAATAAACAAGAACTTGTAAGATTCCTGTGCAAAAGTGCAAATCACTATGTTAAACTGAATTAAAATCAAGATTTGGTGATATTTGAAAGATTTGATGACGAAACTAAATATTTCAAAATCCAGGGAGCCGTGACTTCAGAGGTTTTGGATCTAAGATGAAATCATACTGAAGCAGACACCAGAATATACGTGCGTGCTTTTCATGCTATAGAACCTGGATCAGAGCTAATGATTCATAGTTCAGATAGGCCTACTGATATTTTTGTTTTGGCAATTCATTTCTGGTCAAAATTTAAAAAGTATAACTGCTCGGGTCTATGGATGAAAGTTACATCTAACAAATTAAGAATAATAGGTCGCCATTTAGTATCTGACTCTTTGGGAGAAAAAAATTATTAATGTCCTACCAGCACTACACACTTTTACTGGTTGCGACACAAGCAAAATATCTTCAAAGAGAAAGGCCTACAATGAAATTAAACAACCTTACGCACAAGACGTCCTTAAGCCATTGGGAAATGGACTACCTCTCCCTCACTCACAGTCAACAGCTCTGGAACAACTATATATAAAAGTAATAAATAAACCAGGACTATCAGCAGACGAAGCACGTTATATATCCATATCTCGGACTGTGAGACTGGTTTGTCATTAGACAGAATTCCATGCTCTACAGATACTTGCTTTACGTGATTTACGTGCATCAGCCCAAACATACATATGGAAGAACGCTTTCAACCCCTTGTGCGAGCCATTAGACTTGACAGAATTCGGCTATGAAAAAAATAACCTCGACCACAATATTTGGTGGCAACCTGCATTTCTACATACTGTAAGGTGTCATAATTAAGAATCCAAAAAGAATCTGCGTCCGAAAAGTTTTGCATACTCGTGCGCCAGTACGGCCTGCACTAATATAGCCAGACGAATTATTTATTAGTTATCAATATATTGTTGCAAAGAGACATGTACACTATTCATAAAGTCATTTCACTAATATTAGGCCTATTAGTTCATTAGACAGCTGATTTAAAGGTTAAGTCTGGATTGTTGTTTGGGTGTTGTTTCTTATTTTACTTTCCCTAATACACGTAGTATAAAAAAGTATTGTGGTCGTGACAAAAATCGACCGGGAAACTTGATGCCCAGAACCGAAAAGTGTTTTTGGAATGACTGTACGTCGGTCTGTCTGTCCGTATACATTTGTAGAGGCTAAACGGTTCATTGTATTTAATTCATTTCTTTTGGAATTTTTTGGAATTATGTCGAACCGGCCAGAATTTGGTTTCCATAAATGAACTATTAAGAAGACTTTTCATGAAAACTTGTACAAACAGTTCATTTTTGAAAAATGAAAAATAACGATTTAAATAAAAATGTACATTTTGAAACTTCAATCTACGACGAATAAAATGGCTATATTGATTTTTCAGCAAAAATTAATTTGGGGATACTTTACACGTGTCAATTTATATTCCAAGGCTATCTCAATTACAGTACGTGATACATAAAAACTTAGCGCAGTAAAATTGTAGAGTAAATTGAAATAGCGTTTTTTGTTTAAAAACATGTCTTTATCCTGACTAGATGGGACCGGACCTTGTCCGGATCACCGAAAGTCTGGATTAAACTGAATTTGCCTTAAAATGCACGTGCTGTACTGTAATACAAGTTTTAGAAGCGTGAAAACATAAAATGTATATTTTTCATGAATAATACTTTTCCTACAACTTAATGTTAGTTTTAATATGAGTAGACATAAGTTCTTAACGTACGAAAATATCTTTGTGATTCAAATTCAGAACTTATTGATTATTCAGTTTAACAAATCGCGTTCTGATTAACCGAATGTCCAGACGAGAGGGGTCCGGTTTGGCGGGACGCTGCTGTAATATTAATATATATCAAGATAAATTAAGCAGAACGGGCTAAAAAATGGAAGCGATCGACAGTTTGATGTGTCTTATTGCAAAAAAACGATTTCAGCGATGCTCTTTCTTAATAGCTGTAGATAGGTTCTACTATTTTAACTTCTATGAAACAGGTCCCAGAACTTGCTCAATATCATTCTTCTTTCGTAACCAGGAATTCCTTTACAGATAACTGTTGACATATGTTATCCGCACATAATGTTACACAACCAGCTGTCTCATTTATAATTGGAACGATACAGGTAAATAGTAAGTGGGCCCGTATAGATAATGTTAATGACCAACCTGTGGTCTGCTACCCCTGGAAGGCTTGCGACAAAATCCATGGATGTGCTGTACCAGGGGTCAGTCGTCTTCTTGTCCCATGATATTGCAGTACGCATATAGCTTTTTTTCTTACCAAGAACCACCCTTGGTTCGCGACAAAACCTATTAGGCTGGTATATCAAGGGGTTGTCTTATCTATGGATGGTTTCGACTTCTTATGCTGTGACATTTCTGTACTCACAAAGCGGAAAGTGAAAGCCTTGTGAGTACAGCTATATCATAGCGCAAGAAGACGAAACCATCCCTAGATAAGACCAACCCTTGATATACCACCCTTTGAAATAATTTAATATGGCTAGGCCCTTAATAATTATAATAATTGCCACGTTAAAACTGATGTTAATTGAAATATAATTAACATTTATAGTAAAATAAATGTCAATCAGTACATATAAAATACATTTATTAAGGGCAATAAATGTATTAGCGGAATCAATATTAACTAGAATATTGTAGCAATGAAGGTGATAAGATTTATAATGGCAAAAGCATTCCACTGAAAGCATACAGCCTCTCAAGAATTCCGATCAAGTAGACATTTACAGCTAGTACGGTCCAAGTCAAGTTATAATAGATATGCACCCTCACAAGGGAGAAGATACTGTTAGTCAGTATGTACCAGCAGAATTGTGGATATTTGGTATTTCCACAAATTATTCTCAATGAAAACGTGAAGTAATTTAGAACGAATTTCTTTTTACCTTTAGTACGGTACTGTACTGTAAACTCTCTTGGGTTCTAGCCTATCCGCTTAAATCTTAGAGGGGCATTGGATTAATTAAGAAAACCCTTTAATTATTCTAGAACGTCACTCTTCCTAGAAGACTGCTGCAAGCTGGATGTTCGAGAAAACCGCTCCGGTCATATCCACCTCTTGTAGTACAGTAGGTTGGGTACATAGTTAACATATAAATTCAGTAGAGTCTATCTTTGCGTGGTGTAGATTATTAATATTATTATTATTATTATTATTATTAATTCTATTATTATTATTATTATTATTATTATTATTATTATTATTATTATTATTATTATTATTATTATTATTATTAATCTTCACGTTTCCACGCACCTATACAATTTGTGTTCCCAGACCCATTTGATAGGCATTTTGTGTAACGAGCAATGTGTTAATTAGTAAGAAAAATAAAGATATTTTAAACTACTATTGTCGACTGAGTCTCTGGCTCTCTTAAATTGCAGCGGAATTCGATTTTCCTGTAATTTTCTTCCCCGCTGAAGAAAATCAGGTAAGACTGAAAATTTATAAATTTATCATGAATTAATATTTTACTGAATGACATTCAGACACTATTATAGTCTCACGTTATGGTTTTTTTTGTAGCCTAGAGTGGGTCGTGTAAGAAAAAATGCTATATGAGTACTGTAATATCATGAGACAAACACGAACTGTCATCAATGTATTCCTAACCCAAAGTGTCCCCACGGGGTTTGTCGCGAGCCATCCCAGGGATGCGGGGAAAAACCATGTACAGTAAGCACAGTAATATCTTAAGAAGATGAAACCATCCCTAAAAAGACCAGCGTTGATATAGCGATTTTATAGGTTTTGCCACGAGACAAGGTTGGATCTTGGTAAGAAAAATAAAAGCTATATGAGCACTGTAATATCATGGGACAAGAAGCCGAAACCACTCCCAAAGACGACACATGGCTTTCTTTCGCGAGCCATCCAGGAGTCGTGGACCGCAGGTTGGCTTTTGATTTTACGGACTCACATACTACTTAGGTATAAGGAAACCAATGACCTATTCGTTTCATCTCTTCGACCGGGTCATTACAAATTTAAAAATATATAAGAATACTTTTTTTATACATACGAAATACTATCTTAAAACATTTGTTCAGAATATACTGTTATATACAAGCACGGTATGGAATCGTTAAAAAAAATTTTAGACCGGGGGAGGAAGGTCTGAACTACAAGTACGATAATTTAATTGCTTTGGAAAATTGTAAGTAATTTTTAATTCTACAAAAGAAAATGCAGAGCCATATCAAACGAAATAGGATCATAAAATATATGAAATGAAATTAACTACTAAGCTTACCTATAGGGGTTCCATGGGTATTATTAATGCTGTTTTCATAAAAATACATACAGAATAGATAAACAATACATTGTTTTCAGAAATTCAATACGCATTGTAAATTCTATAATAGAAGGACCCTCCACAGGGAAATTTCGGTGGGTGAGATTTTTTAGATTATTGCATTCATACGACACATTTTTGATATTGATCAATACGGTACAAATCTTTATTACTGACATTGAACAGGTTAAAGCACATTATTTTATATTGGAAATTGAAACAATTTGAAAGTGCACTGATTAAAAACATTTAGATTCGTACAAGCCAGTTCATGTGCTTTTACAGCGTTCTGATGTAATTTAAGCAACTACGATGACGCTTTCCATTAGGCTTACACCCAATTGGTAGCACTTGGAACTCGATTCGATTCATCGAATCGGTTCATGAACTGTTTATTATTTAGTATGCCGTGATCTCACAGCTGACATATTATTGATAACAAATTTAAAAAAATAATTATTATTTATATTATCCGTTGCATTTTAATCATGGAATAGTTTTAATAAATCCTACTCGAGATTACCTATGATAAAATTGTCAATGGATGAGAAAACCCCTCATCCCTCCGCGATTTTGCGCCCTTTATGGAATTTTGACAATAAGCAAACAAAATGGTCATCGTCTTGAAGCTACT
This sequence comes from Ectobius pallidus, assembly GCA_964059195.1. Taxonomy (NCBI): domain Eukaryota; kingdom Metazoa; phylum Arthropoda; class Insecta; order Blattodea; family Ectobiidae; genus Ectobius; species Ectobius pallidus. Next base: position 100,678,084 of record CAXKWD010000004.1, read on the forward strand.
GAAAAGTTCTTGTGGATGTGGATATATGTAGATACTTATTTGGATAGAATATAAACCAAATGAAGAAATCTGCAAGCTATAGATAAGAGAAGAAAATTAAATAAAACTTTGGAGAAAAGGAAGATAAAATTAACAGACCATATTACAAAACACAATAAATACGTTACATTTTTAAGGAAAATTCTTAGCTAGAAGAAGACAAAAGGAAGTCCTAGGAAACAATATACGGAAAGAACTATAGGGATAATGAAATTTAATTTAATTTTAATTTAATTTTTAATTAGTCGTTAGCTACACTATGCTGCTATAGACATCGTCAGGTAAATAAATGTATACAATACAGAAATAGGTAAAACAATAAATCAGGAAACCCAGACTAGAATGTTATATTGATTTGAGCCTCAAAAAACTCTTGCACACCATAAAATGGGTTGTCAAGCAGCCAACGATGTAAATGAAACTTAAAATGCTTAAAATCTACATTGTGAGTCACTTGGGGCAACTTGTTATACATGGAGACTCCTAATTTTTTACACCAGTTTTTCGATTTGGCAAGGCTCACCTGAGGCACCTCATGAAAATAATTAAATCTCGTAGAGTAATGGTGCTTCCCTGATCTATAACCATACTCGGCCGGGTTTAACTTAATCATAATAAGAGTATAACATATATACATATTAATTACTGTTAAAATTCTTTCTTTTCTAAATAAAGGCCTACAATGGTCATCATATTTTGCTCCAGATAATATTCTAACCGCTTTCTTCTGTAGTACCAGAACATTATGTGTGCTGCTACCGTTGCCCCAAATCTGAATGCCATATCTTAATACACTGTCAAAGACGGCGAAGTAAGAACATTTAAAAAATACTTTGGACACTTGACTCTTTAGATTGCACAGTAGATATATTACCCTTGAGAGGCGTACACAAACTGCATCAATATGATCTTTCCAGGATAACTTACTGTATAATCCAGAATAATGCCTAAGAATTTAACTGATTGTTCCATACCTTTTAGGACAAGAGTTTGTTAATGTAAATACAATATTTTGAGTTTTGTCATTGTTTAGTTTAAAACCGTTTGCCTGGAACCAGTTAGATGCCTCACTAAATGAATGAGACATATTAATTATTAATTCATCAATATTCTTGTTTGACGCGAATAACGAAGTATCATCAGCAAATAAAATAGAGTTACATTTTAAATTATAGGAAGATCATTAATCATAATTAAAAACAACAACCAAGGAAACTGATGTAACAAAATGTCACATGGAGTTAACAGGCCTATTAAAATATGTATGTTTTGGACCACGGTGTCTTCAGAAAGTTTGATCAGCATACGTGAAAGAATAACTGGTATAACTAGAATATTAAAATCCCTGGTGCTAATAATATTCCTTTATTTTTGCAAGAACATCCGAAAGCCTACAAATATGCAGTAAAAGCCTGCCAAGTTTTATAAGGAGGGTAATAAAAATCGATCTATTTGGAATTTTCCCATAGCTAAAGATAATTAAAAGTTTGCTAAATTTCAAGTTTTTAGCGCATGTGGAAGTGAGTCAACATCAATCTTAATGAGTGGGTGATCAAGACTGTCGTAGATGTGAAAGTCGTCATCGCTATCCAGCAAGTTTTTTATACTTATTGGGAAGATAGAAATATCAAATTTAGCATGCATATGGCAGGTAGACGTGCAAATATTCCTGCAAAATTTCATGATTCCAGCTGTCCTATAAGTGTGTAAAAAATTACATAATGTGAAGAAATTAAACGAAATTTACTTAAAATCAAAAATATAATTTTATCTAAGGTATAACCAATGGAAATACGATAAAAAGTCATAAGATTTAACTTGAAGATCTCTCAAAATCCGGCACTGCTGGTACAATCAGTTTCTTGATACGTCTTACCGTTTTGCTACTATGGACCTCCAAAAAATTCTTTGTAGACCTTAAAGTTCGTCCGCCAATTTGAATATTTCTCGAGGATAAAAAATTTAAAAGTGGGAACTTATTGGAGTATTTCCATAGGTTACAGACTATAATCTATAAGTATGCCAAATTTCAAGTTTCTGGCTCATCTGGAAGTGATCAAACAATTACGTCAGTGATGAGTTAGCACGTAACACCGATAGACAAGGCCTCCCTGTCTCCCAGCCTTGTCTAACTTACCAACTCCCAGCCTCCCATCATTGTCTATTGTGGTTACGGATAGCAATGCGGCTGTGCAGTATAGTGGTAATTTGCCATTTGAAAAGCATGTGACCGTTGAGTAGGCGTTAATATGGTCAATCTAATTTGGTCTCATGGAAGTTATAAGTGTGCATATTAATTTTCATGAAAATCTGATAAAGCATATTAGAGTTATCACGCATGCAGGAACACAGACGGACAGACATTTTTCCCATCCACCATACAACCTTAGAAAGTACCACACTAGAACTTAATAAAAATGATCAAGAACTGAAGACAACGCCACCAGAGAGAAATACATGGGTGCATCGACACGGCATGATGAGGATGAACAATTTTTTGCAATGTTATTAAGTGCCACCATGGTACTTTCTAAGATTACATGGTGGACGGGAAAAATGTCTGTCAGACTGTCCGTCCGTCTTTCTGTGTGTCTCGAATACGCTTTATGAGATTTTCATGAAACATAGTACATACACTTATAACGTCCATAGGACGAACGCTATTGATTTTGGACCAAATCGGGTGAACGCTACCGCAGTAATGAACAATTACGGTCAAATGCTTTTTAAGTAGCAAATCATCACTTACTTCAATGCTGCATAGTTAACTCATTCACTAACATAAATGTTTGCCCACTTCCATATGAGCCAGAAATTAAATAGTAATTCGGCATAGTTAAAGCTTATAGTTTGTAACCAACGGACATGTACCAAAGAGTTCCGATTTTTAATTTTTATATCTCCGAAAAACATGGCGGACACAATTTTAAGCCTGTGCAGACCTTGTTTGGAGGTTCATAATAGGTAAACGGTAAGTCATATAAAAAATCCGATTGCACTAGCACTAATGTATTTTGAGAGATCTGCATGTTTTGCACTTCAGCTTTTTGTCGTATCTCTATCGGTTATACCTTAGATAGAGTTAGAATTTTAAAAATTGTAAGTAAAAATTAGGGGAGAGTTGCCTATATTGTACCGGCTCCTAATTTGTACCACCTCTGTAAAACTAGTGCTTTGGTAGCATGTGACATCTAGTGTACACAGGGTGGAACTACGTCTTCCTACACACCGTCTTCTCACCGTCTTCCTACACCGTCTTCATGTCATCTCAGGAGTTCTCCCGGTTGACCTCCTCCTCCAAGAACGTTCACACAGATTTAGAATACGCAGACGGCTCCCTGTTCACACAGGTAATCTCCACCTGGACATAGAACAATATGACACCAACGACAAAGATCATTTGTACACCTTATTGCACGACGAAATTGTTAACATATGGCAACAAAGATGGACCGAATCCCCAAATGGGAAGATCACGAGGGACTTCTTCCCTAGTGTCTCCGCACGTCTAAAAATGCCATGGATCAAACCTGACCATTATGTCACTCAAATTTTAAGTGGACACGGAAACTTCGCTGCAAACCTCATTAGGTTCAATCTTGCAGAGGACGACCTTTGCGCCTGCGAAGATAGCGAACAAGACACAATGTATCACATGCTATATACCTGTCCGCGCTACATAGAACCCAGACTCCTTCTTCATGAAGCAGCTAGAGCCGTATTTTTCAAATATCAAAATATGAATCTCTATTAGAATAATTTTCCTTATTATCCTTCTTTTAGGATTATATCATGAATGAAATAAAAAATCACTAGAATGAGCAAATTAAAGGATGATAGTTAGCCTAATTATAATATTTGATTTGCATTCAAAAGGTATTGAATATTCAATTCATCTTTAATATGAAGCAAATAATTGGTAGACGAAGTCTGGGCTCCTGACCTACAGTTCTGGACTCGTAAACACGCCTTCACAGCTCTCAAAATTTTCGCCAAACAAGCACTCCTGGAAAAACAAGAAAACTAAACCCGCACTGGTGGAGGGACACCCTAATGGGTAACCTATCACCCCAGCCCGAGCAAGGTTTTTGAGGGGTTTCCCTTGCTCATCGGCAAATGCCGAGCTGGTTAAAATCCTCTCACACATATTAACACTCAGCTCACACCTCTTAGCACATCACAAACGAAGGACATAAAACACTCCAAGCCTAAAAGCAGGATAACTGCAACAATCACTAAACACAGTTACACAGCCCAAATACCACCAACATCCCATCCGGATGAAGCACCAAGGGCACTCACAGGAACAAAACAGCACAAATGGTTACCAAAATTTGGTTTGACCTGAGGTTCTGGCTTCATTGCTTGGTACTCGGGGGGCAAGGGAGGGCACAAAAAAAAAACACCGTCTTCTCATTGCTTGGTACTCGGGGGCAAGGGAGGGCACAAAAAAAAAAAAAAAAAAAAAAAAAACACCGTCTTCTCAGTTGAGCTTGTTGTGTGAAGCGTATCAGTTCCTTTGTGGAGAAATTTTTATTTTGTGCAGCTTTGATGTAATATTTTGTGTACGTGGCTAAGAGAAGAACTGTAATGAGGTAAGTGAAAACAAACTGTATTGTTTATAGGCTGAATGTGTGTTAATACATCTTACTTTTCGTGTAGTTTTGGACTTATAAACTTAAAGGTTAATTTGGGATGATGCAACAAAGGAAAAATGGCGGAGTTGCTTATATTGTACCAGCGAAAGTATCCTATATCGTACCGGTACAATTTAGGAAACTAGTTCTAATAAGTGCTTCATATTAATACTGTGGTGAAGCTTCTTGTTAAATAAATTATTTAGATAATTATAAATATTCATAGGAATTTTTAATCAATTTTCATTTATGCAAATAATTAATTAAATTATTAATTTACTTTGCAGTATGGCAACAAAAGGACTGTATGGAAAGTGGAGCCCTGATGAGCTGCATTTAGCTGTGGCTGCATATCTGAACGGAGATCACGGTTTAAATGAGTGTGCTCGCATTTATAATGTTCCCAAACCAACTATAAAGAGGCATGAGGAAAATAAAAACAAAAATGCAAATGGGGACACAAAAATTTTTGAAAGAAGTAAAATCTTTTCTGACGAAATTGAGCTGGAGTTGGAGGAACACATTCTGAAATTTGAAGAAATGATGTTTGGTCTAACTATGTCTGAAAAGTTTGAAAAAGTTTTTTTGCAATGCCTGTAAGTAGACTCGGGGTACGCCGTAGCGTAGTGGTTGAGGCGCTGCGCTACAAACTGGAAGGTCGCGAGTTCGATCCCCGATGAGGTCTTTGGAGATTTTTAATTGGCCTAATCCTTCTGGTGGCACTATGGCTCGGGGGTCGACTCAGCCTCTAACAGAAATGAGTACCAGGAGCAATCCTGGGGGTAAAGGCGGCCGGTGCGTAAGGCTGACAACCTTACCACCTTCATGAGCTGATTCTAATAATCTGGGAGCCTCAACCTCCTGGAACCCTCTGGGCCTCCATGGCCTGTAATAGGGAACACTTTACTTTACTTACGTAAGTAAACTTATGGACTGATGGAGGGAAGTAAAATACGGTACTTACATTATCTAAACTCCAATATATGTTTTTAGTTTTAGTGTTATTTAATTCAACATTTGTAGTAATTTTGTAATGCTTGGTAAAATTTAGTAATATTAGTATTTTAGTATTAATTAATTATGAAAATGTCAACAATATAAGTGATAACAATAAAAAAAATTGGTGGTACAATTTAGGAACCCACTGGTACAAATTAGGAAACCAGTATCCTAAATTGTACCACTTGCAGACATTCACAAAAATGAATACACTGTGCACGATTTATTAAGTTCCAAACATTTTCCTATCGCATTTCGTAAGTAAAATTATACTGATCAAGATGGTATTCAATTGGTTACTTAGTAATCTACCAGTTCAGCTGTAAAAAATAAAACGTGAAAAGTTGTACAATATAGGCTACTCTCCCCTACATATTTTGCTCACACTATGTAATTTTCCAAACTTATAGGAAAGCTAAAAATCTTAGAATCCGGTAGAAATATTAGCTCTTCCAACCACCGTAATCGTGCAAAATTTGGTGTTTTTAGCTGCTTTAAAATTATGGAAAAACAGTTGGGATAGCCGCGACATCATTTACATCTCATTAATATTGATGCTTACCCACTTTTACATGAACTGAAAACTTTAAAATTGGCAAAAGTTATAGCTTTTAGCCTATAACCGATGAAAAAATTCCAAAGAGATAATATTTCTAATGTTTACCCTAAAAATTGAAAGCTTTTGACTGCGTATTTTTGTGCTTTGACATGTTTTTGTAAAAATAAAGGACGTGAGGAATTTTAATATTCCAGTTATTCTATTTATTTATTCACGATGCTGATCAAATTTTCTCAAGAGACTGTGGCCAATATGTCCTAATATCTACATCTGGCACTTTGTTTTATCAGTATACTTTTTTTAAATTAATTGGACAGACATATGCTAAAATTCGAAAATGACAAGTTAAATAGTAAATTATATACTTCTTTTTATATCTGTGCAATAGTAGGTAAGGGAGAGTAGAATTGTTAAAAGTGCATGCAGAGGGACTTTTTTCCCACCGTTGGTCTATTCTGGATCGCACAGAGGTATTATCAGTATAACCTCAACTGAATGTTGCAACGGTCATTACTGTTAAAGATAAGTATGAAATACTATTGCCATAATCACTCAAATACCAATATAATTATAAATAATTGTCTTATTTTGTATGCTTCATTGAACATCTTAGCTCTATATATTTACAGCCTTAATACTGAAGTAGATGATTCTAGTACATACACTAGACTTGGTAAGCATTTACATTTACTGGTGATAAACTTCAGCATTCAGGAAACTGTGCACTACATGGTCCTCACATGACTTTATTACTAAAATGGAGCAGTTATATATTTATATATAGATTTTTAACGAAAAAGTGCAGATGGTAATTAAATTGGCACTTTGTAAAGCAAACTAATTCTTAGAAAAATATATGTACTAAAGATTAACATCTGTATATATAAAAATGAATGTATGTGTGTATGTGTGTGTGTGTGTCCTTTATGCATTACTACACCATTCGTCCGATCGCCATGAAACTTTGGGAAGTTGTTGAGTACATTCCCGGGAAGGTTTCTGGCATATTACATTTTTAATTTTTTCTTTCGTTCGTGAGTTATGAGTGAAAAACGGGCAGAAAACGTGTATTTTTTGCGTTGTAGAAAGCATCAGTTTTCAATAATACATTTCAATGCCAAATCAATTACAGTAGGCTTTGGCTAATTTTGTCATACCTTGGAATAAAACCATCGCGATCGCTTGAATGTTGTAGCTCACGCTGGTCGATTCATTTGTTTAATATGTCAAGGCACACAGACATATGAAATTTTCAACCTACACCGAAGAGGATTATTATTATTATTATTATTATTATTATTATAAGAGGGATAATCAATATAGGCCTAAATATTGTCAAACGTTGTTCGATTTGGACGAAACTCACTATAGCCTACAGGGGTTTTCTGGGCCAAGGATCTCGAATCTGAGGTCGCTTTTACCAGGCGACGCTATCTAATCGTGGTATGTAATTCACGTGATTTAGGTGTTAATAAATATAATGATTTAACTATTATGCTCTTAATTTTTAATTTTTTAAAACGTTCGATTTGGACGAAACTCACTATGCAGGGGTTTTCTGGGCCAGGGAACTCGAAACTGTGGTCGCTTTTACCAGGCGACGCTATCTAATCGTGGTATGTAGTCCACGTGATTTAGGTGTTAATAAATATAATGATTTAGCTAATACGCTCTTAATTTTTAATTTTTGAAATAATTATCGTGTGCGAAGCCGCGGGCACACGCTAGTTACACATAAAACTCATTAATATTAATATTAATAATAATAATAATAATAATAATAATTCTTATTATTATAATTATTGTAAAGCATAGACGTTATATTTTTCGATTTAAAAATTTACCGGTATATGGAAAAATGGTAAAGATTTAGATACATTCAGTTTGAATAAAGGTTTTCTGGTCTATATGGCTTCTGAGACTATTTCTGAACACCACATTTTGACGCTATGCAACTCGGTGTGGTGGAAGATATGGATGCCGAAAAAGCCGGCATTAAATGCTCATCCGTTTGTACTTGCATGAACACCATGAGTTTAAAATTGATGACATCCAAGGAATGGAAATCGTTTAGGTACTCTTAATCAATATATATATTTTTGTATATACCGAGTGTAAGGTGGATAGAAAATATGACCTTAGCTTATCATACGATGTACTAGGGTTTCAATAGCGGAGAAAAAAAATCAGATAACTAATCATTTATGTCTTAGGTCTTGGAAATGCTAAATGTATCTAACGTTTTACCATTTTTCCAAAGAATATTTTTAACGAAACGTTTCTTAGAACGTGCACTCATACCACGCGATGTTTATAGTTTAAAAAATATAATAATCCAAGCTTAATATGTATGTATGTTAATTTACCCATAAAAATTTCTAGTTGAATCGTACTACAGCCACATATAGGCCTATTATGTAGTTTGATTCTGGTAATTTTTAATATAAACCACTTAGCAGAAGACTGCTCCATAACGAGCAGATTAAGATATCCAGGTATTAACCACAATACTTTCTTACAGATACACAAACTGTTAGGCAATGGACAAGACATCCAACATAAAGGAAAGGACATCCTTTTTCCTGGTGCTTGGACTAATAATATTGATACTGGTGAGTAGATCTCACAGGGATATAATATACCTCATACGCTATTCGTCTAAATTAGCCAATCATATTGCTCTATTTTTGATTAGCAGGTCCATATGGTGAATAAGAAATTAGTTTTCTCTGAGTTCCTCAGTAATACAATCTTTTTGTTTTATAATGTATTCACGATATGCAGATCGATTTAGCCATCGGCGTTAGGTAATCCATTTATAACATTATAAAATATACTTCATCTCCGTCAACGTCTTTATACCACAACACATCATACAGCTTTCATCTTTAAGATTTAGTGAATATTGTTCATTAGTTTCGCACAACTCTTGTAACAATAGTTGTCACAGTCGATTCTCTTCAGGCCACTACCTCTTTGCTCTATTACACAGGCAAGTCGTATTATTTAGATCTTTCCCAGGTCCAGTCATTTTGAGGTTCTGTGACGCACTTGAGTGTAGGAGAGAGAGAGAGAGAGAGATCAAGGTACGTCCGCATAGGTTGACGGTCTGTAGTATAATGTCCTTGATGTGCATTTTTTCGCTTTATATAGAAGTATAGTGCACTTTTCCCAGTCACGGAAAAACAAATGGAAAGTAAAACCATGTCCATTTTTGTTGGATGTAAAGAACATCACGTGGTCTTGGTTTTGTTTACCTCTACAAATGCCAGATATATATAGTGAACATAGTGCTGTACTGAACGTTCAAGAATAAGACAAAATGTTCCAAAAAATCCAAACAAATTACCCTTCCCTATAAAAGTGTGTTACGTAATGTTTTTTAATTGCAAATACTGTTGTGGTGATTTCTCTTTAAAAAAAACGGCCAACGGATGGGGTGCTGTTATAATTGACCAGAGAGGAAAAATATTCCAACGAACAAAACGCCAGAACAGAGCATAGGTGATGTTATTCAACATATTTCTTCCATACCTTGCCATGAGAGCCATTATGGTCAGGAAAATCTAACCTGAGTTAAGTAAAGGAAAATGTATGATACAGTTTTGCATGGACAGAAACTTATATTTAGAACTTATTGTAAAAAATATGGAAATAGCTTTAATGTTTTCCAAAACAATTTAAACTTTCTTTCAAACCACCAGAGGTAGACAAAATTGACAATTGTGGTTCCTTTTAGGCAAGACTAATAGATAACTGATTAAGCCAAGCGGTCAGACTCAGAATCAACCTCCCCGCTGAATATGGCTCTCAGCTTACAGAATCAAGGATTTCAGCAATTTCTTGATATGAATATTTTACAAAAATCCGGAAGAGATTTATATATGAAAAACTATTTAAACATAATGTAATTTGTAGTAGGCGTAATAAACACTTAAATGAATGTGCATCATCCAAGAAATAGAAACAAAGACCTATTATTGATATAAAATAAAATGTTATATTTACTTTTTATTTTATTTTAGTGCACATTTTTGTATTTTTCAGCAAATTTGCATGCAAGTTTCCGCGGGTTTTAGATTATGTATAGAATACATAATTTTACAACGGTATTAATTTATATAAATTTAAGTTTTTTGGGGGGGGGGGTCTTATAAGACGTTTTCTGATTTTGGGGCCTCTGTTTATGATTCATCTATCGTCTTACCTGAGGAAATATACGGTATCTATACCGGCCGGAACAGTTAAATGCATATACGGGTGGAGTTACGGAAAACGTCAGCCAATGATATTGCTCGTACCATCTCAAACTGCAAAATACTAAGTGGTGTAACCCTGCCAGTTCGTTTAACTGGCTATTATCCATATGCCTTTAACTTTGCTATCAAGTTTAGTTCAGAATAAATGTAGCTTTGGGATCCATTGGTTTATAAATTTTAATTAGGCTTCTAATGTTTTACGGGATTGAAGACTCAAGTTTAGAGTGACGTGTGCCCAGCATATCGTCACTGTGTACGGGCAGTCAATCCACAACTTAAGCAGTGCGCGTCTCGAGGGCATATACTGCAGCCTACACGAAGATGATAATAAACAATTTATTTACTTTAATAAACACCATTGGTCATCATTATTTTGTGTGTAGAAATTAAGTCAGAGACAGTTTATTTTGATCGTGCCTTCGTTATAAAAGCAATATAGAACGTGTTTACTTTTTATCTGTACCTTAGAGTACCTGAGCGCTTTTTTCTTTTCATCGTGCGATACGCTCCCCCACCTCTTCCTATAGAACATGCTTAGTTAACATAACAGTTCCTTATACAGTAAAAACATTTGAAGCTTGTTCATAATATTTGCTTTCTATGAGTGAAAAGGTAAACAAGATGGAAGTCAAATGTGCTATTATCTTTCATTATATTTAATTAAGCACTCTTTATTATGTATACAATATTAGGTATTTCCAACTAACTGAAATCTGTATGTTTTTGTTTTAGGGAAGCAGCATGACAATGCCGAAAGGTAAGTGATCTTAGATTTCAATATATCATTATTGCTGTTTAGTAAGAACTGGAAATATTTCTACAGGTTAAAATTGTATGCACTGAACTCTTGAATACGAGATATTTAACAATTTGCTCAGTTATTTCATGTGTCTTTATTCTTGGAATAAAGCAGATTATCGTAACGCACTTAGAATCCTCTAAAATGGTAGGTTTCAGAATTTCAGTTCTGGATAACGGAACATAAAAATGTAATAGCTTGGAGGAATATTTAGCCCACATCCTCCAATCTTATAGCATGTATTGTACATTACAATATGTACAATATTTTTTCGTTCTAATGTTGCATAAGAGCACTAGAGAATTAATCGATAACATTGTAAGATTTTACATTCTTCAAGGAATGAAGATAAATTACAGTAGAGTCCCGCTAATCCGGATCCGCTCGTCCGGTCATCTGGGTAATCTGGACGGACGAACAATCAATAAATTTTTCATTTTAATGACAAGATTTTTGTTTTAATCCTACATTATTTCGTAAGTTGAAAACTTAGGTTTACAGTAGTACTATAACTAAAATTAATTTGTAGGACAAGTTATATTTATGAAAAGGATAATGTAGGTTTTGTAGCTTTACCCATCTATAATTTATGTGACATTTGGACCTATGGACCTATCAGTGATTTGTAGATAAACAGATAACTTTTTAGCAATGTCACCACTATCCTATCAGGGTTTGTGGCATTCCCTGGCTTGGGAGGAAATGTATCCCTAGTTATTCAGTTAGGACACTTATTAAAAGCGGCTACGTTATCCCGATGGTGTGAGATAAAGTTATGGCCTATTTAACCCTTTATCTGGCAGACGAAATGAAAATTTATGCGCACCGGATAGACAATGTTGCTCTCAGGCATCATGGTATATCACTAGTCTAATGGTTATTACCCAGCAATTATACCTTCTATTCGGCAATGTTGCCTACAGACAAAAGCTACAATATCCCAGGTAACATATACCAACAATTTAGTTCATATTCTAACAGTTAGATGGCCATAGGAAGTGTTTTTGTGGTCCGAATGCAAAAGAGGCTTGCCAGGTTCAGGGAGGTATTCATAGGTGTTGCCTGAGAGCAACACTGCCAGATAAAGGGTTAAAAACTTAGATGCAAAGATGGCCCTTAATCCTAAATCATAACTGACTCTCCATACCATGTTATCTAAGGGAATATATCCAGATAAGTTGAGATGAGGAAGTTATTTTATGAATGTGGTAACGTGCTAATCAGATAGCGTTGGCCAGGGGAATCAATTTATGGGAAGAGATGAAGCGTTCTATGAATTGCGAATTCAGGAGAGTCCTTAATCCTTAATCGTAAATCCACACTAACTAATCGGGAAGGAGAAGCTATCTATGTGATGAGCAGGCTTTAAAACTTAGTGCCCGAACCCACAGAGGGAGTTGATTCCGGTTACCAACAACCTGAGTATAGGGGTGGAGGGTGATTGCGTAGGCTGATAAGACAGTCATTGATAGTAGTACCAAGAAGTGAATGCGCTCGTAGTACGGTGCCTCTCAAATTGGTCAACAGTGTACCTTGTCATTGTGTGTGTTTAAATTTATAATACGTGTTCGGCATGCCGAAAGTAAAGTGTTCTATAACGCAAACATATATTGAAACATTTGGTAGGGACTATTATACACAAACAGGAGAAACTATCGTTTTGCATGCCTGTAATGTGAGTGTAGATAATGAGAAGTTATTTTGTGGTCTTCCTATATCTGTATTCCGGTTTATTTACTATCACGTGAAATAGCATATGGTAGCTAGGGCATACGCCGAGCAAAGTCTGTACAGTACGGTTGCTGTTAACATATTCGATCGGGCACTAAGTTTTAAAGCCTGGTGATGAGTGATGACTGATGACTGATAAGACGAGGAAGATATTTATGTATATAGTATTCACGGGGGTCCATAATCATATACCCCAACTTCTTTACATCATGTTGACCAGAGAAATCAATTGATGAATTTCATATTGGTTCATATTAGGGTATATATTATAATATAATCGAAAATTCCACCCAATTCCCTCAGTATGTATTGTATGTTGAATGACAAAGGTTATTCATTTCTGCCAAAGCAACTTAAAAGTATTAGCACATTAGGTTTTAATGAGAAAAACCAACTATTGTTTATTTTTTTACAAAAGCTTCCAACATAAACATATTTTGTTTTGCTAGTTTCCCTTGTTGCCACTACAACTTAGTAACTAAATAGATATATGCATATGCATTCATGTACCACAGATTATTATCTCTGTTGGACGTTACATGGCGCTCTGGTGTGGTTCAGTTGGTAAGAGCATTGGTACGGATAGCCAAAGGTCCTGGGTTTAAGTCCCAAAGTCAAAGGAATTTTTCTGCTATAATATTATCATGTAATGTCCAACTGAGACAATAATCTGTGGTACATAAATGCGTATGCATATTTCTATCTTGAATGTTACTGTACAATAACAGTGGAAGCCCGGTCACAAAATCACTAATTAGTGTGCCTCACAGTACTGCATATGACATAACTTTTCTGTCAGTGAGGTAGACCATTAAGAGCAATCAGTCATAGAGTCATAGGAGAGAGTTTCTACCTGGCGCTGTGAATTGAACTCAGGCGTAGCTCAGTTGGTAAGAGCATTGGCATGGATAGCCAAAGGTTCTGGGTTCAAGTCCCAGTGTCAGAGAAATTTTTATCCTATAATATTATTAGTAGCTAAAGTAAACACCAAACAAACCTGGACATGAGGCCCAGCAAGCAAAGTCACGTGACGAGTGACAGGGGAATGAGATTGTTGCGGTGTTGTACAGTTTACGGAACACGCTGACTCGCTAAAGAGATGTTGATGATTATGAAGTGTTCGGCCCGGAGGCTGGTTCTGCCATGGGACAGAGCCCCGACCGAGGCCGGATGATTTCGCGGGATGGGAATGGGAAATCAACACCCAGTCCTGACCCAGGAAGGAAAGTTCACATCTCAGTAAAATCCCCAACTCGGCCGGGAATCGAACCCGGGTCGCCCAGTCACGCTACCAACTCACCCATGGCGGCGGACGATATCTCCATTAGAAAGCTGTATTTATTTGGAAGCCGACTGTCCAAACCCCATATCTGTACGACGCTCCATTAGGAAAGTAACTGTCTACCCTGCAAATGTTAATACAATCAACAGAGAGATCCCACCTAAAATAAGAACACTAGCCTTGGATACAATATAGTTTCCATAGTTAACATAAACAACAACAAGGCCCCCTCTCACTTCCACCTTAAGATTATAAAACACCAGCCATAGATACAACACAGACCACACTTTCCGTTTAAATGTGTTAGCAATCCTGGGATGTAAATACACAATATACAGTTTATATACAAAGATATAACACCTAAGTATAGAGAAAGTGCGATGTCCGGTTTACTTTCGAAATCTCGAAATTTGACCGAAACTTAAATTGTTATAACTTTTGAACATTTGAAGACAAAATAACAAATGACTACTCACATTAAAGTGAATTTATTTCCCTGCAACTTCTTTCGTGAGAACATTGCTGTATACCTAAGGGATGAAGCGCTAGAAGACAACGTGTGTCGAAAAGCGCGAGGCGAAAGAGCTTTTTCGAAAATTTGTTATTTTCGTTGGCTGATATCTCGAAAACTATTGGAAATAGGAAGAAATGTGTAGGAGCAAACTTGTAGGAAATTTTATCAGCTTTAATTTTGTATATAAAAAATGTTAATCTATGATTCACCATTATTTAGATATAAGCGAAAAACCTAAAAATGGGACCTTCTGCGGGCCCCCAGTCCCCCGCTCACCCCCCACCGCCGGGGACTTTTAGTATGTTATTCAGGAGACTCCCTCTGACATCTCGGCAAAATTTCAAAACTACACGATTTTTTAAATTTTTTTTCGGTGTTTTTCGACGTTTATTGACTGAACTATAACTCCCGAACGATCGGGCGAAATATCTACACAAATAAAGCCGCTAACGGTTTAATGGTAGCGTAGTGGCTGAGGCGCTGCGCTACAAACCGGAAGGTCGCGGGTTCGTTCCTCGATGAGGTCCTTGGAGTTTTTCAATTGACATAATCCTTCTGGTGGCACTATGGTCCTGGGGTCGACTCAGCCTCTAACAGAAATGAGTATCAGGAGCAATCCTGGGTGTAAAGGCGACCGGTGCGTAGGGTTGACAACCTTACCATATTCATGTGCCGAATGTCTAAAAGTCTGGGAGCCTCAACATCCTGGAACCCTCTGGGCCTCCATGGCCTGTAATAGGGAACACTTTACTTTTAACGGTGTAATGATTCAGGTTCTCACGATTAAAATTGCAATGAAAATAACCAAGTTCCTCATCCCAAGAGATGTTGGAAATGTCCACCTCTTGCATCCTACACAACACTGGCACCTTTTTAGGAAATTTTCTTTCACGTACATAAGTTCAGCTTCCAAGATACAGTTAATTTCTCTTGTGTTATTGTCGTTACGTTCTTCTAACAATATATGACTATTATTTATGGGGGAAATTGTAAAATAAAGTGTAAAGTTCAAGCCCCCCCCCCCATACATTAAAAGAACTTAAAGACAACATCACAAGAGAAATTAATTCTATCTCGGAAACTGAACTTATGAGCGTGAAACAAAATTTCCTAAAAAGGTGCCAGTGTTGTGTGGTGAAAGTGGAGAGCATCTCCAACATATCTTGTGATGAGGTACGTGGTTAATATCACTGTAATTTTAACTGTAATCATGAGAACATGAATCATTACATCAATAGCATCTTTATTTGCGTAGATATTTCACCCAATCGCTCGGGAGTTAGAGCTGTGGCCGCCGCGACGCAGAAACCCGCACGATTGACCAACTCTTAAGTGAAACGCACTGTACTAAGTAGTGATAAGGAGCAAGCGGATAACTTCGAATCTCATTTCTAACACTATCTGATTCAGTTCATTCTTTTTCCTGAAGTTTATGAGAAGCAACACGGGCTAGCAATTCTGATATAGTTTTTATGGGAGTGTATGCTATGTTGTTTTCTCGAAGGCATTCCTGAATCTCTCTCTCTCTCTCTATCTTACGTGAATTTGTTGTGGGTAACTTATTTAACAGCCTAGAATGATAGCTAGCGTTATGCATAATAATTACTGAACCCTCTTCCAGATAATTTAGAAATATGTTCATGAACCATTCTTTGAAACTGTCCTGTCTTTTCTGAATGATAATCAGTGTTTTTACTTTAAGGACTGGAGCGAAATACCCATTTAATTTATAATATACCCGGTTTTGCCTGAGCCTGCATGGTATATTTTTAAGTCTGCTGCCTTTCCCTATTGGTACTTTTAGGCCGCCAATAGAATCTCGCAATATGTCCCTCCTCGAGTGATTCTGGTTCACCCACGTTTCATCGAGATAAAACATGGGCCTCGTATCTCCCATGGGTGTACATCAATTGAGCGCGAACTGATTAAAAATGCATCAATTGAGCGCGGGGTCAGTTTTTGGTGTACAGCAATTGAGCGCAGTGGTTAGCTTTTGGAATGCATCAATTGAGCGCGATTACAAAGTAATTCTTCTATATACTGTTTCCTCTTTTTATATGTAGGATTGGCTTTAACAATATTCCCTAGGTGTGAGAAATGTTGTGTGCAAAATGTGTTAGAGCCAATCCCACATATAAAAGGAGGAAGCAGTATATAGAAGAATTACTTGATAAATATCGACGTGGAAATATTACTAGAAATTGTTTCCTAAAGAGAGTGTCCTACTATTATCCAAGAAAGTGACGTAGATAAATTATGACAAGTACCAACTTAACGGTACGAAAGTATCCGAAATGGATACGATGCAGCATTTTTAACCATACCGGTCAATGTACAGAGAGTTCTAAGTCTCTACAAAATGGGAAGGGAAATTGCTGCAGCTTGTGCAGAAGTAAGCGTTGCGCTCAATTGATGCATTTCAAAATTGTTCGCCGCGCTCAATTGATGCATTCAGTTCTGGTAAAATTTTCTCTTGCGCTCAATTGACGAACTCCGTCTCCCATCCTCAATTGTGAATTGTACACAGCAATTTTTGTCGGACTGCAACAATGTCGCCCCTTTCCAATAGAAATTTTCGGCTATCATTGATTTTCCTGAATTTAAATCCCAGGGATTTCAAAATCATATATATGGAGGACACAAAAACAAATTTCTTAGCTTTGGGATATTCCTCCTTATCGTACATTTAAGATATTGTTCGGCGTAAAACACACTTTTGAAAATCATCAAGATTTGTTTAGCGGGTTTTAACTTGCGTTGTTTCCCGGGAGGTCTAAGACTGGGCCCATCACCTACTTCAGTTCATTGTTTTCCCTCCTTAATAATATTAGTCACAGAATGGTTACTAGTTTGGCAAGATCTAGCAGTCAATTTATTACACCTGGCAAAATTCGTATTAATACGCAATTCTTCATCCGAAATAGACTTAAACATCTATAAACACTAGAAACCACAGCTGTCGCCTGCTTACGTAAAACTTGCGGGCTTTCTACGCTGAATTCTCACAATAGAACACACACTAAACGCTCTCGGATTGCTAACACGTATAAACTGAAACTGCGGTCTTTATTGTATCTATGGCTGGTGTTTTATAATCTTACAGTGGAAATGAGAGGGGACCTTGTTGTTGTTTATGCTAACAGGTAGACAGAAACTCTAATTTATCCATCGTTGGTGTTATTATTTTAGGGTAGAAATAAGGAGGAGTCTCTCTGTTGTTTGTATTAACATTTGCAGAATAGGCAGCTATCTTCCTATTGGAGCGTCGTACACATATTATGGGGTTTGGACAGTCGGCTTCCAAATAAATACAGCTTTTTAACGGTGATATCGGGAAAGACGTAATTATACGTAATAGATTTTCAGCGTGCAAAGAAATAAGTGAAGGAAAAATCTTTATCTTTCCGTTAACTGTATAACACCCCAACAACCTCATTCCGCTTGTCACTCGTCACGTGACTCTGCCTGCTCCGCCTCAGGTTCAGAGTTGTTCTTTGCATATAACTCGATCGGTAAAACCTGAGCCAAACATGCGCAGATAGCTTGTCTCTTCCGCTGGTAGTAATGGAGTAAGGGCAGAAGAGAATGCATATACTGTACTATTCATTCCAAACTATGCGGTTCATAATAGCCCTTAACTATCGAAAACAAAAATAAAGTGAATAAAGTATTTATTTCTTTAGTTAAGAAATATTATTCAAGTAATGATATGTAACTCAGAATATTGCTGTTGGGGTTTCACTATTGAATGCTGCGAGGCTAAGTAAGATGTTTTTACACGGTCTATACAGTATGAAGTAGCAAAGAACATCACGTGCTATGAAGGTCAGGCAGGTCTAGATTACATCATCGTAGACTACTGCGCAGCCGTTTGTTTGGCTCAGGTCTTACCGATCGAGTTATACTTTAAGCTTTGAACATGTACCGGTTGCCTGTAGACCAATTTTTGCACTTATGTATCAATAGATAAGAATTATGGTAAGGTTTATTCCTCCGGTCATGAATAAAAGATGCATTATCAATCTCTAGCTGTTAAGGACTTCGATGCTATGAACTACATACCTTTGGGTCATTACTTCTTATATAATATGTGGGTATTTAGTCAATTTCACCCATGAATTTATTATTTATACCGGCTGGAAGGTTAGAAGCATATACATGGCTCGTACCATCTAAAAAAAACAAAATACTAAGAGGTGTAACAGTACCAGTTCGTTTAATTGGCTATTAACCATATGCCTTTAACTTTTACGAGCAGTTGAGTTGAGTTAAGAATAAATGTAGCTTTGGGACTCATTGGCTTATATATTATTATTAGGATTCTAATGTTTATACAGGGATTGAAGTCTCGAATTTCGTGTGATGTGGGCCGGCATATCGTCATTGTGTGTGGGCGCCTGGTAACTGAAAGCTTCGAGTCCGTTAAGATTTGAACATGTCGTTGGCAGTGTGCATGCGTGAAGTGCTAAAGTCCAGCATGAAAATATTGTCCACTGCTCCACGTGCTTTAGTTCACGTTCGCTACCTGCTGTCTGCTGGACATTTAAATCCCCTCGCCCAGCATGTTTCAAGGGATAAGAGTAAACAAACTAGAATTATACTCAAATGTATTTAAGCTTCAATAACTCCTGTACTATACAAAATCAACAATTACAATTATTAACATACCTTGTTAAGATACCCTAGTAGAATTTAAGAGTATGATTTCGTATATCACACTCTGCACCGTCTTGTTGGGGTATTGTCTTTACTTATAAGGCGGAAATGAAATAACACATGATCCTTCCTTTTACATCTAGTCTGTATGGAAGGGCCGACGAGGGGGTGTAACTTCTTTTGTTTTGAACAACACAGCAGATGATGGTGAGGAGGAGGACAATGAAGCTGTAGGTGATGTTGGAATAAAACTACAATTTTCTGGATTTTCATTCTGCAGCATTGTTCTCGCTACAAAGATAGGATGATCTGTCCAATACATTTTTAGACTGTTTTTCTTTATTATTCCTGTTACAAGCTGCAAACCTGAAAATTTCCTCATTTGCTCAATAGTAAAAGGAGTCCACTTCTGATATATACAACATTTTATAAAGGGGCATGGTGCTGTGATGACCTGACTAGCGTAAAGATTTGTTTGACCACAAAACATAACTTTAGGAAATCATTTGTTAGAAAGAGTTCCACTAAGGAAAACATCTCCAAACTTTACACCACAATTCAAGCCTACAGTTTCATTAAATTATATAGAAGAGGGCCGATAGTATGGCGATTCTCTGACATTACTTACTCAAACTGTGGAACTAATTACAAGGAATTTCGTTTTGTATTCCTACGGCAACATGAACATCGCTATCACTGTCGCTCCGGTAACAAATCATCTATACATACGCATACTTATATGCAGTATATATATATATACAGTATATATATATAGTATATACATAAATATATATATATATAAAAGAAAAACTGCTTCCTAATTTAAGGCCTAACTCAGTTGTGGCACTTGATAATGCTCCCTATCACAATGTGAAAATAAATAAAGCGCCAACATCAAATTCCACCAAAGAAGATATGAAAAATTGGCTCATAAAAGAAGGGATTCCATTCTCAGAAGATATGTTAAAACCTACTCTGTGCGAATTAATTAAGAGAATGAAACCAAGAAATGTGGAATATTCAGTAGAAAAATTCGACGAAATGCCGGTCATGTTTCTCTCCGCCTGCCACCCTACCACCCGGAGCTGAATCCCATAGAAAACATTTGGTCTATTGTTAAAGGGTGGGTTGCTTCCAGGAATGTTATGTGCAATACAACTTCGGCAACAAACCTTTGTGAAGAGAAGTTTAATTCCATGACGAAAGAAGACTGGATTCCTTTGTGTGAACATGTGAAGAAAATTGAAAGGGAATATATAGAAAAATAAGTTCTTTTTGACAGTGAAATTGATAATATAATAATAAACTTGGGTGGTGTAATAGTGACATTGAGAGTGCTGACGGTAGTGATTCTGATTTCTGAAGGAAGACTGAATGGAATAGCTGCACTGCACGACTCTGACTAGGGGTAAGTGATGACAGTCAATGTTTTCAGCTCAGCACGTTTCGCTTGCATTTGAATTCCCGCCGCATCTGTCTGTGACGTGGTCCATGCTTTCAGTTGATGGGCGTTCTCTCATTGGCCACCATTGTGTGCAGAATATAAATCGGAGATAGTTTGTTTTGAACAGGCCTTCGTTATAAAAGCATTATAGAACGTGTTCACTTTTCATCTCTACCTTATTATACCTGAGAGCTTTCTTCTTTACATCGTGCGATAGGCTCCCTCACCTCTTCCTATAGAACATGCTTAGTGAACCTAAACGTTACTTGTATAAACATTCGGTGCTTGTTTATGATATTTGCGTTCTATGAGTGAAAGAGTAAACAAGATGGAAGTCAAATATGCTATTATCTTTAATTATAATTAATAAAACACTCACATATGTATACAATATTAGTTAAAACCAACTAACTGATATCTATATGTTCTGGTTTTAGGAAAGAAGTCTCCTAAGCGTCCTAAGAGGTAAGTAGTCTGAGCTTAAGTGTCTCATACTGTTTAGTATAGGTAGCGCCACGGTTCTTGGCGTATGGAAATTTTAATGGACAGCTATGGTGCGAGTCACTTACTTTGTCGTAGTCATGGTTTGGTCTGAGGGGGCGTGATGGCAGTATCAGAGGAGGGGCATGATTCCATTAGAACCGGTGTGACACACAGGCTGAAGCTCGAAGAATGATGCAACTTGATATTGGAGATGTATAAACACACTGCTTGAGATGTTGTATTCCAATGTTTTGCTTAATCAGCACCATGTGGTATGTGATGAAAGATAACATTATGAGGTGGCTAGCTGCGCCCTCAAGGGCATACACCAATATTCCTGGTGAACCCGGGGGCTAGCTGGCTAGCTACGCACTCAAGGACATATGCCAATATCGCTGGCGAGGCCTATAAGGACTGGCAATTTTTATACAGGTCATTAGGATTGTATGCACTGAACTCTTGAATACAATATATTTAATTACAAAATCAGCGTTTATAATCGATGAAGATTTATCTATCTATCTTTTACCTTAGTTTCACCTCTCTCTGGTAGGGAGATTAAAGCGACCCAAGCCCCCCGGGCTTTATAGGGCCGCGTTCTGTCGGAAGAGGGATTATCAATGAATCACATACATACCTGTTTGACTAAACAAGGACATGAAGGGCTTCCCCGGATGAGTGATCAGCCCAATGCCGGGGCCACCTCCGAGACAACACGAACAAATAGGACGAGACATACCATTCACACACACATATAGGACGAGACACACCATTCACACACACACACACACTCACTCCAAACAAGGCGAGGATAGGATGAAGATGATGATAACGTCTAGATGATATCCGGGGTACCCGACATTTTTCTGACAGGTGAGGAAAAACCCCGGTATAGTTCTGTTATAATTGATCAGAAAGAGAAAAATATTCCAACGAACAAAACGCCAGAACAGACTATAGAAAATATTATCTGAACATATTTCTTCAATACCTTGTCATGAAAGCCATTATGGTAAGGCAAAACCTGACCCGTGTTAAGTAAAGAAAACATGATATATTATGACTACAGTTTTGCAAGGATAAAATCTTACATATACTTATTTTTTTAAAACTGAAATAGCTTTGATATTTTCGAAAAGCAATTTATGCTTCTTTCAAAGTTAGATTCACGTGATAATTGTGATTCCTTTCAAGCCAGACTTAAATGTAGCTAACTGATTAAGCCAGCAGTCAGAAAACAGGCTCACCGCTGAATATGACTCTCACCTTAAAGAATGAAACAGGAGGTAAAATCTAAATAGTGAAGACGTCAGAATGTCAAGACCAAATCCTATACAAAAAGTGCACCGGTTTTCTCAGCTGTTTCGTAACCGGGATAAAAGTAACATCGGGGTAATCTAAGATATCGCGGTTACTCTGCTATGGATCTATTCCCATTGATAAATTTTGTGTTGGTTTCATCCATGGCCGCTAGTTTTTTTTCTTCCTCTCTCTCTGCACGTCTGCCAGTGACGGTGACTCGTCTATAGGCCCAGTTTCATTTATTTGTTGCCTTATTGTTCAATAATAAATGTTCATAACGATAAAATGGAATATTATATTGCGTATGTAAGTCTGGCTTTGAATTCAAACACCATAAATACTGTAACAATCGTGAAAATGATTTGTTTACGCCTACTACTGGTTTGGTTGAAGTCATTTCAATCGATGTTACATACAGTATTTGCAAAGATATGTACCATCGTTCATTCTTCAAGTAGATCCCACCTGTCTGTACATGTCAATAAAATAACATTTATGTTTTAAAGAATAATTCTCAAACTTGTGCATTCCAAGGCAAAGCAACACCACGAAATCTCTGCTCTGAGTTTGACATAGCCTCGCTTTTATTTTATGGTGCTTGAATTCAAAGTTTGAAGTTTATATATATATATATAAACTTCAAACTATTATATATATATATATATATATAAACTTCACACTTTGAATTCAAGTAACTTAGATACTGTACCAATCGTGAAAATGAGTTGGTTACGCCTACTACTTAAGGACCTGGTTTGGTTGAGGTGAGAAAGGAAGGTCATTTCAATCAATGTTACAGCACAGTATTTGCTAAGATATGTACCATCGTTCATTCTTCAAATATATCACACCTGCCTCTCATTATTCATTATATTCAATTAGCTTTTGGCCTAGATATCGAAAATATGATACATTATGCTGATCTCCATATTGGAAAGAAAACAGCGGTGTTCTCACTTTACAGCTCCTTCGCGGCCGGTTAGCATCTTACCGCGGTAGAAGTCGAAACCGAGCTCGGTGCAACGAAAGTATGACTTACCTGGGTAAACTAAGCAACTTTACCACGGTATTCTGAATACCGAGGTTGCTGCACTCGGCCATAACTGTTGATATGCAAAAAATGTTTCCTAAACCCGCTGTTAATAAATGGGATAAGATTTTACAAACTTTAACTGTGAACATTGAATTACACTTATTATTATTTTTTTTATTGATCTGACAAAAGTATTCACTACATGATGTGTGATGAAAGTAAAGCTGATGTATGTGGGGAGGAATTTTCAGATAGGCCGAAAGTGAAGTTCTTACTTTAGATATCAGATAATTCTTATGGCCAAAATAAATACCATGAAATAAAACGTGTCAATATAAAATACTTTCTAAAGGGACTCACATATAGGGAGGCCGACACCATCCATGCATTAGTAGAAAAAATGCATGAAACATAATGACCATGGGACTGTCAGCAAAAGGCGGGAAAAGAGAATTTTAGACACTTAATTAAATTCACATGAAAAAAAGATCCTGGAAAGAGAAGGTTCTTCTGTCAAACTGTGTTGACATCAAAGTGCGGCAGGAAAACATCTGAATGATTTAGGTACTTAAAATCCGAACAGAAGTTATTACCTTATGTTCCAAGCGATTTTATTAATTTTATATGAATCTGCCAAAAAGCTCTGTCAACAACGGAAACTGTCCTGGCGCCGGCGATGATGACAGTGATTCCTTGAAGTATTTTCTTTAACTAAAAAAATTACATAACCTTTCATCTTTCACTACTTTTTTACATAGTCACCACCGTTATTCAGGCTCTTGTGGTAACAGGAAACCAGTTTTTGTATGCCTTCGTCAAAGAGTGATGCTGCTTGTGATGAAAGAAGAATCTGCACTTCTTGTTTCACATCATTGTCGTTCCACCGAGGAATCTCTTCAGAGGAAGAAATAGACAAATAGCTTGGTGCCAAATCCGGACAGTAGGGAGAGTATTCGAATTAATGATGAGATCAGATCTTGAGTTTGTTTGTCTGTGTTGCCGAATATTGTCATGAACCGAAAGAATTCCACGCGAAAGCATTCCACGCCTTTTGCTCTGTATTGCACGACGGAGCATTCGTAGTGTCTCACAGTAGTCGTCTTTGTTGATTGTCGCTTGAAACAAGAAGCGCAGACTAGGCTTTCATCACAGGCGGCATCATTCTTTAATGAAGACATATCATAACTGGTTCCCCCGTTAGGACAAGTGGATGAATAACTGCGGTAGCTATATGGAGAAATAGTATAAGGTATAAGGTAATGTATATAGAAAATAATGTACAGGCCTCGTACAGTACTGCGTTATCAGTGCCAGACTAATATCAGGTATTTTTCCATTTACTAGTGTAAATTTTTAGTTTTGTACTTTGATAAACTGTTATTCTTTCAATATTTTATGCTTCGTCTATTTTTATATTTAACACGAACCATTAACAATTAACATATTACAAATAGTGTGACTAAATTTCACAAACTAATATCAATATGTCCAAAGTGCATTGTGCATGCCAAAGGTGTACACCACTACGTCCACACAAGTACTTTTTAAATCCTTTTAATATATAACGCTATGTGTTAAAGAATCGTAATGCGATTCCTATTAATTGCGATGAAATATACAAATAAAACTTGCTCTCCTGAAAAATTACATTTTTGTGACATAGTGTCCTTTACCGCCGGGGTACAGAAATGCTACAGTAGATTTGCAGCAATATATCGATCATTGTTCGACCCTTCATCTTATGGACAATCTTACGAGTTCCGAGTGAGGTGGCCGAGATGGTAGCAAACTGGATTCACATTCAGAAAGTCCCGGGAGACCATTTGACTAGGTTTTTTCGCCGAATTGAAAATTTAGTTACCATGACGAATCGTAGCTATTTCATCGTATACAATGTTGAAATTCACAAGCCATCACACATGAAAAGTAGCAAAGAGATGCACATCAATAATTAAAAGGCCTATTCTGATGGTACCTACAGAATCTCAACTCCTGTTACGTACGACCTCGCAATTCAAAGGAGTATAAATAATGCTGAATTTAAAAAAATGGAGCAAGGTTGCCTAACTTCGGGAAAAAAGCCGTTAGACCGCGGAATTAAGAATTAATATAAATCTGAAATTGTTTATTTTGACCATGCCTTGTTACAAAATCATCGAAGAACGTGTTAAATTTTTATTTCTACCGTATTTTATTATACATGAGCGCATTCTTCTTGTCATCGCGTGAAACACTCCCTCACCTTTTCCTTTAGAACATGGTTACTGAGCCTAACCGTTCATTGTATAAACATTAGATGCTTCATTATAATATTTGAGTGAATGAAGATGGGAGTCAAATTTGATATTATCTTTAATTTTAAATAATAAAGCACACTTTATGTATACAATATTTATTTTTAACTAACTGAAATCTGTATGTTCTTGTTTCAGGCTTCAATGGATAGGTAAGTAATCTTAATATTCAGTGTAATTTTTGCTGTTTATTAAGGACCGGCAAGTTTCTATAGGTTAGGTTAGAATTATATGCACTCAATTTTTTTAATATACTTTTGTATATATTTATCAATTTACTTAGTTATTTCATTGACCTAATGTTCTTGGAATAGATTAAATTTTAGAATGAATGAAGTGATTTTTATTAAGACACACAGACATAGAATTATAAACTAACAATCACATAACACACAGCACCCCATCTTAAGTCAAAACATAAACTTACAAATAAAACTAACCAACGCACAGACAAACCTTTAGACATAGCGAATAATGACAAACTCTTTAGAAATACAGTATGCCACACTTAAGCACTAAAGTTAAGATCTTCAAAGGTAAATATGGGAAGCTTTCACAAAACAAACATTAATTAAAGTGAAGGAAACTGGTCTAAGGACTTACTGATATATCGGCATAAACTAGATAGCAAGAAATCTCAGACTGATTCGGAAGATGAGTAGTTTCATTTTAAGGACTGTACCTCAGAGATACCTATATTAGTATCAAATTCTCTGTTTAAAGTTTCAATATGCGATATTCAGAAACGTACAACGCATCTGGAAACACATTTCTACAAACTCAGAGATAAAGGATGGCGAAGAGAAACTAAGAAATTATCGAAACCTCTGATTAACGTAAACCACATGTGAAATTCTGTAATAGACCTGCTGGACCCCTTTTTAAGACACTGACAATAACAGTAACTTAAATGCTTTATTCGTTCAATATTCACTCACACAATTTTTTAGAAAACATTTAAAACAATTGAAATATGACTTTAAATTTACCGTAATTTATTTATTAATTACTCTACTCTTGCCTTCTCTAAAAGATTCGTCTAAAGAAAAATCCGACCATTTAAATAATGAATTAAAAAATTATCCAATCGCGAATTATTGTGTTCAAATTAGAGAATTTCATTATTGTTATTATTATTATCATTTTATTATTATTGTTTTATATTATTATTATTATTTTTATCATTTTATTATTATTGTTTTATATTATTATTATTTTTATTAAGGACTATTCCACAAAACAATGGTTTTCCTTCGTCCCACAGCAATCTTCTGCCTTCATGAGTCCCTGTCCCAGCATCTTCTTCACTTAATCCTTTTCTCGCCGTACTCCTTTTCACCCCATCCATCCAGCACTCTTTGGGCTTCCCTCTTCTTTTTTTCCCTTCCACTTTCCATCCAAAATTTTCTTGGGTGTTCTATCCTCTGTCATTCTGAGTACATGTCCATACCATCTCAAGCGTCTTTCTTCTACAATTTCCAAGATATTCTTTTCAACTTGGATTATTTCCCTTATTCTATTATTCCGATTTTTTCTTTCCTGGATTTTCTTGCTCCAAAAATCCATTTCTAATACCATTAATTTGTTTGCTTGTTGTCTACTTAAGGTCCAAGTTTCAGCGCCATATAATGTTGTACTTTGGAATACTGCCTGATATCTTAATTTTTTTAGTTCTATGTAAAATATTTTTACTCCTTAAGATTGAATTTAGCATTCCTATAATTCTCTTCCCATCCGTTATTCTTCTTTGAATCTCTAAATTTGTTGTTGCATCCTTTTGTATAACAGACCCTAGATATTTAAAATATTCAATATGTGCAATTTCTTCTGTGTTACATATTAAATTTTCTTCTAAATCCCTTGCCAAATATTAAGTTTTATTGAAATATCCTGTACTCTTCCACCAACTTTCTGATCATATATAACGCATCATCTGTATCCTCAGTAATTAATATTTGATCATCCGCGAAAAGTAGATTATGCAGGTAATAATCTGGATGAATTTGAATTCCCATATATCGACATTTCCTATCCAGTTTTGAAGAGCGATATCAATATATATTTTGAACAATATCGGAGATAAGCAACATCCTTGTAAAAGTCCTTTTGACTATAAAATTCTTCTGATAATAATTGGAAACCCATCTTTATTCCGCATTTGTTTTGTGAGTATATTGATTTTATAATGTTGATAATTTGGTCACTTATACCTGTTTTCTTCAGAACGTCCCATAATAATACCCTTGCCACACTATCATACGCTTTTAGCAAATCATTGAATATCATTCCCAAGGGTTTTGACTTCTCACGATATTTTTCCATCATGAGTCTGAGAATAAATATATTGTCTACACTTGATCGTCCTGGAGTGAACCCACTCTGTTCTTCTTGTCCTCTGTTTTATTTCTCCACCTGATGCTTAATAATTCTTGTAAATGTTTTCATAAATGGATTTGTCACACATATTCCTCTATAATTAGTGCATTCCCTCTTATCCCCTTTCTTATATATAGAACTTATAAATCCAAGGTTCATCTCTTCTGGTATTGACCCGCCTTCTAATATTTTCCTGTATAAAACTGTGATTATCTTAATCAGTTTTCTTCCTCCGTATTTTGACAGTTCCAAATTAATTCCTCCAGGACCAGTCTCTTTCCCGTTTTTTCCTTCCTTTAAACATTTTTCCACTTCATCCTCTGATAATTCCCATTCCAAATTTCCATGTCTAAATGTATGTTCTTCTATAAATTCTCCTCTTTCCTCGTTAAGGAGGGATTTATAGTATTGTTCCCATTTTTTCATAGATATCATTTATATATGTGCCTTATGATTTGTGTTTGTTTTAATGCTCCCCAACATTGACCATGCTGCTACGGATTGTTTAAATCCCAACTGGCTATTTATGTCTGCACATCTTCTTTCCCAATACTCATTTTTTGCCTTTCTTACTTCTTTCAGTACATTATGTTTTTGTTCATATAATTTCCTGTCCTCCTCTTTATTAGAACTTAACCAATTCTGGTATGCTTTCCTTTTATCCTCTACTTTTGCTAAAAGATCGTTTGTCACCCATTCATTTATTTTCCTTTTTTGTTTTTCCATACCCAATACCTCATATGCAATCTTTTTCACTACATCTGTAACATATTTATACATTTCTTCTGTGTTCCCACTTTTCTGTGTTCTATCTAATATATGTGTATACAGTGTTCTTATACTATCATCCTGTAGTAGGTGAATTTTGAACTGATCATGATTTATTTCGTACCCTGCATTAAGCAACTCTTCCGCTTTGTGTTTATCATCGTTGTGTTTATTATTATTATTATTATTATTATTATTATTATTATTATTATTAAGTGTTCTGCCCATGGGCTTAATCTGAAAATTTCGCTTTACATCTCACCCTATTCTTGGTTTCTTCTTTCTTTTCTCCAATAAATCGTATAGCAGCTGGATTATTCTTCTTCGAAATCCAGAAGTTCCCTCTAACTTTCCTTCGTTGACGTCATGCAGCAGATAATTTCTTCTCAAGAAGTGGCACATCCAGTTTACTTTCCTACGAAGAACTTGTTCAGGATTGATCTCTTCTCGTTCATTCTCCTCCGGACTCCTTCAATTGTAGCTCTGTTCATCCATTTTAATTTTCCATTCTTATTCAGAATCTAAGTTCAAAACTTTCCAGGTATTCTCAGTTTTCCTTAATGTCCATATTTCCGATCCGCATGCTGTGTGGTCTCATGGTTAGCGTAGCTGGAGACGTATCCGCAGGCCCGGGTTCGAGCCCCGGTATAACGGGAGAGACGAGACATAAAGCTTGATTTGAAGTTGCGCTGTAGCAATATGAGCTTGTGGAGTGGTTTCGATGCGGCATTATCGCGCAATTCATTATTAATTTCTTGTCTCTTCAGTTATACCTCCTCGGATTTTTCTGAGGTGAGAGGTTTGGAACTTGGTGCACTCGGCCTCATTATACAAATTGAGGAATTTCTTGATAGAGAAGTAGCGGCTCCGGTCACGAAAACTTTGCCGTGGTTGTTGGTATGCTGACCACATGCCCTCCAATCCTGTCATCTGCCTACGGTAGTTGACGGAGTGGTCGGTGGTAGGCCTAGTCCCTTCAACTACTTGATCTGATTGAGATTTTCGAATTCTCAGTTTCTCATGGCGGTTCGCAAAGATTCTTCCCTTTGCGACATTCTTATCACTTTGAACTTGTCTGTATTCATTTCCATTCTACAGTTAATTCCGTTTGCTACTAGTCTGTCCACCATGCCTTGCAGAGTTTCTTCTTTCTTTGCCAGCAGCACTAGATCGTTCTTTTATTTTATGAAGTTGATGACTATCCCTCCTTCCTTAAATCTCTAATTCATTCCAAAGCTTCCTTCTCCAACCGTAAAGCTTCTAACCCCTGTCGCACATCACTTCCAATCTTTTCATTTTTGGTCTCTCCATGATCCAGGCAAACTTTGATTTTTGTCGTAGGTTAAGGTAGAGGATTAATCTTCTTAACTTTCAGTCTATTTTTTAAGAGTTTTCGTTAGTTTTTTAGTTAACACGATCAAGTGCGTTTTACAATGGATAAAGCATACAAATACTTCTTCCTTGATTTCTAGGACTCTCTCTCCCAGAAATAATCAAATGTGCCTATTGTCCCTCTTCCTTCTCTGAAACATTGGTCTTCTCTCATCTCATTACTTATTCTATCCTGTGTTCCGGTCGCCTGTTTAAGCAGGACTATATGTCTCATAATTTTTGTTGTATGAGAAATTAAGCTGTTTCTTGTTTATAGGAATCATGGTCACGTCGAGTAAATCATTGGCCACTCCCAGGATTTGTACATCCTGAGGATGAGTTGTTTACTCAGTCCATTTTGTCTATTTCTTTCAGAAGATCCACTGGAACATCATCTTCTACAATGGCTTTTCTCCTCCATGTTTTTTGTAGTTCTTTATACTTCACTCTTTAATATGGGAGATTCCTTTTTGGCTTATCTACTTAGGCTGTCTCAAAAGTAAGTTACACTATATTTTTTTATCCGTATGGTAGGGGGAAAAGTGGAGAATCGCAAGTAATTTGCGTCTGTGTGTAGTGGCAGCACTGTAAAATTCTAGTGTGTGTGCGTCTATCGGTCCAGCAGTCAGGCTGCTGTCACTATGGAGACGCCACTTGCTCCTACCGCCGATTGCGAAGTTCGTGGTGTTACTCGTATTTTGACAGCAAAAAAAAAAAAAAATGCGACTGAAATTCTATAGTGTTTATGGTGAAAACGTTATGTCTCAAGCGTTAGGTGCCGATCCGTTTCAATGACGTTTCGGACATCTTCAACAACAGTCCGAGCGCGGGAAGTGGAAGGGCAGCCGCTTCGTTGTTCATTGTTAAAGTTGTTCTCCCTTCAATGAATGATTGGCCCCAACGAGAAACAATTCCGGGTTGCACGGGCAAGGAGAGTTAAGTCCACCATCCTAAAAAATTGAGATATGTCCATAGAGTTATAGATAAAAATGTTCCCTACATTTGTGTTAAGTCCAGTAAGTCATAATCAAAATTGTACGGTAGTTATGGATGTGTGCCTCATGGGTTTATTCATCTCTAAAGCTATGTTGGGCTGGTATAGTGTGTTAAGTCACTCTAATTCTCAGTAACAAGAAAGTGGACTTAACTCTCTTTGCCCGCGCACCCCGGAATTGGTCTTGATGTAACGTCTTCACCATAAGCACTACGCAACTCGCGATGAATTTCGGTCGCATTTTTATAACACCAAGAACTTCACAATTGGCGGTAGGAGTAAGCGGCGTCTCCATAGTGACTGGAGCCTGACTGCTGGACCGATGGACGCACGCACATGGGGATTTTACAGTGCTGCCACTACACCCAGACGCAAATTCTCTGCGACTCTCAGACTTTTCCCGCCTACCACACGGATAAAAAATAGATCGTAACTTACTTTTGAGAGAGCCCTCGTATTATCAATCGTTCATCTCGATTTCTGTGGTGGATTTTTCTTGCCTACTAGTGGTTTACGATAAAGCCCGGGCTTATGAGTTTGTAAGTCGCCACTGGGTTGTTATCTAAGTATTGAGATCGCCTGGTGGTATACCAGGATAATGTGATTCATTTGGAGAATTTAATGTTGTACCGGCACTTTGCCATGGTAGCTCAAGTGGCAGAACAGCAACACAGAGAGCCGAAGATGTTTGATTCAAATCCCGGTTAGGGCATTGCATTTTCAGTCTGGCTCTACCTTTCCAGCCTAGCCAACACGCGGGCGTCGGCAGCCACCGGTAGCATTGGAGTCCAAGCTACGGCCCATGTAACCACCTGGAGCACCTCACGTAGAAACCAATATAGGAGCTTTAGAAAACCCTTGTTAGTTTAATAGAAACAGCTGAAAATTGCATTTCAAGTGTGCAAACTTGCTTGTTAATATTATGCGTACAAATAACAAAATGACAGTACAGCTGGGTTTATCTGGAAAGATTGGTGAATTGTACAAATAATGGCCCATGTAATTATTAATTAATATTTAATTAATAAGATAACACTTAATCAAATAACTGGATATTGACTTATTTTAACTAATCATGTAATTATTTGTAGTTATCCAGATCACTGTTAAAAGAGAGTTTAGTTGATGGTTGGTACAACCTGAATAATCGATTCCAGTGCAAGAAGGACGGTGGAAATATTTCATAATGTCGTTGGCAACGGATCCACAGGCCGGCGGTACCTCCTCTGTATTCTCTGAGGTAGAGAGTCCTGGAACGGATGCACTCAGCCTCGTGATACAAATTGGTTAAGAAGTAGTGGTTCCGGTTACGGAAACCTTCATTAACAGGTTGATGTGTTCATGCTCAACACATGCCTTCGGTAGATGATGCAGCATTAAGATGGTACCCCCCTCCAAGGGGCGTAGCGCTACGGAGTTCAGTTTTAATTACTGTCCGTGCATTTAGACGTGAGCACTGAAAACACAATGCGCAGTAGTGTCAGTCATCAAGTGATTCATACTAGCAACACACTTCCCTTCCGTCCCACCCTCTCTCTGCGGCGCATGCAAGTGCTCACGTCTAAATGCACAGGCTGTACAACAAGAAAAATCGATTTCGGTGTAAGAAGGATGTTGAAAACATTTCGTCATATTTTAGAGAGGGTGGTTAACCAAACATTTGACTGCTTCTGGCACCTGTGCATGAGGTGTTGCCCATAGGGAGGAACATAACATACTTAGAAAAACGTACAGTACATAAACCGAGAGAGTGAGAATTAACTGTTAATTGTTCATCTATGATTAATCGACATAAATATCCTGATTACTTCAAATAATATCCAATGAACTATGTAGCCTATGCAAAGAACAGTTAACTGCCTTCTCCTATACAATTAACCGCTATTCAGCTCACATAGCACCACATTTAACACAATATGTTAAGAATTTGTGGGTTAACACATGCACCTCGAAGTAAAAGTCTTGGCATTTGTGGAGCTTCTTAAATATTTATTTAAAAAATGTTAACGTTGCCTGTGATTTTTTCCCCTACAGCTTTCCGCAGCTATGCATGCCAAGTGTTCGATAATGGACTAAGTGTCCAAGCACCTTTGGATTGCATCAAAGAGTGCGTATCTCTGGGATTTAACGACTACAGATGCAGCAGTGATTTTAAAGATTGTCTTTGTACTCATGATAAAGCAAATTTTGACAATAGTTATCTAAGGAAGCACTATGACATACCTGATGATGGTAGAAGTTACAATTTTTCTCTATGGCCTCAACAACTACTGCAATAGATTGCGAGGTCTCTGTTACTTCACATCCCAAATTGTAAAAAAGAAACCCGAAATAAACAAAACCCAGTATACCTGTCTCACTCTAGCACATTACTAATATGACATACGAGTGAGATAGACATACTGGTTTTTGTTTGTTTCTTAGAATGGTCAGACTATAGGTCATGTTTACGGTTGCCAGACGTTCTATATGTACAGGTGTTTATAATTAAAAGAATCTATAGTAAATTAGTAGAAAGGAATTTTATAGATAGGAATTTTTTCAACAATTAAGTTAATGTAAAGGTCTGTGACGCCAAGTGTGTGGTTCTGGTTTTCTTTGTAGTTCATATGCAATGTTTTGTTTTGTTTTTTCCCCATATATTAATGACTCTACGGAAACGCAGAAATTGTAACCGGAGGTCATTATATGTACATGAATGAGAAAAAAATAAAAAATAAATCAAAATAAAAAAATGTATATATGTACAGGATTATCCTGTACTTGACTGTTTATTCTCCTGTGCTGTATACATTTCACGAAACAAATATGACATCTGCGGGACAGTTCAGATGACCCTAGAGATCCCGTATACAACAAGAGAAGTTGATTCATTACTTTATTTAGGCATGTTTTGATAAACTGATCTAATTATGATCATATCTAAACTAAGAAAACCAAGAGAATATTATAGGAGAAAAATTCCTCCGACACTGGGACTTGAACCCAGGACCTTTGGCTATTCGCGCCAATGCTCTACCAACTGAGCTAAGCCGGAGTTCAATTCACAGCGCCAGATGGAATCTCTCTCCTATGACTGGCGCTGTGAATTGAACTCCGGCTTAGCTCAGTTGGTAGAGCATTGGCGCGAATAGCCAAAGGTCCTGGGTTCAAGTCCCAGTGTTGGAGGAATTTTTCTCCTATAATATTCTCATGTAATGTCCAACAGAGACAATAATCTGTGGTTCATGAATGCTTATATATCTAAGAAAACCAAGCTTTCGAACAATATAGAACAAGAAAATCGATCCTGAAAATACGAATGATTGTGTAAAATACATATGTATCATTTAAAATGCATGTACATATATCTTCTGTATCACTCCACAGAAGGCCTACACATTTCAAATAACCACTCTTAACAAATCATCAGTCACCTGTTAAAAGCTTCCACGAGCTCCGAAAAGAAGACCTTTGAAGCGTTTTTAGGAATGTCATAGGACTAACTGGAGCCCGGATAAATAATACCTCGAAGCGAAGTTGTCCGCGCTTGGACTATATGATTACAATTGAAGCGCGGATAGGAGAGTTGCCTTATAGTAAACACAACAGGCGAGGTCTTTCTCAGTGCACTATTCTATAGTCACATAAGAACTCTAGGTGTAGCCTTAACATACTGCCCGTAACGACATTTCATACTGTGATGGCGTAGTGACTGTACCTAACTAACCCCAAACCTTGTGCGTGACGTGTACCCTGTGGCGACATGGGCAACTTGATTTATTGTTTTGGTATTATTTGTCCGAGCTCTAATCATAACTCTCACTAAGGTGAGGTATGCATGGTCAGTAAATCGCTTCACTTTCAGCGCTAACTTCTTTAGTTTCTTCGAAATAATGTTCCAAAATAACACCTCTTCCATCTTTCCTATTAATGGCTGTGGTGTCAGCTCTAGGGTGATTGCCATCCTCAGATAGCAATGCACCTCCTCATTGTACAGGACGCACAGGATATGTGATGACAATGTTTTGGTCAGCTGATGCCTTTAGGTCATTTATACAGTATATCCATCATCCACCGTAAGCTTAATTCTTACAAGCATATGTTACAATTGCATTTTTGGAGTGCAAGAGATGACTCGTGTTCAGACGGAACTCTTATCGACACAGTGCTCAGTTGGATTCTCTATCGGAAAGGGGTGAAGACTAATGTAACGCGGCCTAGCGGACTGCCCCTCCCTCCTACTACAGTCATGTGAGTACCGAAAACTGTCAAGGTTATTTTGTAAGTTAGGTATTAGGAAGTAAAATTCTGTACGAAAATTAAGAGACATCCTATGCAGTTTTTTAGTTGCAGACCTGTGTAATTAATGTGTGAAAATTGGTGTAAACTCCCTCCTGCTAAGAATTCGTGATTTCATTGGCTGAGTTGCAATTATAGCAATCGCCAATTAAATCACAGAAAATAAATGTAGCCAATAAGCAATCAGGAGAGGCGTATATTCTAGGGTTGTGGCCTAAGAAATAGGCGCACACACGAATAGCTTCCAATATAACATTAAAGAACCGTAACTGTAAAAAATCAACATCGCTATCATATAAATGAAATATCTTTCAGGTGTACCGTGATTTCATGTTACTTGTGCTACTTGTTTAGTTTAAAAAAATAAACTGAAGACCTTGTTATATCAGAGATAACGTGTACAGGTGTAGTTATTTCTGTAACAATGATCATCCAGCCCTGCTTCCAGTCATCTACCCTGAGAATGGACCACATCAATGCTCGAAGATCGACTGCTGCCGAGGAAAGTGGTAATTATAAATACGCTATAATAAATCAGTAGAGGACTTATAGCCTATGACCACAATAATTCAGCCACAAAATCTGGTTGCTATGAAAACAAAAGAAATCTCCGTGCGGTAAAAATTACAAAAAGCACAAGTGCCGTAAGTAAAATCACCGTAATACAAGCCTTTATGGAAGACCGGAACCAAGGCCCCTCAGTTTGTGGCGACTTTAACAGGACAAATATTCGGTTCCCTTAACAACCAACACATGCGAATCACTTTCTGAAATATAACATCCATCTTCAATAGTGTATATACTTAATATTTTCAGCTAAAATCTCAATTAATATATTTAAATTGATATAAATATTCTTCGTGCAAACAATAGCATACAATACTCGTGCTGTAAGCGCATGACGGATCTCGGAAATTGAAAAACTCGTCGCAAGCGCTCCGTTTTTTCAGACTCTTTCCTCGATCCGTATGCACCGCTTACGGCACTTGTATCGCAATATACTATGTAACTAATTTTATCACAACACTTTCAGTCATATACGCTTTCTAGTTTTAGACCCTGTGAAGTTAATAGAAATTGAAACCACCTGAAATGAGCGGTGTCCAGTAGTTCGTATGACAGCTTTGGTTATCGTAAAGAAATGGAAGTGAAGTATAAGTTCCCATCAACAGCTCGGTTGCCATGTTGACCTGACGTAGTAACACGAAATTCGAACTTCTTTAAATTATGTGGATAGTTGGGCTGGTTTGTTCACTTGCCTGAGGGAAGACTTTCTGCACCAGCTGCTTTTATATAATAAGCGTTAATGCAGCAGGCCGTTTCGTTAAAGTTAAGGATAGTGTCAAAGTTTTTGAAGGTGAAAGGCTTTTTCTTGTTCGTGTGATTTCTGAAGTATAATGACGCCTTTATGTATGTATGTATGTATTGTTGGGGGCCCGCCTAGGGGCGTCCCTTGTCAGGAAAATCTTGCGGTCAGCAGTGCGTTCGTTAAATCTTCTTTACCTAACTTTACTTTCTTCTACAACAATTATATTATTTTTTCTGACACCATTATTTACTTTATTTCTTAACAAAATATTTAAATTCAAATTAATGCTTTCTGAAAGGTAAAGGATTTACAGTGACTACTATGTCTTATGATCTTGGAATAAAACAATGAATAAATGCTACATGTTTATTCTAAATAAGAGTGTAAATGTTTCTTTGTTACAACTTACATATTATGAAGTTTTCCGCCATCTCAACTGGTCTATGTTCTCTCCCCCTTGAAGAGAACCGTCTCGTAGAATAACACTTGAATCCATTAAGTTGAAAATAATAATGAGACTTAAGGGTTGCGCTGGGCACGTATTTATACCAGCGTCTGCCACGCCCGATCCATGGTCAAAAGTCACAATGAGGTAATGCTTCTTATAAAAGTACTATACGTCTTTTATGCTTGCAAACGCCTTATTATTCGCATTTACGGAATATGGAAATCTCTGTGTTTCCTTAAATTAATAAAGGCTTAACTTGCATCAAAACAACAGAAAGATAGTGACATCATTTTCCACCAATCAAAAGCTTGCTCTTCTTAACCTTACATAAGCAATTTGCAATAATATTTACACTAATGCTGCTGTGCTAATGTTCTGACAATGTATGCAATATAATATTTCACTTCCTTTATGGGACGTGATCTTTGCCTTTTTAATGTGACTTCAAAACAATATCCATAAAAATATGCAATTCTCTTAACTCAAACTTTCAACAGCTTAATGACAATTTCCTTGACCCATGCATTGCCATATCCTAAATTATAACATTGCTGTTACAATATGGGATAAGCAATGACCATGATATTCGGTATATCCGTGGTATACTAAGGTATACTCCAGGTATACACCAGGGCACGACAATACCCCCTCCTTTTTCAAAACGAGCTGTTCTTTGGAACACTCGTTTTTCAATAAGTTCCAAAAGTCTCGCGACCTTGTTGAGAGCTGTAAAACTCATTCATTCAACATTTATCGCATGCAGAGTTTTAATTCCGCAGTGGCTACAATCAGGCTTACAGGAGTGTTATTCCGTTCCAGCGGCCTTCAAATATCTACTTACAGTCTTAACAAGTCAGCGAACTGATAAGGGTTCTATGTCTGCCTTTTCTTATGGTCTTCATAAATTAATATTCAATTCTTTTATTTAAATCAAATTTACTAATTAACTTGCTTAATTATGATGTCTATGTTTCTTTTCATTACAATAATGAAATTACTTTAATCTATTAATACGACATTTTGACCTTGTTCGGTTTCAACTTAAACAAAATTAAAATTTACTTTAATATCTTATATCTTATTTCCCAGTTGTGATAGTTGAGAAACTTCCTTTAAATACTTTATATTATATATTGATAATATATTCCTTTAGTTATAGAGTATATAGGTTATATACGTTATAGACTATGCATGTTATAGAGTTATAGACGTTATAGACGTTATGTGTATGTGTATGTGTATGTATGTGTGTATGTGTGTGTGTTTACATTTTCATAATTACATAATTCTTTTCTTGCATAAAATAATTAATACAATCCTTTGGCTTCTGTTTTACTATGCAAATTGAATTCCAGAGCCAGTAAATAATATTGGGCTAGCTGTGTTTATAGTCGAATCAGCTGACAATACTGTTTCAGTGACGACTGCATCTCCATGTGTTCGCAAGGTCGATTGCTCTCTCGGACCTTCGGACCCATGACGTCTTCCTGGTAAGGTCAAGTTCCTCACCCACGACATCGTATAGCCTCTCCTTATAAGCAGAGTTCTTATCTGTATCACAAAAATACAACACAAGATTAACAAAACAAACCATAATAACATTTCATAATGCGTAATGTTACTGATATCATCATAACTAGAATCATTTCTTAATGATTTTATTTTAGCTTTTAAATCCTCAAAGCTTAATCCATTCTTATTAAAGTCCTTAATATCAGGTAATTCATTCATTAATGAACTCAACTCATTATTTGAAACATTCAAATCTGCATTAAATATATCTTTATTTATTTCTGGCAGTAAAATATCACTTGGATCATAATTTGCATAAATGTTTCCTGTTGTATGAGGTAAAAGTTTAAAATTATTAGAGTAAAAATAACAATCATTAGTTGCCTCTAATATTCCAGTATTAAACAAAACTATGGTAGATGATTCTACACGTGACCCATTTCTAAAATGACAAGCTTTAGTTAAACGCACTTCCGTTGGAAGGCTGTATATCCAAAAATTCTTATAAGGTAAACGATACCAAACAGGATTTCGTTGATTTCCAATTATCCTCTTGTCACATGTCTCAATGGCTTCCTTCGGCCCTCCTGTGAATAGCGCCGGAATACAGTTCGGTTGAGTTGCTGAAAATATTACTATGTCGGCTGGACATATGGTATAAAAATCACCTTTACATCTGAAAATATCATTTTCATCAAGCAAAACATAATACAATCTATTAGTAGTTATAGCTAAGTATTCATAATCGGGATTTATCACAAAAGAACCCAGAGTACTGACATTTGCTGTCGTGTCCCAATACGGTAAAGCTCGTACTCTGTATAATTCAAAATACCTGTCCAATGACTTCAATGGTATGTCAATAAATAAACGTAATTTATTCTTAGTTGCAAGAGCATGTACCTCCACTAACGAATAATATAAAAATATAGCACTAGTTTCAACGACTGATAATAAAGAAATTCCTTCAGGTAATTTTAAAGCAATTCTTTTCAAAATATTTGAAAAGATATGGGGTGGTAATAAGTAAGAACTTAATTTACCTGTAGCTGTGAGATCTACAGCTTCCCTAAACTGCATTAAATGATGTTCTAACTCTTTTAACGTATCTACGATAAATTGTAAATTTGCAAGAATGTTAATGCTTTTAGTGATTACATTAAATTCAAGCGAAGCGTCATCTATTAAATTATCCAAAGCGCGTAATGTTTTATTAACATATTTAACAAATTCTTGAAGATCGCGTCTATTTTGGTCAACCCTTTCGTCCATCTTCTGCATGTACGAAAGTTGTTCATGCACAATTTCTGTTACTTGATTTTTATTGCTGCTAATAGTATTTATCTGTGCATCGATCCTCTCGAGATCTGAATTATCCATCGATCCGAATAAAAACTTTAAAATTGATCCTCCTAAATTAATTAAACCTCTCTTAAATCGAGTTTCTGAATGAAATAATTCATTACTGATTTCATCTAACTTATTAATTATTCTTTGAATTTCCTGATCAATTCTGCGTATCGCAATTCTAATGGTATTGCGTGATTTAGGTGCTAATGTATTAAACAATGCTATCTTCATAAAATCTGGATCGTTAACAGTTTCTCGAAAATAATTAACATCTTCAGTTACATTACTTAAAATATCATAATAAGTATCAAGACTAAAATCCATAACAATTGTCCACTTATCTCCTGAAAGAAAAATATCTTTTTCCTTAATAAATACCAATCCTTTGTTAAACTTAGTCGTCTCTTCTCTTGCTGAACTACTAAGTCCTTGTCCACACGTAATTGTCATCAGTATTACGTTCCCTGTAAACAAGTCAAAATATTTGTCTCGATCTGAGATTATAACGACATTGGGGTACGTTATTGCTATTGGGTTCTGTTATGATTTGCCCTGAGTTGCTTGATTTATCATTATTACTAATTTCATTTTCTGTGCGTTCTTGAAATTCTCTGTATCCCTGGGATTCCGTACGTTCTCGCGATTCTGCTTGCGAACTTGTTTCATCACTGTTTTCGCGTTCATATCCGCGACCTACATTGAGTGGTTCCGTATTTATGCGTGACCCACCTTGCCTAATCTCATGGGATTTATTTCTTACTGGAGTTTCGCTATTTCTTGGGAGTTCCTCCCCGTGAGTCCTGTCCTCACTACTCCAGTTCTCGAATCCGTACCTCACATGGGGTTTACGAACACTAAACTTATGTTTATTTTCGGGAGTTCCTGTAACTTTAACATTTTCTTTCTTTTTAGGAGTCTTACTATTTTCTAGGGTTTCATGGTCGTGGTGCACGTGCTTATGGTCGGATTTCTTATTAGTGGGAGATATATCTACCTGTGCGCTCTTCCGTTGTATCCTGTCTCGTAACTTCATCAACGGGATTTCATCTTCCTCACTGTAAAGACTGTCATTGTCTTCTTTTCCATCGCCGTCCCTGTGGCGGTACACAAACTGACTAAGAGGTTTTTCGTCATCTGACGACCAATATTCTTCCACCGGCTGCTGCTGCTGCTGCTGTGTCCTAGCCGTTCCGGTAGGTTTTCTTTCATTTGCTTTTTTCATAACATTAGGCTTCTCATGAAGTATTTCCAGCGTGGATGTATCACTGTCTCCGTCTTCATATTGTCTGGTTTCTTTCCCGGAAACAACATCTTCCCCTATAGGACATAGTTTAATCCTATTAACATGTATTACTTGTGTCTTTCCATTTTTAGACATAATACGATAATTTACTTCATTTAATCTTTCTACAACGGTAAATGGACCTAACCACGGTTTAGATAACTTCTTTGTTACGCCTTTAACTGTGGCTGTAGAGTATAACAATACTTTGTCTCCTATTTTGAATGACCTATAACGAACATTTGCTTTTTTGTTATACTGTTTTGCTTGAGTTTCTTTTCCCCTTTGAATACGGTTTCTCACAATTTTATACGCGTATTCTAACTTTTCTGCGAAAGTATCTACGTGATCATTCCCTGTTTCATTTCTAGAAAATTTAGGAGATATATTATAAGAAAATGGAAGGTTCATTTCTTTTCCATGCAATAAATAATAAGGAGAATATCCAGTTATAGTATGAGGTGTGCTTCCATACGCTAACTGTACTATAGGTATCCACAAATCCCAATCTTTTTTATCTTTTCTCACAAAATGCGAAAGCATGTCCGCATATGTATGATGACTACGCTCAACCATGCCATTAGTCATAGGGTGATATGGCGATGTTTGTATTTTCTCAATTTGCAATAATTTACAAACTTCTTTGAAGAAATTCGACGTAAAGTTTCGGCCTTGATCTGTGAGTAATTTAAACGGCGTTCCGTATCGACAAATGATGTTATATACAAATTCTCTTGCTATTGTTTCAGCGGTTTGGTCTGGAATAGGAATTGCTTCAGTAT
Organism: Ectobius pallidus; assembly: GCA_964059195.1. Lineage (NCBI taxonomy): Eukaryota > Metazoa > Arthropoda > Insecta > Blattodea > Ectobiidae > Ectobius > Ectobius pallidus. The sequence continues at coordinate 100,720,588 of CAXKWD010000004.1, forward strand.
ATTTACTGAATGCATCCATAAATGGTAATAAACATATGTTACCTGCTGAAGTTTTAGGCAACGGACCAACAACATCTAAACTTACTAATTCAAAAAGTTGTAAAACTGGTTCAAAATTACATAATGGAGCAACGGGATGTTTTCCTGTTTTCCGACTGTTACATGAAAAACATTTAGCAATATAATCTTCTATTTCTGCTTTCATGTTTGGCCAATAAAATCTGCGTTTTAACAGTTCTATTGTCTTTCTTTGACCTTGATGGAAACCTATCGGTGAATCATGAAAATTCTTTAATATATTTCTCCTCATACACTTTGGAACAACTAACCTTGGTTCTTTCCCATTTTCTACTAAAAACAAAATTCCGTTATCATCTAGTTGGAATTTTTCTGGACTTTCTAACCATTTACAATACTGAGGTTCTGCTATCTGGTTGCTTCTTACCATGTTTACATCACTATTAAAGTGTAAAGAGTTTACATACACTCGAGACAACGAGTCGGCATGGGTTATCTTCTTCCCGGACCTATATTGGACTGTGAATTTAAATTCTGAAAGTCTTAAAGTCCAACGCAAGAGTCTCGAACTAGGGTCTTTTAGACTAAGTAACCATTTCAATGCGGCGTGATCTGTTACTGCAGTAAATTCATTACCATATAAATAACAGCGAAAATATTTAGTAGCCCATACGAGTGCTAATAGCTCTCGTTCAGTTGTAGAGTAATTCTGCTCGCTTTTAGATAACACTCGTGACGCGTATGCAATGGCATGCTCTACGTCACCGTTCATCTGAGACAGCACGGTACCGATTGCGTAACCCGAGCTATCGCTGGTCAAGATAAATCTTTTCTTAAAGTCTGGGTATTTTAATACCGGCTCGCGACATAATGCATCTTTTAAAGTGTCAAACGCGGTTTGTTGGCTTTCTTCCCAAACATAATCTGTACTCTTTTTAATTAACTCTGTTAAAGGTTTTGCTATATGAGCGAAATTCGCTATATGCCTACGGTAATATCCTACAAGGCCTAAAAATGATCTAACTTCTTTTGGCGTTCTGGGAATAGGATAATCCTTTATAGCCTGCACCTTTCTTGGATCTGGTAAAATTCCTTCACGACTTACAATATGACCTAAATATTCAATTTGATCCAATGCAAATTTGCATTTTAAAGGATGAGCTTTTAAATTAGCTTCTCTTAACCTTTGTAAAACTTCACGCAGTCTGTCTGCATGTTCCTCAATGGTTGTGGAAAATAAAATGACATCGTCTAAATAAACAAAACAGGATATTCCTTTTAACCCTGCTAGTACACCATCCATTAAGCGAGAAAACGTAGAGGGTGCGTTCACTAGGCCAAATGCCATTCGGTTGAATTCGAACGAACCGTATGGACTGCAAAACGAAGTCTTTTCTTTGTCTTTTTCCTCTATTTCTACTTGCCAAAACCCTGAGTGTAAATCGAGCTTACTAAAATATTTTGTATTTGCCAAACTCTCTAATGTTTCATTGATATTTGGTAGAGGGTAAGTATCTCCATGCGTTACGGCATTTAAACCTCTAAAATCCGTACAGAACCTTATCCGGTCTTCCTCATCCGGGCTTTTCTTCGGAACTAGCACTATTGGAGCTGACCAAGGGCTTGCTGAAGGCCTAATAATATTTTTATCCAACATATCGTCTATCATCTCTTTCACTTTTTCCTTATATTTATGTGGTAAAGGATGGGGGTTTTTCTTCACTGGGGGCGCATCCCCTGTATTTATTCTATGTTTCACTTTATTCGTACATCCTATTTTACTATCTCTTGGGTCGTGAAACACATCTATAAATTCTTCTAATACTTCCCGTATTATCTGTCCGTCACTTTCGCTTAAGTGATCTAATTTCACTGTTTCGAGTAAGCCTAAGTTGCATTCCGAACTCATCGGAGTCAACACATTTACCTGACTTTTATCGTTTCTTTCTAGATCTGAATCTGTATGCGTATGTGTTGTTCGTGCTGTTTCATTATTCTGTGAATTGACGTCATCTTGTTTATTCGTACCCACAGCATCCGGAGTACTCATCGTGCCTGCATCTACACGGTTATAGATTGAGATGTAACCTATTCTTTTATTTTTCGGTAACTCTATTGTTTCACTGGAACAATTAATTACTTTCACAGGAATTTTATTCTTACATCTCTGTTCCCTATCGCTAAGCGATCTAGCTAGGTAAATCCCATTTATACCTTGCTCTTCAGGTTCGAAAATACTTTCTCCTTGTTCTAGGGACAAATTATAGGTAATTGTGCACTTCCTATTTGTTTGCGCTACGATCATAGCTTCACATCTTGGAGGAATTGTCAGTTTACGTGCAGTATAAACTGGACAAACACCACGATTATCATTTTGAGATTTGAGACTGTTGCTAGAACTATTCTCTGACGTTTCCACCTGCCCGTGTAAGATATCACAGAAGTTACTTTTATTCCCATTCGTATGGTAAGTAAGTGGATTATTTCGGGTAGCTAATCCGATTCCATCGCTTCTAGTGTCAGTACACGGCGGCTGCTGCGACAGATTTATCATCCCTTCTCGCGTGATAAGTGCGCGGTTCAAAACATCTACGTTAACCATGTTTTGATACATAAAATCAAGACCTAATATTCCGTCTTGTTCTATATCAATAGGACACACTATAAACTCATGCGAATATATTTCTCCATTCGCGAACTCTAAGTTTAACAACTGGGACCCATCTACTTGAAGTCCTTTTCCTGATACCCCCTTAGGTGTGACGTCAGTTTCTAATAAATTTCCCTGTGAAACACCTGGTTTTATCGCTGATACAGTCGCTCCTGTATCCATTAAGAATTCCTTAGCTCTACCATCGACCATAGCCGTGACCATGAGTTCCGTGGGTAAATCTGTTTCAATTACGCCCAATTTGACCTCGCCGCCGGGGTTCCCGACGAGGCGTTCTGAAAACCCGACGAGACATTCTGCTCCTTAGAATTCTCGTACTTCTTTTTCCTGCAATCCCTAGCTAAATGCCCCTTTTTCTTGCAATAAAAACATTCTACTTGTTTCTTTGCTTGTTTCGGCTGATTATTACCACTATTACTAGCATTAGCTTTCTGCTGAGTAGAATTGCTTGCGTTACCTTGATTCTGTTGTCGTTTAAGACGACAAGTCCTGGACGTATGACCTTTCTTCCCGCAATTATAACATGTTACATTAGACATAGTAAACACATTTCTAGGCTGGGCTTCGGATTTTACACCGGAAGATCCTGAATCTTTCTGTTCTAAATTATCAGTAGTAACTGCCAATTGCACTGCTTCATGCATTGTGCGCGGTAATCTGAGTCGAACCTGCTTTCCGACTTCTCCCCTTAATCCAGAAACGTAAGCGGCTAATAATCGTCTTTCAGCTTCCTCTGCTAAAATACGCTTTTCCTGTGCATTATCAGTTGGCTTGAGTGTTTTATTGCTTAATGCTTTAATTCTGTCTGCGAATGCTTCGGGACTTTCTCCTTTCTTCTGTGTTGCCGTTTGCAACTGAGTGTAATAATAATTATCGGGTAATTTTTCTTTGAACCTGTCCTCGAAAGCTGCCCTCAACTGATCATATGAAATTTCGTCGCCGATTAAATCTGGGCGGCAATGCAAAAATTCTGCTGCGGGACCTGCCACTTTAAGTTTTACAATTTGCTTTTTGTCTGCATTTTCGAGATTCTCCATACTTGCTGCTGCATCAACATTATTGAAAAATTCTTTAACTGGTAACCCACCAGCTGAGCCACTCCACTCTTTTATCGCACTACATGCCGTTAGGTCTTTCTGTCGAGCTACCTGTACTACCTGTCTCTGTTGCAGAGCTTGGTTTGCTGCGGTTAATGCTGCTACTCTATTATTGAGCTCCTCTAAAGCACGCCTAGTATCTTCGTCTAGCGGCATTTTGATTTACTTAATTGTCACTGGCAATTAATTAATTCGTTAATCCTAACTCGATTAACCTACACGCACTTGGAATCCAGAGAATATTCAAGAAGCTTAATTACCCCAACTAAAATAATGCCCTCAATATTCTAGCCAAATTTCACACACAACACAAAAAAAATATTCTACCTACACCTACACACATACCCTAACATTTTTCCAAGAACATGAGATCATAGAGTCATTTCCAAAATATTAATTTTACTCGCGGTAAGTATCCCACACGATGACACCACTGTTGGGGGCCCGCCTAGGGGCGTCCCTTGTCAGGAAAATCTTGCGGTCAGCAGTGCGTTCGTTAAATCTTCTTTACCTAACTTTACTTTCTTCTACAACAATTATATTATTTTTTTCTGACACCATTATTTACTTTATTTCTTAACAAAATATTTAAATTCAAATTAATGCTTTCTGAAAGGTAAAGGATTTACAGTGACTACTATGTCTTATGATCTTGGAATAAAACAATGAATAAATGCTACATGTTATTCTAAATAAGAGTGTAAATGTTTCTTTGTTACAACTTACATATTATGAAGTTTTCCGCCATCTCAACTGGTCTATGTTCTCTCCCCCTTGAAGAGAACCGTCTCGTAGAATAACACTTGAATCCATTAAGTTGAAAATAATAATGAGACTTAAGGGTTGCGCTGGGCACGTATTTATACCAGCGTCTGCCACGCCCGATCCATGGTCAAAAGTCACAATGAGGTAATGCTTCTTATAAAAGTACTATACGTCTTTTATGCTTGCAAACGCCTTATTATTCGCATTTACGGAATATGGAAATCTCTGTGTTTCCTTAAATTAATAAAGGCTTAACTTGCATCAAAACAACAGAAAGATAGTGACATCATTTTCCACCAATCAAAAGCTTGCTCTTCTTAACCTTACATAAGCAATTTGCAATAATATTTACACTAATGCTGCTGTGCTAATGTTCTGACAATGTATGCAATATAATATTTCACTTCCTTTATGGGACGTGATCTTTGCCTTTTTAATGTGACTTCAAAACAATATCCATAAAAATATGCAATTCTCTTAACTCAAACTTTCAACAGCTTAATGACAATTTCCTTGACCCATGCATTGCCATATCCTAAATTATAACATTGCTGTTACAATAAGGGATAAGCAATGACCATGATATTCGGTATATCCGTGGTATACTAAGGTATACTCCAGGTATACACCAGGGCACGACAGTATGTATGTATGTATGTATATATGTCGATATTGCCGGAAAATAATAGGGCCTACACCATCGGAAAATAACTCAAAACATATTAAAAACTTGCTGTTAAAAGCTATTAAATACAGTGGACTCTCAGTAATAATATTTAATAAATAACTGGTGTATGCTCCACGCTTTGACATTTTCAAACACAGTCACACTTTGAGGATAGAATGAATACTAAAATTTTCACAGAAGTGTTGAATCCCTCCAATTCTGTAGCGGAGGGGGTGAACTTCGCTTTCCATTGAACATCTATTCGGCAGGAGGAAGATAATTGTGATTTAAAATACACTTTAGTGCGGTACCTGCTGGCTGCTAGCGACTAGGGTTCTTCAGCGAAATAGAGAATTCTTGTGGGATTCCTGGAAGCAATGAACTCTTGGAATCCTTACAACATTAACATGATACAAATTTTGGCTTCGATTTATCCAAATTAAGCTTAAAAATTTGATCTAATCGCAATTTTTTAACATACATTTATATAGGAATTTCAAGGGGAATGAATATTTATTCGAATTATACAATGTTTCGAATTATCCAACGTCGAATTAACCAAATTCGACTGTATTAGGTGTCAACAGAAGCTCGTATGAAACTTAAAATAATTTTAAAAATTCAAAGAAACCTTAGTTTTTGCAGAGTATTCAGGAAAAGCCAAGAGAAGTCGGAAAACGAACTCTTGTTAATTATATTTTATACGATTTCCTTATATGTTTGCTATTTTTATGCAGATGACAAATCTCACAATAGAACCTCCATAGTCTTATAACAATACTGACGCCCTATTATAGTCACACGCGAGATCTCCCACGGGTTACATGAGCCCTGGCTTGGAAACCTCTTACAATGGTGCCAACTGCTTTTTGCGCGCGCTTTTCAGTCCCCAACAAATAATGAAGTTTAAATTTAAAAAGAGGTTAGTTTAAGTTAGGTATGTTAGGTTAGGTTAGGTTAGGTAACGGGGGAATAATAAATATAAACTATGTGACCACAGACCGACATGAAGTTTACAGCCCTGTTTTCTGCACCACGTGACCAGTCTGCAGCAGACGATTTTCGTGAGTGAGCAACACTTCTTAGAGCAATTTTAGGTTAGTTTTCTGTGTGCTTCTTAGCGATTTTACTGATATTTACAATATCCATACAAAGAACATGTGCTTATATATATGGATTCTACAAGTTCTCAAGAGCAATATAACTCGAAATTTGGAAGCTTATTGTAAGAAGGAAAAGAAATAACCAAAATAGTAGAGTGCTATGCTATCCTCACAATATTCCTTATCTTCGTCTTTCTTACTGTAAAATGATTCCAACAAATAAACTATACCATTTCATATCTATGAAAAAAACGTACACTACTTTACACGGTCACCTGTGGCGGCTCGGCAGGCTCGGGTAGGCAAACTAGAGATTACAGAATAAATTAACTTGAAAGTGTTCAAAATTAAATAGCTGCGCCGATCTCACATGCCAGCATAACATCTAACTACATCATCATACCAGAATTCTTTGATTTAGGAGATTACGTTCAATAAACTATGCGGTTTATGCTGTAAGTCAAGGTGATTTGTAAATATGATTTTTACCGATTTGAAGCAAGAAAAGCTCCTCTCACACCACAGCCCTGTGAAAGTTTTCTCCAACCTCTCCCAGTAATGACGAAGTTCATCATCATAACTAAAGACGCAAGTTGTGAACTCTTTGAAATTCCCGCGGTTTAGTGTCGACTCAAAACGGAACGGGTAGTTCCTGCTTACCTAACAATACCATGACATCGGTTTTCTCATTATTTGTCTATCTTTATCCACTTTCTTGTTGTATAGCTATGTTGCTAAATGCTCTGACAGTAACTCAGAAATAGGATTATTTTTGTCAATATTTTACGATTACGGAATTGCCTGAGTGTTCTTTTGGCATTTCATGTTTTATAGCTTTCGATAAGTTTTTAATATAAAAGTATCCTTTATTGCAATGCACATTCCATAATTGATAACAAAAGACAGGGCCAGCTATAGAGATTGGTTTCCAGATAACTTCCTGTGTGAAACATACCTGGAAAGATTACATTTTCTAGCACTCTTCTTGCAACCATGTTAAATGTAGGGATGTGTGAACCATTGTCCAAAATCGGTCGCTTTTCTACATCGTCAATTCGAGAGAACGGTGTTTGTGGAAGTTCAACCAAAATGAACATTAAACTTAAAGTACAACAAATTTACTTAGGCTACAGAAATCACTTTCAAAACATTGATTTTAAATTTCATAAATATAATATCTAACGCCAAACTTTCCTACGCTCAAACTTACAGCATTGGGTATTTGTAAAGTTATAGGTTATTTTCAGGGGCGGCCGGTGTTAATGTGCTACTGTGCTATAGCACACTGATCATTTTGTTAAATAAAATATTATTGATTATTTACACAAAAATTACAGATATTCTGTTAAAAATACTTTTAAAAAATTGAGCTTAGATTTCCAACCGTTATACAGTATGCGGTATCCCTCACAGCGTCTGCTTGAGTTGCTAAGCATTATACTGCAGTGTGCTCAGTCCCGAATAGCGCTGCTCTGCTTGATGCCGAGGCCTGGAAAGTGCCCTGAGGCGGAGTGTATATTTGCCGCTGTTAGCATGAAAACCGCCTCATTGGAGCTATGAATCTAGTAGAACCTGGCCCCCTATAGGTATGCTGCATGCCTTACAAGAAACTGGTGAGTTGATGACCTCTTGTTTGGCAGTTGGGGTGGATATTTTGAAGGTTGTTTTGCAAGTAGAAACAGTCCTTGGTAACACATCTTATTGATGGCGGCTTTTCTTACGTGCAGTTTTAATAGAGTTCAAATCGATGTAAGCCAGGTTGGTTTCTACAATGTAATCGATTGTTTTAATACGAAATTAGTAGTAGGCCCTAATTCAGAATACCATGGATTGACATTAAATCTTATGAAAATATGAAATAGCTTAGCTTTAAGAGCTAAATCTATACTTAATAGGATAATTTATACTAATAGCCTCATAGATTTGTTTCCTTAATTCAATGTGTATATATAAATATATAATAATACTAATATTGATAATAATAGCAATAACAATAATAATAATAATAATAATAATAATAATAATAATAATAATAATAATAATAATAATAATGCAAATACATAAATACGTACAAAGCTAAAACCCGGGTTCCATTCCCGCTCAGTATAAATTTTCCTCTGTAGATTACCCAGTGGAGTTAAATTGCCTAAGGAAAGAAGAAACTGAATACTGAAAAACCACTTATAAATATTGTAATGGATTAATTTTTAGCGACGAGGGAAGTGAATTTAACGCGCACGCCAGCTGAGCTTCTGACAGAGGGTAAGTTAGTACAATCTTACATCTGGGGAAGGAACATACTGACCACACACTCTGTTAATTCTCAAACTGCGTTCTATAATAGTTTCTGTGCGAAGTGTGAACTGTAAACAAGACAGAACCGAATAGTGGAACAAGTATATTTCATGCTGCGTGTATGTAGATGTTCAGTGTTATTGCTGTGACTGTACAGAAAGAATTCAGTAGATAGTTTAATAACTTGTCCATTCTCTAGATTCTAGAAGGAGTAAGGAAGAAAAAATCGAGATAAAACAATTAGGAAGGCCCACACCCGATTTGTTTATGAACCAAAAAGCGAAAGGCAGAAAAAACTGCGTTTACAACATAAAATTTCACAGGAGAGTATATGAAAACAGTTGGATATGTGGTTGTAAATTACCTTAGCAAGTTAACAAAACAGCATAAAGGTAACTTTAAGTACATACATAACGTATTAAATCTCTCGGCTGTGTGAAAAAAAACAGGTAGGCCTTTGTACTTTCAAAAATTATTGATTGTAAGCTATTAGGTTCTGTGGGGAGTTTGAATTTGCTTTGAGAGGTTACGACGAAACTGAACATTCTGAAAATCCTGGTATCTTCTTAGGACTGATAGATTTCGTTTCTTATTTGGATACTACTGTGCGGGAACACATGGAATTGCATGGACTTCATTTTTTGACATAGGTGAATGGCATGTTACGTTTTATTTTTTGCATGTTCATACTGTAGCACACACAATTTTTTTTTCACCGGCCGCCACTGGTTATTTTCAGAAAGTTTCGTGAAGGAAAAGGCTTTCCGTGCTTTCTTTCTTAAAAGGAATATAGCCTATAACGTTTCAACGTCGTTGCAGCAATCCCGCAGCAGACTTACGTTCCTTTTAAAAAACGCACGGTTTAGTCTTCGTAAGGGCATCAGCTAGGTTCGGAACATTTCCGTGATGGGGTATGCAGAACGATTATTAGCTGGCCAGTGCAGTTTACGCATGCGTGGGCATGGACATTTCACACACAGCTTTCTACGGAGCCCATCTCAGAATTCAGGAAGACAGGCACTTTCCAAATCTGCCTACCTCATGACGTCATTCAAACGAAGTGAAGCAGGGAGCACTGTCTGGGCGGGCCTTTCAAACTACTGTGGGCTAGGGAATTGAATTATTTCACAAATAACATAAATAATAAAATATTAAATGCTATAAGGTATATAAAAATGCCAGTTGGAAAACTTTTTGAAGACAAAAAGAGAAAGTTTTTGCTATTTTAATATATGAGGTGCCTTCCCCGAGGAGCCGCCACTGTCTTGTGCTACGCACATCTTGCATTTCATTAGTGGGTAAATGATGACGCGTGGCGAGGCGGAAGAGTGGAACGTTTTAACAATACAGAACGGAATTATACAATAGCTATTACATTAAAACATATCTTTTGTGATTTTTTAAACATTTTATTTTCCACTTATTTTTTGTATGCTGTAGCACGCGAGCACATAAGGACGGGCCACCCCTGGCCTTTATAAAGTTATATGCTACTTTCAGAAACTTGCGTGAAGAAACAGGCTTTCCGTGCGTTCTTTCTTACAACGCTTCAACCTTGCTGCAGCATCCCCGCAGCAAAGTTGCGTTCCTTTAGTAAACGCACGTTTTAGTCTTCGTAAAGATATCGGCTAGTTTCTGAACATTTCCGTGATGGGGTAGGCAGAGTTTGTAGGTTTGTTCTCAAAGCAAACCCATGACTGCTTTAGAATTTGCTGTACTGCGCATGTCCAGTCTATAACTTATCCGTGATTTTGCACTTTGGGAACGGTTAGAAGACTTTGGAATCGATAGTTTCACTGTTTAATCGATATGGTATGCGAATAGAATACGTATTTCCCTTTAACATGTTATACATGCAATCCTATGCATCCCCAATGTAAACTATATTTTGGGAAACTTTTAATTATCTTCCATTATTCATACATATAAGTAGACTATGCATGGCCGTCCGGAAGGGGGGGGGGGCAAAGTAGAGCCACTGCCCCCTCTGGAAAATTGTTTACACGTAAATCTGTAAACTAAATTACTACAAGCAGCTAATATGAAGAGACTTAGGTTTCCTCATACTATAATATGAATTGTTTGTAACTGCTGACTACCTTAGATATGAGCATGTAGGAATAATTAATTCCACTAAACTTGAAATCATTTCCAGCCAAGAAATTTATTGTAATGAAGGTAAAGGAATGGACGTAGTCTTTCCCATTTTGTAAGAATAGAAGGCCTATCTGTGAAATTGTAAGAGTTAGAAAAAGTCATGTGGGTGTATTACATTAAATTCTTACTGTGTATCCTTCACAATAGGTTCTTTCTTTCTTTCTTTCTTTCTCGTAGTTTTACCTCTCCCTTTTAGGATTTAAGCGACCCAAGCCGCCCGGGCCTTACAGGGCCGCGACCTGTCGGGAGAGGGATTATCGTTGGATCACATACATACTTTTTTGACCAGACAAGGACGTGGAGGGCCTCCCCGGATGAGTGATCAGCCAATGCCGGGGCCACCTCCGAGACAACACGAACACATAGGACGATACACACCATTCACACACACACTCACTCAGAACAAGGCGAGGATGGGGATGAAGATGATAATGACTGCCAGATGATATCCGGGGACCACAAGGGCCTAAAGTTATCCGACATTTATCTCAAAGGTGAGGGAAAACACCGAAAAAACCTCACCTAGGTAACATGTCCCGACCAGGAATTGAACCCGGGCCCGCTGCGTGAGAGGATTGAACGCATCCCCTGAGCCACAGCGGTGAACCACCATAGGTTCAACTACAGTAAAACAAGGATGTGGATGAAAATGATAATAGTAATAATATTAAATATTATAATAATAAAGTGGTTGTAGTAACAATATCATAGTGATGGTGGTTGTGACAGTACTTTATTCATTTGCCCCTCCTTGGCAAAATTTCTGCGGACATCCATGAGCCTATGCTTATAAATCAGGGACAAGGTTATTGGAGGGAGGAGTCAGGCACGTAAAAATAGGTTACTGCGCAATTCATGGTAGCGCGGCAAACTTTTCTTGTAGTACATAAACTGTCCGTGAGAACACACGGAACAGAAGATTGAAAATCAGAATCACGAATTCTCGCTTTGCGAACGCTTGTGGAGAAAGAGCGCATGCGCGAACGATGTGTTCATGGTTTCTGAGTGCTTTGGGAATGAACCTTGTATTACCGTATCATTTGCTTCCTTATTTAGTCACTTTCATGTATTTACATTGAGTGTATTAACTTTTTTCTTCGCTAGCGGTGTTGTCTTTGAAGCGTTGTTTGTTTAATGCAAGAAGGAAAAATTTGGCGTTAAAGTGTTGACATGTCTCAGTCGGAATGAGAATCAAAGAAACACCAAAATTTTGAATTATATTACGATTGTTATTTGATTGACTTTGCACCAGAATCTGCCACCTGCTTGCATTTGAAAGTGCAAATTACTTTTTACCCTCAATAAACAACAATATAATCCGGCAGACCACAAAAGGATGTGCCGAATTTTGACTCACCAGTGCCTCAGTGCCAGTATAAATTTCCGTGAGAAAAGAACATTCACAACATTACAGTTATTTACAGTTTTTACAATTATGTACAAACTAGTCTATAACTTTGTGTGTACAATAATAATTTTTTATAAGTAAAATATCAGTTTTTAGGTAACTTTTTATAATTATTAAGTCTTTTATACTTTTTATAATTATTAAGTCTTAAGTCTTTCTTTAAAATTTAGGGTCATTTTATAGGTCATTTTTGAAACAATTTTAGGTCATCAGAATCTGGGCCCTGCTCATGATGTTATTCGAACGAAGTGAAGTCGGAAACGCTGTCTGGCTCACTGAAGTCATAATAACTGTGGGCTGGCGAATTGAATTATTTCGCATGCAATATAAAGGCAGCTGTTCACCATATTACGAAATAAAATATTATCGCTGTATGGCCTAACAAAATGACAGTTAATGTATGTGCAGTTTTAATGTATGAGGATAGGCTCTGCCTACCCTGCCTACCCTGAGAAGCCGCCAGTGCAAATATAAAACAATATACCTTATCTGTAATTCTTGTGTAAACCGAAGGATTTATTATGTAGATAGGCCTAAGTGTTCTTGTAACTACAGAATAATTGCCGTTGAACATTACATGAGAATGTTAGAAGGAAATTCCCCCGAAAAATTCCATTGTCGGGGGAACTAAAATATTCCCGAATGATTTATGCCACAAACATTAATTATCTGATAGATTTAATCATCATACATTTTTTTAAAATGCAGTCATTTTTGGTTGATTTATGCATCATAAATTTATTTAAAATGCAGTAATTTATTGCACAACTAATGCAAGTTCTCCCAATAGCCAGCCATTTATATCGGCACAACTGCCAAGTGTAAATGTAGATGTAGATGTAGTTATCTCGTTCTGTAGATCCTGTGTTGAGTGGGACTCAAGGATATAGAACACGTCAGATTACAATATACAAGCAAGTAATAAATAATGATATATAATATACTACACTATAAACTTATTCAAACTGGAAATACTCATCCATATTGTAGAAGGTGTGAGTAATTAAAAATTTCTTGAGAGATCCTTTGAAGGATTTGCTTTTTCTTTGAATACATAATAATTTAATGTTGTTTGGAAGCTTATTGTATATCTGTATTGCGGAGTAATAAGCGCCATTCTGAAAAAGTTTTAATGCATTAACCGGTCTATGTAAATCATTCCTGTTTCTAGTAATATGTTCATGAACACTGCTATTAGTTTGGAATCTCTCAATATTATCTACCATATAACACATAACAGAGTATATATACTCCCCTGTGAGAGTGAGGACTTTTAATTTTTCAAAGAGCGGTTTGCATGATTCTCTCCTTTTCTTTCCACACATTATTCTAATTGCTTGCTTTTGTAGCTTAAATATTTTATCCCTATGGGTCGAGTTACCCCAGAATATGATTCCATACTTCATTATCGAGTGGAAATTTGCAAAATACACCATGCGTAAGGCATCCTGTTTTAAAACCTGATTCAGGACTCTTAAGGTAAAGCATGCTGAACTTAGTTTTGGAATTATCATTTCAATATGTGACTTCCAGTCGAGATGTTGATCAATTTGTAATCCTAAAAATTTGATATTACTAATTTCTTCTATGCTTTGTGTTTGGTAATTAATTACAAGGTTTTGGGTACATCTTTGTTTTGTTCTGAATTGAATAAAGTGGGTTTTTTCGATATTAAGCGTCATTTTATTGGCTTGGAACCATATATTTAATTCGTGAAAAGCCTTTGTAGCTACTCTTGCCAGTTGTTCCTGGGATTTTCCTGTTACAAAAACACTAGTGTCATCCGCGAAAAGCAATACCTTTGTTTCGTCACTTAAGTTATGTGGCAAGTCATTGATGAAAATTAAAAATAGCAAAGGTCCTAGTATTGATCCCTGTGGTACTCCACTTCTAACTACTCCTAGATTAGATTTGTTTCCATTTATTACCACATTTTGAGTTCTTTCAGACAGGTATGATTTGAACCAATTCAGTGTTAAATTATCTATTCCATAATGTTCCAATTTTTCAATTAATAGTTCATGATTTATACAGTCGAATGCTTTAGCTAAGTCACAGAAAATTCCCAACGTATATTTCTTTTTATCTAGCGCTTCCAGTATTTCTGTGGTGAGTTTAAATGTAGCATTTTCAGTAGACATGCCACTTCTAAAACCAAATTGTGATGGTGTAAGTATATTATTCAAATTAAGATAGTAAACTATGCGGTTATATACAACTTTTTCGAATACTTTTGAAAATGAAGTTAAGAGCGATATAGGCCTGTAATTTGATGGTAAATTTTTGTCTCCTTTTTTAAACAGGGGCTTGACAATTGCATGTTTCATTCTTTCAGGAAATATTCCAGTTTCTAGTGAACACTTAAATATATGGCTAAGGGGTTTACTAAGTTCCGAACAGCAACTTTTTAATAGCTTATTACTTATGTCATCCCATCCAGATGAGCTTTTACTTTTAAGCAATTTTATTATATTTTCAATTTCTACAGAGGAAGTCAGTGTGATTTCAAATTTATGGTTACAAATTGTAGATTTTGTCAGAAGGTCTATTGCCTTGACACTGGTATTGTTAGTGGGAACACAATTCTCTGCAATATTTATGAAGTGGTTATTAAATGCATTTGTAATATCTGATAGATTGTCTAGTTTCTTATTTTTGTATATTAATGACGTACAATCACTTTTTTCCTTTGCTTTCCCTGTTTCATTTTTTACTATATTCCATACAGTCTTAACTTTGTTGTTTGATTTATTAATTATTTGTGAAAAATACCTGCTCTTTGCTTCTTTAATGACCTTTTTAAGCACATTGCAATATCTTTTATAATACACTTTCTGAGTTTGATTGTTACTGGTTCTGAATTGTAAATAGAGCTCTCTTTTTTTAGCACATGATATTTTAATACCAGGGGTTAGCCATGCTTTATTATTTAAATTAGGTATTTTAGTAGTTGTCTTTTTTGGAAAGTTGGCCTCAAAGTGTCGCAACACGATATTTAGAAATTCATTTAATTTACTATCAACAGTGTTATAGGTAAATATAGTTTCCCAATTTTCATTTGCAAGATCTTGTTTGAAACTTAAAATTGAAACATCATTCATTACTCTGATAATATTACTACGGGCATGTTTGCTAGTCGGATATGCTTCAGTATTGTTTAACATTACCATCTGAGCATCATGGTCTGATAACCCATTTATTATTGGGATTACTTCAAACTTCAAGTTTTTTTCTTTATTTAAGAATATATTATCTATTGTTGTTTGAGAGTTGTTTTGAATTCTAGTTGGGAAGTTCACTATGAAGTCTAGATTATAACTACCTACTAAGGACAGAAGTCTTGCCTTATTTTCACTATCAGTTGACATGTCTACATTAAAATCACCACACAGTATCATATTTACACTATTATTATATAGTGAATTAAGAACCTTTTCTAACTGATTGATAAAATAGTTGTAATTACCTGATGGTGCTCTGTAGATTGTTATTATTACAAACGTGTCATTGTCAGTTTCCACTCTTGCTGAGCAACATTCGAAATCCTGTTCCTTGCAAAAGGAACTGGTGTCTATATCATTAAAATCTAAGTTTCTTTTGATAAAAATACTCACACCTCCACATTTTTTGGAACGTCTACAAAAATTTGAACATAAAGAAAAATTATCAATTTTTAATTGTTCCAGCTCTTTTTCTGCACAGTGGTGTTCTGTCAAACAAATAACTTGAATTTTCTGTAGATTAGAATTAATTGAATCCTGAATTGCTAAGTTGAATTCTTCAATTTTATTTTCAAGTCCCCTTATATTTTGATGTATTAATGTAAATGATGTATTAATTCTAGTTTTTGGCTTAACTGAAGTATTATTCTTATCTTGAGGTACACATAAAAGTTGTTTATTTCTTCGATTTAGATTCCCCCTAAAAAATGACATGATCCACCTACTATAACAGGAATAGGCCTGCTACAATTAGATACATTACTCTTTACTTCTTCAGCAACAAGTTTTGCTAGCGTCTTCTTCCCTCTGGAGTTCAGATGGAGTCCATGTCGAGTGAATTCTTCTCTTCTTAGGCTATTAACAGATACAATGTTTAAATTTACATGATTACTAGAGAAATCCCTTAACTTGTCGTTCACAGCTTTCACCTTGGATCGAAGCGAGGGCTTGTCGTACCTGTAAAATAACTCTACAAAACTAACATTAGTATGTACACTGCTTCTAGAGATGGTGTGTAGGTCCTGGTCGATTTCAAAGTCAGGATCTCTGTCTAGACTATTACCACCACCTCCAACAATTACAATATGGTCATCCTTAGAGTAGCCTTTAGATAGATCCTCGATACCTGAAATTACATCCTTAAGTTCAGCATTAGGTTTACAAATACACTCAACTTGAAAACTCTCTCCAACAGCATCTTTTACAGCAGTTCCCATATGTCTGGCGTGGCTGCTACCTAAAACTAAAATCTTTCTTTTGTTAGTGGGCCTGCATACAGTCGTTGCTCTAAGTGGCTGTTCTTCATCTACATCTCCACTACTACCTGAAACAGAGAAAACATTATTAGTAGGCCTACTTACACTGTTCTGCGATGTTCTTCTTCTGGGATGCCTCAGTACATCTGCAAAAGAGACAAAGCTAGAAGTAAAATTATCTACCCTATCTAGGCCATTTGGAATAGCAGTTGGTTCAGCTGGGTCATCTACTTCTTCTAGACCATCTAAAACAGAAAAACGATTATTAGTAGCGATGGGGCTGTAAGTCTTCTGCAAGGACGACATGTTGTTACTTGATGGTCTTTCTTTGTGACTTTGCGCTACTTCGGCAAAGGAGTCCAACCTAGGGAAAGAAACATTTACATTAGTTACTTCGTCGAGTTTCGCCTTCAGAGATCGAACATCATCCTGTAACACATCAATCACATAATGCAAGTCTTTAATCTCCTTATCCTTAATACATAGCTTGCAGAACCAATCGCCTTCGGGAACTTCGTCGATACATAACCTAGAACATGTAAAGTGAAACCATAAGTCACACGAGTCACATTGAACACCTTCAGAGACAGATAAGCAGCAATTTCCACATAAGCAGCAATTTCCATTAAAGACATTACCAAACCAGCGATTGACACAGTAAGTTCAAAACTTTCCTTTTATAAGCCGTAAATGTGGTAAGCATAAATGGGTATAAGGCCTCTGTATGCATCCAATAATCGACATAAAAATTTGCTACATTGACGTAGTTCCCAGTGCGCCGTTAGATGGACGATTATTATACCATATTTATTTTTAATTATACAGCGGGAGGAGAAAACTTTAACCTTGAAGTATTAATGAATTTCATTTTCCATTGAGGGTAATATTATAATAATATTTAAATATCCATCTTATACCCCCAATTAAAGATGCCTTTATAGATTTGCCTTTACTTACATTTATTTATTTATTTTGAACAGATAATATACAAGTACCTCGGTAGCTATTATGAATTTAAAACGTTTACATTCTTTCAGTATAGATTGTAAAACATCATATTACTTGTAAAAGGTTTTATTATCTATCTATATGCTTTTATTGAACTGTTTAATGTCAATAGTCTTTCTAAAAATCACCTCAAATATTTATGACCTAGCCTATGTATTCATTGCCTGTCTAATTGGTAAAATCTATTTCAATTTCAACTGAAATCTTGTGTTATTAAAATCAGTGTGAGTTATACAATATATATATATATATATATAATTATTCAACTTCAAATATATATATATATATATATATATATGCCTACACACACTTTGTCCACATATTTATTACAAATTAAATGAAAGGAAATCAGCATACACTAAAAACCTACTAGACGAAAACCATAAACACGATAATATAGAAAACATAGGGCTAATGAAAATTCTACACAAAAAATAAATACGATAGATTGAAAACAGTATAAAATTTAGAAATCAACAAACATAAATATAAAATACTACATGAAAATGCCATGAACCATATCCCTCTGTTTGAGCTAATCAATGAACACACCCGTCCGCCATAAATACGGAATCTAATAATGGGGTCAATGGCAGTGTCACACAACAACACTGATACACATAGGCAGTCCAATTAGGTAAGGATATTACTAATATACATTTCTGAAATCGGATATTTTATAATTTACATTTCAATATGTTTGTACATTTATTTATTAGGCTGGAGTTAGCTTATTCATAAGCTGAAATGCATCCCTAAACACGGTACAATACATTGGAGAATTGCCATTACAGAAAGACAAGAGCAGCATAACTACAGACCTACATTACAGAACATTAAGAAAGTCGCAAGAATAGCGAAACATCAAGCATACATTAAGAATAGTGAAGTTCTGATTGAGTAGATAAGACTATGTTGAAATTATTCAACTTCAAATATTTATAGACTTGCCTTTTAAAATTAGTAATAAGGACATTATGCTTTTTCATGAATATTTTGTAACAAATATGTGGACAAAGTGTATAGGCGTATATATTGTATAACTCACACTCTGATGTTAATAACACTAGATTTTAGTTGAAATTGAAATAGATTTTACCAATTAGACAGGCAATAAATAGATCCGTCTGTCTGGAACCCTAAAGCCCCTATGTTGGGGCGAAGGGGCCTCCAAGTGGAGGTTTCTGTTACCTAAATGATTTTGTTAAGCTTATTTTCTGAGAGAGGGTAGAGGGACAGGGGGTTAAGCCCATCGCCTCTCAACCCCCTCAGAAAACTAAGGTATTACTTGGACGTGAAAGGGCCGATAAATTTTGTCCAGAGGCTCTAATTTATGCTCGGAGTTCTTTTACGTGTCGTAAATCTACAACACGGGCCACCCAGCTTAAAGTCCCTCCCGGAGGACTCCATCCCCAGGAGTTTTACGTCCTGAAAACCCCATCGACCGTGGCCGTGTGTGATCCCGCGACCTTCGGATCTAGATGCGGGCACGCTACCTCCAGACCACCGCGGCCCACCAATAGATATATAGACCATAAATATTTGAGGTAATTTTTAGAAACAACTACTCACATTAAGCAGGCATAATAAAAGCATATAGATAGATAATAAAACCTTTTACAAGTACTATGATGTTTTACAAACTATACTGAAAGAAAGTAAATATTTTAGATTCATAATAACTGTTGTAGTACTTGTATATTATTTGATAAATATAGAACATGTAAGTAAAGGCATATCTACAAAGGCATTAGGGCCTATCGTTAATTTGTGTATAAGGTGGATTTTAAATTATATTAAATTTGACCTTGAAATCAGGGAGCGAAGATGGAGTTAAGTTTGTGTGCATTATTTTCGATAATGCATTGTTCTGTATCCCATAGTTAAATTCAGTTCCTGCACTGAATATCATGTGTTATCTATTATTTATAGTCTTGTTATGAACGAGAATATTTTGTACCAAATAATGTATATTGTGGCAGGAAATTAAATGTTAGAAAACTGAAGAAGAGGGAAGAAGCTTGAAAATAAGTCAGTGCTACTTTTAATGAACTGCCGGTATGACATATTCCAGTACAAATATTAACTTATTTTTAAATTAGTACGTAAATTGCGTTTTTCTGAAAACAGTAAAATGCTCATTCGTGGTTCTGGCAGATAGGTGACCTATGTGAACGGAGAGATTGGCCTACCCAGGGCTGGTGTGGAACACAAATGATAAGGAGATTTGATGCCAATTTTAAATACAGAAAACCACTAGAAAAGGCAAGAAGCATCGGAAAGTTTCAGTGCACTCGACTGTACGTAGTATTGGATAATATTTATTTCATTATTAGAGTCCCATTTACTTTTTAATGTTGAAGTAGAAAGTTTATAGAAGATATATAACATATATTTGCATGGAAGGGTTAAGATATAATTTTTTAGTAAATATTTGCAAGATCTCTTTTGAATAATATGAATCCTAACGTGAGATTCTCAATTTAGGATGCTGAATAAGGTGATTCGCAATGAAACTCGTCGCATGGATGCTGGTTGCACTGTTGGCGATTCTCGTACAGGAAGGTATGTCAGTTTAAAAATATATTATAAATTGGAATATCGTAAACCCCTGATGCCAGATAATGGATGCAGACCACCTGGAAAAAGTTAATTCTGACTACCACTCTTACAACACCCGACATAAAAACAGCATAGCACTGACGAAACACTCTACCCATCTATTCGAATCTTCTCCATACTACTTATGCTCTAAGGTATTTAATTCACTCCCCTCTCATATCACATCACAAAAAAAAAAAGAAATTTCATTTAAGAAAATGCTCAAATCCTTTCTTTTATCAAACTGTTTTTATAATATAAGTGATCTCTATTCTTTGTAAGTGTGTATATACTGTATTTTTAAATTTATCATTCAATTTGTATAATTCATCTTCCATATACTGTAAAAATAGAGCTAGAAATAATATTAAAATGTATAATGTAGTAAAATGTAGCATGTTTAAATATTGTACATGTATTGAATATTTGTATGTAAATTATTAATTTGTAAATGTGTGTGTTAAACTTTAAGAAATGTAGTTTATAAGTATATGTAAACTTATAAATGTAGGTTAATGAAAAACACTGTACTGTGTAAGAAAATAAACTAACTAACTAACTAACTAACTAACTAACTAACTAACTAACTAACTAACTAACGAGTCTAACCCAGGCTTATGTTGTAGCTATGGAGTCGGGGTTGCCAGGTGTCTGACTATCCACATTCTGGTTTCACACCTTTTTCACCACTTTGCTTCACTCGAATTACATTCTTCCCGTTTTATTTCAGTAATTATAGTGTTTATTCATGGTATTACAATTAAGATTAGTGCTGAACAGGCTAGAAAGCCAACACTAGCAGCTTCTGATACAAATAATTATAAAAGACTGTATGTAATTCACAAGGAATGGTGGCTTAAGAACAGTAAATAAATTTAAAGCAGGTTGTAAATACTGTAACAAAGAGTTTTCGATAGCATCTGGTGGTCACAGCATCAAAGCCTTGGGCTGGATCATAAGAATAATAGAGTAAAATAACTTGTATAGGCTATCTGCTGCACCTTTTTCTAAAACTAAGCGCTATAAATTTATAAAACTTTCAAGCCTGGATTTGAATTTCAACGTTTATCAGCATACATGTAACCTCAAAGCTCAAACACTGCTTTGAATATATGTAAATACGATGTAATTTTACTTTGTTTTCATATTGGCGATTGCAACATTGCGGTTACTGCGATTGTGTCCCTTATTTTCACCTTTAATACCTGGCAACCCTGTTAATGGAGGACTGCCATGGAATAGCTCATATATTCTGGTTCAGGCCTTTCCAACTTAGGTGCTGCCACGACGAAGGCCAGCACCGCACCGGTGTGGCACCAAAGGCAGCTCCACTGGTCTATGCGCCAAAAATACTATTGTAAATTCGTCAGTTAATGTGCCTAGCTATAAACAGAAAAGAAATTATGAAGCAGCCTGTCCAAATGTTACATTTCTGCACCAGCTATCGTGTCAGGAATAAACAAAGCAACGCGACGAAATTTACTTCCTACCTGTACCTCCGCGCCTTACACGTTCAGAACGCAACACTTGGCCGCAGTGCAGCTGTCGCAAGCACCCAATGGCTTAGCTCAAATACCTTCTAATACTGTGTGCCGTATAGCTTACTTCCTATAGAATAAGAATAGGCTTCGTTCTCATGAATGATTTGTTTTTACAGGTTACTGTTTGCGGGCTTGCCTGTATGACTCGCATTGTCCTGGACAGCAGACATGCAGAGCAATTTGCTCTCGGAAAGGTTCCTGCAGTAAAGGCTGTACTCTCAGAGCTTGGAAGTGATGTAATAATAAATGACGTTTCAAGATGAAGTTTAATTTCAAACTTAATTTCCATGTATAACCTGGACAAGGTGAGAATACAATCCTTTATCGGTGAGGGTCACCTACATTGCGTACTGCCCGCCCTCAGTACATTTCAATCGGGAAAACTCGATTACTAGCACTGTGAATAGGCCTATTACGCGATGAGCTAGTAAAAGTATTATTAAACTACTCAGAACGTTAACATGCGGTAGATCAAAGGCATGCGATATCATTATTGTTCTTCGCCACCATATCACTCGATAAGAATGCGCTGTTGTCAATGTATGGGTAACTTAGCGCCCACAGACCAGACAGATGAAATATACAAACAATCATTAATATACTCGTTCTTGGGTTTGCATGCACGGCCGAGAGATCTTGCAACTCTGCGAAAGTACTCAAGCGGAGTTGACATGACGTGGCTGTCAAAATGCATTCTTAGATTCTGATTGGTTGAAATTCCTGAGGTAACAATCTGATTGGCGCGGCAGGAAATAAAGAACATTGCTATCTCCTGTATTAAATATCAAAGGCATTCCTCATGTTAACCATTCCAGTCTCATAAGTAGGGGCGGATTTCTATGACCTAAAAAATAGGATATATGCATGCATTTATGACCTAAAAACATTAAATATGACCAATAAAATTTAAAATATGACTTCACCACTTACACATTGTGTATATTTTTTTAAGTTTCATTATAATACATTTTATTAAAATATAGTATTAAATATTTAAAATATTTGTAAATTTTCAAAAAGTATCATTATAAATTTTCAAAAAGTATCATTATAATGAAAAAATTACAAAAAAGACATGGAACTTCAAAATTTCTTTAATATGCACACAAATACGCCAAAAATATGACCTAAATATGCGTATTCATACTAAATATCTACAATAGTTGAAAATTTCCTAAATATGCAGTTATATGCTCAATAAAAGCCGTTACATTTTCACCAGGATGCTTGGACTCTGGTTTAAATTAGTCGGAGACTGAAATAATGCCAAGGGGAAAAATATGACATCTCATAGAAATCCGCCCCCTACTTATAACACATCAGACGGGTCTGTATTGTGTTATCGCGTTAGTGCACCTTCTTTCCGCTCACTGCTCTCGCCTTGACCGAATTATTACACCTGTTCATCCTTCCACAATGTAAGTGGCAGTGAACTCAGATCGAAGATAGGCTTCGTTTTACCAGGGTTAATGAATGAATTCTATGTAAGGGTAAGTTTTTGTAATTACATAAAATCAAGCTCATATGGCTTCATCAGTTCGATAGAAAAAAGTTAATATTGTTTTGCATTTGTTATAGTGTTTTCTTAACAATTTGCAGAATATTATGAGCTCTCTTTCTGCAAGAATCAAACACGTTTCTTCAGGTTAGTACTCTGATTTCGAAACTACCTGGCTTCCACAAGCACTACCCAGTTCCATTCCAAATAATCTTGTGCGGTCATGACCCCTGACTAAGAGTCTTCAGTAATTAGTCGATAATAAATACCAGTAAGACAACAAAGTTCATTTATGAATTTCATTCTTCTTTCCTCTAATGCTGATAAATGAAATATATTTCAACAACAGAGAGAGAATTATCTACCTGTGGACGCAGCGTAATGTTCAATGTGTGGCAAGCTTCATGGTTTCTTTAATGGTAATCTGATTTCGATTTATTATTTTAAATTTAGTCTTCTGCATATTCAGTTACGGTGCAACATTGGGTACAAGCTGGTTAGTGCGAGAGCCAGGAGAAATTAGGTCCAGGTAATAATAACTGCATTTTTCACTATTTTTGCACTTCTTTTAATAGGCTATACAGTAATACATTTCCTAAAAAGGTACCAGTGATGTGTAATGCAAGAGGAAGACATTTCCAATATCTCTTTTGATAAGGTACGTGGTTATTTTAATTGTAATTCAGCTGTAAATGTGAGAACCTGAAACATTACACCGTTCGTGGCTTCATTTGCGTAAATATTTCACCCGATCGCTCGGGAGTTGGAGCTGTGCCTGCCGCGACGCAGAAACCCGCATGATTGGCGAACTCTTGCGTGGGACTCACTGTATGTGTTGACAACGTGAAATGGCGCTAGGATGGCCTGTACGAGCGCAGAGAGTAATGTGAAATCAATTGTCCGACGACCGCCGTTTCAACGGGATGTAACCCGTCTTGAGCAGCGCTACACATCAAATTAGCCGTTATCCGTGGGAGAATTGCCAGAGACTGTCTCAGGGAATAGGTGGAAGCTGTTGGGAATAAAGACCTGCCATAACGGACAGTCGCGAGGTGGTTAGGAGAGTTTCAAGGAGGACGAGTAGCAACGTGAGGGACAACCTGTGATTGTGCGGATGTGGACCGATGTGGCGCGTAAAGTAATCGAGCACCTGCTGGAAGACGACAGACGATGGACGTTACTAAAGTTGGAGAACGCAAGTGGGGTCGAGAAACGCATCGTCCACAGGATTTTGCGGCAAGATATGCAAAATTGAATCGAAGTGGGTATCACACTGACGGCAGTTTAAAGGTGGATGCGATACGCAACATGCTCCGAAGATTCTTTTTCTTCACGAATAATCGTAATCGATTAATTTTGGGCCAGGGCATATGGACCGGAACTCAAATGTCAATCTGCACACTAGAGACATGCCGAATCACTCAGGAGACAGAAGTTCCCTTAGAATCCGTCCCCATGAAATTGATGGTGATTACCAGCAGAGGTGTACAAATCTCGATTTTAGCTTGCCCAAACCCGCTTGAACGCCAGGCAAGCAAGTTGCCAGCGTCATAGCTAGGAAGCAGGCAGGTTTCTTTACGCCTGATGGGTCAGATCAAACCCAGCCTAGGCAAGTCAGAATAAGCTTGCGACATTCCTATCAGCTAAACAAACTGTAGTTGCTGAGTGTAGGTAATACTTTCTTGCTTTTCTACATGCTGGTAGAAGAAATTCACCATGCAGATAAATAAAAGGTGGATAAAGTATTAAAAATCTTTTAGCGTCTTAACACAATTATTATTTTTATTATTAGGTAGATTTCGAAGAAAAATCTACCTAATGACTTTCAAAAAATTCGTTCATATCGTTACGTTTCATGCCTCCCTAAGTACGAAACCACCGCCTGTTAAAAAAATTGTGATATTTATATTTATATACAGTATATGTATATGTATATATATATATATATATATATATATATATATATATATATGCATATATATCTTTACACGCTAGCGGCCGTAATTTTCAAGATATTTGAATCAAATTTTATCATGCCTCCCTAAGTACGAAACCACCGCCTGTTAAAAAAATTGTGATATTTATATTTTTATACAGTATATGTATATGTATATATATATATATATATATATATATGCATATATATCTTTACACGCTAGCGGCCGTAATTTTCAAGATATTTGAATCAAATTTTATTATGTTATTTCTACGCCCAATAGTTCAGACAAGTTCGTTAATGACAAAATTGGCCTAAGGGGGTGGTCGGGGGAGGGGGTAAATTTTAAAACATTTATATCTCGGCCCCTATGAAGTATAGAGGGAAGCTTTGATTGAATAAATTAGAGTACTCCTTATGGAGTTCACAGTGACACCAACGATTCGGGGGTTTTGGGAGTACGAGTGGGGGTGGGGGTATGGGGATGGAAATTCGAAATTTTCGAAACTACGTCTTGTGGGGTATCGTTGAAAAGCTCTTGATTAGTACTCTACAAATCAATAACTAGTTTCTTGATAGTTCTCATATAAGGCGAGAGTTGAATGTTTTAAAAAGTTCTCTTTCCTCTTTTTTGCAGTTATTATTGCGGGTTTGTCATGCCAAGGCTAAAGAAGAAGAGTGCTACGCAGCGACAGTAAATTAAAACAAAAGCACTTCGAAATCTACCTCAGCTTATAGGCTTGCCTAAAGGGATTTTTGTTATTGTTATTAATGATTTTATGATGTTTTCTCGAAAATGTTTCCCATGCTGGACTAGTAGACCTACCTTTGTTCATTGATAATTCAAATTGTCCACATTTTAGTTTCTCCTCGGCTTCCTTCAGGGTAAAATTCTCTAAACACATCTGAAGTTCCTACGTAACTGCACGACTTACCAGTGCACTGCTATACCCAGTTTCATATTCTTTCCGCCAGGCCTTGCAGTTTCCTTAGGTCCTGAGCAACCCACCAAGTTATGAAGAGCTTATGACTCATAGCGACAGTATTTCTTATCATCATTGTAATCTGGCTTGCTTTCAAGTCAAGCAAGTTAAAAGCTGTGACTGGTTGCAGAATTTCAAAGGAGCAGGCAAGCTAAAATCAGAATATGTACACCTCTAATTACCAGGGCCCGGATTCTGATGACCTAAAATTGTTTGAAAAATGACCTATAAAATGACCCTAAATTTTAAAGTAAATGACTTAATAATTATAAAAAATGACCTAAAACTGATATTTTATAAAAAAAATACTATTGAACACACAAAGTTATAAACTAATTTGGAAAGTAACGTGAGGTAATCCCTATACAGGCCATTGTACATAATCGTAAAAACTGTAAATAACTGTAATGTTTTGAATGTTCTTTTCTCACGGAAATTTATACTGGCACTGAGGCACTGGAGAGTCAAACTTCGTCATTTCCTTTTGCGATCTGCCGGATTATATTACTGTTTATTGAGGTAAACAGTAGATTGCACTCTCAAATCCAAGCAGGTGGCAGACTCTGGTGCCAAGTCAATCTAATAACAATAATAATATCAAACAAAATTTTGGCGTTTCTTTGATTATCATTTGATCTAGGCTTGATCTAGGTAAACAAAGTAAAAGCATTCTCTACAGTTCCTAATAACAACCCCTCCCCAATTGTAATAACGCATTACTGAAAGTTTCAATTTAAAAGAATAGAGCAATATTTAAATAAGCCGCCATTTCTCCGCCTGTTACATAGAGCACACTCTAGTGAGGGGGAAAATAGCGATCAAGCCTTACACTTCCGGTGCTACGCCTGGACGCGGTGGTAAGCTTCTGATTCACGAGTGAAGTGGTGCGTTTATTAAGTGTTTTGTGTTTTTTGTAGAACCTTTTGAGCAGATTATTGCCCTGAATCACACGCAGTGTACTCAGTTTACTAAATATTAAGGTATAAAGAAGAGTGAAACGATTCCATTCCTAACAACCAGGTCCCACTTTCCAACTAGAACAGTGCGACATGGGATTTTAACCCTTATTGGTATCATCACTTCCCAGCGGCCAGTTGGTTACATTCAACATTCCTATTCGTGTTGCTGACATGTACGGTAACTTGTGACATGAGATTTGTTTATGCTTCTGTCTGAAAATAGTGGTTTGTTATCGGTGCGGTACTGAAGAGAACAGTGTGATTGCAATATTGTGGTGTGATATTTTAATGTAATAAAAAATGAAATCGTGCAGTTAAACTGTGAATAATTAGGCAGGAAATAGTGAAACGTGGGCGAATTAGACTGGTAATTAAACAAAGAGAACGATCCTGTTTGCCATTTCTTCCATTCTCACGTGGGGAGCTCACTTCGTACAAGAATAAGGTAAGACAAACTCTTTAAAACACTTCTATATCGAATTCCGTTTTCCATCCAATTTGTTAACACATAGGCCTACCGTGTTTATGTGGTATTCAGATACCAATCGTAATTTTCGTCTTCCAACAGCCATTTTCTATCATTTAGAGGTTAGAAAGGAGACTTCTCCATTCTCATTTTCCTAGAGTTTTGGACACTTTCCACAAAAAGTAAATTACTATAAGTGTCTTACGATTTATGAACACTGCAAGCTAAAGATCACAGATTACCAACTTTTTAAATGTAAGGGTATGCAAGATGCAAGAAGCATGGTTGATCAGGCTGCTTCGGTGGGAAAATTTTTTTTCTTTGGACTGCAAACTTAACTAGAACTAGTGGAGTTCGTTAGAGACAGCTGTCACTATCTTTTTTTTTTTTTCTTTTTTTTTTTCTTTTCTATATCTAAAGTTGTTTCAGAAGTAACACCTGTAGGATTTGTTTCTAACAAATTAATAACGTGCCGGCTAATTTTAATTTCTTTCGAAATTATTATGGCCGAAGAAAACTCACGTTTTTGAACATGACGGAATGCAAATGCCAGCATAAAGGAAGATTCATGTCTGATTCTTGCAAGAAACACTTGACAACAGAACGTAGGTTAATATTAGATATTTCCGTGACAAGTAGAGTAGGATTACCTCCACAAAGTCTCTGGGTTTTTACGTATATACCTTAGGAGCGAGTATATACCGTTCATAGAGTTCCTGCGTAGGGGAGGTAGCTGCACCCTGATTGACTATCCCACTCCACGTGTTGTCTGTCTCTGTGTCTGCGGCATTATCCCTCCACTCAACTATTACAGTCTTTTCTACCACTGCCAACATGCAGCATGATCTTTACTCTCTGCCCAGCGTAGCTTACTGATCTTACGCGCAGCGAATTCGCGCATCTTGGTAACGAGACGTAACGAGAAGCTCGCTGGCTGGGTTAGTCTTCAAGGCCAGAGACTTTGTGGGAGTAATCCAACTCTATAGACCGTCCCAACCTTAAAAAACAGTATTGGTCTTATGCAGCGCACTGATGCCAGATCTACTCACATCACAAGGCCCGGCACATGATGTGAAAAAGCTCTTAAACCTCGTGAAAACCTCGAAATTTGTTTCTTGTACATAATAATTATTGTAAATCATGCCCTGCAGATAGAACGACGGCACACCCTCCTTCCCTTATTTTCAACCTCCCAGGAGTAGGCTAATATTTTCTCTATAGGCCCACAAATCTACATGTTCTGACCAATGTCTACAAAATGTTACACATGTACCCTGTAGAATCAAGTAAAAATTCTACGAGACAATCATTCTCGAAAAAAACACCCCTTGCGAAATTTTCAATCCCTACCATGTGATCTTTTTATTAGTCTACATTCTTTGAACGATTTTTACCAAACTTTACACACAGACCCTATAAAAACAAGAGAAAAATTAGGTGAAGTTAATTTTGGAAGAAGCCACCCCTTAAATGTTTCTTCCCCTATTACATTACCAAAATTTAGATATACATTTTTGACGTGTTTTAACAGATTTTCTACACAGAACGTATAGAACCAGGAGAAAATGGTAGGAAAACTAATTTTGGAACAAACCACATTTTAGATCTTTCACCCCAATTTTGTGATATATTTTTATCTACATCCTTTGACCAATTTTATCAGACTTTATACCAAGAACCTATTGAATCAAGATAAATTTTTAACCAAAGTTTATTTGGATGAAACCACTCCTTAAATGTTGCAACCCCTATTATATAAATGTTATTTAAATCTACATTCTCTGATCAATTTTTACCAGACTTTACACAGAGCTAATAGAACCAGGAGAAAAACTTAGGTAAAACTAAATTTGGAAAAAAAAAGTCCCTTAAATGATTTAATCCCTATTTAATGACGTTTAAATCTACATTCTTTGTCTCATTTTACCAGACTTGACACACAGATAAGCAAGACTAATAGGAATTTCTGTCTCTTTCTTACCTCAACCCCACCATCCATGGTCTTTAGAAGTAATAGGGTCCTTGAGTGTGACAAGTTGTGCTTTCTCTAGGGCCTAGATTTTGAAAATTAAAAGGGCTTCCTCCAAAATTGACTTCGAAGTACAAGTAAAATACAAAACCAGGTGGCGCCGGGTCCTTTAAGCTAATAATTTATAAATGTTACATTTAATATTAAATTTCATTTCGATAATATTACTTTTCATCATCATTATTATTATTATTATTATTATTATTATTATTATTGTTGTTGTTGTTATTATTATTATTGTTATTATTATTATTGCTATTATGTTGTGTTATAATTTTCAAGAATATAATTATAAAGGGAAGTAATAGTAATAATAGTAAAAACTGCTCTCGGGTTTCCAGTCGGGTAGTTATAGATGTGTACTCTAAGCTTTCGGCGACTGTCTGCGTCGTCATCTTCGGAGAATAATCTTCGGAGAAGATGACGACGCAGACAGTCGCCGAAAGCTTAGAGTACACATCTATAACTACCCGACTGGAAACCCGAGAGCAGTTTTTACAATGTATTCGTCGGGAGAACCTACAAAGTTTTAATAGTAATAATACATTACCGGTACATACCTTTAAGCCTATTCACTATCCTCAGGGAATGGTATTATTCCTTCTCAGAGGGCCTTTAGTTTTTTCTTTTCTTATTCTATACAGTAAACTTTCTGAACACCCGGTAGCTTCTGCTGTCTCTTTAATTGCCTGGGTAACGTTCATTTTCTTCAAGAAATAATTAAGTATATTTAATACTTTAATTCGCTCTTTACTTCGCAATTTGTCAACACTACGATTTCTATAGTTCCTCTATTCATAATTAATATAAAATATTAATAAGTATAAAATTTAATTTAAAAAACACAAGAACCACTTCACAACAAAGTTAAACTTCACTACACAGCTACTATATAACAATGAGCTCTGAAGAAGACACGATAGTCTTAGAAACATATGAGCACACACAATCTCAAAATAACCAAGTCATGAGCGCGAGAATGCTGAGCTCGGGAAAACTGTGATAATTTATTAATGCTACACGATAGAGAGCTCTGGTTTGTTTTAAATACTTTTTCAGACATCTATAAACATTTCTTCTCGCTTAGTCACCAACGTAAAGTCAATACCAAAGTATGTTACTCACTGCCTAACTTTTCTGTGTTGCCGTCCGAGAATTTTCAGGTAGCACTTAATAAAAAAAAATATAGCTTTCTTCTTATGTAAAATTTATTGCCGACGGAAAGGGAGTACTTTCTTTCACCATCAGCCAGTCCAAGAAAAAATCTTGACTTTTTTTTTATTATTAGTTTTCTGTCTATCGCGTGATAAGTTATTAATGTGCAAAAATATTGACTTCCGCCAAAATAACGTAATTATGAAAAATAGGCCTCATATTGATTATTTATGGCTTTACAATTGACATCATTAGAAAGGGCGGAAAATTCCCTATAAGACCTCGCAATCACATTATCACATTCATCATTTTCGGAAAATGGCAACATTGTCGGGATAGAAAGGGACGAAGCTAATTGCAGAACGTACGAGTGCAAGTGAGATGCAAATACTACATTTAACTCAATACTGTCTTTTAAGGCTGGAACGATCTATAGGGTCCACAAACATTGCCTATGTTATTCTCTTATCTGTTAACGCAAGTGCACCCGAACGACTGTCGCCCGTCAGGGTTGTCCAGTCCCTTCTCTACAGTAGGCCTACCATGTTATATTCCCTATCCTGTTTGTTCCAGGGATTCGAAAATAATTTTAAGGTAATGGCAGTTGAAAACACCAGCTCAGTTTTGAAACATGAACTTCTTACAATAGCATACATAGACGAGTAAGATGACGCAGGAAAAATATTGAGGCGGGTTTCGATATGAGTGTGGTGATAGATTCCTTGTAAATTATTCTCGTTGCTGCTAATTATTATTTTATGACTGTAAAAATCCTTGCGAATCAAATATAGGTTCGACTAATTTAAACTGATTAGCTTGAGTTGTTCACTGTTTTATATCTGTTCGCATTTTTGTATCAATTTAAAACAATGCAAATTGAGAGTTTGTCTAACCTAACCTTGAGTAACCTAGTTTATGTCGCAGCAAATCTCGATTGTAATTTATTTTACATTAAAAATGAAAAAAAAAAAACAAAAACAAAAAAAACATGAGAATGTGAAGTACCAGTAACAAATATTCGAACACTGGGGCATGTTTGTACTTTTTTTTTAGGATGTAGAAGGTCGGCCCTGCTAATTGGGATGCGGGTTCCCGTGAAAACAATGTAGCATATTATTATATGCCCTCTCACTTACAATAGGGTATTACTGTAGCATACATCCACCCAGCCTGGGTCTACCACAAGCCGATGAGACGAGATATATCACATACGAGAAACAAGCAGTAATTACTGACTAATTAAATCATTTCTGCATACTCTCTAATTATTGCAGAGTAAAGCCTCAACCATCAAACAATAGTGTTTTAATAACGCTGAATATACGTCATCAATATTTTAGATCGGTTAGAATCAATTTAGTAAAGGGAAACGCGAAGTAAAACTCACAATTAATGGACCGTCAAAATAACAGATAAAATGGATTCGGCATCGTAGGCCATGGATAAAATAAAATCGACAATTAGGCTTCAACCATACATAATAAATTAAAGTTTCTCGGATGGACAGTATGGTTTGAAGATCTGATGTCTCTGTTATTAAGAGAGTTTTCCCGGTCATTTTGGAAAAAGAACAAGAAACGACATAAAGCCCATCAGCTGTTAGTATCTATTGTCTTTTCCGATAGATAACAGGCTACGAGACAAGGAAGCAGGAGGGCTTCTCTTGACGTTTTAACATCAGACAACTAATACAGAGAGATATTTTTGCCGAAAATTTGGCGGCGGCTTGGAAGCAAGTCGTCAGCCGGTAAAGGCTCATGTACATAACCCCTCAATTCAAGCGCATGGATTTCTGAATTAGACCTATATTAGAATAGTCACTTACCTTTGTCATAGATGATGTTCAAAATGGTCTCCGTCTACCGCTACACATTTTTGACATGTTTTAAGAAAGTTTCATTCACACGTATTAATTCTTCTTGTGAAATTGCTGCAATTTTTCTTCTTTCTCTTTCAGTTTTTCAATTGTATGAGGGTTATTCTTGTACACTTTATTTTTTAAGCTCCCCCAAAAGTCACATACAGTGAGATCTGGAGATCTTGCTGGCCATTACCCCATAATTACATAATTACCCTATCTTCAAACACTTCTTTAATTACATCTAATTAGAGGTTAAGTGTGCCCTGTTACTGAGTCTTGTTAGAAGAATGCAAATTTACATTCATCGTCCGATAATTCTTCGAAGAATGGGGTGATTATGTTAATATTGCAATAATAATAATAATAATAATAATAATAATAATAATTTATTACTGTTCTGTTTAATGTTGTGCTACGTTTCAGAACATTGTCAATTATGAATCTAAACAATGTTAACATACATATAAGTATTCAATATACAAAAGCACTTACAGTATGACATACAGACAACATACAAGAATTCAAAATACAAAGACACAATAACATAGCGTACCAATAACCACTCATTCCACACCTTACATCATTAAAAAATGTAATCAAAGTACTCGTATGATATGAGCTAGTCACGTAAGATTTTTTTCTTATAGGCTGACTATAAGAACAGTTGCACTAAAATTTAGCGTTCAAGTATTCATTAACATTATAAAAGGACTTAACAATCAGGACATTTCTAAGGAGTGATTTAAACTTCCTACTATTTTTTTTGTTTCTTTTGTTTGTTATTTTTGTTTGTTTCTATCATTAGAGCATTGTATAACTTTATTCCAATATAACTAGTCATCTTTTCTGTCATCTGAAGTTTGTATTGAGGGAGGTTAAGTGTATATTTGCCTCTTGTATCATGGTTGTGAATGTCTGATAAAGTTTGATTTTGGGATTTATGATCATGTAGGTGTAGAATAATTCTGTAAATAAATAGACTTGTTAAAGTCAGGATTCTTAGTTCTTTAAATATATTATTACAGGTCTCACGATAATTTAAACCCCCAAGATATCTAACAGTCCTTTTTTGTAACATGAAAATTCTATTTCAGTTAACTAGTGACGCATTGCCCCAGGTTATCTCTGCATTTACTGTGCCTATATAAAATATAGGGCCTATTATTCGGTAAGCACTTACTGCTCACCATATCCCAATTATTTCATAATGCAATCGCATTCCCTGAAAAATGCCGGGTTTTTCTGCGCTCCAATATCTGTTGTTCTTAAAAGATGTCAGAAATTGTGGTGGTGGACGGAAATCATTTCAACATCTTCTATGACAAACGTAGGTGATTATTCTAACTGTAGGCCAAATTCAGTAATCCGTGCGCTTGAAATGAGGCGTTATGTAGGCCTACATGACCCTTTACCGGCCAACAACTTACTTCCAGGCTGCCGCGTGTATTTAAACACACGAAATAAACTCAATTTAGTATAATATTACGATTAACATGAACAGATTTGCTTTCATTTAAATACAGGTTACGCTTATTATGCAGTTACATTTGCTGTTCTCAAAATCCCAAAGATTATACCGTGTTCGATATTAATCGATATCACTCTAATGCTTCAATGGAAATGTGTGCTTTAATGGTTGTTGCTTCACATATAAGCGTATGGTCGAACGAACAAACAAACAAACAAACAAAAAACAAATAAAAAGTTTTGCGCTATGTGAGTTCATGATGTAGGCTATATTGCCTACATTTAATTCCTTTATTGGATTCAGACTGGTTGGACACGCAGAGGCTACCTAGAATCTATTGCACACTAGCAGAGCAGTGTACTCTTGATATTATGACAAGCTAGGGGCTGTCCAAACCGTCCAGTTAGTACTCGTACTCCTATAATCTGACAATTTCTATGAATTATGGGTTGTTTCGATGCTTTACAACAGCAATGGGCATCCGCCGATTACGTAAAAGATATTAGACAACCCTTACAACATAAAGCGAAAATTCAATGAAGAGTGGAAGGAGTGAGTTTTTAATTAAAGTAATTTCAATGCTGGAAGCGAAAAAAACAGTGCAAAAACAGTGTAAATAAAAAACAGTGCAATAATTTTACTTAGCACATTACTCGTAGCCCATGTCCTAAGAGCGAGACAGACGTACTGGTAAAAATAAAATGAGAGTATTAAAGAGCTTTTAGTACATGGATTGAAGCATATATTTGGTCGTAAAACAAATTTAAGCCTACAAGTTTCTTTGTGATCATAAAAAACTTTACCGGGGTTTTTGGCAAAACACGGTAGCCTACTTCATCATATACAGCAAATATAAGAAAAAAACTTTTTACATCTTGATTCACAAGAGAAACATTGCTTATCATGGATGCACCAGCATTTAATTTCAATAATACTGTATATTCCTTCTCATAGTCTACTGCTGCCGAGATTTTACTGGCAGCAGCTCCAATTCAATGTTTCTGTCTTGGATTGAAATTCCTTCGGGATTATCTCTCATATTTTCAAAATCTTTTCACAATTACTAGTTCGTATGCATTATTGTTTACAAACAAGCGACTCATATATTATGTAGGCCTATCCATACCGCATTTCGTATATATATGGTTCATTATTGTTCTGTGAATCAGGCGGCTGTGAGAATATGACGTGAACAGATGATTGACTATACCTTGGATTATAATTAACTAGCATGTGCCCGCGATAATTATTTCAAAAATTAAAAATTAAGAGCATAATAGTTAAATCATTATATTAACACCTAAATCATGTGGACTATATATCACGATTAGATAGCCTCACCTGGTAAAAGCGACCTCAGATTCGAGTTCCTTGGCCCAGAAAACCCCTGTATAGTGAGTTTCGTCCAAATCGAACAACGTTTGACCATATTTAGGCTAATATTGATTATCCCTATAATAATAATAATAATAATAATAATAATAATAATAATAATGATAATAATAATAATAATAATAATAATAATAATAATAATAACAATAATAATAATAATAATAATAATAATCCTCCTCCTCTTCGGTGTAGGTTGAATATTTCATATTATGTTTGCGTGCCTTGACATTAAAAACAAATGAATCGACCAGCGTGAGCTACAACATTCAAGAGATCGCGATGCTTTTATGTCGAAGGAATGACAAAAATAGCCAAAGCCTAGTGTAATTGATTTGTATTACTGAAAACTCATGCTTCGAAATCGCAAAAAATACACGTTTTCTGCCCGTTTTTCAATCATAACTCACGAACGAAAGCGAAAATTAAAATTCCGGCTTCGAGGTGCACATTCCGACCCTTTAGTCCGCCTATGTATAAAATTTCAGATCTCTGCGTTGAGTAGATTTCGCTGGGCATCGCGGACAGACAGACAGACACTTCCTTTTATTAATATAGATTATACGGTATTTTTATTTCATTTCATGTAATTCAGAAAGTTTTTACTAAAAATCATTGTATGCACCACGTACGCAAATCTTGATCGGACTCATCCATTATTTCGGCCTCGGCTTACACCTCGGAAATACTAGATTCGTCCGCTAACACGTTAGTTTGCCTACTTGATAGCCTACACCATAGGTGAGCAACTGAGGGGAAACGTTTTAGTCCCCCATCTACTTTGTGACGTAAGAAACCTGTTCTTCATGTTCAGTGTCACGTCGAAACTGCTTTATGCTGACGTCAAGGGCGACGGTAGTGGGAGAAATTCCCCTACCGCACAGTGACACGATGTGCACCAGTTGTGCACCCATGGCCTACACAAATAGCTATTACGATAGACTTCAGAATGGCGAAGGTAGTGACTGCATGTCGCGTCCATTCTGCCATCCCTGCCTTCTTCTTTTTCTTCTTCTTCTTCTTCTCCTCTATTTTTCTTAGTTTAACCTTTTTCGTTGTACGGACGTTTATGCAGCCCACGCCGCCAGGGCCTCACAGGACCGCGACATGTCAGGAGAAGAATTAGCTTTGGAGCACGTAATACTTTCTTGACCAGACAAGGACAAGGATGTCCTCCCCAGGTGGGTGATCAGCCCAATGCCGGAGCCACCTCCGAGACAACACGAACACTCAGGATCAGTCGCAGCACACTCATGCCGAACAAGGCGGGGATGGGATGAAGACATGGGCGTCCGCAGACATTTTGTCAAGGGGACAAATGAAAAAATTGCGCCACCACCATCACTATGCTACTAGCACTACAATTGCGTATTATTATTATTATTATTATTATTATTATTATTATTATTATTCTTGTGATGTAGGATGGCATCCTGTCTATTCCTCAGATGAGTCATGTGTACTGTCTTTCCATCTCGTAGCAGGTCTTCCTCTTAATCTTTTTCCGTCTGGTCTGCTTTCTTGAGCCTTTTTTGCTAGGCGATTGTTTTCCATTCTATCAACGTGTTCTTTCCAAAATTTTCTTCTGTCATTGGTAAATTTAGTTATGTCCTGAATTTGGCATTTGTCCCTAATTTCTGTATTGTGTATCTTATCTAATAAAGTTTTACCCTGAATTGTTCTTAGCACCTTCATTTCACATGTGCTTAATATCTGTTTAGTTTTGTTAGTGTCTGCTCTCGTTTCTGCTGCATATGTTAAGATTGGTCTTAATATTGTTTTATAAATGCGCACTTTACTGTCTATCGCCATGTACAGTCGGTCAAATAAAAAACGTCGGGCGGTATTTGATTAAGTATCACGAACGAGCATATGCGCATGTACAGGAAGACTTAAGGTTAGGTTCACACACGCCTCTTGTCTATCCATGTATTTTCTTGATTATTTAGTCAGTTTTGTTCCAAAACAAACATGTATAGAAGGCTGTGGCTATATGCCTCAAATCCGCCATATTCTTGGTTGCAAATTCTTATAATATTAATAATTGATAAATTCGCAAGGAATATGATTATTCAAGGAGCATTTTTTAAAGATTTTATTTTATAACACCGGTATTTGTAGTGCAAAATCAATAACTTACGTTCAACTTTTGCAACCATCTAGCATCGAAATACGCGGCCGGCCAGATCCCTGTGAAAACTTCCGGTCGCATTATAGTGAAGTTCCCACATCCGAGCTGCTCTTTCATAAATATGGAACGTTCTCGCTGCTTCAGAGGCCGAAAAATGCAGGTCAATTACAGCCCTAACTACACTTTCTCTCACTTTAGCATTTGTATGTGGCGATGACACAAAGCAAAATGAATTATGACAATACATTAAGTCGAATATCGTGTGTTGCGGTTTTGGCGTTGTTCAATTTTTTCCCTTAGTTCTTCATTTTTTTCCTCCTGTCGCATGGCCTCATATGTTCCGAGAATGGCCTGTATTTAATGTTTTTATAGGAAACTTGTGAACTAATGCGTGAAAACTTTAATTTTAACTGCATACGAGTCCCGACGTTTTTTATTTGACCGACGTTTCTCCAAATTATGTATTTCATACAACCTGATATCTGCATTGCTCTGTTGGGTTGTTTCTTTACTTCATTAATTAGATTTCTAGTGTTTGTTATCAGAGTTCCTAGGTAGTTAAATTCTGAAACTTGTTCAATTATTTTTGTTTCCACTTCTAACTTGCATCTCAATGGTTCTCTTGATACTGTTAGGCAGAGGCGTAACGAAGGGGGTTTTGGGGGTTTGAACCCCCCCATTGATTAAAAAAAAGGAAAATTGTATACTTTTTAAAAGTCTGCTCATAAATTACTTAATACAAGTATAAAGCGTGGGAAGCTTAAAACTCATTATTGTGCGTCTTAATTTTTAAAATTTTCCAAGGGAGGACCCCCAGAAGCTTAAAACTCATTATTGTGCGTCTTAATTTTTAAAATTTTCCAGGGGAGGACCCCCAGAAGCTTAAAACTCGTTATTGTGCAACTTAAATTTTAAAATTTTCCGGGGGAGGACCCCCGGACCCCCCTCTCCCGGGGGGGTATTCCATACCTCCCAGACCCCGTGGATGTTATAACCCCCCCATATGTTCAGCCTAGTTACGCCTATGTTGTTAGGCATTTAGTTTTTTGTGTATTTATTTCCATATTGTATTTTTTGACTGTTGTATTGAAACGATGTAATAGCCTTTGCAATCCATCTTCAGTTTCAGATATGAGTAAGGCATCATCTGCATAGCATATTATATGAAATCTTGTGTTTCCCGTTTTATAACCCCAATGTTTCGGCAAGTTCTCGATTATTTTGTCCATTATAAGATTGAATAGGAATGGGCTTAAAGAGTCACCCTGTCTAATACCTTGGGAAATTGTTATTTCTGCTGTTTGTTCTTTTACTTTAATTATTGTTTTACAGCTTGTGTTACATTCTATAATTGGTTTGATTATTTTTATGGGCACTTCTTTTTCTTGCAATATTTGTACATCATCTTGCGCTTTTGTTAAATCCACGAAACATAAAAATACTGGTTTATTAGATTCCCACGATTTTTCTACAATTTGTCTAATTATATATATTGCATCCAGCGTAGATCTGTTTTTCCTGAGTCCTTGTTGTTCTTCTTTAATGTGTATTATTGTGTTTAATTTATTACTTATTATCTTAGTAAAAAATTTCAATGTACTGTTGAGTAATGTAATTCCACGATAGTTTTCTGGCTTGATTTTTTCTCCTTTTTTGAAAATAGGTATGGTTATGCTTTGTTTCCAATCCAATGGGATGATGCCACTGTTTATTATATTTTGAAATATCTGTTGAAGAGCCATTATTAGTGTTGTTCCTCCATATTTCAGCCCGGCTGATTTTCTATTTTTTAATTTTGTTACTACTTCACTTACTTCTTCTAATGTTATTTCAGTATTTTCGTTATCTGTCTCATCCCTTTTGTATTCAGCTATTTTATTTTCATTTTCATCTTGACTATATAACCTTTGGAA
This sequence comes from Ectobius pallidus, assembly GCA_964059195.1. Classification (NCBI taxonomy): domain Eukaryota; kingdom Metazoa; phylum Arthropoda; class Insecta; order Blattodea; family Ectobiidae; genus Ectobius; species Ectobius pallidus. The sequence continues at coordinate 100,760,184 of CAXKWD010000004.1, forward strand.
GAATTCTTGCCAACCTTGTAGTGTTATTTTATTTGTTTGTATAGTGTCTTTAATTTCCATTTTATTCCTTCTTAGAGTGTCCCATACTCTCTTCTGCCCTCCATAAAGATCATGTTCCATGTCTTTAGAATATTTTTCCCAGTGTTCCTGTTTGATTTTCCCTATTTTTATGTTTGCTATGTTACGTTCTGTTTTGTATATTTGCCAGTTTTCAGGTGTTTTGTCCTTTAAATATTTTAAATATGCGTCCTTTTTCTTTCTTGCTATTTCCTTAACCTCAGGATTGAACCAAGGTGTTCTTTTTTTGCTTCCCACGTTTATTTTCCGTTGTCCTATGGCTTCATTTACTGCCTTTAATATGTTGTTTTTTAGATTTTGCCATTGTTTATCTAGGCCTATTGTGATTTCATTGTCTATTAAACTTTTTTGTAAATTGTCTGTTATCCTTTGTTTATATCATGTTATTGTGCTTTCATTTATAAATGATTCTGTGTTAAATTTTGTTACGTATAGTAGCTGTTGTTTTCTACTTTTTGGTAATTGCATTCTTATTTTACATAAAACTAATTTGTGATCACTACCTATTTCTGCTGAGTTGAGCGTTCTGACATCAAGTATTTGCTTAGGGTGAATTTCTCTGTTCGTTATAATTTAATCTATTACTGACTCCTGTCCTCTGCTATTTTGGAATGTATATTTGTATTTCATTGGATGATCAAAAAATGTATTATTTATTCTTAAGGCATGTGCTGCTGAAAATGTAATTAGCATTTCTCCATTTTCGTTGGTTACTTCTTCGTTAAACCTTTGGGTAATACCTGGTAAGCAATTTTGCCCTATTCTTCCATTAAAATCACCAAATATGATTAATTGTTCCTTGTTATTTAGTTTTACTATTACATTATGCAAATCTTCGTAGAACTGTTCCCTTTGCTGTAAACATTTAGTTGTGTCGGGTGCATATATGCTTATTAAATGCATAGTATTCTCTTGTATTTTTAGTTTTACATATAGAATTCTGTCATTTATGTATTCAACATTTTCTATGTTGTCTTCGAACATCTGGTGTACTAGCATGCCTACCCCTGATTGTGCTCTGTTGCTTTTAGGTAAGCCAATACATAATCTTCAATTTTTACCATCCCTTTTTCTTTCTTTTTGGTTTCTGATAATGCGCAAATTTTTATATCCTTTTCTTTAACTTCTTGTATTATTTCTTGGTCTATCTTAGACCATGATTGTATATTGCAAGTTGCTATTCTTAATATGTTTTTCTTTTTCCATCTCAGAGTCCGTTTTCTCGCCAATGTCATCGTCGTCGTAATCCTTCCTTGTTCCGAGGCTTTATCCTGGGGACTCCCAGCAATGCAATAGAACATTATTATTATTATTATTATTACTATCATCATTACTATCATCATTATCATAATACACATCCTTGATACACAGCAGCTAGACCTGACTATCGATACAAAGAAAAAATATGATCTAATTCACTCCAATGACTTAAATTTCACAGGTACTAAATATTCATATAAAATGCGATACTTCCGTTGCCTTACCTTCATTACAGTAAAATGTTGGCTAGAAATGATTTTAAGTTTAGTGGAAGTAATTATTCCTACATGCTCAAATCTAAGGTAGTCAGCTGTGGACAACTCGTTTTTGCCCAAACAACTCCAGTTGCAGAATGTGGAAATTTAAGCCTATCTTGACATTAATTGCTTATAGTAATTTAGTTTAGAGATTTATATGTAAACAAAATTTCCAGGCTCCCACTTTCCGGACGGACATGGATGAAGGTATTAATGACGGCCAGATCATATGCGAGGACCACAAAGGCCTAAAGTTATCCGAAATTCGTCTTACAGGTGAGGAAAAACTCGGGGGGGGGGGGAAACCCGACTAGGAATGGAACCCATGCCCGCTAGGTGGGAGAAGCGAACGCATCCCCTGCGCCCATTCTTCCTTTTTTTCTTTTTCTTTCTTTCTTTCTTTCTTTCTTTCTTTCTTTCTTTCTTTCTTTCTTTCTTTCTTTCTTTCTTTCTTTCTTTCGTCTTCTTCTTCTTCTTCTTCTTCTTCTTCTTCTTCTTCTTCTTCTTCTTCTTCTTCTTCTTCTTACTATTATGTGCAAGCTACCTTGTTATTGCACATCGGTTCTGTGATAAAAAAAATCAAGGTGTGTTTCGGGTTTGAAGTCTTAGAATTCTCTTGTTGAAACTTTGAATGTACTGTACGCGATGTTTCTGAAAATATTCTCTTACTGTACTGTCTGACTTGAGGTACAAACTTCACAGTCGAACTCTATTATAGAAAGGAGGAAATTATTAGACAGTTAACAGAAGTTGTTATAAAGAGTCCTACTGAATTAGAATTTGTTGGGTGTGAATAATGCCAAATTCATTGAATGTCATCGCTTCCTTCTCGAATGGTTGCCTAGAGGAGGTTTTAATAACAGTTCAGCTAAAGAGCTAATGCAAAGCACAACAATTCAAGTCTGCTTTAATAACGAACATTGAAACTTTGTTAAACTTTGGATCAGTTCTCTTCAGAAGCTATTATGAGTGGAGTAAAAAATGTACTCCACTACATTGTATCTGGCCGAATTCATTTACAACTTTTTCAATGTCTGTTCAATCTTGTTATGCCCTTCAGAAATAATAACCACTTTAGACATTACAATGTATAAATGAAGATACTTTTATAAACTCCACTAGTATACGAGTATAATAAGCTTAGTTTCCTTTGTCGCGTTTTGATCTTCTAACACAAAGTTATTCTTCTTTCAGTCAGTATGGTACATAAAATACCAGTAGACTATACAACAAATGCAAGCCAGGCTTACAATTCTTACATGGTTGAATAGAGTGATGAATTAAAAAGTTACACTGCAGCCCTAGACTCTTGAGTTTGTGGGATAACATCATTGATTAATTCAGTTGTTCCGGGCAAAGTTCATTGTAACTTTTTCTACCTACGATTTCTTGGAATTTATGGAATACTTTTTATAGTAAAGGCAGAAAGAATATGCGGTTAAGTTGTGTAGAGGCTCTTCCATTCCACTGTTTTCCTGCCTTTTTAATATGTTCCGTGTTTATTTTAGCTTTGTCATTAGGCTATAGTGAAAACAGAATAGATAAGATTTCATGTTGTAGTCTTTAAATTTTATTCGAGAAGTTTCTTACTACAAGAAGAATGTAAACATAAACATTTTATATTTGCAGGCAGCAATGTTCCCAATGTTCTAAACCAGTGGTCCCCAACATGGGGGAGGGGCGATAACAGTCTTAGGGGGCGCAGAACGATTTAGAATAAGTCAAATGTTTGTATACAAGCTCAAAAAAAATGTATATTCGTTTAAAATTTTTATTACTAAACTGGTTCATAAACAATGTGGCTTAATTAATCATTACTTTTGCTAGTTCATTTAATATTGTAAAAAAATAGGTTATTTAAACCTTTTCTGCCTATTATGTTGTCTTAGTTTAATTCTTCCCTTAAAGATATTGTGAAATGATGGGGACATAATGACTTGCCACATCTCAAAAGGGGTCGTCAAAAGGCTGTTTGAAACCCCTGTTCTAAACTATGAAATAGAGTTCAATCCCGGCATTTATATGTGCGTACTGCCTGTGCATTTAGACGTGGACACTTGCATGCGCCACAGAGATAGGGCGGGACGGAAGGGAGTGTGTTGCTAGTATGGATCACGTGAGACTGATACCACTGCGCATTGTGTTTACAATGTTCACAGGCAGTAAATGCGACAACCCCCATGTGTAAGTAAGAGTTTTAAGGATGTAAAATAACTCCTATGGCATCCATGATTCAGGTCTCAATAATAGTAAACAATAGTTGTTAAATAGCCATAGGCTAACTAATAACCAATAACAATTCGGCTATTAGTATCTACGCGCATGAATTCTTTCATTTACATTTCTTTGGGGATAACACATTAGAATCTCCTCTCAAACGTTCGTTAACTAAATCATATTCCAGTCTCATCATAAAGGGAGTTCCAAATATGACAGACATCTGAATCTTCGGAGATTCCTGATTTAAATAATGTAGCCTAGATTGAGGGGGGAGAAAAATGAAATCTAGTAGGAAAATACGGAGATATTAAGGATGAAGAGACGTGAATTATGCAATAATATGAAGGATTTTTTTCTTAAAAATTTCTTTTTAAGATTAAATTTGAAATTCAGTTTACTTTTTTTACACTATGAGTTATTTTCTCTGCATGTTCTAATGCGTATGGTAAAGAAAGGAGATTATGTTATTGGATTTTTTTATAGTTCAACTACTTCTTAAATTAACAATAATTTAAGTAAGTTTATTAAAAATGTGTAGATTAAGTTTATAGAAAATAACATTTTTTCTTTTTACTCAAGGTATCGAACATTATTTAAGCTTTCTTTGAAATGTCTGGCAGTCTGCTTATCTCCTGGAGTTGCCCTTTAGCCACCTAAGCTCGTCGTAGGCCTACTGATTATTTTAACGGGTTGTTCTTTTTCCTCCGTTTTTATAAACTGTATTTATTTACATTTTATAATAATAATAATAACAATAATAATAATTATTATTAATAATTATACTAATATGAGAGGGTTAGTTTAGCATATTTTAACTCATAGTCAAAAGATAAATAAAAATAGATAGATCTGTAGAAAAATTGATACTATGGCTCCTTACAGGTCTGTACGTTTTTTGCAAGAAAGCTAAATTGAATTCCCTCTAAAACCCCTCTAAAAACTCAGGCATACCATGCAATCTATTATTATTATTATTATTATTATTATTATTATTATTATTATTATTATTATTATTATTATTATAATTCTCTCTCGTTTCGGTCTTCTTTGGACCACCCATTCCAACTGCTTTATTTTTTTATCTTTCACATTCACCTAGTTTTCCCACATTCTTATTCGTTGAGCTTCCTTCCCTTCTTCGGTCCATATATTGTCTGTTTTCATTTTGGATTTTGACTGAAAACTCGTTATTTCCCCAAGTTTCTTCTTCAAAGGGTAACGTTCTTAGATGTCCTCATGTGAGATCCCCACTTCTTGTAGGTCCTTTTCCACCTCTATAAACCAGGTCCCTATGGTTTTAATTCCTTCAAAGTAGGAACAGATTCGTGTGGAAAATCTTCATGTTTTCTTTATATTCTAATCAGGTCGGAGACTCTCTACGCCGGTGGTATTCAACCCACGGCCCGCGGATTAGAGACGAATAGAACGTTATGCCTGTCACGTTTTTATCCCAACAGCATTGTCATCGGATTTACTTTCGTAGGAAGTGATAAAGGAAATTCAATAAAAATTGAATGAATCACGTCTGTGATTGGCTGATTTCAAACTCATTCTTATATATTATTGGTCCAAATCGAAAGAAAGACGTATGAACCTCCATGTACTATTTGACAACTTTCGATGTAGGGTACTGTAAATTTTAATTTGATTTTTATTGAGTCAGTGGGATGGGGAAACATTTACTAGTTAAAAACTATTTAATACATTTTACAATTTATTATACAGGTATATAGGAATCAAAACTAGCGCTTAGTTGAACGTTAACATGTTAAAGAAAATGATACTTTTTTTTTTACTTACTTTATGAAAATACAACTCTCCTGTCTCTTTTTCTTGCAAAGTTATCAGTAAGTCATATTTCACGGACCTTGCCAAATCGGATTATATCGCCAAGATGCTGAGATCGTTAAACCAGTTTTGCTTAATCGTTGATCGCTTTACTCCTTGAATTGTTCTTTTCGTTACACTGAAACTTCCCTCACCTTGACATAGCCTAATGATAGAAAAATGCAGCAGAACAATCTGATTGCTATACATATATTTGTGAATAAGCAATCCAACTTTGTCTTCCTTAGTGCATACAAAAGTTGTAGAGTTTGTAATAATGTTACACCTAAGTTGGTCTTGTGGATTGATTTTCAGGAAAATTTAAATTTTCGGGTAAAACCCCCAATGATAGAATCACGCATACAATCTCGTACATCGTACTACCTCGCATCTTACCCGCATTAGCCTGGGTGGCGCAGTTAGTATCGCGTTAGCTTTCTTAGACCAAGGTTGCGGGTTCGATCCCGGCACAGGTTGAAGATATGTGTGTGTGCATAAATCTGACAGGCTCATGTCAGTAAATTTGCTGGCATGTAAAAGAACTCCTGTGGGACAAAATTTCAGCACACCGGGGACGCTTACAGGTCTAAGTTGCAGTACATCCACGTCGTTAAATAACCATATACCAACCAACATCGTACCCGCCAGTTTTAAAGCGGAGTGCAGCCCGGATGGCGTTTTACCGGCGCAGAGAGAGACAGAGCTATGAGATGCGGTGATGTCAACTCATAACAGAGCGACACGAAACACCAAGAGAAATGCAAGAATAGCGATACTAACGTAAAATCGAGAAACCGTAAACGCGTTAATTTTATAATGCAACGAAGAAAATAAAACAATTCAATTCATAATACACATTAAAATGTGTTATTTGCACAGTTCGCAAACCGATACCACATGCTTTGGCTGTTTTCTTTTGAGGTGTGGCAACGTCGCTTTCTTTACCATCGCCACAACATTCCGTCTGCTGCTGGCAGCTTACGAAGTACAAACACACTTTAAACACTATTTCTCTCGCCTGTCGATGTAATACTTGTCGTTTTTCTCTTCCAGGATCCATAATTATGTAGCACACACTCACAAATAACAATCAAAGTTTGTTTATCATAATATTATTAATAAAATTATCGAAACATCCACTCGTGAACCGCACGCTCAATTCACCTTGACTGAAATGATTCTATTGGCTCAACGGAAGACACGTGATACAACTCAGCGCGGGAAGGCTACTGCGCAACCGGCTCACACCGCCATCCGAGCTGCGCTCCGCTCTAATTTCTACGCGTTTCCTATTTCCCCCCGGCCCTCCGTGGGCATTTGTCCCTGCTGTCTCCCCTCTGGCGCCGGCTCTGATCCTTAGTTTTGTCAAATAACACACATTCTCTAGGGATTGTGCACTATTGCTAGTCATTGTTTACCTTAGCGCTAATATGTAACATGTAGGCCTAATATGCAATATGTAACAACCTATACAGCGCCATTACTTAGACTGAAAGCTGATAAACGCAAACAGAGTTTCACTGTTGGACGCTAATATACTTCTAATATACTTCATTAATCGGGGATACTTCCCTAACCATCTACTTAAATACAGCATATACGCTGATGGAAAAGTGGAAAAGATAAGAAAATCTGATGTGAAACACACATAAACTTCCTCTGCCCAAATAGACTAAAGTTTGACTCTTACTATAATATATATGTATGACATTAGGTTTGTTCGCAAAGCAAATCCGTGACCGCTTGAGAATTTGTTGTACTGCGCATGTCCAGTATGTAACTTACCCGTGATTTGCACTTTGCGAACGGTTACAAGAATTTGGAATCGATAGTTTCTGCGTTTAATCGATATGATATGCAAATAAAATATATATTTCCCTTTGACATGTTATAAATGCAATATACATCGACAGTATAATCTATATTTTGGGAAACTTTTAATTATCTTCCATTATTCATACAATAAGTAGCCTATGTTTATAAATCTGGCGCAATGTTATAGGAGGGAGGAGTCAGGCGCGTGAAAATAGGTTACTGCGCATGTCTGTGATAACAATTCATGCTAGAGCCTGCAAACTTTTCTTATAGTACAGAAACTGTCCGCGAGAGCTTTGCGAACAGAAGATTGAAATCAGAATCACGGATTCTCGCTTTGCGAACGCGTGTGGAGAAAGAGCGCATGCGCGAACGACATGTTCCTGGTTTCTGACTGCTTTGCGAACAAACCTATTCTGTTCATGTAAATTGGTTGTAAAAATGAATAGAATGTCGCTACCACATCGTATCGCATCCTCGAAGGATGCATAATCCATATAAAAGATTTAAATAATTTATAAAAAATAATCTGATTAATGCACTCACATTATTCTAAGCGTAGCCAATACATTTTTCTCACTTCACATATCTGTGGCTTGGTTCTGAAAGGGCCAGTGTCATAAAACTTGCTTTTGAGATAGGCCTAACTGACTTTGAAGTATTTGTAGATGTAACATTTTTTGCTGAGAACTTCCGAAATTGGCCCCTAAGGTTTCTGCAACAGACATTGACACTTTTATTATACGCAAGATAAAGACTGTCCGAGCTCAAAAATGCATAGGCCTAGTTATTATTTTTGCAAGAAATTGACATTGGCCCTTTAGAACCCAGCCACAGATATATAATATTGATTAATTTCTGATTCTGATATACCTATAGAATAAGAGGCTATGTTGCAAAAAGCGCATACTCAGTTGTTTGAACTTACGCATAGCTTTATTGTTCACCAGGCAAAACTGAGTGTGCACAAACAATGCGTGGCTGATAACTATCCTTCAGAGATTTTGTTTTCCGAAAAAAAAAAAAAAAAAAAAAAAAAAATGTTTCAGATAAAAGTTTTAGCTCTTGGTATAAGCACCCCATGTACAAAATCGTTAGAGGCTTTTTCGAGAAAATAGCGAAAAAGAAATTCTTAACGTAAAGTCCCTTTAAAAATAAAAGAAAGCCGTCGCCAATCTTCGTGTCACATCCTCAGAAGGTACCTAACCCAAATAAAAAAATTTATTTTCATACGATTTTCTGTTCTGAAGCTAGGTTGTTCACAGTCACACACTGACAGACACACAGACGTGTTTTCGAAGTGGTATTTTTGTATTCAGAGGACCTCAAAAAGTGTATTTATATTAAAAATTCAACTTCGATTTTGGAGTTAAAAAACAATACTTTCTCTACCTACATTGTACCTATGGAACGGGCAGAAAAAGTAAAAATCCATAAAAGTAGGGGGTAAGGTTATTGTTAATTCCAACCACATTTTGATTAATTCCATGTCGATATTTCATCTTATGAAATAAAGGTACATTAAGATTATATCAACAATTCAAAAACTCTAATTGGCAATACAACGAATGTACTATATGATTCATGGTCGTATCGCTGTATCAAATCTCCGTCCCAACATCTATTAGGCCTAAAGTAAAAGGAAAAGAACGGAAGCTATTGAGATTATAAAATATGTTCTAAGGCTTTAGTAGAACGATTTCCGATCACATTTTAAAGTTCGAATGCAATGGAGCATGAATAATCACGAAAAGAATAAAGAGAGAATCTACATTAATTGTGCCGGAGCAAGAGAAAGAGAAGTCAGAACGCGTTCAGATTTGTCAATCAGCCGCTATTTCTTAGCTACGTATCACTTGGTTTGCCGTTTGTAATAAACGAACGTGGGCAGAATGTTCCGTTCATTTTAATGTAAACCCGATGACAATGCTGTTGGGATAAAAACGTGACCGGCATAAAGTTCTATTCGGTCTCTAATCCACCTTCACATTCAGAAAATATTTCGTGTCACAAATAAACGGATATTGAAAAGAAGTGATTGTAACTGCATTTCTGTGTAAGTCGAAAAGGAATACACGTTCTGATAAGAACCGCAGGGCTTTTAAAGCAAGTGGAGCGGTTTTTTTGTGCATGGTAATCCATGGCATAGTATTGTAGAAATTGCATTAGCATAGGCTACAGTGTCTACTGTTTCTTTAGTAAAGTAAAATTGTTAATTTTTCATATATTGTTTTATTCATTCATGCATTATTATTATTATTATTATTATTATTATTATGATTATTACGAACTTATTATAATCATGAACTTATTATTATTATATTATTATTATTATTATTATTACGAACTCATTATAATCATGAACTTATTATAATATAATAATAATAATATTATTACTTATTATTACTATTGGGAATTATATTTTAATGTATAATGAAATTATTTTTAGAGTATTCTTCTGGCCCCATAAAGAAAAACTCGGGTACATATGTTTTAGCCATTGATGAAAATTGAGTTCTCTTCTGGTCCAATTTGTCTCATATCAATGTGGCAATATTACCCTGAAACGACATATAGGCTACTGTTAGTATAACCTATGAAAGGCAAGATATTTTAAATGAAAATTTCCAGCTTTGTCTAGGCATTGTCTAATATGCGAACGCCATTGAAAGCGTAATGATATTTCACATTAATGCAATGCAGTTTGCTGCAATTTATGACCATTACTGCTAAGAACATCCTTAGAACAATTTCTGTGTTTGGGAAAGTACATTTCAGATTGTTCTTGACAATGAAGTTGTGGTAGATCATTTCAACAGAATAACAGCTTTTTATTTTTTATTTTTTTTTATATTTTGTTATATATTTTTTTATTTTGAGGTTTGCGGATCCCCTTGACAGTGGGGACTCCGGTGCGGCCGCTATGTCCGCTACGTGCTTCCCGGACCTGGAAACAACACGAAGTGACTGATTTTTTTTCAGCTTTTAATATATATATATATATATATATAAAACTACGTGCGAATAAATCATATGTATACTTTTTGCTTTAAATTACTGTTTCATATTTATAGTTCAGACTTTTTGTATAAGTAACTTAATAGATCTCTTTAAAAGCAATGATCGAAATAATTTATTTAATCATAGACCTATAATATAAAATATATTAAAACTATTACAAGTTTTTATTAGAATTTATAATTTTTAATTTTTATTAATAATGTATATTTATATATCATAAACATATACTATCCTCTAAGAGTTAACTCGAGGGCTTTAGAAAAACTGTTCTTCCTCATTGAACTAGGCATTATCAGTGGGACTAAAGAAAATATGTAGGCCTAGCGTTTTAGAAAATAAAAGAATAAAAATATACATTAGGCCTACCTACTTATGTGCGCAATTAGTCTCTACTATGACTTAATTAGTACTTGGTATACAGTACTTTGTGTACAGTACTTATAAAAATGTAGCCTACTGATTTTTATTTCTGAACAATAACATTTTTGGCTTGAGAAAAATAGATAAAACAAATTAATGCCCGGCAATTAAAGGAATTAAAGTATTGATTATTACGAAGAGGGATGAAAAGATCATGTAATTTATTTATTGTAGCAAACTATCGCATATGTAAGCCGCGCTTTCACCTCCGACAACTCATGTAAAGCATACCGGGCTGTCATAGTGTTTCGAAGTTCACATAAAGCTGTAGATCCCAGCTAATGTGATAAAAGCTTGAATTGTTATCAATCCACATTTGGTTGGCCAAGATGGAAAAGCGGCACTAACTTCCTGTTCCGAAGCTCGCCGTACGATCTTGGTCAAGGCCGATGACTGATACGTGTGCGACGATCGTATATTTTTGAAATAAAATAGTGGATTTACAGGCATGTACAAGAACTGCTGTGGGATAAAATTCCGGCATACCGGCGACGGCGATGAAGTAGCCGTTAAATAACCTATATGAAACAAACACTCAGTCCGCCATGTAAATGTGAGATCCCAGGGCCCGGAAGTTAGGCAAAATGCCTTTTGTTTTTGGGTGGATATATTAAAGAGTCAAATAGAAATAAATATGTTTCCGTTCCTTTAGGGACGGTAGGGTCAGATTTTATTTTATTTTGCATTTTTTTTCCTATTTTAAGGTGTACAGCCTTTTTTGCCTATTTTGGATCGTTATGGCTTTTCCCGTGATTATTTACACTTTTTAAAAACATCATAAGGAATTTGCCAATGTATGACAGTGAAAAAATGTTGCACAAATAATGAAATGACAAATTCAGGCCACAAAAGTGTTTATTGAGTATTTTGTTCCCTATAAGATGAAAAACGTTCTCTCTGACAGGCGGGTGACTATGCCAGTTTGCACTTTGAAAAAAACATATTGTTGTTGCTTGTATTCAAGAAAAGTAAAAGTACTGTATGTGATAAATAAATTATAAAGCATCTTAAATAGCTATATTCATTAATAAAGAGTGGGATTACTCTCGGTTTTGACTATGCCTATTTTAATCATATTACTGCCAAGTTTCGGTATTTGATGTGCCTTTTTGCCTGCCTATTTTAACCAGAATAAATGCCTAACTTCTGGGCTCTAGTGATCACAATAACAGGCTCTAGGCCTAGAAATAAGAAGAGACGCAGATTAGTTAATTTTGATGACCATGCTATTATGCTACCGCAACTCGAAAAGAGACTGAACACTGTATGGACCGATTTGAAATATTTCGGGTTTACTTCTTACTACTACAATTCAAAGTGGCTCGCCAACTTCGAGTATTGTGCGAAGAAATGGAGTCTACATTCTGTACATTTCTATTGAGTGTATTTCTAGAAGTCTTACAGGAAGCCACTTCTGTGGCGTGATAAACACAATTCCAAACAACTAGACTTCGGGAAAGAAAACAAACCATTACTAACAGGTTGTTTGTCGTGAAAACACAACTGCTGCACAAGTTGGAGCTGAAGTACACATACAGCTTGTTAACTTTCTTTCCACAACCACAACATTCTCATTGCTTTGTGTAGCATCTGTGTGCGACAATATTTTAGAGCAGGCTTTACAGCAATTCTATACTCTGAACTAAAGCGGAAGGATTTTATTTATCTATTTATTTACTCGTTTATAAACCGGTAAAGCAAAATAACAGTAGTTATTATACCTAACACTTAAGCCTGCTGCCGCCAGTTTTAAGGACTTCGTTAGAGAAATCTCTCTCTCTCTCTGAATATTTAAGAGGAATATGTCTACTTTAAAAAAATCTTCCTTTTTGAAGTTTTCATTACAACATTTTTCCTTCGATGGAATAACCATTGCTTAAAATAAACAATATAAAGGGAGACTTGTTGTTTATAAATGCTTTCTGCACTGTTGTTCTGTATACCTTCCCTGGTGGTTGGGCCCATATTATCGGAAGAAATGCACTTTTATCATTAATATAATTTTATTATCATAGGTAATGTCACGAGAGGTACGGAATTTATCTTGACAATCTCCGGACCTCAGTTAGCCTACATATATTGTGACGATTTATCGAATAGTTGCATAATTAGGCATATAGTGAAAAATTGAAACAACAAAAATTAATAAAACACTTCGCTAATAAGTGCCATTATAAGCGAGATAGACTATGCCACCTACGGGGCATTTAAATAACCGAGGTGAAACAATCGATATATCCCTGTGGTGGGGCTGCCACCAACATTTTTCGTTAGAACAGCTGATATTATCTTTCAGATTAACCTCATTGCTACAGTAGTATCGTGTAATGGATATTATATTTATTATTGTACGAGATTTAAATATTTCACCACACATAATTATTCATGAATTAGGCCTATATAAAATATTAATGAAGACGTTTCAGTGTTCAGTTCTTGTGAATATATATCAAAACAAGTGAAGTTAGGTGCGTTATAATAAGTGTAATAAAAATAAAACAATAAAATTGTGATAGTCACACGATTGGTTCAGTTTCCACATATTCTTATACTGGATTGGTCGATGATTCATTAATTAAATAGTCTAAAATATAGGCTAATTAAAAGAAGCTAAACAGTCATCTGACTGTCATATAGGAGTTCTGTAAAAGCGTCGCAGACTTCAATGGAGGATAAAAATGCTAGGCCGAAAAATATAGTATAACTGGGGGATGGATCACCTGTTTACTTATACTGGTACTGTGCTGTTTTTTCCATCAGATGTTGGAATTTTGGACCAAATTTTGTGCAGTTTATTTCTATAGAAATGTTTGATGTTTTTATGTAGGATTTGTATTACGTGTGAGGTTATAGGCTGTGTCCCGAAAATTCGAGAACCGCAATTCCACTGGCCATAGAATATTTGAACACAAGATTATAGGCCTGAGATTGTTTTAACCTCCGATAGAAACCGCGCTAGTTGCATAATGTATCGTAATTAACAGAGCTAGAGCATTGCTTCTGCTCTCAACAAGATTAACTACGTACAGGACATTCATCAAAGCGGACTTATGATATAGGATGGAGTGGGCATGTCTCTTCCAAAATGTCCATTAGGCCTACACTGGTTTCTCGGCTGGCTAATATGATTCATCATAAGTATGTGTATAAAACAGTGTATAAGCATGGAGTAACAACCTGCTATAACATAGCAAAAAAATGCAACAAGTATCTTCCTCTGCCCAAATAAATGTTTTTCCTCCTAGCATAATGTAATATTATGTATGACATTCTCTTTCTGTAAATCAATTGTATCGCGTACTTGAAGGATACACAACCCGAATTCAATCTTATTAATTCACTCATGTAACTTTCTTTACTCTAAACATGAGCAATGCACCTTTCTCGCTTCACAATCTGATATACCATAAGAAGCCGTAGGTCTATTGGAAAGAGCGCAAATTCAGTTGTTTCAACCTGATAAGGAGGTTTATTTTTCACCAGGCAAGACTGAGTTTTACAATTAATGGGTGGCTGATATCTACCATTCATCGAATTTCTGCATTGCGAATACATGTTCCATATAAAGATTTTCGCTTTTAGTACATGCACCTCATGAATGAAATTTAAGTAAAATCTGTAGTCCTAAAGACCTTTTTGAAAAAAAGGCGAAATTTTTTTATCACAAGAAAATACTTAATCCAAATGTAAAATTTTGTTTGCATACGAATATTCATACTAGAACTAGGATATTCAGACTCACAGACACACACAAAACATATACACACAGAAATACACGCACATATCAGTTCTTTTTAAATTTATTTTTAATCATTATTATTATTATTATTATCATTATGTATTTCATGTTTTTGCCCTGGCTGAGTGGTAGAGAAGGCCTTATGGCCTTAACTCCGCCAGGTTAAATAAATAAATAAATAAAGACACATAAAAAAGCACACCTCATAACATACATACCAACATGTTTCTGAAAATATAATTTTTGTATATAGGGCATCTCAAAACGTCTATTTATGTTAAAAACCTCAATTCGAATTTCGGGGTCGAACACAATATTTCCTTTACTCTATGCGGGCACAATATTTTGAAACTGTCAGCGTATTGAGAAGGATCTTCACGGCATTTTGAAGTGTTTTGAAATTCTTCGTTGTTGTTGAAGCCAGATCTTGGGTTTTCTTTCCGGAAAATTTGTGTGCATCCATTGTTTGGATTGTTCTTTTGATTCTGGATTGTCGTACCGAATCAACGTTTTATCCCCTGTACGATGGACTTCCCATGCCGAGTGACTTTCATCCTTTTCGGCATCTGAAGGAAGATCGGGGAGGACAGTGTTTCCACACCAACGAAGAATTTCAAAACACTTCAAAATGCCGTGAAGACCCTTCTCAATACTCTGGCGGCAAGCTTCTATGAAGACGGTATAGTAAAGTTGGTACTACGCTACGACAAATGACTCAATCGGAGCGCGATTATGTAGAGAAGTAGCTAGAAGGTGTACCTAAATGTTCCAAATAAAACAATTTTTATTTTCGCTGTGGTTTTCATTTTATGCCCCATCGGAACTCGAAAAAAAAAAAAAGCCCTCGTACCTACAAAGTTAGGTATTTAGACTAAGCCAATCGATAGAAAATGAGGTACTAGAATTCTTCGCGGACCCATTTCGTCGTTCCCATTTACGCCCAAGGACGCCACAGGTTGGAAATCACTGCTCTATAAGGATGCTTATGCAATAACAATTCCCCTGGGAGATCTCGCGTCGATAGCAGGAACACTAAAAGCACTATGGAACACGCCTGTTGCACGGGTAGGCTATTATTCTTGATACTATAAAGCAGGAACTCTAATTCACACTGTGAACGGTGGTGGACCCCACACGAATAAATCCGTACAGTGCGGAACAGTAAATAACTCTAGAAACAATTTGGGTTCTATCATAACTGCATAACTTATGATTTCGCTACATCAGTACCAAGCTTCAGCGCTTAACGCAATATAGTTACCACATCATTATCAGGAGTAGAGTTATTGCCTTGGGCCTTTATTGCTTGGAGTTTATTCAGTTCCATTGATTTATACAGCTAGATAGAACCAAAACACTGCATCCAAGCACTTCATAAGAATTTTTAGATATTAGATTGCAGATTTCTTGAAGTAAGGAAAGAAATGAGACTAGTTCATTTCTGCACTTATTATTATTATTATTATTATTATTATTATTATTATTATTATTTCTACGATATTTTATGTATTATCTACAGTTAACCCTTATTTTACGCTAGAGCATATTAAGGTTACAATTTTTACAAACATAACATACATTTCTAAGTACCAAAGGCTAACTTCGCCATTATAAAAAGGTAAATGATTACATAAATAAATGAATATATATTTATTTATTGCAATATTTGGCAGTAATTATTTAACTATCTGTTGAGCTTGAAATAATTTCTTGATTGTTTACATGTTTATGTAACTTGTACATTCTTAGTACATATAAATCTATCTGTGGTGATGACAGAAGATTTTCTCCTGGTTCTAAAGAGTATCCTTTTCAGTAGCGTAGCCAGAAAATAATTTCGGGGAGGGGGGTTTGGCGGGTACGGAATACCAGGTCCATCCCCGGAAAATTGTAAGTGTTTAACTAATGGAAATCACATTTTACAATATTTTAGCACTGAAAACCTAGTTAGTGAATTTGTTTACTTACTCCAAGACATGCCAACTTAAACAAGAAATCGTTACTTAAGCTATATTACTTACTACTATTTACTGTATAAGAAAAGTTAAATAAGACATGGAACAGAGGAAATAATAGGCCTACATTTACAACTTAGCTATTTTACTATGAATAAAATAATTGAATATTTGACAAAATTATGCTTAAGTAACTTAAATAGAGTTTTAGATGAAATAATTGATTTTAAATCAAATTATAGTGAAGACTGCTAACAGGAAAGAGAGGATAGAGATTGGAAGTGTCGTGATTTAGGCCTAATAGGCCTCAATTGATTATGTGATTGACACAAACACAAGATTCCACAAGATTCCACAAAGCAGATTCAAGGCGTCAGATCACAGGATCTTGGTAGCATATTCTAATCCACCTGGGTATTCCACACAACCGCAGTTTCTAGGCTACTTTATGGTTAAATTTGTGAACTAAATTGTATGCTTCTTTGCTAATTTGTCAACTAAGCAGTATGCTTCTTTGCTAATTTAAACGTCGATTAAATATTATGCTCTTTGCTAATTTAATTGTCAATTAAATGATATGCTTCTTTGCTAATTTAATTGTCAACTAAATAGTATGCTTCTTTGCTAATTTAATTGTCAACTAAATCTTATGCTTCTTTGCTAATTTAATTTTAAACTGAACAGTATGTTTTTTTACTAATTTCATTTTAAACTAAACAGTATTCTTCTTTGCTAATTTAATTGTCAGTTAAATAGTATGCTTCTTTGCTAATTTAATTATTACGCTCTTTCTGTGACCTTATAAAATATACAAGGCATGTCCGCACATGTAATATATTACTGCAAGTTATTCAAAAAATTATTTATTGCGGCATACCGGCATTTTTCAGGTATCATCATTTTCTTAGCTGATTCCATTCACTAATAGAAAAAGTTAATAGTGCATCGCCAAGAATCTAATCATTTTAAGTGCTCTCCTTTAAAATAATTTGTTTCTTAATTATGCTAATTTTGGGTGTTCGCCAAATTATTGGAGTATCTTGAGCCAGAATTAGAGCTATGCTGTAGAGAAGTTTCAGTATCTCCCATTTTTATGATTGCACGATATTGTAAAATACTTTCTTTACTAGGTGACTCACTTATTTTGTAACTGATAACTGCTTTGTTCCTCATTCATTATTATAAGGAAAGCATTCTTAAATTTCGAACAGCTAATAACGAAGGCAAGGTTAAGTTATTTTCAAATAGGAGAAAGGAAGTAACATAGAAAGAAAAGGAGAATTAAAAGTACAGCTTGGATCTCTCATTAAATTAAATTATGAAAAATTATGGTAAAATTGTACTATTCCGGTATTCAACTTTTCATTTAATGATTGAAATGTTAGTTATATCTGTGTCTTATCAGAGTTTCTCAACAACACAATTATCTTAGAAAACGAGAAGAAATGCTCATGCAAATTGCACTACAAGACACATAAGATCCAATTACATAAATTTAAAACAAGTACTTCAAACTTGTGTAGTTAGATAAATTAGTTCCTTACTAGAAGGTTCAAGATGACGTCATATTCTCAAATTAATTTAAATTGGAATCATACTCCTAATGACCAGAGCATTCTTAGTACATTTTAAAGCCATGAATAATAACACCTTATTTAGATTTTATATCAGGACTTTGAGGAGAATTGTACGAACGCCAGTAAAGGTTGAATTACGTGAAAAACAGACAGAAAACTGGGGAAGAAGTTCATGCTTACGAACTTTTATCTGTATTTTATTTGTTGTCTAGTTTTCTGAAACTGATTTCCATCAGATAATCGATTGAAACTATCAAGTGAAATTATCCCGTTGATATTGTTCCTTAACAGTATCACAGTTGCCTGCATTGCTATTCCGTAATTGCAATTTCGCAAGGGAATACATTAAATTTGCGGAATTAATGGCATCTTGAGGGTCTGTTTACTTTCCCCGTAGGAGTACATTCCCTATTAGCTCATGTGTGAAATGACTTACACATCCACTGTGATGGAGTTAATTCTTTATAATTCAGTTTGCTCGAACAAACAAACTCCTCAAGTCCTCAGTGCCACTGAGAATAGGAAGTCTTTGAGGAAAGCGAGAGTCTCTTGTTTGCCATTTCATCTCCTAGTTCGTTGTGCAGATGTCGCTACAAGGGTATCACAATACACATGACACATAAATCTGTTAAATTCGTGTTACAAGGATTATGTGAATGTTTTTGGAGAGAGAGAGAGAGTGAGGAACTTGTCTCTGAATATTGTTCAGTCCAACGTCGAATTATTTGCCATCTCTGATATATTTGATTGTTTTTTTCTTTTATAACAAAAATACGACATAATATATAGTGAAAACAATAATTTTTCGGAATCTTAGACAAGTTAGGTCCTACGTGTCTCCTTTATACGCCTGCGAAGCTTTAGCGCCCTACCGTGTTTCGAAGGACTTTAATTGACACCATTTTTAATAATTCTAAAATTTCTTTCTCTCAGTTCCTCGATTTTGCACATTTTTCTGAATAGAAAGTGCTAAGTATTCCACAGATTTGGTGGTAGGAAGCTAACAAATATGTCTACTTGATTATTCGTCTGTTGATTATATGTCTATTATACACTGCTGAATCATTTGGCCATTGTGGATTTTTAATATCTACGATTTTAAAAATCGAATTGGTAACTACGACTATATATGCAACTATCACAACAGTTTGCTAAATTTCATATAGCATTTTATTATTTTCTTTTTAGCGAAACCCTATTTGAAAAATTTGGAATGAATTACCTTTATATAAAAGAGATATTATTTTTCTCATATGCATTTTTAAAGGAGGAGTTGGATTTTGTATAGTCTAGTCACGAAAAAAGAAGTGCCTTGAAAAAGAA
Source organism: Ectobius pallidus (assembly GCA_964059195.1). NCBI lineage: Eukaryota > Metazoa > Arthropoda > Insecta > Blattodea > Ectobiidae > Ectobius > Ectobius pallidus. Next base: position 100,779,676 of record CAXKWD010000004.1, read on the forward strand.
TAACTGACAAACTATAAGAGATAAAAGTCTGATACTTGAGCTAATGTGTTAACACACCAAGAGAATTGTATATGTCAAAAATCAACTCTCTAGTCCAAGAAATATCCCTTTAGAAAAGCTTTAGTCATACCTCGATTCCCGGATACCGGGAAATGTAAGATAGTTTTCGGATGAATGATGAACTATTGATCGTGATAAGAGGTACATTCTACTTAACTTACAGATTACCGGTAAAATCTCTGTCACACACAATACAATGGCTTATTATGGTTATAATTGTTTCTTAGAGGTCCTGGAGTTCGCAGGAACTAATAATAGACATAAACCAGGGTTTCCACCAGTAAAAACAAAAGGAACTAAACTTGGCGGTAATAACTTGGCTTACTGAATCTAGGGGAAACGAACTATATTGATCATTATTAATACTTTTTAGTACCATGTGTTTTAGGTTATTGACAGTTCGACATAAGAGCTTTTCAATATATTTTGACCAATTATACAGCATAATTTCCTATTTTACTTATCTGGGTACTAATAAGGGTAACAATTGGAGAATGTAAGTCGGAGAAACCAATTACATATTGATCATAATCCTCAAAAGACATCATTAAGCTCATAAATACAATTTTAGTAATGACGTGTATTATGTTATACAACCGTATATACCATACAAAATGTATAGGAATATTATCCGTAATGTTATGCCTGCTGTAGCTGTTCTAAAAACAAGGTGAATGCGTAGCAGAAGCTGTGTTTATATTTTTTAACTTCAGCTCGAGCTCAATTTATTTGCTTCATATAGGTGGTTGTAGGCTACTGCTTTTTAAAAATAGTAACCTCCAATTTGCAGTAAAATACAGCTGACTGTTAAAAATGATGACTGAGATGTATGTTAATGATTAAGTTTGGAGTCGTATTTAATGACGTATTTGAGTAATACGAAACATTGTAAAAAATAATCACTGATACAATGAATTACATAAATTTTTATGACTGAACAGTGATTAATTGAACACTTCCCTGCAAGAAGGGTGTAACCATCAAAATCGTAATTTTTCAAGAGTAAAAAAAAAAATTAATGGATTATAAATGTGATTTATTTGAAAAAAGAATAAGCAAGACATAAGTTTATTGAATTGCTAAAACTAAAATCTTATTAGTATCGTTACATATTTATATTTCAGAAGTACTGTATGACATTTCATTTGTGACAGTAGAACAGGAATGTATCACCATAATTTATAATTAAGTAATACATTTTCTAATTCTTAATATCACATATTTGGTTGAAAGAACTCATTTATCCTGTAATACTATACAAATTATTTTATAAAAGAAAATATTTCGGTTGTTACTCTTATTCCACTTACCTCAATACCTTTTCTTGTTGTATAATTATTCCTTCCCACTCTGATTTAGATGTTTCCTTTTTGTATTTTTCTACTCATTTACATTTGTTTTACGTCTATTTAACTGCTTATAGACGTCTGGTGCGACCCAGCAAAAGTACTGTAGCCATTGTGAATGATGTTACATCAGTTTCCCACAAATCTTTATTTCTAGGTGGCTTTAGTATTCCACCTAGTTCAGTAATATGTCACAAGGTGGTACAACAGTGCTGTGTTGTGATGTCGCATTCTATTTCCACCAAAATCTCAATTTGTTTACACTTTTTATTCCAGGGAGGTTCTTCGATGGCTGAAGAACAAAGTTATCCTAATATTCTTAAAAAAAAATTCTGAACCTTTTAAATAATAACTTCACAATACCAGATGATTGTCACTAATTCATTGTATCCAAGTATTTGCAAGTCAGCTCTCCTTGATATTGAATCGTTTAGTTGATAAAGATTATAATTTTTTGCTTTCGTTACTTTTGCCTAGCAGAAGTGTGTAGGCCTATGGATTTTAGTAGTTTTATTTACCTACAATGATTCGCATAACTTGGATATACAGATCCATTTCCCCTGATCTATATTTATTGCTGCATGGACAACTGCACAAATTAAATGAAATATAAAAGTTGAAAGAGGATTTTTTCCACAGTTCCATAAACAGTATTATACTTTGAACTGAGTGGTCTTGTGATCTAGAAGTTTTACAATTGAGTGCCAACATTTGTTGACAAGGGACTATTTTTTCTTTTGACAATGTGAAACCATTTTAAAATTTTGAAATATACAATTGACAGGGCAGGGCATGGAATGTATGTATAATGCAGATTATGGGTACTAGATGTAATGTAGCGAAGGAAACAGACACACATATAGAGCCATACGCGACTGCATCGTGCCACTCTAATGTATTGTGGTAGTTGGAAGCATGAAAGCACACATACCCACTCCTTGATACCTTAAAGTTCAGTACAGATGGACATTATTAATCAAAACTTCTATCATCTCCTTGAGGCATTCTGTAGCATTTCTCCCTCGGATACTGACTATTTTCATGTAAGAATGCTGTTCACATCTTGTCATATTCAATCTGCACGGCGGTGGGCTCACAACTAAATTACCATCACCTCTATTCGTATAACCTTAAACCACAATGATACCATTGCCTTACTTGATGAAAAAATAGTATTAGATTTCGTAAAAAAAAATACTAGCATACTAAACAAATTTTGAAAAATACTAGATTTAGTACTAATTACTAGAGATGGAGACCCTGTATGAAACATAAATCAGCAGTGCCTGATAATAATTAATTAATTAAAGATTTAGATGAAATTGGATAGTTCTTAGGCATGGCTCAGTGTATAGCATCTGCGCCTAAAATAGAAATTCCGACTTCAGTTGCCTTATAAAAATAAGTCTAATCTACAAACTACTTTTTTAAATTTCATCGGCAATATATTGGCATGAAAAGTGTTTTGTTAATCACAAAACTGTTTACATGGTACAAAATCTGCTGTTATGGTATTACTCTGTGATTTAGCTACTGTTTTGAAAGGTTCCTGAAGTTTATGAAGTCAGTATTTATATTCACAATTGAAGAAAATGTTGCTGTACATTTGGAAATTACATTACATCCTTTGCATAATCGCCTTAAACTGCCCAATGTGGTGAACCCGAAACGTTTATTTCGATCTCTAGCAAAAGATCATGTTCTTTGTACGAAGTACAACGATTGCTTATATAAGCCACTTGTATAATATGTGTCATTAATAAACAAAAATAATGTGCGATTTTTTCGTATCTTACTAGATGTTTTTTTAAAAAATATTTTCCAATGTCCATCTTGAAATTCCATCAATGGAAAGAGATGACTGAGCAAGAACTTTGGCATGCTTCGAATGCCACATAAAAATTTAGGGTTTCGTTAAATATTTATTTCATTGGTGTTATACAAAAAATAATGTTGATGAAAATATTGTATTGTATTTGTTATCATGGTTCAATGTTTTAATGTCATGTTCCATGTTTAAAACATGAATTTCACTATACTGCAATAAGCCTACCATGCTTAAAATCTGTCGCACTCTAACAGAATGTTCAACTGCATTACTACTGCATAACAAGTTTTTCTGTTGCCCGTTATTTAATGATCATTTCACGAAAAGTAACAAAGTAAACATTCAAGACCATATAGATATACTGTATGCATATGCATTCATGAACCATAGATTATTGCCTCTGTTGGACATTACATGATAATATTATAGGAGAAAAATTCCTCTGACCCTGGGATTTGAACCTAGGACCTTTTTCTATCCGTGCCATTGCTCTACCAACTGAGCTAAGCCAGAGTTAATTTCACAGCGCCAGATGGAACCTCTCTCCTACTTGTCTGTCATTGAGGTAGACCATTAGGGGCGATCAATCATAGGAGAGAGGTTCCATCTGTCGCTGTGAAGTGAAATCTGGCTTAGCTCAGTTGGTAGAGTATTGGCAAGAATAGCCATAGGTCCTGGGTTCAAATCCCAGTGTCAGAGGAATTTTTCTCCTATATATTATCATTAAAAACTAGACTATGTTCAATGTCCATTGCGACTTGTGGATGGGTTACAAAATGTGCAGACCTCTTTTCAAACTGAAGATACTATGTTTGGCAATGCTATCTTTATGTTCGTTGTGATCAGAGAAGGTAGTACAAGAATGAAACCAGTAGATGGCGTCAAAATCTAAAAATCGACATTTTACACCCTGAAGGCTGTTTCGCTGAAACATGTTCACCGACTAACGGTCGGGCTTCCCTCGCACGGTCACAATAGTATATTGCGATACAAGTGCCGTAAGCGGTGCATACGGATCGAGGAAAGAGTTTGAAAAAAACGAGGCGCTTGCGCCGAATTTTTTCAATTTTCCGAGATCCGTTATGCGCTTACGGCACGAGTATTGCATGCTATTTTTGGCACGATGATTATTTATATCAATTTATTTATGTTAATTGAGGTATTAGCTGAAAATATTATGTATATACACTATTGAAGATGGATGTTTATTTCAGAAAGTGATTCGCATGTGTTCGTTATGGGAACCGAATATTTGTCCTGTTAAAGTCGCCACAAACTGGGGGAGCCTTGGTTCCGGTTTTCCATAAAGGCTTGTATTATGATGATTTTACTTACGGCACTTGTGCTTTTTGTAATTTTTACCTCACGGAGATTTCTTTTGTTTTCATAGCAACCAGATTGCGTGCGAGAATGTCAAGTTACGATCCACGGCAACAATATTCGTAAGTACCACTAATTAGTTACGTCGTGCAAAAAAAAATTTAATATTACATCAATTGAAAAAAATATACCCTGGAAAACTGGAGAAAAGTTGAAGGGGTCATTTTTCTTAAACTAAAGTTTGAATAGTTTTACCTTATTTTAATCATTTGAGATTTGAAGATGATGGTGATGAATGTGTTGTAGCTGGTATAATTTGGCTGGGGTTGCTATGAAGACTCCAGAACGCAATTTCTTAACCTATTATTTATTTAGACAGTTGTTACTGAAAATGATTTAAGAAAAGGCTCAGGAACTTAACATCTTATCATATTGTTGGGAACATCGACTTTAGTGTGGGAAGCATAGCTATAAAATCAATTTCTTGGTCGAATAGCTTTAATACGTGCTTCCTACAACTTGTTATACCCTAAGATATATTTCCTCCATTTAACTACATCTCAAATCAGAAAAGTGGTAGAGCTACCAGCTTTAAGGGATGTCTTTTATACACGTCTTTTGAGCTGTTGCTAGAGAGAAATGGTTGCTGGTTCGTACTCATTAATTCTTCATGATTCAACAGCTCTTTTGAGGAAGAAGCTTCTGACTTCACGACATCTGCATATTCTAATACGCTTCAAATGAACTCGATGAGCACAATTATAGTGAAGAGGAGGAATATACAGAATGAAACCCTTTACTTCAAGTTGCATTTGCTAGGGAGGATTTTATGAACGTACTATAACAGGGAAATAGAAAAGGAGAAAGAAGAAGAAGATAAAAATAAATGTGACAGCAATATTGGCTCCGCATTGCTATTCGGAACCTTCAATAGGCCTACTTTTACTTATTAATTACATAGGCCTATTACGTACAAAAACATTTTAAAATCTTAAATATGAACGTTGTTTGAAAGATCCCAGTTGACCAAAACGAAGAAATAATCGAAATGTGTTTAATAGTTATTTATATACTAAGGAATGGAATATTATTCTAAGGGGGAATGTTCAACCTCGAGCACGGTAGCCCAGTTTTGCATTATCAATATCAATGAAGAGAAACTTGTAGTTGATTAAAGTTGCCATAATTATTGTTAAACTATAGGCTTTATAGCAACAACGTAATTCTTGGATTCCCATTCGGGATGTGCAGGATTCAAATTCCATGGCCGGCCAATTTGGATTGGTTTACTTTTTTCATGGTTTCTTCAGTCGTAAAGACAAATGCCGAATTGGATATTTACTGACCATGACTCATCCAAGTTATTTCATCCTGTATCTTACTCGTAAAAATTATTAAAAGTTTAAATTCAACAAACACAATAGATAGAAACGGCAATAGAAAAGAGTTGTACATCAATAGATGCATGGCCTACTGCTATACACACAGAATCTGAACTCCTGATTGGGCCTCGATGCTCAAAGGATTATAAAGAAAGCTGAATTAAAAAGAACAGAGTAATTGATTGGCTCTTGTTTTTAAAACATTGTAATTTGTTTGAATGCAAATTGACGGAATTGCTTACAGAGAGGAGGTTGAGTCAATATTTAATTTCAGGCTCGCCTAGGCCTATGATTTTCTGTCATGAAGTTTTCGACCGAGGCAGAGATAGGCTTTGGCATCTAAGAAAGAACAGTGAAAGAAGGCCAAATAAAATCAGGTAAACTGACATAAAAATTAGCCAGACAATGGACCATATTGAAGAAACTATTGCGTTTTAGACCACGGTTTCTTGAGAAGGTTTGTTAAGCATATGTGAAGAAATATTTGGGATAACTAGAATATTTACAGGAAGAATTTACAGCAAATTCCTCACCTCAACAATAGGCCTGTTTCTTTATTTTTGTCAAAACATCTGAAGCCGTACAAGTACGAATGAAAACGTTAAAAAAATTCAAAGTTTATTTTGAAGAGGAAAACATTAATGATTTTAACTTTTTGGAATTTTCCCATTAGTTATGGCTAAAATCTGTAAGTTTGCCAAATGTCAAGTTTCTAGCTCATCTGAAAATGAATAAACATAATTGTTAATAAGATTAGACTATCGTAGATGTGGGTGACGTCACGGCTATTCAGCAAGTTTTTTTGTGCTTATGGGGCAGTTAGAAGCATCAAATTTTGCACATTTATGGCTGTTGTATGTGCCAATGTGTCTGCCAAATGTTACGATTTTATCTGTTCAATGTGTGTTAAATATTACATAATGTGAGGAAAACATACAAAATTTGCTTGAAATAAAAAAATCTAACTCAATCTAAGAGATAACCGATGTAGATACGACAAAAGGTAATGGGAGCAAACTTGTAGATCTCTCAAAATCCGTCACTGCTGCAATCGGTTTTTGATACGACTTACCGTTTATCTACTATAAGCCTCCAAGAAGTTGTACACTCAGCTTAAAGTTAAACAAGAAAACTAGATGTGATAAAAGAAAGTGACTTTTCTGAAATCATTTAGTTAAAATCGCTTATTAAATGCTTTGCCGCAAAAATCATGCTAGGTAGTGAATTATTAGTCTTAAAAGGGAGATTTAGTTTCTTGAAGAGTTCTAGATGTGAAAGTTATAAATTTGTAAACGATGGGTTCATTTAAATAATATTCACTTTATTAGTTCTGACACATGTCCAAAACTCACCCGCGCTCCACCTCTTTATGCAATGTAGTTTTTATTCTTCAGGTACAAAGGCTTCTCAAATATGATTTAACAAGCTTTGGGTAAGATGTACTCCGTCTCCCTGTCCCTTTGTTTTCATGTCTCTGGGTGCAAGGTGGAGGTTTCAGATGATGTATTAAAAGAACAAGAGGTGGTGAATAATTTAATTTCACTTGGAAACTCCAAGCATAATGTGTATGTGAAAGAATTGAATACATCTTACGAGAGGAAAATCGAAAGGAATATGAAAGGAATTACAGAAGAGGTTTTAGCTTACTTCAACATTAAAATATCGTGAGGGATTTAAGTATTTTTACTACCTCCAGGAATAAAGTGTCTGTTTAAGAATGTAAGGGAACTTTAAACACAAAAGAGAATAAAATAATTTGTAAATGGCCTGACTTTCTAATTTATTCATATTTATTTACCTGTTGCCTGGTGCATGAACTTTAATAATTGATTACCGGTATTACAGAGCATTTTAACAAATCATCAAGTTTATTATGCTTTATTTATCTTAGTAGGTAACATACTTTTCCCCAACTGTAAAACTATTATTTTACTTCATATAAGACATTAAAACCCTTTCTTATTTACTGTGAGTGCATTGCATTTTTTTAAATATTCACGACAAATTTGATTGTAGCCTACACATACAAATATCGACAATACTATGCCAGGTATATTCTTGTAGTTTTTAAACTCATGAAACAATTATTTTAAACTCTCTTGATTCTAATGCTTGAAAAAATATATAATATATTTTTTTTAATATGGCGATGGTTGTGTCGTTTAACCTGCAACATTATATATGTGAATTATTCCGATAGCAAAAATGTATCAAAGACGCTTATCAAAATGTAATATAATATTTATATTTAATAATAACGCTCTGAGGTCGAGTGAGAAACTACACATCACACACAACACAAAAACACAAAGCAGGATATTAATGATTTATGTTTTATTATATTTATTATTAGACATTTTAGTTCTTTATGTAATGCTGGTTGGTTTTAAATATATGTAATTATATATAATTCTTACACAGATCTTGGTGATCTTTCCAATTCTGATTTGCTGTTAGTGCATTCGGAAAACTTCAAGAGCACTCTGGAAGATGAGTTCACAGCATCGCGATTTCTTATTTCCATAAAGCTGGTTGCAGTAAATGTCCTGCACAAAACAACTAGACTATGAGATGGCCTACCCAAGGAAAGCTATCTTAACGTTACGTGATTGATTAGTTGAGCACTTAAAGGCACAGAGCTCGTGCCTCTACACTGTTTTGTTTATAGAATGTGTTTAACAGACATTCCAGCTTAAAATGGACTTTGTGAGAGATTTTAAAAAAATTATCCCAAAACTTTAAATACTGGAAATATGTTCCTTGAATATTGAATCTTTATTAATTTAATTTGTTTCTGATATATTATGTATTTTTTAAATTTGTAGCAAGCTTTTTTCAGTCATTTTATAGTTCAAATATAAGTTTGCTGCACTACAGTAATATTATCTTTGATATTGTATATTTCTGTGCAACAGGAAGTTAGATAAGACTGTAGAGAACATCTTTTATGTTAAAGTGAAGGTAAGAAAGAAAGAAGAAGAAAAAAAACACATTTAATGATAATTTTAAAGTTTCAAAAGTAAGATAGGTCTGTAACACCCGTAACAAAAACCAGCAAAAGTTGAATAATTTCCTCATTTGAAGAAGCACATTATTCAATTTTGAGGAAAGTTAGATTAATGATATGATATTTAAGGAAGTACCCCAGAATTATAAAAATGATAATAATCGTGAGATTATTTTGTGTTACTTATTTCAAACATATTTTAAACTATTTTTCATTATTTTCAGAAAATGGCTCCGACAACAAATAAGAACAACAGGATAGTAAAATATAATAGCTAAGTGCCTATGCCCAACATCAGAACGAATGGGAGTGAAGTTAATAATGAATTCAGAAAAAAAAGACATTAGGCCTACAGGAATACAGACATTTAAAAACCTTGAAAACAATATTTTATTACTATAGAAATTGTAAATAATTTCATGTGAGAGAAGACACCAATTTATATTTTAATGTGTAACTTTAACCTTAAACTGACCATAGTTTTTAAAAAGATTGCAGTTGGCCTATATAAAACCTGTTACGTTGTAGGCCTATTTATTTTTTATTGTTTTAATTATAAGAATAATTTGTAATCTCCTGTAAACATTGGGTTTATATATTATTTAGGTAAATTTCAAAACGTTTTATCAAACTTTGAAGATCTAATCTCCCATAATCTCTTACTTTCCTACCCTCACATCTTTACAGGTTCATTTAAAGGGACGCCCGTTACACTAACATTTTCAAATACAAAACTATTATATTTTTAAAACTGAACTTCTGCTTGGTAAAATTTCAACATACAGTCTAATTCTTAACTACTTAACTACTAAAACTCAAACAGTCTCAAACATTTTTAATAAGTCGATTACATTATTCTTGTCAACTAATTAATATTTAATTTACTCTAATTTACTCATGTAACAAATAATCGTAATTTAATTTATCCTTATATACTGTTATATGCTTTAATCTATAAGTATTTTGCCCATTTTGCTCAGTTATAATGTTTTTTTATTCAACTATGTAACACCCGTTACAGTTGCTGTAACACAAGTTACGTTTAAAATAATTAAATAACAAGAAAAATAATTTATGTTCAGTTTCCTAGAGTTTCTTTAGTCTGCAATACATTTATAACTTTGTATTAGCTGTCACCTCACAGAGTTTACTGATTCTCATCGACCAGTTCCTAAGTTCAACAGAGAGAAAATTTAACATCTTGTTGTATTATGCAACGCACATCTATGCTTGTGGTGGGTACTCTAATTTTTTTTTCAGTTTTCTTCATTTAATTCGAAAACTACTAGCTAAGTAGGTCGGCCAAAAAATATAGGGGTGTAGAAACATTTTGATAATTAATCTCCTAGTGTTAATAATAATAATAGTAATAATAATAATAATAATAATAATAATAATACAACCACATACTAGCCTATTAGCCTATTAGTTCTAGTCTAGGATTATTATCAGCTTCTATCAAACACTTGTAAGGCTGATGTCAAAGATCTTGAAAAAGAACCGAGAAAACGATTAAAAAGCGATATTTAAGTCAAATACACGATATTACACTATATCAAGGATCTTTGAGCCATATCAATTTTCTGTGTAAGAAAATAGTTATTCTTAATTATTTTTGTGTCGTGTATTGAGGCTTCATATCGTTTATTTATTTCTTTACGTCTTCCACTGTAATTTTTGCGAAGTAGGCATTAGGTCTCTCCTTAATAACCCGAAGTTTCTTCAGTCTGGGTCTCTGTTTTGAATTGTACAGGAACTCATTCTCTTCAAACAATTCTGAAACGTTCCACTGCTATTTTAACTGTCATCATTCCCAAGTTTTTTGAAGTCGTTAATTTCTTTAACCTCAAAATGTTTGACATATCTTCAAAACAGCTGGCGTTTATCCGCCATCTGTGATCCTTTGCTGTGGGGATCGAAAAATCTTTGATCCATTAAAACTCTGTCAAAGAAATTTTATCCAATATATTTGATAGTGGAATACCGGTTTAAATAATGCTGTATCATATCAGTGGGCGGTAACCAATGAGCGTTCAATCTAAATTCCAAAAAATGACATTAATGTACCGCCATTTTCTGAACCTGCTTTGTATCTCCCCTAACCCGCCAGTAAGCCGAACCAACAGATTAACAATTTCAGGAAATGTAGGCCTATAACAGATTATGTTCTATTTTACAAGACCAAGTAATTTCAAGCTTTTTGACACAGTATAAAAATAATAATTTACTGAAAATAGTACAGTGAATAAACGCCCAGCGAGAACTTAATTGCAATCTAAATTGATATGAAACAGTGAGCACCAGTAAACTGTTTTTAGAGCGTCTACCACTGTAATGAACATCATAAAAGCAGTTTTCTCTATGCATTGTGGAATTTAAATTACTTAGGGCCTAATACTATTCTAACAAAAACTACGAAAATACTGTCTGTGCATCCAAGCAAAAGGCTTGGGAATTTTTCTTCTTTCCCATGTGTTCTCTTCATTGCAAAACGCATTTCGCTAAGCCTTTGATTTGAACAACCGTTCAATATTCAATAGAATAGCAGAAGATGGAAGAAAAGGAGAAAGCGCTGGTGGGAATTTGTACGACACAAACTTTATATTGTGAAATATAATCCGATTTTGGGAACTATATATTTGAGGAAGAAGATGGTTTTCCATCACTCTGCGGGTATTGATCACGTTTTGTTTGTACTGGTAACTGATTGCTGTACAAATACAGATCCTCATATCAGAAACTACTCTCGCTTTCAAGAAAGAAAACGTATGCTATTGTTCTCAAATTATAAGAAACATACTGCACAATGCCGATAGCACATATCAAGGAATATACTTCAGCTGTGCCTTTGTGCTTTGTGCCTTGCACAGCTGAAGTTCATATGGCATAATAGTGTTATCATCAAACACAGCATTTCCATGCAAAGGCATATTTTTATATTATAAGCTTATTATAGTTATCAGGCTTGCTAAATATGCATTTCATGTCCTATTGTTTCCAAATAGCCTAAGCATACTTTCTCTGTGCATATTTGCTTGATTTGGCGTTTTTATGAACCACTTCATACATAATGCATGTTATAGGCTAATAGTATTAGACAGATATATAAGCATTCAGTATTAGGTTTAATAAAACATATTTAGAAGTTTAGCTTGCATAGTAAGTCCATTTTTCTATTTTTAATGTATATTCCATATAATAAATGGCAAAATACAGCTTTTTATGAAAGCGATGCCTCTTAAGCCCTTGGTTTCCTGATCAGAAGAGACCTAACGGTTTGCAAGAGACATTTAAGAATAAGAATATAAAATACACGATTTAATTTACATTAACACAAACTTCGCCAAATTGCCTACCACATTACATTCAAGGGTCTATCATTGGTCGATTTCCCAGGAATTATTTAAGACGTTCAAAAGTCTGCTTAGTGGGATGCGGGTAAGGCAGCTAAAAATGAAATGGACAAAGTTATCAATGGAAATCCTGATTATGGATTTATGTGTTCGATAAAAAAATGAGGTAGGCCTAATTTGCGGTGGAAATGTTGAAATAAGAATTTGACCTCACTATCATCATTTAAATTTGCTTATGAGACTTCTTATGATGTTGAAAGATCAATCAAAAATATTTTGACAGATGTACTCATGAGCTTTGTTACCAAACTTTAGGAAAGGCAGTTAATAATACATTCTGCCACTGTAAAAGTTTGAATTTTGATAGTGCGTATTTGTAATGCTTTCTCCCTTCATTGTGCATATTTGGTAATTTGATAGAGCATGAAAGAATGCATTTTTAAAGATTTTCTTCTGCATGGAAATCCTGTTTTTAGTTATCATATCTAATATATAAAATCGAAAGTGTGTGTGTAGGTGTGTGTGTATGTATGTTCCCTATAGCCTACAAATCTGTATTTCTTGAGCAATCTGCACGAAATTTTGCACACGTACCCATTTCAGCTCGGGAAATAACGCGGTCAACATTAAAATCCACACAACCTACTCCTTCCCTTGAAAAATTACATAATTTCTGAAAATATTACACTGAATATTTATCAAATGCAATTCAGTTCTCAGGGCAACAGTGTATTGTTTACATAGGACTTTGGGAGCTACATGCTACTGGGCTTTAACAAATTCTGAAGCTATCGCTGTAATACATTGGTGTAAATAAATAATGAAGAATTAAGTGCACGAAAATAATGCACAATGTAATGCAGTCACATAACTTTCCCTAACTTGGATATGGACAGTATAATTTTTCTCACTTCACATTTTGATGTAGAATAAAAGGTCGTATTGTAGGTACTGCTTATCCAGTTGTCTCAACCTGAGTGTGTGCCAGGGAATATGCTATATGAGAGGTCGTTAAAAAGTCCTATCCACTGATACGTTATTCATAGCAGTAGGCTTTGTATTAGTTGAGAAATAGGGGTGTTATTGATAAACACTTAGGAAATCAATTAGTTCCATTTATTTCAGTTTGATAAGGGTAACAGCAAACAGTCATCAATAACTTGGCTTTTATTCTCAAAGCAAGTGTGTTCGAGGGGAAGATCTAATAAGGAACTAAAACTTCTAAGCAAATTAAATTGTTAACAACGAATGGGGAGCTCTTTGTCCTTGAGAAGACAAACAGAAGGTTCGTGATCAAAGTAAATTAAATTAGTAGATCACAGGAGCTTGTCCAATAGCTTTAATGTACTGAACGACAATTTACATTTAGTAAGTACGTGAACCACATTGGAGTATTAGATAATTAAGGGGTAATCTGTAGATAAGGATCTGTGTTGGTGTCTTGTAATATTATTAACTTTAGAGACACTTGGATGAGCTTTATAATTAATAAGGAGAGTGAATGTGCCGTATAATGGGTCATGCTAGCATGCCTAGTTTTATAAGATGCGAACCAAATTTTAGGAGCGAGAGATTGAGAGAATGAGTGAGAATGAAAAAAAGTTTCATGAAGACAATTTGATAACACAGCCATTCTTCTTTTTGTTTTGTTTACATAAACATATTTATGTCCTTGCATATATATGTATGCGTTTATATTTTGTATAGGTGGGGGGGGGGAAGGGAACCGATTCTTGTAGCTGATTTCAGAGCCTTGTGATACGTAGCCTAAATAAATGTACGAGATGTAACGGAAACGTTTGTTTTCACAAGCAATGCAAATTACATGAAATTATTTCTCAATTGACTGTCTATAATGTCTAGAACAAATTTCAATACATTCCCTGCTATCCTGTGAATTCCGCTAGGACGCGCAGTGGCTCATATCGGCAACTTAGATATTTTAGCCGTTCCGCTTTTTTTTTCTACCTGTACATTAAGGGGACTGATCCGTGAAATTCGCCAAAAAAGTCACAAAACTCACTTTTTTTATTAATTAATAACAATTCTTGGCTGATCAAAGACAGCAACAAATTTTAGGTGCATTTAAGTGTCCGCGTTCTGGCACATGCTAATGTAATATATGTCACAACACTATTTTTACTGCACGCATTATTTTCACAGCAGATATTTAAAATTATAATTCCAGTCATTTTCAAAGTAATACTGGGAAATAATAAATAATATTTTCCAGGCTAATGCCCTAAGGCCTGTAGAAAGAGCAGGACAGTTTTAAAGGCAAAAATTGTGTATCATCTTTAAAGTTGATTTTCTCAACATTTTGTTTCTCACATAATTCACTGTTCAAATTGCTCTTTGCGTAGCAACTATTTTTTTTTCTAAAAAGAATAGCCAATTCTATGACAAATAAGATTGTAACTTTTGGTTTGCAGAAACTTATCTACACAGCAAATCTGAAATTTGATGCCGAAAATTTTATAACTTTACCACAAGGTCCTTAAAAAGCCACAATTTTTCTTTTCTCAAGATGTAATAAATTTACAGCTCTGAAAGTTCATGGTTTACTGTGGTAAATGCTTTCAGATCGAGGATTTATAAACTTTACAGTATCACCGAGAGAAGTTACCGAAATTGGTAGCGTTGTGGTCTCCCATTCGTTAGGTCTCAGGTTTAAATCCTGTTGCCGAACTGAGTGGGGTTTCCAGGATATTACCCATTCGCATTGTCAAATGTCGGATTGAAAATAAGCTACCCTTGACTTAGAAGAATGAATCCGAGATAAATCCACTGTTTTTTGGAGGCAACGGGACTTGGATAAATTCTCCAGTACCAGGGGCAAAATGGACCCATTTATGTGGCGTACATGCCCGTGACCCATTTATTTTCATTCATTCATACCCTTAGCTTTGAAATGATGTATGATTGAGGATAGGCGAGAATAACTTTGAAGTTGTGTAGAGTAGGATTACCTCCACAACGTCTCTGGGTTTTTACGTATATACCTTAGGAGCGAGTCTCACCGCTCGTAGAGTTCCTGGCTAGGGGAGGTAGCTGCACCCTGATTGGCTTTCCCACTCCACGTGTTGTCTGTCTCTGTGTCTGTGGCATTATCCCTCCACTCAACTACAGTGGTACAGCATGATCTTTACTCTCTGCCCAGCGATAGCTTACTGATCTTACGCGCAGCGAATTCGCGCATCTTGGCAACGAGACGTAACGAGAAGCTCGCTGGCTGGGTTAGTCTTCAAGGCCAGAGACGTTGTGGGAGTAATCCTACTCTAGTATCTAGTGTAAACACTGATCTTCTTGTTTCTCTTGTTTAATCGCTCCTGTTCTAAGGAAATTTATGCGGCCCACACCTCCCGACCTGCCGGGACAGAAATTACCTTTGGATCACAGACATACTCTTTTGACCAGACAAGGATATGAAGGGCCTTCCCGGATGGGTGGACAGCCCAATGCCGGGGCCATCTCCGAGATAACACAAACACATAGGACGAGACACACCAGTCACACACACACACACACTTATTCCGAACAAGGCGCGGATGGGATGAAGATGATGATGATGATTATGATGATGATGATGACGATAATAATAATAATAATAATAATGTTTTATTTTGCCTGGCAGAGTTAAGGCCATAGGGCCTTATCTTCCACTCAACCAGGATAAATACAAAATACATTAAAGGAATACCTACAAAAAAGTTTCAATGCGATGAGGATCCTGAAGAGAAATCATACTAAATATTCCTTAAAAATGATTGTAATTAAAAAAAAAATAACATGCCAAAATATGTCACAGTTCAGGATTTACGGCTTGTAGATCGTAAGTACTTCATCTCAAAAGGCTTGTCTGAGCCTACTCTACAATCTCTCAAATTTTATCGGTTGAATTGTAGGTCAATCTTATTATGTAGAACTATGCGTATTCGTATGTGAGAGATGGAATGTAGGCCTATGTGTATACCAACTACAATCCGACCACAATTGCATGTTTAAGTATTGAGTTTTTAGATTCAACGAAACTGGCGACCTCGGTGAAAAGCTCTCTCGTCGTTCTAATCTTTTGCGATAAATGACAGCTGACAGTCGTCATATTAAAATTAACATGAATAGAATTGATTTTATTTTAAATACCGGTTGTTTATTATGCAGTTTAATTTGCTGCTTTCAAGGGTTCAAAATTGTTCCGTGTTCGATATTGATCGATACCACAACAATGTTATAATGAAAATCTGTACTTTAATGGATGTCAATAAGATACTGTTACGTCACATAAACGTATGGTAGAACAAAATATTCTTTTTTTTATGGCACGCATTATTTTTTACTCGCATAGAAGTTTTGAGTAGAAGTGTAGATCAATTATTGTCCTAGTGAACACAACTAGATATTTCCGGGAACAAACCTAAAGTTTCATGATGTTTTCCTTAAGGAAGAAGAAAGACCCCGGAATATCCAGGAAACTTGTTCTTACCAGAAATCGAACCCGAGTCTGCTGCATGAGTAAAGCGAACGCATCCCCTACGCAACAGCGGTGAACACTGTATCATCAGACATTTCCAAAATCGTGTTATCATAGAATATGGATATTTTGTATGACCTGCCTGGAAAATAAGCACCAAAAGATTTGGATTATGGCAGCCGTTTTAATTAGTTAAGCTGCCATGTCATAGGTTCTCTCATTAGTTAGTTGATAGTAACACAGTAACAAGATTATCGACTTCAATGCATTTATCGAGCTTAAATATTAATTCTCGTTAGGAAAACATAAATGTAATAGTTACTGAAAAGTGTTACCGTATACGTAATGATAATAGCAGTTAAATTGATATTCTGAATCAATTATAGTATGCAAGTCAGTTACGTTTGTAATTTACCGAAGTTATAAAATTATGTCAATGCATATTACAAAACAATTTTATCACCTGTATGATAGATAAACATTATCGAGAGAGAGAGAGAGAGAGCACGAGAAGTAATGTTTTTTTTAACTTGCGTCGCTTTATTTATGTTGAATTTGCCCTGTTCTAACTAACTCCGCGGCGCTAACATCCCAGAAGGGACAAGGCCTACCACCCGACCGCTGCGTCATCTACCATAGGCAGACAGCAGGATTGGGGTATGTGGTCAGCATGCCGACACCCACGGCCGTTAATGGTGGTTTCCATGACTGGAGCCGCTACTTACATTTGCCCTATTCTATTTAAACTTTATAATAACTAGCCAATATGAGGAGCATTTTTTCCAAACTCGATATATAAGAAAAAAAACCGAAATTCAGTAACCTTCATTTAAAATATCTAGCCCACCAGCTTATAGCCTACTATGAGTTTCTTTTTAAACTGTATATATCCAAAAAATCGAAATTCGGAACTTTCCTTTGCTTTTTCTATCTCCTATCTTGAATATTATAGATGAATATACCGGTATAGTCAATCCGTTTATAAAGACTATCGAAAGGTTGGTGAAACAAGGTATAAATAATGAGTATAGTGATTAAGAAGTACAATGTTAATTCACAGATGACAAGTCTTGTGTTGACAACATATTAACATTAAGAAAAATAGGCCTAATAGAAAAATGTAACATAAAAAACAAGCAACACGAATTAACTTTTGTGGATATATGGCAGTATCCCCAAGAAAAATTATAGGAAACGATGAGATTAGGAGGTGTAAGTAAGTTCATAATAAGGCTGACTTCAGTACCTCAGAAGAGTCATGGCAGGTACCCGGAATTGAACCTATGCCTGCCAATCCATATTCAGGAGCGCTAATCTCTAGGCCAATCAGGCTGCAAGCTAGTAAGAGAGCTTCCTCTTTAATAATAATAATAACAACAATAATAATAAATAAACAGCAATATTAAATCTGATTATTTGAGTACCGACACTACAAGATACGGTAGGTCTGGTTTCATAATGAACGTTAATAGCGCTCCATGTAAGTTCTTGCTTCTTGCATAATAAGAACATAATAGTTTCAATGCTTCCTATACGGGTGTGATGTTAAAGAGCTAGGCAATAAGCACGTACAGGAACTTAGAGCTTGGTTATGTAAAGCTCTTATACAGAATATGTACTTGTAATACTGTATGTGTGTGTGGTTTAATATATGTATACGTAACGAGCTATAAATGGGTTGCTCCACGTTTATTTACGTAACATAACGTATTTTCTCTTTGTAGAATTCAATATTATAGCTGATAAGAAAATTCGAAGTATAAACATGACTTGAATTGCTTATGCGATATGCATTAGCAGATTTTGCGAGCTCCATACAGAGGTGAATACTGTATTCTAAAGTACAGAGTGACAAATCGTAAAATTGTATTACATTGCCAAGCAATAGAGAGGCATTTCAGTGAACTGGTTTGTAGAGTTTATCGTGTATATATATATAATCATTGTGCTACAATAGGATCGTGTATACCGTCAAAGTTTAGTTTAATTATAAGGGAAGATAAGATGGTTTATTGTTACATACGCTTAAAGGGGTTCGAAACACAAAAATGCATTTTTCATTCTGTGCTGCTAGTTGCAGAGAAACAAAAATAAAACATAATGAACCTTATCCCACCATTATAGAAGCAATACTCCGTGAGTTGTGAGGAACTAAACATTGTCGCGTGACGTCATTGGAGCTTGAACTATCAGCGTACGCTTACATAGAATCGAGATCTCATACCGCAGTTTTCGCTCATTCAACTGTTTGGAAAGTCTATTATGGCTTTAAATGAAATTCGCCCCTTCCAGTTTGAGCCCGAAAGAACAAATTCGGATAACATGTATTTGCTCAGAGGATTAAACAATAAATAAATAAATAACAGTAATTCAGACGGTGATTCTGATATCGCAAACATAAATATGGAAATGCGTGCAGGATCAGTGTTTTGGTGCAAGTGTAGAGATTACGAAAATGTATGCTGTTGGGAGTTTGAAAATGTAAAATTAGTTAAGAAGGATGAATTTTTATGTGTAATGCAAAACCCAAATTTCACTAAACTAATTTTAGACCTGGATGTTTTAACAATTACAAGACACAAGTATTTAGCAGCGAAAACAAAGAGTTAAAAAAAAACTAACTAACTAACCTCTCCTAATCCAGCAGCTAAGACTTGGCTATACGTATGATATAAGTAGGGTTCGGATGTTTATGACATGTCATATTTTTATCCTGGCCTCCATTCTCGCTCAAACACAAACTGCACGCTTGTTATCCTAATCGGATAGTTTTTATTTTGCATATAAAGTCATATTTTGAGCTTTTTTGTGGACTTGGTTATATTTTTGCCATATTTGTAAACCTACGTCATCTTTCAGTCATAAATTCGGTAAAAGACCACAATTATACAGTATATGTACTACATGGTAGAGTTAAATTTGATATTTATTTAATTAATTTATGGCAAATTTATGCCAAATTAATATTGACTTAAATTTAAAAATTAATGCAGTTGTTCATATTTTATAGGGACAGGCAAGGTATACAAAATATTACGAGTATTTGGAGCTGATGAAGCGAGCAAGCAGGAACAAATTCTTTAAAAATAGAAGTTAATTACAAGTAATACTGTAAATCATTAATTGTTAAAAAGTGATTTTCTGATAGAATTCATGTGATACATTTTAAATTGCAACGTTTCTTTTTAAAAAATACGTTATTTTATTATGTCATATTTAGTCATTTTTAAGGGCATATTTGCAGTCATATTTTCCACTTTTTTAGGTCATAAACATCCGAACCCTAGTAAGTTATAAGCAGTTCACAGCCTGGGTCAATTCATGGACTGCCATTGGATATAAAATAATAGTGGTAATTCCATCGTGTGTAGTCAACATTATAAGAAATACATTTCCAGAACCAAATGGTGTGTACGTGGGCTTCAAGCTGTAAAAGTAGAAGTCGAAAACATTCAAAATTCCAGTTTTAACTTTAATTTATCGAACAAAATTCTTGTTTAGTTCCAAAAGTTAATTAAACTCTCCTTACCTATTAAAACAATTTATTGAAATCTTGAGAAGTGCCTTTTTCTTAGTACATCATATGATGGACAAGGTGTTGGAGCAATGTTTTTAGGCAGTGATAGATCAATTTCTTGAACCTCTGGTGATGATCCTCGAACTTGTGTTTGTACGTTACTTTTAATTTTATTTATTATTTCAAGTTTCCATTCAATCTTTGATTTTTCATATTTATTCTTGAGTACCCACGATGCAGAGGGTTTTAGAGTATTGTGTTTTAACCCCAATCTTCTCTTTATTTACATTAGAATTATGATCCAAAATTGCAATTATGGACCTAAGGTAGAAATCATTATATGATAAATGTATTCTTTTCGGGGCGTATTTGAGCCTGAGACTGTGGTAACTTTCCAAACTGCCCGTGTGAATATAACAATGTTTGATGTGAGGCAAATCTTTTAAGAATGTCTTATCTAAAATAATTTTATCAAGTATTTTATATTATATCATCTTCCTTTGAGAGAACGTCGTGTTCACAGAATTTCCATATCCCATTTTCCAACCACTTATGCTAATTCATTATGTGATTCAAAATAGAAATACGGGTTTCAATCAAAATATCGCTGTCCTCTTTACAAGTCTGAGTAGACCACCACAAATGATTGTTTATGCTATTCTTCCAAGCAAATATTTTCGGATTTTTTTTTTCATGAATTTTTAGTTTCTTCATGAGGCTTTTCGACATATGCCAAACATCAAACTCATGTTCAATATTGGGGTACTTTGTTTTTAATAGATGCCTGCCACCTTTGTGTCTGTCAGAAAAAATATGTTGATATTACATTTTCCTGTTCTGCTAATCGGTTCATTAAATGTTCACAGGCAGCCTTTTCTAAATCACCTATCATCATCCCCTTTTGTAATATTTCAAAATCGATTATTTTGCCGGAATTTAAATCCATCATTGAATAAATAAAAAATTGTGCTGAAAACCCAGGTGAGTCGTACTGACCGTCTCCTGCTAACCATACACGTTTATCATCTGTCTTCAATGAATGTAAACATCTTTCTCTCTCATGTTCCCAGCATTTTATATTCACCTTTTATATTGCAATCAAACACACTACAGAATGGCATTTTTCCACTGAATTAATAAGACTATAAAACTCGAAAAGAAACACTAAGAAAAATTGTTATTACACTGAACTAGAACTAACTGAACAAGCATATTCCTATCCCACCACTGCATGCAGGTAACTAGCGCGCGTGGCCGCACGCTCCAGTGACGTCACGGGGAGTTATATTTCCTCGTATTGCAAACAAACGGAGCATCGTTCCGCAACAATAATAACACCAATCTGCAGTTTTCATTATCAAGATTATTTTAAGATCAACATGCATTTTGTGTTTCGGGCTCCTTTAAGGAAGTGAGCAAGTGGTCTATAAACAAGTGACTCGTCAGTTGGTACATTAAAAACGTACATCAAGAAGTTACTGTTTACAAGAACATAAACTAAGGTAACAATAATGTAGAAAGGAAAGAAAAATGAAATTGTGCTTAATGCTACAGATAAAATATACAAAAAAGTAAGCTATTTACGACAATATTAATAGAAACTTATTAAGCCTAATCCATATTGCAATGCGGAGAATAGGGGCTAAAGTTCGATATCTATGTTATTCCATATACTAAAGATACGAGGGGTATTCCGAAAGTAAGTTTCGTCAATGTATGGCAGGAGCGGCGTGTTCACCAGGGGAACCAAACAAACGCCAGACGAATCCCCACCCGTGGCTGGTTCCACGACGGAAGTGGCGTCAGCGGAGGAGGCATGACGCAGGCGCACTGCGCCGTAGAAGAGCGAGTCGCAGCAGACTGGCGTGCCCGCGGGTATTAGTGTACCGCTCACGATGGCACGAGAGATTTGGCGCCACTGCCATGTACCGCTATCTCCCCTCTTTCAAACGAGCCATTGCTGCAGCCGCTGAACCTTTTATTGTCCGAGATAGAGCTGTTTGAAATTGATCTCCCGATTTCCGTCCCCGCAAAGTGCGGCCTCCACGAACCCATCTCGCACAAACCTTATGGAACATCAATTTGTCACTCAAAATGGTCTGTATGGAACCTTTAGTAATGTCAGGAAGCTGAGGTGGAGCAGGCTGTGTGCCAATTCCTTGCATCGCAGGGCACCGAGTTTTACCACAGTGGGTTCTTCAAACTGATCGCACGCTACGACAAATGTCTCAATGTCGCTGGCGACTATGTCGAAAAATAGTGCACGGTGTATAGGTCATGCTGCCATGCTGTATTGCTTTTGGGTCAATAAAGTGTCCGTGTGACAAACTGACGAAACTTACTTTCGGAATACCCCTCGTACAAGATACTGTCCCTCATATAGGCCTATTCTGCATATATTCTGCTTTTATCTATGAGTAAGTTCTTAACTCTTTTGTTGAATAACATTAAATCTCTAATAGACCTGATTTTTATGTCAGATTTTTGTAGGCTTTTT
Organism: Ectobius pallidus; assembly: GCA_964059195.1. Taxonomy (NCBI): domain Eukaryota; kingdom Metazoa; phylum Arthropoda; class Insecta; order Blattodea; family Ectobiidae; genus Ectobius; species Ectobius pallidus. The sequence goes on from CAXKWD010000004.1 coordinate 100,802,457, forward strand.
TGCCAGCATGTAATGGGATTTTTTCATACAGTTTTAGCCTGTGCATGGGGAGTTTTAGGTTATTGTTTGTTCTAGTTCCATGAGGAAGTTGTTAGGATGTCAAAATTTACATGTATGCATTTATTTAGTTCACATAAGTGTTATTTTAAGGATTTTGAATAGGTTTCTGAAATTCTTTTGTGCTAACTTGTGATATTATTCGGATTATGTTTTCTGAATTTGAAGATTGTTTCCCATCCTGTTGTACTACCCCATAATATTATCGTATATGTCATTATGGAGTGAAAATAGCTGAAGTATACATTTTTTCTAGTTTCAAGATTTGTATTGAACTGTCTTTTCGACTTATCCCCTCATAAACTACAAAGACACCAAGGAGATCAACAGGGTTTGCTTAGGTCAATTATTAATCAAGGATATAAGTATATTTATTTGCAAGTTATTTGATTCTATTTTGAGTAGACATAATATAATATTCATTAAGTGCATTATCAATAATAATAATATCATTAAAATGAACCAGTAATCTTATGATTTCCGTTAAAAAATATAATAAATAATGAAGCGTGTAAGCTTACGATAATTTTCTAAGTCACATAGTAACGTAGGTACAAATATAAAACTTACATATAATCTAAGAGCAATTGCCATAAAATGTGCATAGGTTCAAAAAGCATACAGATAAAAATATATCGAAGTCACAGCTTATAACAAACAGATTTTTTAGGTTATATCTTTATAACCAGTCACTCTTATAAGTAATTATGTCTGTTAAAAAATATTTGAAAATGTGAATCTCAGGAGTGCAGGCTATGTTGTTAATAAATCTGTTATTGTAGAATGTTATTATTTCCAAATTTGCGAGCTCAGGTGTTAACGTAGTTTTTCGCTGGTTCTTCAAACCATGATTTTCTTTTATTTTTATGAGAGGATAAGGCGAAAAGATAGCTAGTTCTATATTTTAAGTTTCCCTCATACTCATCAATATGAAATTTATCAATGTATTCAAGAATTGTGATTCCAGCTATAAACTGCATGTTAAAGCAAGCGCTGTTTAGTTTGTTATTGACGTTCTGCATGTATTCATCCCATTTTTAGTCCCTTATTAACATAAATACCTAAGATTTTTTCTGCATCTGTGGAAAAACAGGTCTATGAATCTCTTTCGCTCCATCACTGATAAGTGATAAGGGAAGAGAATATATTTTTTAAATAATTGATCTGTGATGAGTAGGACTAGAAGTATTTGAAAATCGAACTTCAACTAATAAATATGATTTTTAATTTTCAACTAATAAATATGATTTTTGCTTTTATAAATAAAATACTACAATCCTTAGATAAAAAAGAAGAAACATTAGGCATTTTTCTTGACCTGACAAAGGCTTTCGACGTTGTCAACCACAAAATTTTATGTAAAAAACTGGACAGGTATGGAATCAGAGGGGTTGCAAACAATTGGTTTATATCTTATTTGCAAAACAGAACACAAATTGTTCAAATTAAATCAGCTAAGTCAACTGCCATGCTTCTCAAAGATGGAGTTCCTCAAGGCAGTATTCTAGGGCCTCTGCTTTTTTTAATATACATAAATGATCTTCCTTCTGAATTACCTCATGCTCATACAATATTATTTGCAGACGACACTAACCTGGTTTTTAATGACGCTGACTCAACTACACTTCTAAAAAAAGTGGATTTGACAATTTCACACTTACAGTCATGGCTAAAAGATAACAAACTCCACCTCAACGTAAAAAAAAACAATACTAATGCGATTCCACCAAAAGAAACTTGACAACCCTTTTACTATTCATATTAACGGAACAACCCTTGAGGAAAGTATAAATACCAAATTTCTGGGAATTTGGTTTGAATCAAATCTTTCTTGGAATACGCATATAGACTACATAGCAAATAAACTGAGTAGACTTTACTTTGCCTTCCGTATTCTTGCTAGAGTAGTCTCTTTCGAAACTATTAAATCTGTATACTTTGGACTTATATACTCACAAATTACTTATGGTATCTGTATCTGGGGTACATCATCAAAAATAGGAACCATTTTTAAATTACAAAAGAAAATAGCAAAAATTATGTTGAAAGTGCCAGTCCGCACTCCTAGTAGAGAAGTTTTTAAAAAGTTGAAAATTTTACCAGTACCCAGTATCTATATTTTAGAAACTATATGTTTCGTACATAAGATTAAAGAATCTTTCACAAAAAACTCTGAATATCATACTTATAATACCAGAATAGCTAATCATCTTCATCTAAATAAACATAGGCTCACAAAATGCCTAAATAGTATAACATATCAAGGAATAAATATTTATAATAAGTTACCCAATGGTTTTAAAGCTCTTTCTAACAATGCTTTTAAAAATAAAGTTAAAAAAATCCTGTTATTGTATCAACCCTTTTCTGTCCATGAATTTCTTGATATACAGATGGTAGACTTACCAATTTAGTTATGCTTAATTATGCTTTTTGAAGGAGAGATTTCCTCTTAATCCTAATATAAGTATTTTATATCTCAGTGTTAACAAGTTGTATCATATATTGTATTAGACTTAAGTGACGAAACCATGAATTTTGTAACAAGATTCTTCTGGTGAATAAATTGAATTGAATTGAATTGAATTGTTCACAACGAAGTGGAGTCTAAATACGTCAATAGTCATCACTAGGGAATGATGAAACTATTACTATATTTTCTTTACATTCTTTTTTTGTCTTGGCTAGAGTCCAAGGTTCAATTCCCGTGTAGCTTTTTGTGCTTCACTTGTCCACCGACTAGCCAGTGTAACTTCTATCATTCCCTATGCAGGACTTTGGTATATAAACTCCTAACCCTAATTATCACCATGGGAAACTATCTAGGGACAGGAGATAAAATTCTATGTCCGAGCAGTGAATCAAATTTACAATAACATAATTAGACTTTAATATTTTATACGATGAGACTGGTTTAATTAACAATAAAATTAATTTAAGGCATTGTACTGGTAATGAAATTTTATTTAAATTTCCACACAAAAGGAACATAAACTCACATGATCTCTTTTTCTTGCGGGAAAACTTGCTTTTACAAAAATCCCTGTATAAGTTCCTAGAGAGGAATTCTGTCTGTAAGAATCTAAAATTGTAGAACTTGAAATCTCGAGCTCTGTGAAGTTGTTATCTCACAAATCCCAGATGTGTCAGCCAGGATTATTAATCCGTTTTCCTGCAACTACATCTTGTAAGACAACGCGAAGCGAAAAAGATCACGAAGAGAAGCTGGTCTCAAGTGAAGGGAAACTTTTAAGTTAGTTTGAAGTGATATACGAGATTGTTCAGTGTGGCCAATAATACACTTTTTGCCATAAACAAAGACTTTCACGGTATAGCAATGTTGTTGGTCTCCATTCAAAATGAATGTAATCTTAGTAAGAATAATCTTATATAGAAACACAATTTGCTTATGATTAATATCCAAATGTATAATATGTTAAAAGTATTGTTAATTTGATTAAGCTGGGTAATGTGCATAATGACCAGCCCCAATACGTATATCACTGGGTAACCTTACCGTGTTATTATGCATAATGTCCGGTATCCTAACCATGCTATTGTATATAATGTCTAGTGTTACGTGTAATCTACTACACTAAAAACTAAACTAAACTCCGTGGCGCTACATCCCTAGAGGGACTTGGCCTACCACCCGACCGCTGCGTCATCTACCACAGGCAGATGGCAGGATTGGGGGGCATGTGGTCAGCATGGTGGCCACGGCCACGGCCGTTAATGGTGGTTTTCATGATCTGAGCCGCTACTTCTCTATCAAGTAGCTCCTCAATTGGAATCACGAGGCTGAGTGCACCCCTGCCAGACCTCCGTACCTCAGAAAAATCCGAGGAGGTACCGGGGATCGAACTCGGGCCGACGGATCTGTAGTCAGCGATCTAACCACAAGACCACGCCGGCGGTCAATCTACTACACACCGATATTAAATTTATCATTAGAATAATGTCAGTTTATGAAAAAAACACTGGTATAAAATGTAGTTTTTAGGCATGACACAAGAAAAATCTACACCATTTATTGTTTTAAATGAATATTCCCTTCAGTTATTTACACTTAATAATCGTCGCTGATTTCAATATTATATTAGATACCGTTAGCTCTAAATAAATAGTACAATATTTGACAACAATTTCATGTCTGTCAATAAATAAGTAATATAAATTGTAAATTGTATTTCTGTGTTGAATTAAAGCCCAACAATTTAACGTCTATAAGACTGTTTGAAACTGTGTGTGATTATGTGGTCCCCATAAGATGGAAAACCTTCTTTTATATAATAATGTGATATATTCTGTCTTATGAGTGGAATGTATATGTGTGTTTTTCAAGTATGTTAGAGCGCGTATTAGGTTATTTGTCAAGCGTGCTATTATGAACATTATATCAAGAAATATGTGTATTTATATAATGCATATTGTATTATAATGAATAAACAAACATTATTAAGGCTGGGTTGTATCTAATGAGATTTCCAAACAATAAAAAGACGTCTCCAATTTAAAGCTAAAGTTGTGGGACTTGAAACACAGAGATTGATATCTTACTTCTACGGATTTTCTGCTTTCGTGGCTCATCTGATGTTAATACCTTACCAACAAAACCTAGTATAAGCTTACTTCTGTGACTTGTCTTCTTCTAATGCCTCAGCTTCCTTCTTTCTTCCTCAAACTCCCTCGCCAATGTTTTTGTAGCAACTTTCTTTTTGCTTCTGTCATGAGATTTCTCTTCTTTCCATCACGACAGACTACGCTTTGGAAAACGACGCGCACCGGTTACATTGGTTTAATGTAAATTTTTGTGCTGCTTCTTGAGTGAAGGTTTCATGATGCAAAATCCATGCCAATTTGCAATTTTAATCAGTAGTAGTACAGTTCCGGTAACACTGGTAAAGTGATCTCCAGAGAATATAGATACAACTTACCCATACAATTTTAATGTTTTTGTTTCAAAGAATGGCTCTATTAAGGGTTCAACATGACTTTCTTTTTGCTTTTATTATTTATTATTATTATTATTATTATTATTTATTTTATTATTTATTACATTACATTACTTACATTTTTTCACATTTAGTACAAGTAAAAAACAAATAAAACCAATAGAAAATACTATTTCTAATTTAGCATTTAAAATGGAAGGTATGCCCCTATATGAGCAAAGCTCGTGTTTAAAGGGTATAGTAGATTAAATATAAATCTAATTATATATCAATGCACAGTATACTACAAACGAAAAGTTATAAATGTATGTGTACTATGTATACAAAAATAATTTTGTATCATTAACTAGTGGTTTATATAGATTTAATCATTTTTTTTTTATATTTTAAAAGCACCCGTTCGGCATTCCGGGTGACCAGAAAGATCCAGAATATGAAAAACGTGTGCAATTTTGATTAATGAGTAAATAAATATCTTGAGAATACAGTTGGAATTAAAAGTTTAAAATGTACCATATAACTGCGTGACAAGTTCGAGTCTTATAATATATTAAGGCAAAGTTTTTGTATAGCATCCTGTGTTATTCCAAGCGCCATAAGCACGTGTCTACTAACGATATAAGAAAATACATTAATTGCAGCTCTAGAATACACAAGAACCAGAAATTCCCAGTCGTCCATTTCCTTTTTTGTAAATTATAATCGCACACTATGTAAACTTGTCACTTAACGTTTACATAAAAATTGGAATATTGACCTGTAAGGAAAAAGGAAATTAATTGTATATTACGTTAATATATCGTATACTATTCGAAAAACTGTATGCAATAAATTCAAATGGCTATGATGAGCCGAGAGATCCCATAAGTAGGGAATTATTCCTTAGTCAGGGTTCACACTCAGGCGATAAGCGATAAGCGATAAGCGATATATCGCGAGCGATATACGATACGCGACACGCACGGACAGATACTTGAAATCTAAAGGGAGGCGATAAAAAAGGTTCACACTCACGCGATAGCGCAACATATCGCAAGGGCTATATCGCTCGAAGTGCAGCATGCTGGTCGCCTGAGCGATTTGTTGCTTACGATATTGTAACTTTTGTAGTGAAGATTGTGTCCCCACCACATTTTAGGTAGATTTCGAAGAAAAATCTACCTATTGCAATCGATACCATGTCATGACTTTCGAAAAATTCTTTCATATCTTTACGTTTCATGCCTCCCTAAGTACGAAACCACCGCCCGTTCAAAAAAAAAAAAGTGATATATATATATATATATATCTTTACACGCTAGCGGCCGTAATTTTGAAGATATTTGAACCAAATTTTATTATGTTATTTCTAGGCCCAATAGTTCGGACAAGTTCGTTAATGACCAAATTTGGCCCCAGGGGCGGGTCGGGGAGGGGTAGAAATTTTGAAATATGTATATCTCGGCTCCTATGAAGTATAGAGGGAAACTTTGTTTGAATAAATTAGAGAACTCCCTATGGAGTTCACAGTGACACCAACGATTCGGGAGTTTTGGTGGTACGAGTTGGGGTGGTTGGTTGGGGGATGGAAGTTCAAAATGGTTTTGAAACCACGTCTTATGGGGTATCGTTGAAAAGCGCTTGATGAGTACTCTACAAATCAGTAACTGGTTTCTCGATAGCTCTCGTATAAGGCGATATTTAGCACATCGAAATCTACCTCAGCCTGTAGGCCTGCCTAAAGGGAATTTTTATCGCCCAGGTCGCGCCGATTTATCGCTCGCTGTGTGAACCTTCCTAGCAATATATCGCCGCAACAAATTCCTTCCGATAAATCGCTTATCGCTTATCGCCTCAGTGTGAACGCTGCCTTACAATAATGCAGACGATTGAGATATAGCAATAGTTAAAGCGGTGCGGTTCTAGGGAGACTTGATCCTTTTGTGGACACTCAAAATTCTATTTAGTAGAACAGAATAACACATTATTATTGCTAACACAATGTTACGCCGTTACTTATTTAATTATGGTACTTTTGTGTTTCGAAAGTTATGCTACATGGGTATGAAATTCATGTCATTTCATGTTACTGTATATACTGATTTTACGAAATAATACACATCCCTTATTGTACGACCTCCAATGTCTGATACGACATATTTAGAATTGAGAAAGGAATATAATACACGGGAAATGAATACATGCGGTAAACTATCTGCAGTTATGAAAAGACAGGACAGGAAATTAAGATGAAATATAACGCTGTTGTAATACATTTTGTAATATTCAATTTGTACGTTTTCCTATAAACAACATCAATACCTTTCAATACCTCTCAATTCTGTGAAAAAAGCATTAGAAGGTCGTATTGGGAGAGAAGGAGTATAAATTAAATGATTTGATTATATCAACTGGTTGTTCCGTTCTCCTCTGGTATGAAATTTACGGGTAACTGAATAGTCATAAGATGTCAATACACTTCAGTACATTACAGATTGTATTGAACATAGGGGAAAAAAAGAACATTTTAGAAAAATAAATTTCATTGATATGTAAGAGACGGAATGCGTTTATATCATGCACGTTAATGTCTGTGTCTGCGGTAAATCTGCATTTATGATATTTTGTTGTGCAATGTATTATCGTCAATCTACCCGAAAAGTTAGCGCTTTCAGAGATGAATGCCTAGTCTAAATATATATAAGCAATAATAAAGTAAAATCATCAGTGCGCTCTAAACTTGGAATCCAGGAGGACAACTTTAGTAGAAGGGCTGATATCCGTGAAAGACACTCATAACAACAAGAGAAAAACGCACATATTTTACATAAAATAGTAGTCTGTTAAGCTTAAATTTCTGCTTTTATACGATATTTTTAGATGAAGAATTTATACGTCAGTAGCATTATTAGAATACGTGAATTGATTTTCTTACTGTAGAAACTCTTAACATGACCGATAGGAATGCAAAAGATTTAGAGATATTATGTTGTAATTTTTACAAATTTTTTGTGTGATGGTTTTATACATGTGTTATATAGTCTATCTTTTAAAACTGAGTCAATGAAGAAAGAATCATAATTCTGCTACAGGAACTAGATAAATATATGGAAGATATGCATAGAAAGTTTTAAGTGTCTGTTTTAAGTAGTTTCAGAGATTAGGACACATAAACTTGCCCATTTGTTTCTCTTCCGTACTTTTTAAATAAAAAAACTATTGTTTTGAATGATAAGTTAGTTAGTTAGTTAGTTTATTTTCTTACACAGTACAGTGTTTTTCATTAACCTACTTCTAAGTGTACATATACTTATAAACTACATTTACAAATTAATAATTTGCAAACAAATATTCAATACATGTACATTATTTAAACACGCTACATTTTACTACATTATACATTTTAATATTATTTCTAGCTCTATTTTTACAGTATATGGAAGATGAATTTTACAAATTGAATGATAAATTTAAGAATACAGTATATACACACTTACAAAGAATAGAGATCACTTATATTATAAAAACAGTTTGATAAAAGAAAGGATTTGAGCATTCTCTTAAATGAAATTTCAGTTTTTTGCGATGTGATATGAGAGGGGAGTGAATTAAATACCTTAGAGCATAAGTAGTATGGAGAAGATTCGAATAGATGGGTAGAGTGTTTCGTCAGTGCTATGCTGTTTTTATGTCGGGTGTTGTAAGAGTGGTAGTCAGAATTAACTTTGAAAAGGAGTCTATGAGAATAAGCAAACAGGGCGGCTTAAAAAATAATGATACATGGTAGTGGGAGGATCTTGTGGGTTTTAAATAAAGTAATGAAACCACTAAAATAAACGAATAAGCAGTATAATTCTAAACATATCCAGACTAACACGTACAAATTTGAAATCAATAAAGAACATTTGAACAAAATCTGTATATATCTAATTGTAAGGTACGGAATTAGTTTTTGTCGTGCACTTTAATGTCTACGTTGAGACTACAGTTGTGATTATATTTTACTGTTCAATGTATTGTCGTCATGTTCCTCCGGGAATTTGATGTGACCTCCATCTTAAATGAAAAAAAATTACGTTCAATTTTATAGATAAAATTACAAAGTGGTTGATTTAGTTCTAAGAAAAAAGTACAAATTCAATGGTCGAAGAAATAAAATTGCTGCAGGCTTAAAGGTCCACTTGGAAATACACTGAAAACAGATGGGCGAACAACCTTTATTTGTAGTATAACATTTTGTGGTATAAAGCGAGGGTGGCATTGAAGCAAATATTTTCCGCAATATTTTGGTAGAAACTGAAGAGTTTCAATTCTGGTTTAATAATAATAATAATAATAATAATAATAATCAATAGACCTACGAACACTGTTTTAATATAGTGGTAGCGTAACGCAGTCAAGCAAAGTTTAGTTTACCATTTACGATACGGTACATACAGCACACATTATTTCTTAAATTATGTGACATTAAACAGTAATTTTCTGTTTGTAACAGTCTTTCTTCACAGTCCTTACTAAAGAAATCTATACACCTCAGACACCTTCCCCACAGAAAAGGGATACGATGGCCTGCTGACTTGATCTGCGAAGTAGTTCGCTGTATTCGGAAATTGTCCCTGTCTTCTTAATTGGTAGGCCTAAGACGGCTCTCTTCATGTTTCTTTGGCACCAAATTTGACTGCATAACAATACAATGGAAACTGGCTGTGTTATAATGGAATTCTGAACCATGATGGATATCATTATGATACTGTTACGTCAATGTAGTAAGCTTATTACAGTGTGGTCGAACAAAATAGTACATTGTGCAACGAGCCTTAAATGCCATTTATTAAGTTACGAGCATGTTTATGAAATGAGAGGAAAGAATTTCATAATTTTCATACGAGTGTTTTGGTCACTATTATAGGCAACTTGCTTATAGCGATTAGCTGTTAATAAACTCGCGCCATTCTCATCTTTTGCGGTAGATGGCAGCTGATGGTGTGCGGCGAATTCGGAGCTTCTCTTGTCGCTATAGCTTCAATGCAAGGGACTTTAATACACGAAATGAACTCAGTTTAGTATAATATTAAATTTAACGTGAACATAAATGATTTTATTTTGAATACAGGTTTGTTTATTATACAGTTTGATTTGCTACTCTCAAGGTTTCAATATCTTCCGTGTTCGATATTAAACGATTTTTAAGACTGGGCCGACGTGCAATTGTTTTTATGTAAAATCACAAGGACTGAACACTGGAACATATTCATACCTGTAGCTTTCTTTATTAAAAAACAATTAATCCTTTAACACAGCTATTAGGTGTATAAATTTATAAGGTGTATATGACCAAAAGAAGATATGAAAATAATGTAGAATTTTATGTGTGGTGAAACGTTACAAAATTCGTATAGTAAATACATTTTATGAAGTGATGTTTTTTTTTTTTTTTTTTTTTTTTTTTTTTTTTTTTTAATTAATTAAATTTTAAAACTCTTCTCGGGTTTGCAGCCGGGGAGAAGTTTGTCGATATCTGATGTTTTAAAGACTGACGCTGCCTCCATCCTCAGGGATACAGCAGGCAGCAAATCCGAGAAGATTAAACAATACAGTATTAATACTAGATATTCTTACTGGTGCCAGAAAGTTTACTTAAAAATATAAAACAGCTGATCTTAACGAAAAGTGTTGCACGCAGCGCCACCTTCGCAATATATCGATTGTTTCGCCATCGGTTTTCTCATAAAAAGCAGTGTTTTATTCATTTACGTGGATTTTTTCCAGTGAATGCTTAATTATGTAAGTGTTCGCTTAATGCTCACAATAAATATAATTCAAGGTTGTATTACATATGAAAATTTGTAGTAATAGGTAACAGATAATTTTTTTGTTGGCAGTTTACCTTTGTAATTAGGTAAGTTTGTAGGAAATGTTTTGTACAGCCTCAGTTGATGTTTATGATCATAATTATTATAAACAGATCCCCGAGTTTTTTTGTTGTGTTCTTTGCTGGTTCATCTGTATTAATTGTAAAGGCGAGTGTTCCTTAAATGTTACTTACGATAATGAATTAAAAATATACATTTTTATCACGAACACCTAATTATTGAAGGCGGATCTTATATCTTCAGCAGTGGAGTTTTCATCTCTTTATAATTCCAACGAATAGCGAAACGAAAAGATGAAAATAACCAAGAGAGAATGCTAATAGAGTTATTATCAAAATAATTAAATCTTGTCGTTTCATTAGGGCATGCTTATGACGAGATCCTTCTACCCGCTTATTATCTGAACTGTAAACAAAATATATTCTACGTTACCCATAATTTCTGGAGTAGCTAGAAAATTGCTCTCTTATCCCAGGACGTAATGCAGAGCACAAGTTAGTTAACGTCCAACTTTTTAGTCGAGGCAGTTTGCTGGGAGGCATAAAAAGCGGGACAAAAGCTCATGCACTTCAGGGGCCAGTTTTCTCACTCCCGCGAAACTTTCTTAATTCATCAGCACTGAAATGGTCATATATCTACTGTGCTAATCCTCACAGGAATAGACATGTTCAAAACTGCCGAGAGAGACATGAGCAAGAATAAAACATTACAAAAATTACAAATATGCCATATTAACCCTTTCAAAGCTGATTTACCTATGGCATGGCATGGCATTAATTTTCGAGGGAAATATCCCTTTTATTCCAAGGGTTTGAGCCCCAATTTGGGCTCTTGTCCCTACATTTGTATCATTTGATATAATTTGCGTTTTGTATATCGTACATTCCTAAAGGCTATTCATATGTTTATATGTAGTGTATTAAGGTTGCTTTTTAACGGAGTTAGTCCTATTTGCAGACTATTTACATTTTTTCTATAACTACCCTTATTTACAGTCTTAATACTATAGTTAGTCCTATTTGCAGACTATTTACATTTTTGGTATAACTACACTTATTTGCATATATATATATATATATATATATATATATATATATATATATATATATATATATATCTATCTATATCTATATATATATATATATATATATATATATATATATATAATCAGGTGAAATTAACAGTGATTTATAAGTTAGAGATCACTATGAAAAATTACAGTGGAATAGCTTATTTCCAAGAAAGAAAATTGTAATAAATGAATAAAAATCCTCACATTTTAACATAAGTCATAACTCTATGAAGCTAATAATTTTGCTTTTATGCAATTTTTGCAGTGGCGAATTTATACATCGATAGCAGTGAAAAAGTTAAGACTTATACTATAACTGGGAAAGTGAGACAAGAAGCTTGGATTGAATATGCGCAAGCTTGTGGAGTGGCTTTGTAGCTACATTCTCGTGCAGGTCATGATTGATGTCTCATCTAATCAGTTATACGAATGATAAAACAAACACCATATTTTTTCTTTGCATATAATATTATGAATGTCTTTTAACAATTTTGTGACCGCCGGCGTGGTCTTGTGGTTAGCGTCGCTGACTACGGATCCGTCGGTCCGGGTTCGATCCCCGGTACCTCCTCGGATTTTTCTGAGGTAGGGAGATCTGGTAGGGGTGCACTCAGCCTCGTGATTCAAATTGAGGAGCTACTTGATAGAGAAGTACCGGCTCCGGTCATGGAAACCACCATTAACGGCCGTGGGTGTCGGCATGCTGACCACATGCCGCCCAATCCTGCCATCTGCCTATGGGTAGATGACGCAGCGGTCGGGTGGTAGGCCTTGTCCCTTCGGGGATGTCGCGCCACGAAGTTTAGTTTAGTTTAGAGTAATATTTTTGTATTTTATATTTTATTCTATGGGTGGCATGCACCAAACGCATGCCATTTACTCTTTTAGTAAACCTTACTTCTTTAGTTCTAACTACTTTAGTAAGCTACTCTTTTAGTAACCGTACTCTTTTAGTAAGGACGGCGTGCACCAACCAGGAGTAAACTAAACTAGGCGACCTTCAACCTAGAGCAATGTACTAAAGAAGTAAACATTTTATTTACTCCCAGAGTAAATGAACTTACTCCACAAGTGGTGGAGAGCACCAACACGGAGTACGTTACTAACGTAGTAAGTTGTGGAGTAAATAAGGCCAATATTTACTCCTACTCAGGGGGTGGAGTAAAGTTGTGTAGTAAGTGTGTTCTGTGGCATTTGCGTGAGTTATGAGCAGGGCTAGGATTTATATGTACTAAAAAATGTCAAAATATGTACATATATATGTACTTAAAAATGTCAAAATACGTACATATATATGTACTAAAAATGTCAAAATACGTACATATATATGCAAATATATTTTGTAAAATATGGACATCAAAACAAATTTAACCACTAGACATTGCATTTTGTTACTTTTAGAAACTATAAAAATGCATTACAAATACTGGATTCATAAATTAAATTATTCAATTTTTTTTCAGATCATTTACTTTATTTGTATTCATTCATTGATTATTTCTGCTACCACAACAGTATGCCACAAAATGTTGTTTTAAATTTTCAAAAGTGATTTGTATTGGCTGAAGCTTCGTTCTCCTGCACATGAAGTGATTGACGCGTGTTTAAAATTCACTGATTCTAGTTTTACATTTGACGAGCCACTTAAGATTGCACTGATTTTACACAATTTTCAAAGCCTAGATTTCTTGAAGACACATTGTCCACTTTACATTTAATAAGATCGGCGAAATGTCCACGTATACATTTGAGTTCACGAATCATGTTTTTCACAATGTCAATATTTCCAGGCAATGTGAGATTATTATTTTGTAGTTTCTAAATTATTATTGTTATATTACAAAAATTTGATTCAATGTAACACATCATTTTTCACACATTCATTTCTGTACATAACTGTAAACTTATCCTGTGCTGCCATATTTTCTGTCACTGAAAACGACAATTTTATATAGTTTTACTCTTAAGAATGAAATATGCACGAATATTGCATTAAAATCACTAAATATTTATTTTACATATAAAATGTACTAATGTCAGAAATATGGAAAAATATGTAAAATAAATTTGTTTAATTTGAATAGAGGACAACATAATAGATGGAGCTAAGTGAAAAAAATATGTCTATATGTGAAATTAAGAAATATGTAATTACATATAAATCCTAGCCCTGGTTATGAGTTACATATCACATTAAATGGATTACATAGTTCAAACAGAGGATAAGTTATTGAGATGAAGAAGGTGGTATACCAAAAATGAGAGTTGTGGCAGGTGATTTAATAAATATTAAGCGAACCACACCTAGTAGGGCATTTAATAACGTAAATAATTAAGCTCATAAATCCTTACATGACATTTTGGCGTTTGGAAGAAACTATGTCAGATTCTCACTACATCCATGTGATTTCAGCCAGTCAAATGTGGAAATATCATTGCGGAGAGCGATCCAATTAGGAAGACGTCCACCAAAGGTGAGGGGGAGAGTGAGTGGAAGGGACGTTTGCATTGCACGGTACAAGGAGCGCATGTGCTCTCAAATATCTTCCTAGCTGGATCGGCCTTTAGATGCTGCAGTTCTCCCTAACTTTCGGTTAGAAAACGACGATGTATTTCAAGCTAATCCTATTGATACAGATATCGGCGAGGTATAGTAGGCTATATTCAAATAAATGAAAGCCTCCAGAAAACACTTCCCCCTGCTACTTAACCATAGAGATTACTGAAAAATAGGTGATTCTTATTGTTAAACGATTTAATGTAATTATTGTAAATTAATTTTATTACATTACACTTCTATAGCTTAACTTAAAGCACAACATTGCGAATGCCAGAATTATAATAATAATTATAAGAGCGAAAAGTTCAATAGTTGCACCCGCAGTGTTAATGAATAATATGTCCTTTTTTCTGACCCAGGTGTAAAAATGTCCAAACAGGCCACATCGGAAGAAAATTTGACTGACTCTGGGATTAGCGTACATTGAGAAGGGGACACATTGTAAAACCATTCCTTAAAGACTCCCCAAGTCTCGAATGGTGGAGTGAGACGAGACTTTCATGTTTGGGAATAAACTATAGCAGATGCTGCAGGTCTATAGTATGCTGCTAACTATTTTAATTAACCCTGTGGACAGGAAAGTGAGAAGCATTATAAACTATATAGACAAAAAATGCCAACATGAGTGCCGAAAGAAAATTTTAATGAGGGGCACTGGAGGTTGAAGCTGCACAGGATCTAGAGAAGTAGTCACTGAAATTATTTTTAAACACACAACCATCTACATAATTATTATTGGAGTTCATAGCTTCCGAAATATTGTACCGCCATTTTTTGTTTAAATATTACATTTCTCAGTTGTAATATTATTATTTTTATAAGGTAATATTTTTTAAGTAAATGTTCTGTGCATTTGAAAGAGGACAGAAATATAATGCCCCTTATTAGTTTTGTTATCCTTTTTATCCCCCTCTTTTTCATGATTTTGTGTAATACTTCTTATTAATATTGTTAAACAGTCAATAAGTATTAATAATTCATTATAGTGAGATTTATGATAAACAACTGTAGAATAATTGATTTATCGTTTTTGGGGAAGACTATGTAACTTTAGGAAGTATAAATATTTTAATATATTTTAGAATTTTATTATTATTATGAGAGAAATAATTATAATATTGACAGTGAATCAATTATGAAAATCAACTGGAAATTCCAATTGTTTGCATTATAATACAGAAATAGTTTGCACAAAAATTGTAATCACAGTACCCTAACGTAGGCTACTAAACTGAAAATATTCAATTGAAGGAATTAAAATTAGTAATGAATAAAACATTACTATTTGACCTATTTTGAAACATGAAGATTGTCATTAGTAATATTTGGAACAATCCAAATTCATATTCATTGTTTCAGCGAACCTTTCCTTTTCATTATCTGGCACTTGAATAATACTGGCAATTGAAACGCACGTGTTCTGCTGCGCTGCACTAACGTTTCTGCTCTGTTCTGCGCAGAATTCGACTACTTCTTTAGTAAAAATAGTTTACTACTTTCGTTACAACTAAAGAAGTAACTATCAATTGAGCTCTCCAACGCCAACTAAAAGAGTCAGTTACTAAAAGAGAAGCACTAAAGTAGTAAATCTAAGACGGGAACCTGACGGAACAAAAACCGGCTTGTCTGTCTCACTCTAGCGCATTACTCGTATGACTTAAAGAGTGAGACAGATGTACTGGTTCTTGTATACTCCAGGTCTCCGTCTTAAATTTACTACTTTAGTTTGGTTTACTCCTGGATGGTGCACGCCACCCTATGATTAGAAATGGTCCTAGCCTACTCTAAAAAATAAAGACTCCGAGCTGGAAGCCAGGGTTTCAAGTTACGGTCAATCCTAATGCAGACTTTGCTGACTTGATAATATAAAACAACTGAGGTATTAGCACAGTACAGTAAAGAAACTGTATGTTAAAAGTCCTATGAAAACATGTTAACTGGACGACACTAGCGCTCCACGCGCCGAGTAAATAAATTTCATTCTCATCATATCAAATTGCTTGGGAAAATACATGAACATATCACAAAACATGTTATATTAAGAGAGAAAAATACACAATATTCTTCTTTAGTGCAAATTTGAATCTTAAATTTAAGAAATAATGGAACAGGTATTATATTCAAGTTAAGAACAGGTAAACAATACCTAAATAGGCTACTGTTAATTACTGTATCTAGGCCTAGTACTTTTCTTTTAAAATCATCATTTAAATTATAAATGATATTAAAGGGTAGCTTTGAAAATAGGTCTGTCATGTCTGTCAATCTGTTCATCCTATAATTCATTGTTGAGAGTGCATTTTGTTGTTGTTATGTCAATATACAACTTCAATTTATTGTACGACTATATAGCCTCAAGTACTGCAGGATGAACTCCATTAAACAAAACAAAAAATCCTGTAGCATTTGGAATTGAGGACACCGTCGGTACAGCACTTTCAATTAAAGAGTTTTTATATGAATTCATAAACTGGCTGATTCGACGTGTTCCAAGCATAGACGGCAATTTTCACTCAGATATTTTACGTGTTTTGTTAATAGGTCTTCATATCAACCATTAATGACCCATTTTATACACCAGAAATCATTACTACAGAATGGAATATAAAAACATTACATTAAAGTAAGTTGAAAAATAACCACATCAGAACAAGTGTCACGACTAAGCCAGTAGACCTACAATAAATATTACCAATTTTTGTTCTTTCCTTTCTGGTTCTTTTTGGGAAAGTGAAGAAATGCAATTCAGAATTTCTACCTTTATTAATACTGCAATTTACAGCAGAACAATAAGTTCCTTTCGAAACACGCTTGTTCTAATAAATACAGCACTCCTATTTATTTACATACTTCCCGCAGTAGCTACTGCCGCTACGATCGCTAGGAGTATGCGCGCACATGTTCGTCTGGCAGAAAAAAAAACGGACTGAGTTTTTACTGTATTAATACATATACTGTACTATTAGGCACAATTTCGAATAATGGAGTACAATAACTCAGTTGCTGTTAACCCACACAAACGAGATCTTTTATATCATCCACTTCGCTAGAAAAAAGAAACATTCAACCAACATTTAAAGTACAGTTCAGTAGATATAACAGATTTTTGGTTTGCGTAGAAACATTTTCTGTAAAGTGACAAAGTGTCGTGTCTTCCTTGATATTGGACCGAGTTACGAAACCAGTGAATGTCTGTTTATTTTATTTGTATACCTCTATTTAAATTTCCATTTTAGGAAGTCATTCACATAAATGTTAAAAAGAGTGGGAGACTTTAAACACCCTTATCTAATACCTTTGTTTATTTTTATTGCTTCAGCTTTCAAATTTTCTGTGTATGATCATCATTAAGACATCTTTGTCTGTTACATCTTCACAGGAATCCTTTCATCTTCTATATGGTCTGCCGAAATCTCTTTCACCATAAGGTCTGTAATTGAATATTGTGGGAGTCTTCTATTATCCTTTCTGTCTAAATGTTGTAACCATTGAGTCCTGAATCGTTTTGTGTGTTCATTTAATTCTTCTCTGATTACCTCGTTATTTAAGTGACTCGAAGTATATCCTTTTGTTTTTCCAAAAAAATGCATCTCTACTCCTTGTATTTTATCCTTAAATTTTCTTGAATGTATCCATGTATCAGATCCATACATTAAGTTAGGTTTAGCTATTATTTTATATAATTTAATTCTGGTATCTTGTCTTGTTTAAT
Source organism: Ectobius pallidus (assembly GCA_964059195.1). Lineage (NCBI taxonomy): Eukaryota > Metazoa > Arthropoda > Insecta > Blattodea > Ectobiidae > Ectobius > Ectobius pallidus. Next base: position 100,820,665 of record CAXKWD010000004.1, read on the forward strand.
TTTTCAACGTTTTGTGAATTATACCATACTTTTTTTTAAAAATATTTTGCTATTTTCATGTCTTTATCTTTTTTCTGGGCGGAAACCTGTTTCACACCCTAAATACTTAAAATGAGACACTTGTTCTAGAGGAATATTATCAAGTATTATTTTGGATCTGACTTGGTTCTTAGCCCAAACTACCAATTTTATATTTTTTCTTTCGAGATTAGGAGTCAGTACTGTTTACATAATTTATTTAAATGTAAAGATCTTTGTAAACTATCTTCGTTTTCTTGAATAATTACTAAATCGTGAGCATTTATTAGAGATATATTTTCTTTCGTTTATTTTATTTGTATACCTCTAATTAAAATTTCCATTTTAGGAAAATATCGTTCACATAAATGTTGGAATAGGAGACTTTGAACACTCTTATCTAACACCTTTGTTTATGTTTATTTCTTCAGCTATGAAATTTCCTGTGTTTGTTATTTCTGAATTATCATACATATTCATAATCACTCAATGAATTAGTGAGGATGTCCATATTCCTCCAATATGGAACACATGTTTCGCCCTTTCCACGTTATCAAGCATTTTTTGGAAATCGATAAAAGCAACATGAGTTTGCTGATTGAATTCTCTTCTCTTTTAAAATAAATGCAAGTAACTTAATCATAAATAATTAACACTTTATCTCCGAAAAAAGGGATACTTTAAACACTTAGTTTGAATTTGTTGTACCTATAGCATGCAAACGGTACATTCTGTACATAGTTTTCTATTCAAAATAACTTACTGTCTAGTCAGCCTTTCTACTATCCCTAGGAGTTTGTAAGAGGAATTTCCGAGCACTCGATATATATATCTTGAAAGAAAATGAACTTGTACTGAGTTCTCTTAAGCAACAAGAACACGTTTTCATGTTCGTCTTCTTCTTTCTGGAGTAGAGAAACTTTAAGTAAAAGCGACACCTTCAGATTCATTGGATTTTACGTGGAATTCCAAGAGGCACTCGCACCTCTGTACTTAAAGCAATGATATCAAGAGAGGCATGAGGAAATTTGCAGAGGAAGGACTCTCAACTATCTCTCGCTTTCACATTATAGTCACAGGGACAGTTCTGTAAAGTTAAACTACACACAAGGGGTTTGACGAAGTGGGAAACGAGCAATGATTAATAAAAAAATGGCGAATGCTTAATAACAAACTGCAACATTTTCGCTTAGAAGATGTTCAAAATAAATTCGAAATATTACTTGTCTTAAGATACTTATTGCTTATTCGATTAGCATAATTATTTCTTACAAAAAACTTCAATTTACTTGGAAATATTACAGTTTAGTACTTTATCTTCACTTACCTAACAATTTCTCAAAACAAGTAAGACGATATCTATTTTGCTATAAGAAAATTATGAAGGAAAATAAAACTTTTGCCAACGAATTTGAAGTGATTAAATTGTGACTCAGAAAAGAATACTCTATTTAAATATATAGGGTAGCAAGTGTTCTCGATTGGAGTATATTTTTTGCGAAAATATAGTCACATTTGGAGTATTCAAAACAGAAGCTTTATCATAGGTAATCCCACAGGATATTTTGTGTTCTTCGATAGATTTATCTGATGGATCTCGCAATTTGGAATGGGAATTTTTAATAATATTGCGTGATTAATAAGTATCAGATTATATTAAATAATTACTTTCTTGTGTTATTGAAAATAAAATCATAATTGGATTAGATGTCATATCAAATATCGGCATACTAAAAGAATGAACAATCTATTATCTAATGTGTTACCAGATACTAACCAATGTTACCAACAATCGGTATGAGAAATACTTAACCTAATTAAGCTAAAATGAAAACAGAATGAAAATACACGAGCTGGCTTTGTACCGAATAGAAATTGTGTTTTTAATCAATGCACATTTAAATTGTTTCAATTTGCAAATAAGTTATGTTGTATAAAATAAAGTGTTTTTATCCTGTTAAATGGCAGCAATTCATATACGGTATATGACGTATTAATCACTGCATATTGATACCTTGACGTATCCAGTAACGAGCTGGCGTTTTATCAGATACAATTGCATCCTTGCGACCCTTGCAAGCATTATTATAAGATACACGATAATGATTGTTCCATATCCGAGGCATTACTAAACGTTATTGGTCCTTATCAAACATGCGGCGTATGAATAGAATAAAACGTTTATTTCCAGCAGAAACCCTGGGTAGATACAATACATAAATTAATATAACTTACGAGAAATTTGATAAACCTGTACAACATAACAAAAGACGGAAGGTGATACGCTATGGTGCGTTTGGTTGAGACAATGTGATACAAACCGAAAGGTCACGGATTCGATCTCCGACTGAGTCTTTGGTATTTCCTTTTGGTATTTGGTCCTGGAGTAGACTTATAATACAACAGAAATGAAGACTTTCCGGGGAGGCCGGTACCTTATCCAAGAAACCATCCACTATCATCTGCCGATTTTTCTTAGATGGTCTTTGTACCTTCAGCTATAGCTCAGTGGTTTTCGATCGCTCTGGATTTTGGGTGACTATTCCATTCATACTCCGCGTATTTGATATCGACCTACAACGTTTAGCAATGCCTCGAATATCGATCAATCACGGTCGTTTATCTTACAAAATCCCTGCAAGATTCGCGAGGATGTGATTTTATCTGATAAAACGTCATCTCTGAACCGTCAGAGTATCGCCAATGTGGTTACTAGATGACGTCATCCATTTTCGGCGCTAAATTGGAAACAAAAATGACAAGCTGAAAGTTTGGTAATACGTCTGTTGACGAAATTGATATTATCATATAGGAAGCTAAACCATATAATACCGAAAGAAATATAAAATGCATATAGTTTCAGTTTAAAAAGTTCTGTGAAGATCGTAAGTACAATTGAATTGACTAGGGAATCTCAAACACAGCAGATTGGACTATCAATATGAGAAAACCCAACGGAGAAGAAAATTATGTTTTTAACCAATGCACATTCAAGTACAGTGGCAATTTACAAATAAATTACATTTTTGAAAAGAGTGATTTTACTTTTTCTGAATTGAGCTTATCTTAATTTTGAGGTTAACTATTTTGTCATTACTAGGGCCTGGGGGTTTAGCCAGTAATTCGTCAAGTTAGTGGTGCACAAGCCATAGCAAGCTTTCTGAGTTAGTAAAAACTTGCACTGCATGTGGCATATTTTTGTTTTGTTGACGACGTTGTGTGTTGTGTATCCTTGAAAACCAGTGGCGGCTCTAAGCTAAAATTAGTGGGGGTGCTGCTCCAGAAAATGTTTAGCCTTTGTTTTAAAATTGTGTAAAAGGAAACATACATAATATAAAAATAAAATTTATTCAGAAACTTGATAAAACCCTAAAAGAACAAAATATCTTTTTACTTACTTTAATCTAAATTGTTACAGTTCAAGCTTGATCTAATCGTTTAAAAAATAAAATCCATACTTCTTGTTTTAATTTCCGCGAAAATATCAATAATTTTCTCCTTGATCTGCCATGGTTAAAGTTTTCTGTTAGATAAAAGACCCGAAAAAATTAATCAAATAGAATAGTTGGAAACAAGATAATAATATAATTCTACACTTTAACACATTGAAGGATATGGTACTGTACATGGTTTTTAAGCACAACACACGGAGTAAAAAACTTGCACTAGCCAAGGTCGGCACTGTGGAAGCTACAGTGCACTCTCCCTCGCAGATTTTCTTTTGTCTTTTTAATAAACTGGGGGATGGCTACTGGCATTAGGCTTAAGGATTATATATTTTACAAGTATAAAGAAAGAATTATAGAAAAAAAAGGACTCATTATATTAAATGTTATCGACAATATCAAGTGGAAATATGGGTGCTCCAGTTCCACAATGCCTATACACGAGCAGCCACTGTTGACAACGAACAATATGCGTCAATAAAACAGGCAAAAGACCTTGAATCAGAAAAGCTACTAAGTAATATCAAGTTAATTGCAAATAATTTCGGGAACTGTCTAGATGTATCACTCTTCTAGAGAGACAAAATATGTAAATGGCACAAGCGAACAGACTCGTGGAGAAATTATCCATAGGTAAGAGTCAACCTGAAGATGGAATACTTGTATAGGTGCAGCAGAAATTTAAAAAAAAATCTCCAGAAAAATGCAGGATTTTTTCTACTGTTTGTACCATTCGAGGTGCACTGGAAGGTTCTGCAGAAGACCATGATATGAACCACACAAGGGAAACACTTATATCTCACCCCCCCCCCCCGGGTCCGGTCATGCGACGTAGAGAGAAGCTTTTACCAAATAGATCTTCTTTGGAGGAAAATAGATCTTTTTCTTTTGAAAACTTCAAAATGTATATTGTCATTCATTGCAGCAAAGCGTAGACATAATGTATAATTGCCTTTTTCATTTTCACTGTGAATATTGTTAACAAATATTAAAGCATTCGTTGTGTATATTTATGTTCGTTTTACGTTCATTTTACCAGGAAATATATTTTGTTTCTGTGATTTACGATTAAATATGCAAACAATTCCATGACGCTGTGTCTATCATTTCACTAGACTAGCTACACTGTCCTTCAACTTGAATGTTCGTATTAAAGTGCCCCACTGAAAGCGAGTCACCCCTTCTCTCATGTTTATGTTTACAAGATACAGGTAGCATAGGGCTATATCCCAGTCACCACTAACCTGATGTATTGTTTTTGTGGCTAAACCCCCAGGCCCTACTCATTACTTCCTTTGTAGCATTGCTTAGTATTCCATAATGCAGACTGTTCTCTCGATAATCTCGTAATCTCTCGTCGGATTATCTTTGATAATAATCCACAAGTAGGTTTTAACGAAGAACGAAAATCCATATTATTCTGTAGCATTATCAACCTTTTTGGGCCGCCCCCATGGCTTAGTAGTTAGACAACTCGCGCCTTCCACCTTCTGGGAACCGGGATCGAATCTCGATATATCCATGTGGAATATGTGGTATACAAAATGTAGTCTGACCGGGTTTTCTTGGGGTGCTCCTGTTTCCCTGCCACATATCATTTTCCCGTAGCTCCATTCAAAATTATATGGATTAGGCTGATGCAATGAAGGAAAAATTTATTAAAATCGACCTTCTTGTAGAAAGTTAGACGGTCAAGTTTCGTCCGTTTTGTAAGGGGTTGTGCTATAAATCGTTTTATTCATATTCCCAATTGCATTTCGGACAAAATTTATTTGCATTTTATTCCTGAAATAGACTTTATAAATGTAAGGCTCTTGAACTGCCGCTGATAATTTTATGTTGATCCATTATTTTCTTCAGCTAAGTTAATATAATTTACATTTCAAAGTATTTGTAAGTTGGTAATGTATTGCTACCGGTACAGTTCAGCGATGTGCATTAGTGTGACCCTTTAGTGAAGCGTATGGTAACCGAACGAATGTGATTTGTTAGATAAAAATAAATTAAAAAATCTAAACCACGTTACAGAGTGACATAAGCCTATAAGGGAAGCTAATTTCATTTCATGGGGTAATAAAATGAAAGTGAGACAGCATGTTCCTATATCATCGTTGACAGGAACATATTGATGTGGAAAGTAATTTACATGTTGGTGCTGATTACAGTACAAAAACTGTTTTACTTCCTGCGTGGGTATCGAATAGCAGAGATGATACGTGTTATTAGTATATTAATGTGGCTCGTGGTTTGGGGGCAAAGAAAATATAAACTAGCGCTCCCATTTTACGCAATGATATTGACAACATACGTTATTGAAATGTTGACAGTTCATGTTTAGTAAACATTCGAAAATGAATTAAACATACGATGAGAGACTAACAAACAATGTTTTTAGTACAACTGAGCTGCTGAATAGATAACGGAATCGCATGTATTTTCAGTGCTATCAATATAAATTACGTTATCAAGTAGATTCTAAGATAGGATTCTCATTCGTCCCGTTTTCCCCGGAACAATCTGTTTTTGATCGAATATATCGGTATCGAAAATCAAGGAGTTAAAAAGTGAGGAATAAACTAATAAAAGCATTGATGAATGTGGATGAAGATGTCGAAATTATTGAAAAGAAAAGATTAAGGTGGTATGGTTATGTGAACAGAATGAACGGAGGAAGACTGCCCAAGTTGGTGATGAACTGGAAATCTGATGGAAGACGAAGGAAAGGAAAACCGACTGATAACTGGATAGATGGTGTAAAGGGGAGCATGTCAGATAGAGGATTACAAGGTGAAGATAAATGTTGGACAGACCACAGTGGAAGAGCAAAATTAGTTATAATTGGAATATATAAGTATTATGCATTGTTTGGTTGAGGAAACCACAACATTATGGAAACCCACCCTCAAAAATATATATCCCGGTGTACGACTATTTATTCCAAATGTCCCGCTTTTTTCTTTTGTAAGTAGGAGAAGTGCATTAGACTAATGGAATATATTCCGTTTTAAATATGCCGAATTCATGAAACTTTGATGTGCTATATTAAGAGGATTGTAATTCTAATAACGATGCTCTTTTTTCTCTACGCTTGTTGGCAGTGATACACGCGGTTCCTGGTTGCATTTAAGCCAGGATCCTATGCAGCTGTCGAATGCGTCTTTAAAAATGCATTGTGGACTTACGAGAAAAACAGAATTCAGAGTGAAAGCTTAAATCGTAGTTTATTTTTATGGTTACTTAACGGCGGGATGTATTACAACTTAGACCTTTGACTGTCGCCGGTGTGCCGTAATCTTGTCCCGTAGAAGTTCTTTCACATGCCTGTAAATCTACAGACATGGGCCTGTCACATTCATGCACATAAAAATGCTACAATCTGGGCTAGGATCGACTCGCAACCTTGGGCCGACGTAATCGTAGTGCAGCCTCATTTTTAAGGATTTGTCTTGCGTTGACTTCCATGCCCATATCTAAAGAAAATAAACTCAACTTTAACATGAATTTTAATCAGGCATATTTTTAAATTCCGTTTTTTTAATCATTGTAAGTACGATTATGATTTAAAATACAGGTATATGTATGTAACTTATGGTGAATTTAATTCTATTTTTCTCATTTCTAAAAGCTCATTTTTTTTGCTAAATTTCCCATATATTGCAAGTAAAAAATGCAAATGTCCCTTTTTTTCAAAAATACATTATGGGAACCCATTTGTGTTCTCTTATGATAAGAAACGAGCCGTTTCAGAAAACTTTAATACCTAGGGCAAAAGCAGATAAATTTTAGAGAATTAATTAATTGACGCTGCTATAGTCACTGATAAATTGTTCCCGTACATAAAAAGTAACTTCAACATCTGTTCTTCACATGGGTGAAATACGCTTCAATAGTCGTCAATCCAGAATGGTAGGTTATTATAGGGTTATCATATGAACAATTTGAAAAAAAGGACACTTTTGTCAAATCCTAAAATAAGGCATGTTCACCTATTTTTTAAACAGTGGCAACACATTGAACATTTCTATGTTTTGGACTTGTATTTTATTTTTGTTTCCACATACAATGCAATTGAAAAAATTGAGATAAGTCATTTAATTACCCCCATGAGATAACTGTGTGAAGTGATGTTAGCTTAAGTTGACCTATAATCTAGGCTTTCATAATGTAATAGGGCTTTCTATTAAATTAATTGTAATTGTACGTGAACATGTGTTAGTAGATACCAGTGTCCAGGCAGGACATATAGAAAACTCCTCGGAATCATTTCGTCCTTTTGTAAATGCTGCGTATTTTTCTGCAAGCTTTCTTTTCGGCATCATATTCTTTAATTGAAATTTTAATAACAATGAAATATTGTTATAAATATGTATAATGCCAAAATAGTCACATGCATGCACTACATGTGCCAATCTAAACCATCAGTCGAGATTCGATTAGAGGAGAGTTGTAGTAAAGCCAACAAAAGACTCTTAAATCGTAAAAATAGTCCTACAATATACATTTTTCTATGCTCTACTATGCAAAGAACCAAAACATAGCGACAATGGCGCTGCAATCATTATGCAAATCAGTATTGCAATGATCCCAAGAAAGAAAACTTCCTCATTTTTTAAAAAAATCCGGCCGAAAGCTTTTCTTTAACGCTAAAAGAGACCATGCAGTCTGTTTTCCCCGGACAGGGGAAAAATCAGCTTGCCCTTAGTGATATCTTTTTGCGAAATGCCCTCCTTATAACGTGTAGAAAATCGTAGGTCGATTGGTCGATTTCTTCAGGTGACCCCAACAGCCTTAAATTTCAAAACATATTTGTAAAAAAAGTTAAATAGTCTATTTACTTTGATGAAATCCGCCTACTCTTAGTAGTATTTTTTGTTACAAAGGTTTATATTTTACGGTGACATAAATCTCAACTTGATCAGCCAAGTTCTGCAGGTGCCACCAATGAGCTCCCACTTAAACATTCGATTGAATTCACGGATAGAAAATGTACCGGTCCAAATACGTTTAGAGGACCAATCGGATCGGCACTTCAAAACTACGAATAGTTGCCAATACCAAAGTTTTCAGATCGATAAAGTGTACTAAGGCCTCAACTTCACCAAACATTCATTAAGCACGGACAAAGAATATTTGCTGAGTATCCGCCAAGAAATTTCTACAGGACAATTCTCCGTTGCGTTAGTTGACAAGAACCCTGGTGAAATTCATCAAGACAGCGAATAGGGTTTTGCCTTTTTACGTAGGAACAAAAGGACCAACTGAAGAACTTAAACCATCGTCCAGTTCATCATGGAGGTTTACGCACCACTCTGGTTTGCTGTGATCCGTAATCCATCGTGTGCAGAAGGAACTCATCATTTGTGGCAACTCATTGCAACTAGAAGGAAACCACCAAAATATAACTGACCCTATGATCCGTACAAACGAATAGTACGGTCATCCCGAGAACTTACTTTTGCCAATGTTCACTGACGAAGATGCTAAAGTACGGGTTTTAGGCTGGAGGCGAATCCTAAAAGCAAAACAACCTAGTGACATCTGGTGACCGCGTACAGATATGTGAATTCACCGTTCACGATATCAACATGGAAGCGAAAAACTACGTTCATATGATTAATTTGTCAAGATGCATGCTGATGGAGTCACTCTGACCGAACGCTTGAGCTTTGAGAAGCTTCAGCGGCTAATGAATCTATTACAAGTCTTTTCCCTGACACACTCGTGCTGTATAAAGAATAGTGAAATTGGTGACAGAGGCGGCATCAGTGGTATTCAGTAGTGTGGGGGAAGAGGCACAACATGGATTTGTCGTAACATCAAAGCAATCAAGAGAGAGCATGCCAGAATTTAACACAAAAAGAAAGACAATTCAAGGCAAAAGTATATCATGAACCTGACACCCCGCGTACAACAATATTAACTCCGAACTCGAACTGCAACCGTCTCCCCGTGGTGACTTCTGGGTTATTTCCATTATCGCTGTTTGGAAATAAGCGAAGAACTGCAGGCGCGAAATATTTTTTCTTTCCTAAAAATAATTAGTCATTACGAATAGTAAATAGGCCTACACGTTTTGACACAAACTTAATGGAAATGGTTTCAGCTATATCCTGAAGCTGTGTAAAAGATTAACAAATCATCCTGTATATAAACACACTAGAACAGGGGAGGACAGAAGGTTGCTCTGTGACGCCATTGCAGCCTGCACTTCTTCACGCGGGAAGAGTTCAGCTAGGAGTTTGTGAAATGTAGGCCTCCATTGAAAAGGGGGAAAGAGAGGGGCATTAGCGTTGCGACAGGGGAGCGCTCCTGCCTGACGTCACACAGTGACTTGCCGTGCACTTCCTTCACAAACGTCATCAATAGACTAAGCTGTCTTCTACTGCACTAGAATAACATAGGCTAGCACAAAATCCTCTTAATATTATTTTATGTCTATACTTCTAAAAAAACAAACAAAGAAAATAACCTTTACCATGAACTCCCTTGGACAAGTAGCGCCAGCTAGATTTATAACAGTTTTATGTATATAATGATGTGATAACGAAGCACAGTGGAATATACAACTATCATGACAAAAGGTATTGTTTCGTGCAGAGTAAGCAAAAGCTACGGAATCTCTAGCTCTAATGATGACTGGGGGTTGACTTGGAGAAGCCTCTATCGATTGCATCCAGGCTTGACAAAAAGTAATTACGTATACAGCCACTAAATGTGATAACAGTTTCATACGCCATTTGCTCATTTTGTCTTGATAACTTCCGATGGGTTTCCAATACTATTTTACATAAAAGTATGAAGAGAAATATTTATCTCGGAGAAGAGTTTTTATACCACTAAAGTCTAACGAAAGTATCGAATTCATCGTAAATAGCTTTCGAGTAATTTAAAAGTGAAAGTTTCTACATAAACAATTTCTGCTAAAAGGGCAAAAACAGTATTTAATTACGTTACATCTACTGTAGCGGAAATAAAACTCTCTTAAAAGTCCAACCGTTTATTCCACAGAAATTAAGTTTCCTTAATGACACGCGTGCTCTTTGCAATTTGCTGTTGTAAATTGAATGCATACAATTATCGTTCTTTATGGTTTTCTTCATTTCCTCATCCTTTGGTTTTCAGTTCACACCCACTTTGTTATCCTATTTTCAACAACTTTTATTTGTTTGCTTTATAATCTTCCTCTATAAAAACGTCTTTCTGTTTCTGAATGATAGGTAAGTTATGTCGATATTAACAAGAAGAATCTCGGAAGGTTCTAATTTTTATGCTGGTGCGTTATTACTATAATAGGAACTACACAAAAATTTCCTAAATGTATATTATTAAATATGAGTTTAGTACTTCTGCCTGCTGCCTTATAGATAAATGGGGTCTTCGGTCGTGAAGACTGGAAGCAAGCATTCCTCTATTAATTCATAATACTTGAATTATTATATGAAGGAATTACAATTTTCTATAGACAGAGTAATAACATTTTTAAAAACTTATGTCCATATAATTCACTATAGCTATGGACATTATCTTAAACGCATGATTTGAGAATTCCATTATTGATTAGATACATTTGTGAACTTGTATGCTATTTTTTATTTTAAATACTTTTATCTTCACCACAGTGGTGTAATATTTTACATGATAAAATGGATACATTTAATTACCAAACTTGTTTTAAAACCACTCTGTTTTTCAACAGAAAAGATATGACTAGCACGACAATTTTATGAAATAAGTATTTTTGACGAATTTCAGTAGCCTATGTTTGCTTTACTAGAATGAACAAATTCTGTAAGTATTCGCCAAATAATAGTCAGGATAATCATTACCTGAGGTCCAGTTTCTCTAAAGAAAAATTCGATCGATATCGATATAATCTGGACCTATCGTTTTATCACCTATGGCTATTTAGCTTATGAACAAGGGACCAATCTGGTGTAGGGATACTTAAAATTTCAACCAATCACCGCTCCCTTTCATCTTATCTTTATGGTTCATCTTTTATTTTTATTGCACCTACGTCCAATTGTTTTTGTATGTGAGTTCGTTCCATTGTACTGAAATATCTACATAACTTCTTTCATTTAAATTAATCGTAACATCAAGATCAACATCTTTCCATTTCCTACACATCCATAATATCTAAGGAAGAAGGACTTCCATCATCGTTTAAATTTGATAACTGTTGGGCCTATTTTCAATAACTGTGTTTTCAATAATAATTGTTATTTCAATTATGCGACCATATCCCCATATTTTTAGTAGCAAAGAGTTTATTCTTGAAATAAAACAGCCGATTTCCATAATGAACCGTATTGTTAACAGCCGCTTTCAGCCTGACCATCGCCATAATAAATCGATTGCCTCGCCATTGGCTATCAATATAGTATAATATATCGATGGTCACGCTTGCAGTGGCACAAATAGCGATGGAAGCCAGTGTGTTTTAATCATTTTTGTGTTTCCATTATTCATTACATGTCCCTTAATTCTGTAAATATTCGATAAAGAGTCACAATGAAAATAAGTCGTGTTCCGGATTCTCTCAGGATAAATTCAGGAGAAACTTCATTGATTATCTTTCAGTTTAAATAAATGACATATCCACAACCTTAGCTCATAGCAAACACCATCTCTGCGATGATGATCTTCAAATCTATATGCATTGATCGACAACATCAATAAAATAAATCATGACCTTGGTGTAAGAAAATTGGATTGAGCTTGAATGCTGAAAAATCGCAGGCGATCATTCTGGGGCAGCAGAGATTACAGTCTATTGTAGGATTAAATAATCTACCACTCCTCCAAATGAATAAATCTCTAGTTCCTTTCAGTTTATCTGTTAAAAATCTAAGAGTTTTCTTTGACAAAAATCTCAACTGGAATGTTCAGACAACTCACATATGTAGAAAAATATTTTCGATCATTCATTCATTAATGCGCCTTAAAAAATTTTCTTCCTTTTTCGCTGAAGAAAATCCTAATAAACTCTCGCGATGCCCCATTTTGATTGTTATTTATTACTAAGCGATCTCAGTATCAACCTCTCAAAATCTAAACGTGTTCATAATATTTGTATTCAATATATCTGTGATACTAAAGAAGTTGATCATATTTCGCCGTCATTCTCAAAATTATCTTGGATTCGGCTTAATGATTGTAGAAAACTGCATTCCCTTTGTCTCCTGTTCCAAATATTACAGTCATCACCTCCAGCATATCTCGCTTCCCACTATCATAAATTATCAGAGCATCACACATTCGACATCCGTTCACAACTTAGTAATAACTTCTCCTAACCCCTCAACACAGAACAACCCTGCAGTCGTTATCCTTCACCATCACCACCTCTCGACAATGGAACGATCTTCCACACGACGTCAGAGCCTGTAGGACCATATCTTCGTTCAAATCAAAATTACTAAGTTATTTACATTTTCCTGAAATGCTTAGCTTAATTATTTACTTATTTTTATTAATATATATGTATATAATTATTTTATTTTACTTTAAAATAATAATTTCAATTTGTATATTACATTGTAATTACAATCCTTGTAATTACATTGTAAGAATTATTGCTAAGGTGTCTATTCCTGTAAATAATTATTAATGCATCTCAAAACTTATCTTATTTCTTTTGTGTAATATTACTTACAAGATCACTTATTGTCTAACCAATTATTTTGTAAGTTGTTTGTATTTCTGTTTTTCTCTTCTCCTGGTTGAGTGGCCTTAACTCTGCCAGGCAAAATAAAACATTATTATTATAAACGAAAAAAAATAATAATAAAGGCGCGTGTATTCATTTGATTGCCTGAGTACCAATAGGTAAATAAAACTCTACTTGTGTATTAAAAAGGGGAACATCTTTCACAATAGAGTAGAAAGCTAAGTGCGAGGTGTGCTCCACCACTTCTCCTCCGAGCCCAAGAGAAACGATTGTCGCAGTGGTAAAATTTCCCATTGCCGAAAGAGATTCAATATGGCACAAAACCGCACCCCGCGCTATTCAGTATACTGCTGAACTAATATAACTGTACCTATCCTAAAATAACCTGTCACTGCCCTAGAATTTAGCTGTCACTACTTACTTTAATGCAGAATATTTTTTTACTTTTCCACATCTTTCGTAAAACATCATTACACTAAGAAGTCCAATGACTTTGTAATAATTTAAGGTAACTCGTACTAATAATGATTTTATTTGTCATCCAGTATTTTCCATCGTATTATCCCATACGAAATTACATACCCACGCGGAGTTTAATCTGCACATAGTCATGTTTGCAATACTGACGTCATTTTAAGTTACACTTGATGCCACTCGGTACGGCCCTGCTGAGACGTCGATCACCTAATTCTGAGGTTTAGTGAAAAGATAATAATGCTATAATACAATACATGGAGTTGTTAAACATTACAGAAGCAATATTTTTATCTGCTTTTAAAGAAAGAAGAATCAATTTATTTCTGATATCAAGTTATTATCATTCTGCTACAGCAGAAAAAAATCATTTATATTCTGTTCGCAACCATCAAAAGAGAAGTCAGTTATTTTGCTATGAAAAATGGAATTAGGGCCTATATTATTTTAACATTTAATATTCCCAATATATTCTACAAAAAGAAAAATAAATATAGTTTTGAGGTCATATTTGATTTAACGAACTTTTCAGTTCCTTTACTTAACGTCATTATGTAACATTCACTTAATATTGGAATTATTTTAGGAACTTATTGAGTTCCATAATACGTCAAATACCGTGTTGGCTCCACTGGTGTCTGCTGCTTCTGACGTTTGACGGACAGAAACTTAACTCTAGTTAACTCCTCTCCTTTCTAATCGATAGAATAATGAGTGAAATGACGGGTTAATTTGGACTAAGTATTCATTTAGAGACGATCATTTCATTTCTCTCATGATTTATTTTATTACCGTGTGCATTTATAGATTCCACTCTTCTTATACCAGTTTTCTGGGAAAATAATCTAAACACATTAATATCGCATTTAGTTCGAAGAATCCTATTCATAATAATATTCAAGTAACAGCAGGCAGTATCTAAGAGATAGGCCTAATGGAACTGTCAAAAGATGTTTTCAAATAATTGATTCTCTTAAATAATCTATTGGGATGAGAGCTTTGAAACAATTGATCCTGCACGGAAACTTAATCCATCCTTTCCAAGTTATTTTTATATTTATTTTTATTTTTTAAGTTCAGTGCGTCTTACTAGATTAAGGCCCAGTTGTATAAAAATCGCTAACTGTAGTTCAGTTTTAATCGAAGTTCAGAACTGAACTCAGATTAATTCGCTGCTCGAGTTGTATAACGCTAATCGTAGATCACACGAATTTGGTTTAGTAATTACTAATCGAAGATCACAGAAAGACGTTTGACAACAGCGCCAAGTTCGAGGGAAATGCGAGGGAAATACATAATATTATCGCATCGAATGTCAGTTGTCTGCGCTGTTCGATTTTCTTTTGTCTCAGTTAATGTTACGTAATTGTCTGTTGTTGTTATAGCTAATTATTAAAAGGAAAATAGATAACAGAACACCAGGAAAATTACACATGTCATAAAAGCATCGCATTACACGGCTTTTTCATTCTCGTCAGTAGGCATCTTGATGAACTGGGGTTAAAATTTGCAATCTCTCTTGCTACTTATTGTATGGTTCTACTTGCAGTTCCTTTATTCATATGGAAAATATTCCCAATTACCATCCGGAAGCTACCATTGCAAATAATCGCAGGGTGAGCAGAATTATAAACATTGAATTCGATGCATGATTTCTTTTAGTTTGAGTTTCTAGCTGTGGACGCAGTCTTTGTTCTACAGTGCTTTTACTGTACGACTTGGCCGGCAATCGCGTGGGCCGACTATCTGTGACTCATGCATCAAGCGCCCAAGTGATGCCTCGTTGTCTCGTCGCTGAAGTCTAGCATGTGATCTGATTGCGTTCACACGTGAATAATTATTACAGCAGTGTTTGTGTTTTTTTATGGTTAAAGTAGTTTTTAATTTTGCTTGAAGTGTTTTTAAGTGTTTTAAAAATGCCACGACATAATTATACATTAGAACAAAGAATGTTTATGTACGATTCGTATGGACGGCATTTCCAACATCTCCTGTGATAAGGTAAATTTATATTTTAATTTTATATTTCATATTTTCATATTTTATTGTGATTACCATTACGGAAATATATACGATTCGCCGGGAGTACCGTGATATGACACGCTCCTGGCCCCGCATGCGGTTTATCTGTGACGGTGGAGCGGCCCGTGCGATTGCCGGCCAAGTCGTACAGTAAAAGCACTGTAGTTCCTCGACTATATGTTTACATAATCGAAATCTCATTTTAAAGTGGTGTTCACTGAGTTCTGTGTTGAAATACACGAGGGTCCCGAGGAAACTAAAAACCTTCATTTTCGGATGAACCATCAAAAATAACATAACCTAAAAATGCATCCTATGTGTAGCTCATAAGCTACACATAGGATGCATTTTTAGCTAAACAATGCGTTTAGCGAATAGTTGAAATGCGAAATTTCCATACAAATTCTGTATACAAGTAATTAAATACAAAACGACTTACCATTTCAGTTTTATTTACTTTAAAAATATATAAAAGCAATTTCGTATCTTAGCTAATCTAAGTTCATATAGATTAACCTTAGAAAGTTTGCCGGTTAAATCTGATCTTCGATCAAGGTGAATTAATCTTGGATTAGCTTTTATACAACCAAAATTCTAAGTTTAGCTTGACTGTAGATTAGTTTCAGTGCTTAAACTTCGATTAATGTTTTATGCAACTGGGCCTAAGTCACATAATACTCGTATGTTTTCCGTTTGTAACTGTACTGTAGTGTAATAACATTGTACTGTAATAACATTTTCTGTTGTCTTATGCCCACAAATGAGATCCTCTATTTTCAGAATTATGCAGGAAAGGCTGATAATACGCCATTAAGTTAAGGCGCACTAAATAGGCCCTATGCCTCTTAGGCCCAGTTGTATAAAAATCGCTAACTGTAGTTCAGTTTTAATCGAAGTTCAGAATTGATCCTAGATTAATTCGCTGCTCGAGTTGTATAACGCTAATCGTAGATCACACGAATTTGGTTTAGTGCTAATCGAAGATCACAGAAAGACGTTTGACAACATCGCCAAGTTCGAGGGAAATGCGAGGGAAATACATAATATTATCGCATCGAATGTCAGTTGTCTACACTGATCGATTTTCTTTTGTCTCAGTTAATGTTGCGTAATTGCCTATCGTTGTTACAGCTAATTAGTACAAGAAAAATGGATCATGAGAAAAAGAAGCGATCCCGTACAGCAAATTTTAAAAAGGAAGACAGAGACACACTGATTGATCTTGTGCTCAAACACAAATCAGTAATAGAGAATAAGAAGACCGATAACATCACTGCTAAGCAGAAAGAAAGCGCGTGGAAAGAAATTGCTGCAGAGTATAATTCCAGAAATGTAATTTCAAGAGACTGGAAGTGCCTTAAATTGTGTTATGAAAATACAAAAAAGCGCATTAAGAAAGCAAGTGCACATGATAAGGTTGAAATGTACAAAACAGGAGGAGGTATGTATGTGCCCCCTTCCTTGGATGAAAGCGAGCAGAAGCTAATAGCGGCGCTTAAACCACAGTTTCTTCCTGTTGCAAATGACGTCGATGACGACGCAGGCTTTCACACACATGAAATTTCTGATGTAACTGGTATGGAAGAAGTAGTTCCCATTATGGACTGCGGTGAAGAAATAATATATATGACTACGGAGTGTGAGAGAAGTGAAGAAGCAGATAATGCAGTGGAAGTCAACATCTGCAACTCTCCAGGTCCATCAAAAGCTTCACCGCCTGAAAACAAGAAGAAAGATATTAGAGAAGTGTTTTATAAGAGAAGATTAGAGTGTCTAGAACAGGAACATGAAATTAAAATGAAAATTTTGAAGTTAGAACTTGAAATGAAAATTAAAGAAGCTCGAAGTAATTTATAAATAATACTTGAATTAATAAAATTACAGTAATAAACCTCACCTGAAAGTGTTATTAATTAACGCAGTTCTCAGAGCCGTGTTATTCCTTCTATCTATCTGGTTTACAGCAGGTATAGGCAGTTCCTGGTAAATCCTTCTTCCCCTGAAGATAACCCAGTCAATTTCAGGAGTATCATCATCTGCATTAATGGCTATATTATGCAGTACAAATGTTGCTACTATTATTGGTGGAACTCGAAGTAGCTTTACTCCCAGTTTCATTCTTAAGCATGGAAATCGTCTTTTTACAACACCAAAACATCGTTCTATTACAGATCTTGTTATCTTGTGTGCCCTGTTGTAAGCTCTTTCTGCAGGAGTTTCTTGGTGCACTGTAGGAGTTAGCAGGTAATGGCAGCAGTGATATGCACTGTCTCCCAATAGTACGCCTTGTGGAAATTCCCCTGCTTCAAACTGGGCATGAATTCTTGAATTAACAAAAATGTTGCTATCATGTGCCGATCCTGGCCATCTGGCTACAACATTTTCAAAACGAAGTTTTGAATCGCAGATTGCTTGGACATTTAGAGAAAACCAACCATGCCTGTTTCTATAAACTTCAGCATTGTTGCCACCGGGTGATACGATAGAAACATGTGTACAATCTATTGCACCTAGAACACCAATGCATGATTTCTTTTAGTTTGAGTTTCTAGCTGTGGACGCAGTCTTTGTTCTAGTTCCTCGACTGTATGTTTAGATAATCGAAATCTCATTTTAAACTGGTGTTCAGTGAGTTCAATTATAGGATTCCTTCTCTGCTGAAATACACGAGGGGCCCGGTGAAACTCAAAATCTTCATTTTTTCATTTTCATTTTCGGATGAACCATCCGAGTAATCTGAAATCTAAAAATAACATAACCTAAAAATACATCCTGTTGCATATAAGCTCGAAACAATGTGTTTAGCGAATAGTTGAAATGCGAAATTTCCATACAAATTCTCTATACAAGTAATTAAAGACACAACGACTTACCATTTCAGTTTATATATATTTTGAAAATATATAAAAGCAATCTCGTATCTTTGCTAATCTAAGTTCATACAGATTAACCTTAGAAAGTTTGCCGGTTAAATCTGATCTTAGATCAAGGTGAATTAATCTTGGATTAGCTTTTATACAACCAAAATTCTAAGTTTAGCTTGACTGGAGATTAGTTTCAGAGCTTAAACTTCGATTAATGTTTTATGCAACTGGGCCTGAGGAAGAAATAAAATTAAATTGTGTTTAAAATTGGTCACTCGGATCTGAGCCGCCAATTGGAGTGAGGCTAGGCCCTTATTCATGTGAAAAAATCGGGATTTTTGGGATTATCTTCCACCATCACTCTTCTCTCTTCACTCTAACCTTTATTTCTCCGTCTGATTCATCATTCTGATTTCATTTGAAAATACGTCCAGCTGGCGACCATAGACGTCTCTATAGCAATGAATGAAAGAAATCTTTCAAACTATGGATATTTTCCTTATAATTTGCACATCAACGTGGATTGTGTACAAGACTGTCAACAACCTTGCCTAATAAAGGTTTCTTGCCAATGAACTAGCTTTATTTCTTTACATTTGGGAGAGAGTTGAACGTATTTTATGGCACTCATAATAATTGAGTTTCCACTCGATGGTAGCTATATCGGTAGTTAATTACGTTCGATATCATACTTATTTTAAACTATAATACTTTTTCTTCTTTCTCTCAATTTAACTACTCTCATCGTAGGGGCGTTTATGCGCCCACTCCGCCCGGGCCTTACAGGACCGCGGCTTATCGGGTGAGGATTACGTTTGCATTACAGACATACCTTTTTGACCAGACGAGGATATGGAGGGCCTCCCTGGATGAGTGATCGGACCAATGCCGGAGCCATCTCCGTGACAACACGAACACATAGGACGAGCCACACCAGTCGCAGACACACACATTCCGACCAAGGCGTGGATGGTGTGAAGATGATAATGACGGCCAAATTATATCCGAAGACCACAAGGGCCTAAATTTACCGACATTAGTCTCATATGCTAGGAAAAACTCCACGCAGATAGATAACTTGCCCCGAGCAGGAATCGAGACCCAGGCCCACTGCGTGAGGAGATCACTACAGCGCGGCGGTGGTCTTAAATCTAATACTACTTCATTCTAAATACTTACACAATAGTGGGAGCAAAGGAAAATGCATGCATAATTACCTAGTAATGAGAAGATGTGGAAATGGGTTTTGAAGATAACACACTCGACATCTGAAACCTCCCCGTTGGAAACTATTCGTAGTAGGATTACTTCCACAAAGTCTCTGGGTTTTTACGTATATACCTTAGGAGCGAGTCTCACCGTTCCTAGAATTCCTGCCTAGGGGAGGTAGCTGCACCCTGATTGGCTCAGATCTCCTACCCCACTCCACGTGTTGTCTGTCTCTCTCGCTGCGGCATTATCCCTCCACTCAACTATTATAGTATTTTCTACGACTGGCGACATGCTGCATGATATTCACTCTGTGCTCAACAGTAGCTCACTAATCTTACGTGCAGCGAATCCGCGCAAGCTGGTAACGAGACGTAACGAGAAGCTCGCTGGCTGGGTTAGTCTTCAAGGCCAGAGACTTTTTGGAAGTAATCCTACATTCATTCACTATAAAATCTTATTCGTTCTGATAAAATTTGCACTACTGCAGTGAAAATATCACATGAAACTATGTTGTTACTATAGCATAAACCACGGTAGCTATAGGCCTATAGAGGTAGGTATCACGCGCAGCTTTCCTCTCGCTGTGACGTCACGCTGGAGTAATAACTAAGTATACCAACGTAGCGTTATTTCTTAATGCGAATTATGATAGAAATTAAAAATTGTGTTAGTAGAATAATAGGAAAAGCAATCATAATCATACCTACTTAATTATAGAGCAGTTTTCTTCATCTTATTTACTCTTTTGAGACTGCCGTTTCCCGTTTGTCGAATTAGTGCTTTAATTCTAATGATGGCCCTAGTTCAAGCGTAACACTAACACGAATGGACGGATCTCACCTTCAATAAATTCATCATATACGAGGGTTGGTCAATAAGTAAGGTCTCCAACACTCTAACCCAAGCTCATAACGTCGGACGAGAGATTTGCCGCCACTGCCATGTCCCGCTATCTCCCCTCTTTCAAACGAGCCATTGCTGCAGGCGCTGAATTTTTTAGCGTCCGAGATAGAGCTGTTTGAAATGGATCTCCCGATTTCCGTCTCCGCCAAGTAATAAGTAAGGTCTCCAACACTCGAGCCCAAGCTCACAACGTCGGACGAGAGAGTTGGTGCCACTACCATGTCCCGTTATCTTCCCTCTTTCAAATGAGCCATTGCTGCAGTCGCTGAACCTTTTATTGTCCGAGATAGAGCTGTTTGAAATGGATCTCCCGATTTCCGTCCCCGCCAAGTGCGGCCTCCGCGAACACACCTCGCACAAACCTTATGGAACATCAATTTGTCACTCAAAATGGTCTGTATGGAACCTTTAATAATGTCAGGAAGCAATAAACAAAGTTCACGGGTAGTTACGCGTCGATCTTGTCGCACCAATTCTTCGACTTTTGCCCCCATCTCATCTGTGACGGCTGTTCTTCTTCATGAATATTTTTCCGGCCCTGTTTAAGCTCACGAACCCATTTACGCACATTTTTATGTCCATACATCCCTCTCCATAAACTTCGCAAAGCTGCCTGTGAATTTCAATCGGCGGAACATTTTTTTCAGTAAGAAACCGTATGACCGCATAGGCGCACTTGGCGGGGATGGAAATCGGGAGATCCATTTCAAACAGCTCTATCTCGGACACTAAAATGTTCAGCGGCTTCAGCAATGGCTCGTTTGAAAGAGGAGAGATAGCGGGACATGGCAGTGGTGCCAAATCTCTCGTCCGACGTTGTGAGCTTGGGCTAGAGTGTTGGAGACCTTACTTATTGACCAACCCTCGTACTACATAACTTTCTCACACTTCTAAAGAGTCCCACCATAAGAATTTAAAAATAAAGAAACTATAAACTGTGTGGAGAAATTCAATCCATGGACCAATCAAATTTGCCCTTGAAATGCAATTTAACCGATCAGACTTACCATAATCCCGTATCCTATATATCCTGACATCTTTAGGATCATAATATATTGCACTGTCGACTTTTATTTCATCATAAGAAATAATCAATTTTTTTCTTTCTCATCCATGATTTGTGCTCATAGGTGCAGACTTTGAAGAAGGGCAAGGTAATTTCTGCCGTAACAATAATTTTTTTTATTGTATACGGTCAATACATAACTACTACAAATACAATGAAAAACCTTGTACCTCTGCCACCGGGTACAAAGCCCAATTGCAGTATGAATAAATACATAATACATAGCCAACTACTCTGACAACGCAATAATATAAACGCTTGATTAATCTGACATCAGTTTCTACAATAAAATATAGTTTTTCAAGCTACTATCTTAATTCTGGTGTTGGTTAAAAGATAAATTTAAAGTTTTTCCTGATAAACCTAACAATATTCTTTTGCCCTTAGAATTAGAAATTAGAATTAGAATTAGAAAAAGCCACTGAATCCTTTTCAGGCAAGGGCCTCCTACTATCGGTAGGGTTAGCTCAGTTTGTACACACGGGGTGAGCTATTTCCTGTGTGCATGCTCGGATTTGAGCTTTTACTTTAACTGTTAGTTACTGTGTGTAGCTTGTGTTCCATTTTGAGTCTAGAATGAGTGTCCTGTACTTTGTTCCCTAATTCACTTCACTTCACTTTTAATTTCTAAATTATGTCAACATTTTATTCTAAACCTAAAATTGTGATTTTCCACTCCCTCCTATCCCTTGCTACTCGTGACCATTGAGGTCCTATCACTTCTATGAAGTCCTGAGCCCATCTCCTTCTTGGTCTCCCTCTTCTTCTTTTCCCTCTTCTTGGGTCCCAGATCGTGGTGGCATCGGCCCATCTGTCTGCAGGTAGTCTGGCCACATGTCCTCCCCACCTCCATTTGAGCTCTCTTGCCTGTTTATGTGCCTCTTCGATACCACTTCTTAGCCTCAGTTCTTCGTTTCTTACTCTGTCTACTAGTTTAATGTCTAAGATTTTTCTCTCCATTCTGCGCTGGCATCTTTGTATCTTCCGTTCTTGTTGTTTAGTCAGCGTCCAGGTTTGACTTCCATATGTTAGTGTCGGTATGATGCAGGTCTGTAGTGCTTCCAATCTTAGTTCTCTGTTAATGTCTTTGTCTAGGAGTAAGAATTTGAGTCCCCAGAATTTCCCCCATGCTTGCCTTATTCTTCTTTCGATCTCATTGTCCCCATTTTCTGTCAGACTGACTGCTTGGCCTAGATATATGTACTCGCTACAGTAATGGATTAGCCTTGTAAAATATTTGGAGTTCAAAATATTTTCTTGTAATGAATTACGTAAATAAAGCATATTTCACATGTCTAGAGTTATACATTCCGAATGTTTAAATACCATCCTCAAATAGTAGGGTCATATAAATGTTAGGTAAAAAATTAGTGCCCCTTGAAGAACTTTTCTTTTGAAAAGTGCTATAGCCTATGACCTAAAAGGTTTGGAACCACTGATCTAGAATGTGATCAATTACAGAACTCGCCCCACATTATTTATTTGGATACCATGTAGGGTGGTGTAGGGAACAGTCACCCATAAACATCCATACGCGACTGCATCGTGCCAGCCTTATGTATTGCGGGAGTTGGAAGCATGAAAGCACACATACCCACTCCATGATTCCTTAAAATTCAGTACGGATAGGAATTATTCCCCAAAGCTTCCATCAGCTTCTTTCGGTATTCTCTGGCATTTCTCCCTCATATAGTGACTATTATGACGTAAGAATGCACTTACGGCGACTGACTCACAACTAAATTACCGTCGCTTCTATTCATATTACCATACATCACAATGTTACCAAATTATGTGTCCATACACTAGCGATGCCACACTCTCCCGTGATATACAACATATCATGGTAGGCTTATCATCGTCATATTTTCAGGAAAAAATAATTGCCATTAGCCTACTTATGCTATACCCCTCGAATATTCCTTTAGTATCATAGCATAGTTAAATTATTATTGTCAAACTCATTATACTCAGAACTGTAAGATTTATTAAGAAACTATTTTTAAGCTTTAGTAGGAGAATCCTACACATAGGGAAATCAAGCGGCAGATCAAGGAATTCTTGTTGCTAAGACACCGATTGAATTGGGTTAAGTCTGGATGGGGACATGTTAGGGGTATATTGATTGAAGCTTTGTACGGCTGGTTCATGAATTAGATGGTCATTGACTTAGTTAACTAGCTAATTAGTACCAGATTGAGGATGGAAAGGAGAAAGCTGGAGGCAACGATGACCAACATCCTATACGATGAATACTGAGCAATACAAATTCCTGGAGATGATTATGATTTATGAGCACGTTATAAGCGATAAGACCCCGAAGATTCCGTGATGCGGGGCGTGCTACTAGGAGCTCCTGCTTACCTTTAATATAATTAAAATTTTATGTTTTTGAAAAGTAATAAGTAGGGCAAGGCTTTTGATGATTTTGCATCTTTTTTATATGAAGGTTAAAATATAGCTCGAATATATGGAAATGTGTTTCATGAAATAATTGATTAAATAAGGGCAATTTGTTTTTGCATTTTTTGCTTTATTTTGCATTTTTCATCATTTTCAAGACAAAGGTCATTTTGGGGAAATTTTTTGGTCATTTTTGCATTTTTAAAGTAATTTTTTTGCATTTTATGTCATGTTTCAGTGGAGGTACAAATCGTTACTTTCAGACAACAAACAATCATTTTTATTTGAGAATCTCCGCCAAGTGTTCATAGTTAATTTTAATTCAGGTTTGTTGTAACCACCATAGAAGTTTGTCCTTAGCAATAAAGAATTTCTTCTTCCTTTATAAATGGCACATTTTGCTAGGGGAAATTTGATGGGCATGCTAGTTCAGAAAGATTTTTTTTTTTGCTAAGGGTGTCCAAGTAGTGTAGATGTAAGGTACTTAATTTTAGTAAAGTTGTAAATTCATATATAACGCACTGTCATCCATTGAACTGCTTTTAGCAATTCATTACTTAAAAAAAAAAAAACTAAATATAACTAATAATGAACAATTTATTTGTCATTTTTTAAAAAACTTGTGTAATTTTTTCACTATTTTTAGGTCATAAATGCATATTTTATTTTGCATTTTTTCAATATTTTATGGTCATTAAATGCCTTGCCCTAGTAATAAGGAATATATAACTGCTGGCCGTTGAAGGTAGTGAGCTTTATGAAAAACATACTTATAACGCCAGAGTAATAGTGGAGTATCCCGGTATTAATTCTAAATGTAGCATACAAAAATGGTTTAATATTTAAAAAGTTATAATGGCATTTATTTAAACACGTGTAAGTTTATGAAACGAGCAACGCGAGTTTCATAATTTTTAATTACCATTATAGGCAAGTTGCATAGGACTGTTTTTGTTCGACCATAATTGGTATAAATGTTTAAATTTTGATATTTTAGAATCACTCGAACACAACGAGCCCACCATGCCCTTTGCGTCAGCTGATTATCGTGGTTCTTGTCTTCTACAAGAGAAGACAGCTCATGATATCGGTCAAATCGAATCTTGATTTTTACAACACGAATTGAATTCATTTTAGTATGACATTAAAATTGACATGAACATAATTTATTTTATTTTTAATTACAGGCAATTTATTAAGTAGTTTTCAGCTCCTACTCTCAAGGTCTCGAGATCGTTTCGTGTTCGATAATAATCGATACCACACCGATGTCCAAATAGAAAACAGTTTTGAAATGAGAGCCATTATGATCCCGTTATGTCACACGTAATAAGCGTATTATAGTATGGGCGAACAAAAGAACTTATTAAAATTTAAAATACGGTTTATAAGTGGATTAAATCTGAGGAAAGATTTTAATATTGATTGCACAACATCAGGAAATTAAAAAATTAACTGTAACTGAAAATTCCCAACCGTAATAAATGTAATGTAATTCACTTTCTACATAATGATTTAGTAGCCTACCATCATTGTAAAAAAATCCTTTCTGAAACTCGAGATGTTACTTTCAGTAATATTTAATCACTAGGGATCCCCGGTTTTCTTGAATGGATCCAAGAATTTTTGTTACTGATTACCATTAACGAAGTTATTTTTTGTTTCATACTCTTATAAGCCGAAATATTGTCGTTTTACATTCCCGAAAATACATTAATTTTTTGTATTCGTGAAATTTTCGTTTTAGTGTGAACGAAATTCTTTATTTCAAGTCAAATTCCGAGTTTTAGAAATGCATTTTAATGATTTGTTTATCGAAAGTCGCATAAGTAGGGTAAAAAGGTGCACATTAATACAATTGAATATTCAATAAACCAAGTAGGTAACAGTTTTCAAGTGCCAGGTACATCTGTGAGGTAAGTGTAAAGACGTAAAGAAATAGGTAGGCCCTACCGGTACTTAGCCTTTATTTTACTTTATTTTATATTTTAATTCAACGTAAAATAGCTAGATTTTGGTGCCCAGTAACTTATACCTTCAATGCACCCTCGATATAAGTAGGCCAACAAGATTATGTTACACTAGTTTTGGCCTATCTACTCTACAAAACAAAAACTAAATTCCAACCCTGAGTAGACTAGGTCTACCATATGACCACTGCGTCATCTACGGAAGGCAGACGGCAGGATTGCGGGTATTAGTCAACACGCCGACACTCAGACCTAAGCCGCTACTTCCCAATCAAGTAACTCCTTAGTTTTTACCTCAAGGCCAAGATGCAGTCGTTCCAGACCTCACTACCTTAAAATAAGTAAATATGAAAAAAATCGACCAAGTACAGGGGATCGAATCCGGCGACTCTAACCACGAGAGCACGCCGAAGGTCTTATCGGGGTCTGGACTTTTGCGTCCCAAAACCACTAAATTAGGACTTAGATCCATAGATCCTCAGATCCATAGATCCTCAGATCCATAGATCCTCAGATCCATAGATCCTCAGATCCAATGATCCGTTTGCGTCCCGGGTCTCTCTAGAGCAATGACCAAAAATGCGTCCCATGGAATACAGGTAAAATTAATAATTGGTACCATGTAGTTCGTTTAACATTACCCAGGGTGCACCGCGAGGAGGCGAACTGCTACACACTCCAAAAATTTTAATCCTTGCATTACTGACAGTATTAAATAAAATTGAAGCGGAGAATGAAGTTACTCTTTGTCTTTTGGCTACCAGTTTACTTTCTTGTGGTTGTTCGGAACTTAAATGATATTGTTCGCACATATTCCAGTCTGCTGAGTGGTTCAGTTCTATCATCAACCATTTTTACTACCAAGAAGGCCTCTTTTTCATTTTGCTTGGCATTGACATCGGTTGTTGAGCGTGTGTGAATATATATTTCTGCTTGTATATTCTTCAAGGCTTGTCAGATAGATGTATCGATCTTGTTCAAGATGGGACGCACGAGGGCTGTTTACGTCAAATTGCACCGGACGCACGAGGGTTGTTTTGATGAAGCGACCACTCGCTTTGGGACGTCTTATCTACACTACAGCCAAGTGTTAATAGTCAACTAGTTAGAATTGTTAAATTACAGAAACTGAAATGCCTATTATAAGGAGATTTGGTATTTTTTGTAGAAATATGCAATATTTTACACTACATTAACAGAAAATATATTTGATTTTAATGCAAAATATCA